>JARBWK010000001.1:134072778-135562633 GCA_030556195.1 Anolis apletophallus | reverse complement strand
ATTTCCTGCCTTGATGTTCTGGGATAGAGGGCTGTGTGGAAGGGCCCTCAGAGCTGCACCTGTTGAACTGCTCCCTCCCTCCCCACTCCCTCCCTCGCGCTGGATGGGCAGGCCACGCGCATGCGCCTCAGCTCCTTCCTCCTAACGGTCTTCCTGGTGGGGGAAGGCGAGGGTGGGGTGGCGGTTTCCCGGGCGTCCTTCGCGAGGCAGATGGGGCGTGGCTCGCGCAGTGCCCCGCCCCTTTCCGAATGTAGCGGCCGGCCACGCCCCCTTCCCTCGCGGCGGCAACGCCGGTGGCGGAGTTGGAACCCTCAGGGTGGCGGCGGGGGGGCCGGAGAAGAAGAAGAAGAAGAGGCGACAGCGAAGGAGGAGGAGGAGGAGAAAATGGCGGTAGTGGCAGCGGCGGCCGCTTGGCTGTGGAGCGGGCTGTGGAGCGAGCGCTTCTGGTTTCCGGCCAACGTGACCTGGGCCGCTTTGGAGCCCGGCGGCGGAGGAGGAGGAGGCGAGGGGAGCAGATACGCCGCCCGGCACGCTTTGGCCGCTTTCCCCTTGGCCGCAGGCATCTTCTTCCTCCGGCACTTCTTCGAGAGGTAGGTCGGGGAAGGGAGCGGAGCGGGCGGAGGGGATGAAGGCGCGCGGCTTCCGCCCTCCTGACGCGCGGAGGCTGCTTCCCTCCCTGGAGGCTTCCTCGCGTCGCCGCTCCCCCTTCAGATGCGAGAGCGTCACAGCAACCCTGCGAGGGAGGCCAAGGCCTAGTTTGGACATCTAGATATCCCAGGCAAGGGCGACTTGGGCCCTCCAGGCGCTTTGGACTTCAACTCCCACCATTCCCAACAGCCTCAGGCCCTTTCCTTTCCCCCCTCAGCCGCTTAAGCGGCTGAGGGGGAAAAGGAAGGGGCCTGAGGCTGTTGGGAATGGTGGGAGTTGAAGTCCAAAGCGCCTGGAGAGCCCAAGTCGCCCTTGCCTGGTATATATCCCTCTGGCTATTGGGAAACCATAGCCTTCAGCCCTGGCAGCCTAACAGCATCGATTCCTAGACGCAGCCTCTCTCCTCTCCCCCAAGGCCTGGTTTAACACGCTAACGATTCCCTCCAGTCACATTGATGTGGAGACTGATAATACGCACTTACTTAAGTAATGCTTTCCTCCCTCTTGGCTGCACAAGCAGTCTCCGAGGTCCCTTCCACACAGCTGAATAAAAACCCCACATGAACTGGTCTCCATGGTCAGCAGGACGTCATTCTTCCACTTCCGACAGGCTAGGCGACTGGCACCCTACCTGTCCAGGGACGACCTGCCCACGGTAATCCAAGCGACGGTCACCTCGAGGCTAGGCTACTGTAATGCCCTCTACGTTGGCCTTCCCTTGTCGACAATTCGGAAACTCAAGCGAGTGCAGAATGCCGCTGCTCGCTTGCTGGCGGGATCGCCAATGAGAGAGCACATTACACCTATTCTCCGGCAGGTGCACTGGCTTCCTATTGAGTACCGAATTGCCTTCAAGGCAGGGCTGTAGCCAGGATTTTGATTCGGGGGGGCTGAGTTTGGTTCGGGGTGGGCTGAGACTGGGTGGAAGAAGGTCTACCCTAGCAAACCTTTTGTATTGTTATCCCAATAACCCCATTAATGTGGGATATAATGAGCATGGTGATCAGATCATGATATGAATAAACATAACAGTTTAAATAATGTACCAGTAAGGCCTTTTCACGGACCACCCTGAGAATTTCGGGGGGCTGAAGCCCCCTTAGCCCCCCCCTGGCTACATGCCTGCTTCAAGGTGTTGGTTTTGACCTTTAAGTCTTTACACGGCCTAGGGCCTGCGTACCTGAGGGACCGCCTTACCCCGTATTCTCCCCCGAGATCACTGCGTTCAGATGAACAAAATCTGTTGTTAGTACCATCAATCCGCTCCTGCCATCTATCTACGACTAGACAGAGAACTTTTTCTGTAGCTGCACCGGTGCTCTGGACCTCCCTCCCGGACAGTACCCGAGCCATCTCGGAGTTGGCCCCCTTCCGAAGGGCATGTAAGACCGCCCTTTTGACCTAGCCTTTAACTAGGCACATTGAACCAAGAACTGCGTCGTATATCATCCCATGCCCTGTGTTTGTGATGTAATGTGTTTTAATGTGTTTTTATGCTTTTTATGCTTTTATTGTAGGGCCACATGTCGACATGTTGTGACATGTTGCCCACTTATATTTACTGTCACCCGCCCCGAGCCTGCTGGGAGGAGCGGAATATAAAATTGAACAATAAATAAATAAATAAATGTATGGCAGTGTGGACTCAGATAAACCCAGTTCAAAGCAGATATTGTGGGATTTTCTGCCTTGATACTCTGGGTAATAATAATAATAATAATAATAAACTTTATTTGTACCCCGCTTGAGGACCCGGGGTGCCCGGGTGATTTGAGAAAGGCATTGTGTGCCAAGTTTGGTCTTGATCAGGCATTGGATGAGGGTTGCAGCAGTTTCGGGAAGTGAGTGGAGGTACTTCAAGTCCCATCATCCATGATGTGCCCTCCTCCAAACAGCACCAGGCCGTAGAGTGGGTGATGGGGGCACTTTGTGCCGAGTTTGATCTTGATCAGGCATTGGGTGAGGGTTGCAGCGGTTTCGGGAAGTGGAGGTACTTCAAGTCCCATCATCCATGGTGTGCCCTCCTCCAAACAGCACCAGGCCGTAGAGTGGGTGATGGGGGCACTTTGTGCCGAGTTTGGTCTTGATCAGGCATTGAGGGTTGCAGCGGTTTCGGGAAGTGGAGGTACTTCAAGTCCCATCATCCATGGTGTGCCCTCCTTTGATGGGGGCAAGTGGTCTTGATCAGGCATTGGGTGAGGGTTGCAGCGGTTTCGGGAAGTGGTGGTACTTCAAGTCCCATCATCCATGGTGTGCCCTCCTCCAAACAGCACCAGGCCGTAGAGTGGGTGATGGGGGCACTTTGTGCCAAGTTTGGTCTTGATCAGGCATTCATTGGAAGAGGGTTGCAGCGGTTTCGGGAAGTGAGTGGAGGTACTTCAAGCCCCATCATCCATGGTGTGCCCTCCTCCAAACAGCACCAGGCCATAGAGTGGGGGATGGGGGCACTTTGTGCCAAGTTTGGTCTTGATCAGGCATTGGATGAGGGTTGCAGCGGTTTCGGGAAGTGAGTGGAGGTACTTCAAGTCCCATCATCCATGGTGTGCCCTCCTCCAAACAGCACCAGGCCGTAGAGTGGGTGATGGGGGCACTTTGTGCCGAGTTTGGTCTTGATCAGGCATTGGATGAGGGTTGCAAGTCCCATCATCTGTGGTCTGCCCTCCTCCAAACTGCAGTAGGATGTAGAGTGGGTCATGGGAGCTCTGTGTGGCAAGTTTGGTCTGTATTGGTCTGTGTTGGGGGCCACAGAGGTCTGTGGGAACCGAAGGGTGTGAAAGTACTACAAATCTCATAATACATTGTCTCTCCTCCCCCAAACCTCAGCAGGACAGAAAGGGGGTCATAGCGGTTATGTGTGCCAAGTTTAGTCTTGAGCAGTCATTAGATGAGGGTCGCAGTGGTCTCGAGAAGTGAGTGGAGTTACTTCAAGTCCCATCATCTGTGATCCATCCTCCTCGATACTACACCAGGATGTAGAATGAGTCATAAGGGACTCGGGGCGGCTCACATGAGGCCAAGCCCAGAAATACATATCAATACAATAGTATGAAAAAAAACAACAACATAGCAATACAATAGCATAAAAAATAAAACATTTCAGGTAGAATAAGCATTCAAATAAAGTAAAAGGAGAGCGAGCCACATGTGCAAAATACAGTGATAAAAAAAAACTGAGGAGATAAGATTGAAACCTATATATTTATAGGGGAGGTTAAGAGACAATGCCTCTGTTTATATATGTATAATATGTATAATATGTATGTACTGTACTGTGATAAATGTCACATGTTTATATGTCATATGCTGAACTGCAGGGATTGTCTGCAAGTATGTGTACTGTAATCCGCTCTGAGTCCCCTTCGGGGTGAGAAGAGAGGAATATAAATAAAGTAAATAAATAAATAAAATAAATAAATGCGATGTGAGGACGCCCATTATAGGGGAGAATGACAAGTGATATGTGAGATCGTTCTCCAAAAGCGCAACGGAAAAGCCATATGGCTGTGTGGGAGGGCTCTGAGTGACAGGCACTCAAGGTACAGACAACTCCTAGTTAAGAACGGGCAAGGGCCCACTGGGTGTGGTCCTAGCCCCATGCTGAGGATTACATGTGCCCATATGAGAATAATAATAAAATTTTATTGTGTCAGAAGCGACTTGAGATAACTGCAAGTCACTTCTGGTGTGAGAGAATTGGCTGTCTGTGGAGACGTTGCCCAGGAGACACCTGGATGTGTTATCATCCGGAGGGATAAGTGATTTTCAACCCGTGAGTCCCCAGATGTTTTGGCCTTCAACTCCCAGAAATCCTAACAGCTGGTAAACTGGTTGGGATTTCTGAGAGTTGTAGGCCAAAACACCCACAGGTTGAGAACCACTGCTGTGGGAGGCTTCTCTCATGTTTCCCCACATGGGAAGCTAGGGCTGGCAGATGGGAGCTCATCTTGTCTTGTGGATTCAAACTGCTGACCTTCAGGTCAGCAGTTCAGCTGGCACAAGGGTTTAATCTATTGTGCCACTATGGCTCCTGATAATAATAATAATTTCTTAGTTGCCTCTCCACTTGGATCTTTCCCAGCAACCTATTAAAATACAACAACATCTTGGTTTGAATGTTGGAGTTGGATGCTGGGATACCATGATTCAAATCCTTACTCAGCCGTGGAAACCCACTGGGTGACCTTGAACAAGTCATACTTTCTCTGCCTCAGAGGAAGGCAAGGGGGAAATCTCTTTCAACAAGTGTCTGCCAACAAATCTCAGGGATAGGGTCACTACAAGTCAGAAATGGCTTGAAGGCACTCAAGGACAGCAACATGTTTATTTATTTATTTCCGGCATTTCACCCCGCTCTTCTCAACCCCCGAGGGGGGACTCAGAGCGGCTTCCAAAAAGGCACAATTCGATGCCAACACAGTAAAACACATAAAACACAGTATAAAACCCCCAAAAACATTACACATTAAAATACAATTACATCAACATATCATACACATTCATTTAAGTTTAAAAACAAACAAACAAACAAACAAAAAACCACAGTCCATAAAAGTATTGAGCCCTATTCATCAACTTTCCATTAAAATCCAGTCTAAAATGCTGCCTTGTGCTAGTGTGTAAACGCCTGGTCCCATAGCCAGGCTTTTACTTTTTTCCTGAATGTCAGGAGGGATGGAATTGATCGTATGTCACTAGGAAGCGCATTCCACAGATGGGGAGCCACCACCGAGAAGGCCGTCTCCCTCGTCCCCACCAGCCGCATTTGAGAAGTCGGCGGGAGCGAGAGCAGGGCCTCCCTGGATGATATTAAATTATGAGGTGGGACGTAGCGGAAGATGTGTTCGGACAAGTAAGCTGGGCCAGAACCGTATAGAGCTTTAAAGGTCAAGACCAGCACTTTGAATTGAGCTCGGAAGTGGACAGGCAGCCAGTGGAGCTGACACATGTTAAAGGGCCTGTCAACACCTACAGTGACTGAAGGACAGAATGGACAGAGAAGAAAAAGAGAAAGGTACACACTGATTAAAAAAATGAGTAGAAGGAAGGAAACTCTCAAAGCTCTTTTATTTGAGGAATGACACCTAAGGGGAATTATATCATCATGAACATTAACTATACAGCTTGTAATTATTTTCTGCGATTACATTCTCTGAGCGGTTCATGAAGATGAAAGTCATTGGAATGATTGCAAAACTATCCTAACTTCCTTCAAAGAAGTCTTCCAACTGGAAATATATTGAGCCTTAAATTGTTTCAAGTACACCTTGCAGCATGCTAGGGTAGAAGAATTTATCTGCCCCCACACACTCATATGTTAAAACATTGCCTTGTAGGTAGAAAACCAGTACAGCGGGATGAAGTGCAGATCCTAGAAATGCTTTTTTTTTACATGTGGGAAGTTAGAAATACTGCAGTGTCAGGATAAGGAAGCAATGCAGTCGATACTTTGTAAAAGTAACACCTTATTTTCCCACACTTTTAATGTGATTCTTGTAATCCACATGACAGAGTTCTCACTTGTTTCTTTTGTGCTGATGAAGAGGAATGTGAACCTTGAAACAAATAGGAATAACTTTGAATCTTCTGAGGATTACAGTTTGTGAAGATGCCCAATAAGGATAATGGAGAGGAGGAGGGGAATGAAGATAACATTTTATTAAAATATGTGACAAACTGATGTTCTCAAAGACTGTTACAGAACATGCAACACATTTGAAACTGTACAACTATTGCTACCTGACAATACCCTCAGTACCTGGGACTTTCTCGCCTACTGATTCAAGCAACCACAGAAAGAAAAAGTATTTGAAAAAATTCCTTGCCACAACCAGCAAATTTGCAGTTTTGCGTAGCCATGCACTTGACAAAGGAAAGAGGTGGCATCACCTGCAGTTTTAAGGCTTTTTGAAAGACGCCAATGCTTCCACATTCATGTAGCTGTTATTTTATAGTAGGGGCTTAATTATCTGTGGCAGTTGAAATCCTGTGTAGATACTGAGGATTGACTGCTTTTATGGTTAAGCATTTGCTTCACCGATTCATGGGTAGGGGTGCCTTAGGGCAACTTAAAGACATACACCGGTTCCTCATCATGTATAAGCTTTTGCATGATAGGGTTTAGTTGTTGTGTTGGAAAATACACACTTCCTGAAAAGTGTGCCTGGAACAAAATCTGTGTTTGCCAAACTACTTTAAATGATGTTGTACATGCTGGAGTACATCCAGATTTCAGAAGCACTACTGAACATTTTTGGTACTTACTCTTATTTGGCAATTTATAAGCTGAAATATAATATAACTTAATTAAACTCTATTTAAATTAGTAACATCCAGTTTCCTTTTACCAATCACACTTATTTACTAGACTGAGCTTGGATATGGATTTTGCCAGATAATATAATAAATATGATACACAGCAGATAGTGAAACAGCTGAGTGTAACTGGTATTTGTTGTTAGGTGCTTTGTGATTGAATTCTTTTCTATAACAATTCCCCTCCTTAAATTCCAGGTACATAGAACTAGCTTGCTTGAGACAGGGCAAGTCTAGAACTTGTTTACCAGATATCTAGTTTCCTGCTTGCTATATTCATTTATGTGAATATTGTCTATTGCGACATGCTACTTATGCACTTCTTAACCAGTTTTCCTGTTGTATGAAGATTATGATGTTTAATGTTAATCTGTCATCAACGTGCTTGTAGAAAGCGTGAGATGAGTCCTTCCTGAATCTTCGTTCGCAAAGAAAAGCCAAGAAGAATATATTCAGTAGAGCCTTTTGTAGTTAGTTTTAATAGGAATTTACTTCTGATTAAAAAACACATCCTCCACCTTTATCAGAGGTATCTTCCAGTTTTCATGAGTACATTCCTTCACAATTGCTACCCTATATGCAAGAGGATTAAGTGGATGTTTGGGGTATTAAATCAGTGAATATCTGGCAGCTTTACTGAATACTGTTGTTTCCTTCTTTCCTTGCATTCAATTGCTGGAATGGAATCTACATTTTTAGGAAAAGGTTTTGTATCGTGGTTGTGAATTTCCCCGTGCTCATTGGGGAATGTCAGCCAACCTTTTTCTCTCTCCTTGTCTTTTACTCTGGAAATGAACACCACATAAATCAGAGGCCATAATAAAACACTTGGAATGTGGGGCTGATGAGTCACAACTTCAGCCACAATTTTCTCCACCCATTGTTGTTTCTTCCTCCTTTCCCTGTGTTTCTTGCGTTCTTGTCCAAGACTTCACTTTAGAACAGAAGTGGGAAAAGTGTGGCCTGCATGCAACTCACCGGACTTCCTCAAAAGCCCTTCAAACATGCTAGTTGTCTTTTTTTTTAAAGTCAGACAGATTTTGGGCTGTTTTTTTTTTACCTCAGAGCACCTCAAATCTTGCAGAACTTAATAAAAAGATAGTAGTTTTCTCTCATAACATCCTATCTTAATTTTGCCAATCTGGCCATGAGTGAAATGAGGTAAAAATTAAGTCTGTTTTGGAGGGCTTTGGGGGGCAATGTTGGATAATTATCTACTGATTTGAATAGGAAATGGTTGCCCAGAAATTTTGAGAAAAATCTCATTGTGCCCCATCATAATTATAAGTGCAGTGGAATGCTTATGGAGCTATGGTACTTTCTCTCTTTCCCTCCCCCCCCCCCCTTTTCAATGTGCACATTACTTTTGCTAGGCTGTTTGGAGTTTTACTGGGCCCAATAAAACCACACAGTTTTAGTTTCTTTTTCCTGATTGGATAGATATTTCTGTAATTTATTTTTTACATCATTTTTTTAATTCAGAACATTCTGACAAGTAGCGAGGAGTCCTAGTTGGAAACAGAATTGTTCTTTTAAATATATCAGAATTCAATCTCTTCTAACAAAATTGTCAGGATTTCTTGCCACTCTCCATTCTTATCAGATCATTCCATGATCACTTTAGCTCTAAGAAGTATTTACTGAAAATATGAACTGTCTCTGAAAGCAATATATTCTATTTTAGACCTTTCTAGGAAAAAAACACATGATGCCCAATAATTAGAAATGTTTCAGAAATATATTTATATGACTTCCGAGATCACAATTTCATCAGTCCAGAGCAACACTGATTCTTTATGTTTTTTCAAATTTGAGTTTTAAACTTTCCTTCTTTTCACCATGTACATTACTGATTTCAGACACTAGTTCAACGTTTTACCAATCTCACCCAAATTTGATGAAAAACCAAAGTCAGATGTTATATGTATAACATTTATTTCCAAATTTCTGGATGGCATGGTTCATTTTTTTTTGTAGATATTGATGAGAATAGAAGCATGGGACATACAACTATTGTTGAGCACAACAATAATTCCTCAGTTCTACCATAGGTATTAGGTGCTTAAACGTGTTATTTAATTTAATTGCTATTGTAAACACAAGTCGAGTAATACAATTCTCGATAGTTATATTCCACTTACATTATCACTCAATATAATATGTCTTATTTTCTTAACTTTACCAATCCCAATCCCACACTTACCTAGTACGTGTGTCCAGTGGTTTTTTTCTCCCCTCCTTCCCCCTTTGCTCTCCTCCACCCGCCGGGAACAGTTCAGTAGAGCCTTTTGTAGTTAGTTTGTAGTTAGTTTGAATCTTCAATTCAAGTATTATTTTACTTGATCAGTCGAGAAGAGAGTATGGTTCAGTTCTTTATATTTTCTTTTTCCTTTTACTCTAGCTATCAGAAGTCCTCATTTTGGGTCCCAGTTCTTTTTACAACAGTCTGTTATACAGTATATTTCATCCTCCTTTCAAAAATATCCTGGACATCCAGTTTACTATACATTCAAACCATTTTCAAATTCCCATTTTTTTTTCCCAACCCATAGCTACAGTTGCTTGAGCTACTTCTGTCATTTTTTATGATATTAGCCCATTTATTAATGCTGTCCTTGCCATCTATTTTCTGAATAAAACATTCCCTTTTATTCTGCTCTACTTTTGCACTATTCTTCCATGTCTTTATTTTATTATAATTTTTGTATCTTATCCCAGTCCCACCACATGTGCATAAAAGAGCCAATTTCACCCATTTGTGCCAACATAGTTTTGATGATGATTTAGTTATATGGGCTAAGTGGGTTCTATACCATTTGGTAAATATTTTCCTTTGTTTCCCAGGTCCTACTATGTTTAATTGTTTTGATTGAGTTAATCCAGTGTTCAATGTCTGACTCATTGCAGTTTAAATCCTCTTTCAATATCTCAATCGCTATTAAGTTAACTCTACGTGGGTAACAGGATTAATTAGACAGTGGTTATTGTTACTGTGAAGTTGGATTCAACTTATAATGACATTATGATTGGGAAACCTTGAAAAGATCACAACAGTCCCAGTCCTGTCAGGTTTTGCAAACTGAGTTCCATTGCTTCCTCAATTGGAGCTGTCTGCTGATATCAAGGAGGTCTTTTCCTTTCCCTGCCACATTCAAATTAAGCAAATATTACAGTCTGTTTTTTCAAATTAAAAATGAGTTACCTGCAACTCCTTGATTATCTGCTTTGAACTGGTTTATAAGGCAGTGTAGACCCATATAATCAGTACAGTTTGACTACCTCTCAAATACTGTATGGGCACATCCCGAAATTTGTATAAAGCATAAAACTACTTTTTAGCAAATACATTTTACACATACTCATAATCTCTTTCCTCCCCATCCATAAGGTTTAAAAAGTATTTTAATAGCACTGGTACTGAAAAGGTGTTGAAGGAAGGCTACAGTCTTCCTGTTGTTGTCTTGCAGTTGTGTTGTACAGTGCTCTGTAGTTAACAATGTACTCAGCAAAGCATGAAATTCCCCTGTAGTCAGTCATGGGCCCCTTCACACAGCTGTATCCACATTGAACTGGATTATTTGGCAGTGTGGTTTCAGATAAGCATAAGATTGCTCAAAGCAGATATTCTGGGTTATATAGCTGTGTGGAAGAGTCCATACTGTAGCTTAGCTGTGTACCTGCTTATAACAGGTGTCAAGAAAAACAGCAGTTGTCTCCAGAATCCCTTACTAAGCTTACATGAACAAAGAAAATTTGCATACCAGGTAAACCTTCCTCACCAGTTGCCTCCAGCATGTTAAAAAAGCATAGAGTAAGAAGGTTGGCCACCAACAGGCTATCAGGGAAAGTTCTTAAAAACGGACAATAAGAATATTATCATACTGAGCGATTATGGTTAAGTCAGAAGAGCTTTTGACCCTAAGAGTTATAGATGGAGAGTATATCTGATGTAAATACAGAGACAGCATGATAATGATAAAATGATGAAAACACTAACCTAATAATCCAAATGAAAATTGTAGAACCGTCTTTGTTTTATTAGTAATAAATAATAAATAATTTTAGAAAAGTTTTAATGTCAAATAATCTGCTATGAAAAATTAATTTTAACTTCCATTGAAGAAGAACTGGAAAAGAATATATGAAGACCAGGAGACAACATGAGTAGACGGAAGAAGATACAACCAATGGACTTAAAATTAAAATTTTTAGAATCCTCAATATATTATGCAATATGTGTCAAAGAAATAGAGATGAAGACTTGTTGTAACAATGATAATATTGTAAAATACCTCCTAATTACTCAACAACCTTCATCCTCTTTGTTTTTTTCTTGTGACATACCATAAATTTGTAAAGATGCAACTAACCAATAATTTATTTCTTATTCCTAAATTTCTCCTTTTCCTTCCCTTGTCCCCCCCATCCCCTACTTTCCCAGTAAATGTTTAATAAAAATTATATGGGGATAAAAAGCATAGAGTAAGAAGGTTGGCCACCAAAAAGGAGATGATAAGAAAGCTTGGGGCTGGTGAAAGATAATATCTCTAGATTTTTGAAGAAGATAGCAAGTGATCTGTAGAAGGCTCAGAATGTTTTTGTTTACTTTTGCAAGGCTTACTTCAGTTGGTTGCTTTATTTCATATATATAATAGTTTTGAACAAATAGTTGTTGAAACGTATTGAAGACTTCACCCTCCTCCTCTGCCTCCCTCATCTTCTTCAGATGATGCAGTAAATCTATACTTCTTCTTTCAATGTTTTTTTTGCCTTTGGTGCCAAATTTTCTATTTAAAAAGTGTCACAGATCAACTATCTAAGATTGTTCCTGAGTTCCGTAGTCCATGGGCTCATATCATTTGCTTGGCTCTTTTATCTTAAAACACTTCTTAGGTTTGAATCTCAGGCCCCAAGATGAAGCTTGTATTATGCAAGTAGATGTATTACTAATCATTGTGTTCAGTGGAGTAGTGCGTGATTGATCATCCTTGTTAAATCTTAAATGAAAACATAAAGAGACGACGATGTGTTGTATGAGAAGCAAGTTAAACATTTAGTTGACTCTGAAACATACAGTGTGTCACATGAGTTAACTAGCCCATATACTCCTGAGAAAACATAAAATAAGCACTGATCCTTTCTACTCTCTCTGCCATGGCATCACTTTTGGCCTTTTGGGATGCCTGCATGGGGGAATTGTGAGGGTGGCTAGGGGCAGCTGTCATGCTAAGGCAGCATTGGTGTTTTCCCCTTGTTATGACCTTCAACTTATCCATAAGTCATATCAAAATCTATAATTTTGGCACCAAAATCTCCCCATGACTTATAAATGAGGCCATCTTAAAATATGGGTATATGAGGGCGGGTCAATAAGTCCGTGACTTTTTGAATTTCCCACCTCTTAATTGAAAGGGCAACACTGCTCCTGTCAACAGGCATCTGTCAGTTGACTCCTGTCAAAATTTGAACAAGCTGCGTAATTTAGTTTGTGTTTGATAGCCATTGATAGCAGACTACGTGTGATTTGAGGAGAAAATTGAAAAAAGTGAATTTTGTGTGTTCATTAAGCATTATTTTTTTGCGGAAAAAACCATCACTCAAACCAAGACTAAGCTTGATAAATACTATGGGGACTCTGCACCATCAATTTCAATGGTAAAAAAGTGGTTTACTGAATTTTGTTGTTGCCGTACAAGCACGGAAGATGCTGAACGTTCTGGACGCCCAGTTGAGGTCTCTACACCCGAAACAATTGAAAAAATCACGATATGGTGTTGGCCAATCAGAGATTAAAAGTGCGAGAGATTGTGGAAGCCATAGGCATCTCACATGGCTCAGTGGTTTCAATTTTAAATGATCACTTGGGTATAAGAAAGCTTCCCGCAAGATGCGTGCCGCGTTTGCTCACAATTGACCACAAACGCAATCATGTGACAATTTCACAGGAATGTTTGGCGCTGTTCAACCACAATATGGACGATTTTTGCGCCGTTTTGTAACCACGGATGAAATGTGGATCCACCACAACACACCAGAGACCAAACAGCAGTCAAAACAGTGGGTTTCTCGGGGTGAATCGGTGCCAAAGAATGCCAAGGTAGGTTTGTCAGCCAATAAAGTCATGGCAACCATTTTTTGGGATGCACACAGTATAATCCACATTGACTACCTTCAAAAGGGTAAAACAGTCAATGGCGAATATTATGCCAACTTATTGGGTCGATTTAATTAGGATTTGGGAAAAAACAACCGCATTTGGCCAAGAAAAATGTTCTTTTGCACCAGGACAATGCAAGGGTGAACGCATGTGCAGTTGCCATGGCAACAATCCATAAATTGAGATACAAATTGTTCCCTCATCCACCCTATTCTCCAGATCTAGCCCTGAGTGACTATTTCTTGTTTCCAAACCTGAAGAAATGGCTCGGCGGAAAGAGATTTGACTCCAACAGTGAAATCATTTCACAAACAAATACCTATTCTGATGACCTCGACAAATCTTATTTTTGGAAGGGATAAAAAAATGGAGAAACATTGGACAAAGTATATAGAGCTCAAAGGAAACTACGTTGAAAAATAAAATGATTTTTTATCCAAAAACCTGTGTTTTATTCAAAAAGTCACTGACTTATTGACCTGCCCTCATATATTGTAGCTCTTCTTGAGTTCCCTCCAGACCAGGGGTAGGGAACCTATGGGTCGGGAGTCAGATGTGGCTCTTTTCATGATTGCATCTGGCTCTCCAGAGCAGCCTGGGCCTCGGTTTCCCAGCATGCAGCAAGAAGGAGTGACACAAATGCGCCGCAGCTGGCACTTCCGCATCACCATTGCCGCCGCTTCCTCATCCCCCGCTGCTCTCGGGGGCCCTGCGCCCTCTTTGCCGGGGAAGGCGGAGTCCGGCAGCAGCACCTTGTCCTCATCTTCCTCTTTGTCCTCCGCCATGGGCCTCAAGAGAGGTGGCGGAGACGGGCCTGGCGCTGCGGACCCGGCCTCGCTGCCCCTGGGGGACGCCCAGCTCATCAGCCTCATTGTCAGGCAGCCCAAGAGCCACTGCCTCTTCAACACCTTCCGGAGGGACTGCCTTGCCAACGTCGACACCAAGGTCCATCTTGGCTCTGCGCCGTCCTACCCCCCCTCCCTCCCTTCCTTCCCTCCTTTCTCTTCATTTTCCCCTGTCTTTTTTCATTCTTTTTCCTCCCTCTCTCCCTACTTTCTTTCCTCCCTCCATCTTCGTTCCTTCCTTTATCTTCCATTCTATCCTTCTCTCCTTCCTTTCCCCCCTCTCTCCCCTTCCTTCTATCCATTCTCCTTCCTTCCTTCCTCTTCCTTTATTTCCTCTTTCTTTCTTTCTTTCTTTCTTTCTTTCCCCCTTCCTTCCGTCTTCTCTTCCTTCCCAGAGTCCTGAGCACGCCTTTTGCAGAGCCAGGTCTGAAGTGTCCCATTATTCTGCCTGGGAATCCTTTTCTCATAGTATGTATATATATATATATACTCACATTTAGTTGAATTCAGTCTTTAAATATATTCTATATGTATATTATATGGCTCTCACTAAAATAAATTTCCAAATATTTTGCTTTTATGGCTCTCTGAGTCAAAAAGGTTTCCGACCCCTGCTCCAGACTGTTAACTCATTTCGAACCAATATTCCCTCTCTCACTTATTGTCTCTTTGTGTTCATAGTCCTAATTATTTCTGAGTTCCTAACTTTCTCCATTAGGCCCTCTTCACATTATTCCAAAGGATGTGGGTAGCTGGTTTTATTAAGCCGTGCCAGTCTGTTCTCTTCACACCCTGGAGCACATGTGCTTTGTTATCTTGAGTATACTTATATATCTTAATGTTGAATCAGTGTCAGAAAAGACTATCTGCCTTCTAATAATTATAATAAACTTTATTTATACCCCTCCCCCCAAAAGGGACTTGGAGTGGCTTACAACAAAAAATACAGTATACATAATAATACTCGACTAACCAAGACAACAGAATTCATCAATACTATCTACAGGTCACTGTTATACTGAAGAAATGTGGTTTGTTTTTTTTACAAATTTGAGTTGCGAACAGAAGGAGGCTCCTTCAACACAATATCCAAAACAAGCGACATGCAAGACAGAAAAGGTGATATGAAATGTTTACAATATCCCTCCCCAATATCAAACACTAAACTAAAGGTGCATCTACACTGTAGAATTATTGTAGCCTTCCCTACCAGAGCACTGGTGCCTTACCAAACAAGTGCCATGATTCCATAGCATTGAACCGTAGCTGCTAAAGAGGTGCCAAACTGCATTAATTCTGTACTCTGCATCTAAATTGAGATATAATTTTTTAAAAAAAAATAGTGTTTATTAATTCCCAGTAAAAATATTCACATAAAACAAACATAATTACATTAGAAATGTCTCTAGCCAAGACAGAAATACCATTACTTAAGAAATTCAGTAATGGATCAGAAACGATAGTGTTTAGGGAGAGGGAAAAATAGTAAAGAAATAGGGTGGGGTATAGGCCAGATTGCCTATGCTCCTTGTGATAAGAATTGAGAGTGTTAAAGACAAATAGTAGAAACAGAAATAGCGTGCTCAGACTTGAAGATCGAGGGGTTTGTTTTCCAGGCCCACTCTTTCTTTTCATGCACTTTCTTACAGTTCTTTGTTTCCTGTAGGGGTATGAATAGGGGAGAGTAAGGGTTACATAATAATCAATCTTTATGCTATGTTTAACTCTATATTAAATTCTTTTTTGCAATATATCTTCATTCTTGTCCAGTCCATTGTCTCTTGGTTCTCTTTATCTGGTGTTTGTAGTTTTTCACTTAGTACCAACATCTGGATTGTGTCCCATAGTTTGGTAAACCAGATTTCTTTTGTCGGGGGTTCAATGTCCTTCCACTGTCTCGCATATGCTATTCTGGCCGCCGTTATACATAAAAGGAATAGTTTCCAATCCTCCTTGGAAAATAATTTATCTCTTATACCTAAGAGGAAGAGGTCTGGTCTTCTTTCCACCTTCCATCCTAGTATTTTACTTATTTCTACCTGTATCATTTTCCAATATTTTATTGTTTTATCACAGGACCACCACATGTGGAAAAAAGTTCAGTTTGTGCTTGCACATTTCCAGCATTTGGGATTTAAATTTTTATATATTTTGGCCAATTTATCCGGAGCAAGGTGCCACCTGTAAATCATTTTGATCCAATTTTCTTGATATGCGTAGCAAGAAATGCTGTTTACGTTTTTTTTCCAAATTTCGGTCTATGTTTCTTTTTTAATCTTATATCCTACATTTCTAGACCATATCTTCATGTATTCTCTATTTTGATTGTCTTCTAGTTCCCATTTTAGTAAAATATTGTATAATTTCCAGTGATTTTCTGTTCTTTTCCCATAATTTCTTCAATTTCGTTACTATTTTCCTCAAATCCAATCTTTTGGTCTACTTTAAATTTCTCCTTTATCTGGTGGTAAGAAAACCAGTTCACCCCCATTCCTTCTATTTTAAGCTGTTCTATACTTTTTAAACAATAATTTTGACCATCCCACCAGATAAGATCTTTGTATTTAGACCATTTCTTATTTCCCAGTTCTTTAATTCTAAAGGCCTCTGTTGGCGATAGCCATAGTGGTGTTTTTTTGTATACCTTTTTCCGGTACTTTAAATATGTTTTTAAAATTATACCCCTAGTATAGTGATCTTTAAACTGGCATCTGCTTTTGATTTATTGTATCCCATATATCCATGGAACCCAAACTTCAGGTCATGGCCCTTCAGATTTAACATTTTGTCATCTTCTAGTCTGATCCACTCCTTGGCCCAGGCGAGACAGTTGGCCTCAAAGTACAGTTTTAAGTTGGGTACCCCTAATCCTACTCTTTCCTTGATGTCCTGAATTGTTTTCATTTTAACCCTCGGTTTTTTACCTCCCCATAGAAATTTTGAGATGTCCCTCGTCCAGATTTTAAATTGCTCTTCCTTCTTTATAATTGGTAGAGTGGAGAAAAAGTTGATTTTGGGGAGTGCTATCATTTTGATTGTAGCTATTTTTCCTAACAGTGATAAATTTAATTTCCCCCATTTCTCTAGGTCCTTTTGAATTGTTTTCCAAATTTCCGCGTAATTATTTTTGGACAATTGGGAATTTTTTGCTGTTAAATTTATTCCTAAGTATTTAATTCTATTAGTAATTTTTATTCCTGATTTCTCTTCCAATTCTTCTTTTTTTTCCCAGACAAGTTTTTGACTAGGAACTGGGTTTTGTTTTTATTCATTCTAAGTCCAGCTATCTCGCCAAATTTTTCAATTTTTTCCAACCATAAGTGGATGCTCTCTGTTGGTTCCTGTATAATTAATACCACGTCGTCCGCAAATGCTTTCAGTTTTGTTTTTTTTTCCTAATTTGTAACCCTTTCAAATTGTTGTCCTCTCTGATATTATGTAGCAAAATTTCCAACATGAAATTGAGATATAATAAAGGAAAATTGTTGCTGTCATATTGATGAGATCTTCAGATTATTTCTCATTTTAATACTTCAGTCACTTTGCAACTTTTATTTCTTATGAAAGGAAGATAATTTGATTAAGGTGGGAGACGTTACTTCAAAAATAGGTTAGCCTCTGGTCCTTTATTATTTATTTATTTATTTATTTAGGGATTTTATATCCCATCCTATCTCTACTTCTGCAGAGGAACTCATGATGGCTTATTGTCTATCTGCATCATCAATTTGTCGTGGTTTTTTTTTAATGGAAGCTTTAAAAAAATGAATGATTTGGAAGGATATGTACAACACATGTTGTAAATTTGTAAATCTTGCCTAGTAAGCCTGTGAGTGCCATTACAGTGTAGTGGTTTGAGTGTTGGATTGAGTTCGAATCCCACTCAGTCATGGGAAGTCACTGGGTAACCACTCTCAGCCTTGAGTAAGTTAGTGACAAACCATCTCTGAATAAATCTTTTTTTTAAATAGAAAACATTTATTAATATTATACGGGGGAAACAGTTACACATGTAAAATTTCAAACAGCTCTGAAATATATCGCTACCTCTTGAAATTAGATGGTACAGATTTGCCACCTGGGATTGGCAAGAGTTCCAAACTGCAGAACCGATATGTTTAAAAACCTCTGAATAAATCTTGTTGAGAAAAACCTATGATAAGTTCACTTTAGGGTCACCATACATCAGAAATGACACACCTCTAGATTGAGGCATTTTGCTATACCAGTCTGTAGAACTCTTCGTCTCGCCCATATATTAAATATTGATTTTGAATTTACTGAGCTTATGGAGTTATTTACACTTATTTCAACAAAAGAAGCACATTTCCTTGGTACTTTTGTACAGTATGTACCAGAGCAATTGCGATGTCAGTGACAAAGAACAGCACTAATGTATTTTTTGGAATTTTTTTTTACGGTGGACATTTTAGTGAACCATTGTCTTGATAAGATAGAAGAGAGTTGAAGTGCATGTAAGTCTTAAA
Source organism: Anolis apletophallus (assembly GCA_030556195.1). NCBI lineage: Eukaryota > Metazoa > Chordata > Lepidosauria > Squamata > Anolidae > Anolis > Anolis apletophallus. The sequence continues at coordinate 135,544,184 of JARBWK010000001.1, read as the reverse complement.
GGGAACTTGGATTAGTACTTGGATAAGAGACTGTCAACGAATACCAGGTTTTGTGGACTATATTTCAAAGGAAGAAATTGGCAAAACTGCCTCTTGATTTTCCTTGCTTAAGAAAATCCTTTGAAATTAATGAAGTTGCCATGAGTTGACAGGCAATTTGAAACACATAAACAATTTAGAAAAGTTTAGCATTATTTTTCTGATTCCTGCAGGGTTTTTTCAATGTCAGGAGCCACTTGAGAAACTGCAAGTAGCTTCTGTTGTGAGAGAATTGGCCGTCTGCAAGGACGTTGCCCAGGGGACACTCAGATGTTTTACCACCCTGAGGGAGGCTTCTCTCATGTCCCTGCATGGGGAGCTGGAGCTGACAGACGCGAGCTCACCATGCTCCTCACATTCAACCTGCCAACCTTTTGGTCAGCAGTCCTGCCGGCACAAGTGTTTAACCCATTGCGCCACCGGAAGCTCCTATTCCTGCAGTAATGTATTGATATGATAAAGATTATGCTATTCTCCTTGTATTAACCAGGATGATAATCCATATTATTTGTATATGTAATTTGCATATGTACACTTGCATTTAGGTTAAAAGTGTTTATGAGGGATTTAAACATTATTTGTGGAGGATTTAAACAGCATTTCCTATTTCTATTTGATCCTGGTGATCTCAGATATTCCAAAAGATGTTCCATCTGTGAATTGCATTTTTTTAAAAAATATATTTATTGGGGTTTTTCCATAAACAAACAAACAGTGAAAGTGGGGGAACAGTCTCAGGGACAGGACAGTAGGAAAAATAAAGGAGAGGCTGAGTATGGTGATGGGAGGGGGTAGAGGGAGTGGGAAGGGGTGGTGGTGCTGGGGGTGGTGGCAAGGGATGGGGGTAGAAAGGGGTAAGGGTGGTGGGCGGTGAAGGAGGCTGCTTGGTCGGGTTCTGGGAAGGCTAGTGATGGGTAATGGTGATGGGAAGAGATAAAGACAGGAATAGCTTGTTTCCTTCTAGGGTCCTTGTTCATGGGTGCTCCTTCGTGTTCTCTTGCAGTCTCCCTCCTTGTTGAGCTGGTCACTTCATTTTTACAGGTCTTCTTTCTAGGCTCCTTTTTCCTTCTTTTTCCGAGACGTGCCTTCCCAACCCTCTGTATCTGAGAGCAATCTGTTGTTTTTAGCTTTTGTCCTTTTGAAAGAACTTTTGTTTTTCCTGCAGCCTCCAAAATCTTTCCAGCGTTTGATGCCCATTGTCCGTTCCTGTCTTCCAGCGTAGCCGGACCCGTGCCCCTTCACGTCCTCCAACCTCCATCCTAGCCGTTCTCCCTAGGCGATTCGAGGCCTTCCGTGTCCATCCCCGGGATGCCACATCTCGTAGGCCTGAAATACGCCTCAAGAGAATAAGGGCAGCTTTTCTTCAGATTATTCTTCCTTTCTTGCTGGGTTGTTCCCGTCCAGCCTCTCTTCCTAGTGGGCTGCGTCCCATTCTTTTTGCCGTCCTTCTTAGCTGCATCCCGGCTGGGGTTTTTGGGTGTTGCAGTGACCTCTTGGTTCTTCCCTCTTCTCTTTCTTGGGGAGCAGAGGTGTTAGGGCTCTTCGAGGTCATTCCTGCAGCATCCAGCAGGTCTGCCTCCCTACTTCTGGGGTGTGGTCCTCTTTCCTCTGATCCTGCCCACGGCTTTACATTCTCCTTCCCTCTCTCCTCTCCACCTGCACATATTGTTGCGCTCTCTCCCTTGACCAGGGGCGTCCTCTCCATCCTCATAGAAGATCGGCAACCCTGGCCCTGTGGGGAGCGCCTCTTCATTTGGTTCTGATCTTTCCTGTAAGGGATGCCCCGGTTCGCGCCCATTTGGTCTTCCTGCCGGGACAGCATGGCATCCATCCTCCGCAGGAAACCGTCTTGGGCCTTCCCTATCTTTCGCAGCTCTGCGAGGACATCCCCCAGAGTTATTTCCTCCTCTTCTGATCCCTCTTCCTGTCTCATCCTCCGCTCTTTTACTCTTGAGGTGTACATTTTTTATTTATTTGTTGTTTGTTTACTTGTTCAGTTATTCACTTATTTAGAATGCCTTTCCTCCCTGTTGTGTATTAGAGAGAGGGCTTTGGGTTGCTCCACCTCCTGTCTATTCCCCCCTTTAGCCCCGCCCCCTGTCTCCCTGTCAAAAGTGCTCCACTTCTCTTGCTCAAGATGGCGTTCCCGCCACAAGTCCTTGTCTTCTTCCCCTTCCCGGGTCTAGAGGAGCTCGGCCGCCATCTTGGTTCTCATCCTGACTGTTTTTCTTCCCTGTCCTGGGGTGGTTGGTGGTTCCCACTATGCTCTTCCCTGTGGGGGTGGGGTGGGGGGGTCCCTCTTACTCTTTGAGCCCGCTCCCAGGTGCGATGTGTCCCTTGCAGCCTAGCCAAGAGCCCAGTCCGGTACGTGCCTCCCGGTTGCGAGAGGGGGGTGGGGCGCTGCTGATCCCGACCTCTCTCTTGCTGAGCTTCTCCTCCTGCCATGCCGTCTGGTTCAAGGGGGGGGGTAGGTCGGGCTGGGCTGGCAGTAAGTGCGGGTCGCCGCCCGCTTCCCGCTCCTTGGTCCACTAGCCGCTGTGGCAGTGATCCGGGCTCGCTCGATCTCCCCCTCTTGAGGAGGGGGGGATCTTTGGAGCCAGCGGAGCCTGCCTGCCGGCTTCGCTGTCCCTTCGGACGCTTCTGTGTCCGCGGGAGGGGGCGCAGATCGCCCTCCAACCAAGAGAGCGGGTGGTACTCCAGGGAGCCCTAGAGTGTCCGCCCTGCCGCCATCTTCGCCCGACCGGGTCTCTGAATTGCAATTTTTTATTTGAGTATTATAATGAAGGGGGTGGTTTCAACAACACGAAAAGCCAGGAGACAGTCGGAACCCTGACTTGTATATTGTTAGTGGGAACTTTACACTGTAGGAGTCAATGCGTTATTTGAATGTTAATATTTTACCCATTCTGTTTTTTGTTTCAGTCCTAACATGTTTAACAATCAATAGTGCAATTGTATATTGTTTTTAATTTTAGAACTTAGAGAAGCTTGTATACAAATACTAATAAATGTCAAAAGTTGGTGAAAGAATGTGTTTTCATATGGAATCAGAGGGAAACAATATTAATTGTTCAGACAACCATGCAATGTAAAATATATTTCTTAATAAGAGGTTGTTACGTTATGGTCTTCCAGATGTTAATGGACTACAGTTTCTGTTCTCCCTTACTGGTATGTGGATAGGGCTGGTGGACGTTTCAGTTCAACAGTTTGAGTAGAACTACAAGTGTCTTCGTTCATTCTCTGAGCAAAACAAAAAACAGGAGAAGGTGGGGTACAGCAAATGAACTATTCAGTTGTAATGAGAGAATAGGGTCTCTTACTTCAAGCCTCTCTGCTGATGCATAGCGCTGAGTGGGAATGCAGCTGTTGCTCTCAGTTTACCACTCTCTAGTTTCAAAAATGATCCTGGATCAATGCTTTGTGATTTTATCTGGTAGCAGTTTCTTCCTGTTCTGCCTTGCCCAGTGAGGTTTTTGTCACATTTACCCTCCCTTTTGTGTATTTCTCTCTCTCAAGTCTTCTACTCTCCGATGACTGAAAAGGAATTCGTGCCAAGAGTAAAAAAGAAGTTTGCTTTATGTGTTTTATTGGGATGGGTGGTTATGGTAAAGCTTCCCATTTCCCTGTTCTAGGGATCTGATCCGTGTTACAACATGTAGTTTACCTTTGTGAGTTCACATTGTGTAACTTAAAAAAGAAATCAGCTTTGCATATAGAATCCACTATGCTGGATACTTTCTGCAGCAAAGAATTTTTCTGAAGTCATTAGAGTAGTGGCAATATTATACCTTCAGAATGAAACTGAAAGTTTTGCTAGCAATTGCTGTTACAGGCGTTAATGAACAGGAAACCTAAACAGGTTTTGAGCTTCTGCTCAGAACTTCACCTAGCCTTCTTTGACAATTGTGTAGGATGTTACCAAATATACTCTTGTGCACTCAAACCCATGAAAAGTCAAGGGCAGTTTCGATGTCAAAATAATGCATTTTTTTCTACCTTTTTTATCAGTCTTTCCCATTTCTGAATCCAGGTCTTCTTGAATCGGCCTGCTGTAAAATTGATTCTTCTTTCATAAATATAATCCTGAAGCATATATTCTGCTATATACTCATACCATTTTTCAACCTTCCACTTCCCATGGTCCTTCCAGCCCAAAGCCACATTTGCTTGGGCAGCTACTACCATATATTTTATAATTTCTCTCCAGGCTGTGATATTTTCTTTTTTACCTAATTTCTGTGTGAAAAATTCTATTTTATTCAAAGATAATTTATTTCCTATTATTTCTTCCATTTCCCACATCACCTTACTGTAGAACTCTTGCACTCTATCACATTCTGGGAATGTGGCACAGCTGGCTAAGTGTCAGCTGCATAAGATCTCTCTGACCAGTAGGTCATAAGTTTGAGGCCTGCCCAGGTTGAGGCGGGTGCTCGACCTTTAAGTGTAACCTGCTGTCGACCTTTGCAGCCCGAAAGACAGTTGCATATGTCAAGTAGGAGATAAAGGTACCACATTAAGTAGGGAGGCAAATTTTGACTGAATTATGAGGCCATTAAAGAACTCTAGGAATGCTTAGGAATGCGGAAGGAACAACAAGTGACACTGGGAACGCTGAGAGATGAGGAGTGTGTCAGCTCTCCCTGGTGGCCAGAGCTTATCTCTGTTCGTCTATATGTTGTATGTGGAAACGGCAGGGATTGTCTGCTAAGTATGTGTACCTGTAATCCGCTTTGAGTCCCCTTCGGGGTGAGAAGAGCAGAATATAAATAAAGTGTATTATTATTATTCTCACCACATATGAAAATAGGAGCCAAAGGGAGATATAAAGTGCTGAACCATTCTCTTTGTACGATTGCTCAATTAAATTAATAGTTGAAATAAGATAATTACTGTTCCCTGAGGGAAGGGGATGGGGAGAGGGGAAGGGATTTTTTTTAATTTGACACAAGTGCAAGGTAAAGGGAGGTAGTATAAGATTACTAAGAAGTAGCAAGTGATATGTATATATAATGTAACATAATATTCAAGAATGAAGTTTGATTGTGACGTTACTGTACTGGTGTCAATAAAATATTTTTTTTAAAAAATCAATTTTGATATGAGCCATGGAAAGTTCAAGGGTAGACATGGGAGTGTGTGTGTGTGTGTATATATATATATATATATATATATATATGGGGGTAGGTCTCATTGTGATCACCTCACCTATCCCTGCTGCTTAAGTGCCTGTAGCCACGTAGGATATATGGTATCTGTAAGAAAAAAAATCCCTCCTTCCTTATATTTTCCAACCCAATTGGTATTCAGAAGCAATGTGGGAGTACATGCAGATTTACAGTAAGCCTCTATTAAAAATGGTTGCCAGTCTCTCTTACGTGATCATATGATAAGCTCCTGATTAAAATAGTTGCTGCCCCTCTGCAGCACTTTGAGTGTCCAAAATGACAGAAAGCACAGAGCTCATTAAGCCGGCATCTTCTTTCCCACATTGACCCATGGATAAGTTGACCCAGTTTCTTTGGATATTTTTTTTTCATTTCCAAGTATATATGGTACTTCAGGGCTTTGACCAAAAGTTGAAATCAATATCTTATATATCTATTTGGACATAAAGGGTAAAGATCTGTTTTCAATACTTGTTATCTTATATGTTTGGAATTTGGAACAAGTGTAGATATTTTCAAGTAGATCATGAAGCAGTGCAGCAAGTATCATTTGAATAAGCAATAGAGTTTTGAGGCATAAAATGACGTTACTCCTCCCTTCAGCTTGACCAAATGAAATTGTCAGTTTTGTGGTCCCTTAATGCTTCCCTGGAATATGACTAAATTATGTATATATAGGAATGACCTTTTATGTGACTGGCTATTATTGTGACATTATAGACTATTGCATGTGTTATAGATGTACCGCCACAATTTCGTGTTATATGCATAACTTAGTTCTTTGGCATTGTTTTCTCCCCAGATTTATTGCCAAGCCATGTGCTGTACATCTTGACATTCAAGACAATGGACTTCGCAGAGCTCAGCCCAATGCAATTTTAGAGAAAGTGTTTACATCTATCACTAAGGTGAGTAATGTTTCAGATTCTACGTGAAAGCCATAACTTTGCTAGGCTTGAAGAGATATGTTCCCTGCAGAAAAAATAATCGAAAGTGCACCTTATATATAAATGTAACCAAACAAATATTCCCTTCTCCTTACAGTTGTTCTTCTGTGGTCTTGTGAAAATATATTCATTACTGTCGTGGACACTGGAATGTCAGAGAGACAATTAAATGTTATTAAATGCTGTTTTTATTTTTGTTTTTCAGATATTTCTGTTTAACCTCTCTCTCCCAAGGGATTGAATGTGCTCGTGTTGTGGAAAAGTCAGCAATTGTGTTACAGCTTCATAACCCAAGCGTTATTTTTTATGAGCTAGCTGTAAAATCTAATCTCATCCAAGTACTTCTGTAACCGATAGTTGCTTGAATCATGAGGCCTTACCATGGGATTTAACATAATTTACTTTTTTTGTAAGCAAAAGCAGCTTGGATTGATTGTTGTATGCAATTACAAGAATAAAATCTCCTTTCCACTGTTGAAGCATTTCAGATTAACAGTATCAGGTTTCCTAGGACAAATATAAAATTGGAGATCTGTTTACTTAAAAACAGACCAAACTGTCAGGGAAAAAGGCGGAAGAAATTAAAACTATCAAACCAAATTTTACAGGTGTTCCAAACAGTTGTTTGTTTTGGCATTGAATGTTTGCCAATTTGTTACATTGTTGGAAGCTGCCCTGATCCCCTTGGGGAGATAGAGTGGGTTATAAATAAAGTTTTTATTATTTAGTATTCCAGAGAGCAATTTTTTCTTATCAGTAGATGTAAAGATCTTTATCTGATCTTTAGTCGTTACTTTAGTCTTTCATGTGCAGAAATAAGCAAATTGGTTAACAGTGCTATCAACCAAAACATAGAGTGCCTGTAATGTGTAAATGGATAAGTTTGGGGCCCATTAGAAACAAGGAGTGTGGATCTCTTTCCCACAACAACAACATACTCCTTTATCCTTTACAGACAATCTAATATGTTGTGAAAAGAATTGTTAGGATTCTCAAATTACTGCTGCATATTCTACATTTCTGAAAAATATTGGACTTGAGAGTTTGCTAACTATTTTGTAACTTTTTGTCATTGAAAAAAGGGCCCGGTTGACTTTGGTTTTTTTAATGGACCAGTGTAGTTGGAAATATAAGATCAATGACATTTCAAGTTTTAATTTTGAGGCTTTTCTCATTATAAAATTATAAATTCACCCCAACATGTCTTACATATTCACACTAAGGCACATAAGAAACAGAAGAGAACAAACCTGTCCTTTAACCTCGCACAGTCCTAGCTTAACTATATAAGCACAGTCTACATTTAAGAAATGCCTTAGGCTGTGAGTTGGAGGCCTAACAATTCATAATGTTGTGTCAATTCCCCAGGCATTCTCAAATCTCATTTCCCCTTATTGTAATGAGTTCCCTTGCATCCTTTCCTCATGCAACTATTGATGTTTGTTTCAGTGTCAGACGGAAGAAATATTTTAGGTATACTTGCATCTCTATTTAGTGATTCCTTCATTTCCAGATGCAGCAAAATGACAATTCTAGAAGTTTTCATTCTTGCAGATACCACATTCTGCTAAAGGATATAGCCCTCTTGTCATTATAAGTACTGTTCAACAATTACCTCCCCCCTTCTGCCTTAGTTTTTGAGCCTCGTGATGTTGCAGTTGCTTAGGGCTGAGCACAATGTCTCCTTCTGTCCTGATTTAGAGCAAAGCAAACTACAGTTGAGACATCCTTATATTTCTGTATCTCCATTAAGCATGAAGTGAGGCCTCTTTTCTGACTGATTTTAAATGTCTGCAACACAAACATGGATTTCTTTTGGGATGTAAACAGCCTTTTCCTCTCATTTGTATCTCCAGTCTTCAAAAGGAAGACTGCAAAATGCTACCTTCTGTTTTCTAAAAAGATGTACTGTAAATCTTATGCATAAATTACCTGTCATTTGTTCTGATATTTTTAAATTGCCAGGCCATAGTATTTACTCATAGTTGTGATTACCTTTGCTTCAGGCTAGTGATGTTTCTGTTGCTTTGTAGAGAGCTGTTCACATTACAAGATAAGTTAAAGAGACAGTGTGTATCATTTGTAGGCAGTGCAGTCATATGAGGAAGAGATGCTTCAAAGTCCAGATCAGCACAGTGTCCAGAACACACATTTTTTTTCATTTCCAGTACTACCAAGGCAACATTTTCCTTCCAATCTGGGGTCAGATTGCAGAAATGCCTTCCAAACCTACGTGGTTTTCATTACACTGATTGTAATTCTGTATAGGACTTGAATTGAAATCAGACAGGATACTGTTTTTGTGATCATTGATTGTTTCCCCCCCTATTTTTCTTTCATTATGTCTGTTGGCTTTTTTCATTTCAGTTTTTTTTAAAAAAACTGAGCTGTTCTGTTGGATTTTCATCAACATTTAACAGAAATCCCTTAGCATGTGGAAAATTGCTTCTGAAAATATTTCCAAAGGAAGCTCAATGTATGCTGACACTATATGATGTTTTGCTGCAAAATTACCCTATGATCAATTTTTTTCTAGTCTGTTACTGACTTTTGGGGGATGTTAGTATCTTAGTAATTTTTTAAAAGAAATAGAAACATGAGAAATAATGACAAATCATTACATTAAATATATATAGCTAATTTAAGACAATACTCACGGGTTAGGTTTTCATTTTGCTGCTGGTCTTGTTTTAAAATAATAATAATAATTTCTTTGCCTGCCTCTCCTCAAAACTCGAGGTGGTTTACAACATTGCCAAAAACACACATTAATCTAAAAACATTTTTAAAAATACACATATTAAAACATATTTCCACAAAATACATATTAAAACACACAAAACAAAGATTAAACATAAGATGGAAATTTTAAATTCATCATTAAATCTGGGGATTTTTGTTTATATAAATGAATGCTGGACACCATGTGCCAAAAACTGGAGTGTCAGCCATTGATCACACGGCATCACTATCTGGATATGACCACAGGGGAAAGCTGTAACACTTCATGTTAGCCACAAATTAATCCATATAATTAATTGAGAATTATGTAATGCTTTATGAGATTAAGAGTGATGCCACCTTTCTTTTCATCTATTTGGATAATACCTTTTAAAAATATGGACCATTTATCATTCTTATATTTTATTCATTCATACATGAAGTTTTTTCCTGGACTGATTGTTTAACTGGTGTCACTTTTCCAGGCAGAATTCAAGATAATATGCATCAGGTTGTGAATGAAAAAATAATACATTGTGAATAAATCAGAAGCACTTGTTTTGAAAGATTGATAAGAAACAAAAGATACCACTTTATGTCTTTTTGATCACCCCCAGTGCCCAGATGCAAGAAGATTAGAGGGTTTGTCAAAACAGCTTGACTGGGATGTCCGAAAAATCCAGTGCTGGTTTCGTCATCGGAGGAACCAGGATAAACCAAGTACCCTTGCAAAGTTCTGTGAAAGCATGTAGGTTTGTGAAGATCCCAACTCTTATATGTAGTTCAGTTGGGTTTTTTTTAAGTTGACAAGTTGTACACTGTGACAGAAATGATCTTTAAATCATTAGCTAAGCAACAATATTGCTTAGCAATATTACTTTGTATTTTAGCAGTACAAACAATTTGGATGTCTACTGCTGACTTAAGTGTGAAATAGTATCTGGATGTCGGTTCCTTGATTCTTCTCACTATGTTACAAGTTATGCCATTTATAAACTAGTAGTTTATTGAGGCAGCTATTAATTTGTTTGCAGGGTTAAAAATCTTTTTAAAGTTAACATTTTCTTTTGAATATATTTTCTGAAACACTTGAATTTTTCCTGGATGCTTGTTCCTTTTCTGTCCTATCTAAATTTATTTTCTTGCCCTTTTATGCATGGCCTCTTATCACTATAGTATCTGAACATCTTTGCCTTCCTGCCTGCTCCCTCTGTGGCTTCTACTTCTATTCTCCAGTGACTTCCTCCCCAAGATATTTGTCTTAGGTGAGTGGAAGTCTGCTTTGGCCTCCATCTATCTTTTGCCTATATTTCTAATTGGAAACTGTTTAAATGGAAGATAGGTAATTTTTTGTGTGTGTCAGTTACATTACAGAGTTTTGCGAATGTCTACTAGTGCAGAGTTGTTACTGGATATCCATGTAAAGTTTTCTCTTATGAAAAAGTTATCATAGCTGTCTGTTTGGGGTGTGCTATGGACTGAAGCTCGTATATTAAATGAAACCTCTGAAACACATTCATTTTAATGAGTGAAGTCATCAAGTTTGGTGTAATTCAGCTCGCCATGAACAAAACACTGGTTTTTCAAAGTGGGAATTCTGTGCTTGGAGTTTGTAGGTTACCCTCAACTTTCAGCTGCTTTTGTCTCTTACTAAATCAATGTTTAGTAAGCTCAGGATGCTTGTACTATGTACACATTTTAACCTTTTTTTTCATTTCTAGGTGGAGGCTAATATTTTATTTATGTATATTTATCTATGGACTCAGATTTCTTTGGACGGTGAGTAAGTTGCTCAGTACTCAATTTGTTCTTAGTGAGGTTAAAAGAAAAATATTTTTTGCTTCACTTAATACTCTCCTGGCATTCTTAATTGGGTTCCCAGTTTTCCCTTTAATTGCAGCAGGTAAGGTAGCATGTATATAATGCTTCATCATAGAAATATCGCAGGTCAGTCCCTCTCTGGCCACAAAACCAGACAGACCAGTTTGTGATTTGCAATATTCTTGTTCTTTGTCCCTTGGAAGGGATGCTGATCTCTATCTTAGAAATTGAAGTTGCATGAATGTATATGTATTGTGCTTCGCTTCTTACAAATAACACAGAACACGCTTTCACTTCTGTGAATTCAACTTCAAAGCATGACTGCAAATGAAGTAATGTGGAAGATCAGATAATATGCAAATAAAGCATCCTTCATTAGAAGGAATCCCTTATCTTCTATTTTCCCTTGTTGTCCATTTAAAAACAGTTTGCTTGGGTTATAAAAGAAATAAAAATACATAATAATTTGAAATGCATATAGGCCAGAAACTAACCCTCTCCCCTGTTTACAGGTTCCATTTGCAAATAATCTGACCCTACAAACAAAATATTTTGCCGTTAAATTGAAAAAATTAAGTCTACTCTCAGTTTTATATTTATTTATTTATTTATGGTATTTCTATCCTGCCTTTCTCAGCCCGAAGGCGACTCAAGGCAGCTTACAAATTGGCAGCAATTTGATGCCACAACACTCATAAAATACAGTTAAACAACATTTAGCACAACATTATAAAAATCCATATAAAAACCATTAAAAACATGTAATCACCAGTGTCTTCCAGTTAACTCATTACATAACATAGGTACATACAGTACATAAACTCAATCATAACAATGGAATTTGCCCGACTTGTGAACTATGTGAACTACAGTTAGAAAAAGCCAGACATCACTTTTCTTTGTATGTTTGGATCTCTTCATTGAGACTATCTGGTGACAGGTATTCATGTCACCTTCAGTTTTACAATGTGGGGAACTGACAGAGTTTGGAGATGGGTGAACATTGACCTCACTATTTTGTAACTTCAGAGAGATGCCTCCTGTCAAAATTTTAAAACTTGTTTTGAATTTTAAAAACTTACAATGCTACATACCCTACTAGGGGCCAATTATACCATATTTGTTTGCCCTCTTGTGCTATTTCTAGCCAGGAGAGGCATTTTTCAGACAGAAGGAAACTAAATTAATTTCCAGTTACTTTCTTGTTTAAACATGCTTTGTTCTAGGCACAGATAGATAGAAGTGGACTGGGGGTGTTAATGGCAAAACAATGAAAAAAACTTGCTGCCCCGCATCCCCTAAAGTAATGGGTCAGAGACCACTGATGGATAGCAATCTTTTTTTCCATAATCTCAAAAATAGCACAATGTTGCTGTTGATGCTATCAGATTAATAGGTAAGGAATAAAGAATATATTGCCTATTTTTCAGTTGACCACTCTGAGGTAGTTTTTTTTTAGTCCATCGCCTGCTTTGTAGCCCATTGATAAAAAAACCTTGCTCCTTTCTATGTTCTAATGTTTACTGTTGCTCAGTCACTGCTGCTTCTGTTTAAATTACTGAGACTAATATGTTTCAAAGATCCTTAAGTGCAGATCTAAACAACAACGCTGAAATCAGAGAGTTAATCTAAAAGTGTTAATCTAAAAGTACTTGCTTAAATACTGATTGGCTGAGAATACAGATTGCCTACAGACAGTTAACAAATTCAGTTAATGTAGCATTGACCTTGAAAATTGAATTACCAAGTGTTGAGCAATATGATAGCTATGCAAAATAAGTTTATAGTATATCAGAAGTAAGGTTCTCTTTCGTGGTCACTGTGGATGCACACCTTAGATATTTCCTGCGCTTGCGCAGACAGTACGGAACCTTCTAGCATAGAAAAATTGCAAGTATAGCTAGGCCCCGCCCACCCTCCCCCGAGTGTATATATATAGCCCGTGGGCGGGGCTAGCCCTCACTTCTCTTGATCCGCCGCTGATGCAGCAGTCAGAGAACCTTCTCTTTTGCGAGCTTGTCTCCTGTTCTTTTTATTCTTCTATTGACTGATTTTTTGCTGACTTGGACTGTCCCTGGACCTTGCTGTTACTCCCCTGACCAGAACTTGGATTGGATTCGGTTTTTCCCTGGCTCTTCGACTCGGACAGTCCCTCACTACGATGCCGCCACTTTTAAAAAGTGCTTGCAATGCCCCAACACGTTTCCTGACTCGGACGGGCATTCCTTGTGTCTCTCCTGCCTGGGGGAAGGCCATGTCCCTCAATCCTGCTCGGTGTGTGTGGCTTTTATGCCACAAGCCCGGAAAAACTGAGACGCGAGGATGAAGGCCGCTCTATACGAGCGTGCTCTGAACCCCCCCGTCGACTCCAAGGCCCCTGCGGCTGTAGAGGCGCCTGGAGGGGAGCCTCCCCGCCCGTTGACTTCTAAGAGGATCGTGAAGAAGAAGGCTAAGAAGCCCAAGCTGAAGGCCGTAACTGCTCAGACCCCTGCCTCGCTGACCCAAGATGGCGGTCGTCCAGGGCTGTCAGCACTTACCAAAGATGGCCTCCATGCCCCGGCGTCTTCCCCACCAGTCGTTTCGGTGGGAAAGTCGTCCACTCCGCCTCTGCACGTCATCCTCGCCTCTCCGCAAGCGTTTGGGGATGCTCAGCTGCTCCCCCTGCTGGCCACTGCAGACCCTTCCAAGATGGCGACCACGGATGCGCAGATAGCTCAGTCGCCGGCGAGCACTGTGCCTGGGGAGGGAGGCGGCACGCCTCCAATGCCGGCTACCCTTACGCCGGGACCGTCGGTTTCGGCCGCGGCTGGGGCCGCGGGACCTTTCCAGCCTCCTGCAGGGTTTGGGGATTCCCTGCCTGCCCTCGCCGGATCCTCCTCGGAGCGGCTTCTAAGCTCCCGCCCATCAATGAGGTCACGCCCACCGTCGTGCCGCCCCTCCGAGGGGAGGAGGCGGTACCGCTCCTCCTCCCGCCGAAGTTCCTCCACCTCCTCCTCATCTTCGGCCTCCTCCTCCTCCTCCCCTTGTCGACGTCACAGGCACCGGGGAAGGAGATCTTTGAGGCGGTCGCAATCCCGCTCCTCACGGCATCGCGGGATGTCGGCGAAGGCCCTTTTCGCGCTCCCCGGTTTTGGCGGCTCACGCCGGATGGCCAGCTCCTTTACGTGGGGGGGGGGCACCTCCCCGCTGCCGGAGCCGCCCAATCCCGCCCCTCAGCCCGTGGCACCCCCTCCGGTGATACCCCCGGCGGCGCCTCCTTCTCAGCCAGCGTTGATGCCTCCACAACCGCCATTGGATGCTTCAGAACCGATGGCCCCCCTGGGCGCCGTACAAGCGCCTCAGCTGCAGCCTGCCTTGCCTCTCCCGAACCCTGTGAGGCAGGCTCCAGGCGCGCAGGTGCTTCCCTTTGCACCGCCTGCTCTGCTGCCTGTGGGAGTCCCCCCAGCGCCTCCGCAGGCTGCCCTGCCACAACTGCCTGAGGGAGCTGTACAAGGTGATCCTCATAATGACTCTGACTCTTCTTCAGAGGATGAAACTGAGCGAGATCAGGGGCCCCAAGACAATGCCTTGTTGCAGTCCCCAGAGTATAACTCCTTTGTTTCAATTGTGGCCAGGATGGCCAAAGCACTGAATCTTCCGGGCCCTAAAGCCCCTGAATCCGTGGAGGACCCCATGTGGGCTTCGGAGGAGCAGGCACCCATTCCCACCACCCTTATGCCTGAGCTTCCGTTCATTCTGAAGATAGCCAAAGGGGGAGATATGGCCCCTAATGCCATCCCTGCGGTACCCAAACGGGTTGACGCAATGTACAGGGTTAGCCTGCCCTCTGGCCAATGGGTACTTAAACCGCCCAAAGCCAATACTGTAGTGGTGGAGGTTTCAAAGTCCAGACGCCCCAAGGCCACTGGTATTTCCCCTGTGGATCGGGAGGGGAAAAAGCTTGATTCCTTAGGGAAGAGGGTTCACCTCGCCGCGGGAATGATAATCAGGATGGCGCACTACGCCACGTTTATGTCTGGATACCAAAAGTATCTCTGCGATCAGGTCACCCCTTTTTTGCTCTTTTTACCACCGGACCAGCATAGCCTCCTTAAAAATTTTCAGACGGAGGCGTTCTCCCTCACCAAACTCCAGAAGGAGTTTGCCATGCACCTGGCTGAGACTTCCGCTGGCCTGATTGGCTCAGCGACTGCCGGCCGCAGACACGCTTGGCTGCGCTCTGCGGCCCTCTCTGAGGAAGCGAAAGCGCTTGCAGAGGACCTCCCTTTCCACACTGAGGGGCTCTTCAACCCCGTTACAGACACCACAATTAAAGAGAGGCAGGAGGTTAGGGTGGCCGCCAAGGGGTATGGCAATACCTGGCAGTCCTCACAACCCAGGTCTCCTCTGCCCCTTATCGTAGGCCACAGAATAACTCTTTCGGTGGTAATTTCAGGAACCGTTACGGTTACTCCCGCTATCAGCAGAGCAGGCGCAACTCGTTTAACTCGAGGCCCCGTTATCAGCCTTACCAGGGCAAGCCCAAGGCCCAGGCGGCCTCCAAGAAGCGGGTTTGACGTACTAGATCCCAGGACCCCCCCTGATATGTCCCCAGTTGTTGTTCCCCCAGTTGCAGATAACCTTGATTCTGTAGGGGCCCTTGTTCCCCTTCCCTCCGCCCGCCCTAATTCCCTGGTGTTTGGGGACCGGTTACGGCCCTTTGCGGCCATATGGGAGTCTATTACTACGGATGCCTGGGTACTCTCCATCATAAGGCATGGTTATGTAATTGAGTTCGAGCGCCAACCTCATGTGGGGAGGGTAAAGGGGACTCCTGTTACCCCCCCCCTTTGCTGGATGAAGTCCGTACCCTCTTTGGGAAGGGAGCCATTTCCAAGTTGTCCCCCTCCTTGTTCACACTATGCTACTTTTCCCGTTACTTTCTAGTCACTAAATCGGGGGGGGGGGTGGATTTAGACCCATATTGGACCTCCGAGGCCTCAACAAATACATTAGGTCTTTCAAGTTTCGAATGGTCACTTTGCAGTTGATGTTACCCTTAATAAAGGTGCATGGTTCGCAACAGTTGATCTCAGAGATGCGTATTTTCACATCGCCATTGCCCAGCACCACCGCCGTTACCTGTCGTTTATGGTTGGGAACGAGGGATTCTGTTTTAACGTTCTGCCATTTGGTTTGGCGACTGCGCCACGCATTTTCACAAAATGCATGGCGGTGGTTGCTGCGCACCTGCGCACGAGAGGCATTACGTTGTTCCCGTACATTGATGATTGGCTCATTGTAGCCAGTTCCGCTGCTGAACTCCGTATCCATGTTCTCTCTGTCCTCTCTCTTTTGCAGTCCCTGGGGCTGGTGGTAAATACGGAAAAGTCACACCTCGAGCCTTCCCGCCGGGTCAACTTTATCGGGGCCCTGCTGGATTCCATTACGGAAATGGCCTACCTACCGGGGGAGCGCTTCGCCAACCTCCAGGAGCTTGTACATCGGGCCCTTACTCTCCCCTCTGTAACTGCAAGGGACGTGCAAGTGCTGCTGGGGCACATGGCCTCAACCACCTTTGTGACCCCCTATGCCCGCCTCCGCCTCAGGCCACTCCAGGCCTGGTTCCTGGAGAACTTCAACCCTATGGTGGACAATCCCGAAATCACCCTAGTTCTGCCCTGGGAGGTGCGACAATCCCTAGTCCCCTGGTCCGACCCGTTGTGGGTCTGCTCAGGCCTGCCATTCCGACAACCGGATCCGTCGGTGACGGTGACCACCGACTCCTCGTTGACGGGGTGGGGAGCTCACTCAGGCTCACTAGTGGCACAGGGCCAGTGGTCACATTGCGAGTCCCTATTACACATCAACGTTTTGGAACTGTTAGCTGTGGACAGGGCCTTAAAATCCTTCGAGCAGGCACTGGTGGGCAGGATTGTTCAGGTATTGACAGACAACACAACGGTAATGTACTACCTGAACAAACAGGGTGGTACCCACTCCTCCTCCCTGTTGGTGCTTACTGCCCGAATTTGGGAGTGGTGCTTGGCAAGGAATATCCACCTCGTAGCTCTACACGTACTAGGAGTCGAAAACATTCTAGCCGACGCCCTGAGCAGGACCCCCATGGGTCACCACGAATGGTCCTTACATCCGGACAAGATCCACAGACTCTTCCTAGCGTGGGGCACCCCACAAATAGACCTGTTTGCTACCCACCTGAATGCCAAGTGCGCCCAGTACTGCTCTCGTTATGAGAGAAGGACAGAGGCCTCCCTGGGGGATGCTTTCCTCCACTCGTGGAGCACGGTTCAAATGTATGCGTTCCCACCACTACCGCTGTTGAACCGGGTGGTGGCCAAACTCTTGAAGGACAACGCATCCTCTATACTAATTGCCCCATGGTGGCCACGTCAGGCGTGGTTCCCAGTCCTCCTTCGACTGTCCAACAGGACGTTTCTTCCCCTCCCCAGGAGGGTAGACCTGCTCTCCACCCAGGAGGGAAGGGTTCTCTATCCAGAGGCACACAAACTCAAGCTTACTGCATGGAGAATCCTTCCCTCCCACTAACGCAAATGTCCCAATTGTCACAACCGGTCCGTGAGATCATAGAAGCCGCTCATAAGACCTCCACCAAAAGATCTTATTTGCATAAGTGGACAAGGTTTACTAAATACACTTCCCAAAGGGACTTAGATCCCCTCACGGCCCCGAGTAGTGCTGTTTTGGATTTTTTGGTTTCTTTATCTACCTCAGGGATGGCATCATCATCGCTTAAGTGTTATTTGGCCGCCCTCTCCTGGTTCAGGAGGAAGGCAGGTCTCCCGTCTTGTTTTACGGACCCCTTGGTTTGTTTCTTTTTAAGGGGGATTAAGAACAAAAAACCATCTGTTGCCCCTATACCCCCTGCCTGGCAGCTGGATTTAGTTTTACACTCCCTCACTAAGCCGTCCTTTGAACCAATGGCTACGGCTCAATTGTGTCATTTGTCCTGGAAGGTAGCTTTCCTAGTTGCTATCACCTCTGCTAGATGCTCTAGTGAGCTTTGTGCGCTCCGCGTGGACCCGCCTTACCTTCGGTTCCATGCAGACAAGGTTGTGTTGCGCACGGATCTAGCGTTCCTTCCTAAGGTGGCATCCCGCTTTCATATGTCCCAGGAAGTGCTGTTGCCTGCCTTTTTTCGCAGCCCCACCACCCCCTTGGAGCGTAATTTACATCTCTTGGATGTTAGGAGGGCATTGGCATTTTATGTTGATAGAACACAACAATTGAGAAAGTCCCCGAGACTCTTCATCAAATACCGCAGGGATGACTTAGGTCTGCCACTATCTCCCCAGAGGTTTTCCTCCTGGATAGTTTCAACTATTCGATTGGCATACCAGTTACAAGGTTGTCCTCTGCCTGAACACATCAAAGGACACTCCACAAGAGCGGTCTCCACTTTAGCCGCCTTTCTGCGTGGGGTGTCACTGGAGGCGGTGTGTCGTGCTGCCGTTTGGTCCTCACCATCGACCTTCGTGTCGCACTACAAGCTGGACGCTGTTTCCAGGAGGCATGCAGACTTTGGAAGGGGAGTGTTGTCTTCGGCGTTGGCATGACGCCCACCTTCCAAGGTCAGTAGCTCGCTATTCTATCTAAGGTGTGCATCCACAGTGACCATGAAAGAGAATTATAGGTTGCTTACCTGTAACCGTAGTTCTCTGAGTGGTCCCTGTGGATGCACACAGGCCCTCCCATCCTCCCCTCGAGTGTCATGCCCCGCCTTCCGGCTGTCGTTTGCGGCGGAAGCTATACTTGCAATTTTTCTATGCTAGAAGGTTCCGTACTGTCTGCGCAAGCGCAGGAAATACCTAAGGTGTGCGTCCACAGGGACCACTCAGAGAACTACGGTTACAGGTAAGCAACCTATAATTCTGACTCTTCCTTTTACAATTCTGAATTGCAACGGGGAATGAAACGTCTATGGGTTATTTATGTAATATCTCACCTTGTCCCGATACTCAGTATGATTTATAAAATGGAAACATAAAAATATAACTTACAATATGAAAACAAATGTAAACAGTACTTGGTAGCTTACTTTAATCCTGTTTATCAGAGTTTTTTTTTAAAAAAAGTAAGGATAGGAATGATTGAAAAAACTGAGAGAATAATACATCTGTTAATTTTCCACTAGAAATAGGAGATTAGGAAATGGCACGTGACAGTTCATATCTTCTTATAGTTGAGAAACATCTAAAACACAAAACTATGGAGTATTGTTAAATGTTTGATTTAGTTTTATTGCTCTTGAGGTACACATATCCAAATCTGTCAGTGTTAGGTGAAAGTATGACACCAAACTTTTCTTATTCCAATTATATATGTAATAATATATAGCAAAGTTACGTAGCTGTTACCAATGAAGAGAACACCATGCAAGTAGTTGGGTAATCATCTTTGTGGAGTAATAACATTGTGGAAACTCTTGTAGTATCACAGATATTGAAATGATTGTGTGGGAGGCAATCCTTTTGAAGCCTGATGTTTGGTGAGAAAGCTGCAATGGTGACATCTTTTCCCCATGATTCATTTCAGGAGTGAATTTCTCTTCTGAGGGATAGTTTTCTCTCACTTCCTTTTGTCTCATCCCCATTCTTAACTATCCGTTTGTAAGTTGGATGTTTTTAACTAGGGTCTGCCTGTACTGCAATAGTGAGAAATTTTGATTGCAAAAGGTATTCTTTTCATATAACTTTCTTTCTTCCTATTTACTTTAGTCACCTTGGTTTTGGGATACCCGACAATGTTGGTACAACTATCCTTTTCAGGTATGTGATGTTTTCACCAGTATATGTAAGTAGTAGTGAGTGTCTGGTTTGGGCATAAATATTTGTCAGGTGAAAAGCTGCTGTTTCCTGAATACGTTAGAATTTGTTTAATATTTCTCCTGAATTAGCAACTGATCTTAGCAATATTGGATCATACTCAGACCTTCGCCTTTTTTAAAAAAAGCTTATCCATTTGCCTTGATAGAAGGCAGCTCCATTATCTGCTGCTTCCAGAAGAAATATGTCATCCTGAACTGACAGATAACATGTGGAAATTTCACAGTATATCATAGAGGTCTTGGCACATCAAAGCTAACAAATGGGATTTTGCAATGGTAATGCCTGGCTGTATTAAGAGAGATGTCTAGGGATGTCAAGGACTAAATTCTTTTCAGAACAAATGGAAACAATAAGCTTGCTGCACATCATAGACCTTCCCCCTTCTTCCTTGATGCAATTTCTTCATTTCAGAAGGGAATGAGAGTCCTTAACAAAACACGAAAGAAGGCTCCAGGATTGTAGGGATGGTGCGGACCTTACTTTGACGGTATAGATGTATGGAAGATGTGCTAACAGATAGGTTAGAAGATTGATATGTCTGCCTGCTACAAACTACTATGTCCTTATGCATTTGGACTGAATTCAGATCTTGTCTTTGTTGGTTTGATAAAGAACATGCTATCTACATGGATTTCATTATCCAAATGTGAAATGATTAAACGGGGTAACTGATGTCTAGATTAGCATGTATTTGCAGTGGAGCAAGCATTTTGCTGTGTCCCCACTTCAAGCACAGTTGAATGAATGATCCCTTTTCTATTATTAGCCTGTATGTTTTGGCAGGACAGAAGGAGATTAATAAATTCAAATCCTTCTGCAATTCCTCTCTTGGTATTGTTTCCCCCTGACCACTCCTCCCATTACAGCTTCTAAGATGGCTGGGTTTGCCTTTGCCTTCTGTTCCCCCACCCTGCTTCCTCCCTTCCCTGAAAAGGGAGGAATTGTCTTGTTTCCCTTTCCTCAAACTACCAGCTGGATCATGGGTGAGACTGAATTTCCCCCTGAAATATTACCCCTTGTCTGCATGCCAAAAACTGTTCCCAGAAGTGCTATATTGTGCTTTCCCAATAGATCCTTGGTATAGGATTGGTTAGTTAATAAAGCATCGGGCAGAAATGGGAGTTTTGTTACCATCCCAGCACTGCATGGTGTAGAGGCAGGGATGGAAACAAGATTGCTTTCCTTTTAATTACAGTATTGAAAAGAGATGAGTTTTTACAAGTTTAAGTCTTTAAACAGGTCTTAATGTAGATGTTGGATGATTCTTAAACAAAAAAAACCTTCTGTTTTTCAGCCCATAACATCTGGCCTTTACTACTATTATATTACAGAGCTGGCCTTTTATTGGTCTCTTATGTTTTCACAGTTTACAGATATAAAGCGAAAGGTAAGAGAGAACACTGTTTCTGGGAATCTTCTGATTATCCCTTCTGTCTTTCTAAATTAGAGGAATTAATCCAATAGAATAATTGATTTGTATCTTTGAATAAAACATACTTGGATTAAAAAGGTTTTTTTTAAAAAGACATGCGGTAAAAGTAATGTATGTGTGTGTATGAATGTGTGTGTGCGTGTATATATGTGTGTGTGTGTGAAGATTGCTTCTGTGTCTGGATGAACTTTTTTTTTTAATAGAGGAGGGAACACTGTCTGCTCATATTAATGTTTCCTAGATTGCTCATGTAATATTTCATTGCTAATTGGAGGCAAGTAAGGGTTTGAGGGAACCTGGTAACTTCTAATCTAGAAACAGATTAACCTGTCAAATTAATTCTTCCAGTGAAGATAGCCCAGATGTAGGAGGAAGTATTACACTTTTTGATGTTGCTCTGTTTAAAATGCAAACAATTTGGATTCTATTTTTAATATAAGAACAGGAATGTAAAGTTGCATGCATTGCTAGAATTTGAATTATGTGCTAAATTATGGTTTAGTACAATGTAGGACACATTTGAACAAGCTTCTGTGGCCACAGTTTCCCTCCTCCCATGAAGTTGAATGCTCCTTCCCTTCTGAGCTTCTCAGAGTAGATATAGGGTGATTTACTCATGAGTAAACAACAACCTCCCCTTTGCTCAAGCCATCTCACATCTTACCTGTTGCTGTTATTTATTGCTGCACCCACCTCAGTTCCCTTTTCAGCTGATGATGCCCCACACTCACACTTCAGTTCTAGATCTTTCCCCTGCAGCAGTATGCTCCACTCCTCCAGCTTCCAGGCTTCCAGTGATACTGCATCCACTGTCACTGCTATCACTGTTACAAGGCTTGGCAACTGCTGCAATCACTAGCAGCCCTTAACACTGCCATTCCTATCCTGCTGCCCAGGAGCTGGAGAAGAGCAGCATTTTATCAAATGCTGAGCCAGAGAAGGAACTGGATCAAGAGTTCAAATAGGAGGCCTCAGAGCCAAAACACAGCCTGGGCAAAGTGGTGGTGTGGGAGAACAATTGCCCACGTACTTACTTGTGGGTAAACGGCCCCATTTTCACTCTGAGCAGGCTGTCCTGGTAATCTGAAAGAAACACAACCCTCTTCCCTTCCATGGCAGGGAAGTGCCATTTTTGAGCAGGCATTACAAGAGACCTGAAACCATGTCACAGCAGATAGGTAGTGCGTTGACATATATATAAGTCAACCCAGGTTTTTTGGATTGATTTTTGGGCAAACATTATACTTATACATGAGTATATATGGTAATGTATACAGCTAAGATAGACACATAGTACAAACCAACTATAATTACAGGAATTTCAGTCATAGAAGCACTTAAGTCAAAAGCAAAAAAGTGAACCTTACATTTTTAACGACCATGTATTATTTATAACATCTCAAGTGCTAACGTATCTATTAAAGTGCATTTCTCTCTAATGTCAGTCCTTGTGATCCCCATTGAAAGCATGTTTATATAGAACCGACCATGTGAACTTAACATTTAATATAGCTATTGAAATTATTAGTATCCACAAAAATTTAACACTATAATTTCTTAATCTTTAACTTGCGATAAGACTCTTAATTGGTCTTGCTGCAAAAAACAAACATGGCTGCTTTTCTGAAATTTTCCCATTACCATATGTTTTCTACTTTGTTTGGATTGGAGGTGAAATACAGCCAGGGTCTAAAATACAAGGAATTCTCTTTCTTTTTCTTTTTCTCTCTCTCACTCTCTTTTATAGTATTTTCCAATATAAAAGAGAGGCAATAGAATTAATAATTAATAATTTCTAAAAATATATAATTGCCAGTTAAATAAGCTCTTTTGATTGATTTGTGAATTAGTGAATTGAGGTTTTTTTTAAAGGAGTAGGGAAGGGTGTTTTCCCCCAAAATGATATTTATGGACACATGGTTGAGAACATTGCCCAAACCAGATGCAGTGATCCTCATTTGAAGGGTGGCATCCCAATTGTGGACCCTTCTTGAAAATGTTTTGAAAGCTTATTTTTCTCCATATATGTCTTAATGTGTGTGTGTGTGTGTGTGTGTGTGTAAAGAGAGAGAGGGAGAGGGAGAGAGAGAGAGAAAGAGAGAATAATATTTCCATATATTTCTCAATAATTGCTGTCTGAATGTACATATATGAATTTGGCTGTTCTATAGGCATCATCCCTTTTTTCAGTTACAGTGACCAGTGCAGTTTCTGTCTGCCATCCCAAGAGATGGAATAGAAATCCTAGTGATTAGGATTATCACTAGGATTTCTACCCCATCTCTTGAGAAGGTGGCAGCATTTTTCCATGGCAGTTTCAGCATCTGTATATAAAACGACCATGTATTTGTGTTTGGCTGGAGAGTTAGAGGAATTATATGAGAACTAGCTGATCCGTGCACGCGTTGCTATTGCCATACGCCATTCTCTCTCTCTCTCTGTATCTCTGTATCTCTTTCTCTCTCTGTCTCTCTCTGTCTCTCTCTGTCTGTCTCTCTCTCTCTCTCTCTCTCTCTCTCTCTCTCTCTCTCTCTCTCTCTCTGTCTCTCTGTCTCTCTCTCTCTCTCTGTCTCTCTTTCTCTCTCTCTCTCTCTCTCTCTCTCTCTCTCTCCCCCCTCTCTATCTCTGTCTGTCTGTCTTTCGCCCTCTCTGTCTGTCTTTT
The DNA here is from genome assembly GCA_030556195.1 of Anolis apletophallus. Taxonomy (NCBI): domain Eukaryota; kingdom Metazoa; phylum Chordata; class Lepidosauria; order Squamata; family Anolidae; genus Anolis; species Anolis apletophallus. The sequence goes on along the minus strand of JARBWK010000001.1, from coordinate 135,520,542 downwards.
TCTTTCTCTCTCTCTCTCTGTCTGTCTTTCTTTCTCTCTGTCTGTCTTTTTCTCTCTGTCTCTATTTCTCTCTGTCTCTCTCCCTCCCCGCCGCCCCCGCCGGTGTTCCAGATCGGAGTGGCAAGGGGGCGGCGGAAGGAGGAAGCGGAGGAGGAGGGCCTAAGGAGGAGGAAGGGAGCCGGCGACTCCTCCCTGCCCGGCCCCCTCCCTCCGTCCCCGGTGCCCTTGCCGCTGTTCTGCATCGGAGTGGCGAGGGGGCGGCAGAAGGAGGAAGCGGAGGGGGAGGGCCTAAGGAGGAGGAAGGGAGACGGCTCCTCCTCCCTGCCCGGCCCCCTCCCTCCCTCTGTCCCCGCCGCCCCCGCCGCTGTTCCGCATCGGAGCGGTGAGAGGGCGCCGGAAGGCGGAAGCTGAGGAGGAGGGCCTAAGGAGGAGGAAGGGAGCCGGCTCCTCCTCCCTGCCCGGCCCCCTCCCTCCACCCCTAGCGCCCCTGCCGCTGTTCCGCATCGGAGCGGCGAGGGGGCGGCGGAAGGAGAAAGCGGAGGAGGAGGGCCTAAGGAGGAGGAAGGGAGCCGGCTCCTCCTCCCTGCCCGGCCCCCTCCCTCCCTCCGTCCCCGGCACCCCCGCCGCTGTTCCTGAGGAGGAGGAGGCGAGGGTGAGTGTTGGCTGCCATGCGCGAACGTTCGAAACGCGTGCTGGCAGCGAAGAGGCAGGGATGCCAGGTTCCGTTGCCCGTTTTTTGGGGCTTATGTTTGGGGGTGTTGCGAGGTACCTAGGGCGGGTTTTTTTGGCCCTATAGGTACCTCGTGGTATGTTGGAATGTGTTGCCAATTTTCATGCTTCTGAGGCTTATAGTTTAGCTGTCTTTGCCTCGTTGCACGACCGTTCAAATATATATATATAGATAATGGATCTTTTCCTACCCCAAATATTTGGATATGTTCACGTATTTTCTTGGTTGTATTTATTTATTCCAAGTCTTGTGTGTCTGAACCAAGGTGCTCCAGTTTTGCTGTGGGGTTGACTTTTCATTCTTCTGTAGCATAGTAAAGTCTACAACAATATGAGTAAGCTGCTTTCCTCTTCAGGAATGTCAAGCTTTAGTTGCTTATCATGAGGCTTAGTTATTGAAAGAAAGGCCCCCAAAAATTTACATGGGTTCTAGAGTGCTGTTGATAGAAAAATGGCAATGATCTAATCTCTTACAACTAGTAGCACAGTGATGTTTTGCTATATATAAATGATTTATCTTCTGGGAATCAATTAGTTTTTTATTACTTCTTTTGCAAATTAAGTTTAATTTTCTTTCATGAGAGCAACGCTATGTTGTTTTCCAGTGTCTCCCAGATTTTGTGTTTGAGATGTTTGCTCGTTTGTGTAACCCACTGTTTTTTTCAGACTCTTTCTGCCATCTTTTAACTAAGATGCAATAATAACTTGATTCTGTACCTCCCCTTTTGATTACCACATGGTCTTTGAACATCCATTAGAGCTTGAGGGTTCCTACTGCCACTGGGCTGAAACAGCAGCTTGTTTTATGAGTATAATGAAGCAATGGTTGGCAGTACTGATTTTTAGATCACTTTTCCATAATAAAATCATAAAGAGCTTGCTTTTGTTTCAGCAAGGACTTTGCATTTGCTATGTAAATGTTTCCCAAAACTGGATTGCATTGGGTATCTTTTTTGTTGTGATGTGTGAGTTGATCTTTGTAGTCACTTTTACATTCTTTTTCCCTTATAGGATTTCTTGATGATGTTTGTCCATCACTTGGCTACAATTGGGCTCATCACTTTTTCCTACATGAACAAGATGGTGCGAGTAGGAACCCTGGTCATGTGTGTTCATGATGCATCAGACATCTTCCTAGAAGTGAGCACATCTATTTCCATTCTAGGTTTTATGTCTTGAAACTACATCTGACTTACTCTACTTTCACTTCTAGTTTCATTTGTATCTAAATAACTTTTAAAGAAAATTTCAAATGAGATCTTTTTCTCAACAACGATGAAAACTAGAGGGTGTAAACCATTTATTTGATTATATGTGGAGCTTTCGACATGATGATCAGAAAGCTTTTGGGTGTGAGGCATCCCTTGCAACAAATATTTGCCTTCTTTAGTCCCCCTTCAAACAAAACACATTGTAGAAGTTATTTGTGAACCATAGGATCATCTATTTCAAGTAATGTAATAACATAGTATTCTTAATATCAAAACCCTAGCAGTGTGGGTAGTCAGCATGTGAAGGACACTTCTTAAGGGTGATTTTTGTATCACTGGTTAAGAGAAATGCAGACTTTTGTCTGACAACTTGAGTTGTACAACTTTGTGTTTCCCTGGTATTCATTTTGGTGTTTCTTGATTTTGGCCATGGGGATTTTAAAACTTGCCAGATGTTCTTCCTTTACCATTAGTGTTATCTCCTTAGTTTCATAGATAAAACTTAAGGTAGTACTCATACACATTACTTTTGCTTATAACTGCCAGAGTGGCAATTCACTACTTTTCAGTATAGCAGGAGTTCTACCTTTTACCCATTATAGGACATATTCTGACACATTTTGAGCAATGAAAACAAATGATCACATATTGGTGACCTTATGCTGTCTTTTGGAGGGAATTTTGTGTAAGCTGGTGAGGAACCAGGAACAAGACGGAACCACACTAGAGACCCCAGTTAACTGGAGAATGTTAAAAAATCCCTATTTTTCCAACCCACCTACTAGAGCAAGTGAGGTAGGAGAGCAGACTAACTTGTGAGGATTGCTGTTGCAAACAGTGACATGGAATGTGCATTGTTGCATACTGGCTGATGTTGTGTTGAGCTTTAGAGAGAAAAAAGGTGTTCTAACATCTTGCTGAGACTGGTTCAGGCATGTAGTAGAGAAAACAAAGAGACAGATCAGTCTGCCCTCTAAAATATGGGATGTGGTTGTATTAGCAGCTGGAGTTCAATGCTTTGTATTTTTCCTAGATGGCAAAAGTGGCCAATTATGCAAAGTATCAGCGACTGTGCGATGCCACCTTCATACTATTTTGTGTGGTGTTCATTGTCACCCGCTTGGGGATCTATCCTATCTGGTAAGTATTAGCAAAAATTGTGTTTTCTCTGTAGATGATTCTTAAGTGAATAAATCAGGAGATAATTCTTTGGAGGATTAAAATCTGTTGTACTTTGAGATAGAAACTGAGGAAATAATTAAGCCTCTCTGGTCCATGTGGACCCTCAAAAGCTGTAATGATAATGGGGGTGGGGGTGGTGTTCATCTCCATTTCTAAACCGAAGAGCCAGCATTGTCCATAGACACCTAGGTCATGTGGCCGGCATGACTGCAGGGAGTGCCATTACCTTCACGCTGAAGCGGTAACTATTGATCTACTCACATTTGCATACTTTCGAACTGCAGAAACTGGGGCTAGCAATGGGAGCTTACCCTATCCGTAGATTCAAACCGTCGACCTTCTGATCAGTAAGCTCTGCAGGTTTATGGTTTAACCCACTGTGCCGCCGCAGCCGTAACGCTAACAGTGGCAAAATACCTAAAGTTCGCCCTGAGTTGGGATTGTAGTTCTTCAAAAAGGTTCAGTTTCATGCAAGGGAGGGTGAAGTATAGCAATCATAATGGCAGCAGCCTCTTTGATAGACCATGCATATAAAGTTACTGTCAAGATTCCCCTGCCATATATGATTTTTTTTTTCTTTGGGAAAGATTGTACTTGTAGGTTGTTATTGTTCTGAAGTGATCAGTTTAATTTCTGGTAATCCTGATGGTAATGTTACAGAACAGAATTTGGGGGTCTTGTCATGAGGGCAGACCAGCTAGACCCACCAAAGAGGATCCATATTAACTCTGGTGAGAAAGGAAGCCCAATCCCAATTTTCCCTAGAATTTCCCAATAAAAAGCTCACCAAGTTGAAGAAGTACCACCGAGATGTTTATTCTTACCACCTGGAAAGGATGACAGCCGCAATCATTCGCCAATGCTGACATAAAGGCTACATTGGAAAAACATGCTGTGACGAATTTCCTATATTTTGGGCCAGAAGAAGCTTGGTGGGAAAAAGCCCTTTTGGTGGGTTGGCCATTTAATGGTCTGTTTTAGATGAACGGCCATTTTAAGGTTAGGTTTCCCAGTTTAGGCTGAGTTGGAGACAGCTTGGGGAAAGGGGCATAGAACCTTAGGAAGCCAGAGGGCGGAGCTTAGGCCAGGCACCAGAAGAAATGTCGGTTGGAACTTTGAAAACTGACAGTTGGTGAGCAGTTAGGCAGTTAGGGAGGCCACGGAACTCTGGGGGGAGTTGGGAGTTGGACTCTGACAGAGTCAGGTCAGAGGGAGTTAGGCTCTGAGAGAGTTAGCAGCTTAGTGCTGGGATTTAGGACTCTGAGAGTTAGCAGAGTCAGAGTAGGTCTTGACAGAGTACAGATAATGCCTTAGCACAGTATTATCTGGGGTGTTAAGTTGAAGTAACCTGTTTAAGCATTGTTAAAGATTTTTCAAGTGACCATAAGCCCTGAGCCCTCAGTGAAACCCAGGCATGTAGCCAGGGGGGGGGCTAAGGGGGCTTTAGCCCCCCCCCCGAAATTCTCAGGGTGGTCCGCGAAAAGGCCTTACTGGTACATTATTTAAACTGTTATGTTTATTCATATCATGATCTGATCACCATGCTCATTATATCCCACATTAATGGGGTTATTGGGATAACAATACAAAAGGTTTGCTAGGGTAGACCCTCTTCCACCCAGTGTCAGCCCCCAACCAAACTCAGCCCCGAATCAAAATCCTGGCTACGGCCCTGGTGAAACCAATACGCTAATTGCCTGTGAATCTCTCACAAGTTGTTAAAATAAACTTTGTTCCTTCGTTCATCTTTATCCCTGCCTCCCGGTGTCTCAATCCTCCCTGAGTGAATGGTGGCAGCGCATTATTAAAATAAAAGTTCCCTGATCTTTTGCCCAGCCTTGAAGATAAGGAGAGCCCTCACCACAACACTTGTTGGCAGGAGGAGTTTAAATACTGCCTTTCTTCACACATGCCATTTTATAAGGCTACAGATTCAAATTTCCCACTTCCTGCCCCCAGACCAGCTTCGCGTTGATTGGATGGAATCCTCCTGGCTGGCTGCATCTTCTCCTGGTTTCCAGCCAATGATTGCGAAGAGGTGGGCGATGAGTAGAACAATGAAGGCAGAAAAACATTTTGATGGGATTAAATATGTAGATCAAGTGGCCAAGTGTTCAGCAAGAACCCTCTTGTTCTCAGGCTGAGCAATTCTATTGTCTTTTGGTTGATGATCAAATGTCCTCATCTGTGTTTTTCTCTGTTTGATAGATACAGATTAACATATTGCTGCAGGGTCTCAGTTCTTTAGATGGTAAACAAATGAAGAAACTGTAGCCATGTACCAGTTTCCAAGGCTGATAGAGGTGGCCGTTTATGAAATATAAAAATAGTTTTGCCTATTAATCAATGGCACAAATGTAGACAAAACTCAGAAGCCTTTGTCTATTGATTAGCAGAAGCCAGTTTTGGCCCAAGGAGGAAAGACCCTTTTGGAAAGAGCTGGCTCCTGCTATTGTCATGCAAATGAGGCTAGTGGAGGGGTGATTGAAACAAGCTTGCAGCTGGCAAGTCTCGCCCAAGGTAGCTGACTAAAGGTAAACAGTGGCACTTTCATATTTTTAAAATTACTTACAGTACATGGGGAAAACATGAGAGGGAAGATACATTGGGGTTTATGGGGAAAATATACCATCCTGATCACCCCTGCCTACCCACCAGAAAGATACACAGTTTATTAGATTCATAAAAGATAGCCCAAGGAATCCTAGACAGAAAGGAAAAAGTCTGGGAATGAGCAAAAGTCCATAAGAGTAATGCAAAAGGAAAATAACTGGGTGTATTCATAAAGTGTGGGTTACAGAGGCATTGTCATGTGGGACCATGGGGCCATGGGAAGAACCTTAGGTTCCCACGTGGGGAGAGTTAGGAGATTATGGGGTCACTTCCAGCCTGGTGTTCTTGGAAAAACTATGAATCCCTTGGTTTTAACTAACTTCTACAGAGCCCAAGAAAAGGGGGGTCACCTCCGATATCAGTAATATTCAATAGATGCTCTTCCATCAGGTGTAATGGAAAGTGCAATTATGCCATTTAATTGAGATGCTGCTGGCACACTTCCAGAAATTTGGGGCTTACATATTTTCTTTTGTCACAAAAGTTTCAAAAGATGTATCTGTTTTTGATCATTGCTTTATAATAGGTATGTGCGAGAGGACATACTTATTATAAGTAAGAATGGTATAATCTCTTTTAGGAGCTACAATCATGTTTAACTATTTCATTGTGAAAAACATACACATGAGTAGGCACAATTAAAGTTGGATTTTTCTCCTGAAGATTTCATTCTTACGAACTCTTTGAATCAGTTGGAGTTGATTGGCTGCTTTTTCATTTCTGTTTGTTGGGGTTTTGTTTTGTTTTTGTTTGTGTTTTCCATTTTTTTGCCATTCTGTTTGGTTCATTCTTATTAAGGTGCTGCTGCTGGGGACATTTCTGATAGTTGAAGGAATAGTACTGCAAATCGGACCCTAAGTTTATTGTGCTCAGTGTTATTAGAGGACATTTTGGCTTACAGTACCTCTTCAGAAGACCTGATAGGCATTTCCTTCTTTTAGTTGCACAGTTTTATAATGCTAATAAAGGCCCCAGTCTTGCTTAAGAAGATACATTGCTGCTGATGTTGCTGTGATGCCAACAACCCACACTAGCAACAGTAGCAAAGGGATGCCACTGGAGAATTTGCTTGACAGAACAACACTGGTATAGCACTTTAATTAAACTGATCTCAGAGATCACGCACTTCACTGTGACTTTCCTACAACACATTTTAGAAAAATTAGTCCACACTGATGTGTAAATGGGTAGATGCTCCTAATATATGCCCATAGAAATGTTTGTGATCTAACTCTGTCACAGTTGATTTTACTTCTTTAATTAATGAAAGCTTTAGTTTTTTTCTGCTAGAATATTTAAAATTTGAAATCAAATATTTGTCATGTCAAGTTGGCTTGACCATACTGATAATTTCACAGGGAATCATAGGAAGGTAGAAGGTGTACAGAAATTCACGTCACATCGAAACTGTTTTAATTCATGTCACGTCGGGAAGTCAAACTAAAGAACCACATAATACAGAGATATATAAAGCCATGTTGGAATTGTATCAGTTAGTTTAAAGATACCCAGAATCCAGTCATGTCGGGACTTTATACTAAATAGCAATAACCCTCCAGATACAGAGAAGATTTGAGAGCCAGAACTGCATACACTTCAAAGGTTTCTTTTAATAGCAACCAGGGGAAAATAAGTTCAATTTGTTAATAAAACGTTGTTTTAATTTGCCAGATACAGTCTCTGATCTGTCCTTTGTGCCACGGAACCTTCCACTTTACAGAGGCGGAACAGTGGCCATACTATGCTTAGTAGGCTAATCCTTTGGCTAGGTACAAGGCAGTTTCATTACGTTAAGGCCATAGTTTACCTTGCACTTTGAATGAAGTGGATGTGTTTGCTCCTTTTCCTGTGCTATGTTCTTTAAAAAAAAAACTTACTAGCAGTGCTTCTTGATTATTGTTAAAGGATTCTTCTTAATAATTGATTGCATTTAGATTTGGGAGAAAAAATCATCTTTGATTAGTCAGTTCATATCTTTCTATTTACTTAATAATATTTGGCTATGGCTATGGTTTTTTCTGCAAGAAAAGATGGGTTTGAGTGTTACAGATGCTGTGAGGAGGCATCTTGCGTTCTTTTATCCCTGGGTGCTGCTGTTCATGACTAAACCATGGTAATCTACACATATTGTTGATATATCATTCAGCAAACCTTGATGTGTCATAAAGGACCAAGTGAATCTTTAATGCACTTTCCACGGGCCTTTGTTGTAATACCCTGTTTCTCTGGGGGGAACCTGTTTATCTCAGATGGCACTGGGAGGCCGTTTCCTTGTTTCACTTTGTGTATACTTTATAATTGTTACTACAGTTCTCAAATTACAAACAGTTGGCTAATGTGTAAGTTTTTCTCTCTTAAGAAATGGGAAGATTCCTTCTGAGTCTCGAAAAGCAGACTTACCAAATGAATACTGATGGCAGGTTGGGTTGCAAACTTCTCCTGGAGTTTCAAAAAGACTTCTGACTAAATTGGCTTTGTTTTGAGCATTACCCTCCCCCTTTTAAAAGTCTTACTGGTGGCACCGTGGGTCAAACCGTTGAGTTGCTGAACTTGCTTACTGAAAGGTCGCAGGTTCAAATCTGGGGAGCGCCGTGAGCTCCCATTGTTAGCCTCAGTTTCTGCAGTTCGAAAACATGCAAATGTGAGTAGATCAATAGGTACTGCTCCGGCAGGAAGGTAACGGTGCTCTATGCAGTCATGCCTGCCACATGACAACGCCGACTCTTCGGCTTAGAAATGGAGATGGGCACCATCCCCCCAGAGTTGGACATGACTGGACTTAATGTCAAGGGAAAACCTTTACCTTACCAAGTTCAACTGAAGATATGTTTCCTGCTGTGTAAAGGTACAGTGAGGTAGATTACATTTTTCTAATTTTGCCAGAGCATGCCTGCCTAAAGTCATAAACATAAATACATCCAAAGCAAATTGGTTTTTTCCTATCTGAGAAAGAAAAAAAACTGGTGAATTTTTCAGTTGTGTGAATGAGAAAAATGTTTGCCATCATCCAGTATTTTGTAGTCTACACATTAGGACTTGTGGAAGAACAATTAACGTAACAAGTTCCTTTTCTTTGTCTTGTAGGATATTGAATACAACCCTTTTTGAAAGCTGGGAAATCATTGGCCCTTATCCGTCCTGGTGGCTATTCAATGGATTGCTTTTAATCTTACAAATTCTACATGTTTCCTGGTCATATTTCATCATACGCATTGCCTACAAGGCCTTGGCACGAGGAAAGGTATGGCTGGCTGACTTCCTTTTCTGTAATTTTTCTAACTTTTTAAGACTGATGAAAGTACCAGTGATTTTGAGAAAAGGAGGATGTCTGCAATAATATATTATGGCTTTAATTGCATGAGATTTGCATCACAATACATTGTGACAAATCAGCTTTACCAGTGTTTTATGTACTTTATCTAGTTTCAAAAATAATGCTGTCAAATAATACCATATATGGTAGAAGTCATTATTGCAGATTTTTAAGCATTACTATGCTTGCATGAGAAATTAATGAAGTGATCCTGTAGTTACTGGGATCTCTGGTCTTCCCTTTCTTGAGGATTGGAATGCATATGAATCATTTCCAGTGTGCTGTCATTGTGTTGGCCCCTTCTGCACCAATGCTCCCTGTCCCTGCCTTGCCCTTCTCGAGGGTATCAGTGGAGGAGTATTTGTTAACAGATTTTAGTTAGATCCAGAGTAGATTCAGTCTTTATAACTTGAAGTAACTTTACGCCATCTGTTTCTGGTAATTTATTTCTCCCAAGTGCCCTGTCTGCAGCTTCTGCTTCACTTTCTAAGATTGTAGGTTCATTTTCAAATGGTTCTTCTTGTATGACTCTTGTTATCCTTTCGTCAATTCAATATAGTTCTACAATGTATTGTTCCATTGGCTTCTTATTTGTAATTGGCCATATTGTTGGAGAATATCCACGCTCCTGGTTTATATTTCTGTTTTATTCTTGGATCTTGTGGAATAAGTACCTTGTTCTTCCTTTCTTTCTCATGGTCTCTGTGACCTATCATTCTTCCCCTCTGCCCAGTTCTCTCTTTGTTGTTCAGCTGCCTCTGGATAGGACATGTTTATCAAAACTTCTCAAATGCCTTTCTCATATTGCAGAAACTTAAGGGTGCCATATAGAGTGAATAGTAATTTCACCTAATTATACCATAACATCTCTAGTGGTCTCTACATTACATACATTTTAAAACTTTATTTAATATTTCTAATAGAAGGCATCCATAATGTCTCCTTACCATTTGAAGACTTTATGGACACCCTGTAATTAATATTCTTCATTGAAAGGTGTTTCTTGTTGATGTGCTAGGTACTTTCCTATCTTCATATTCAAGTATTACACTTATTCTTTGAGTTTTGGACATCTGCCTGTTTTCTGTTCCTTGGTTGTTTTTTTCATGCTTTTAACCAGATATTTTATGTGTATTTTTACACATGTGTTCTCAATGGCTACAGCTGACTTCTCAGTTGGAGTCTCTTGCAGGAGGTCTACATCCCACCTCCCCATGCTTCTCTCTCCTGATCAGAAGACCTAGGCAGAAACTGTCCTCTGTATTCTCTATTCTCTTTAGCTCCTTTTCTGTGTGCTACATTGAAGTGGGATCTCTTCCACTTCTTGTTTGTAAGTGAAGTTTTTGTTACTGCTGCCTGTGAAGGGAAGGGGAATGGACTTTGTCTTACATTTGGAAGTTGAAAAAAGTGACAAGAATCTGAATGTTCTTAAATTTCAACTCAGCTGTACTTCAAAGAATACTTTGAAATCGCTTTTGCTCAATCTGAAAATTGCTAGTAAGAAGTTCAGAGCTTTAGAGTTGGTTATAATCTCTCAGTCTGACTTTCATTGCTATAAAACAGTGCTATGATAATCTTGTAGGCAATGTTTCATGCATTTTCTTTTATTAGGAAAAAATTGAGGATGTATAGAAAATTAATTAATATCAGATGGCAACAGATGTTGTGTCTCTAAACTGCACAACAATTATATTTGCTTTAAATGTCAAACAAGATAATAAAAGCCTTTGAGAATACAAAACAATAATAAACCTTGAAAATGTATTGTCAAAGGCTCTCATGGCCGGAATCACTGGGTTGTTGCAGATTTTTCAGGCTGTATGGCCATGTTCTAGAAGCATTCTCTCCTGATGTTTTGCCTGCATCTATGGCAGGAGAAACGTCAGAGGTCACAGAGGTCTATGGATGCCTGCCATAGAACATGGCCATACAGCCCAAAAAACCTACAACAACCCAAACCTTGAAAACCTAGTAAATTCTTCACTTGCCAAATGAGAATGTCTACTTGAATCTCAGGGCCCTGTCAGACAGCTGTCACTCTATATCCCAGGATCTGATCCCAGGTTTTCTGTTAATCTCAGATTATCTGGCATTGGGGACTCACATAATCCAGTTTAATGCAGAAAACCTGGGATCATATCCTGGGATATAGGGCCTGTCTGGAAGGGCCCTAAAATGTTTGAGAAGGGCACCACCATGTTTCTACTGAGCAGAGATGGTCAGGGTTACCCTATTGAGAGTCCAGCTGGAGTTAAAGCTCAGAAAGCCAAGTTCCCCCCTAATGCTGTTAAGAGCATGGATTGCTACTATTACTATTATTACCATCCCACTTTTTCTCTCCATAAAGGAGACTCAAAGCAGCTAGATTGTAGATAAAATGTCTTTATTTCTTCAATCTGAAGATTTTAAACTTCGTATTCTTAGTGTCTAGGTCAGGAAAAACTTCATCACAAATACCTTTACAGCGGGACATAGTTCATGAATTCTTCCTGCTTGTGATTGTTTTATGATGGTCTTACAAAACTGGTGACTTATAATAAAAGAAATCTCACCCAAGAGTGGAATGATTTTCAGGTCTGTAGTTGACCTTAGCAATGATTAACTTACTACTGGCAATAGACCTGCCATTCGTTCTATGTGGTTTACTAGGGCTGTCCAAAGTCCACATGCTCAGTTGAGAGTAATCAGGACTGAGGCTAGCCTAAGCACACCCTGCCGATATTGCCCATGTAGGAAATAGCCGGAGGAACAATCAAACGAATGTTATTTGTTGTAGGCTCCTTGATGTTGGCCCCCCACCCTTGGCAGGTGCTCTAACAGTAATATAAAACCAGTAAATACGTGTTAATAGCTTGAGCACTCCAGCCTTGTTTGCCCACAGTACTTGATGCCTCTGCTCTTAGACCAGCGAAGTAGTGACAGTTTGCCACCTTGTGGTACATCATGCAAGCTAAAAATACAACGAGTATTTTCAATTTTTGGATCTAATTTTATTAGCACAGTTCTAGCTTTTAGGTTTTACAGTATTTTTTGTGCAGGAGGATTCAGTATAACTTTAAAATTTGCTGATACAACAAACTGCATTTATACATGTCTCCAGGAGTCCTGCAGCTCAAAATGTCTGGCACTGCCTCTTGCAATGAAATAAATCCACATATTTTTCTTTTATTATAAATATATAACATGTAACAAACAAAATTATTTATTCATTTTAAAAGTCATCTTACCTATATCACAATGACTCAATGGAAGAAGTAATATTTCTGCAAGAGGATACAAATGCATTGGCTTGACGATTTAAATTTCTTTTCTTTTTCTAGCTTTTTCTAGTCTGTGGTGCGTGTCTTAGTGTGACAGAGAGGTTGAGATGAGGAGGGGGGCTTGTTCCTAAGATCAACTCAAACTTAAGAATATTTCGGTTGGGGCTCTTGATTTTTCACATGGTTCTGTCTACCACTTAATTGCGTTCCAGAATGTTATGACTATTGTGTAGCCTCATCTGCTTTATGCTCATGGCAGCCAGATCCAAAGTTGTCCCTATGGGGTGTGATCTGTCTCTAAGAGCTAACCATAAGCTTGTGGCTGTGTTAACAAGAAAGAGAGGGCACCATTTGCCAAACAGACCTTAGTTGCACACTTTTATCTGATTAGGGAGATGTGTCACAAGTTGTGCTGCTGTAGGAAACAGGAACCCCTTTCATTGTGAAGTTAAGGTGGTGTGAGGAAAAACTCATTGGCATTGCTTCAGTAATAATGCCCCAGACCATTATGTGCTGTCCTCACAGAATAGTGTGAAGCTTCCTGTATTGCTGATTCATTGGACCCAAGAAAGGTTAGCTTATGAAACAAAGTCAACATCCTAATAGTCTTTTATCACTGCTGTTTACTTTCTCCACCCAGAATGTTTGTAATATCTGGTGAAAGTTGATCATGCTTGGTGAGAAAAGGAGGAGACTGTTATTTTAGCATTTATTTCCAAGAAGCCAAATTTCATCTAGGTTGTGCTAAAGTAAAAAAACCGATCGAGCACTGTGCATTTCCTGTGGGGCCGCTATTACAAAACACTTGGGCGGAAGTTCATGTGAGCTGGATTCCTAGAACAAGCACCTCATATTGCAGCTTCTGTTGTATTCTTTTACTAGCATGTCTCCAGGCTTACTTCAAAATTCTAGTATTCTCTTTATCAACACAAACAACTTTCAGAGAATATTGACTGCCCTTTGAGAGCAATTGGGGAAGGTTTTCTGTGTGTTGTTTTTGAGGTGCACTTATTACAAAGCTTGAAAGAGCTCCTTTTATATGGCTCATAAATAAAAGTTTTCTCCTTGTACCTTGTGGCAGCAGGTGGATTTTTTAGTCTGTATGTCATGTAAAGATTTCACTAACATAGTCTTTTAGGTCTCAGTACGAATCTTCTCCTTTCACAGAAGCATATGCATGCTGGTATAGGTTTTCTGAGGTTATTATTCTCATTTTTTATGTTCTTTATATTGCCCATGGTGACTTTTCTCATATTTCCTACATGAATTTGAAAACAAAGCAACTTAAACAACAAACCGCTACATGTAATAATAGTAATGATCTTATTTGATTGTTGTAGCATTAATGTGTACTACAAAGCACCTGATGCTTAATAAATTACTGAAGTTGTTTATTCGTTCAGCCGCTTTTGATCCTTTGTGATCTCATAGACCAGTCCACGCCAGAGCTCCTTGTCACCCATCGCCACCCCCAGCTCCTTCAAGAAAGGAGCTTTATTGAAGAAATGCTTATATTTGCAATAGACTCACTGTTCTTCTTTCTCTCAGGTATCAAAAGATGAGCGCAGCGATGTTGAGAGTAGTTCTGAAGAGGAAGATGTGACTTCAAACAATAGAAAAGGAATCCTTAGTCCTTCAAACAACGACACCAATCGGATTAATGGCCATGTAACTGGTGACCAGTGGGCAGAAGAGGAGTAAGATGATGGGACTGAGGCGCAAATATAGACTTGCATCCAAATGTCTGAACGTGTCATGCTCCACTTTCCTAAGAAATCTTTAATCAAGCTGTGCCCTCACCTTCAATTCCTCCAGCAAATCTGAAATAGGGACAATACAGACGATCGTGCACAGAAGAGATCGCTGATTACTTGTGCAACAGCAATTTTTGGTTTCACTTTTTAAAGAGAATAAGCCATTTTGTATTTAATAGTATCGCAGGTTTGATGGGGCGTGTGTTTATGTCTGTGGTGTGTGTCTGTGACAGAGAGGTTGAGATGAGGAGTGGGGCTTGTTGCTAAGATCAATTCAAACTTAGGGAGGAGTATTTTGGCTGGGGCTGATTTTTCACATGGTTCTGCCTACCACTTAATTGCACTCCAGAATGTTATGACTGTGTTGTCTAGCCTCATTTGCTTTATGCTCATGGAAGCCAGAGCCAAAGTTGTCCCTATGGGGTGTGATCTGTCCCTAAGAGCTAACCATAAGCTTGTGGCTGTGTTAGCGAGAAACAGGTGAAGGATTTGCGTAGTAGTGCATGGTGTCCCAACAGCAAATGTGTGTCTTGTTTGTTTGTGTGGGAAAGAAAAAACTGGCGCTCATTACTTTTGTGGTGGGGGTGCTGAGGTAGTATCTCCAAAGTCTTCACTTGAATCTCTTCAAATCACCTGCTTTTTTCTACACATTCTATGGATTTGAAGCCACATAGGAATTATAGAAAGATGTGGATAGATTTGTGGGCTAGGATGATAGGCATGGTTATTCTGTTGTGTGTTGCTGCCTTTTCCTTAGGACCAAGTTGCAAACTTGCCTATGTGTTTTGAGAAGAGAAGGAAGTGTGCCACACCTGCTACAGAGCCTTGTGGTATATTCCCACTGGAAGGGAGAGGCTACCCCATTTGGACTTTGTCCCCCCTTCTTTTTACTCAAAGGTACTGCAGGGGACATGGAAGGCAGCAAAGTGTTGTCATGACCAGGACTTTGAAAATTCCCTGAGTTATCATTTTATACTATTGTTTACTCTGTGATTAAATTTTTTGCTTGAATAATGGATTGTGTGTGTTTTACTTTACTGAGGAAGTTCATTTAGACTTCAGATACATTTTGCAAACCTGGTTTTCATTGCTATGCAGGAATTCTGTATAGCTGGCTGGATGTTTGACTACTGCAGAAACAGTAGAAAAGTGGTTCAGCAGGTTATTGAAGTAAGCCTGTGTGAATAATATTCCACATGCATATTGAGGTGTTGGTTCTCATACATGTAATGATGGCCTTGTGTAAACTTGGGAAGTCTATAGAAATTACTGTCATATCGTGATTTATCCCTGAAAAGTGTTGCTCCGTTTTCTTTTCCACTTCAAAGCAATCACATTTTGTCTTTTGGACACTTTGAGTTTTGATGGTGATTCTTACTATACAAACTTTTTAAAAAAAACTGTTCAAAGTTGCCAATTATCCTTTTATGCACCGAGATCTTCCAACAGAGTTATATAGTATACATCTTTGTGTGCAGTTTCAGATTGAGTGTGCTATGTAGTCAGTGCTGAATAGCAGCATCATGCAACAAAGCTCATGCCCAAAATTACAGCCAGATTTACAAACGATCTTGAACTGCATAAGTCCAGTTACAGGTAGTCCCCGAGTTACAAACATCTGACTTACAAATGACTCATTGTTAAGAACAGGAGTGAGACAAGAGGAAGTGAGAGAAATCTCCCCTTAGGAAGGGAAATTCACTCCTGAAAGAGTTGTCATGGGGTAAAGGTATCTCAACTGAAGCTTTATCATCAGTCCTTATACCCACAGCAAGCCAATTTTTTCAAAATCAAATTATCACAATGATGGAAAGTGCGGTGAAATCTTCTGAACAGGGTTCAGACAGCAAAACAAATACCACAGGGGTGTTAACCCTTCCCTATGCTATCCAAATAGCATGCCCTCTCTCTCTATGTGTGTGTGTGTGGGGTTACAATTTTAAAAGTGCCTGTTCCAACTTACATACAACTTCAACTTAAGAACAAACCTACAAAACCTATCTTGTTCATGACTTGGGGACTGCCTTTTTGAATTCTTGTGTCACCAAACTTTCTCCTTAGAAACTAGTTTAGGAATGGCCATTTATTTCTGAATATTTCGCTGAGTTTTCAGCACTTACTCAATCTCAGCAAGCATAACTAGCAGGGATGTTGAGACTTTGAGGTCTGCTATATTTGGGGGGTGGGGGTGGCATAAGTTTCCCATTCTTGCATAACAGATACCAAAATGCAATTTAAATATCTGCCTGAGTTCTAGCAGAGAACTTTAGTGTTACTTAATGCATGCCAGAAAATGACTTTTTAAATATATTTTAAAAATAAGTATCTGAAATGATGCCCTGAAACTAAATTAGCAAATTAGGAAATCTCGGTGTCATGTGAAAGGCACTCTTGTCAACACTTAACTTCTACCTAATAATGTCAAATATACCTCCTGTTACAGTTGGTATCTGCTTACCCATAACATAAAACAAATAGTACACGTTATAATTGCCCTGACACATAGTTTTCCCTTTTATGTGGTTGCCTGCCTTTTTTTCTCCTATCAAATGGTTTTATTTCGTGTCAAAAGCATTGCATAAATTTGTTCATTTGTGGAGGGAAGAAACACATCTCCAGATTAAGATGTTGTAAAGCAATGCTTTTGGGTTGGAAAGATTACCCGTTTACAAGAAACATTGCCCAGGAGACACCCGACTGTATTTACTCAGTCTTCAAGGAGACTCTTTCCATGTGAAATGGTGGGACAACATGACATCACAGTAGAAACAATTCTATAAATATATCTTTTATATTTAAAGTTCTCAGCTTCTATTTACAGAAAGGAGAAAGAAGCTGCAAACAAGAAATGTAATAATTACATAATTATGTACCCGCTTCCATCTTTTTTAACATCACAGGTTGAAATGCACTTTATCACCAAAATTCTTGTAGATGCACTTCGCAGTCTCTGTTGAACATGACTGCAATGTCATGTTCAGCAACTTCATGGGAGTCAGATATTGGGAAGGCAGTGTTCAGTCTTTAACTGCAGATATTATCTCCTGCTGCTCAAGCTGCTTCATGGCACTCTTGTTTTGGAAATATCGATGTGCTCTGAGGCTACAGAGGTAGCCACCATACAGCGTAAGGAGTATCATGGAGCCTGAGAAGGTCTTATAGCCAAAGTCAGCCAGCTGCTTTGCAGAAACCATGATTGCTGTGGAGAAAGCAGAAAATGTGGATCACAATTTAAGCTTCCATGAGAAGAACGTGTAAGTCTCTCCAGGACAATAACAAAAAACTTCTTATGCAGACAGCCTATGAAATTTTCTCTCATTCTTTAAGAACAAAAATCTTTTATTAAAAAAATTGAGAATAGGTGCTTATGTTTTTTCACAGGGTTTAAGAAAGAATAAGAATTGCTAGGGAAAGTGAATGCTGCTTGGAAATACTATGACTGTAAATGATCAGATTTATTTATGTAATTAAGATTTAGAGCAGCTTCACAGTTCAGGTAACATACCGTATTTGTTTGCAGCATGTGTCTTTGAAGAAACCCATGGAGAGAGACTGTCATCCATGCTCTCCCTGGATTCGAACCTGAGACTTATAGGTCTTCAGTCCTGCTAGCACAAGGGTTTAACCCGTTGCGCCACCAGGGGTTCCGCTGTAGAATTAATCCAGATTGATACTACGAGGGCGGATCAATAAGTCTGTGACTTTTTGAATTTCCCCTCTTAACTGAAAGGGCAACACTGCTCCTGTCAACAGGCATCTGCCAGTTGACTCCTGCCAAAGTTTGAACAAGCTGCGTCATTTAGTTTGTCTTTGACAGCCATTGATAGCAGACTACCGCGTGATTTGAGGAGAAAATGGAAAAAAGTGAATATTGTGTGCATTTTTTTGTGTGGAAAAAACCATCACTCAAACCAAGGCTAAGCTTGATAAATACTATGGGGACTCTGCACCATCAATTTCAATGGTTAAAAAGTGGTTTACTGAATTCCGTTATGGCCGTACAAGCACGGAAGATGCCGAACGTTCTGGACGCCCAGTTGAGGTCTCTACACCCGAAACAATTGAAAAAATTCACAATATGGTGTTGGCCGATCAGAGATTAAAAGTGCGAGAGATTGTGGAAGGCATAGGCATCTCACATGGCTCAGTGGTTTCAATTTTAAATGATCACTTGGGTATGAGAAAGCTTTCCGCAAGATGCGTGCCACGTTTGATCACACTGCAAGGGTGCACACGTGTAGTTTCCATGGCAAAAATCCATGAATTGGGATACGAATGGCTCCCTCATCCGCCCTATTCTCCGGATTTAGCCCCCGAGTGACTATTTCTTGTTTCCAAACCTGAAGAAATGGCTCGATGGAAAGAGATTTGACTCCCAACAATGAAATCATCTCACAAACAAATACCTATTTTGATGATTTTGACAAATCTTTATTTTTTTGGAAGGGATAAAAAAAAATTGGAGAAACGTTGGGACAAAGTGTATTAAAGCTCAAAGGAGACTACGTTGAAAAATAAAATGAATTTTTTTAAATGCAAAAAACCTGTGTTTCATTCAAAAAGTCACTGACTTATTGACCCGCCCTTGTATTATAACTGCCACAGTGCAATGCTATGTATTTATTTATTCGTTTATTTTATATACCGATCTTCTCAACCTCCGCAGAAGGACTCAATGCCAAAATACAATTTAAAACATCATAAAAACAATAAAAGATTAAAATACAAGTAGATTAAAATACATACACATAAGGAGTTATAGTGTGACACAGTCTATAGCAGGCCTGGGCAAACTTAGGCCCTCCAGGTGTTTTGGACTACAACTCCCACAATTCCTAACAGCCTACCGGCTGTTAGGAATTGTGGGAGTTGAAGTCCAAAACACCTGGAGGGCCTAAGTTTGCCCAGCCCTGGTCTATAGCCTTTCCTGTCAAAGACCAGTTGGCATCCCCAGAGGACCATGGAAGCCCACGGGGTGACTACTTGGGCAAGCCGCACTCTCTCGGCCTTAGAGAAAGGCCAAAGACAACCCCCCCTGGGAAGGCCCTGCCACACATTGGCTCCAAGAGGGAACAAAAGGACTTTGGCCACCAGCAAGCTCATTAGCAAAGGAGAGGAGGCCCTGATTTCATTCCACTGAGCCTGGTGCATGCCCAGGTGCATCCTACCTGAGGGCTGCTCCCCGCTTCTGATCACCTTGCTGCTGAGGGTGGCCAAAGCCTTCCACTTCCGGGACAAAGAGGCTCCTGGGTAATTTCTCTCCCTCTCACAATAAATAAAAGTCCTCCTCGCGGCGCTGTGTGCACATAGAGATAGGAAGAAGGAAGAGTGACCCAGGGTTCCCTCTTTGAGCAGCTTTCGCTTCTGCTCCGAAGAAGATTCAACAATGTGTTCTCAAAGGCTCCCATGGCCGGGATCACTGGGTTGCTTTAAATTTTCCGGCTTGTATGGCTATATTCCAGAAGCATTCTCTCCTGACGTTTCAGGTTTCACCCACATCTATGGCAGGCATCCTCAGAGGTTGTGAGGTCTGCTGGAAACTAGGCAAGTGGTGTTTCTATACCAGTGGAATAATGCCCAGGGTGAGAGAAAAAACTCTTGTCTGCTTCAGGCAAGTGTGAATGTTGCAATTGGCCACATTGATTAGAATTGAATGGCCTTGCAGCTTCAAAGCCTGACTGATTGCTGCCTGGTATATATTTTATTTGTTTGTTTGTTTCAACTTGTCTGTTGCCACTCCCGTGTGGCTCGGGGCGACAATTATTCTCGTCACTGTTGCTGGCAAGCTATTTTGTACTCTGCTACTCCCGTTCTATTCTAATGCATCACCTCTCTCTGACATTTCCTCTGTTCAGATGTCAATTTCTCCTTTATTACAACACTAGAAAACAAGTAAATACAGATAAAAACACGTATATTAAACAGCACCTATGACCTAAAATACCATTAAAATAGAATATAAAAACAATACATATCTATATAAACGTCATCTAGTTTCCAACAAACCTCATAACCTTTGAAGATGCCTGCCACAGAAATAGGCGAAACAACAGGAGAGAATGCTTCTGGAATATGGTCATACAGCCCGGAAAACTCAGAGCAACCCAGATTCAATAATGATTAACCCAATGTGTGACGCAGCGGGTCAAACCGCTGAGCTGCTGAACTTGCTGACCAAAAAGTTGACTGTTCAAATCCGAGGAGCAGGGGTGAGCTCCCGGTGTTAGCCCCAGCTTCTGCCAACCTAGCAGTTCAAAAACATGCAAAGGTGGGTAGATCAATAGGTCCGGCTTCTACGGGAAGGTAACGGCACTCCATGCAGTCATGCCAGCCACGTGACCTTGGAGGTGCCTACGGACAACAACACCAGCTCTTCGGCTTAGAAATAGAGACAAGCACCCCTGCCCCAACGGAGCTTAATGTCAGGGGAAACCTTTACCTTGACTTAACTCAATGAATTAAGTAAAGGTTTCCCCTTTACAGTGTTCCCTTGCTACTTCGTGGTTCACTTATTGCAGACTCGCTGTTTCGCGGATTTAAAAAAATACTAATTTAAAATATATATCATTGTATTTTTGCTGTTTTGTGGGGTTTTGCTGCCACCGCTCTCCAAGGCGCTTTCCCTCCTCAGTCCTCCCTCCCTCCCTTCAACCTTGAAGGACCTTTCCTTCCTTCACTTTTATTTAAGTTTATAAAGACTTAAAACAGTGTACTAAAATAATGTCTAAATATTAAAATAAGTAGATCATCCCTACATCGCGGTTTTTCACTTATTGCAGGAGGTCCTGGAACCTAACCCCACCAATAAGTGAGGGAACACTATTGTCGAAGGCTTACATGGCCAAAATCACTGGGGTTTTGTGGGTTTTTCGGGCTATATGGTCATGTTCTAGATCAGTGGTTCTCAACCTGTGAGTTCACAGGTGTTTTGGCTTACAACTCCCAGAGATCCGAGCCAGTTTACCAGCTGTTAGGCTTCCTGGGAGTTGAAGGCCAAAACATCTGGGGAAACACAGGTTGAGAACCACTGACCTACAACAACCCAGTAACTCAATTAACCCAGAAATCGGATTTGTCGTGTGAGTCTACTGGTATACGTCTATGGAGTTCCTGACGTCACTTTTTAACGTAATACATAGAGACGAGAAAACTAGTCGATGCGGCGGAATAGGCAGAAGCGCGGCGCGGTGCATGCTGGGACGTGTAGTTTTTGTGGGATTTCCGGTTCTCTGAGGCGTCAGGAGCCTGTCTTAGGAAAGGAGCTAAACTGAGCGGGGATGTTCTGAGGGTGCTGACTCAGGTTGCCATGGCAGCGAACCCAGGGCGCAAAGGAGCGCCTTGGGATGTGCCTAAGCCAGTGGCTCTCAACCTGTGGTTCCCCAGATGTGTTGGCCTTCAACTCCCAGAAATCCCAGCCAGTTTACCAAAACATCTGGGGACCCACAGGTTGAGAGCCACTGTGTTTGGGATTTCTGGGATTTCTGGGAGTTGTAGGCCAAAACATCTGGGGACCCACAGGTTGAGAGCCACTGGCCTAAGCAATGTCAGAAGTTATTAATGAGGAAGAAAGCCAGAGGAGGCTGCAGCAGTTTAAGTCAGCCTTGGAGTGTGGTGGGGGCTCCTTCCTGGAAGGCTTTTAAACAGGCTGCATGGCCATCTGTCGGGGGTGCTTTGATTGTGCTTTTCCTGCATAGCGGAATGGGGTTGGACTAGACAGCCCACGTGGTCTCTTCCAACTCTATGGTTCTAAAAAGTTTGCGTTTTTATTGTACGGTACCACGAAGAATATTACGCCTTGCGTCCTACCCTTGTTGGTTTGAGTTTTTCTTTGGTAAAGCTATTAGGAGACTTATAAGAAAGGTAAGCCATTGCCATGGCAGGCCATTTCACTGCAGGACAGTGGCCAGAGCTAAATGGGGTGCCCCCTTTTATTTACATCATCAAGAAAGAAGAAATGCATCACCCAAAAGGATATCACCTTGCATTTATACAGAGGTGCAAACTGAGTAGCAATTATAACTAGGAATGCAGTCTATTTCACCCTAATGGTCGGAAATGTACTCCGTTTGGGCTTCACATACTCACTCTTGATCAGAAATGTCAGGGCCCCTGCACTCTCCGCTTATGCATCTTTATCTTTAAATGAGTTTATTTGTTATTTTATTTGAAACATTTATATTACAGTCTTCTCACCCTGCAAGGGACTCAGGGCGGAGGACAACATAAATACGGCAAACATTCAATGCTGGGACATAAGTTGTTATATTGAACAAAGCACACATGTCAGGTAAACGGCCGGTGGGCTGAATTTGGCCTGACACATCATGCCCCTTTGAAGGCAACCATGAGGCTCAGTGAAACTGAGTTTGACCCTATGAAGGAAAGGAAGCCCTCAAAACAAGACTGTCATCATTATGGCCACTTTAGAGCTTAGGCTGCTTAACTTACAGCAGGTTGTTTGTATCTTCTGCCCACAGGCCTGTTGTGACAAGGTAAGGTATATGTGTTGAGACTTTAATAAAAATGCAACATAAATGTAAAATACTACATTTGGCACATTTAAGATAGAACACTTTCAGCAGTGTAGTCCAAACATCCTAAAAGAAAGTTATTTTCAAAATGGTAATTTGTATGTTTATGTTTGTGAGTATGTGCTTTCAAGCAGTCTGTTGGCCTATGATGATCCCATGCATTTTAGGCTTTTCTTTTAGGCAAAGAATACTCGTAGTTAGTTTTACCCATTCCTTTCTCTACAGCATCAGGTGTTCATTGGCAGTCTCCCAACCAAGTTCTCCAGATGACTGAGCCTACCGAGCTTCCAAGATCAGATGGAATCTGGTTTTTTAAAAATCACATCAGAAGCGACTTGAAAACATACTGCAAGTCATTTCTGGTGTGAGAGAATTGGCTGTCAGCAGGGATGTTGCCCAGAGGATGCCCAGATATGTTACCATCCTGTGGGAGGCTTCTCTTATGTCTCCTCATGGAAAGCTGGAGCTGACAGATGGGAGCTCACCCTATCTTGTGGAGTCGAACAACCGACCTTTAGGTCGGCAGTTCAGCCAGCACAAAAGTTTAACCCATTGCACCACCGCGGCTCCTGTGAAATCTGGTTCCCTTAAGGTATTCAAGCTTAAAGTGTAGTACTATCGTAATAGCAACACATCCTTAAATATTGATACCAGTGGCTGGGAACCAGAAAAGAAAGGTGACCAATCAATCATTTATCTCAGATACTGAACCAAGGCTGCCTTGGGCAAATACACTAATGACTTTGAGATCTGCAAATTGCTCTTGTTAAACTGCTCTTGGAAAGTAGCTTTCTCGCCACAACATTCTCAGTGATATCCCCCAAATCCCAAATGATAACGTGGTTGAACCTGCCTTGGAACATTTAAGGTGTTTTGCTGTGAATCAGAGTGAAGGAGAACGATCTCTAAAGCAGTGCTGTTCTGAACTGCCAGCTTTGGTTGCTATTTATAGTTACCCTAAAATGTTGCAGACTTTTCCAGCACAGAGCCATTTGATATGTCTCCAGATCTGTAACCAGCCCAGAGGAAAAGCTTCCCTGGCACCTGGCAAATATAATAACCCTGGGTTGGGATGGGGCATGCAAAAAAAAAAACCCAACAAAACATTGGGAATAGAACTGGAGCAGAGAGAAGTCTTCTGCATGCTTTGCTTGGGCTGCCCAATTCTTGTGCCGCTACCCATTTGCATAACAATGAACAATGCCTGTGGTTGGATGAAAACTTGGGAAATGCAGGTTTAGATCTCCACTGAGCCATGGAAACTCACTGGGAGGGTGACCATGGGTCATTATCACTCCACAGTGTCGTGATAAATATATAGTGGGGAGAAGGAAAGCCATATATGCCTCCTTGAGAAAATTACTAGAAATTTTAGAAATTACTAACAAATAAAGATCAGGATCCTGCATTGTCAGATTTAGCTGCTGCTGTCAGTGCCACCCAGAAACACCTGCCTGACAATCTGCAGCCCATCAGGAGCCCTTCAGCAGGAGCCCTGCCTGTCTTAAGAGGCAGGTATTTGTATTTGTGTGTCTTCAAGCCACCTATCTACTTATGGCAATCCCATGAGTTTTAAAGGATATTCTTAAGCAAAGAATACTGATGAGATGATTTGCCATCATTTCCTAAAATATTGCTTACAGCAGTGCTACTCAAACTGGGGTTCCCAACTGAAAATGGGGTCCCCTTAATTTAATGTTGGGATCATGAAAAATTTGGCAACAGTGAAAGATTTCTGAATGCCTCCTACGGTATTTACAGAAATATTAGTAACAATGTTCACAGTGGACTCTGCAGAAAATGCTTCAGCTGTACTTTATTAAAAGGCAAATCAGCCTGTTTACGAAGCCTTGGAAATGGTGGTTTATTACCAGTAAATAGTTGATTTCTATACCTATTTTCCATACCTGGGGTCAGGTAAAAATTTCTCAGATGGAAAGGGGTCATGATTGAAAAAGTTTAAGAAGCCCTGGCCTACAGCACCTGGTATTTGCTAGTGCTCTCCCATCCAAGCACTAGCCAGAGCTAACCCTGCTTAGCTTTCAAGTTCAGACAGGATCTGGTGCTTCTGGGGGATTTAGGGCAGGATTCTTAAAAAGTATTTGATTAAGGTTTGGAAACCTGTGAGTTACAGTAATAAATAGAAGTAGATGGCCAGAGCTATATATCTTATTTCTTCCACTACCACCATTATCCCAATTATCAAAATGTTCTGGGATTCTAAGAAGGATTTCAGCTTGTCCTGGAATTTCTAGCTCTGTTCCTGTTTTCTTATTGTCTTCTGCCTAATTTAATGTCACTCTGAACCTGTACAAGTGCCTGCTCTCCTTTTCTCTCAAGGAAGTTTTCAGCTTGTTTTGCATCTCCAGTGCTTCCAGATAGTCTGACTACGGCCAAAACTTATCTTCTCATCACATCTCAGCAAGGATTAATCCTATTGCTTATGCTAGGGCTGTTCCTTCTCAAGGATGAGAACAGCCCTAAACAGGCTGCTGTGTAGGCAGAACATAACTCCAAATGGCAAAGGGAATCCTTTTTATAGCAACTGCAAAGGGCAGAGAGCTTGTCATTTAGACCTGGGAGAGTTGCACAGAGCAGCTCTTGTACTTGCGCAGTTTCTCCTGAGTGGATGCCGCTTCTCAGATAAAATCTACACCCACATTATTACCCCTGTCTACCGCCCTGGTTGCTAATGGCAATGGTGTACCACAAATGATCAGATATAAAACGAAACGAAACATCTATTCCTCTGGTAAATATTTTAAGAAGTACATTTGATCAGGAGCTATTTGTCACATGATGTTTGTAAGATTTTAATCTATTGGAAGTCCCTCTTCTATACAGCTGATAACTGCTGGCAGTAGCCTCACTAGGGGGTACCGTCTGCACTGGGGAGACCATCAGAGGGAATAACACCATAACGACCATCTATATTTTTTTTGTGTAGCGTTTCAACAGAAATTTATTATTTTTATTAAAATATTCCTGTATTTAGTTATAACCATAAAATGTTTGTCATCCTCAGCTTACATGTTATGTATCAATATACCTACAAGACTTAAGCTCTGTGTTGATTTACTTTTTGAAGCTACTTGTGCACACCAATCGGAGCACCCACTATTGTTTTCATTGCTGATGTTGTCAAATGTTCTGATATTTTAGCTACAGCATTGTGGTATGTTCTTCTATGGGAACATAACACAATGCCTATGTGGGTGACACCATTATTTACTGCACAGGGTGATGCTAACTCCAGTGACACCATGCTGAGAGTCTATCTTTGTATCTGATCATGCTAGTGAAGTTACTTGGGATTGGAAATAAAAATTACTAGAAGTAATGAGCACTGCTGCTTGCGTAATCAGTAATGTGAAGAATCACAGTTATTATTTATAATATGTAAACATATTTAATGGGTCCAGTAATTTTTACTCTGAATTGCTATATATCGGCAATAGAGAAGACATGGACTTCCAGATGTTGTTGAACTTCAACTTCCAATTGTCTTTGTTGTTCAGTCCTAAGCAGCTAGAGAACATTCTCTATTCCTTTGATATGCCATAGTGTTCAATACTATACTAGCCATTGTCAACTCTTGGGTGCATTTCAGATGATTTTATACTGATATCAGTGTAGCTTGAAAAAAAGAGGTCTTATCTGATGGGATTATTTTGTCCATTTAATTTAGATATTCAATTACTAAAATTGTTATACTTTCAATAAAATTGACTATCAAATACTAATGCTGGCGTTCTTGAGGATATGTTATAAAATCAGTACATACAAAAGCTGGAGTGCAACATGAAAATTGTTGGGCTGTGAAATTCTCATATTCTCTTTATAATTGGCACCCACTGGTTTTCTGTTTGAAATTTTGTTTGTAACCCTACTGGGGCAAGAACCTCTTTTTATATTCCTCTGCAAAACCTGACTTTTTCCATTGGAATTATGTAAATAGTCCAGCACATAGAAGTGCAAAAAACCCTCCCTGATGTTAGAAGAAATTAGAAGTTACCTGAAAATAGTTTGATGTTCCACCTTATTCATTCTTAGTGAGAGGCCGCCTAGTGGCTCACTATATAGATTCACTTCAAAGGCATCTTAATATGAGATATCAGTATGGAAAGGGGTCTTGTAGGCTTTCCATCTCAGACAACAAAGTTGATATCACATGTTTTTGTAGACTAAGTCTACTTTGTCAAATGCATGAAGTGAAATGCCTAGGGACACTGTTAGGATAGTCATAGAAATGGAAAATGTGTGGGTATGGTAAAGAAGTGACAAGTTCAGTTTTAACAGTGATTGGGAGACAAAAAGTAAAAGGGAAGATGTTGCCTAAAGCCAAAGTGAGTATACTCTGTGAATGGTGGAGTTATTGGAATGCAGTGTGATGCTGACTGGGAACCAGAAAGGAGACGTGAAAAATGGGCAAAGAGGGCCCTCAGGAGTGTAGTGTGCCAGGAAACCATTGTCTCTGTTCAACTCAATGTCAATGGACTGGAGTTTGTGGATATATTCCAATTCCACAGTTTCTCTTTCCAGATTTTCCTCTATAGATTTTTTTTTTAAGTCCAAGGACATATTAAGACAATGAGTTTAAGAACAATTGGCCTCTTTCTTAAGCCTTTTTGAAATAAGAAAATCGCACAAAAATTAATGTAAAAGAATGGGTGCTTGTTAGAGTTAGAGCAGAGCATGGAAAACATATTTTTGAATTGCATTTCCTTGAATCTCTTAGCCAATACAGTCAAGGGAAGTGCAGTTCTTAAAAAAATTACCTTTCCAAGCTAGAGGCATCTGGCTGAAGAAGCTGATTCTTGAGCAAATGCACCTTTATGGCAGTGCTCTCAAAGGAGAGGTGGTAACCTACAGAATGTGTGGAGTGTCCAGATCCATTTTGTACAGAAAGGGAAACTGGCATGGAAAGCGGGGCAAGTTACCTACAAAGACTGGAAAAGGCTTTGGAGAAACCACTCAGTCCCCACCAGAGTGAGTGGCAGTTAATTCCTCATTTCCCCCCATATCAGAAACAGGAAGGCCACATCCTATGTCACACCAACTGGAACACAAGAAGCATATTCCCCACCCCCATTTACATTGATGTATTTATTTTGTTGGCTAAATAGAAAGGTCACAGGGTGTCTAATGAGTCTGAGTGTCTAATAAAAGACACAGCAACTCCTGCTACATCAGCAGATTAAATTGCCAGACAGGGCTGTAAAGGTTGCCTCAGAAAGTGGGAGACATGCTAGCTACTGTGATGGGAGAACCCTGTGGCTCCTCTCATTCCCACCATCATGTATACACTTGGGCCTGCAAACCCCCTGCCTTGGAGAATATTTCCAGCCAAGAAGCAAAGCTCCACCAACTCCACTCTCCAGCCATTTCTACACTGCCATATAATTCAGATTATCAAAGCAGATAACCTACATTATCTGCTTTGAACTGGAGTATATGAGTTTATACTGCCATATAATCCAGTGCAACGCAGATAATCTGGATTTTATATGGCAGTGTAGAAGGGGCCTCTTGGAACATTCATAACCTCAGTTCTATCAATAATCTAGTACACGGTGGAAGACCTCATACAGACCTCCAGATGTTCCTGGACTTCAGCTCCCAGGAACCCTAGGTTTCATGGATATGTTTTCCTGAGTGATGTGGGATTATTACCAAAAGTGTGTGTTAACGGAGGTACCAGTATTTACCCCAATATTGCTTTCATGTCTGGCTCAACAAAATTAGTAATGTGCTTGCTCAGTTGGTGTACAAATACTGTCACATTCTCAGTTCACAAGTGAATGGCAGATGTCCCCATGATAATACAAGGATGAAAATGCACTAGGACCATTCTCTGCCTTTGCCAGCAATACTGAGTCCCCACTTTACCATCCAGGTAACTGAGATTTCGGTTTTTCCCTCCCACTTTTGGCCTGTGTGTAGTCTAAAACCAGAACAAATGCTTTTGGTAAGAAGGCACTAATTTATCACTTAAGTATTTATTCTTCGAAAACATAATATTAACATTCATGGCTGTGGTTCCCATTGCTGTGGATAACAGCGATGCTGAGGCCAGGCATCTTTGCCTACAGAGAAAGCAATAGAGAACCCATTGCAAAGTGCTATTTTTCACAATGCCTGATTTTTTTTCATTCTCCAGGTCTGGCCAGTGAAGGCAGGGACAGTATTTCTTCCTCTTTTCTACTGATAGGTATTGAATTTGATAAACCTTTTGGATGGCAGGTAAAGCCAAGAGGGATCAAACGTAAATCCACAGCTGGGGAAGTTCAAATTAAGGCAGAGGAATGGAGCAGAGGATCTAGGATGAAGGCTTTCTTTGCACATGGAAGATCAGAGCAAAAGCTTTGTTACAGCGACTGGAAAAGGAGCTGCCTTAAGCCAACAAGAACCAAAATAGAGACTGCATATTGAAGCAACTTGGTGGACATCAAAGGCAGGACTGGTGAATGGTGGGGATCCATAGTCAAAGCAAAGCAATTCCATATTTGGTTGCTACGGAGGATCCTATGCTTGTGACATCCCTGGATTACCCAGAGCACTGTATTGGGTCCCTCTTCTCCTCATGTTGGGGTGACAGTAGATGGCAAGATCCTCCCACTGCCTTGCTTGCTGGAACTAGTCTCAAGGCCCATCACATGTGCTCTGGATGATTCTGCAGGCACGTGATAAACTCAGTGACAGGTCTGCCTTTATAACAAATCTCATAGACAGCAGTGAAGAGTGGGAACCTGCAGGGAAAAGAAAGAAACAGAGCAAATTGAGTAAGTCCTGTGGTTGCAGGAGAGCTTGAGGATGGGAACTGGGAACCTGATGTGACACAAATGGGAGTGTCACATCATTGGCTAACTTGGCCAGGGCTCATGAGAGTTGCAGTCTGACAACATCTGGAGGGCTGAAGAGTTTCTTCAGTAAAAGGTTTTCACTGAGCTTTATACCACTGGTAAAAAGAAAATTGGCACATCCACATTTTAGAATTTAAGGGCACAATTGAGCATTACCAGTGTGGTGTGTTATAGTAATAGGAAATGAACAAGAAAAGATTAAACTAGAGTATTTTCTTCTATGCAGAATAGCAAAGGTAAAGGTTTCCCCTGATATTAAGTTGTGTCGACTCTGGGGGGTGAGGCTCATCTCCATTTCTAAGCCGAAGAGCTAGTGTTTTCCATAGACATCTCCAAGGTATGTGGCCGGCATGACTGCATGGAGCGCCGTTACCTTCCCACCCAGGTGGTACCACTGATCTACTCATTGCTAGGTTGGAGAAGCTGGGTGTAATAGTGGGGGCTCACCCTGCTCCCTGGATTTCAACCACCAACCTTTCGGTCAGCAAGTTCATCAGCTCAGCGGTTTAACCCACTGCACCACCAGGGGGCCCTTTGCAGAATACACAGGTTTAATTTCTTCTCTGTCAAGTTAATACATACACAAAATCTTGGAAATAAGCATGTGGCAACTTGCACAACTACAGTCAGTAACCACTGGAATCTGCTGACTGCCAATGGATGCTGATGCTAAGCAAACTGAGAGAAAATTATGAAGACTTACTTATCTACCAGATTCTTGTGCTTGAGGATGTGGTTCAGTTCTGCTGAAGTCTGGGGGCCCTGTAGCTTCTGCCCATTGAGCATCTCCTTCTCCAGCTGTTCAATAGACTGCGAAAGGGAAGATGAAGCCCCAGCCCATGTGTAAGTAATTGTCTGAAGCCACATAGCCCTTTTTCTAAAAACTAAGTTGAATGATGCCGGAATGGTTCACCTTGATATTCAATGCAGTAAGGTAAAAACATCCAAAAACAGAAACCATTCTTCTCATGGTTTCTGTTTCTGGACATATCTTCCCTGCAGAGAAACTGATTCAATAATCATTTTTCTCTCTTCAGAGAATACTGCAAATTTATTCAATGAGGGAGAGAGAGTGTACTCTTCTAGAGACCTCACACAATTCTCACCATCCTTGCCAACTACACTCATAGGATTTAAAAACTAACCTAAATATGTGAGGTAGCTATACTCCAAGTCAGGAAAGCCTGTTGTTGCAGTTCTCTTGTATAGATAAAAAAGGAGATCATGAAGTGACTAAATGGCTCCCTGTCTGGGTACTAATCTGGCCTAAACTGCTCATTGCAGAACATGGGACACTAGACTTGGGTTTTATACCATGCAGTCCGATGGGCAGTGCCATGGGATTTCTTTCTGATAAAGCTACAGACAACTTGAAGGGAGCTTCCCAGTGGCCTCTAAAAGACAGCAAGGTATCTTATGGTATTCTGCTTGGATGACATGCTGCTTCACTGTGTCTAAAAATAGTGCCTGAATAGTACTGCCTCCAATGAAATTAGACTTACAAAATTTGTGAAAGTGAAGAGTGGACTGTATTGTCGAATGCTTTCATGGCTGCAATCACTGAGTAAGTTTTTTGGGCTGTATGGCCATGTTCCAGAAGCATTCTCTCCTGGTGTTTCATCTGCATTTATCAAATGGAAGAGTGGACTTCCATTTGACAAGACTGTGAGCTTGGTTCAGTTCAAGTACTGAAAATAGGCGACTCTCTTATAGGCTCTGAGTACATGTTTGGGGACAGGCTGTTCTTTAATTCAAAGAGTATTCTTCAGGCTCCAAGTAGCAAATATGCAACCATTTCAGAGTTCCAGTGAAAGCAAGCATCAGAACAAGCAGAATTAGGAACATGAGGCCTTCCAGATGTTGTTGGTCTGCAGCTCCCATCTCCCCTCATCAACACAACCAATAGTGAGTAATGATTTGGGCTACATCCAATAATATCTGGAGGACTATATGTTTCTAAGCTGGCTCCTGATAGAAAAAAGGGAGCAAGCATGTGGAGCGAACTGATCAGTTTGTTTCAAGCACAGTTACAGTCACTCAATCAAAATAGAAAAAATAAAGGTTGATGTGTGGGTTTTACAAAAAAGTTAATACATCACAGCGGTTTGCAAAATCATCTTTTTCAAGTATAGGTAGAAGAAAATTCCGGCATGTTAAAGTAGTGTTTCCCAACCTGTGGTCCATGGACCACCAGTGGTCTGCAAGAACTAAAATACAATCTGCAGCCTCACTGTTACAACACCATTGCAACAAGAGTGACTAGTCTTGCAAAACCCTCTTATAGTGCTGAGGCTTATGTGGCGACTATTGGATGGCATAAGTTCTGTTTCAGAAACTACAGCTGATGTGGTCTATCCAATGCAATTTTCAGAATCAGCACACCAAATATCCAAACCAAATCTAAAGTTTACCAAAAACTGATTCATAACCTTTTTGGTACTAATGTTGGAGAATGGTCCCTGGTCAAGTGGTTTCTGGTCCATTAATCTCTGGTTGGGATCCACAGTATTAAAGTGAAGATTACTTCTAGACAAGCTGTCAAATGATTTCTGCCTCAGAGTCAATTATTACCAGAAAATTCCCCACTAAAATCTGTCTTCTCCATGAATATGCTAGGTATGTTAAGCAAAAACCTAGCTCTCATTTGCAGTACAGGATAACACTATCAATTTAGTTTATGGATTACTAATATTTGAAGCATTTAAAACAGTCAAGAGTTTTACTTAATCAGAGATGGGTGAGATTATCAGATATTTCCATGGGGTTGTGATGCTCTGGAGTATTGGGCTCTTAAGAAGGGATGTCTGGCAACCCTATGTAAGAAGGGGTAGCTGGCAACCCTATGGATAGACAATAGTGGTGCCACTCACCTTGCCCGTCTTGGCAAATGCTTCGGCCACTTTGCGGTTACGGCCCCCATAGCAGGTGGTTATAAGGTCAGCAACTCCACAGCTCTCCAGGAAGGTGGCAGAAGTGACACTGCCCTTGCAGAAGAGTTTGGCAAAAGCGATCATCTCCATTAGGCCCAGGCGAATGACGGCAGCCTTGGTGTTATCTCCAAAGCCTAATCCATCACAAAAGCCAGCCCCAACAGCCACCACGTTCTGAGGGAAAGCAGGGAGGCAGTCTATCATCAGTTATCAGCAAAGTTTTGACCCAGGCTAGCTTTCCAGCTCTGTAAGGTAGGGTGCTCTGGACTATTAGGTGTTGATAACTGGTCTTTGATATTTGAAGCAGGAGCAGATAACTCTTTGCTGAGGGTGCATGGAAGTTGGAGGCAAGCTCTCTCCAACAAACTAATTCAGAGCACATTTTTCTGGAGAGTCCCATATTCCTTTATGTCTCCAGTCTGCACCAGTTTCCTAGCAGGACCAAAAGACAATGACTTTCTACAAAGCTATGTCTATTGATTTTGAGTGGTGCCATGCAATATGAGTGTGGGCAGTAGACTGGAAGGAGGGAAAGAGAACCTAAACCAACTTTCTTCAGCTTAATACACAAGATAGATCCATAGAATTATGGAAGGGAGCCCACTGACAACCTAATGCATTTTTCTGTCAGCCCAAGAATCCACAGGTTAACAAAGATGGACATTCAATCTCTGTTTAAAAAAAAACTCCAGGAAAGAAGAGTCCACCATATTCCCAGGTAATCTATTCTTCTATCTTAACAGATCTTGCCATCACAAAGTTTTTTCAAAACATTTAATCAGATTTTTTTCTGGGCACAACTACCATTATCCTAGCTAGAGCCATGTTGCCATAGGATGATGGGAACCATTCTCCAGTAAATCTGGAGTTTGTCAGGTTGGAGGGGACTAACGGGCCAGAAGACTGATGGTATCCTTTACTAGTAGCAGCAATGTTTTCCAGAGTTGTACAATGGTTGTGATGGAAGGCAGCCAAATCGACTGGCTGGTTGTTGTATATCATTTCTGATTTATGGTTACTTTAAGGAAGGTCTATCATGGGGCAAGATTTGTTCATAGTGGTTTTCTTTGCATTCCTGTGAGGTTGTGACTTGGCAAAGGTCTCCAGGTGGGTTTCCATGACTGAGGAGATTTAAAGCCCTTCTCTGTCCTTGCTCAACTCAAACCACTAAATCACACTGACTTGCCCGCCTGCTAAGTCTGAGCAGCCCAATGTCTTTCTTCCCCTACAACCACTTCCTCTGTGACACTTTTCCTCCACTCACTACTATCTACATAAGTGTATTTATGTCAGTGTAATGGAAACACAGGACTCTGGACATGGTGTGCGGCACCACTGAACCACCACAGGATGGCAACAGGATGCACCTCACAGGATTGACATGAACTGACCATCCCCGCACCTTGAGAGCCCCACAAATCTCCACGGTATCTGCCTCCTTCACCACCGTGATTCGAAAATTGGGAGTCTGCATTAGCTCCTTCAAAATCTGTCCGTGCTCTATGTTCTTACAGCCTGTAAATAGACAAGAAGGCATAGGTATTAGACATTAAAGGGTCCAACTTTTTCATCATGTTTATACAGAGAATTGCCTTAGATGGACTGCGTCAATTTATGTAACTTAGTATTATACACTCTGAGTGATTTTGCCTCTTGACGGTCGCAGACAAATTCAGACCTACTCCATGGAAGTCTTTATCATATTTCTGCAGCCTTGTACCCTCCACATTTTGGCTGTACTTACCAGAATATGATAGAAGGAATAATCTGAAACATCTGAGAGATGCCAGGTTGAGGGAAACCTACAACTGATGAAATATAGTAGATCGATGCAGAGGCTTTGTGTATATATTATTTCACTAAATTGTGAGTCCTTCTGTGGCCTATCTTACATAGTTGCTAGTTAGAGCTCACTTCATAAGGTCCCTGGGCATACATGGACCTGACGCATCTTTCCACTTATCCTAACAACAATCCTGTGAGGAAGGTCAGGCTAAGAGAAGCTGACTGGTCCTATGTTGCCCAATGAGTTTCATGGCTTGGTGATGTCAATCTGGATTTCCCCAGTCCACTTTTATTTATTTTATTTATTTATTTATTTATTATTTGGTTTTGTATTCCGCTCCTCCCTGCAGGCTCGGGGCGGGTCACAACATATAAAACCGGCGGCATGTAGTGGCCATGCAGCCGTACAATAAAACAGTGAAATATGAAAACATTAAAACAACAATACGAATCACATCACGAGGTGTTGAGAAATGCATACATTTCCAAAGGCCCGAGACACCAGTGTATTAGACAGCTGTAAGTCAGTAGCACAATCCGGTTGTCAGTCAAAGGCTAATTTGAACAGCGTGGTCTTAACCGCCCTCCGAAAGGGGATTAGGGCTTGTATGGTCCGGATGTCACTTGGCAGGGAGTTCCATAGCACCGGGGCTGCTACGGAGAACGCTCTCTGCCTAGTTGTGGACAGATGGCAGGAGCGGATTGTTGGCACCAACAACAGATTTTGTTCCTCTGAACGTAGTGATCTCGGGGAATGTATGGGGCAGGCGGTCCCTCAGGTACGCAGGCCCTAGGCCGTACAGGGCCTTAAAGGTTAACACCAACACCTTGAAGACAATTCGGTGCTCCATGGGAAGCCAGTGCAGTTGCCGGAGAGTGGGCGTAATGTGCTCCCTTGCTGGCGTTCCCGCCAGCAAGCGAGCAGCGGCATTCTGCACTAGCTTGAGCTTCCGGATTGTCGCCAAGGGAAGACCTACGTAGAGGGCGTTACAGTAGTCCAGCCTCGAGATGACAGTCACTTGGATCACCGTGGCCAGATCATGCCTGGACAGGTAGGGTGCCAGTCGCCTAGCCTGTCATAGGTGGAAGAACGCCGTCCTGCTGACCACGGAGACCTGAGTCTCCATGGTCAGCAAGGGGTCCAATTGAACACCTAAGCTCTTAACCAAGGATGACGGGCTAAGCTGCTCGCCATCCAGGGTAGGCAACCGGCACTCATCCAGCCCAGGGCGACCGGGCCACAAGATCTCCATCTTCGACGGGTTCACCTTCAGCCGGCTGGCACGCAGCCAACCAGTCACGGCTTCAAGGCAGCGATGGAAACAATCGGGTACGGAGTCCGGCCTGCCGTCCATTCTCAGCAGAAGCTGGGTGTCATCAGCGTACTGATAACACTCCAGACCAAAGTCGCGGGCCAGCTGGGCCAGGGGCGCATATAAATGTTGAATAATAAGGGGAGAGGATGGCCCCTGGGGACCCCACAGTTAAGTGGGAGCCTCCCGGAGACCCCCCCCCTCCACACGCTGTCCCCGGTCCCGGAGGAAGGAGGCCACCCATTTAAGGGCAGTCCCCCCGACTCCGGACACGGCCACACGGTGGGTCAACAATGCATGATCTACGGTATCAAACGCTGCTGTTAGATCTAACAAAACAAGCAGGGCTGACCCGCCCTGGTCCAGCAGGCGCCGAAGTTGGTCTGTAATGGCGACAAGCACGGTCTCCGTCCCATGCCCAATACGGAAGCCGGACTGGAAGGGATCAAGTCCAGCTGTGTCTTCTAAGAACCGCTGCAGCTGATCAGCTGCTGCCCTCTCAATTACTTTGCCTAAGAAAGGCAAGTTGGAAACAGGCCTGTAATTGGAGGGAGCCGAAGGATCTAAGTTCGGCTTCTTCAGCAGCGGTCTTACCAAAGCCTCTTTCAATTAAGCTTGTCTCAGTAGACAGTACTGACCTAAATGGACAAACAAGTCTATCTTGGAGCTTCTCCTGTTCCTTTTTGAATGCACAATAAGAGTCTACCACCAGCTTCCCACTGTGTTATCCTTTCAGTGCTGCTCCCATTGTTGGATTTGTACTAGAGTAGCTGGATAATGGCATTTTCAGCAAGGATGGTTATAGTTTCTCTGCATTTACAAAAATATTAATGTTTTTTTTGCTTGGAAATGTTACTTTTTTGAACAACTGTAAGCATTTTCCAGATAATCTGGTCGCAGACGCAGATTTTGCAAGCTATAGTCCATTTTCCAAGATCTACACTACAGTATATAATACCAGCATTTCCTGCTGTGATTATGTTAGGGGGATACAACAGTTGTACCTCATCCTTGTGAAAATTTACAAGGGAGCCACATCCCAGTCAACACACTTTCCACCAGCTGAGTGGCTCACTTGGATCCCTGCTGATGAGAAAGGAAGGTGGCTCAGGAAAGCTGTGAGCTAACTGTTCAGAGACACTGCACGTGTTTCCCTTCCAGCTTCAATGGATGGATCTAAATTCGAATGCTGGCCTCTCTAGAATTGATCCACTGAAACAATAGGAACTTGGTAAGTTGACATTAATATAAGTCCCGTTGATTCATTAAGTCTGCTTTTGTTGGGGCTAGCAATAAGATTTAGCGTAAAAATTCATCTTTCGTGTCTGGGCTAATATACAGCAAATACACGTCTGGTATACCGGCATGCAAATTCTCTTACACAGAACTTGGCAAAACATGATCTGTTAATGGATATCTCAAGAAGTTAGCCTATAATTTAATTCCCTTAATAACAAGCACAAACTCATTACCAATGGTTGTTTCACAGAACTTTTCCTCTGCCACCTCATTGGCAATGTTGGCCCCCATTAGCACACTCATTTCGATGCCTAGTTGCTCCCGTATGATGTCCGATATTAGCTTCAGCCCATCTGGGCCTTCGTCAACCCCCTGCAATCCAAATAAATGTACTAGTTATGTCAGGTTTGTGAGATACCTTGACTGAGAATCCCACAACAGCCCACTATCTGTGATCAAGCTGAACTCTGGCTCAACAGGTTTCCTTCGACTTCTCCAGTTATCTTTGGTACTCAGGCATTTAAAATCAGTCTGCAGTACATTCCAAGACCTCTGTGAACCCTGAAACTAGATTATAATGAAGCGATATTTTGAATGTACTTGGGCTGGAAGCATACCAAAGAATTGCTCTGGGAAACCTAGAGAGGCCCACAGAGACTTCTGGGGAGGAATATTTCTTGGAATGTGGGTAAGTGAAACTGTGGATATTTATTTATTTATTTGATGTATTTATATACCATCCTTCTCAACTCTGAAGGGGATTCAGGGCAGTTCACAGATACTGAATTTATGGATAAGATGGTCTTTTTGTATTTCATATTGGCACCTCCCAACTACAAGATACTACAACTACCAATTGCCTTTTTATGAAAGGTTACTCTGTTTATCTCATATAACTGTAAAATTAGGAAGAATAGCCACAGGATTTACTATCCCCATTTTATGGTTATGTGTCCCTTCTTTTTTACAAATTCCTTACCCATTTCATTATGTATGTATGTATGCATGTACTGTATGTATGTATGTACATATACAGACTCCAGTGGCTGGTGGAAACATTAGACAAAATGGAATGTTAACACCTTTTACAAATTAAAAATCACATATTACTTTATGAATTGTTTGGCATAACATTATGTTTGATTCATTAATGTTACTTTTTATTTGGGATATAATTACAATTTGTATTCACCATTAAAATAATTATTTCTTTTGCTCTAAATAGAGTGACAAGGTTCTGAACTATGAGGAACATAGAAAATATTCTACAAGAAAATATTCCATAATCTACTTTTTTCTCAGAAGAAAAGGTGTTAGCAAAAATGAAGGAGGCCTCCTCCCCTGATTTTTTTCTGCCTGCCAGTCTAATGGCCACCTTCCATGGGATCAGTATGCATCTGCCACATTTCCCTTTTACCCTACCATGGCTTTAGTAGTGTTTTATTTATATTAAAAGCCTGCTTGCTATAGATTAGAAGGGCAAGGATCAAGGAGACATACACAGATGCTTACATTACTATACATTATTACCATGTCCATGTTATCGGGACTCAGATACCACCAAGTTTATCCCCAAAGTGTTTTGCTGACACGTTGAAGCTGAGAGGTAAACCACCCTTGTAGTTTTGGGTCAAACTCCATCTCTTTATCACCTGCATACTAAGCACAATGAAATCCCTTCTAGCCCATGAATGCCAACACTTTTGGAGCGCTACCAGTTAATTCCCACAGTGTTATAGCTCCAGCTACCTCTTCCTGCCGCCATGCAGCCCCCTCCCTCTTCCCCCTCTTACCTTGATTAGTGAGACCCCAATTGCATCCTTCTTGATGTGGTCTTTCAGCTGGTCACAGAGCTTTCCAATGAATTGGTGTGGCACTACGAACATAAGGATGTCAGCACCTTCTGAGGCCTTTAAGATATCTGGCACTG
Source organism: Anolis apletophallus (assembly GCA_030556195.1). NCBI lineage: Eukaryota > Metazoa > Chordata > Lepidosauria > Squamata > Anolidae > Anolis > Anolis apletophallus. The sequence goes on along the minus strand of JARBWK010000001.1, from coordinate 135,481,889 downwards.
CCACCTGCAGCAATTGGAGAAGGTAGAGAAAAGACATCAGGAGGTGTCTGAACAGGCATCTTCACTAAAGGTGGAGCTCCTGGTTGTGCAATGGGTTAAACCCTTGTGCTGGCAGGACTGCTGATCGACAAGTCAGTGGTTTGAATCTGGGGAGAGCAAGTTGAGCTCTCTGTCAGCTTCAGCTCCCCATGTGGGGACATGAGAGAAACCTCCCACAAGGATGGTAAAACATCAAAAACATATTGGGCAACGTCCTTGCAGACAGCCAATTCACTCACACCAGAAGCGACTTGCAGTTTCTCAAGTCACTCCTGACATGGGAAAAAGAAGATGTGAAGTCAACACTCTTTTACCCTTTTTGTTATGTATAGTCAATGTTGTGTTTTTAGGTGTCCTGTCTCTCTTTATACCCCTCCCCCACCCCATCCCTATTGACCCTTCTCCCCAACCCAAACCCTCTCCCCACCTTTTTTAAAAATCTCTTTAGGATGTTTTGTATTGTGTTATTTTCCAACAAAGCTTTTAAAATGTAAAAAAAAAGTCACTCCTGACATGAAAAATAACCTTAAGGACAGTAATTCCACGGAATAAATTATGCAAATGTTGATGTGTTTAGATACTAGTTGGTCCTTTCTACCTCTATTCATCAGGGCAAGAAGGAGCACAGAACATCTAGTGGGCATGGAAACTCCACCCTTGGAAATCCTTCTGAATTTTGCTGAAAAAAATTACTAGATGTCAAATACTACTCGTATAAGAGCCAGAAACTACTACCACTTCAAACAGTTGAAAGCTAAGGTTGTGGGAATGCAGAAATTCACACTCAATACCTCCTCCGAGAGATAAATAAGAATGACTGACTTACTGAACCTCCAGACAGTTATTCCAACTGACCTCATAAGCAATCGAACTCTGAAAAGATATTCCCAATTTGGCAGTTGGCAGAATTTGGAAAAGTTACTCTGAAATAGGATGCTGAGGATTCTGCAGCTGAGTGGGAGATGCTGGAGGTTACAATCCAAGATACTTTTTATCCTCTGCATCATGGTGTTAAAAAGTTTTACTAAGCCCAGAATTCATAGTGATGGGGAAGACTGAAATGGAGAGCCCAGGCCTTGGGGCCAAAGGAACAACATTCACCAGTTTTCATGGTGCTTTATTCACCGAATGAGCAAAACATGACACTATAATATCTCATCTCACTGCATGTACCCAGCATGTGTTCACCAAGTGGGCTCCCTGGCACTCTGGAGGCACTAGGAAACCAGATTAGCTAGCAGGCAGAGGAAAGGTTATTTATTACTTGTGTTGCCAAGGCAACCTGTTTTTAGATCTTTATTCTCCTGGAAGATGCACAAGCCAGCCCTGCTGCGTTCCAACCCTGACGGAAGGAGAAGTGGGAGGGTGGGGAAGGGAAAGGAAGGGAAAGGAAGGGAAATCTACTCTAATGGATCTTGCAAGCACTCTCAAATGCTTTGCTATTTTTAATGTTATTTTAAAGCATTTGCAAACCACAGATCATTACAATTCTTCTTTGTCAGCCATTATAGTGGTTTCCAATCAAGAACAAAATAATAAACCAAAACTAATGGTGAAATAATATTCCGACCCACAGGTAGCCAAATAAATTGCCGCAAACCCACAACAATCTGACCAAATACCACAGGATGTGTTCAACACATCTAGTTCATAACAGGACCAGGATTCTAATCTATCACTATATTCAAGCGAAAAATGTGCCTGTAAGTTTGTTTCAATAATAAAGAGAATCACCAGTCCAGGAAAGTTTTATATCTGCATTCCCCATTCTCTCTATTTTGCAGCTCACATATGTGAAGTAGGGGCCTCTGGAGGCGGCAACTGTTTACTTTGCCTGTTGCAGGTAGGCACACACAGGTGGCATCTATGCTATATGATTAATGTAGTTTGGCACTTTAACTGCCTTGGCTCAATGCTTCAAACTTCTGTTCCTGATCAGAGGAGACTCACAGCACTCTTTATGATTAGAGCTGGGATGTTAGTAGATTAAACACACACAACTCAAAAGATGGAATAAAAACAATACAGTCTTATTCAATCAGAAGCTTAACAGTTGACATGAAAAGAAACAACCAGCTCAGATATACAGAGACAACATCCTTCCTGGAGAGATGCCATTTACCCTGCAGTTAGAGTATCTCATCTGTGAATGCTTGCTCTGTCAAGAGGTAGTCCTACCCAGAAGGATTATGTCAGGGCACAGCATAACTCATAAGACTCACCAATCATTCAACCTGTTTTAAATAATAATAACAACCACCATCATTATCATTCCGCCTCTGGGAAAATAAAACAACTCCCATGCCACAAAGCTTTAAAATGTTCATGCTTTTATGTCAAGCCGCTTTGAGTCTCCTTTGAGAAAGGTAAAGTAGAGTATTATTATTGTTATTGTTATTGTTAATAATAAATGGAACTAAAAATCCTGAAAGGGTTAAGCTGGAAAAAAAGAATTAACTTGGTATGTATACATTGTGAGAATGATTTAGGAATTTCAAGGAAATACTTGTGAGTTTTGCTGAGCTTTAACCAACAATAAAGAAGGTGCTGTCCAGACAACGTGCTGGACAGTCCTGAATTACTTGACTACAAACCAGGAATACCCTGGTTTGTAGTAAATTAATTAGATAGTGGATTTATTCCATGCCTTCTTGGAAGGTGCAGAATAAATTTACTATTTCTGGTATCTGGACTGCAGTCCAGACACCATTCCCACAGTTTTCTAGACTAAATTAGTCTGGAAAACTGTGGGAATACCCACCTCCTCCCCCGAAACCCCCAGACCTCTTTGAAAAGTAAAATAAACTTACCTGGCCTCCAGTACACTCTTGGAGCAGCTCCCCTGCCGTGCTGAAATGATGCACTAGGAGACCGGGGGCAGAAGGAAAATCACTCCCCCCCCCCCCGGCTCTCCTGGAATGTCATTTTTACGTGCCGGGAGAGTTGCTCCGAGAGTGTACTGGAGGCTGAGTAAGTTTATTTTACTTTTCAAAGAAGTCTGGGGTCTTGGGGAGGGTCTCCAGATGTCTCGCAGGCCAGTCCCGCAAGAGCATCTGGAAGCCCACCCCAAAAAGCGCGTGCTTTCTGGGGTGGGTGTGGACAGACCCTCAGGACAATCCACATTTTTAAAACGCAGATTTTCCAGGCATAAAGGAATATCCACCCTTAGATATTCATGCCCTGCACTCCCCTAGCTTGCTCCCTTGCCTAATATTGGAACCTTTCTGCATTTCCTTCTCTTGACCTTTTTCTTCTAACTCAGTTTCAAATTATGTAAAAACACTTAAAATATATGTACCTTCAAGTCACTTGTTGACTCATGGCAGGCATGTAGCTGGGGGAGGGGGCTTGGGGGCTTCAGCTCCCCCCCCCGAAATCCGCAGGGTGGTCCGCAAGAAGGCCTTACTAGTACATTATTTAAACTGTTATGTTTATTCATATCATGATCTGATCACCATGCTCATTATATCCCACATTCTTGGGGTTATTGGGATAACAATACAAAAGGTTTGCTAGGGTAGACCCTCTCTCACTCAGACTCAGCCCCCCCGGAATCAAACTCTCCCCCCCCCCCCAATCAAAATCCTGGCTACCGCCCTGACTCATGGTGTCATAGGATTTTTCTTTGGCAACGAATCTTCAAAAACAGTTTTGCTATTTTGAAATACACTCTACAGTACCTGGCATTTGTTGGCAGTGTCCCAACCAAATATTTTGTATCTGCATTAAACTAGGTTGTGCTAAAGTGCATTCCACATTATACATATTGCAACAGATATAGGGCCTTGGGATTTGGATGGGGTGGGACAAAACCTTATGGGCCCATGCTTACCCTGGGACAACCCTGCAAATGTTGGTGCAAAACAGATATTGATAAGAGCCCAGTGTTTATATGAAAATGAAAGTAGTGCTTACTCTTCCCCCATAAAACTGTTCTTAATAGTAATTGGAAAACTATCAAAACAAAGATATTCAGCTGTTTGCACAGGAAAGAAAGTCCTCTGGAACCAAATGTTCTGCTTTTGTCATCATGTTCATGTTCCACAATATTCATTCTTCATCTCCTCTTCCCAGGATCTCTGTGTTTGTTCCTTGCTGCTCCCCCCCCCCCCACTTCAGATAATGAAGGAGATGCTGGTTTTCAAACTACTGCCAGAACATGAAACACCCTAACAAAGAAGTCCTTTGTGCAGTGGGGGAAACAAGTTACATTCTCAGCATTCAGCACATTTCAGTCCATTAAAAGCACTTTTAAATCTTTGCAGATTCAAGTGGGAGATGCTTAAAACTCTTGCTACATCCAGTCAGTGGAACTAAAGGTTTGTAAGTTCTGACAGGACACACTACTTAAGATGGTGGTGGCAGCATCCCACAGTCCTCTAGTTTTGCTCATTGAATAGTTCTTTCTGGACACCAGGACTGGGAGCCACAGGCATTTATATCGCCCACTCAGCTGTGGAGTTTTTGTGAATGAAACAACCACTATTTCTGCTTTTGGGCATTTCAGAATTTATCCCAGAATTTAAAAATTTACCCCATAATTTAAAAAGACTGACAAAGCTTTGCCTTTGTCTCTATGTTGTGCAGAACCACAATTTCCATTTGTGATGGGAGATGCTGATGCTGCTCCTCTGATACACTTTAAAGCAGTGGTTCCCAACCTTTTTTGACCAGGGACCGCTTGACCAGGGACCACTCTCTGACATTACTACCAAAAGGGTTATGAATCAGTTTTTTTTGTCAACTTTAGATTCGATTTGGTTATTTGGGATGCTGATTCAGAAAATTGCAATGGATAGACCACATCAGCTCAAGTTTTTGATACAGAACATATTTCACCCAATAGTCACCATCTGCTCACCCACAGAAAATCATATTTAATAAACCTCAGCACTATATGAGGGTTTCATGAGACCAGTTGTTATTGTTGCAACAGTGTGGTAACGGTGAGGCTGTGGACCATATTTTAGTTCTTGTGGACCACTGGTGGTCCATGGACCACAGGTTGGGAACCACTGATTTAAAGAAACACTCAGTAATTTATTAGATGAACAAACTGTGGGTTTGGAGCTTGTGGCATGTACATTCATAAGAGCCTGGTAGAAGATTTTAAGTTCACTCAAGTGAAGCCATCGCTTACTGGAGGCAGGTACATGCTTTGCATGAGAAGATACCAGCTTCTGACCTAAGGTCTTCACTTGACATCATGGATGGCACCTTGTAGTCCTCCAGATGAAAACCCCGAAAAAGGGCTGGCTTTTTTTTAAAAAAAATTACACGCCCAGAATGCATCATCCAGCAATATTCAGTCACATATTTTTTAAGAGTTGTAGTCTGAAAAAAGTGGTTTTTTAAAAATGTATGAGACTACAACTTCCAACATTCCTCACTATTGGCTAGGGTGGCTTGGACTGAAGGGAAATGAAGTCCAACAACATCTGGAGAGCTCCAGTATCTGGAAAGTCCAACTCTTGACTTAGGATCAGGCAAGTCCAACTGTCCTCTGTTGCAGGTCAGAGTGGCTAATACTGGCTGGCCTCATTAACATGTGTAGGGTTCAGGTCCCACAATCCCCCAGGACTGATTTTATTGGCTAAGGCTGATTGGAGTTGCAGTCCATTACGGACTATGAATATCCTCCCAACCTGCATAACAGTGTTGCTTGCTGCCACTAACCACCCACCCTTCCTTGCTTCCAAACATACCACATTCGGTGGCAGCTTGTGGCCCGGCAGGTACTTGACATTTTCATGCTGTGTGTTGATGATCTCAGTCAGTTTCTTTCCACCAACCTCCTCTTCAAACACCCACATGTTGACAGTGCTGTCAAACTTGTCCAGCTTGGCCGCATTGCTCCCCACAATCTTAGCAATAGCCGAACCCCTGCAAGGAACAGAGAAGGAAGAGGAAAGGGAGATTATGCCAGAAGGATTTTTGTGCAACTTCTGCATACTCTTTGAGCAGAATAATAATCTTCTAGCTAGAGCAATGCTGGTGTAGAACGGGACCAGGGTACATGAAAATTGTACACATTAAAACATATATGAAAACAGCAATCTTTTTCAAGTTGTGACTCCATTTTATACAGGCAAAGTGATCCCGATTCATTAAAATAGGCTGCTGGGTAAATTTTTCAGTATAGCATCATTGAAAATAATGTAATCTTACACCATATTTAATCCAATGATTGAAATTATAACTCATCATGCTTAAAAAACAACAATTTGAGTTTTAATTAATGCCAACCTCATGTCATTCTCAATATTTAATCTGTTTCTTGTTTTGGTTTTCAATTAAAAAGCATTGAAAATCCATTCTCACAGAGATATGTAGAGACAAAGAGGAGTAATACTTTTTATAATTCCCTTTTAAAAATAATAATAGCTCACTACTGCTTGCTAACCGCACAGAAAACCTTTTTGAAATAAGATTAAAAAACATTAAAACCATTCATACTAATGAATGGTAAGTTTAAATTCATATATTAAAACTGACTGGATAGGGAAATGGCTCGGTCATATTGCAGATGTACTGGGATATGTACTAATTCATTTGAGTGACAAATTCATTTGTATATAATCCAGATTATCAAATCTGATAATTCCAAATTATCTGCTTTGAAGTGGATTATATGAGTCTACACTGCTATATAATCCAGTTCAAAGTAGATAATCTGGATTTTATATGGCAGTGTAGAAGGGGCTAAGGGAACTCTCTCTTAAGCCCCTTTCACACAGCTGAATAAAATCCCACTTTGTTGTGTGGAGTCAGATAATCCAGTTCAAAGCAGATATTGTGGAATTTTCTGCCTTGATATTCTGGGTTATATGGCTGTGTAGAAGGGCCCTTAGCCATTAAAATGAATTAACAGTATCTCCCTCTGAACACAGTGGCAATAAAGATCTGCATAGTTAAAGCAATGGTATTCCCTGTAGTGACCTACGGATGCGGGAGCTGGACCATAGGGAAGGCTGAGCAAAGGAAGATAGACTCTTTTGAACTGTGGTGTTGGAGGAAAAATCTGAGACTGCCTTGGATGGCGAGAAGGTTTAACTAGTCCATACTCCAGGAAATAAAGCCTGGCTGCTCACTGGACGAAAGGATATTAGAGGCAAAGATGAAGTACTTTGGCCACATCATGAGAAGACAGGAAAGCTTGGAGAAGACAATGATGCTGGGGAAAATGGAAGGAAAAAGGAAGAAGGGCTGACCAAGGGCAAGATGGATGGATGGTATCCTTGAAGTGACTGGCTTGACTCTGAAGGAGACCCTGGGGGTGGCAACAACTGACAGGGAGTTCTGGCATGGGCTGGCCCGTGAGGTCACGAAGAGTTGGAATCTATAACCTTCCCTGGGGCTACTTGTTGCAAGTCATACAACCCTTCCCCACCTTAATGTGCTCAACTACAACTACCATGATCCTCACCCAACCTCTGGTGATAAGAGGAGTTGTGTCCAACACTGCTGGAGGGCACCAGGTTAGAAAAGTTGGTGTGATTAAAGAGAAGGGGGCAAAATTGAAATAATATAAATCAGTGCTGTCCAACTTCTGGCGGGTCCAGGGCCGGATAAGAGGTCACTGATGACCTGCGGGGCTGCTCGGCCCTGCCCCCCAGGCCCCGCCCCCAGGCCAGGCCCCGCCCCTCCTAAAGCCGCCCGAAAAGGAGGAGTAGGCGGCGCCAAGAGCAGCGCGTCACAGGCCTGGCGTGGCTGCTCTGCACCTGCCTACTCCTCCTTTTCGGCACCCCTCTCCTTCCTAGGCCGGGAGCCGCCGAAAGGGAGGAGTAGGCGGCGCCAAGAGCAGGCGCGTCACGCCAGGCCTGTGACGCTGCTCTTGGCACCGCCTCTGCCCTTTTCAGCGGCCCCTGCCCTAGGAAGGGGGGCGCCAGGGGCAGAAGGCGGCGCCAGCGGCAGCGCGTCACAGGCCTGGCGTGACCGCTGCCCCTTGGCACGCCTACTCCTTCCGGCGCCCCCCCTCCTAGGCTGGGAGCCGCCGAAAGGGAGGAGAGGCGGTGCCAAGAGCAGCGCGTCACGCCAGGCCTGTGACGCGCTGCTCTTGGCGCCGCCTTCTGCCCTTCGGCGGCCCCCGCCCTAGGTAGGGAGGGGGCGCTGAAAAGGAGGAGCTAGCTCTCTTCCTCCTCCCTGCCCCGCCTCCCCCCTCCCCCCCCGGCCGCCATTTTTTAAAAAAAAAAGATTTTTTTAAAATTTAAAAATGGCGGCTGAGGGCAAAGGTGGGGCCAGGTCCAACAGGCTACGGGCCGGATCCGGCCCAGGGGCCGCCAGTTGAACAGCCCTGATATAAATAAATAAAATCTGGTGGGAGGTAAGAGCCAACACTGACACACAGTGAGTGCGTGGCTTGGTGGAGAAGGGGCCCAGGCTCTGGTCTGCAGCTCAAAGAGGGGCCTGAGAAGAAAACCCTTTCAAGTAAGAAGGGTCCAAGCAAGAAGAGGGCCACTCCACACACAGACTCCCAGGAGAGGGAGAGCCCTGGGTCTAATCTGTTCCCTCTGCAAGCGGAAAGTGGGCCAAGAGGGAATCTAACCCCTCTGCTGCAGCAAAATTAATGCAGAGTTCTGTGTGGCTACCAAAGTGCTCCACTCATTGTTTAAAAGTAGACTATTTCCTGATTTTTTTTCAAATATACTAAAATCAAATCCTATAACTCTACAGAAAAATAAAAGGAGGCAAAAAGAAGCAACACCAGACAGAGGAACTAGGCACAGGGGGAAAAGGGGGCAGGAAAACACCTTAATTTCTTCCCACTGTCTTCCTAGGCAATGATAACCTCAAGGAATAATCCTTTGCTTCTGTTGCACTATTTTTGTTCCTGGGTTAGAAATGATATTTCCTAATTGGTTCTATCATAAAAACATGGGGAAAGTTTATTAAACTGCAAAAAACTGTTTTTTTTATGGGAGGGACATCCTCCAGCACATTTTGCTCTAATGTTTTTCAACAATTATATCATATTTATTTATTCATTCATTCATTTGCAGTATTAATATACTGCTTTTCTCACCCCTGGGGGGGACTCAAAGCGGTTTACAAAAAATAATAGCCAAATTAAATGCCTTACATACACAAACCAAATCATAAATCAAACAGCATATGACTAAGCATAAAATACAATAGGACAAATTCACCATAAGAGAGTAGGACATTTAAACGTGAAGTATAAAAATCAAAAACACCAAATAAAAACTTTAAAATTACATGATCTAAAATGGTAAACTGTAGCAATTCCAATTGTCATTGCACATATTTCCTAATTATTTTTTGCACTGCTTTACTTTACTGGCCAAAGACCTGCTCCCACAACCATGTCTTTGTTTTCTTTCTGAAGGTCAGGAGGTGCTGATCTAATCTAACTGGGGAGAGTTCCACAGCTGGGGGGCCACCACTAAGAAGGCTCTGTCTCTCACTCATCCCACCAGTCGTGCTTGCGAAGCAGGTGGGGCCGACAGCAGAGTCTCCCTGGATGATCTTAAACTCCTAGATGGTTCATAGAGAGAGAGATGTCCGGACAGGTAAGCTGGGCCAGAACTGTTTAGGGCAGTGGTTCCCAAAGTGGGTGGTACCACCTCCTGGTGAGTGGTGGGGCAATCCAAGGGGGCACTGGGAGGCTCAGGGGAATTTGGGGGGCACTGAACCCCTGTAAGGGGGCAGTGGCGTGAGCCAGACTTGCCACTTGCAGGGTCGCACTCTTGCGAGGATGTCCCCATTGGAAGAAAGAGGCCGATACACAGGACTGCACCATGGGCGGGGTTGACGAGAGAAAGGAGCCACGCGCTGCGGTTTCCACGACAACGCCTGCCCGGGGATTTCAACTCGCAGGGACACAGTCGTAAGTGTGCGATTCCTGGGCAGGTGTTGCCATTTGATCCAGATCTGTCATTCATGGGGATCTTAGTGGTCTGTGGAAGTCAGAGCTGAATTGGTGGAAGGTACTGCAAATCCCATCATCCGTTGCTCATACTCCCCCAAACATTGTTTTTGTGATTATTTGTAGAATTCAATGTTTGCAATTTACACCTTTCTTTACTATATTTTACGATAAAGGTAGAAACATTAATACATATATCTTTGTTTAATTGCTATTAAAATTTTAAAAAATAATTTCTAGGGGAGTGCTGAGGATTTTTTTTTTCTCGAAAGGGGGTGGTAGGCCAAAAAAGTTTGGGAACCACTGGTTTAGGGCTTCGTAGGCTAAAGCCAGCACTTTGAATTGTGCTCGGTAGCAGACTGGCAGCCAGTGGAGCTGGTGTAACAGCGGAGCTCTGTGTTCCCTGTATGCGGCTCTGGTGAGAAACTTGGCTGCCGCCCATTGGACCATTTGAAGCTTCTGAACACTCTTCAAGGGCAACCCCATATAAAGTGCATCGCAGCAGTCTATTCTCAATGTAAGGAGAGCGTGCACCACTGTGTACAAGTCAGACTTCCCAAGGTAGGGTTTCCCCCCAGATAAGTGTGTCTCCGTATGCCTCCCCTAGTCATTCGCAGGCTTTCCTTCCTCAAGGGAGACAGACTCCGAGGGCTTTGGCTGGCCCCTCCCCTGAAACAGAGCTCAGGAGGGAATGGGACCTGCATTCCTTGGCCTTGGCAGCGCGGTGTCCCGAAGACAAGCGCGTGCGTGGCGGGAGGCGGGCGCGGGGGAACACACCAGGCTCTTGCCAATCAGCCCGGGCCGCGCGCGCCTTCGGGGAACCAGAGCCTCCTCGCCAGGGAAGAGCGCGCGCGCCCCGCAGAAACCGGACCCTGATGCGCAACCCCCAAACACGCTTGTCTTGTTGACACAGCGCTGCCAAGGCAGAGCCCCCTTCCCCCCTCCCGCGCCCCTGGGGCCCCCACGCACCAGTTGCCGGAGCCCACGATGCAAACTTTCTTGCCTCCCATCGCCTCCGGTTGTCAAGCGCTGCCTGTCCCTCCTCCGGGCCCCCGGGAGGCAATATAAGGACCCCCAGGCTCCGCCCGCCCAACTCCCGCCCGCCCCCCGCCCCCGACACCCTTTCCTGGCCGCCAAGGGAGCGGAGGAGGCAGAAAAGGGGGCGCTGCCACCTGCTGGGCCCGCCCCCCGCCCGTCGTCAAGGGCAGCCTTTGGGCCCCAAACAATCCTCCTGAGCAGAAGGGCCTGGGCGAAGGGGGAGGGGAGGGGGCTGACCTTCGCGCCTTGCTTGAACACACCGCGCAGGGAGTTCTTCTTCCCCCTGTCAGGAGGGACTTGTGGAAACTGCAGGTCGCTTCTGGTGTCAGAGAATTGGCCGTCTGCGAGGACGTTGCTCAGGGGACGCCCGGATGTTTTGATGTTTTGCCATTCTTGTGGGAGGCTTCTCTCATGTTCTTGCACGGGGAGCTGGAGCTGACAGAGGGAGCTCACCCGCACTCTCCCCAGATTCGAACCGATCTATCGGTCTTCGGCACAAGGGGCTCAGGAGTGAAAGAAGCCCGCACAATCTTTTCCTTCCTGCCCTCACCCCCTTGCTTCCCTCTTTCTTCCTCTTCCCTCTCTCTTTCCCTCCCTCCCTCTCCTCCCTCCCTTCATCTTTTCTATCTTCTTCTTCTCTCCTTCCTTCCCTTTTCTTCTTCCCTCTCCTCCCTCTTTTCTTCTCCCTCCCTCCCTCTTCCTTCCTTCCCATCCCTCCCTCTCTTCCTCCCTCCCTCCTTCTTTCTTTCCTTCCTCTTCTTCCCTCTTCCCCCTCCCTCCTTCTCTTCTTCTTCCTTCCCCCTTCTTTCCTTCCCTCCCTCCCTCCCTCCCTTTCCTTCTTGTTTCTTCTCTCTTCCCTCTCTCCTCATCTCCCTCTCTTCTTCCTCCTTCTTTCCTTCCTTTTTCTTCTTCCCGCTCTCCTCTCTCCTTTTCCCTTAAGTTTTCTTCTTCCCTCCCTCTTTTTTGTCCTTCCTTCCTTCCTTCCTTCCTTCCTTCCTTCCTTCCTTCCTTCCTTCCTTCCTTCCTTCCTTCCTTCCTTCCTTCCTTCCTTCCTTCCTTCGGTTTTGGTTCAGGCTATTTGTCTAATCACATGTCCCTTTATAGACCATCCCATGTGCTGCAGTCAATGGAGGGGGCCCTCCTCTCAGTCCCACCCCATCACAAGCTCGTTTGGTGGTAACGAGAGGGGGGTGGATTGCTCCCTGTCTCTGGAACTCCCTCCCTGAAGAAAACTCCCCCTCCTCTCCTTTAAGAAATGTCTAAAAACATACTTATTCATTTTGGCATATGGAGAGGAGGAGGAGGAGGACACTTTAAATGCTGCCTAACCCACTTGTATTATATGGCTGCTATGCTGCATCTTAAATGAAGCACCCTTGTCAGCCATTTTTAATGTAATGTCTCTTAATTTGCTTTTAGGGTGGACATTGTAATTTTTAAAAAATAGTTTAGCTTTTATGTCTGAATGGATTGTTCCCGTTTTTATTTTATTTTGATGCTTAATTCTTTTGTTGTAAGTTTTCTGCTGTTACCATCCATTATTCTGTATTGTTTTGATGTGTTTGTATCCATTTCGAGACATTGAATGTTTGCCTTTTAAATATGTAAACCATCCTGAGTCCTTCCACAGAGAAAGGGTGGGCTAAAATAATAATAATAACCATCATCATCTCCTTTCCTCCTCCTCCCATTCTTCTCCTCCTTCCTTCCTTCCTTCCTTCCTTCCTTCCTTCCTTCCCCTCCCTCCCTTCCTCCCTTTGTTCCTTCCTTCCTTCCTTCCTCCCTTCCCTTCCTTCCTTCCTATTTGTCTTTCCTTCTGTCTCTCTTTCCTCCCTCTCTCCCTCTTCTTCCTTCCTTCCTTCCTTTACCTCTTTCTCCTTCCATCCTTCCCTTCCACCCTTTCATCTTTCCTTCCCTCTTTCCTCCCTCCTCCCCTCTCTTTCTCCTTCCTTCCTTCCTTCCTTCCTTCCTTCCTTCCTTCCTTCCTTCCTTCTCTTCTTTCCTCTTCCCTGCCCCTCTTCTTCTTCCCTCCCTCCTTCCTTTGACTTGGGTTTACAATTCAAATCTGTCAAGGAGGCTGGGCATCATCATCATTATCATCATCCAAGAAGATACAAATAACAGGGACAATAATTTTTGGCAATAATCGTAGTTTTTTTTAAAACCCCTCTATTATTTACCCTCCAATGTATACATAGTTCCCTACTCTTCCAACATTATTTATGTAGCATTTCACAATACAGGTATTTCAGTTGTATTACTTCTGCTTTTTCTAAATTGCATCCCTTACATGCCATTATTGTAATATACGGTATTTTCAAATTGTTCATCTTCAATCTTTGATTTGATTTGAATTTGTCATTAACAGAAGACACATAAAAATAAAGAAAAATGAAAGACTTTGGGTTGTCTTTTCAGCAGTTGTTTTGTTGTGTGCCTTTCAAGTTGTTTCTGAGTGATGGTGACCCTAAGGCAGCCTCTACCGCAGGGTTTTCTTGGCAGAATGTGTCCAGAGGAGTTTTGCCCTGGCCATCCTCTGAAGCTGAGAGAGTGTCACCTGTGGGTTTTCATGCCCAAGCAGGGATTCTAGTCCTAGTTTACAGAGCTATCGTGTAACACTCAGACCATTATGCTTCTCTCTCTCACCTTAACATCACTTTGTTATTGTCTATGATCAATTCCTTTGTAATCATCAAAATAAAAAATTATGAAATATTTCCTTTTTTTAAATGAAAAGTTCACTAATAACTTTTCTTTGATCTAGCAAGACAAATTGTCCTTTTCTTTTTAAAATTTTGGTCAATATCTTTTAAAAACACACAAAAAGACAACATAAACATAGGAATAATTAGGAAATGTTTGCTTAACCAACATTCTATCAACAGCCCTGAGGGATTTGTGTTGATGGTGTCCATTATTATTACATTGCATATAAATGTTACCTTTCCCCAAACAGGACAAAGTGAAAGGTCGTACGCAGCAGAGCCCTGAGGGTTTAGTGTAGGAAGGCACGATAGCGTCCCTCAATGGGTTTTGTGTGTTTTCACTCATTGGTAGGCCAGTCCTGCAGCTTCCCTTCAAGACACTGATCTCCACTCACTCCTCTACCATTTTTTTTCATATCAAGAGCGACTTGAGAAACTGCACGTCGCTTCTGGTGTGAGATAATTGGCCATCTGCAAGAACATTGCCTAGGGGATGCTCATGGGATGCTTTATTTATTTATTTTTATTTATTAAAAACTTTTATACCCTGGCCTTCTCACCTCCGAAGAGGGACTCAGACCGGCAAATAGCAAGTATTCAATGCTAACATTTAAAATCTAAAACATCATAAATTTACAATAATCAAATACAAAAACAATACATTTTAAAAGCCATTCGCCAAAGTAAAATCGAGTCCAACTCAATCCGTATATTCGGTCTGTATCTAGTGGTTAGCGACTTTAGTCGATTCGCGATCTCCTCCTTCATTCTGCGAAGGCCTCATTGCACAGCCACGTTTTCACCCGCTTCCTAAAAGTCAGGAGGGAGGGGGCAGATCTGATTTCATTTGGGAGGGAATTCCACAGCCGGGGGGCCACCACAGAAAAGGCCCTGTCCCTTGTCCCCACCAGATGCGCCTGCGAAGGTGGTGGGACCAAGAGCAGGGCCTCTCCAGACGATCCTGTGGGAAGCTTCTCTCATGCCTCTGCTTGGGAAGCTGGAGCTCACCCTGCTCCCCGGATTTGAACCACAGACTTTTCGGTCAGCAGTCCTGCCGGCACAAAGGTTTAACCCATTGCACCACCGAGGCTCCTCCACCATGGACTAGATTTACAGCTAAAACTAGGTTCAACAGCTAGGAAGAAAGTCCTATTGAACTGATTCTTAGATCCACAATTACAGCTGGGCTTAAATAGTTTGATTTGCATGACTTGAAGACTGCACCATATTTCTCTAGGACTGAACTCCCCTCACCCCTATTGCTTCAGAGTCCTCAGATCGGGTGGATTTAAATTCAGAATATTAGCCAAGGTTTCTGGGTTCGAGAGCATAAACTTCCCCACCATAAGCCCATATGTGAGCTGCCGTCCTTTAAAGTCCACACGGAAGAATTCCCTGGCCGAGATTTAGTGATTTATTACTCACATAGCAAAGTTCAGCCTGGAGAGCTGGAAGAGCAAAGGGCACTTCAGATAGCAAAACATTGTGGGGCACGGCTTTCCACCCTATGCAGTTTTCATTAGCTTCTCTGCATTTCCAGAATTGCAGGTTGAGCTCCTTTGCCCCCAAACCAGATAATTCACTCAGGGAAGACAATAAGACCAACCCCCCCCTCCCAAAGATCCTCTGTATCTTTCAAAGTTACAATGTGAATGAACTGCATCCCACTGTGGAAGAGAGCTAGCATGGGACAATATTTGGGAGATCCAGATTCAGCTCATCCACTGAGCTATGAAACTTTCTGGGTGCCATTAGGCCAGACACACATTAAGAAGTGGGCAAGAGGATATCCATATAGCCAATCCTGAGCACTTTGGAGGATTGCTGTGCTGCAGAAGGCTTTCATGGCCGGAATCGCCGGGTGCTGTGAGTTTTCCGGGCTGTATGGCCATGTTCCAGAAGCATTCTCTCCTGACGTTTTGCCCACATCGATGGCAGGCATCCTCACGAGGTTGAGGAGTTTGTTGGAAACTAGGCAAGTGGGGTTTATATTATCTGTGGACTGCCCAAGGTGGGAGAAAGAACTCTTGTCTGTTGGAGGCAAGTATCAATGTTGCAACTGGCCACCTTGATTAGCATTTAATGGCATCAAAGCTTCAAAGCCTGGCTGTGTGCTGCCTGGGGGAATCCTTTGTTGGGAGGTGTTAGCTGGCCCTGATTGATTCCTGTCTGGAATTCCCCTGTTTTCAGAGTGTGGCTCTTTATTTACTGTCCTGATTTTAGAGTTTTTTAAATACTGGCAACCAGATTTTGTTTTCATTTTGGAGGATTATTTTGCTATTTTGAGGCAGAGGTGCTACAGAGACTTTATTTTTTCTTCCTGTTGGTCAGATTTGTATCTGTGGAGCACCTGAAATTGAGGATATAGCACACATATTATTTGATTGTAAATTGTATCAGAAGGTGAGAGACTTCTACTCTGGTCCATATATCAAAAGGACAATGTATTGAGACTCTCACATAAGAACAACATATTTTATGTGTGGCCAAGACCCAAAAATAACATGTAAAACAGCTCTGTATTTAAGCATAACAATATGTCTGAGACCCACAAATGTGGGGCCGATGAGGTTAAATTGTAGAGGTGTTAAGGAAATATAATGTATATGCTCAGTTTTATCATATTTATTACCTATATTGTTATAAGTGTCTTATTTTAACTTACTACATAGAGTATAATCAAGTCTTATCAAGCCTTGTTGCTTGGTTTGGTATTGTGATATGGCCTAAGGCAGGGGTGGGTAATTATTTTTTCCAAGGGGCCACACGAGAGCCCAAAAATGTTATGGAGGGCCGCACCTAAAGGCTGAACTACATTCTAATCTACATAATTTATTTACTATATTTACTATATATTACACATCATTAACATAATATATCAAGAAATATTCATATATTATTTATATTAATATCATAATTATTATATTATAGTATAAATATATAGACATTATAATATATTGAAATTATAATATAACATTATATTATATATTATATTATTATAATAAAATTATTATAAAATAATAAAAACCACTAAAATAAAATAAAATGAATTTCAAGAAGACAAGGTGTGAACCAAGATAGAGGCTGACATCCTCAAGAGAGGAAGGATCCCAAGATGGAATGGCCCAATGGACCCAGCCCAGAGGATGACAAGGTGGCCGCAGCAGAGCAGAGCAGAGCAGAGCAGCAGACGATTGGAGGCTGCAGGCCTCTGCCTGCTCTCACCCCCAGCTGATCGCCCTGCCATGGAATGGCTGCCATCCCGGCTTTGGAGTGCCTGCCATCCCGGGAGGCAATTCGGGCCTGCAGCGGGAGCAGTCGGCGACCTGAGGCGGCTGATCGCCTTGGCGACCTGGAAGATCAAGTCTTCCGGGTCGCCAGGGCAATCAGCTGCCGTAGGTCGCTGAATGCTCCCGCTGCAGGCCTGGATCGCCTCCCGGGATGGCAGGCACTCCAAAGCTGCCGCTCCTCCGATTGTTCTCCGGAGTGGCAGGCTGTCTGCTGACCAGGCCCCACAGCCCGCGATGGGATGGCAGCAGCGGCACCCCTTCCTCTTGGCCCCGCCCCCAACACCCGTTCTCCCCAGGCCGGACAGGTTGCCCAGGTCTGGCCTAAGGGCTAATCAATTAAAAAATTATTATTCGTTCTATTGGTCCACTCAGTTTTGACAGCCTGCCCCATAGTGTTTGTTAGAATAAAGCTGAGGGGATAAACACAGCCATGTTCCTTGAGTGCACAGGACAAAAGTCAGACCCTAAATGCAATTAATAAACACACAAGTTGTAGTTGTATGCATACTTCCCCGGAAGCTGTCTCATTGAACTTAATGGGGTATACGTACCAACAGGCAAATAAAATTCTTGATCAGGCAGCTATCCATACACATTGCAGGAGGAATGCTATTTTCTCTGAGAACCAGTGTCCTGCAGATGTCAAACTGCAACTCCAATCAGCCCTCGCCATTGCAGGCAAGGTTGAGAGTGGCAGCCGGACCTCATTTAAGAGCAAGAGCTGCAAGGATTATTTGGTGCCTAATAAAACCTCAAAATGAGAATTAGAAGAATTGGTTTGCTTAGTTAACATTGTAATTTTAAAATTATTTTGAAAATGAAACACTTATGGGGAAAAGTCATGAACCATAAAAGCTCAAAGTGATGCGCAGAGAAGCCAGCAACTGGACATTTAACAAACAGTTGAGAGATGTTCTCAATCTTTGCCAAAGGTCAACAGTATTAGTGGTTGTGGCCCAAGGATTGTTTGCCTCACATGTTGGAAGCCGCCCCGAGTCCCTTTGGGGAGACATGGCAGTATAAAAATTATTATTATTATTATTAACCCATAACTGTCCACCAGCCTTTGAGTTTGCCAAGCTCATTTCCTCTGCCTGGTTGGCTGTTGTGGCAAAAAGAGAATATGCCTCAGATACATCTCTTTAGTTATGTTCAGAATACAAAATGATATAATAAATATTTCATATCTAAGTATATCAGAAGGCTGCCATGTGTAGCATCCTTTGAAGAGACAGGCCTGGTTAAGAGATTGTGCCTCCGTCAATGAATCAGCGATGCAGATCAGTTTCTAGGCAACACACACGTTTCGTTTAGTTTTTACTGCCACAAAACTAGATTGTTCTTGCTTCTTCCTTTGCATAACACAACTTGTTTGTTCCTTTTTCATGTTCCTCTGGCACACCTACGCAAGTCCCGCATGTGCAGAAGGCATTGAAAAATGGACCACACCATTTCAAATGAGGCAGGAGAGTTCATTTTAAATACTTTCTCCACCTCAACAAAGGTCCCTGCAATCATAAAAGGAATATAGCAGAGAAAAACGGTTTTACTATGTCTTCTTCTTGTTTCTGTCATTTGCTGGGAATTTCACTCAGGATTTTTTATCTGGAGATCTTGCACAAATGAGTTAGACTAAATGGCCCACGAAGACCCTTCTAACCCGAGTCTTTGGTTCCATGATCACAGGAAGTCTTCAAGGTCGGTTTCCCCAGGTGCTCCCTAATGTGGGACATGGCATGCTACTTTCTTGCCTGTTGAAAATGTCGACTGGGGATAAAGGTTTCCCCTAACATTAAGTCTAGTTGCGTTTGGTGGTAGTGCTCATCTCAATTTCTAAGCTGAAGAGCCAGCATTATCCGTAGACACCTCCAAGGTCATGTGGCCACTGGCATGGCTGCATGGAGTGCCATTATCTTCCTGTTGGAGTGGTACCTATTGATTTACTCACATTTGCATGGTTTTGAACTGCTAGGTTGGCAGGTGGGACTGACAGTGGGAGGTCATGCCACTCCCTGGATTCCAACCGCTGACCTTTTGGTCAACAAGTTCAGCAGCTCAGCAGTTTAAGCCACTGCACCACCGGGGGCTCCAGGTCGACTGGGTATCATGCGGCTTTAGCACTACCAATGTAATATATAGCAGTAGAACGAACAAGGGCTACTCTGACCCAGGCTGAACAAAATGGAAAGCTTCCCATGAAACGTAACTCTTAAAAAGACACAAAAGGAAGAGATGGGAACACAGTGCATCTATGAAGAAATGCACAGACTATATACCTTCTGAGGCAAAAAAAACCTTGGCTGCTCTCCACTAAGCCCCCAGCAGCCCATCTCCTTTCTTCACACTGGCAGTGACTGTTCTCTGCAACTAATGGTATCAGGAAAACGGCTTTTTGGGTGAAAAATACTGTGCGATGGCAAAAGCCTCCCACACGCCCACCACGGCTCTGCTTTGCTATTAAATCTGGTGGCAAGTATACAAGGGCTGCAGCGCAATTAATATTTTATTGCTATGCAGCCAGATACTCAGATTCGAGGAGTCTATACCAGGGTTTCTTAATTTCCCCCCACTCCCACCCCCTTTTTGTCCAAGACATTTTTTCTGTGACCCTGGTATATAAAATACGTATATAAACCAAACATTGATGACAATGAATCAGCATAGCCAGGATTGCTAAACAGGTCAATTTTCTTTTTTGTGACCTACATCTGCAGCATTTTCTGCAAGGTCGACTGTAAACATTGCAAGTTGTTGCTCAGAGATTTATGGAAGTAGGAAAGTTCAGAAACCTTTTACTATTGCCAAATTTTTGGGGGGGGGGGCACAACACTGAGCTAAATGGACCCCAATTTGGAGTCAGGAACCACAGGTTAAGGTGCAGTGGTGTATACCTTCTCTTCTTGCCCACCTCCTGCACTGAAGTGCATGCATGTATGAGAAAGTGTCTATAAATATATTTCCACATCTGGGTGTAACATTACACAGACAGCTCCCTCAGGCTGATAAAAGAGGCAGCGTTGGGGCTGAAGAACTTACACTAAAGGGCTTCATTTGACACAATGCACTACAGGTGTGAATGGGTGTTTTCTTAAGATCTAGGTTTTTCCCAATGGAGTCAATTAAAAAGTAGGATATCATGTTTGAATAGTTTACTAGCAGGAAGTCTAGAAGCCTTTAATTTTTTTTGTAAAGCAGTTTTTGGCCTAGTTCGTACATACCCCATCAGGGCACAGGAATGCATCACAAAAGGAAGGAGAGCACCTTCAGTCAGAGGCAGCTTTTATTAAAAGGGGGCGACATCTAAAAGGATACAGTACAAAATAATTTGGTCCAAGGGGAGAGGGTGGAAAAGAGAACCACAGAACATAAAGCGTAAGAAGAGGGAGCAGTTAAGAACAGCTACACTTGCCGAGCCAGTCAGTCTCTGAGCTTCCTTCATCTATACTTGCCCTGAGAGCCTGTGGCAGCTACGTAAGGCACCAGGGTTCTATTCCCCAGCACCACAAAGCAAGGAAAAGGAAGGGAGGGAGGGAGGGAATGGGGCGAGGTCTTTCATGTGGCAAAGACAAGACGAGTCGCTCACGCTCAACTTGAACACGTGGACACAGAGGGAGAGGGTCGCCTGGACTCCTGAATTCATAGCAATCCCTTGCCTCAATGCCAGTGCTGGAAGAGGAAGCGGGGTTGTCAGTTACTTGATTTTTGCAGCTAGTGTCGATACAAGCAACTGGGACCAGTCCAGCTGCGATACAGTCTCCGGAATCAATCAATAAAAAGATGGCGCTCTATCCTGAATGCCTCCCCACCAGCGGGTACTCAAGACTGAGAAAGATGTCAAAAGGGAGTTAATCCCAATAAAAATTCCCTTCCCCCTTATTTAAATGTTTATGCCAGAAATCTGCTCTGTGCCAATCCGGTGGCAAAAGGAGAGCAACTTTAGCTTGCACAGGGCCTTCTGCCAACTTTTGTAGGCCCAGAGAACAGAGGTGACAATAGCGGGGTGAAGGAGATATGGTATTGGGATGGAAAGTGTGTCTACTTTCCCGGAAATTGATCTTAAATTACTAATGGGGGATAGGAGGGCCCAATATCAGAGCTGGCAGCTTTTCTACTCATTCCAATAAAGAGACACTAATATGAAAGGCAGGTTTGACCCCTGTGACCCTGCAGGCTCCTTGCCAACTTTGTTGGACTAGTTTTTAATGGAAAAGCCAGATAGAGGGGTGGGTGGTAATGAAAGAGATTCAATTACTCCCTAACAGATGCACCTGCCTAATCTGTTTAAGAGGCCAGAAGTTGTACAAGATTTGCCTTTTTCCTAGGCCCTGCAGGAAACGAAAGGAGCCCAGACCTGGCTAAATTTTGAACTGAGGTGCAGAAAAGCTGTCCACCCCTCAACTATGGAGGGGAGGCCAGGGAATAGGGCCTGAGGGACCGGCAAGGAAATCCTGAGCTAGGAAGACTCTGTACTGATGCTGCCCCAAATGCGGAAGAGCTTCAGCCAGGGCAGGAGAGCTCTGGGGCCCAAGAAAAGGCAACTGTCAAGGACAGAGGGCCAGGCAGAAATGCAAGAGCTTTAGCCTGGCTGTCAATGTCACCCTCTCCTCCAAGGAGAGGACTGGAGCAGCAGAAATACGATGTTAGGGTTGGGGGGCATAGGGCAGTAGTGGTAGGTTCTGTGCTGGAGTGGGAATTGTATAGGCCTGAGCAGTGTATCCCTGCAGTGTTTGGTAGCCAGGAGTCCTGCTGGCGAGGGAGAGGCAGGCCTGTCTATGTATTACGGATTCCCAGGGCCTGTTCCAACTCTTGCCGTCTCTGCTGAACCTGGAAGAAAACATGACAACTTTAGTATTTTTGGGAGAGACAAGCAGTAGATGCTAACCAACCTTCAGTCCCTAAAGGACAGTGGTTCTCAACCAGTGGGTCCCCAGGTGTTTTGGCTTACAACTCCCAGAAATTCCAGCCAGTTTACCAGCTGTTGGGATCTGAAGGCTAAAACATCTGGGGACCCACTGGTTGAGAACCACTGATATAGGAGAAAGATAGAGGGTCTATCTAAAGTGGTAGTAGTGAAGGCCGAGGTACTTCTGATGAGATAGGATTCTTCTTTCATCCCAGTACAGAATGGAATAATCTCTAAATGCTTAGGGCCAAAGCATGAAACTGAAACTGTATTCATCTGCTGGCTCCTGTTTGATAGGATTATCTCCAAGATGGAATATACTTTTTGTCTGTAGGACGGAGTATGCTCCAAATACCAGACCCTGGAGTGGCTGGGCAAGTTAGGCTAAAACCTCCTGAGCAAACTGAGGGAGGGGAAAATATTTGAAAAACAACAGATTTCCCCTTGTTTACATGAGGAATACAAGAGAACAGTTTACCTTTGAGTAAAAGTATCTGCACACAGCCTCTTGAGCCCATGGTTGGAAGTAGAATTCAGCTCGGCGCTCCTCTTCTGGGTTTCCGACAACATCTGTCATGGCCTGGAGGTGAGTGGAGAAGGACTGGTTATTCCTAATTCCTTGCCTCCCAGAACCAAAGCTGTAAGTCCAATGTAGACTCTGATCCTCTAGTTTGGCATGCCCTAATGTGATGCTACTGTTCAAATCATTCCTGAACAGAATGGTCACAGATGATGGGAGTCAGTCCCAAAGATCTGCACTGCACCGGATTGGAGAAAGCCACTAGATTTTGCCTTTGCCTCCTGTGATCTCCTGAGCAACCCCCTAAAACCAAAGCCAGAATACCCACAGCTGCATATACTTTATGTGCTTCCTACCTTCAGGTCTCGGCACTGGGACTGAAGCCAATCATTGATGAAGCCCTGCGGATCTCTGGCAAAGCTGAGCATGAACTCCCTCTGAGTCTTCAGCTGGTTAATGGTTTCTATGGTCTCATGGATCTGAGATGGGGAAATACAGCATAGAAACACTAAAAACAAGTGATCTCTCTCTCTCTCTCTCTCCCTCTCTCTAACTACAAACAGAGATGTAGTTGCAAGACAACATTTCCAAAATCACCTAAGGGGCCACATGATTATCACTGTGGTTCTATGATCACGATACCTTTTTCTGGTCACTATCTCTTGTATGGCAAGATTTGCTCTTTGTTGCCTTTTCAACAGTGAATTCCTACCATTCCATCAAATAAACCCATTCGTGTGAACACCTTGCTATTTTAATGGCTTCAGAGTAAGGCAACAGTAACATCATCTCAAAGGTAAACTGTTCTTCAATGCTACTGTTTTATTTTTCTTATGTTTTATTTAATTGTGATTTTATTTGGAGTGTTATATTTTACTATGTTTTTATTTTATTGTACTTTTGTTGTAATGGGATTGTTTTGCTTTTATGTCTTGTGGACATTCTGTCCTATATGCAAGCTGCCCTGAGACCCTTTGGGGAGATGGTGGTGGGGTATAAGAATAAAGTTGTTATTGTTGTTGTTATTAGTATTATAATCATCATTATCCCGAGTCCTTTCGGGGAGATGATGGTGGGGTATAAGAATAAAGTTGTTATTGTTGTTATTATTAGTATCATTATCATCATTATCCCGAGTCCCTTCGGGGAGATGGTAGCAGAGTATAAGAATAAAGTTGTTATTATTATTATTGTTATTGTTGCTATCATCATCATCACCCCATGCTTCTTTATGGGATCAAAGTTACCAGAGATCAGACTGGAAACCAAACAAAGCAAAGCATCAAACAAATGAAACAAAAATCCTCTTAGTGCTTTAGAGCAAAAATACGTAGCGTTTCGAAATGATGGACCCAATTTCAAAGCAGTAGATCTCACAGTAATATATTAGTTACACAAATAGGAAAGGGTTCAATTAGCCAAAATTAAAAACAATTCTACAAATAGAGAATATCTCATTAGATCTTACATTGTGGGACGTCATCTTGTGAGTGACTGAGGTAGGGGGCTGTTTGTGCAGAGAGAGAGGCACCTAGCAGCAATAATTAGAAACTCTATGATCCACCCTTTCAAATGGTAAGAGTGCCATTCATAAGCGGTGGCTGCAGAGGTATCCATAGTCAAATTAGATCCATCTTTTTGCAACACCCCTATATATTGAAATGTGTGCACGTGGAGGGGTGTGCGTCCCCGTGCATGAACATTTAAGATGTTTTTCCAAGACAAAATTGAAAGAAGATTAAGGCTGCAATTTCCAGAACATTTACTATAAATTCCATTAAACACTGTAGTTTCCTTTGTGTAAGTATGTCTACATATAATGTATCTATGTCTGGAGCAGTACTCATGTTAATGAAAACCACTAACACAATTACAATAGTTTAAGGCTGGCCCAAATATGTCTCACATCCCTCCAGGTACCCTTCCAACAAGCTCCTTTTTTTGGATAAGGTGCTGGGCCTTTCTGCTGTTGCCCCAGAATCAGAATCCTTCCAACCAAGAATCTGCTTTATTTCAGCGTTCAATGACTAACTGGGCAATCTTCCCAAAGGTTCTGAAAGGCTGATACAATGCCAGGAATCGGAATCCAGGTCAACCCCAGGCCTGCTCCAGATATCCACAGGGACTGTGTAAACACAACTTTCTCACTTGCTCTTGAATCCCCCTGAAGTTAGCTAAGCTCTTCCCTAGAATGGAAGCATGCCCATTAACCCAAGCTCTTTCTTCAGAAAGTTAAAACCAGGTATCATATATACTCAAGTATAAGTAGAGTTTTTCCGCCCCCTTTTTTAGGCTGAAAAAGCCCTACTCGGCTTATACTTGAGTTAATGTTATTTATTATTTTACTCTGTTGTTAGTATTTTTACTACATTTAGTAACTGTAATTATTATTATCATTATTACTTAATTATTTTACTCTATTATTGCTGTTATTATTACATTTATATTATTTTACTCTATTATTATTACTAAATTTTTATTTTACTCTATTATTATTGGAATGATATGTAAGCACATTTATTTATGTATGACATTTCTACCCTGCCTTTCTTACCCTGGAAGGGACTCAAGGCAGCATTTACATTGAAGAGAGTTAGAATACTGGTTTAATCAGAGTTGGACGGTCTTATCTTAAATTCCACACAAAAACATTTAACCTAGTGATGCCTCCATTAATGCAATTTTATTGGTATCTATTTTTATTTTGAAATTTACCAGTAGCTAATGCATTTCCAACCCTCAGCTTATACTCGAGTCAATACATTTTCCCAGTTTTTTGTGGTAAAATTAGGTGCCTCGGCTTATATTCGGGTCGGCTTAAACTCAAGTATAGAAGGTATGTTGCTTGCTGTTATAAAATGGTCACGCATGGCGTTGGCTAACAAATGATTTTACAAGCATACACTAAGAATACAAAGGAGCCAAATCAGAATATTCTGTGCTGTTTTCATCACACGCATTGGTGCAATGTCGTTCATATGCAGAGTAATCCAGATCCCCTCATTTCAGGCACCCTTTCAAAGTATCAAAAGGTATTACTGTTTTCTTCTTCTTTGCACCACTTCTGCTGAGTAATGCACATGATTTCAATTGAGTTTAAATAACTCTTGTATCTATGACATCCAAAAAACCTTCCTATTTAAAGACTGGTAAGAGAAAGTTTTATTTCTCCAACATCATTGAGTTTGCAGTTAGGACACAATCTCGGTGCAAAGGCCACCCCCAGCAGCTCACACCTTGTTATCCAGTGCAGCTATCTCTTGCTGGCTGGCTGTGGAGAGCAGGAAGGAATTCATTTGGGTTTTCAAGGTGTCATCCACTTCCACATCAATATCATAGCAGGCAGTTTTCTTCTGATCATTTGGGTCGACACTAAGGAAGCAATAATAATAATAATGATAATTTATATTCCAGCCTATCTCAAGGGGACTCAGGGTGGATTACAACACACTAAAACATGGAGGCAAACATTCAATGCCTCACCACAAAAGCAGATAAGGATACAATTAACAACCCACCCAATGCCAACACCAATTGACATCAAACATCAATCTGTATACCTTTATAAAGCGGAATGTTTGTATGTATGTGTGCGGAGGGCGGGGGGCGGATATGTGGCAGCCACTTTCACAGGCCACAGCGATATGTGGCAGCTATTTGCATAAAGTCCTTTGATTGGCCAGCCTTGGCACTCCAAAATTCTAAGTGCCAGCTATTTGCATAAAGTCCTTTGATTGGCCAGCCTTGGCACTCCAAAATTCTAAGTGCCAGCTATTTGCATAAAGTCCTTTGATTGGCCAGCCTTGGCACTCCAAAATTCTAAGTGCCAGCTATTTGCATAAAGTCCTTTGATTGGCCAGCCTTGGCACTCCAAAATTCTAAGGCACCAGACAGAGGGCATTGATAGCCACAGATTAGCCAGCAACCCAGAATCCAGGCCTCTACCTTCAAACAACAGGATTTCTTCCCACTGAGGGGAAAAAATGCACTATCAACATTCCCTCCCCACTTGGCTCTGTGAAAACAAAATGGAATCCTGTTTTCTCCTCCCCTCAGCTTTTACAAAATGGCTGCCTGCCATTCTGCCTTTAAAGTTACCAATTACCAGCAGAACAGGCCAGAACATTACAGGCCCCAAAAGAGAGTTTAGGGCAGGATGGCCCTGAATGAGGGCGGAAGGGCGGATATGTGGCAGCCACTTTCACAGGCCACAGCGACCAGCGCTGGGTGATGGACCTGCACCAAACTTGGTACACATAACCCCCCTAACCCCCTTTACGTACTGGTGTGGTTCGGGGGACATGACCCATGGATTATGGGATTTGTAGTACTTTCCAACACTTTGGTTCCCACAGACGACTGAGGCCACCAAAAAGGACCAATACAGACCACACTTGGCACACACAGCCCCCATGACCCACTCTACATCCTGCTGCAGTTTGGAGGAGGGCAGGCCATGGATGATAGGACTTGAAGTACCTCTACTCACTTCCCAAGTCCACTGCGACCCTTATCCAATTACTGATAGAGACCAAATTTGGCACACATAACCCCCATGACTACCTTCACGTCCTGGTGAGGTTCGGGGAGGACTGACAATGGGCGATGGGATTTGTAGTACTTTCACACTTTCTGTTCCACAGACCACTGCGGCCCCCAACAAACACCGATAAAGACCGCACTTGGCACACAGAGCCCCAGTGACCCACTCTACATCCTACTGAAGTTTGGAGGGGGGCGGAACGTGGATGATGGGACTTGCAGTAACTTCCCTTACTTTCCAAGACTGCTACAAACCTAATCCAATGACTGATCAACACCAAACCTGGCACACAAAGCCCTCATGACCCACTCTACATCCTGCTGCAGTTTGGAGGAGGGCAGGCCATGGATGATAGGACTTGAAGTACCTCTACTCACTTCCCAAGTCCACTGCGACCCTTATCCAATTACTGATCGAGACCAAACTTGGCACACATAACCCCCATGACTACCTTCACATCCTGGTGAGGTTCGGGGGAGGACTGACAATGGATGATGGTATTTGTAGTACTTTCACACCTCTCTGTTCCCACAGACCACTGCGGCCCCCAACAAACACCGATAAAGACCGCACTTGGCACACAGAGCCCCAGTGACCCACTCTACATCCTGCTGAAGTTTGGAGGAGGGCAGACCATGGATGATGGGACTTGCAGTACCTTCCCTCACTTTCCAAGACTGCTGAAAACCTTATCCAATGACTGATCAACACCAAACCTGGCCCACAGAGCCCTCATTACCAACTCTACATCCTGGTGCAGGTTTGTGTGAACGGACCACGGATGATGGGACTTGAAGTACCTTCACTCCCTAAAAACAATACAACCCTCATCCATTCACCAATACAGACCAAACTTAGCACACAGATCCCCCATGATCCAATCTACATCCTACTGCAATTTGGGGGAGGCTGGACCACAGATGATGGGACT
This sequence comes from Anolis apletophallus, assembly GCA_030556195.1. NCBI lineage: Eukaryota > Metazoa > Chordata > Lepidosauria > Squamata > Anolidae > Anolis > Anolis apletophallus. The sequence goes on along the minus strand of JARBWK010000001.1, from coordinate 135,454,034 downwards.
TCCAGTACCCTCAGTACTTTCATGATACCACTGCAACTCCCAAGAATGATGGATCAAGACCAAACTTGCCACACAGTGCCCCCATGACCCACTCTACATCCTGCTGCACTTCTCAAATGACCCGGGCACCGCCGGGTCCCCAAGCTAGTTATAAATAAAACCTAAAATCACACGGAATCAAGGGTTTGGTTAACAAAGCACTTCCAAAGCACAGCTGGAGATCATGGGAAGAGAGTCAAAAGCACCGGGAACTGTGGTGCAGCTGGCTAGGAATCAGCTGCATAAGATCCCTACTGACCAGAAGGTCATGAGTTCGAGGCCTGCCCGGGTCAGGGTGAGCTCTCGACCAATTTGTGTAGCTCATTGTCGACCTTTGCAACCCGAAAGACAGTTGCACCTGACAAGTAGGAAATTTAGGTACTACTTTGTGGGGAGGCTAATTTAACTGATTTACGAGGCCATAAAATCTCCAGGAAGTATGAAAAAGAATGAGGGAATGCGACAGCTTTCTCTGGTGGCCAGAAGCTGGAATGTTAAATTGCCTCTGAGTGTCTGTCTATATATGTTGTATGTCTATGGCATTGAATGTTTGCCTGTGTATGTGCATTGTGATCTGTCCTGAGTCTCCTGCGGGGTGAGAAGGGTGGGATATAAATGATGTAAGTAAATAAATAAAGAAATAAATAAGCTTCCCAATTTAGGAGATTTAGTGAAGCAGTTTTGGTAACACATGGTACAACTTGGATCAAAGCTACGACCTGGATAGTAATCTGAGAGTTCATACTATAAGTATTAAATCTGTCAGATGACTTTTTGAACTGTTTTGCTGCAACTAATGCAATTAAAAATGTCCAAGCATGATTAACATTCAAAATACATTTCCTAAAATGCAGAAAATACAAGATGTTGCAAAATGATGGCCCCAATTTCAAAGCAGTATATTTCACGATGGCAACATGTCACAATTACACAATGTTAGTTTAATAAGTAACCAAGTAATCAAGTTTTACTAACCATTTTGATCACGAAACAAATATAAAAAAACTCCACAAAGAATATCTCATTAGTCCTTATATGGCAAATGACCGAGGACGGGGCTCTTTGTGCTGGGAGAGGCATCTAGCATTGATCATTTAAATCCTGTGTCCAATCTTTCAACGGATAAGAGTTTCATCATTCATGGGCATTTTGGGGTTGCAAAGATATAGCTATCTCAAAGTGGGCCCCCGTACTACTATAATTCAAGTGTGATTCCGAAAACAAAGACTCTAGTCTCACCTGATGACATGGTTGATGATGATTGGTTCTGGAGGCATAAGCAATGCATGAAGTCGCTGAGGGATCTCTGAGAACTTCATTCGCGGAGATTCAAATATCTGCAGGATAAAAAAAGAGACGTTGGGGCATCTCAGAAAGAGCACGCAATATTCCAGGAGGAGCTGCTGTTTGCCCCCTTTGCCTTTACCTGTTGGAGGTACTTGTCACAAATAACATACTCCCGCTCGTGGGGGTCTTGCAGCTTGTGGGTCTTGATGTATTGCCACAGTGCCTGGATGATCACTGGGCGTGTCTGAGTGTGGATCCCTAGGAGGCGGGCCAAGCGCGGGTCCAGTTTGAACTGTGGAGGCTAAAAAGAAAACGTAACAACCTCTCAAAAGGACAAGAGCAACATTTTTATTACCGTCACTTTCCTTTTTTCAGTTAAGAAACCAAAGCTCACTGAAGAAAAAAAAAGTTTATGTAACCATTTTGGGTCAGATGGAAAACAAATGATTTCAATTATTGCTTGTTTTACACAAATACATGTGTCAAACTCAAAGCCTGTGAGACGAGTCTGCCCCAATATGTCATTTTATGTGACTCTTCAGATGATGGACTACAACTACTGTATTCCTCATCATTAGGCATCATGACAGGAGATGATGGGAGTTGTGATACAGTAACACCTGGAAGCCTGCAGTTTGTTCTCTTTAGTCGGGATAGTCCAGTTTGAATTTAGATAAAAAGGTAAAGGTTTCCCCCTGACATTTAGTCTAGTCGTGTTTGACTCTGGGGGGTGGCACTCATCTCCATTTCTAAGCCAAAGAGCTGGTGTTGTCCGTAGACACCTCCAAGGTCATGTGGCCGGCATGACTGCATGGAGCACTGTTACCTTCCCACAGAAGATGTACCTATTGATCTACTCACATTTGAATGTTTTTGAACTGCTAGGTTGGCAGAAGCTGAGGCTAACAGCAGCAGCTCACCCTGTTCCCAGATTCGAACTGCCAACCTTTCCGTCAGCAAGTTCAGCAGCTCAGCGGTTTAACCCACTGCTATATGATATTTGATGTTAAAATGTCCTTTAGCTTTTCCCAAACCTCAGAGCCACAAGTGCAGTTGGGTTGCAATTCCCATAATCCCCAGTCGGTATTGAGGATCATCAAAAGTGATGAGAGTAATCATTCAAAAACATCTGGGGGCCCAAACTGGGTAAAAACTAAAGAGCACTGACCACCATTCTCTGTGCAAGGATTCAATTGGCCTTTTGAAGGCAACCATAAGGTTTATATGACCCTTGATGAAAATTAATGTGACAACCCTGCATTAGGTTATATAAAAGAACCAATCCCCAATGGACACGGAAAGTGGGATATTCTGAGAGGCCAAAGGGATGTCTCAGCCACAGTTCTGCTGCAGTGAGGGATGGCCCACAGCCACCAACACCTCTCTATTGGTCCTCACGAGGAGCTCCTTCCTACCTGGTAGTCCAACATCAGGAGGACAGTACAGCGCACATTCACATCCCCAGGTCTTTTAACCTGGAAACCGTCTGTCTCCTGGGTGGTAGCAGTCCTGTGCCACTGAGGAGATGAAGAGAAATAGGACAAGAGGGATCAGGGAAGTGCAGACATTCAGAAGCAAAGTCAAATGTCAGTGCGAGATACAGTTTTCGATGGAATGACCTAGATTCTTCCCGGGACCTTATTCATAGAACTTAAAGCAGGCCCTTAAAGCACAGAGAATTATGACTGAAAAAAATAATAGGCCATGGAAGTATGAAGCTGACAAGTCACAGACTGCCTGGAGTCCTGAATTTAGTAAAGGTAAAGGTTTCCCCTTGACATTAAGTCCGACTCTGGGGGGTGGTCCTCATCTCCATTTCTAAGCTGAAGAGTCGGTGTTGTCCATAGATGCCTCCAAGGTCATGTGGCCAGCATGACTGCATGGAGTGTCATTACCTTCCTGCAGAAGTGGCACCTATTGATTTGCATGTTTTCAGACTGCTAGGTTGGCAGAACCTAGGGCTAACAGCGGGAGCTCGCCCTGCTCCCCAGATTCAAATCACGGACCTTCCAGTCTGCAAGCTCAGAAGTTTAACCCACTGTGCTACCAGAGGCTCTTAAATTTAGAGGTTCAAATAAAAATAACGATAAGTGAACAGGTGTCAAGATTTGTTTTATATTATTTTCCCTTGTTATACCACAGCTGCCTAACTCTGAATAATGTGGCCTGAACGCTCTATGTGAGACAGGCACCTTACCTCCACCAAGTGATTGTCTGGGCCATAGAGGTCCTTGTCCAACTCAATCACCAGAGACTTAAAGAAGGACGAGAACTTTCTCTTCTGCTTGGTAGCATCATACTTGGAGAGAGCAGACTGCAAGAAGAAGAGTGAAGGAGGAAAAAGAAATTCATATTGCAAAACAAAACATACATCAGGTGCAGAAGCGAAAGCAAAAGGTTGCTAAAGCATTGGTTGCTTTTGCCAGGAAAGTGCGCTTTCACAGAGTAAAAAATCATGCTTCAAAGGAACTGCCTGTACCTTATAGCAGTGTTTCCCAACCAGTGTGCCGGGGCACACCAGTGTGCTGTGAGCAATCATCAGGTGTGCCGTGGAAATTGGAACCTCCGGGGGGGAGAGTCTAGTGTGTTGAAGTATTAAAAACCCTAAGAAACCTACCTAGATAAAGGCACAAAATTACAAACATCCCCCCCCCCACCCGTTGTCTACTTGGTCTTTCACTTTCCATGAATTGGGAAAGCCCGCCTCCCTTTCCCCAAGTACAGACCTCCTCTTGCCTCCTGGGGGTTCTGTGTGGGAAGTTTGGCCCACTTCTATCATTGGTGGGGTTCAGAATGCTCTTTGATTGTAAGGGAACTATAAACCCCAGCAACTACAACTCCCAAATGGCAAGGTCTATTTCCCTGAACTCCATCTCATGCTCATATTTGGGCATATTGAATATTCATGCCAAGTTTGGTTATGATCTGTCTTTGAAGTCCACAGTGCTCTCTGGATATAGGTGAACTACAACTCCAAAACACAAGGCCAATGCCCACCAAACTCTTGTAGCATTTTCTCTTGGTTATGGGAGTTCTGTGTGGGAAGTTTGTGTATTTCTGCCATTCCTGCCAGGATATCTATGTTGAGTTCATCGAAACAGGCCCAGGTTTCACACTGAGTGTATAAATACATTTTAAAAACATATTAACTATATGTATTACTGTGTTAGAGTGTCATTTTGTGTCATTTTGGTTGGTGGTGTGCCCCAGGATTTTGCAAATGTAAAAAGTGTGCCGGGGCTCAAAAAAGGTTGGGAAACACTGCCTTATAGCACCATCTTCTGGCACAACTATGCAATGTTAATTAAGAGGTCTTTCTACGATTATTAGATAATGAAATTTGAAAAGGTCAGGACTATTTTAACTTCCCATCAGCTTCACTGCTATTAAAATCTGGATATTTTCTAAACTAAGAACTCATTTTCCTAAAGGCCACTCACGCAAACCAACATTACCGCAATTTATATCTCATCTTCCTCTCAAATTGATATTGCATTTCCCCCTTTTTTCAACTGTTTATTATTATATAGGAATAATAAAACTATACTAGGACTTCTTTCTATTTTGCTATTAATTATATCCCCTATCTCTTTAAATAACTTCCTCCAAAATTTATTACATATTTACATTGCCACCACATATGTAAATATGTGCCCACTTTTTGGCATCCTATCCAAAAAAATTGAATAGTTTTTGTTTATATGTGCTATGTTTATTGGTACTAGATGCCATTTCCATATCAACTTATAATAATTTTCTTTAACTTGTATTGATACATTTTTCAAATGTCTGTCTCCATAACTGTGACCACTACATTTCATTTGTTTTTGTCCCTAAATCCTCCTCCCAAATCTCCTTGAGAATGTTATTCTTTATTCATTTATTTGTTTAACATTTTGATTCCTTTCTAGTTGTAGAGCCTGAAAATGGCAATCAACCAAAGATAAAATGCAATCAAAACAATTATTTTATTAATCAATTAGTAATTAAAACCATAAAATACAATTCTCAGCGCCTTGTCATTAAAATCGTTTTGTATTAATTGTTCAAATGGATCCTTCTTCATTTTTACTGTTTTTCCAACTTTTATAGACAATGAACAATTTTATTTCCTGAATTTTTAATCTTCATTCCAACTTTTATTGAATCCGCTATTTTATCCACATGTTTTCCATTAATTTTTTATCCATTATATTTCTTAGATTTTTTGGAAATTTCCTTTCCATTATAATTGGGGTTATTAATGAACCACTTACGTCTTCTAATAGCCGTCCTTCCACTCGAAGCTCCCAGGAGGCAACAGTACCTTCTCCATCCTCCGCATCTGATTTGGCCGGATTGAAGGTGTTAGAGATGAAAATACGCAGCTTCCGCTTTTGCTAAAAGAGAATGGGACCCAGCACACAGTCACTGTAAAACTGTGAATAAACAATCCCAATCCTCACCACCATACCTTCAACCTCAAGGAAAACTATCTCCCGAAAAGAAGGACCCATGCTTTTAGTTAGGGTCATCCCGACACCTGGCAAACTTCCCCACATCTCCCTGAGGCCCTTCCCAAGCACTCTGCTCTACTTGCATTCAGAAAAAGTACCAGTATGCCATAATTGTTTCTAAAAGGTTGTATGGATGAAAATGATATGTATAGATAAATTCAAATACAATATTTATAATGTGTATGGAATTTTAGTCTTCTTTAAAACTGGGATGTGTTAAAAGCAGGCCTGACTTCCTTAACACTGTGGTGTATGGATGGCTTCCCCGTGACCTTCCTATTGTTGGAATTCAACCCCACATTGCTCAAATCTGCAGTCCTCAATGAGGACAGTTTAGTTAGCTTAGAATAGGTTTCCCTTCCCCTATGTCTCCTGTATGACATCTAATTTCTCCTGTTTCTACTCTAATTCTGATTGGTTGTGTAGAATTGATATTTTTTTTAAAAATCTGACTTCTGTTTCTTACATCTTAGTGTATGTGCTGGGTGCTTTGAGATCTCTCTCTCTCTGTCAAGAGAGATGTAATGCATGGTGTTTCCCCCCCTTTGAAACCTTACAAGAGATGGGTGTTAGAGCAGCTCAGACTCAGTTCGTAACTATTAAGAAATGGAGTTATTTTTTATTATTGTAATTCTTTACAGCCATATCTCACGGCACTTCACACTTGGCTCGCTATTGAGCTGATGCTCAACTTTTGTATCCTGTTTGATTTTTGGATGCTCTGCTATTTTAGGGTAGTTTTCCCTAACAACACCTATGATATTCCTAACAAATGAAAACACATCAAAGGGAAAGCAATGGCCAGGGAACTACACCTTCTGGCCCACCCAGGAAGACCCTTTATTTAGGCACTACTGAAATATTGTGTGAGAAAACCACAGGATAAATTATTCCCATATAATTTAACTGGTGTATGCAAATGATTCTGGAGATCAGGAACAGGGAAGTCTTCTTTCTACTGGGAGGATGGGGGAGTAATCATGCTGATGATGGACAGCCCAAAGGCTCCCAGTATTTAAAAAAACTCTAAAATCAGGACAGTAAATAAAAAGCAATACTAAAAAATCAGGGGAATTTCTGACAGGACACAATCAGGGCCAGCTAACAACTCTCAACAAAGGATTCCCGCAGGCAGGAAGCAGTCAAGCTTTGAAGCTGCAAGGCCATTCAATGCTAATCAAGATGGCCATCTGCAACATTCACACTTGCCTCAGGCAGACAAGAGTTCTTTCTCCCACCCATTCCACGGATATATAAACCTCACTTGCCTAGTTTCCAATATCCCCGGTTTAATGAACAATCCCATTCCAGCTTTTAAAAGGACAAAAAACCTTAAAGATCTTCTAGTTCACTCTCAATACTCATTACCTCCACCCCGCAGCTCTCTAACTCCTGGATGCCGCCTGTGCGGCCATTGTGTATGTTGCAAGCAGGTGTGTAAAGATAAATACATCTACAGTCCTTACAAACATCAGTCATTCAAAGTGAAGGACTTTACCACATGCTCATCTGATCACGCGGTCTATGCCCTGGTCTGTGGCTGTGGGCATGTTTACATAGGAGAAACTGGGCGCCCTCTTTATATTCACATTTCCGAACACAAGTCCAAAATTCGCAACAAAAATGAATCTACTGTCCTGTATAGACACTTCCTTGAACACACCCACCCTCCTGATTCCTTTAAATTCATGGGGCTTGAAAGAGTCAAGCCTCGGTTCCATGGTGACTCACAAGTAGCCCTTTTGCGTGCTGAAGCAAGATGGATCTCTTTAATTTCAAGTGAGTCCCCCTAGAGGACTCAATGAGATACTATCCATCAGTACTTTACTAAAATAACCTCGCCCCTAATTATCTCTTAGGGGATCTATTTAACTTGGATCCTGACACCTGTTTCCTTTACCTGAGGGTCCACTATGCCTCCTTTCTGTGAAGCTCTTGTTACAAACGAATATGGTATGTAGCCTCTTAATATGTGTTGACTTTGAATGGCATATAACTCTTCAATATGTATTGACTTTTGTAACTTTTTATATTTGTCTGTGTGACATCACCATCTCTGTAGTTTGCTGTGCTCTTAATGTATTCTCCAACTTTTTAGATTACCAGTATATGTACCCTGTGTTGATAACTGGCATTCATTTGGTTGTCCGCTTCTGAAGAAGCCCATCTACGGCGAAACAGGCATGGCCATTCACTGAGTTCTGTTGCGGCTTGTATTGAATGAATTGCTTCCATCTATATGATTTTCCAATTCTGGTGTGAACGTCTCTCTTCGCATATTTGGATTACTATCTGAGAATTATATGTGAAGTGAGCATCCCGCAACATTTTTTCATCCTGTTTGGGAGCAACAGCTTTGGGAACCTCCGGGCTCCTCCCCTCCCACAAAAGGAAAACATTCCTCCGTTTATCGCACTTCTCCACTATTTGGATTCATGCACATCTTGTACCTCAGACATTTGGATTGAATCATCTATCCCTATGGATAAGGTTTGGATGTCATCTCTAACCATTTCTGCTATTTAGCAGTGCGCTTCCCCACTATACTATTTGCCTGTTATAATGGGAGTGGCTACACAGCGATTTCCCACTTTGGAAATGCAACCTGGAGAGTTGAGTGTCTCCCTCACATTGGAGGATATACATATGTATTTATATGTTTGTTTATTGGATGGAACTATTGCACTCCATTATATATAAGTTTGTATCTTGGGTATATAACTTCATTTTCTCTAGGAGAGTACTTGTTTGTATATGTACTATGACTATAAGCACAAGAATATATATTTTTGCTATGGATAATTTCTGATGCACTGTGTCTACATTTCCTCATTGTGTTGTGTGAAACCACCCCCTGTGGTTGTTAAGTTTCCAATACACCCCTCAATCTTTGAGGATGCCTGCCAAAGATGTGGGAGAAACACGAGGAGAGAATGCTTCTGGAAGATGGGCAGACAGCCCGGAAAACTCACAGCAACCCAGAAGCTAACTTTACCACCAGGCAGCTACACAACTGGGAGAAGTCGGCGCATGCCTGAACAATCTAACTAGGAAAGAAAATCATAACTCATTTAGACTGAGCTGCTGAAGGAAGAAGCCATGGACTGAATTCTTGTTTCTTCCTTTTGCTTGGAAGAGTTCCTTTTGCTTCATCTCTCTCTGCACTTTGAAATGAGGATGGCCCTCTGATCTGAGGATAAGTGTCAACCATTTTAGGAGACACAATTTATGTTAGACAGCAGTGGCTGGCATGATTTGCCAGAGAAGACTACTGCCTAAAATGGTGTCCCAAAGAGCGGAGAGAAGTAACATGGCACCTACTGTACTTTCCTACTACTGCTGAGTTTGGCTTAATTTCTTAATGCAGTGGAAAAGAAACAGAGGCCTGTCTTGTGCTTTTATGGGCACTTTCCTGTTACCTTAATGGGCCGTTTCAAGGCCTCCTGGATATCCAAGCGCTTTCTCATGATGGTCTGGTCCAATTTCCTCTCGAAGGCCAACAAATCCATATATGCCTGAGACTCCGGTACAAGCTCCCGGATCTAGAACAGAGCACAGCCAATCAGAAGGCAGCTCTTTGCCCTGGTATCCAAAATGTGCCAGAGATACCTAGCACTTCGCTTACCCGCTGAGGTAGAATCTTATCTGCCATCTTCTTCTTCTTGGCACTGTACAAAGACAAAAATGGGAGGGCAGTGCTAAGTCTGAGCCCGTGACTGCCAGCATCCTGCATATATAATATATTGCTGAAGCAGAATTCCTGCTGGGTCCTTTATGAAGGGACATTGATGCCTTCTGCTGCAGTGGTATCAATTAATAGTACCTGTCAATTGCTTTCCTTTCCAGTAGCAAAAACTTACAGACATATTAAAACATTATTTAACAACAGATTAAACAAATATAAAAGATAACTTTATATTACTTTAAAGCACTTAAGAAATCATAGTCCTTGTGCTAGTTTGTTTTTCTTGTTCTGTTGGGAAAGGCTATGGAACTGATCTGAATCAAGCTGGAATTTGGTAATTAGGAATTACAGGAAGGTCCTAAACAGATTTCCTCAGGAGGTAGTTCCATTGAATGTAATGCTTCCTAATATGTCTGCCTTGGTCAGACTCTTAATATATTGAAATTATTCCACATTCATATGTTAAAGAGACCTAATATATTCCCCAATCCTATCATGATTTGTGAGGACAAGGAACAATGGGTTTACATACTTCCAGGTGAACATATTGTTGCATAGTACAGGTACGGAGGGTACAGGTTGAGCAGGGGACAGAATGATTTCACTGTGAAAATATTGAGGTCCAAATTTGACTGACAGATCCAGTGGATTCACTGAAGTTATGAAATCTACATGTATGTTGACTCATTGGGAAAAAATGAATCCATGTGCCTAATTTCCTTGGGACAATGAACAGGGCTCATACTTCCTCAATCTCTCATTTTATAGCTACTGCCATCCCATCTTTCAGCTTTAAGATCAAGTGAAATATCAGTATAGGGTATTTCAAAAAGACACCTCTGAAAAGAAGTCTATAGCTGGCCTTCCTCAACTCGATGTATTATACTAAATTTTCCATCATCCTATTCCAATACAGTTGTAGTTCCACACCTCTAGAGGAGAAAAAGTGCTTCTTACTTGTGATTACGATTCTGCACAGACTGCTGCTGCACTTGCTGGATCTGCTGAGGGGCTGGCCTCTTGCGAGACTGGTCCATTCCCGACTGAGCCATCCCTGGTCGGACTGAAGGGCTCCCACCATACCCTGGAGGCCCCATTGCAGGTCCCTGAGGGTTCATGCGGCTGCCAGGCAGCATCCCGGGACGCTGGGAAAGGAGGGAAACAGCCCTGTGATTACCAGAGTGTTCAGTCAGGAAAAGCACTGGTTACTCTTCAGCAGGGGTGCCCACACTTTTTCAGCATGCGAGCTACTTACAATAAAACCAAGTCAGTGGCATGGCTCCGCCCCCTCTAGAAGTGCCCCATCCGGCTGGGAACGACCAGTCGATCGTGTCCTGGGATCGACCAGTCGATCGCGATCGACTTCCTGAGCAGCCCTGTTCTACAGCAAAACAACTTGGGTTCATATTGTGCAGAACTCATGCAGTTTGACATCACTTTTAACTGCCATGGCGCCATACTATGGGAATTTATTGGGTCTTTTGCCTTCTCTGCCAAAGTGTGATGACGTCTCATCAAACTAAAACTCTCACAACTCCAAAGTATGGAGTCAAGGTAGTTAAAGTGGTGGCAAATTGCATTCCTTCTTCTGCAATAGTTTTATCCTCAGTTGCAGAGAACCTCTATCACAACTGGTTTATACAAGAAGCTGACTCACAGTCCTTTCTGGAATTTCTAAATCTGTTCCTATAGGTCAGGGCTGTCCAACCGGCGGCCGGGGGGGGGGGCATATAAGGCCCCCCAGCCCCTTCCCTGTGGCCCCCTAAGCTTTTTAATAAAAATTTTTAAATAATATTTTTTTAAATTACCCACTTCCGGGTTCCGGAGCAAGTATCGCGAGACTACGGAAGCCACACGGATTTGCTCTCAATGTGAGATCACGCCTGCGTTGAGAGCGAAATCCCGTGTGGCTTCCGTAGTCTCGCGATACTCCTGTTGCCGAAATCTCGGCTACTTAATCCCTGCGGCCCACGCAGACGCGATTTGGACCTTCTCGGCTGCTGCCTCGGTTGGTCGTCGCCTCTGCTCGTGGTCCGGCTACTCCTGGATCCTGCACATTTGGGAAGGTAGGCTAACCTTTATGTTATTATTATGTAATTGTGTATGGATGCCCCTTATGTATCCCCTCCCTGCATTTCCCTTAGTAAAAGATTATATTTGATTGTATGGATGCCTCTTATGAATTAGTAAGATTATAATTTGGAGCCTTATGAATTGGAGGGGGGTGGGGCGGGGGTGGAGCCAGGGGCAGACCCTTCGGCCCCCCAGGTCATCAGTGACCAGAATTCAGGCCCCTGGGCCGGTAGAAGTTGGACAGCCCTGCTATAGGTTATTTCCCCCCTCCTTTCCAAAAATGTAACATTTCCCAGAGAATTCTCTTTTCCTCTTAGGTTGGAAGGCTTAAGTGGCTGAGGGGGGAAATGAATTGCAGGACTGTTAGGAATTGCAGGAGTTGAAGTCCAAAACACCTAGAGGGGCCAAGTTTGCCCATGCCTGGAGGCTCACTATAAAAGTGTGCATTCAGTACCCCTTTGCACAAAGTCAGAGATCTCTCCAGACACCTTTCAAGCCCTCAGAACTGATTCCCCCCCCCCCCCAAAGCATCACCAATGACAGGCCCTCTCGGGATTTGAAAGCTGATGTGGTGGGAAGAAGGCATAAAACTTCACAGCCTATGCCAGGCCTCCTCAAATTGCAGCCCTCCAGATATTTGGGCTTTCAGCTCCCAGAAGCCCAGGCCAGCTTGTTCAATGGTCAGGAATTCTGGGAATTGGAGGCCCAAACAGCTGGAGGTTGGGGGTGTTTGGCCTATGCCCAGCCACTGCATGCTCCTCCTCCTTGTAAAGAAAGTCACCGCCTCCCCAACAGTTAAGCATCCAGCTATGCAACTCTTACTTGACATGCAAAGTAATTAAAAATTACTTATCATATAGCCTTACTAACTGCATAAGCCTGCCTTTAGCTTCAATATCTTTTCAGCACCTCTGGGTTCAGAAACATGAATCCTCGCCTACGGTATTATTATTATGACTATTTATACCAGGCCTGGGCAAACTTTGGCCCTCCAGGTGTTTTGGACTCCAACTCCCACAATTCCTAACAGGCTGTTAGGAATTGTGGGAGTTGGAGTTCAAAACACCTGGAGGGCCAAAGTTTGCACAGGTCTGATTTATACTCTGCTTTATCTCCCTTGATGGAGAATCAAAGCAGTTTGACATAAAAGCATGAGAATTTTAAGGCTTTGCGGCATGGGGGTTGCTTTCTTTTCCCCAGAGGTGGCACGATAATGATGGTGGCGGTCACTATTATTAATATCATAGAATCCCAGCATCATACAATTGGCCATCCGTCAGGAGTGCTTTGAATGCTTCTTGGCAGGGGGTTGGACTGGATGGCCCACGAGGTCTCTTCCAACTCTAGGATTTTATGAATTTGCAAGGGCCATCCAGTTCAACCCCATTATTTATTAATATTATTAATTTTATTTTTGGCATTTGTACCCCGTAGCTTCTCACCCCCACAGCGGGGACTCAGCACGGCTTACATTTGCAGCACTAACAGGCCACAACACCACAATACAAAATAAAAACACACCATATAATCAACATCATTAAAAAGCATTTAAAAAAACATTACATTAAAAAAAAACCACTCCATACAATAATTAATTAATTCAGGGCTGTCCAACTGCCGGCCCTGCAGGTGTTTTGGACTTCAAATCCCAGAAATCCTAACAGCTGGTAAACTGGCTAGGCTTTCTGGGAGTTGAAGTCCAAAACACCTGCAGGGCCGGCAGTTGGACAGCCCTGAATTAATTAAAGCCATCAAGCGGGACACATTGTCAGTCCAATCAAGTCCAAAGAGTCAATCCAGTCAAATCCAAAGGTACAATTTACACCTGCTGCCCAAAGGCCTGGTCCCAGAACCACGACTTTTAGCTTCCCCCCTCTAAAAGCGTGGAGAGATGGGAGTTGATCTTATTTCGTTTGGGAGCGCGAGGGGCCACCGCCGAGAAGGCCCTGTCTCTCGTCCCCCAACCAGCCGCATTTGCTGGCGGGAGTGAGAGCAGGGCCTCCCCAGATGATCTTAAACTGCGAGATGGGACATAAAGTAGGCCTGGGAGAGGTGGGACAGCCTCAGGCCCCTTCCTTTTGCCCCTCAGGCCTGGGCAAAAGGAAAGGGCCTGAGGCTGTTAGGAATTGTGGGAGTTGGAGTCCAAAACACCTCAGGTGCTCTATACGGTTCTGGCCCAGCTTACCCGAACGCATCTGCCTCTATGTCCCATCTCGCAGTTTAAGATCATCTGGGGAGGCCCTGCTCTCGCTCCCGCCAGCATCGCAAGTGCGGCTGGTGGTGCCCTCAGGCAGGGCCTTCTCGGCGGTGGCCTGCACTCCCAAACGAAATTAAAGCGGCTGAGGGCAAAAGGAAAGGGCCTGAGGTGTTAGGAATTGTGAGAGTTGGAGTCCAAAACACCTGGAGGGCCCCAGGCCTGCTCTATACGGTTCTGGCCCAGCTTACTTGTCCGCACGCATCTGCCTCTATGTCCCATCTCGCAGTTTGAAATCATCTGGGGAGGCCCTGCTCTCGCTCCCGCCAGCATCGCAAGTGCGGCTGGTGGTGACGAGAGGCAGGGCCTTCTCGGCGGTGGCCCCTCGCACTCCCAAACGAAATTAAGCGGCTGAGGGGCAAAAGGAAAGGGCCTGAGGTGTTAGGAATTGTGAGAGTTGGAGTCCAAAACACCTGGAGGGCCGAAGTTTGCCCAGGCCTGGTATAGAGCACACAATCAAAGCTCTCCCGACAGATAGCCACACTCTGGAGAAGAAGGAAACTTAATAATATTGCTTTTTCCCCCTCTTCTAAAAGAGAGACTCAAAGCCCCCCCCATCCCCCAAAAAGGCTAAAAAAACAACACAATACACAACATAAACCTTGAAAAAATGAAGCAGAATTAGATGTAGAATGGTTTCCAAATGAATAGCTGAAGCCACAGAGGCCCTTCCTTCGAGGGACAAAAGGCCCTGAGGCCCAGCCCCGCCCTGGATCCCCCTCCTGAGGCGCCTCATCCCTCGCCATCCCCGCTTTGGAGGGCTCCATGCTCACCCCGGAGTCTCTCCCCACTCGCCCTTGCAGCCGCACCCCCATCTTGCCCCCTTCTTTCTTCTCTTCCAAGAGAGCCTATTTAGGATGCCCCTGAAAGGACGGCGCCCTCCTCCTTCTCCGCCTCCATCTTTCTGGAATGCCTGCCCCGCCTCTTCCTTCCCTCCTGGCCTGCGAGGCCCCGCCCACTGCAGTGCGGCTCCCTCAGGCAACGTCATCGCCCAACAAGCCCCGCCCCCTCTCAGGCCCCGCCCCCTTTGCACTCCCTCGGCCGACGTCTTCGCCCGACAAGCCCTTTGCAACCCCTCAGCCGACGTTCGCCCGACTCCCCGTCCCGACTCCCTCGTCGTCATCGCCCGACAAGCCCCCGCCCCCTTTGCAACCCCTCGGCCGACGTCATCGCCCGACAAGCCCCGCCCCCTTTGCACCCCCTCAGCCGACGTCATCGCCCGACAAGCCCCGCCCTATCTCAGGCCCCGCCCACTTTACACGCCCTCAGCCGACGTCATCGCCCGACAGACCCCGCCCCCTTTGCAACCCCTCAGGCGACGTCATCGCACGCTAAGCCCCGCCCCCTCTCCGAGACCCCGCCCCCTCCCTTTCTCTTTCCCCTCCCAATCCTGGCCGGGTCCGTACCGGGTAGGCAGCGCCTGGCAACGGCGAGCGGTACATCCCTTGCCCTGGGGCCGGGCCCATCCGCACCGGAGGCCCCCCCGCGGCGCCAGGCCCTAAAGGCCCCGCTGCGGGCCCGGCTCCTCCGCCGCCGCCGCTCGGAGCCACCGCCTGGAAGCCCGCCCGCGCCGCCATCTTCCCTCCCTGGGCAGTACAAAGCGCGGCGGGGGAGGCGGATGTCGGCTCAGGAGAGGGAGCGCCGCCACTGCTGCACCATGGAGGCGCCGCCCGCGGGCGGGTAGAGAGAGAGGAAGAGGGAGAGAGAGGCAGAGCGGCGCCCCGTGGGGACTCCCAATTGCAACATTCACATTGGCCTCCCAACAGAGCAAGAGTTCTTTCTCCCACCCTGGGCAAGAATCAATCAGGGCCAGCTAACTCCTCCCAACAAAGGATTCCCCCAGGCAGCACACAGCCAAGCTTTGAAGCTGCAAGGCCATTAAATGCCAATCAAGGTGGCCAATTGCAACATTCACATTGGCCTCCCAACAGACCAAGAGTTCTTTCTCCCACCCTGGGCAAGAATCAATCAGGGCCAGCTAACTCCTCCCAACAAAGGATTCCCCCAGGCAGCACACAGCCAAGCTTTGAAGCTGCAAGGCCATTAACTGCTAATCAAGGTGGCCAATTGCAACATTCACATTGGCCTCCCAACAGACCAAGAGTTCTTTCTCCCACCCTGGGCAAGAATCAATCAGGGCCAGCTAACACCTCCCAACAAAGGATTCCCCCAGGCAGCACACAGCCAAGCTTTGAAGCTGCAAGGCCATTAACTGCTAATCAAGGTGGCCAATTGCAACATTCACATTGGCCTCCCAACAGACCAAGAGTTCTTTCTCCCACCCTGGGCAAGAATCAATCAGGGCCAGCTAACACCTCCCAACAAAGGATTCCCCCAGGCAGCACACAGCCAAGCTTTGAAGCTGCAAGGCCATTAAATGCCAATCAAGGTGGCCAATTGCAACATTCACATTGGCCTCCCAACAGACCAAGAGTTCTTTCCCCCACCCTGGGCAAGAATCAATCAGGGCCAGCTAACTCCTCCCAACAAAGGATTCCCCAGGCAGCACACAGCCAAGCTTTGAAGCTGCAAGGCCATTAAATGCCAATCAAGGTGGCCAATTGCAACATTCACATTGGCCTCCCAACAGACCAAGAGTTCTTTCCCCCACCCTGGGCAAGAATCAATCAGGGCCAGCTAACACCTCCCAACAAAGGATTCCCCCAGGCAGCACACAGCCAAGCTTTGAAGCTGCAAGGCCATTAACTGCTAATCAAGGTGGCCAATTGCAACATTCACATTGGCCTCCCAACAGAGCAAGAGTTCTTTCTCCCACCCTGGGCTAGAATCAATCAGGGCCAGCAAACACCTCCCAACAAAGGATCCCCCAGGCAGCACACAGCCAAGCTTTGAAGCTGCAAGGCCATTAACTGCTAATCAAGGTGGCCAATTGCAACATTCACATTGGCCTCCCAACAGAGTTCTTTCTCCCACCCTGGGCAAGAATCAATCAGGGCCAGCTAACTCCTCCCAACAAAGGATTCCCCCAGGCAGCACACAGCCAAGCTTTGAAGCTGCAAGGCCATTAACTGCTAATCAAGGTGGCCAATTGCAACATTCACATTGGCCTCCCAACAGAGTTCTTTCTCCCACCCTGGACAAGAATCAATCAGGGCCAGCTAACACCTCCCAACAAAGGATTCCCCCAGGCAGCACACAGCCAAGCTTTGAAGCTGCAAGGCCATTACAGGGCCAGCTAACACCTCCCAACAAAGGATTCCCCCAGGCAGCACACAGCCAAGCTTTGAAGCTGCAAGGCCATTAACTGCTAATCAAGGTGGCCAATTGCAACATTCACATTGGCCTCCCAACAGACCAAGAGTTCTTTCCCCCACCCTGGACAAGAATCAATCAGGGCCAGCTAACACCTCCCAACAAAGGATTCCCCCAGGCAGCACACAGCCAAGCTTTGAAGCTGCAAGGCCATTAAATGCTAATCAAGGTGGCCAATTGCAACATTCACATTGGCCTCCCAACAGAGTTCTTTCTCCCACCCTGGACATTCATACCCACTAGCCATGGTGGCTGTGTATTGGCCCCAGGACCAGAGGGAATAGGTCTCAGCTGTATAACTCTTTCTGGGAAGCATGGCAGGAGTGTGGCATTGCGCTCCTGTCTTGATGAGCCTCTCGTCTTGGCTTCCCAGGGTCTTAAAACAGGCCACTGTGGAACAGGGTGCTGGGATGCATAGACTTCCCGCTGTTTCTTACTGACTTAGAATGCATCGGCACAATATAATAAATGCAGTTTGACACCACTTTAACTGCCTTAGCTCAATGCTTTGGAAAAATGAGAGTAGTAATTTGGCAAGATACCACTACTCTTTCACAGGAAAAGCTAAAAACCTTGTGAAATCTCCCAAGATTCAATCGCATTGAGCCCTAGCAGTGAAATTGGTGTCAAACTGCATTCATTCTATTGTATAGATGCGCTGTGTGTATGGTCCAATAATCCAGATAAATACCTCACCAGCTTCACTCCCAATTTTTCCTTATCTCTGCCTATTCTTTTACATGTAGGTAGGTAGGATCTATGACTCATGATTTGCATAAACCTTTTATTTGTTATGACTTCTCATCTCAAGTCGCTCCTGACACAAAAAAAACCTCATCAAAGTCATTTAGGACAGAACAAAGTTACTGTCTGGATCAAAGTAAATGCACACTTAAAGTATATATAGGACAGAAAGTGGGGTTTTCAGTATTCTCTCTCCCCAGCGAGCCTTGGAAGTGGTAGTTCTTCCTTTCTTTGAGGTCTAGAGATCTCTTATAGAAAATCCGCAGCAGCTCCCATCCCACTTCAATTTCTAGGATTCTTTGTGGAAGGCTAAACATGTTGCTGTTGTGAACCTTTTAATTATTTCCCAACATATGGTGACCCTAAGGTCAACCTATCATTGGACTTCCTTCGCAAGATTTGTTCAGAGCGGTTGCCTTCCTCTGATGCTGAGAGAGAGTGATCTGCCCAAGATAACCCCACAGGTTTCAATGAGAGGGGATTTGAACCCTGGTGTCTAGAGTCATTGTCCAATGCTCAAATCCTGCTACACCATGTTGGCTCTTTTCTAAAATAAGTGTAAGCCAATTTAGGCCATGGAAACCTCCCTGGCTCTTTAATTTCCCTGTTTGTAAAGCTGTTCCTCCCCACATTTTTGAAGTATTTATAAACACACAGATTAGTGTGTGGGGATCATTTACAAGGGAGATAAGGAAAGTTTTTGCCATGTGATCAGAGCTGACTTGACAATAGGTGTGTAGATCCTGTTCTTCTAAAGCAGTGGTTCTTAACCGGGCCACAGACCACCACCGGGCCGCGCGGACCAGAATCTGGTACGCGAGCCACCTTCCTCTTTATTTTATTTTATTTCTGCTCCTTTTGTGCCACCTGCCGCTCCTTCCCTGTTACTGACCATAGCATATGTTCTGTATCAGAAATTACAGCTGATGTGGTCTATCCAATGCAATTTTCTGAATCAGCACCCCAAACCAAAAAGTTGACCAAAAACTGATTCGTAACCCTTTTGGTACTAATGTTGGAGAGTGGTCCCTGGTCAAGTGGTCCCTGGTCAAAAAAAGGTTAGGAACCAGGCCCGGATTAAGTCATTGTGGCGCCCTAGGCCACACATTGGAAGCCACGCCCCTAGGGGCGGGGCTTCCCTCTGTCTTTTTGTCGCTCGTGTCGGGTGCCCCTCCTTCCTTCACTCAAGGAAGGAGGGGCGCCCGACATGAGCGACGAAGAGGCGGAGTGAAGTCCCGCCCCTAGGGCCTCCAACGCGGCTTCGCTCCCCCTCTTTGTTGCTCGCGCCAGTAGGCGCTGCTCCTTCCTTGAGCCGGCGCAAGTGAGGAAGAGGCAGGGCGAAGCCACGTCAGAGACCCTAGGGGCGGGACTTCGCTCCGCCTCTTCGTCACTCGTGTTGGGCGCCCCTCCTTCCTTTACTCGAGGACGGAGGGGCGCCCGATCCGAGCGACGAAGAGGCGGAGCAAAGTCCCGCCCCTAGGGCCTCTGACGCGGTTTCCCTCCCACTCTTTGTTGCTTGTGCCGGCCAGCGTGCTCCTTCCTTGAGGGGCGGCACGAGCGACAAAGAGGCGGAGCGAAGCTGCGTCAGAGGCCCTAGGGGCCTATGGCGCTCCGCGCGCAGGCGCAGATGCGCCTTAACATCGTCCTTAAAAAAATTTTTTTTGGGGGGGGTCTGGATCTGGCGCCCCCCATGGCTACTCCCCTAGGCCGTGGCCTAGGGTGGCCTAATGGATGATCCGGGCCTGTTGGGAACCACTGTTCTAAAATATGACACTGTATGATCCTCACACGTTCCAGAATCTATATAAGTATCAAATATGTTTTGTCTTGAGTTTTTCACTATCTGCTCTTCTCCTGCACTTAGTGCATGCTAGGGTCAGAATAATTTACAGTTTTCAGATTCCACCAGGCAGCATGGCCATTTGTAGTATCAAAAATGTATTTGCGAAATCCTAGAATGACCTTGGAAACTAGAGATTATGGAATGTAAAACAGGACTCTGTCTCCAGCCATGACCATCAGTAAGACCCAAAGACAGTGAGCATGCTCACATCACATGAGAATGTGGCAGGATCTAGAAAGAAAAGTTAATCTGACTTTCCCAAGTGGTTTGTTTTATCTAAAAGTTGAAGAAGTGACAGTGGAAAGGGATAAGTCTTTTTCAGATGTGGCCACTGGATTGTATGCCTTCTCTTCTGGATTGTGGAGCACTGCCAAAAGCTTCCCTGAAACACTAGTAATGACTTTTCCTGCTACTGCAGTAGATGGCCAGTGCAGGTATATATTTAGCGTTTGAGTCACAAGCCGGGACATAA
Source organism: Anolis apletophallus (assembly GCA_030556195.1). Classification (NCBI taxonomy): domain Eukaryota; kingdom Metazoa; phylum Chordata; class Lepidosauria; order Squamata; family Anolidae; genus Anolis; species Anolis apletophallus. The sequence continues at coordinate 135,433,868 of JARBWK010000001.1, read as the reverse complement.
ATTCAACTTTCAAGGTCTTCTTAGTAAGGCTGGATGATAGCAAGTGCTGCTGAGCCCTTACTCCCTTTACACAGTTGGAGCAAGCCTTCCCAGCAGAAATGATTAAACTTTATGTTCTAGCTCACTGTACCTGTAAACTCTTGTTAGAGAAAAAATGGGATCAGTTTTTCTTTTGCACTGCAAATTGGTACAGGGAAAGTCAAACCGACTTGATTCATATTGGTCTTTTTGTGAGGTTATCTTAGGTTTTAGATAACTTATCTCCAATTGTCATTGATGAGGGAAATTATAAATATGCTTTAAAGATTTTGAAGAAGAAGCTGTATTGTGATTGCAGTCAGTGTGCAGTGCTTCATTGATGTAAGTGCAGTCTCTATTCCCATAGAGTTAAAATAATCTTGCACATTGCAATGGAGAGGAAGGATGTCCTACTCAAACTATTCACAAACTAATCATCCCATCCAATTTAGATCATCAATTTGGGACATGTTGAGCTGAATGCAGCTTTGCGTTGAGTCTTCTGAATTGCCAGGTGGTTGGTAATTTCCCTGTTTTCCAGCCTTGGGTAAGGAGCAAACGACGAGATTTTTTTTCCAGGCCCCTAATGGTTTGCCATTAATCACTGTGCCCACAGTCTTCTCTAGCCTGTTCTGCTCGCTGCTTACATTATCCCTTTGTACACGCTGCCGCTGTTAGAATTAGTCATCTTCATGAGGCATTAAGGTAAGAAGGACAATTAATTCCCAGCACCACATGTCTCAGCTAATGGAGATTCAGAGGACAAAGCAAAGTCATTAAATGATACCAGATGATGTGGAAGGCGATGGTACTCTCTGGCTGTTCTTCTGGGAATATATCTTAATGCAAACAATATACTGTATGAATATAAAAATGTGGGGTGATCGATTGCACACGTCAGTGTGTAGTAGTGCCATTTAGTGGCTGCAATACCACTGGCTTCTTTTTTCGAAGAGCTGTGTTCTAATGATAGAGCCTTGTTGGCTCAGTCTAAAGGCACGAGTACTCTGGTTTTCTGTTCACATGATGGCCAACTCTGTATCTACAGGAAGACAATAAACAAAAAATTAAGAAAAAAGCACACTGTTGTCATTCTGCTGTCCAAAATTGATGCAATCAAACTTACACAACGCAGTTGAAGGCAGGAAAAGAAATAAGTTTTATTCAGCTTTGGCTAGAGGACACTGGGAGCAGCCTCAGATCCAGCTTGCTTTCTCGTTATATGCATGGACATTATATAGAAAATAAGGAACAGGGGTGATTGGATGACCGTCAGGATCCACAGTCCCATTTGTTTAAAGGTACATTCATTTATAGTTTATGATTGGCAGTGGCACATAATTTGGAATTAACTTACTAGTTGCATTTGAAGCTGCCTGCTATCAGTTTGTGTCTGCTCTCTGGAGATTGGGAAATAATGTGGGCTGGGTTTGGGGACAGGGGGTAGTTAATGTATTTAGTCCCAGTGATGTGGGTCTTAGGAGATCCTCAGATGTCAGACAATGAGTGGCTGGGGGTCTTAATGGGTCTCAAGATTAGGGCAAAGGGTGGTGAGTGCAAATTTATGGGTTTTCAGCTCAGGCCATATTTTGAGTCCTTTGCAATGCAAGGGAGCTGGCAATGCTCAACTTGAACCCAACCTATCATGGGTGTGAAAGACTCCAAAGGGAAACACCTCTCTTGTTTATAAATAAAAGACCAGGGTGGGAGATGTGGGCTGGTCTGGAGGAATTGGCTTTGCAATCTAGAATTACAATTTCTGCCTCTGGTAACTGGTGTAAGGGGAAGGAAACTTTGTCCTCCAAATCCCAATGGACAGCTGAAGGAGATGGTGTAGAAGCTGGGCCTTTGTAATTGAATGATTGAAAAGGCCAGTGGTCATCTGAAACATCAAATTATACCTCCTGGAGGATTTACCAGCAATGATAAGAATGGTCTAAGGGAGGCATAGGGTTGGGAGCTACAAACACGTCTGGAGAATCTAGTCATCCGTTGACGAATACACTTAAATATGTACAAATCTTTTCAATGTTCATGTTCTTTGCCCATGGTTTAGATGCTGCTTTTACCCTCAGATGGATTTTTACTCATAGGTATGGTAAGGGTAACTGGGCTGAACTGGTCCTCAATACATCACTTTCTGTACCAACTGCCGCCTCTCCTGGAAACCTCCCCTTTGGCTTTGATGGAGAGAAGCAGAAGTCCTGAGGAGAGAGAGCAAGAATTCAGCTGGAAGTCTAGCCAGGAAAAGAAAAACCATGTCCAATCAAGGAGAGATATCTGAGGGAGGTCCATGTAGCAGAAATGGGCAAGGGAAGAAGGGAGAAGAAAAGCCCACATATGCCGACCCTGCCCACTGAACCCCTAGGACCAGTGTGATGCAGTAGATGCTGGAGTCCACCAGGATCTTCCATCCTTGGGAAGTGGTTTGCATCCCTCCTGGCACAGAGGAGCAGCAGCACATTCAGGAGTGGAGGAAGTGCCAGGTGCAGAAGGCCAGGGAAGAGGCGGCCTGCTGGATCACACTGGGCGAGGTCCGCTTCTTTGAACAAAGATGGGACATGGAGATCTCCAGTTACTACAGCTACCCTGATATACTCTTGAGCAGTCAAAGATGTATATATTGTTGTACTTGTGTGTGTGTGTGTGTGTATGTATGTAATATGTCTGTATAAATAAATAAATAAGATTGTCCTATGGTTTAGGCATTAATAAACATCCAATAGTTTTGTTTTGATCAAGGACATATTGGTTTATACATTACTAGCTGTCCCCTGCCACACGTTGCTGTGGCCTAGTCTAATGACCTGGAAAATAATGCGAAAGTGTTGGTTTGTAATATATGTAATTTCTTTATGTTTGTGGGTAAACAGCATTTCTTGTTGTTTCTTTGTCATTGTTGATCTAGAGATTGTTTGGTTTGCCTACTCTGGAACATGCAACATAGAATTGTCCTTCTTTAGGGGTCCCTTTCAAATATATATCTGTCATATACATATACATACATGCATGTGTGTGTGTGTGAATCATATCTATATGTGTGGCTGGATGGCTCTTTGTCAGGAAGGCTTTGGTTATGTTTTCTTGCCCTGGTGAAGGGAGTTGGACTGGATGGCCTTAAGGCAGCATTTTTCTCTTTTTTATTTTATTTCTCAACCTGGTGGGAGGGTCGCAAGGGAGTGTCAGAAGGGTCGCCAAAGACCATCAGAAAAACTATTTTCTGCTGGTCATGGGGGTTCTGTGTGAAAAGTTTGGTCCAATTTCTATTGTTGGTGGGGTTCAGAATGCTGTTCGATTGTAGGTGAACTATAAATCCCAGTAACTACAACTCCCAAATGTCAAGGTCTATTTTCCCCAAACTTCATGTGTGTTCATATTTGGGTATATGGAGTATTTGTGCCAAGTGCACAGTGCTTTCTGGGTGTAGGTAAACTATAATTCCCAAACTCAAGGTCAATGCTCACTAAACCCTTCCAGTATTTTCTGTTGATTATGGGAGTCCTGTGTACCAAGTTTGGTTCAATTCCATCGATGGTGGAGTTCAGAATGTTCTTTGATTGTAGGTGAACGACAAATTCCAGCAACTATAACTCCCAAATGATATATTCAATTTTTGAGTGATGGTCACTCATTGAGTTGTTAGGCGTATTCTGTCCAAATTTAGTGACAATTCGTCCAGTGGTTTTTGAGTTATGTTAATTCCACAAACGAACATTACATTTTTATTTATATAGATTTATCCTGAATCTTCCTCTCATTCCGCTATTATTTTTAAAGCACATTTTCATATTTATTCGTGTTTGTCAAATAAATATAGAGTGTTCTATTTATTATTTGTTGCTTTGATTGTTTTCTTTAAGATTGCTTTCCTTTGGTATTGCAGTACATGTGTACACAACACAACAGTTCCAGATGCCTTAGCGCAGGGGTGCTCACACTTTTTCAGCATGCTTATAAAACAGTAAGCAGGCATACTTATAAAACAACCAAGTCAAAATGATCTACCTACCCACTACAAAAATGTAAAACATATAACTATTTTCAAATTTATTAAGGATTCTTTGTATGTACAATGTATGTTGATGTACCTTGCATAACTGAATAAGCCAATATTGCACAACACACATAATAAATAATATGCGGGGAGCGCAGCTCTGCAGGACTACAGTCCCCAGAACCGCAAGTAAACACGCGAGAAATCTCGTGAGAGTTGCTTCCGTGACTTGAAATCTTGAAATCTCTTCCGCTGCGATCGACCAGTACTGCCTCCATGATCGACCAGTAGATCGTGATCGATGTAATGAGCACCCCTGCCTTAGCGTAATAAGATTCCTGCGGCTGCCAGGAACTACCTCCTCCAAGGCATGCTAGGAACTGATTGGCTGCTCTGGCCAATTGGCTGGAGCATATATAGGCATCCTTTCTTTGATACTAAAGACAGCATAACCCTCATGCCTTGTAGCCAATGATAGCATTATCATCCATATATTTAACTGTGGCTGTCACTACATAATATGGAAGAATTCTGTGGGAAGAATTTCTATTTGGGTGTAGGTCTTTCAGATAACGAATAGCTACTGTTATCCTAAAATGTTATGCTTGTGCTAGCATTGGTTCTTCACCGATGTGTGAGAGTAGCCTTTAGCTCTGTTTGAAAAATGTGTTACAAGCTATGATATTGCCCCATATATATTACATTTGGAGTAATGATTTCATTTGCACGGAACAAGTTAAGGCTGGTAATATTACTTTATAACAAGAAATAATCTGCCAACGAATATGGAAAACAAAACAAGTACGCTCAGAATGGCAATGGTTAGTATATAGACCCCAGTCCTAAGAAAGGAAACGCCAGGAGTGACTACTGAACAATTTAACTGATCTCTCACACGCATGTGATATGATATGACACTCAAGACTTTACAAGAAAAGTTTTTAGCATATGTGGAGCAAGAAATGCTATAGATGTCCAAACTGAGTTTAGAAAAAAAAGAGGCACTAGGGATCATATTGCAAACATACAATGGATAGTGGCATGCAAAATAATCTGCGCTTTGTACATTATAGAAAAGCCTCTTACTGAGTCGATTATGAGACATTATGATTTGCTTTAAAAGAAATGGGAGGTCCACAACATCTGATTAGTCTGATGCAGAACCTCTGTCTTTACCAGTGAAGCAAACAAGGACTTCATCCCAATTGTGCCACTTGTTAATGTAGAAGAGGCAGAAAAGTTTTGGTTTTTCAACGAAATGCACTTATAAACCAAGGTAAACAATCCTGTCTTTCCTCCCCCACCCCTCCACTTTTTACATTGATATTATGGACATGTGAAGTACAGGCACCAATTTAGTCATCATATAACCTTCCAAACACCAGCATTTTATGTTCACTTTTTCATGTATCAGAGAATAACTCTTTTAAGTATATCCAAAATGCTTTCCTTATACTTAATGCATTTCTGTAGGTAATGGAGAAAGCACGAGGACTACCAAAGCAAAAACCAGAGTTTTCTCATTAGCCGATAGCATCTCAGTTTCAAAATTGTTTTTACACACAATATATGGAATGCACCAAGCTTAAGTGAAAATAAAAGAGAAAAAATTCATAATGTGTAGTTTGCCCCGCTTTACATTAAGTCTCTTAGCTGTGTATTCATTCTCACCATTCTCTTCTGGATTAGATTGCTATTCACATTTTACACATGAAAAACTCATAGCTAATAGATACTTCCATGGCTGAGCATGGACTGAAAAACAGCCCCTTTACTTGTAAAGTTCTAGACTTTCAGTATTTATAATTTGTATAATGTACATGTATAATATGTATATCCCAATTCCAGCGGAATTATAGAAAGACTATTTGGCAACACCCACTTTTTAGTCTGTGGTGCTGTGTGGTCACTGTATGCTTCCCAGTGCTGATGATAACAGTGTATACAAAGCAAGCGTTTTCCCTCTTGCATGTCTGTTGGTTCCAGGTGGGAGTCTCCTTTAGTTGCTGTCATTATATGTGTAAATCTGTTCTCCCATCAAATCAGTCTCACTGGAAAACGTATGTGTGGGCACAAACACTTTTAAATGTATGCACAAATAAAGTCTCATTCACACCGCAGTGCCTCTCTCTAGTCAATGCAAAGGCAGGCTCAAGAGGAAAGAAAAATCAGGTATCAGTTAGCATTGTGGGGTATGCAACTACTGGGAATATCACAGGTTGCATGTCCCATGGTACTGGTATTCTCACTTTGAGCACAAGGTGAGGAATCCAGTGGCGTGAGAGCAGGACTGGACCAAGACATTTTGCTATTTGGGGCCTCCTACCTGGTTCTGAAGACACCCAGAGTGCACCTTTTCTACACTGTAGAATTAAAGCAATGCGATGCTACTTTATTTGCCGTGGCTCAGTGCTATAGAATCCTGGGAGATGTTGTTTTCCAAGGTCTTCACCCACTCTTTGCCAAAGAGTGCTAGTGCTTCACCAAACTACATCTCCCAGGATTACATAACATTGATCCATGGGAGTTAAAGTGGTGTCAAACAACATTAATTCTACAGCGAAGATGCACCCCTACCCAAACTCTCAAGCTTAAAGGAGTTCATCTTACCTCATGGCAGGGCTGGCTCTAAGAACATCTTGTGTTCCTATGTTCACCTTCTAGATTAAGGCTGCCCTTTTCATGTACTCCAACCCCCACCCCCCAATCTTTGTAGGTGGCATTGCGAATACATCTAAATCTGCACTGTGAATGGTGGCTGCCAGCAATGGGAGGTATTCCTCTGTTACTACGATACTTTCACATTAAAACAAAATAACAGATCACACAAATCAGGTTTTGTGACCCTTGTCTGCAATGAAGCGAAGGAGGAAAAGGCCGAGTCTCCATGGTTGAGATCATCCTTTATATCATTGTTAAGAGGAGCAAGTTTTGATATACAATGCATTTGTCATCTTCTTGTGCTTCCTATGAAAATGTGTACATAGTACAGATACCAGAGAGAATTCAACACTTTATACACTTGAAGGCATTCAGAGATTGGTAGTTGGAAAAAAAATTATAATGGCACAATATCAAGGCTTTTGAGTCTACTAGATGGTTATATACATTGGCATGGTGCATATAGAGATGTGGGTATGTATATATCTATATATATGTACATATATATAATAATATATATCATATATTTTATATATAAGAAATACAAAATGAGCATGAAATAGTAAAAATGGACAAACAAATGGGGGAAGGTCAAGTTTGAGCCCTATCTTCAAAAGCTTTCAAGCAGAAAAGAAAAGACAATCGAAAGAAATGAAAGAAAAACGAGGGGGGGGACCTTCAAAGTCAAGAACCTCATAGAAAGGTCCTTTGAAAAAATTCTGGCCATGGCAGAATTGCAACATCTTTGGGAAATTAGGGCCTGGTTATGTCCAGGAGGCAAAATACAAACTATAGAAAGAAGTCCAGACCATTAAGGATCAAAATAAAATAAAGCTCTTTAAAATGGCAAGATTTTTATTGCAAAAGCTCTTAAAGATAAGGAGAACTTTGGCCTTGGATGCTGCGCATGCAGCATGTTGAACATAATGTTGGGAGAAGAGGCTGAACTGGGACAGAGAATGGGGCAGGCACTAGATGCGCTATGGCCCAGGCTGGAAGGGAACAAAATCTCTTCAAATAGTTGGATATAGGGAAGACCCATCTGGTAACTTGCCCATGGGCATTAAAACCCTCATCAGGCTGATGAGTCTAAGGGACAGTTTCAAGGCCTGGGGTGAAGGACACCCCTTGGGACTTCTTCAGCCCTTCATTGATTCGGGGGGATGCTTATAGCTTGCTTTTTCCTCCCAATACTCATAGGCTCCTAAGGCATAGAAAGACCACTCGACCCATGTCCTCTGCCACTTGGCAGGTCTGAAAATAAACTAGTCCACCACAGATCCATCAAGATCATCCAGATTGACCATAACTCTTTCATCCCCTCAGATGGACCACATGACAATTTGAGTCAATCCACTGATTTAATCTGCTGAGAGTGTGAGTCAACTCCATCTGAGTTATCAAAATAGTAACAAGAGAGCACATCATTCTCTGTTACCAACAACCATGAAAGTTGGTCTGAAGTGGATCTAGTCCTGGCCACTAAAGCTCCCCTTGATCCCCATCCTTACCCAGTTGTTGACACATGTCATATCCTAACAGACACAACAGATCTATCACCTCTCAGAACACAGCAAGATCAATTCAAGTTCATTTAATTAAAAGAGATCTGAGCAAACCTTCTCCCATGAAGGAGGTGGGGTTACTCCTTTGATCTGATTGTGTGGCTGGAATAATTCTGCTGTATAACCTCAGCGATTCAAATATTCAGGAGTGAGAGTGAGTAGGTGAAGTCAGCCACTTTAGTAGAAAATTCACTTCTTTGATCTGTTCTCATAGCTATCACCATCAGCCCATCTTCTTTGTCTCGCTCAGGCTGGAGCTGTGGATAGTAGACTTAAGTCGGGGTGGAAACAAGTGCTATAAAACGAAACCCAAAGCACTTTGCCTTAACTTTGCCTTAACTCAACCCTCAACCCGACTTGTGAAAGTCCCATTCCAAAGGAAGCTCTCTGATGTGAATTAACATTTAATGCAATGGTTGGCTCCAAAGCAAATTTGAGGTTGTAACATGGGTGTTGCAAAACAGGACTTTTGGATTTCCTCAGAGTGAAACCAGAAGGCCTGTCTTTCAAAAATTTGCAAGACAGACACTTCCCTGAGCTGTTCTTTGTTTTGGTGTCTGGTGGCAATGCGTAATAGCAGAATGTTTCACATTGTTGGCTTGAGCTTGGCCTAGAGACCCTCTGTCATTTCCCCCTGACAGTTGGTAGTTTATGGTCATCAGAAAACTTAGATGAAGGGAAGGACAGGTTCTTGGCTGCCTATATGAATGAGAGCATAACACATTTTCTGTATTACTATAAAGCAGAACTGCCCATGTCACTTTCCTACAGGATCCCACTGTTCTTTTAAGAGCCATGTCCTGAGGCACGCTGGCAGAAACTGATACGGTATGATGCCCCTTGGCATTTGCACATCCAGAGGAATAAAGATGTCTTGTTTCTGCCTGCAGAACTCAACTAAAGGTTGCCATGCCACTGTGAAGAGGAAACCCAAGCTGAAATGTAGAGCAGGCTACTTTGTTTTCCTTTCAGTTGACGCCGAACCTAGAAGCCAGACTTCTTTGAACAAAATCTGGTGGTGTGTCCCACTGAGGATTCAGAAAAATGGCAGACTTCTTTAGAAACCATAATACTTGATAATGTTAACCATAACTTCTAAGAACATGCACAACGGGTGAGGGGTGGGGGAGTCCAAAGAGCGTTATAATACTGATATGATAAATTTGGGAACAGCTCACCCACCAGTCATTTGTCAGCCTTTCTCATGATGGGGGATAGGATGTTTGAAGGGATGGTGCAGATGAGACAGACAAGACTCAGACCCAGAGCAGAGTCCAGACTGAACCAAATGAGAAACTGCTAGTTGGATGAGACAAGCAGATGATAACCTGCCCTACTTAAACCACCCTTACAATTCAGTCACATTCTTGCTACAGGGGAAACCTTAGAATGGCCTCCCACAGAAGACAGGAAGGGGTCGCCAGATGGTGGGTGGATGGGAGGGAGAGGGTAAGGGAATTATGCAGCACCTCCTTTGGACAGGTTGAGTCAATTCCATACAATGGAACAACATGGTGAGCATCCTGGCTAGTCCTCCTGTAGGTACTTCTTGGCATCAAGATTAAAAGAGAGAGGCCTTTGCACACAACGGCCATCCCCACACAAGGCTTGCTATGGGCATGGAGCAGGATGGAGACAGAAGGAGGGACAAACTGACAGTCAAGATTTCTGTGTGTGTGTGTGTGTGTGTAGATTGAAGAAGGCAATGCCCTCATGTCCACTTGACATTTGAGACGGTTCTCCTGGCAGCTTTTCTGTTGAGTTGCGAGTCCAAGGGCATCAGTGGGACAGGAGCAGAAGCCTGGAGTGGGCCTGGCAGCCCAGACTGCCATTTCTGTCCATGTGCGTATCACTGTCTCGGCCTGGGGTGGCGGGGGTTGAGGAGGGGCTGGATTCAGCTGCCTCTCCTGGGAGTCTGAGATAGGAGCCCTGGTAAGTCAGTTGGCAGGTTCGTGGGCTGGGCTGGGCCAGGGCTGCTCAGCATGGGCCCTTCCCTTTGGTAGTGTTAGTTGTACATCCAGTTGTCAATTAGCAGGTAAAGTCCTCGAAGGTCCCCCGGGCCGGGTGGTGAGGTAGGATGTTGGCTGCGTACGTCATGCCTGCTGGGTGGCCTCTGATGTTCTCACATGGATTCTAGGAAGTAGCAGAAAGAAGATAAGCACAGACATGTAGAGACCTTTAAAGTAGTACGATAAAAATGTCAGGAGAGGGGCTAGTGAGGATGAGGTTATGATCCCAGGATTCAGAAAAGAGGCTATCAGTAGCCCTGTTAAGTAGCAAGCTGAGTGGCACATGAGCTGAAGAAACAGCTGATATTTTAGGTCAGAGGTTTTCAAACATTTCATGCTGGTGATACACATTTAGATATGTTTCATTTTGTAACACTGTAATTCAGATTAACTAGCTAACCAGAAGCTAAACCAACTATAGTAGACTCTCACTTATCCAACCTTTACTCATCCAACGTTCTGTATTATCTAACACAGTTTGCCTCCCACCCGGATCTAAAGCTGTTTCAATACAGTGCAATGTTTTGGTGTAAAATTAATAAATAGAGTAATTACTATATAATGTTACCATGAACTGAATTGCTTTTTCTGTCGATTTGTTGTAAACATGATGTTTTCATGCTTAATTTGTAAAATCATAACGTAATTTGACGTTTAATACGCTTTTCCTTAATTCCGCTTTATTATCCAACATTTTTGATTATCCAACGTTCTACCGGCCCATTTATGTTGGATAAGTGAGACTCTACTGTACTTATAAGAGATACGGACACATATCTAAATTGAAAGAATGCAATGTATGAAGACGCAATATGTCTCATGGAAACCTTTCATTGATATTTTAAAATATATATTATTTATTGCTTATTTCACAGACTCAGGGGTTACCTGTTACATTCACATGACACACCAATGCACTGCAGATGACACACTAACATGACACAACACCACAGTTTGGAAAGCTCTGCTTTAGATGCTTCACTCTAGCTTTCAGTGGGGATAAATCTCATGGAGATATATTAAACTAAAAGACCCTGAGATTTTTCAGGATAAACTGAGATTGTGAATGTGCTATGAATGTGACAGTGTTTGTGAATAAAGCTAAATCACTGATGGCAAACATTACAGATGCTGGCAGGTGGTGCCCTGTGGAAGTCAAGGCATTACAGTATGCATCTGAAGACACTCACATGGCGCTTCACATCATCCAGGCTCAGGGTTACACCTTTGTCACTGTTGTTTCCGTTGTGTTTTTTCTGGCATTTGCCACGGCGACAGAGGCGGAACTTTATCACCTAAAGATAGGACAAGAGGCAGTGTTGGAAGTGTGATAATTTTCTCTGGGCAATCTACAGATATGTGACTCTTTTCCCTCTGAACTCATAGGAATCAAAACTCACCTCATAAGCATAGTCAAATAGCTCAAGCACGGTTAATATACTGGCTCCAATGAAGAGCCCCATCTGTCCCCCAATGTCACCTACAGACAAGAAGATAGGAAACCAATAATAATTAGATATGAAGATATGACATTTTTTCTGGTGCATACAGCAATTTCTTCTGGAATTTCAACATTTAGGTATTTCCACATTACAGTACACGATATCAAGATACACCAATCTCTATAGGGAAAGGGAAAGATAGTGACTTCAGTCAAATGAGATCTGGTGATACCAGTAAAAGTTTCCAGCTTTCAGATATTTTACTGTAATGCACCATCCAGTATTTCCTCAATGTTTATTGAAAAAGGTCAGTGTTTGGGAGCAACATTTTAAAAAATCCTTGACTCTCTAGCTCTATTCCTTCCTAAATTCCAGGTGCTGTTAGATTACAGCCCCATAGTCACTGACCACTCTGGATGGGGAGGATGAGAACTGTAGTCCAAAACAACACGAGGAGCTAAATGTTTGTTCTGTGTCATGCCAAAAGTGTGCCCAATCAGGACCTTTGGTTGTCCAGATCCATAATATGTCTTGCATAAAAAAACCTGTTTGCTCAAATCATTGACCAGACATTTTTTTAATTAAAAAAATCCAATCTCACATTCATATTTGAACATGGAGGAATGGGCTTTTGGGTAAAATGGTCAAATCAGAACTCAGCTGAAAGTGCCACTATCCCATGGAAAGTTGGAGGAATGTAGGATCCCATTTAGGGGCAAAACCAATGATCTCACCCAGAAGTCCAGCCACTTCATACGCTTTCTTCTGCTCAATGGTCTCATAGTTCAGAGCTTCAAAGAAAATGTCCAGCACCAGGATGTTCTCCCTGCATAAGAGGAAAAGAGGAGGTAAGAAGGACTAGAAACTGGGACTAAAACAAACACCAACTTGCGAATCCCTGCCCATAATGAATCCTATGTATTCCTATCACTCTGCACCAGGACCAGCATGGACATTTCCTTGCTTGGGGAAATCTAGCTACTACCAATCTAGGCCAGTGAAAACTCTGTGCCTGGCACTAAAATGCCACTTGAAGGGTGGTCAGAGGAGGGGTGAACATCAGTTCCTGAGTACATCAGGACAGAAATGACAAGAGCTAAAGGAGTGGGCATCTGCCCTGTGTGCCAAACCATAGAACTGCAGCTGGAAGGATCCCCTGAACTTGGGCATTTTCACACTCTGGAGTATGAACCTGGCTGGTTAGAAGGTGTTCCCAGAATGATAAGCCTGGGACTTCATCTGAGCAACAACATCCTACACTTCATCTCTGACAGTGGCATTTGTGAACATGGAATAATTTCTGTTTGGGAGCTGATGACAACAGTGTGATGCAGGAAAGGAATGTGAAGAAGCAGAGATGGGTAAGTGGATTGAGACAAAGAAAGGCAGAAAGGCTCACCCAATGTATTGTTCGCTCTTGTTATATTTCTTGGCCAGATATTTGGCGGATGCCTTGCTGGGGATTTTGACCATGGAGAGCTCCTTGCCATAGCGGGTGACGTTGCAAGGCATTTCACATACGCAGTATTCACTGTCCCTCTCCACCAAAAAGTCTGCAAGTAGGGGGAGGCAAGGCAATAATCCATATCATCTCAGTGTGTGGTTTGCTCTATTAGTAGTAGAAAGTGGAGTAATTCATTTTTTGGGGGACTAAAACTTCCAGGTTCCTTAAATCAGCATGGACTTGTCATTCCCAGAAGTTGTAGTCCAAAAGATGATGATGATGATGATGATAATAATAATAATAGACCACCCTATTTCTCCAAGGGGACTCAGGGTGGTTTCCAACACATATGGCAAGCATTCAATGTCAACCAACAAACATATCAACAAATTACATCAAAAAGAGATATATAAAGATATACAAGCCTAACTGTAAACTTAATAACAAATAAGAATATACCAAAAAATCAAACTTGCAAACTTTGGACAGTGGGCATGTAAGTTGTGTTGGGAAAGGCGGGGTGGGAAGATGGTTGTCTTCAGACACCCTCTTCCCCTGGTAAAATCATGGCAGTGCAAGGGTGGGAGGTGGGCAGCGATTCAGCATGGTAGGAGCAACATCTGGTTAGCCACTTGGAAGAGGTTTTATAGAAGGCCTCTGAAGAATCAGGCAAGCCCTGGGCTGCCCATGTTTGGCTCACAACATGAGGTGCCCCTACACTGAAGCCAGAGCTAGGCATCTGTGGCAGGCCCGGGACCACATGAGAGTCACAAAGACTGCGAAATATGCCAAAATTCAAAAACTAATAACAAAAAACCGAGAAGTGCTTGCATGGAAGTAACTATCACTACAATAAATGAAAGTTGCATATGTCTAGCTTTCTCACTCTAGGTATATAAGAACAATTCCCAGACTCCCTCAGCTAACTTAGCTGCTATGAAAAACATTCTTGTTATTCATGTACGTATATGACAGCTTTTTGTGCATCTGAAAAGGGCTGTCTTATTTGCAAGTTGAACTTTATATTAATCCAGGGTAGTAATTCTGAGCTTTGGAGGCAGCATTTGTATGATGACTAGATACTGGTCCAAACAAGACTTTCTTGAGAAGATTGTGAATGTCTTAGACAAAGAGTGATGCTCTAGCTGAAAGTGAGGCCAAACCCAGGAAAGAAATTTATTGATGCTCACCAAGGGCTGGATCCGCACACTCCTTGTACTGTTCAGGGGTGCAATAGGGAGCGTCACCTGCACGAAAACATAAGTTTAAAGAAATTGTCATGTCTTAGGGCTATTATGATGATATTCTCACAAGAAGTCATTCTGGCAGTCTTCATCAAAAAGCACTGAAGGGAAGATACAATAAGTAACATTCTGGATGATGTGTAGGTAGATTTATGCATATGGACTGTGTTTCCTGGCCCACAAAGAAAGCTGACAGTAGTGATTTTGGTATTGTGGACCATCCCAAAAGATTACCCTGGGGACCTCAACATACATATTGATGCTATTGAATCAAAGGCCTGATGCCAAGCATGACATCCATAGAGCTGTCCTAACACACCAGTTGTAAAAGCATAATATGTAGGACACTGGAAGCAAGATGCAGACACTACTCTTAGAGTACTGCGTAGAGTACATTTGCACAGTAGATATGCACAGCTATGGTTCATTGCTATGGAATCATGCTTTGTTGAGGCACTAGCCCTCCTTGACAAAGAAGGCTAAAGACCATGAAAAACTACAAACCCCAGGATTCTATAGCATTGAGCCATGGCAGTGAAAATGGTATCAACTTACATTAATTCTACAGCAGAGATGTGCCCTTAGTTTCCACATTGGTCCAAAAAATCTATTATTCTGCCATCTAGATCTCATCTGGTCAGATCACCTCTTGCTCTCATGAAAAACTCACCCAGATCTCAGTAGAGGCTGTATTTTCCACCCCACTAGATCCAAACCACTTTCTTGAAAACACAGGCTTTTTTGCTTCATTTCCTACTTTACTTCAACCTTAGTTTCCATTGTATCTCTAGATCCGGTTGAATTCATAGAACCCTTGCCAGACAGAGATGAAAGAAAGCAAAAATCAAAGCGCTTGTTACAAAAGCTAAGCTGGACCCCAATCTCTTGTTCTTATCTTTGCTTGCCCTTTCTTACCTGTCATTCATTCTGACTCCATATTGTTCTATGGTAGCCTAGATACCAATTGGAAATTTCAGTCCACCTTTAGGGGAAAAAAACAATTCCCCCTCCTCTTTGTACATCTGTGCTATTATTCTGTCTGGCTCTTCAGGAGCCATGGCTGACTAGATTAATTAATTCACTGTTTCATTTTAATTATGCTAATTACATCCCTTGAAATGTCCCCCCCCCCTTGCTTAATAGGAAAGATTGAGTACAGACCAAGGTGGAGTAGTTAAGAGAGCCTTGGGGTCTGCTAATTCATGAAATAGAAATGAAGTGTGGGAGTGGTTGTAATTTTGAAACACTATAATTAGAGAAAAGCAGAAAGAGGGGGTACTTTTAATGAACATTTTCAGCTGCAATGAAAAACACCCCCACCCACTTTTTGATGATGTTTGGTAATTGCCTTGAAAAATAATAATGATGTTCATCTGTTCTGGAAGCACTTCCTTCACTTTGAATATGATTTAGTTGTCCCCAGATTCTGCATGCAGTCAGATCTGATTAGTTGTGACATGATCTGGTTCACTCTGATTCCTGAGGTTTGGGGCCATCCATGGGACTGATTCAGGAAGCATTGCCCTCACTCAGTGCCTCTCAGCTTTGTCATGTGACTCAGTGATGTCAACATATCACACAAATAAATTATCTGGTAAGGTTTGTTTGGTTAACTACATCAGTGCTCCTCAAAGTGATGCTCCATTGATTTTTTGGTCCTCAAGACACCTGCTGCCAGTCTTGGAAAAATTTCCAGGAAAAAAACCCCCCAATTTTAGCCAATAATAATATAGTAGAGTCTTGCTTATTCAACCTTCACTCACCAACATTCTGCATTATCCAATGCAGTCTGCCTCCTGCCTGGATCCACAGCTATTTCAATACATTGCGATGTTTTGGTGCTAAATTTGTAGATACCGTAATTAGTACATAATGTTACACCATGTATTGAACTGCTTTTTCTGTTGATTTGTTGTAAAACATGATGTTTTGGTGCTTAATTTGTAAAATCATAACGTAATTTGACGTGTAATAGGCTTTTCCTTAATTCCTCCTTATTATCTAACATTTTCACTTATCCAATGTTCTGCCGGCCCATTTATTTTGGATAAGTGAGACTCTATTGCAATAATAATAATAATAATAATACTTTATTTATACCCGCCACCATCTCCCATAGGGACTCGGGGTGGCTTTAATTTTGCCATACACAAAATACATAATACATAAAATAAATCAACATGAAAACAATAATACATTACACAAACTAGGTAATATACATTGGACAAAACCACCTCTAGGCACAAATATGGTGCTGATCTCTGGTACACACAAAAAAGAATACCCTCCCACCCAATATGATTTAGTTTGGGAAACAGAGATTACCTAGAATTATACCTTGTAAGGAAGCATAGAAGTCAGAAGAGGAAAATCACTCAGGATCGGCAGCAGACATATGAACAGTGGCAATAAACTGTTAGGGATGTACTTGTTATATATTATATGTTGTATGTAATTGTATGTGGAACCGGCAGGGACTGTCTGCCGTATATGTGATGTAATCCGCTCTGAGTCCCCTTTGGGGTGAGAAGAGCGGAATATAAATAAAGTGTATTATTATTATTATTATTATTATTATTATTGGGATGTGGTTGGAAAAAGAAGAATATTTTCACAATCTGGGCTTTTAGGAGGATTCTCCCTCCTTGAGGTATATGCTCTGAGATGGGAAAAACTCCTGAGGTAGCCTAATTCAAAGGGCTTTTTGACTGTGATCAGAAATTCTATCTGTCTGTCTGCCCATCCATCCAGCCGGTTATGTACTCTATTAATGAACCACTCCTTGGACATTTTCCTGGAAGCTCATGGGATAAAAATTCCAGACATCTGCTTGAATCTAGTCTCAGTTGTGTTTAGAGGACAGCCACTGAAATCTTCTGCTAAACCATAATTTCCATGGGTCTACTTTAAATACAACAAAATTAGGCTCCAATCATTATGGTGTTTTCTTGTGAGGTAATGTATTCATGGTTAGACAGTTGTCTTGGCTCCCTTAAGGCGCTGCCAATCACTGTCAGCAACCAGAAGACTTGGTCTTGTACAGTAGAAAAGCTATCTATATCAGGGAGGGCATCTTGCAGCCCAGGAAGCCAAGGGATCTCCTTCTCCAATGGTGTGACTGGGATCTTCTATAGCATTTTTCTTTTTAAAATCTCTTTTCTCACAGCTCTTGCCTCAGGTTTCATTCTTGCCACAAAGTAGAGTGATGTGCCTGCTCCATGCAGCAGGTTTAGGGTTTGTCAAGAAAGAGATACACATTTATGATTGTAATCTGACTTGTGATCTAGATGGCAGAGAACCATATGTGTCATTGGATGATTGAATGGAAGAGTGGGAAGGGGTCATCTTGGGTTGTTGTGCTTCAGGCCACAAAATGTCTTGAACTGGCACAGCTCTCTCTGACTTACCAGGCATGTGCACCATGCGACAGTTGCAGTTCTCTACCAAGTATCGAGTTTCACAGTCGATGCGGCAAGCTGTGATGCTGTAGGTATCATAGAAATCCGATTCCATTGTCACTGACTTGCATTGGCCCCAGGGAGGAGGAAGGTAGAGGAGCTGCAGAAGAGAGGAGGAAGAAGGAGTGAAAAAGGCAGCATCTCACTGGTCCTTCTGGAAAAGGAGAGAGGTAATACTTGGCCCATAATCCTTATCAAGGATCAGATAGTCCCTGCTCTCTCACACAGACATCACTGCAGCCTTGTCCCTAAAAATGTTTGCTGTATCTGAAGTTAGGCAAACAGTATGGGCTAAACAATGCAGCCTATCAAAGTACACTGGAAACCACTAAAATATGAGCCAAGGGGAGAGGTGGAGCCTGTGTTTTGTGGAAGAGCCAATTCAAACCTAGAACAGGAGGACACGTGGTACAGTCCCCAAACTAGACAAGAGGCTTTCAAGTGAGAAAGTTCATGTATGAATCCTCCCTCTATGATCCAAAACTTTCTGTGAGTTGAAGACATCATTTGCGTTGAAAAATGGCATTTGAGTATTTAATATTAATTTCATGATTCCCTCCACCTATGAATTTCATAGGATTTTTTCAGGCAAGGAAAATTCACAGGTGGTATGTATACATAGTATAGTATGTACTATATATAGTATCAGAAGAGTCATATCATCTGCTTCTTTACACATGTATAATGCACACAAATGTGTGTGTGCACACACATACATCCTGGTTCTACGTCAAGCTCAAGAAACCCTATTTCCAAAATTGTGAACATTGTTTTTTTTTATCTCCTATGCTATATTTCCCTCTGGGACGTCCATAACTGAATATCCCAGATGAAAGCATCCTTGCATAATCATTCAAAACATAAACATGCAGTGAAAGAATAGGTAAAGTTGCTTATTTTCAATCTCCCTTCAAACTCTGATGATAAAGAACAGTTTATTTCTGTACAATGAGATCTTTATTTAGAATGTATGTATACCCACTTTGCATTTAAAACATTCTTAGAGCTGTTTCAACAACTAAAAAGGGCCACCATAAATTAAAACTGTAAGTAATAGTATATTTAATCTTTGCATATGCAGATTAAAAGTGGAACTTAGAAGTCACTGGGGCTACCAGTCTACTCTGTGACTATGATTTTATCACATTCCCTGCACTCAGAACCAAAGACACTCATTCCATTACATCTCTATTTCTAGATATTTACTGGATAACATATGGTCATCCCAATTCCATTGGGTTGCAGCTCCCATTAGCCCCATTAGCTAAGGAACAACAGGAAGTTTAGTTCAACTGCATCTGGAGAAGCAAAAATCACACACCTTTGACATTCTACACCAGGCATGGGCACACTTCAGCCCTCCAGGTATTTTGGACTTCAACTCCCAGAAATCCTAGTCAGTTTACCGGCTGCTAGGAATTGTGGGAATTGAAGTCCAAAACACCTGGAAGGCCGAAGTTTGCTCATATCTGTTATATTCTCGTCCCTGTTATCAGGAGATAAGAGGATTCACTCACAGAAATTCCCATCCTGCCCAGATCATGGGGAGGCTCACTTTATTCCACCAATCCTGGTAAGATAAGAGCAGTTTAAAAAGGTGTGGGGCAGGGTCCCCTTCTCTTACCCGTTGCTCCTGGCAGGACACAAACGTCTGGAAACCAGGTGCCACTCCAAATCCCAGCTGGTCAATGAAGGGTGGCTCATCCTGGCTGTGGATCTGCACTTTAATCCCAGCTTCAAATGAGGTCTCATCTGTGACACACACACAAAAAAAGAGAACTCAGGTGACTTAGGTGGGTAGGGCTCAAGCGCGAACCAAGAAGCAAACCCCCTTCCCTCATTCCATTGTCCATGATCTTCTGGGAGATCCAGACACAAGTCTTGAAGGGCATCTGATTAGGGATGTAATTCTTCGCTAAGGTGCATCTGAACTGTAAAACTAATGCCGTTTGACATCACTTTAATTGCCACAGTTGAATGATATGGACCCATGGGAGGTGCAGTGTACAAGGTCTTTGGCCTTTTCTGCCAAAGCATAGTGGTGTCACATCAAACTACAGATCCCAGGATTCTATAGCACTGCGCCATGGCAGTTAAAGTAGTGTCAAACTGCATCCTAAGTGATATATGTTGGAATTCAACACCACACTGCTCAAATCTGTAGTCCTCAATGAGGAAGAGTTTAGTTAGCTTAGAGTAGTCTGAGGGTTTCCCATTTTCCCATGTCTCCCATATGACAGTTCTAAATGTACCTTATATACTCGAGTATAAGCCGACCCGAATATAAGCCGAGGCAGCCAATTTTACTACAAAAAACTGGGAAAACTTATTGACTCGAGGATAAGCCGGGGGCGGGAAATGCAGCAGCTACTGGTAAGCTGAGGGGGCAGAAATTGCCTTAAAGTCATTTTGTGTAGCTTCCAAAACCCAACACTTGAGAACCTTTTGCACTACAGCCAGATATTTCCAAGGTCATGCCCGAAGAGCTTGGTGAATATACCCTTTTTGAGATGGATCTAAATCAGACATGGGCAAACTTTAACTCTCCCGGTGTTTTGGACTCTCACAATTCTTAACAGTCAGTATTTGAGAACATAAAAGTTCTGGACCGCTTTAACAACCACCATGTCAGACTACACAGAGAAGCCATTGAAATCCACAAGCATATGGACCATTTCAACAGAAAGGAGGAAAGCATAAAAATGAACAAAATCTGGATCCCAGTATTAAAAAACCTCTAAAGTCAGGACAGTAAATAAAGAACAACAGTCAGAAGACAGGGGAATTCGAGACAAGAAACAATCCGGGCCAGCTAACACCTCCCAACAAAGGGTTCCCCTAGGCAGGAAGCACCCAGGTTTTGAAGCTACAAGGCTATTCAATGCTAATCAAGGTGGCCAATGGAAACATTCACACTTGCCTCAAGCAGACAAGACTTCATTCTCACATCCTGGACCTCCCAGAGAGATATAAACCCCACTTGCATAGTTTCCCACAGACCTCACAATCTCTGAGGATGCCTGCCATAGATTTGGGTAAAGGTCAGGAGAGAATGCTTCTGGAACATGGCTATATGGTCTGGAAAACTCACAGCAACCCAGCCTGTAGGCTGTTAGGAATTGTGGGAGTTGAAGTCCAAAACACCTGGAGGGCTGAAACAACTTTTAGCATTAAAGAAAAAGGTGCCCAGGATTTTCCCACTTAATGCACACATTATTGGCATGTCTGGAAATGTGTTAATTTCTCCTGCTATTAAAAAAAAGTATGTTTTGGATATGTCCCAAAAGCTAAAATAACTGAAGAATAACTTAAGAACACATATAGCGATGGGGGTTTGTGCTCAACAGAACTGAGCCTTTTGTGTTTTTCTATAGTACTATTGATGTACTCTGAAGAAGCATAGGATGCTTCTATTCCAGGCATGGGCAAACTTTGCCCATGCCTGGTGTTCGGAATTGTGAGAGTTGAAAGCCAAAACAATCTGACAGAGAACTAGGAGTTGTAGTTTGGTATGGTACTGGCTCTCTTCGGCAGGGAAGGCTAAGGACCTTGTAAAACTACAACTCCTGTGATTTCTGTGGCACTGAACCTGTTGCAGGGTTTTTGGGGGCGATTCCCCTTTAAGGAGACTCTCCTTGCACTGGCCATTCCCCTTTAAGGCTAGCTCCCTCATGGCCGAAGAAACAAAACGGGGAAAGAGACATATTTTTTCTTCCCCCCTTTGCAGGCTATGTAAGACTTTTAAGACTTAAGAGCTACTGAAAGAAAGGGGGAGCTGAACAGAGAAAGAAAAGGGACCCCAAAGAGGTGGGGCATAATAGGAGAAAGAAGTTTCTCCTGCAGGACCTTCTCCGAGGCACCTTTGTTTTGATTCTCCTCCAGCCTGCCTGCACTGTGGGCAGAGAGAGAGGGAGGAAGGAAGGGGACGAGGCCTGAGTTGGTCAGGGAAACAAAGCTCTGCTGCTTTGGGGGGTGGGGTGGCAGCCTCTCCCTCCTGCCTGTCCCTCCCCAGGAGCCCAGCCGGATCCAGAGGGCCATGCTGCCACCCTCCTTGTGACTTCTGCTGCTGCCTGGCTGCTTGGCTCTTGTTTGCTTTCTTTCTTGTTTGGCCGCCTCTTTGCCTTCTTCCCTCGTCTGGTGCTGCCCAGATTGTTTCCCTCCTTGCCCTTTCCTGCCTCCTTCCCTCCAATGTTTGATCTCCCTTCCCCTTCTTCCCCCTTCTTCCCCCTGACTGTCCGACCTCTCCCCTCTCTGTCTCCTCCTTCCCGGCTTGTTCTTGGGGTAAGCTTGTATTGCTCGGCTGCAGGTTTGACTCCTTTCTGAGGAAGGGGTCGGAGGAGGAGGTGCTATCGCCGGTGCTACCACCGGTGTCCAGCCGGCCTCGGAGCCAGAGCCTTTTTCTTTCAGCCTCCCACCCTGCAGCAGCTTATAGCTTGACTTGAACATAAGCCGAGGGGGCCTTTTTCAGCCTTAAAAAAGGGCTGAAAAACTCGGCCTATATTCGAGTATATACGGTATCTATTTCCTCTCTGTTTCTGATTTCATTCTGATTGGTTGTGTAGAATGGATACTTTTCTACCTCAAGCCTTTAAATCTGACTTATATTTTTACATCTGAGTATGTGCTGTGTGCTTTGAGATCTCTCTCCGCGTGTGTGTCAGAGATGTAGTGATTGCCGTTTCCCCCTCTCTTTGAAACCTTAGAAGATAGGGGTGTTAGAGTAGCTCAGACCCAGTTCTTGATTATTAAGAAATGCAGTGATTTCTTATAATTGTAAATAAACCTTTTGTGTGATTTTTAAGATTGGACTCTGCACCTTTGCTTGTCTAAGCTCTTAAATCTTTACAGCCACATCACTGCACTTCATGCTTTGCTCGCTAATAAGCCGATGCTCAATTTTTGTATCCTGTTTGTTTTTGGATGCTCGTCTATATTTAGGGTAGTTTTTCTATAAAAGTATGGATGCATCCTATGTAGCAATTTTAGCAATTTTCTTGCTGAGAGAATGTATTTGAAAACCTAGTAGTTTTTGAAGGCTTTTTACAAACTGGAAATTATTATGTGAAAAACTATGGTTGTTTGGCACAGAAAACATCATATTGTGTGTGCAGAAAGCAGCATTTCCACACAGGAAATAGTATACAGAAATGTGAATTCCAGTTTCCTGGGCAGAAAAGGCTTCTCATCAGAGTTAGTGATCAAAGCATATTTTTGAATATTCTTTCCATCCATTATCCTGACTAAGCATTTTTATTTTAGAAATGAATGGCCAGCAACCCAGCAACTTATGCACACGGGGCCTCTGAGTGAACTCTGCATTGGGATCCAGGCTTTAACCCCTCTCTCCCCCGACTACACTCTTGACAACGATCCTATTTTATGAAGAACAATGTGCTATTTGTAGATAAGAGGCAGCTCTCTGCGTGACAGTGATAAGTGGGTTGTCATGGTGAATTGGATGGGATAGAAAAAAGGTAAACTAAGAAGAAGGGCTGGAAGGAGGTGTGGTGAAGGGTACCAGAAAACCACGCAAGTCTAAGAAAGTAATAACACACAGAAAGTCCTAGGAGGAATGGGGCAGAAGGTGTTGGCAAGAACTTGGTATGAACAACTAGAATCTAGAATGAAAAAGAAATAAGCCTAGCACAGGAAAAGGGCAAGTTGTGATCATCCAAGAGGGAGAAGGCTGACCAGCTCTCAAAATATGAGGATGTTGTGTTGTATAACTGAAAACCCACAAAAACCACATACCCGTTTCTCCCCAGACTGGAAGATATTCATCCTGCTGAATATCCAGCATGATCTCCAAGCCGTTCCCAGTTCCTCCTTTCATGGTGATGAGTGGTGGCTTGTCAGGCTGACCTGAGTTGAACGTGTAGCACTTTCCATAGCGTGTGAACACCTGTAGAAGGAAAAGTGCAAGGATTAAACCAGGAGCCAAACTCGCCTGTGGAGTCCTGCCAGTCCTGCCAGCTGGGGATAATGGAGATAAAAGCATAGCGGAGAATCACTGACCCATTCCACTTCGCAGTGGCATGGATGAATGTGTTCCTGTCATTTTCTTGTGATTATTTTTCCCACTTGCATAATTACTTCATCCTGTTTTGGTATCATTTTGCAATCTTTAAGCCATTCATTAAAAGCCTGACCAAAATAAAGGAGGAAACGACCAAAGCATGGTCTTCTCCCTAGGTACACACTTCTGTGTGCGGTTTCTCCTATCAAGCAATTTCCCTTATAAATGCATTTTGGAGTACTATTTTCTACAATGTGGTCATTTTAAGATGTGCCAGTATTTTTGACCAAATGTCTGCATTTTTGTATGCATTTTTAAAATGAAGAAAGGCACCGTCATTCTCCAAAGTACAGAAACAGACATCGCCTGGCATTCTTGAACAAATCCTGATTTGGAAATGAGAAATTTGGTCAGTTCTTATGACATAAAATGGAAAGCAAATGACATCCTTTCGCTATCTTTACTATGCAGTGACTTATAGCTCAAGGACATGGCCTCACATTCACTGCTCAGTTTCAGCACCAGGGATAGTTACAGCCTACAAAGCGCCAGTAATTTCCCTAATTATTTATAGGGCTTTCCCAATGGAATACGGGGCAGTCTCGAAATCACAGAAATACAGAGGAAATACACATGAGAGGTATTTGATGAAAGTCATGGGATTGGAATGCATGATAGAAGCAAACTGGAGCATTTTCAGTTGTGTGTGCAAGGGGACTAAAACCCATTCAAAGTAACACCAAGACATGGAGACTATGAATTAAGGTTTTTTCCCCCAGGTAACAAAGGCCACTACTTGCTTATGGTTACAGCTGATAGCAAGGGTTGGCAGCCACACATGGGTCCTGGATCCAACAATGGCCAGCCCATTTGCTGAGCCTATGGCAGTACCCCACACAAATGGTTAGAGGCCACAAGGCCAAATTGAACACCTCTATCTTGTTCCCACTGCAACAGCAGGTGCCGTCCAGCCACCAGTCTGGGCCCACCTGGCTAGTCATGTCCACCAGCACAAAGCCCGGGAGACACTCCCATGCGGGGAGTAGCCAGAACAAAAACAACAATCATAATAAAGAGATGGGTGGGCAGGGAGAGAGCTCGAAGGAGACTGAGCGCCAGAGCTCAGTGAGCCCAAATATATTCCGGGGGTGGGGGCAGACAAAAGGGAGAAAGTCCACTCCCAGTCAGCCAATCAACAGTAACCAGAAGATTCAAACTATTTGGCTGGCTGTTCCTGCTTGGGAGGAAGATTGGGGGGGTTTGCACCGCACTGCAACTCTCCCCAACCAGTGAGTCAGTAGGGCTTTTTTCTGAACTGTGGTTTACATGGCAGAAATCTGGCTGCATGTTCATCAGCCTCGAAAAAGGCTCCAAAACCTTCAACACAGAGAACATGAACAAACGTAAAGCCCATACACTGATCAGTGCAGAGCTGACGCTTCAGAGGTGAATGCACTAGTTGCTGCCTCTGCTGAAGAGGAATAACTTCCACCAAGCTGGTATTTACACTCTATTGGGCAATTCATCATTTGCAAATGCCCAGTTAATGACCCCTGCCATGCCATTTATATAACAAATAGGCAAAGGGGTGAAATCTGACAGCAGCTTCCCAAAGAATGTGAAAAGCTTTTGAGATATCATAAGGCCTCTTATATCCCATCCATTGCTTGGCAGAAGTGGGATAAGTTTCAGCCAAATTCTTAAACAATAAAACTGAGTCACAGACTGGGAACAGACCCACCCAGAGCTACAAAGTGAATAAGCAGTTAGGCCAACTCATCACTTATATTTATTTTTGACCTCTTGAGGAGACATTCAAAACATATTTCTTTAAGCAGATGGGACTCATTTCCTCGGAAAGACTCCCACTCTTTTCCAGTCTAGTTTCTGAGTGCCTTGCACACGCGAATAGCTGGAATGTTCCCTAATTCTACTTTCAAAGTGGAAAAAAACCCTAGATACCAATGTGTTCCCATTCCCCCGCTAATTCATCAAGGTGGGTGAGTTTACTCATTTAGATGTCTTGCTGGTTCTCATAATGGCAGAGCTAGCAATTTATGTTTTATGGAGCTGCATACTGACAATCCATAAGAGGCATTGTGGGCTCACGTTTTTTTGTCCTGCCTATGCCAATAAATGATTCACCAATGTCCAACCCATCTTTGCTATACTGGTTACAAATGAGTAGACAGGAATGTTCACAATACAAATCTTTGAAAATTCTGGATGTGTTTTGCCCAGTTTCACAGGAAGAACTTGAGGCAAATTTCAGCAGTTTTGTGTGTGTGTGTGTGTGGTGGCACCTCTTCCCGAAATGGCAGGGAGCGACACCCCACCTCCCCCCAGCTCTTGGGACCGCAAGCTGCTCCTGGCCGGCATGATAGCATTGTGAGATTTTCAAGCCATCTGCTCCATTCTCCCGCTGCCTGTGTCTTCAAGTTGGGTGTATATCACACTAATTTTGGCACCTCATCTTGATTTTGAAGTCATTACTAAATTTGAGTTGTAACACAGAGCGACTCTTATTTTATATAAAGATATTAGGCTCATCTTTTTGTGGCATAATTGCCATCTGAAGTCTGCGTGTGTCTCTCTGTGTGAGTCTGAAACACTATGTTTTTTCAAATGAAGGGATTTGTTTTCCTTCACATTTTATAGAGTCTCATTTGCCTTATTACTATTAAGAAGGCAAGATAATGGAGAAGAAGCCAGCCTAAAAAACATGAGATTGGGTTAACTTATCCTCTCCTTCCCACCACAACCATCTGTGCAACTGAGATTAGGGTCGCATGAGAGATGAAGTAGGGATGAAAAAGGTCCCATTGCCAGTTGGGTCTGACTAGATACCTCTACCTCTGCATCTGACAACCAGCAACATTAGAACTCAATGTACAGATAATGCATCTCTTATTTGGATTTCTGAAACTCAAAGCACTCCAAAATTATCCACACTAGCGGCTGAGATAGTACCAGTTTTGTTTTCTGATAGTTCATTGTACACAAACGTTGTTTCATGCACAAAATTATTGAAAATATTACTTATAAAATTACTTTCAGGCTACGTTTATAACAAGTATAAGATACACAAAGAATATTGTATTTAGACTTAAGATGTCTCATTATCTGTTTGCAAGTACAGTAGAGTCTCACTTATCCAACATAAACGGGCTGGCAGAATGTTGGATAAGCGAAAATGTTGGATAATGAGGAGGGATTAAGGAAAAGCCTATTAAACGTCAAATTACATTATGATTTTACAAATTAAGCACCAAAACATCATGTTTTACAATAAATCAACAGAAAAAGCAGTTCAATACCCAGTAACATTATGTAGTAATTACTGCATTTATGAATTTAGCACTAAAACATAACAATATATTGAAATAGCTGTGGATCCGGGCAGGAGGCATACTGCATTGGATAATACAGAACATTGAATGAGCAAAGGTTAGATAAGCAAGACTCTACTGTATTCCAAAATCACGCTCCTTCCCCAATCTGAAATATGGAACACTTCTCTCAGTCATTTCAACCTGTACTTGAATATTTGTGCATGTACTTTCCAGTATGACAGTCTCTGGCATTACTTCGCGAACGAAGATTCTTAGGAAGGACTCATCCCATGCTTTCTACAAGCGCATTGATGACTAAGGAGGTTGGATGTGTCCTTTGAGCCTGTGCAACTGATTTTTCCGGTGGAGCGCAGTGTGCACAGAACTGGCCTCACCCTTTAAACCAAAGGTTCATGTGCTGGGGCCTAGCAAGCTTAGCACAGTGGCAGCAAAGTCCTCAGGTTTTATTTGAGTTTCCTGCTAGAGAGCCCATCCTGCCCATTGACGCTCTTTGTCAGACCCTTCGGTTGTGACCGGTCCGGCATGGGAGGCCCTACCGGTGGCTATTATGCTACCGCCAGCATAGCTCACAACTTCATTAGGGTACGCAAGCCTCTCCCCCGTGACAAGGGGGCGCCAAGGGAGAGTATGACAGTAATAGATAAATATATAGACCGACAGACAGCTAGATAGACAGAGACAGATATTGCATTGTTTCAACTTACTCCCCTGAAGAAAAGATGTATGCTTCAAACTCATTGAGATAAATGTTTTCTTGGATCTTTTCCCTCTTCTCTATTGCCATCATTCTTATTGGCAACATTCCCTGTTCCCATTTCCTCAGTTTCCCTCACTAGATCCGCCTACCCTCTTGGCAAGGTAAGGAGTACATAATCAGGATACTAGTTTGATACCTGACATAAAGGCTTAGAATATCTGTAACGCCTTTGTTCCTTTTTTGTTTCCAACTTAAAGTGACCCTAAGGTGAATTTGTCACAGGGTTTTCTTGATAGGATTCATTCAGAGGGACTTTGCCTTCCTTTGAGGCTGAGGAAGTGTGTCTTGCCCAAGATTTCTCAGTGTGTTTGTATGGCTGAGTGGGAATTCAA
The DNA here is from genome assembly GCA_030556195.1 of Anolis apletophallus. Classification (NCBI taxonomy): domain Eukaryota; kingdom Metazoa; phylum Chordata; class Lepidosauria; order Squamata; family Anolidae; genus Anolis; species Anolis apletophallus. The sequence continues at coordinate 135,405,575 of JARBWK010000001.1, read as the reverse complement.
ACTCTGAGGTCCAGAGTTATTTTCCAACACCCAAAGCACTATGTCACGCTAGTTTTATTTGTTCCCTTACATTTATAAAACCAAAAAATACAATCCTTTGGCATGCAAATGCAGATCCCTAGACATAACAGAAATTATTTCTGCTATTTCTCCAGCTAACCTGCTATTGTTCATTTTCACTGGGACAGACCATCCAGCACAGAGTAAATTCATATGACAAGGTTCACCAAAATGTCAACAAGTGGATTTTCCTTGATTTTATCATCTCAATTTTCATGTTTCACACAAATCAACAAACAAGGAACTTTAAAATGGTCTACACATGCTGGATGCCAGAACATCCACTGGTAAATCCCCAGTGATTTGAAATGATATGGATTAACTAATATAAAAAAGTTTCAAGATTTAAAGGGTGTCCCATTGAGGAGGAGGGAGAAAACTGTTTTTCTGTTGCTCTAGAGATGAGGGCACAAGGGAGCAATGGTTTCAAATGGCAGGGATTTGACTGAAAAGATTAGGAAGAATCTGAGAGTAAGAGCTGTTGGAGAGTGGCATAGGCTGCCGGGGAGTGTGGTGGAGTCTCCTTCTCTGGAGGCTTTTCTGCAGAGGCTGTCTATCGGGAGTGCTTTGATTGTGCCTTCTTGCATGGCAGGGGGTTGGACTGGATGGCACTTGTGGGTCTCTCCCAGCTCTATGATTCTATACCAGGAGTAGGCAATGGATACACTTTTTTCTCTCCTGTCCACCAACTCATCCTGACGAAAGCTAACCCTTTTGAGATCCAAACGTTTCCCATCTTCCCTTCACTTTCTGCATCTAAAAGAGAAGAGGAAGGGGAGGAAAGGGCAGGGAAGGGGCTTGGGGAGAGCCCCCTCCCTGCCAACCCACCTGCCCTTCTCCAGCCAGCAATTGGAGCCCCCAAGTTAAAAGTTTGCCCGTGCCTGTCTTATGGGGAAATGGGCAGAGAGTCAGGCTGGCTGCTCTCTGGATGGTCTTAGAAGTGCTAAGTGAGTGTGCCTACTTTCTTTGCCTGCCCCTTTCCTCCTCTGCATGAAAAACTATTACATTAATCGATAACATGACCCCATTGTAAAGTTTCCCTCTAACCATTTTGAGTCTATTCTCTTCAGTGGAGATTTTACCACAATAAGCCTATATTCTCCTGAGTATAGACTGAGTATAGTATGCTGAAGTCAATGAGAATATGAAGTTCTCACTGTGAATTACAACAGTAATCAGTTGATGATGAATAATGAATTCCTAATTCTTCCAATATCTGTACTGTGAATTATTAAAGAGGATTCAAACTTCATCAACACATTCATTCATCAAATGAATACATAGCTTCACTAAGAAGAACTGAGGATCCAGATTTAACTTTGAGGTACAAAAAATATTGTTTTCATCTGCCAAAGTAATTAAAATGAAAAAAGGTACCTATTTTTCTGGGGAAGAGAGATAAGCTATAAAGCAGGATCATGATGAGGATTCAGTCATGAAATACCTCCAGAAAGGTACGCAAGGTCTTAGGAAGGCTGCCTAAATTTCATCGCTCCCATCTGAACAGCACATCTCTCCACAAAGATCACTCTCGTCACTTTAGCAGAAGTGTGGGGGAAAATAGAAGAGCTGTTTGACCCATCTTAGTTTTTATATTTTTAGAAGCAGCATCAGCAGCATCAACAACAACAACTAACTCTTATGGATACCAAACACACAGGATCGTTTGGCAAGTAGGGATTCAATAACAGGGGCATCTATTTCAGATTTCAGTTAAGAGGTGCAGCTATGGGTTGGTTTTTTTTTGCAGAGAGGAAAAGACAATAAATTTTGTACAGATTCAAGGTGAAATCTGCACTCCTAAGCAAATATACTAGAGAGTTTCATTGAGCACAACATAACTGGTCATGTAAATAGAAATACTTTGAACTGTGTCACAAAAATTCTCTACGGCCATAGCTAATGCTAAGAAAGACCGCTGGATAGAGCTGCTTGAGAATCTTGATAGGACCAAGAGTAGCTGAAGAGACTGGCAATTGCTGACATGTCTGGATAGTGACCCTCTGGTCAACTGTGGACATAAATGTAACACCAGACCAGATAGCACATCAGCTAATTCAGAATGGGAAAACCAACTGCAGCAGAGTAAAGATGAAAATTTGAAATCCACCAATTGTCATCTCTCCTAAACCTGAAAGAACGTAGAGAAGCTATTAGGTACAGGTAAAGGTTTTCCCCTGACATTAAGTCCAATCGTGTCCAACTCTGGGGTGTGGTGCTCATCTCCATTTCTGAGCCGAAGAGCCGGCGTTGTCCATAGATACCTCCAAGGTCATGTGGCTGCATGGAGTGCCGTTACCTTCCCACCAGAGTGGTACCTGCTGATCTACTCACATTTGCATGTTTTCGAACTGCTAGGTTGGCAGAGAGAAGCTATTAAGTGATGTAAAACTGGTAAAGCACCTGGCTTAGATGACTTAATGATGGAGCAAATAAAATACTTGGGCTTCGAAGATGAAATTTTGAAATTTTACCATCAATGCTCGGCACACAAACAGATTCCCAGACTATGGAGAAAAACTAAGATCATTGCCTTTTTAAAAACTGGTAAAGACACCTCCAATGCCAGGAACTACTGGCCAATCTCGCTCCTATGCCATCTATATAAAGTATATGAGAGGATGCTCTTAAATCAGTTAGGACCTGTTATTGAACCCCAGCTCATTTCACAAGAAGCAGGTTTCTGACCAGGGAAAACTGTACAGCCCAAATTCTTAATCTGACTGAGTACATTGAGGAAGGATATGAAAAAAGTTGCATTACGGGAACAGTTTTTGTCAACCTTATGGCAGCCTACGATACAGTGCAACATAGAAAAATGCTGCAGAAAGTCACGATATTACCCGGGACTATGATTTTACAAAAATTGTTCAGATCCACCTAGAAAACCGCAGCTTCTACATGGAGTTTCAAGGCAGGAAAAGTAGATGGAGGAGGCAAAAGAATGGTTTACCCCAAGGCAGCGTTCTTGCACCGACTTTGTTTAACATCTTTATTAACGATCAGCCACAACCACCACTCACAAAGAGGTTTACATATGCTGATGATCTTGGCCTAACAATACCAGCAAAAGACTTTGAAACACAAAATACAACTTACTCATGCCTTAAAAGATCTCTCCAGCTACAACAAAGATAACCACCTGAAGCCTAACCCTGCCAAGGTACAAGTGTGTGCTTTCTACCTAAGGAACCATGAAGTCAACAGGAAACTGAAAGTTACATGGGAAGGCAAAGAGCCCGATCACTGTTCCCATCCTAAATATCTCAGTGTCACCTTAGATTGAACACTAACATATAGGAAACACTGCATGAACACCAAGCACAAAGTAGCTGCACACAATAACATCCTGCAGAAACTTACTGGTAGCGAATGAGGTGCAGACCTAAAATTAATAAGAACATCAGCCCTGGCCTTGTCTTACACAACTGGCAAGTATGCCTGCCCTGCTTGGCACAAGTCTGCCCACGTGAAGCAGGTGAACATAGCATTGAATGAAACATGCAGAATAATCACAGGAAGTCTTATACCTACACCTGTTGATAAACTCTATAACCTCGATGGCATTGCCCCCCCTGATGTGCAATGGGAAGTTGCTGCCAATTGCGAGAGAAATAAGGATGAACACTGTAAAAGCCATCCACTGCATGGCTATCAGACTCCTCCCAGTAGACTCAAATGAAGGAAAAGCTACACTAAAACCACCACTCCTCTTAACGTTTCCCCAGCAATGGAAAGAGTATCCCTTTGGGCAGCTAAACCAGGAAATCCCAAATGGATGCCCCCCCACGATGGTCTTCCTCCAGGGGCAAACCAAAAATGGGCAACTTGGAAGCCCCTGAACCGACTCAGAAGTGGAGTTGGCAGATCAACAGACAACCTGGCAAAATGGAACTACCTAAAAGAATCTTCCACCTTGTGCAACTGTGGAGCAGAACAGACAACTCTGCATCTGTATGCTTGTCCGCAAGGTCCTGCCTCATGTACAGAGGAAGAACTGTTTGAGGCTACAGACAATGCAGTTGCTGCTGCCCATTTTTGGTCAACAGATGTTTAGCCGCTGGTGCGCCTTCTGTTTTTCTCAGTTTTATACTAATTTATCCAATGCTTTTGATGCAAAATAAATAAAAACTGTGTCGCAATTGAACAATTCAAAGCATGTTTGCTCAGGAATGAGTCCCAGTGTATTCCATTCCAGTAAGACTGTTCTGGAACATGATCTTCATTGCAAAGGAAAAACAGAAAATTTGAGATAATTATTTTTCTATACCTTATAATAATGAAAGGAATACATTCTGAGGATATCTTCAGGAGCGCTGTGTGTTTGTGGGTGCATAAGTATGTTGCATGTGCGCATATGTACACGTCAGCACCTCAACTTCCTCCACCAGTCTTCCTTTGAAGTTGCTCTGTTTGGTAGCATTTCCAGTGACAACGGGTATGGGAGCAGGCTTCACGTTTTGGCATTCAATGCGGCACACAATAAACAATGTAAATTATGTCTCCTTCCCTCCAAAAGCAACATTATAAATACAAACCTGATTTGCATCCCATGCCCTTACATAGAATTCAGATCTTTCAGCATTTCATTTATTTTAACATAGCATTACCTATTTGTTTATCATTTAATCATTCTAGAAGTTTTAGAGTCTAGGTTTTATTTTAGATAAATGACTCTGCGGTGTGACCGAATGTCAGAGACTGAGGAGATGGAGGATCAAAACCCCATTTAACAGTAAAGTTATTCCTCCTGAGAATTTCAACTTTTATTATAAATCAGACAAGGATGCCCATTAGGACACAGTCCATCCCTCTTTCAAATATAAAGAAAGATGGATGGAAATTGATTATTTCATCCTCATTTGCAAGAGTGAATTATTACTGCTAGAGAGAACAAATACTTCTTCACAGTATTTCACCTGTTTTCAAACATCCTGAAGTGCTGGGGAGGGATTGCTCCATAGAGAGGTACCTGAGTTTTCTCTACAGGAGATCTGTCTTCTCTGAAGGAAATCTGTTTGTCGTGTGTGATTGTAATAAACATATACATATTTCTTCCCAGAGTCATTACTTCAGAACACAATGTGATGTTTGAAAACCTGCACAAAAGTTTCACTGGTGCAATGTTTTTTCCAGTTGGGTTTCTGACTGTTCAGAAGCCCATTTTTCAACTTGGAAATGAATCACTGGAAATATTACTTCTATTTCTATAATGGAGTTCAATGAAAGGTGAAGTACTAGGTACTGTCATGAAAGGAACATTAGGAGGAACACAGGAAGATGCTATACACTGAGTCAGATGAAGCTTGGGACTGCCTAATGCAACAAGGTCTATATTTCTGGACAACAGCTCTCTAGTCCAGGCCTGGGCAAACTTCGGCCCTCCAGGTGTTTTGGACTCCAACTCCCACAATTCCTAACAGCAGGCTGTTAGGAATTGTGGGAGTTGGAGTCCAAAACACCTGAGGGCCGAAGCCTGCCCAGGCCCAGCCTAGCCCCCTACAGCAGGTTGTCCCCCTCCTGAGAAGTTGTTGGACTACAAACCCCATCACAGGCAATGGTCACTGCAGAACAATATCTGGGGTGCCATATGATTCCCCTTCCTTGCTCTAGAACAGTGGCTCTCAACCTGTGGGTCCCCAGGTGTTTTGGCCGACAACTCCCAGAAATCCCAGCCACTTTACCAGTTGTTAGGATTTCTGGGAGTTGAAGGCCAAAACATCTGGGGACCCACAGGTTGAGAACTATTGCTTTAAAATCTATGGGTTGAGACACTGGTTCTTCAACCAAGGAATGTGAGATGGTGGCACAATGGGTTAAACCCTTGTTCTGGCTGAATTGCTGACCTGAAGGTCAGCAGTTCAAATTCGCGAGACGGGGTGAGTTCCCATCTGTCAGCCCCAGCTTCCCATGTGGGGACATGAGAGAAACCTCCCAATGGATGGTAACACATCTGTGCATTTCCTGGGCAACTTCCTTGCAGACAGCCAATTATCTCTCACCAGAAGCGACTTGCAGTATATTCTCAAGTCATTTCTGACATGATTAAAAAACAACAACCAAGGAATGCTGGGTATTGAACCTGGGACCTTCTAGAAGCAAAGCATGTGATCTACTAGTGAGGTGCAGCTCTTCTCCCATATTTAACATGTTTGGTTTATGTTTTTCTATCTCAAATCTTTAGCTCTATAAAGAAAGTTCTGAAAATGTTTGTGCAACACCTGGCTACGTCTCAAGAGCAGGGTAGAAGGGCTGTGGAGGATTTCCAGAGGTTAGGAAGGCACAGAGCTTGGAAATTTTGCTTTTGAAAGCTACAATTCCCATAATTTCCTGCCAGCATGGTCACTGCCTAATGGCAGATAGACTTCTGAGCACATTTTCATTGCTTCCAAATGCCTGCTAGGGTAGTGAGGATCATTTTTGCCTATTAGTAGTTATCATTCAAAAAACAACTTTTTCAAGCTTAAGAAGACAAAATTACATTTTATGCAGGGAAAAATCCAAATTTGTAGGGAGTGGAAGTCAGTTAACACAATGGGAGGAGGGGTTCACATCTTCCCTGGAATCCCAGTTCTGCCCCAAATTGCTGCCCTAATGCTTCAGAGCAAATGTTGCCATGCAGAAGGCTTTACGGTGGGCAGGCGATCCGCCCCCATTCTGTTTGCAGACGTTGTTCCACAAGCGGAAGGACTTAATTGGATTCCACCTGCAGGGCTTTGTCTCTCCCCATGATGGTGAAAAGAATAATTTATGCAGAATAAACATAAATATGCTTAATGCATATGTATTTATACAAATGGCAAAAAAGCCAGCCTTTCTTCACATATCTTTTTTCCCCAAGGCAGCTGAGGGAGGGGTGGATGGAAGGGGTAATCGGAAATGATTCATCTTGAAAGGAAGGTTGCACCACACATCATAAAAGTTTTCATTTGAACAACAAAAACAAAATGGAGCAAAAAAAGAGAAGTTTCGCTGGCACAGATTTGATTATTAATGAATTATGTGTTGTCACCTTTGATACAGCCCTATGCCATTTTTAATAGGGACTGCAAGCTTTGCAAGACTGAGGGACACTGGGAATGTGTGATACGCTTTGTACATCCCTATGAAAAATGGCATAAGGCAGCACCAGAGATCATGGCTGGAGAGAGGGGTGCATACTAAGGCCTGGACGAAGCTGAAGCATGGAAAGTAACAGTTAATTTGGGTGGAATGGAGACACTTGTGGCATGCTGCCGTAGCCATGCAACCAGGATCTTTTCTTTGTAAGGAGGTGTCTGAATCTGGCTGATGGTGTCCGAGTCTGACTGCTGCTCACTTGCTTCCTCCCTGCCTTTCCCCATCCACATGTCAGCTACCTCCCTGCCTTTCTCTGCCCACCCACATGTTTCCTCACTGGTTTCTTCCATCTGGGCTCACAATTCCTCCCTTCTTTCTCAACCTGCCAGCCTGCTCTCCTGCCTTTCTTCATCCAGCAGTGAGAAAGGCAGCGAGCATGTAGGCAGGTGAAGAAAGAAAGGAGCACTCAGTTTTGCCCTTCCCTTCTCTGCCTGTCTGCTTTCTCCCTGCCTTCCTTCCCTGGGCACTGAAGAAAAGTACTGAGCAAGTAGGCGGGCAGAGAAAGGCAGAGGGAAAACAAGGGCGCAGGAAAGTAGACATCCAGTAAGGTGGAAAAAGGGTGCCCACTTGCACCTTGCCTTTCTCTGCACTTTTATTCATCCCCCACACTGCTTTCTCCCACAGCAGGAAGCATGTTCAGATGGCAGATACAGAGGATGGAAGAAGCCCAGCAAGGCAGCCAGAGAGTGCCATGGGATTTTGCCCCCTGCCTTTTCCTTCCTGCCTTCTCCTGTAAACTATGCCACAGAGACTGCCACCTCATCCTTGTGGGCCCTGCTGGTGGTGTCATTGCCATTTCCTGGGTGAAACAGACATATGAAGGACACAGAAACAGGGAGATGAGCAGCAGCAAGTCTCTGCAGGCCATGGATGGTGGGGCAGCTGAGGTGATGGTGGAATGTATGACCGTTGCTTCTCCAATGCTGCGCAATGCAAGTGTCACTGTTTCACCCAGATAATGCCAATGATGCCACCGGCTAGGGGACAAGAGGCTGAGGTGACAACCCCAATGCAGAGGCTGTGAGATGACAAAGTGATGACCTTGGAGCCTTTACTATCATGTTCATGGCATTCATTTTTATTGGGAAAACCAGGAATCTCCAAAGCCGTTTGGAAGTATGACCCTTTTGGAGATTAATTGGTAGTCACAGTATTTGGAATAATCTAACCTTTTTGGAAAGGCATGACCTTGTTAAGGATCATAGATGATGTGCTGTCACCTGTGATAAAGTATGATCTTCCCAAGAAGAATTAAAATCTCACTTGAGTAATTCTGTTTATTCCACTGACTTTTCCTCTCAAAAAAGCATATCCTATATGCAAATTCATCACGCCATAAGTGGCACCTGGATATATGTACAGCCAACTCTTGGCTTTTGCAGGGTTAGGGGCACAGCAAATATCTCTGGGGTAGGAAGAGGCAAAGAAGAGATGGGGCACTGCCACTGCAATCACTGGGAGGCTACAAACTCTGTCCCCCAGAGACTCCCTCACCTCTCTGCTGCCTTCACTGCCACCTTGTGCTCAACCTGCTCACTCACTCTGCTCATTCTCTCCCCTGCCTCTTTCCCTCCTAAGCCAGGGCACACATGGAAGTGTCAGGAACATGGCAGGAAGGACATTGGGAAAGCAGCTGGGGCTAGGAGCAGGACTGTGTTGTCCTCTGCCTTCCCTCTTCTTCCCTCATGTGTGGCCCAGTCTGTGTATATGTGTTTTGGGTGTATATATGTGTATGTACAGTATATATTTGTTTTTTGTGTATATGTGTGTTTGCGTATATATATGTAGTTTTGCGCAAGTGTTGTAATGTAATTTTTGGTTTTTTGGCTTTTAAGTCTCTTCTGCTGTGTTTTTCAATATTTTTATGAGTGATGGTCACTTGCTGGCCTGATACGTGCATTGTATCCAAATTTGGCATCAATTCACCCAGTGGTTTTTGAGTTATGTTAATCCCACAAACAAACATTACATTTTTATTTATAAAGATTACGACAGAACTCCTCAGGTGGTATCTCTCAGAATGAAAAGCAGCAGGGAAAAGGAAAAAAGCAGGGAAAAGAACAGACCAACAGATAAAAAAGTAACAAACTCCAGATCATTAAAAGTATGGCCAAATGAAACAATTTTCAGCAAACTACCAAAACCCATTAGCCACGTGGGAACACAAAAAGGGCTTCTCAAAAAGTCAAGACAGGACTTTCTAATGGCAACTGGACTTTCAGCTGGATCTTGTTATGTTTGAAGTCGGGTTGTTGTGAATTTTCCAGGCTGTATGGCCATGTTCCAGAGGCATTATGCCCTGACGTTTCGCCTGCATCTATGGCAGGCATCCTCAGAGGTTGTGAGGTCTGTTGGAAACTAGATATATAAACCCAATTTTTCTAGTTTCAACAGACCTCACAACCTCTGAGGATGCTTGCCATAGATGCAGGTGAAACATCAGGAGAGAAGGCTTCTAGAACAGTGCTGTCCAACTTCTTCTGGCCCAAGGGCCGGAAGAAGTATCACTGATCACCTGGGGGGCCGGAGGTGATCAGTGAGCGGGGGCGGGGCCGATCGCGGGGGTGGGGCCACTTGCGGGGCAGGGCCGCTCGCTCATGTAGCCCGGATCCCGGGCGCCAGCGCGCGCGTGGGGAAAGAGTGACGAAAGAGGAGGCAATCAGCTGACAGCCTCCTCCTTCATCCCTCCTCTTTCCCCCCGCCCTTGCTCGGATCCCGGGCGCCGGCGCGCGCGGGGGGAAAGAGGGACGAAGGAGGAGGCAATCAGCTGACAGCCTCCTCCTTCATCCCTCCTCTTTTCCCCCGCCCGCGCCCTTGCCCCGATCCCGAGCGCCGGCGCGGGGAGGGGAAGGAGGAGGGGAAAAGGAGGAAGAAGGCAGCCAGCTGACTTCCTCTTCCTTCGCCCCTCCTCCTCCCCCGCGGACGCGCCGCGGCTCCGATCGCGAGCTGCGGTGCGGGGAGGGGAAGGAGGAGGGGCGAAGGAGGAAGAGCTGGCTCCCTCCTCCCTGCCCCTCCTCCTCCTCCTCCCCTCTGCAATTTTTTTTTGAAATTTTTTTTTTGGAAAAAAGAAATCTTGCAGGAGGGTAGCGGGGGCCGTGTCCAACAGGCTGGGGGGTTGTATACGGCCCGCGGGCCGCCTGTTGGACAGCCCTGTTCTAGAACATGGAAACTTACAACAACCCAGTGATTCCGGACATGAAAGCCTTCGACAACACAATGTTTGAAGCCGTATCTCACCCCACCTTGCTTCTGATGAAAATGACAGTTTTAAAAGAGCTGGGCAGACTATTTAGCAGAAAGGAACATGTTCAAACAGTAAGCTTACTTACTATGTGCACTAGAAATATTAGGATAACCACAGGCATCTGAGGATGCTTCCCTACTCCATGAATACCAAAATGATATTTAGCTATTGCTGGGAAACTTGGTCCATCAACACATGTTGAGAATGAAGGGTTCATAATGAGAACTGGGGAACAGCTTTAAAAATAACACAGAGTTTACTTCAGGTTGCAGCTCTCACCACCAGGGATGAGAACTGCAGCTCCTCCTGCAAATACGCATAAATCATTGCTGGCACAAGAAGTTAAGTAGCTGATCACGAACAAGCTTAAATGTCCTCCCACTCTTGTACCAAAAAACGGTTCTGGCAAAGAGAAGACAAATCTCGAAATGCTTGGGGGAAAGGGCAGTGTATCTCTGGTAAGCAGTAGTGAAACTTCATGAATGAAAACGGGCAGCAGCTTGATCCTGCCCACATGTACTCATGAGATAGTCACTCTTCATTCAGTTGGGCTTCTGACCACAAGGAAGTAAACACAAGCCTGTAGCGCTGGAGCAGAATTTCTACTTTGCTTCTAAGATAGCTTTGCACCTCATCCTAGGAACCCCTGGTGGCGCAATGGGTTAAACCCTTGTGCTGGCAGAACTGAAGACTGAACGTTTGGAGGTTCGAATCTGGGGATAGCGCGGATGAGCTCCCTCTGTCAGCTCCAGCTCCCCATGCGGGAACATGAGAAAAGCCTCCCACAAGGATGGTAAAACATCAAAACATCCAGCCGTCCCCTGGGCAATGTCCTTGCAGATGGCCAATTCTCTCACACCAGGAGCGACTTGCAGTTTCTCAAGTTGCTCCTGACACACATACACAAAAATTCCACTACCTGTGCAGAAGGAATTTAGCAAGAGTTGGAGGGCGAAAACAGGGTGGGCATATGTAAGGCAACCAGTCTGAACAAAAAACATAGGTAAATGCAGTCAGATATTTAACAACTGCTCATGAAATGGGGTTATATTGAGATATGAGATTCATGTATCTCCCGAGTTTGCAACTTTTGTCTCTGCACAATAACCACAAAATTCTGGCTTGTACAACTACGAATTTCTTCTGCAAGGAGCCACAGGCGCATAGGTTCCCCTTCCCTTTGAATTCTTCTTTGTAGTCCTAACTACAAGTACTAAGCACACTTCACTATGAAAACTGTATTCAGAAATGATGATGAGGGTGGGTAGGGATCTGCAGTTTGCATTAACTGCAAACTGGTTGACGTTCTCTAACTCTCATGCATTTGTGGGGAGGAAGAAGGGGGAAGCTAGAGCACCTGGGCAAAGGCTCACCTTCTCCGTCATGCCTCTCAACCTTAACAAATCGGAAGATGGGTGTTGTGGGACTAAAATCCCCAGATCCCTTCAACTAGCATGGAGGGCTGGCATATTCTCGGAAGTGGAGTCCGGAATAAATCAGAAGATGGGTGTTGTGGGAGTACAATCCCCAGAATCCCACAACTAACATGACAGGCTGTCTAATTCTGGGAAGTGTAGTACAAGCCCCTTCCTACCTCTGATTAGTACACACTGGATACATTAAAATAAGCAAGTAAATCAGACTTTGACAAGAAGCCCAAGCTTTGGGTTTCCGAGCAATTCCTCATGCTTCTTCTGACAGTAACTTATTTTTATGGTTCCCTAGAAGAAATCACATCCCGGAAAGGTCTAAGATAAATTTTATCTTTGTATACTTGAGGATCTTGATAAGAGAATAGTCCTTTGGCAATTGTGGTACTCAGTGATACCTTCTCCCTCTATTACACATATTAACACTGCTTTCTTATTTTTAAAAAATCATTGGAACTTAAGGTTTGATGCAGCTACTATTGATTTCCACCCCAGGCCCCTTTTTGCCACCCTAACTTACAGTTGTGAAGTTGTGGGGGCCACAGTGCTCGCCCTGAAAACGGCAGGAGAGGAGCATTTCCTCTAACTGGTGGCCCAGTCTGTCCAGCAGATGTCGCGTGGATTGCTCTTCTGGTGGCGAGGGAGGCAAGTAGTGGGAGAAGTTCAGCAGGGCCCCCAGCCAGAGCCATCGGGGGTCCTGCAGCAAGGCCCGGATGGCCGGCATTGGATGGAGGTTCTTCCTGAGGAGTCCGAGCCAGTAGCCAACCAGGTGAAGGTCTGCCCGGCTCATGCGGCGCACTCGGAGCAAGTTGCTGTTGCAGAGGGTGACAGCTGGGAAGGTAAGGTTGTGGGCATAAAGGAGGTGCACCTTGGTGTTGACAGGCCAGGAGAACAGGTAATGGACGCGGTTGGAGGACCAGGTAAACAGCAAGCCCAAGGAGGCCAGGAAAGCCATGAGCCAAAAAGCCCGATGGGGGCACGAGAAGTGCGCGGTGAAGACGTGGCGCAGTCCATGGAATGTGGTCTGCCTCAGAGCGAAGAGGGAGGATGGGTCCATGACATGACCTGTCCAGCTGCTATTCGTGCCAGCCACAAGTTAGGCAAGTAACTAGCCCTCAGGGCAGAAGATAAATCCTAATTTGGCCAGTCAGGTCTTCTTTGCTTTACTAGCTCTTTCCCCTGCTTCTTCCTGTCAACTTGCACCTCAGCTGCCTTCTGCTGGTCCTTCAGAGAGTGAGCAAATGGACTCGGGGATGAGGAGATGATTGTGAGAGTTGCCAGTAGCACTCAACGCTCCAGCAACCTCTACTGGCTCTGAGGAGAAAGCAGCATGTGCTGCGCAGTGCTTTGCTCTGTCTGTGCGCTTCAAGAAAACGTCTGGCTCAGGCATCCAGAAAGCGACCGAGAGCGTGCCAGAGTCAAATCAGGCAGGCAGAGAAGAGGCAGAAAGAGAAAGACGGAGAGATGAAAAGGCAGGAAGGTGAGTGGGAGGGAGAGAAAAGATGAGGGAAGAGAGAGAGAGAGAGAGAGAGAGAGAGAGAGAGAGAGAGAGAGAGGAGGAGGTGAAGGGAGCTGATAATTGAAAGGAGCGTGTTGACTGAAGGATAGAAGGTACACAGATTCGGATACTGGAGGCTGCAACTCTACCAGGAGGGAGGGGAAGGAAAAACTCAGAAAGAGAAGGCCAGACAGACAGACAGCATGTATGGTTGGCAGGAAGGAAGGAGCACTTTAGTAGAGAGCAAGAGAAGCCCAAGTGCAATCTTGCCCTCCTCTGCAGTCAGTTCAACTGATTTTCAAGGCTCCTTCTGAATGAGTGACAAGTGCCCTTAAACCAACTCTAAGCTTGCAGTATCTATTACACACAGATATGAACCATATACACTCCATCTTTCTGTCATTGTGCTTTGGGCTTGATAGATTATGTCAGAGATGTGGGCAACTGGTTGTTATGACCCTCACCATCCTGGCTTTTGGCTGTGGCTGATGGGACATGTGATCCAAAGAAAAATCTGAGGGTTACAGATTCCTTACCCATGTTCCCAACAATGGTTGGATTGGCTTTCTTAGCAAGGGGTACGAACATATTCCTTACACTTACTTTTATTTGCAGTTGTATACACAGGTCAACCAATCATATTTTTAAAAAGTCAAGGAAGTATGTCTATGTGTGTTTGAAAGCTTTCTCTCTGTATGTGTGTTTGTGGACAAGCCAAAACATTTGTAGAGGATGCTATTCAGGCAAAGTTACCAGCTCTGGAAATGACATGAGAATCATACAGCAAAATTAGGATAACATACAGATTATTTTCTCTTTTCTACAGCTGAGCATCAGGACAAAATGGACTGGTACACTTGCAGTGGAAACCCATGTATATTTATTTAAACACTTAGTGGACTTCCCCTGGCTAAGCCCCCCCCCACTTCTGGAGATTACTCATAAATGTGAAATTTCCCTCTTCTAGCAGAGATATCCCAGTTACAATATCTTTCAAAACTTCTCACTTTAAATTTTGTTTTGTCTCGAAGGGGTTAGTTTAGCTAATATTAAACAGGAGACTGACATTGCTGGCATTTACTTTGATCTGTTACACTTCTTTCCAAGATAATTTATGTCTCAGTTCTTCTGATGTCTTTTATGAGAAATTTAGATGCAAATTCAAATGAAATGATATAATTAATATTATGAAGAGTGTACCCATATTCAAAGCTTTCATTGAATTCCAGTGTTTTCTTTATGTCACAAGAGGGGTGCATATGGTCACATACTTCTTGCAGCAGAAAATATTATTAGACTAGACCAGTGTTTCCCAACACTAGTGTGCCGTGAGCGATCATCAAGTGTGCCATGGAAAATTCTTCTCCACTCGGGCTCCCTTCTTCCCAACCACCCTCTGCTCGCTTTGCTCACGCTGCCGCTTCTGTCGCCATTTTGATCCGAGGGGGCAGCGCAAGCGTGTTCAGGAGGGGAGGGGGGAGGGAGGAAGACGTGACCCGTGCAGGCACTACTGTGCAGACTCGCCCCACATCTTTCCTGAACACGTTCACGCTGCCCCCTCGGATCAAAATGGCGACAGAAGCGGCAGTGTGAGCAAAGAGAGGCAAAGCGAGCAGAGCGATGCTGGGAAGAAGGGAGCCTGAGTGGAGAAGAAAAGGTAAGTGTTCGGCAGGAGGGGGAAGAAAGGGCACGAAGGGGAAGAGGGAGGAAGAGGTCTCTGTCAAAAGCTGTCATGGGCAAACTTGGACCTTCCAGGTGTTTTGGACTCAAACTCCCACCATTCCTAGCAGCCTCAGGCTGTTTTCCTTTCCCCCCCTCAGCCACTTAAGCAGGAAAGAGCCTCACTCAGGCTGTTAGGAATGGTGGGAGTTGAAGTCCAAAGCACCCAGAGGGCCGAAGGTTTCCCATGCCTGTTTTAGAGGGACCTTAAAGTGGTGAGCCTCCTTCCAACATTGTGATTCTGGATAGAAAGCAAACAACAACATAACATTGTTTGAGTCCACAGTGCTCTCTGGGTGTAGGTGAACTACAACTTCCAAACTCAAGGTCAATTCCCAAGCAAACTCTTTCAGTACTTTCTGTTGGTAATGAGAGTTCAATATGCCAAGTTTGGTTCAATTCCATTGTTGCAAGAGTTCAGGATGCTCTTTGATTGTGTGTTAACTATAAATCCCAGAAACTGTAACTCCCACATTTTGTGTCATTTGGGTTGGTGGTGTGCCCCAAGGATTTTGTAAATGTAAAAAATGTGCTGCATCTTTAAAAAGGTTGAAAAACACTGGACTAGACTATGATAGCCCATGTCCCACCATAATGAATGCTTCTCATTAGCAAGCATTCTAATATCCTACCAATAGCTATTTTGACAAAGAGAAGCACAAAACTCCACAAGCACATCTCTTTATCCTAAGAAACAGAAAAACAGTGGTTGTTATGTGCCTTCAAGCTGATCCCAACTTACACTGTTTTTTATGGTTTTCTTGTCAAGTTTGATTCACAGGATATTTGCCAATACTTTTCAAAGTACTGTATATACTTGAGTATAAGCCTAGTTTTTCAGCCCCCTTTTTCAGACTGAAAAAGTCCCCCCTCCCTCTGCTTATACTCAGATGAGGGTCCTGGCGGGAAGGCGTGGGGCTGAAAGAAGGGCTTCTTTCAGCCCCACACCTTCCTGTCAGGACCTTCACCTTTCCACACAGCAACCCAGCTCTTTCTCCTCTCCTCGTGCAGCGTGCACCTTCCTTCTCCCTCTCTCTGTGCAGCGCACACATTCCTCTCCTCTGTTTGCGCCAGTCTTTCCCATTTTTTCTTATCCATATACTGTACATACAGCATTTCGCCCAAAATGTAAATTAAAAATAAACATTGGTGGTTATTGGAAGGATACATAAGCACATTAACATTGAAGGAGGTTAGAAACATTAAAAGAGGTTGGGTTTTATTGTATTTTAATGTTTTATCTATATATGTTATTTATGTATTTTAATGTGTATGACCTGCATTGAACTTTTGCTGTAAGGCCGGTCTGAGTCCCTCTTTCGAGGTGAGAAGATTGGGATATAAAAGTTATAAAAGTTTTAAATAAATAAATATATAATAGAATAATGATTTAATCAGAATTGCACAGTCTTTACCTTAAACTACAGTTTTATGTAAATATTTAAAAAGTTAACCCACTGATGCCTCAATTAATGTAATTTTACTGGTATCTAGTTGTATTTTGAAATTTAGCTGCTGCATTTCCCACCCTCGGCTTATACTCGAGCCAGTAAGTTTTCCCAGTTTTTTGTGGTAAAATTAAGTGCCTTGGCTTATAGTTGGATTGGCTTATACTCGAGTATATATGGGCGAATAGCCAGCAATTTGGTGCGCTTTCATGACATCCAAAATCTGTGCCTTGCATTTTGGAAAAGTTACCTTTTCAATTGCAACTCCTACTGTCTGTGTTTGGTGTGGGTTTCTAGAGGTTGCTCTCTAAAAAAGTAACTTCTCCAAGCTCTTTTCTTCCTAAGAGCAGGATCAACCTTCTTGATGAGTGATCTTGTCTTGGGTTAAAGGGATGGGTTGGTTCAATTTGCTGTTCTGCCTCAGGCAGCAAAACGCCTTTGGCCAACCAGGGCCAAGGGCATCACCCACATGCAGTGGCATGCCTGGGGCTGTAGGCTTGTCAAAGCATCACCTTCAGATTGTGGATGATTGGCTGTGTTTGGTTTCACAAATCACACGCTGGGAACAGTTCTACTTTTGAAAGTCAACAGCCTCAGAAGGAGATCTAAGCTGCACTGATTTCTGGGACAGAGTGTGATGTGACAGATGGAAGCGAGACAGGCTGTGCATACAGTGTGGGTGGATAGGAAGGCGGAGGCTGCACTTGAACAGTTCCATGTTCACATGAACGTATGTACAGGGGAAGACAAAAAAGCCTGACTCCTAGATCAGGCAGCAGAGTTTCAGAATATATGTTCATTGTAACCTCAACACTGATTAATCTAGTCTTGGTCCTCACAGAATGACCTGTCCTGGCTGGCTAGCAGGCATGAAATGTTATTTGTATTAGTTTACTTATTCTCACTTGAAAGTTATGTGGATGTAACAAACATTGTCCTGTGTTTCTGTAGGAAATAAAAATCAACAAGTATTAAAATAATTTTGATGAGGTTGAGAAGCTATCTTTAAATATATGAAGGGATATCACATAGCAGAAGCAGGCAGCCTGTTTTCTGCTGCTACAGAGACTATAACGGGGACGGGTGTGTGGCTGTTGCTGGTGACTGGGTCCTGGGTTGTTCCCTTGGACGGGGTGAGTGACCAGAGCTGTCTCTTTGGGGGCTGCTGCCCCCTGGGGCACGGCCTGGCCTGCCCTTGCACGGAGCGGCGTGGCTTGGCTGGTTCTGGTCAAGGAGTTGATGCCAAGGCCTCTCCCATGGACTCTGCTGCTGCCGAGGGGGCCTCTGGTGGGGAACCTGGCATGCAGCACCCTCCACCTGGGAACGAGGCCCACCGTTGCTGCCGCTGATGCCTGGCTCTCGCGGAGAGTGAGGTCTGGAGGGAGATGCTGGAGACTGGAGCGCTGGAGCGTAAACTGGAGAACATGGCGGATGACCTTGGGGACGCTCCTGACCAGGCTGTCCTGTTGAGCTCCCCACGCAGGTGCAGAGGGAGCCGCAGAAGGAAGCGCAGGATGACCCTGCAACTACCGCGAGAGCCAGTTGAGGACACTGCCCTCAGCTTTGTTCCGGTTCCAGATCAGGGATCTGTTCAATCACCCCCTGCTTCAGCAGGGGGTGATGGCATCTTCTGATACTGCTACGGCCCCTGAGACTCAGCCAATGGACTGCCCACCTGCAGCTGACTGGCCGAGGCCTATGCCAACGAAGAAGCGAAGAAGGTTCTGTACCAGGACTTTTTGGAACATTAGTTCCAGGAGCTGGGAGCACTCTCCGGTGAGTCCCCAGCCCTGGAAACAGGACAATGCAAGAGACTTACTTCTAAGTCACTGGGCCCAGAGGGTAGAGTCGGCTCCCCTCCCCCTGGTTTAGAGACTTTCCGTGACTTCCTGGGGGCGCCACAGCTCCCTTCTTTTGACTGTGTGACAGATATTACTGCCAGACATCCCCCTTCGGCAGCACGGCAGCCTGCGTGGGACCTGAGCTTTACTCCAGACCTGTGTTTTGTTACTGATTCTTTTAAATGTCGTATTCCCTCTGTACTCTCCCTTCCTCTGTCTATGTAATCATCTCTCTACTCTATCTTGTTGTTTTTCTGTTATGTGTCAAACTCTGTAAACCGCTCCGAGCCTTTGGGGAGTGGCGGTATAAAAGTTTGTAGAATAAATAAATAAATAAATAGATAACAACTTACTCAAATTATGGGAAAATATGTTGCATTTAAATATTAAGAAGAATTTTCTAACAAGTGTTTGACTGTAGGATGGAATACCCTGGATGTTGGTGGATTCTCCTTTATTTGAACTTTTAAACAGAAGTTGTTAAAAACTCTCAGAAGTGCTTTAGTTGTGGACCTGCACAATGGAGGTTGGACTTGATGGCCCTTGGAGTTCCTTTGAATCCTATCATTCTATAATTAATTAAATAATAACATATTTTGGAAAAATCTGATTAATTGGAGGGATATAACTTTTCTATTAATGAACTAGACCAGTGCTGTCCAACTTCTACTGGACCTAGGGCCGGACTTCCAGTCACTGATGGCCTGGGGGGCCGCTCCGCCCGGCCCCCCCCCCCGCCCTCGGCCACGCCCCAGCCACACCCCCCAGCCCTCCTCCTAAAGTGTCACGCCAGCCTCAGAAGCGGCGATTTCGCTCTGAGGCTGGTGACCCTTTAGAGGGAGGGCAAAGCCAAGGGGAGCCCTCCATGGCTTCTCCCTCCCTCCTAAAGTGTCACGTCAGCCTCCTCCCCTGTTCTGCCTCTTCCACCGGTGCACTGATCAGGGCGCCGGTGGGAGAGGCAGAACGGAGAAGGCAGGCCTAAAGAGGAGGAAGGCAAGCGCTTGCCTTCCTTCTCTTTAGGCACGCCCCTCCCCTGTTCTGCCTCTCCCACCGGCGCACCGATCAGGGCGCCTGTGGGAGAGGCAGAACGGAGAAGGCAGGCCTAAAGAGAAGGATGGCAAGCGCTTGCCTTCCTCCTCTTTTAGGCACGCCTCCTCCCTCCCTGGCTCCTCCTCCTGCACCGCCTCTTGTCCCTCTCACCGCGCCGATGCAAACCGGTTTGCATCGGTGCCGCGAGAGAGGGAATAAGAGGGCGGTGCAGGGAGGAGGAGCTGGCTCCCTTCCTTCTCCCTGCCCGCCTCCTCCTCCTCCTCCCCCCTCCCCCGCCCCTGCGATTTCGCAGCGGCGGCACGAGAGAGGGACGGAGGGGGCGGTGCAGGAGGAGGAGCTGGCTCACTTCCTCCTCCCTGCCCCGCCTCCCCTCCCCCGGCCACCATTTTTTAAAAATATTTTTTTAATTTTTTAAAAAAATTTTAAAATGGCAGCTGGGGGCATAGCGGGGGCCGTGTCCAACAGGCTGGGGGGCTGTGTACGGCCCCGGGGCCGCCAGTTGGACAGCCCTGAACTAGACCATGTCCAGAGAAGGGTGGCCAAAATGATAAAAAGTTTGAAAGCCAAGCTCTGCAAGTTGCAACTCAAGGAGCTGAGTATATTTACCCTGGAGAAAAGAAGGCTGAGAAGGGACAAGATAGCTATGTGTTTAAATGTCTGAAGGGATATCACATTAGGGGGCGGGGGGAGAGGCAAGCTTGTTTTCTGCTGCTCTGGAGACCACAATGGAGCAATGGATTCAAATGGTAGGAATAGAGATCCCACTTAAATCTTAGGAAGAATTTCTTGACAAGAGCTGTTCAAGAGTGGAATACACTTCCTCAGAGTCCTGTGGAGTCTCCTTTTCTGGAGGTTTGGAAACAAAAGCTGGATGGCCATCTGTCAAATGTTCTTTGATTGTGTGTCCCTTCATGGCAGAAGGGGGTTAGACTGGATAGTCCTTGTGGTCTCTTCCAATTCTAGAAGTCTATGATCTTATATGTCCCTGGTGGTGCAGCAGGTTAAACTGCTGAGCTGCTAAACTTGCTGACTGAAAGGTTAGCAATTCGAATCCGGGTAGTGGGGTGAGCTCCCACTGTTAGGCCCAGCTTCTGCTGACCTAACTGTTTGAAAAATGCAAATGTGAGAAGATAAATAATAACCGCTCCATCAAGAAGGTAACGGAGCTCCATGCAGTCATGCCGACCACATGACCAAGGAGGCGTCTATGGACAATGATGGCTCTTTGGTTTAGAAATGGAGATGAACACCACCCCCCAGAGTCAGACACAACTAGACTTAATGTTAAGAGGAAACTATTATCTTTACTTATACAAATAAAAGCAGTCAATAAAAATGTTATTTTTCAGTCAATCAAAGTAGTAACCCGTTTATCAAACAAGATAGCATGTTCATTTTCTAGAAAGCTGCTTACACTAAACTTCCAAGTACATATGCACACAATGGTGCAACAAATGTTGTTGTCTAAGCATTTGCAGAGGGGAGCACATGCTGTACCTAGGTGGTTCAGTGGTCCCTTGTGCTCCTTTTGCTACTGAAGCCCCCTTCTCCCTTTCAATCAGCCCCACTTTTGATGCTAATTGTATTAAAGCAATTACATCTTCTGGTGTCACTGGTACAGTATGTGCATATGAGAGTAATGTAGAGATGTACTACATGTCCAGACCAACTAAAAGACTGTAATGCATGAACATATTCATAGACACAAAAGGAAACCTAGAGTTTGGAAATATTATTTTGTACATAAAATGTTATGTTACTATTGTTTTTTTTGTTAATTGACATCAAGTCAACATAAATGAGAAATCTCCAAGTCGCCCTGTCAGTAACAGCCCTGCTCAGGTCTTGTAGAACAGTGATTTTCAACCATTTTTGAGCCGCGGCACATTTTTTACATTTACAAAATCCTGGGGCACACCATCAACCAAATTGCACAAAATGACACTCTAACACAGTAATACATATAGTTAATATGTTTTTAAATGTATTTATACACTCAGTGTGAAACCTGGGCCTGTTTCGATGAACACAACATAGATATCCTGGCAGGAATGGCAAAAAGACAGAAAGACACACATGAAGGTCTTGCTCAACAGCTGTTCATTTGTGGGATTAATATAACTCAAAAACCACTGGACAAATTGCTGCCAAATTTGGCCACAAAACATACTAATACTAACCCAAGGAGGGACCATTAGTCAAAAAATTGAATTTGTCATTTGGGAGTTGTAGTTGCTGGGAGGTATAGTTCACCCGCAATCAAAGAGCACTCTGAACTCCACCAATGACAGAACTAAACCAGATGTGGCAGACAGGACTCCATGACCAATAGAAAACCCTAGAAGGGTTTGGTGGGCATTGACCTTGAGTTTGGGAGTTGTAGTTCACCAACATCCAGAGAGCACTGTGGACTCAATGTTGGATCAGGACCAAACTTGGCACGAATATTGAATATGCCCAAATGTGAACACTGGTGGAGTTTGGGGGAAATATATCTTGACAATTGGGAATTGTAGTTGCTGGAAGAGAAGGGAGGGGGGGGAGAGAGAGCGAGGCACAAGAGAAGGGAGGTGGAGCACGCGAGGCATAAGGGAAGGGAGGAGGAGGAGAGCGAAGGCATGCTTTGCGTTAGTGCTTGCTCCTGGCCTCCTCTTCTCCCCCCTCCCTTCCCCTCCATTGGCGGCTATGCTTGCCTGCCTGCCTGCCTGCCGGGGCCCTTATGCAGGCCAGTCAGAATCAGCCGGCGGGCTGCAAAATGCCCAGGTCTGGTATTGGAGGTTCCAATTTCCCATGGCACACCTGATAATCGCTCACGGCACACTAGTGTGCTGCGGCACACCAGTTGGGAAACACTGTTGTAGAAGCAAAGCTATGACTTTCTGCATTGAGTCCAGAATCTGTTTTCCTCTTTTCCTACTGCCTTCTACCTTATCAAGCATTATTGCCTTTCCAGATGTGTCATGTCTTCTCACGATATGGCCAAAGTATGGCAGTCTCAATTTAGACATCTTGGCTTTGAGGGAAAGTTCAGACTTGATTTGCGTCTTTTTAGCAGTCCACTGTATCTACATTACTCTTCTCCAGCATTACATTTCAAAAGAATTGATTTTCTTCCTATCAACTTTCTACGTTGCCCCATTTTCACAACATACATAGAAAATGGAAATATGATATAACGAGCAAGCCTAACATTAGTATTCAATTATATTTAACTAGCTGAACCCGGCACGCGTTGCTGTGCCCTATGTAGGAGAGGAGGGAAAGTCTTAGTATGTAATTTTTTGAAATGATGTGAGCATGTGTTGTATGTGTGTGTATATATGTGTATGCTTGTGTGTACGTATGTATGCGTGTATGTCTGTTTATATTTGTGTGTATGTATTTGTGTCTGTTTATATTTGGGGGTATGTGTGTGTGTGTTAATATATGTGTTTGTGTATGTATGTGTATATATATGTATATATGTGTATATGTGTGTGTGTATATATATATATGTATGTGTGTGTGTATGTATGTATATATGTGTATTTATGTTTATGTATATATATATATGTGTTTGTATATATGTGTATATATATACTTGTGTATATACAAGTGTAAAGACTTGGCTATATGCATTTGTCCCAACTGATGTATGCCAACATACCGTCCTGCCATGTATTGCCTCTTTATGCTTGCGGGATCATATATACGTCTTTTATCTGTTTATTGATGTTTTATTGATTTTATGCTGTAAACCGCTCTGGGCTCCAGAGAGAGCGGTCTACCAAATCGAATTTATAAATAAATAAATAAATAAATATATGTGTGTATATGTGTGGGTTTGTGTTCTGTTGTGCAGGAGTTTGTTGTTTTCATTATTATTATGGGGTTTTTTTGGGGTAACCTTGCCTGTCTCTTCCTTGTCTGTCTGTTCTGCTCCCTGATGGCCCTTCCTCGCCACTTCTGTGTTGAGGGGGGGGAGAAGGGGGACGTTTGGTAGGTGCAGGGTCTCGTTCGCTGCCTTCGCGCTGTCCTCCGGCGCCTCTCTTCCGCTCCCAGAAGAGGAGGGGAAGGGAGAGAGATCGCGCCGGCCCCTTTCGCAGGAGGAGGTGGGGCCGACAAGAGCACTGGTATCCACCGCAGCCGTCCTTCTTTGGAAGGTCCCCCTTCGGCCCACACTGTGGCAGGGAAGTGGCGAAGGGGGAGCAATGGTGGCGGCGCTATGTCCGCCTCTTCCGCCCCCTTCTCGCTCTCCTTTGCCGCCTCCGTGTTGCTGTCTGAAGAGGAGGGCGAAAGGGGCCCGGGCGATCTCTCTCCCTTCGCCCTCCTTTTCTGGGAGCGGATGAGAGGCGGCGGAGGAGAGTGAGAAGGGGGCGGAAGAGGCGCCCATGGCGCGCCGTCGCTCCCCCTTCGCCACTTCCCTGCCACAGTGTGGGCCGAAGGGGGGACTTTCGCAAGGAGGAGGGCTGCGGTGGAGACCGGTGCTCTGGTCGGGCCTCCTTAGCTTCCTCTGCCGTGCTCCGTTTGTGGACCCTGGGACGTTTGTTTACCCGGGCCACACGGGCGGCACCGTGGTCACGTCCTCAATCTGCTCCTCCACCTCTCTCGTCGCTTTCCCGGCCCTGCCGCACCCGTCCTTGGCCCCGCTGCACCCGTCCTCCTTGTGAAGGTTTCTCTTCGCCCGGTCCATGGGACAGGCGAAGGAGGGCGATGAGGCCTCTCTCGGAAGAGGAGGGTGAAGGGAGAGAGAGCGGACAGCTGGCGGAAAGAGTGCGAGGAGGCAGTGGAAGTTGTGAAGGCCCCCGCGCCGTTTTTGAGGTGGTCGGTGGTATGAAGAAGGAGGAGGTAGTGTTGAGGGAGGGTTGTTGTTGAGGGGCTTGGGTTTGGGGGGGGGGCTGTGTGAGTCGCCATCAGTGTCAAAGAGGGCTTTCCCTCTCTGCCGGCCTTGCGGGGGAAGGAGGCAATTGCTGTGCAGCATGCGCCGCTATTTTCAATGGTTTTTGGGGGGCTGTGTTTGGGGGTTTGGAAGGTAGGGGGGGGGTTGTGCCACGATTTGACCTAGTGGTCTTTGGAAATGTGTTTGGTGGGTTTAGTGGTTCTGGGGGTTATAGTTTTCCCGTGCATGAGCGTCAAAAACGGACTGTCTCTTTTTATATATATAGATTACACTGCAGGACCTTGTCCAGCTCCTTCCAAGTCCTAGTCTTCTTCTGAATTCACCATTCTGATTAATGATTGGGCCAAGGTATGCAAAATTAATAACACAATAACACACTAGTAATCAGGGGAGAGAGTTGGAGGGAATGCTACCTCCTACCTTATATACATCATGGCTAGGATAGTTTTTCTTCCATGTTAAAGTCATCAAATAGGGTCCTTGTGATGCAGAGATTTGCTTCCTCTGAGACTGTACACAACTATAGCTGGCTCTACACTTCCTGGAGTGGCTAAGCAAAAGGTAATAGTTTGAATACTGAAGTTGGGATAATCTGTGCTATAAATCCAATTTCTATGTATGAGTGGGAAAGCTGGACACCAGGGCCGTAAGGATTTTGTTCGGGGGGGGCTGTGTTGGGTTCGGGGGCTGAGACTGGGTGGAAGAGGGTCTATCCTAGCAAACCTTTTGTATTGTTATCCCAATAACCCCATTAATGTGGGATATAATGAGCATGGTGATCAGATCATGATATGAATAAACATAACAGTTTAAATAATGTACCAGTAAGGCCTATTCGCGGACCACCCTGAGAATTTCGGGGGGCTGGCCCCCTTAGCCCCCCGCCTACATGCCTGCTGGACACTGAAGAAAGCTGGCAGGAAATAAATTAGCTAATTTGAAAAAGAGCTCTATGAATATCATAGACTGCTAAAAGACAAATGAGTGGGTCCTAGAGTAAATTAGATCTGAACTCTCCCTAAAAGCCAAGATGACTAAACCCAGTCTATTTTCCTTGGAATATATCATAATACTATGTGACTCACTATGTGACAATACCGGTAGAGTGGAAGGCACTAGGAAGAGAGGGAGCCACACTACAGATGGATTAGTTCAATCAGGAAAGGCATGGCCTGATTTTGTAAGACCTGAACAGCTGTAAGACCTGTTAGATGACCAGTCCTCTTGGAGGTTTCTCATTCATAGGGTTGCAGCATGTTGAAAGTGACTTGGCAGCACAGAAGAAATCCCCCAAACTAAACCCAGTTGGAGGCATGGGCAAACTTCAACCCTCTGTTTTGGATTTCAACTCCCACAATGCCTAACAGCTAGTAGGCAGTTAGGAATTGTGGGAGTTGAAGTCCAAAACACCTGGAGGGTCCAAGTTTGCCCATGCCTGCTTTAATAGAAGGTAGATAGAGGAAAGAAGGCTTAGAGATAGGGAAAAGATTACAGAGACCAAGGAAGAAGATGGCATACAGACAGATTCCAGAGAGATGGAGGAAAGATTGCTTTGAGATAGGGAAGAACTGTAATAGAGACAAGACAGTCAGCTGCAAGTAAGAATTGAATAGAATTTTGGGAAGCTGCCAATTATTACATGGCTTAGGGTTTATCTGTGTCTTAATAAACTTCTACTTATTATTTTATACAATGGTGATTAGCTGTTCTTATTAAGCTTTCAGAAAGAGTTTGGTCATGCTTACAGTGAATCCTACAAAGAAACATATCTTCTATTTGGACCTCCCAGAGGCCCAAATACCCAGATGATCTAGGCAATGAT
Organism: Anolis apletophallus; assembly: GCA_030556195.1. NCBI lineage: Eukaryota > Metazoa > Chordata > Lepidosauria > Squamata > Anolidae > Anolis > Anolis apletophallus. Next base: position 135,379,465 of record JARBWK010000001.1, on the reverse strand, counting down.
CGTAAGGGGAAAGATGGTTGGCAAGAGGCCAAGGATTTGGATCTACAGGAACAACCTGGAGAGAGGGTCCCTCACACAGATGCTCTAACAAATGGCCCCCAAGCTCTGGGTTACCTTCCACCCACTATGCCAATCCCGACCATATTAAGTTCTATAAGTGAAAAGCAAGTGGTACCCATGTGTCAGATGGGATATTCTTCCCCACCTGACCTGTCTGAAATTTTCTTCTTGGCCCTTTCTCATAATGCTAGATCATATTCATATGCCCTAGCACAGGGGTGCTTACCTTTTTTCAGCATGCAAGCTACTTATAAAACAACCAAGTCAAAATGATCTACCTACCCACTACTCAGAGAGCCATAAAAGCAAAATATTTGGAAATTTATTTCAGTGAGAGCCATATAATATATTTTAAGACTGAATTCAACTAAACGTGAGTATAATAAGCCCCTGAATTTATTCATAATAATAATGATAATATTCATTCAGCCTCTGCTAATAATAATAATAATAACAACAACAATAAGTTCCTAGAGTAGAAGGAGACCTCCAAGGGCCATCCACTCCAACCTCCTTCTGCCATAAGGGAAAAACATAATCAAAGCATTCCTCACAGATGGCCATTCAGCCTCTGATAATAATAATAACAATGGGTTCCTAGAATAGGAGGAGACCTCCAAGGGCCATCCAGTCCAACATCCTTCTGCACCTGGGCGGCGTCGGGAGCCTGCAGGGTGGGACTGAGCCTCCTCCCGCCCTGCCTGCGATCTACCAGGAGGCCCTACATGATCTACCAGTAGATCGCGATCTACCTAATGAGCACCCCTGCCCTAGCATATACTTGGTCTGAAGACACTTGTGTATGTCTCTGTGTGAGGGCTGATTTATTCACTACCATGGCAAATGTTTCTGGTTCCTTTGGGAAGTTGTGAAAGACTACACAAGGCAGGCGGAGGGCTTCTCTTTTCTCTCTGGTTAGTTGAGCTGGCATCTCTGCCTGATATAGTTGGATCTTGACAGTGAATCAAACTCCCATCAGCTGAGTCTGATCAAGGACATTTACTCTCTGACCCAGTTGAGAGCCTCTTAATCTTGATACAGTGCTGAGCTCAGCAGAACGATGCTTCACTCAGCCAAATGGTATGAGATCAAAGTACAGAGAGGAGGAGCAGGGAGGAGAGAAAGAAACAAAAGCAGCCTATGCATTGCTTTTTATGTCAGGTAACCTGTCACATGGAATTATAGCTTGGTGGTTGTATTTAATGCTGCTGCTATATACCTTTGGTATATATAGCAAAGGTATATAGCAGGATTCTGCCTCCTGGGTGTCAAAGGGTGTTTCTGCACAGTCACATAATATAGCTTTAACTGGCATTAAAAATAATGGCGGGAGGCAGAATCTACCCAAAGGTATATAGCAACATGTTGACACTGGTTTGGCATGGCTGGGCATGGGCAGTCCACCCTGAGCCTCCTTGCACCATATTTCCTTTGCAAAAAAGACAGGGAACCACCCTTATGGTTGGGGGAAGCTGTCTTCTTCTTGGTTCTGTGTCACTGAGGAGGCGGCAGAGCTTTGGAACAGGAAGCCCCCTCCTTTCTCCAAAGCTCTGTTGCGTCCTGAATGACACAGATCCAGGAGGAGGACAGCATCCAGTGACTGTAAGGGCAATTCTAACTAACTAACTTTATTTCTTATGGGTTGCCCTCCACCAAAGGTGCTCTGGGCGACTTACACAATTAAAATAAACAGGCTACATAGTCACCGCTTGTACTAACAATCATAGGCTCTTCTGAAAAGCCATGTCCTGAGTGCCCCTAAAAATGTATGTAGATCAGGAGTGGCTCTTTGGTCTGGCAGTAGGGAGTTCCACAAGATTGGGGCTACAATGGAGAAGGATCTCTGTCTTTTGGACTCTAAACAAACCTCCCTAGGGCCAGGGACATAGAGGAGATTCTCATGAGTTGACCGTGGCAGTCTCTGGTGGTGGAGTGGCATTAAACGGTCTCTTAGATATGAAGGACCCTGACCTCGAAAGGCCTTGAATGCTAGGACCAGGGTCTTATAGAGGACTCTGTGTTCAACCGGCAGCCAATGCAAGCGTGCAGAGACGGCGTTATATGGCACCTCATTGATGTTTTTGTGAGGAATCTAGCAGCTGCATTTTGCACAATTTGGATCTTGCGAACTGCTGCTCGAGGTAAGCCCACATACAAAGCATTGCAGTAATCCAGCCTCGATGTAACCGTGGCATGGATTACTGTAGCCAGCGCCTCTGTTGGTAAATAAGGTGCCAACTGCCTTGCTTGGCGTAGATGAAAGAAGGCCCTTTTACTAGTGGAGGCAATCTGGGCTTCCATCATCATTTTGGAATCCAGGATAACACCGAGACTCTTCACAGTGGGGGATGGAGCTAACGGTTCCCCTTCAAAAGATGGTAATGGACCAACCAATTCTGATGGGTGGCCCTGGCCAGGCCACAAGATTTCAGTTTTTGCTGGATTTACATTCAATTTATGGGCACGTAGCTATCTTGTCACCGCTCCAAGACACCGGGTGAAGTTATCTGGTACTGAAGTTGTTCCAGGTTCTAGTTTTAGGAGAAGCTGGGTGTCATCAGCGTATTGGAAAAATTCTAATCCAAATCTCCGGACTAGCTTGGCGAGAGGTCGAACATAGATGTTAAATAGCATTGGCGATAGAATAGCGTCTTGGGGTACTCCACAGTCGAGAGGGGATTTCTCAGATACTTGGCCCAGCCACTCCACTCATTGGCTACGCCCTGGAATGAGTTGAACCACGTTATTGCTGATTCTTGCTATACTTAGAACACAGATATCTATAATTGAGATACAAGAAATAGTATGTTATTGTTATATTTGAAACATCAAATGTGTTATCATACAACAGGGTTTTTTTTACTTATATCTTGTCTTTATGTTGTGCAAATAAGTAAAAAACCTGTCGTATGATAACACATTTGATATTTCAAACAATAGCAATGGATAAAGAAACATTTTGGGACTCAATCCTGAAATCAGAAAATAAAACAATAACAAAAATATATAAGAAACTACTAGAATTGTCTACAGAAACCGAGCTAATCAAAGACTGCATGATTAAATGGGCTACAAATATTGGACATTCAATCAATCTAGAAGACTGGGAGAAAATGTGGAATAAGAAAATGAAGTATACATAGGCATTCGACCTAAAATAAAATTGGCTAAAAATGAAACAGATGGTACTTCACTCCCCAGAAATTGGCAAAATGTTATCCAAATACATGTGACAAATGTTGGAAATGTGAAGATCAATCTGGCTCCTTCTATCATATGTGGTGGACATGTAAAATAGCTAAAGTATATTGGAAGAATATTCACGAAAAAATAGAAAAGATATTAGGCATTAAGATGGAACTAAAGCCAGAACACTTTCCATTAGGAATAATAGACTTTGAATTAGACATGAACAAAGATAAGCTTTTTAACTACTTAGTAACGGCGGCTAGAAGAAATTATGCAAAAGTTTGGAGAACGAAAGAGACCCCATCACAAAACCATTGGTTACTAAAAATCTTAGATATTATGAATATGGAAGAATTAACCCAATGTCTGAGCATACGGCAGAATTTGAACATGTCAAAAACAGACTGGACACCCTTAAAGAATTTTATGCAACGAGAAAATCTGAAATGGCTAATAGACACAAGATAATTAAAATTAATCGGCGCTCTTTAGAACGACTATACCAATTAGCGCGCCAAAGAATAAGACAACACAAAGATAGAAGAAAGAAAGAAAGAAATAGACACACTTGTAGGGAAGATTGGAAGTTATATGAAATCCTCTTTTCCTCCAAACCTCTCCCTCTACCCATCCCCTCCCCACCCCATCTTAGATTTTTTCTTGTTTCTTCAATTTTTCTACTTTCCTATACTCAGAGATGTTCCCCCTCTTTTTACTGTAAATGGAAAATGTATATATACACACACACACACACACACACACACACAATTTCTTGTAAGGGCAATTCCCCATCATTTTTGTGGGGGAAATGGCATGCAGGGAAACTCAGGAGACATTGACATCCCACCTCCCTGAGCTGCCTGAGCCTTGGGAGCACAGGATGGCTGTGGAGATGCCATCTGGGATCTTGCATGGCAATCCCAGGTAGCAATCGCTACTGCTACGGCACCTGCAAAGATTCAGACTTTCATGGAAGATACAGATTTTCCCTGGTTTTTAAAGCTTAGATTTTAAGGCTTATCCTGGGGTTAAAATGCATACTCTAAGGCAGGGGTGCTCACACTTTTTCAGCATGCGAGCTACTTATAAAACAACCAAGTCAAAATGATCTACCTACCCACTACAAATGGGGTAAAACATATAACTATTTTCAAATTTATTAAGGATTCTTTGTATGTATGGCCATCCAGCCATAACAACAACAACAACAACCATCTCTAGTCCAAGGACCTTCTGCCTTCATGCAGCAAAATCACAATCAAAGCACCTCAGACAGATGGCCACCCAGCCTCTGTTTAAAAGCCTCCTTAGAAGGAGCCTCCACCACACTCTGAGGCAGAGAGTTCCACTGCTGAACAGCTCTCACAGTTAGGAAGTTTTCCCTCATGTTCAGGGGGAATCTCCTTTCTTGTAGTTTGAAGCAATTAGTTTTGTCATTTGGGAGTTGTAGTTGCTGGGATTTCTAGTTAACCCACAATCAAAGAGCATCCTGAACTCCATCAATGATGGAATTTAACCAAACTTGGCACACTAAACTCTCATGAGACCAACAGAAAGTACTGAAAGGGTTTGCTGGGCATTGACCTTGAGTTTGGGAGACTTGTAGATCTCCTACATCCAGAGAGCACTGTGGACTCAAATGATAGATCTGGACCAAGCTTGGCACGAATCCTCAATATGCCCAAATGTGAACACTGGGGAAATTTGGCGAAAATAGAACGAGACATTTGGGAGTTGGAGTTGCTGGGATGTATAGTTCACTTACCTTGCGGAGCAAACTCACGCCGTGCTGGCTGGCAGCAAGAAGGGTGGCCAGGAAGTGCTCCAGGGCCTCCTCGCTCAGGCAGGGGTTTTGCAGCCTCCCTTCCCTGCCTCGCATGAGGGGCAGTGCAAAGCCGCTTGCCGCCCAGGCCCAATCCCCTCGCCTGCAAGCAATAGAAGCAGGCGAGGGGAGAAGTAGGAGGGCAGTTATTAAAATATTTTAATATCAAAATATAGCTATTATTAACTACTTTGAGCAACACTTGCTAATGAAAACTGGACACAAATTAAAAAAATAGAAACACTGTCCCTCTAATAAAAGACATTTACATTTCTAGTATTGAGGGAAACATAATACAAAATAATGATACTAATAATAATAACAACAAGAACAACAAGAATTTTCCTTTTAAGCCCCTTCACCTCAGATAACCAGACATTTTTGTATCTTTCTAGTAATGGATTTTCACAGTGATGCTGCCACCAAGTGGCCATTGAGTTTGTAAACAGTTTACTTTGCTAAAGGATCAGTGAACTGATAAATAAAGTAGAATCTCTCTCTTTCAACACAGGACACCAAGAGGGAATTTGGAAGAGTTATAGCTTTGGGCTACAGCTCTTCTTGAAATCCCTTCTTTGCCACAACTGTTAAAGGTGTAGGGATTCCACTTCAGACATCAAAAGTTGTGCATTACAAGCAATGGAACGACCTGCAACATGTAATGTCTCAGAATAACCAACCCACCAACAAACCTTGATTCTGCAAATTTATATAAGGGATACCATTTGTTGACATCATTATGTATAACGGGACTTTAGCATTCAAGGATTTTGGGCTCCTGGAACCAATCCCCATGAACCTCACTATATGAGTAACACATTAACTTTTATTTTCAGTTTTGAAGTGAGTACCAGCCAACAGGATTTTCAAACATTGTGACATGTAAAGGGTACAAATTACTTTTAAAAAACAACTTCCTGACCTCTTTTTAAAATTCTGGCTACCCCTGTATAGCCATTAAGGCTTCTTCTGTGATGCTTTCTAACCCTCATAAAGCCATGTAATTTTGAATCCTTTCATGATGGCAAAATCTCATAGCTTGGCTGTGCTCTGGAAAAATACAAAGTTTAAGTACTGGATCCATGCTGGGTTTTTGGAGAAGTGTCAATAGAGAGAGTAATAGAGAGAATAATGTAACCACAAAACTGTCACTGCAGTTTGACTTTTCTCGGATTTCATGCTATCTTACACACATGGCCTTTTCACTAATTCGCTCTGTATAATTGCTGGGTGACAGATAACTTTTTGGATGGTACAGACCAATTGTTCCATTAAGCAACAAGCTTGGGTGGAGTTGTGGGCTCAAGACCCTCCAACTGTCCCAATATGGCAGTTAAAGGCTTTTTAAATGTATTTATTGTATTGTATTTGATAATTTTATTGTAAATTTATGATGTTTTTTAGATTTTAAATTTTAGCATTGAATACTTGCTGTTTGCTGGTCTGAGTCCCTCTTCGGAGGTGAAAAGGCCGGAGTATAAAAGTTTTAAATAAATAAATAAATAAATAAATAAATAAATCCTCTGTCATTCCACATTTTGCAGCTGCTTCTAAAATGTCCTGATTTCTGTCTCCACATCTCTGGGCCCTTCCACACAATCCCTATGTCCCAGAATATCAAGGCAGAAAATCTCACATTATCTGAATGTGGACTCAGATAACTCAGTTCAAAGCGGATATTGTGGGGTTTTCTGCCTTGATAGTCTGGGATATAGGGCTGTGTGGAAGGGCCCTCATCCCCCCTTTGTTTATTACAGGTGTTGCAAACTTGGTTCAAAATGCAGACGTTTTTTAATATTTACACAAAATGTTTATTTGATTGTGTTGTATTGATTTGTTATTGTTTACCTTGTTTACTTGTGTTATATTAATTATTTGGATTATTTATTATGCTCTTTTGGCATCAAATGCTGCTATTTTTGTTGTGAACCATCCCGAATCCCCAGAGCGGAGATGGGACAGGATACAAATAAAATTATTATTATTATTATTATTATTATTATGTTAGTTTGTGCTCCATTGACTCGGCTAGGGGGAGGGGAGAGAAGAGGGGAAACTTGTCTTCCCCAATAGATTAAAAAAAGGAGCAAACTGCTGCTCCTTGCTTTTGTTCCTCCTCATTAATCACTTGCTATCTTGACTCTGATATTGCTTTGCTAGACGTGTCATCTTTGAAACACTGGAGGGCACTTCCACATCTCATTAGCTGTTATGCCCCTATGGGGCTTGTCTGGTACTGCACCTGTTGTGCCTGTTTGCCCTTTACCTGCATTTCCTTTGTCCAACCATGTGGACTTTGGTGGGAGGAGCTGTGTTTTGGCTCCAAATATGATGTCACCACCTTGACTCCTCCCCTTCTTGAGGTCTCCAAGAGAGGCAGGACTTCCTCTCTTCCCCCATTCCAGTATAGTATATGGACACAGCAAGGTGGAAATCTAAGCCACGCTGTGACAAAGCATCTTAGTTCACTACAATTAGCCAATCTAAGCTTTCAGCCAAAGTTTACAGCGGCAAAGGAAGGTCAGCCTTCACACAAAGACTGTAGATTTTGGGGACCAGAAGACTTTGTGGGCCAAAGGACCATTTAGAAGCAACAGGAAACCTGGGATCGAAGAACTGTACCATCACTCTGCAACCAAAGAGACAAGTGATCAAACCCCCTTTTTCTAAAGGACTTTTCCAAGCAACCAACCAACCAAGCATTTTGGGCCACCAGTATTTTCACTGGTTGTTATTTAATAAATCTTTGATTGGTTCACTATTTTGAGTCTAGCACTCATTCTTAAAGATTTCCCAGGTCTCCCTGTATATGAGATGGCTTTTTCTCTACCTTCAGGGCCCAAAGCTTGCATGTCCATCCTTTTAAAGCCAATCACCCAGGCCCTGAAGGCAGAAGTTTAGCTCAAGTGAAAATGATCACGGTCTGAATCTGTATGACCAGAACACAGGTGTTGTGTGTTTGTACATCTGTAATTTATGAGAGTTCTTGGCTTTTCTTCGTGAACGAAGATTCAGGAAGGACTCATCCCATGCTTTCTACAAGGGCGTTGAGGATTCGGAGGTTGGATTTGTCCTTCGAGCCTGTGCAATGGATTTCTCTGGTGGAGAGCAGCGTGCACAGAACTGTTCCCACCCTTTAAACCAAAGGTTCGTGTGCCGGGCCCTAACAAGCTTGGATGGTGGCAGCGAGGTCCTCAGGACGTAGGTTTGGTTCGAGTTTCCTTCTCTAGATGGCTGACCTTACAGGGTTAAACGAGCACCATCTGCCCAGATTTGTAGAAAGCGTGGGATGAGTCCTTCCTTCTCCTAGGATGGTTGCCAAAAGCCTAGAGGGCTCATCCTGCCCTTTGACGCTCTTTGTCAGACCCTTTGGTTGTGACCTCTCTGGCATGGGGGGCCTTACCGGTGACTATTATGCCACCGCCAGCAGAGCTCACAACTTCATTAGGGTACTCAAGCCTCTCCCCCACAACAAGGGGGCGCCAATGGAGAGGTTTTATGAGAGTAGAGAACTTACTTTCGCAGAAAAGAAATATGGACTCACACTGACCACCCCATGGAAGCCTAGGTCATATTTCCCAAGCCCTGGGTTTCACACTCTCAGTCAATTCCGAGCCCAGAGGTGAGAGTGCGCAGCAACAGCTTGAGAAGCCTGCCGCCATACACTCTCATGCATACCCATACCCACCCACATTGCAACCAGCCAAGAAACAACCATGTATCTTTCACACACCCCATCCAAGCTGCTAGAAAGGGGAAGGGGGAGAAAGAAGAAAGAGAGGGGGGGAGGGAGAGAAGAAGGAACAGAGCAGATGGCTAAGGGGGTGGGGTGGGAATTTTCTTTGGCTTGCAAGTAAGCGCAGGAGGGGAGTCTCTCCCCTTATACCACCCCATCTTTTATCTGTGGATGTATGAAAGGAACATAGACCCTTTCTCAAAATTAATGAGGCAAATACACCATAATATAATATAATGTACATATTAAATGTGCTGTGTGCATGTGTGTGTGCATGGCATATGTTATATGTATGTAACAGCAACTGTGCCTGATTGGATGTCTTTGTGTGCATAGGCAGGCTCTTTGGAGTGGGCGATCAGAGGGGCTCCAGCTCCTGCCTTCCGACAGTCAGCGATTTCTGCATGGCCTCCCTTGTAAGGTCCTTGTTTTACAGGCTTTACTTACTGAAACATTAACAGCATGTAATTGGGAAAGTACAATAATTATAGCTTATTGCTGACAAGTTGTTTAACTAGGTTGTTTTGCTGATGATACTAGCTCTTAAATATCCGAACAATATTCAAGGTTCAATAGGCTTCATCTCTGTAGAAGATGCAATAAACTTCATGTGTACACACACTGGGTGTACAGACTGATGATGGCCATCAGAGGGCATCAAACCAGCAGCATAGGAGAACTTCCAGGACCTGCACGGGAATGATGATATAAAATAAAAAGTCTTTAGAGAAGAATTCCAAGTGAGGAACAGAATAAAGAATACCTGGCTTTAGGCTTTCTCCAAATTTTGGAAGCACGCACATAGATGTTTCGGTGGCTGAGAATGACCGCATGAAATATTCCATAAAGGTTCTGTGTCACAGTGACATGGCATTAGATGAGTACAATCCAGCCATAGTACCTGAATTGTAAAACAAACTCTGCCACTGGATTAGGGGCTTGAGGATGGAGTAATGAGGCCAAAAAATACTTACAAAAGTAACAAAATATATTAACTGTGCTGTAGACAATACAAATAGTCCGTAATGGATGTGTAATCAATCAAGGGCACACACAAGCATATAAACATACATATTCTATGAGTTGTATCTACAGCTCACATTGAGCAGTTATCCAAAAGTTCATACAAATGGAAACAGTCGACACAAACATAAATCCCAAGCAGACCATAAGCGAAAGTCCGGAGTGGTTTGACTCACGAACCGGCAATTGAGTCCTGAGAGAAGCCGATGGAAAAGAGCTGGCTGGAGAAACGCCAACAGCTAACACCTAACGCTTCATCAGGGTGCTCCGGCTTCAGGGCGCTTCTCACTGGGATTGTAGTTACTGTAGTCCTGAAGCCGGAACGCCCTGACGAAGCGTTAGATATCAATTATTGCATAATCTATATCAACACGCATCTATCCAGTCCTGTAAATACCTATATTGTTCAGGTTATAGCTTCATTTTGTACAGTTGCTTAACGGTGAGCTATTGCTTGTTTGTGTGCTTGAGGATGGAGCCCATGGGAAGCAAGAAGTGGAGACAGAGATTTGAGCTTAGAGAGGTGTTTTAATCTAAATTCAGGAGCCACTGAGGCGTAGTAGTTTAAGCATTGGATTATGACTCTGAAGACTAGGGTCTGAATCCTTACTTAGCCATGAAACCTATTGGGTGACTTTGGGTAAGCCATAAATGGCAAACTTCTGGGCAAAATTTGCCAAGAAAACTCTGTGATACATTTGTTTTAGGATTGCCATAGGTCGGAAACAACTTAAAGGCATACAACAATAACAAACGGAAATCTATGTATTTATTTAAAGCAGGATGGGGACCTTTGGCTTTTCAGATGTTGTAATTCCTATAGTCCTTGTCATGAGACATTCTGTCCACGACTTCTGGGAACCAAAGTCCAAAAATCCAAAGGACCAAATGTTTCCCACCCTGAAACTTGAGGTCTACATCTAAAAAAGATATTGTCTGAGGAGAATCAGAAAAAGGAAGAGTGGGGAGGAGGAGAAGGAACTCTATTTATCTTCTTGACTCTGAACCAAAAGTAAAAACCCCACAGACGCTATCAGGCCTAAACACAGTTGCACAAAAGCTATTTTAAGCAAAATTTCTTCTCCATATGTTTTATCTGGCAGGGAGCACTCAGTGGGACAAAAGGGAAGGTAAAAAGCTGGCATTGGTATGGTCTGAACCAGCCAGCTCTAGAAATGTCTTTGGTAGAGAAGAAGGAAGATGTGTTAGGATGAAAGCTTATCCTTTCATCTGCAGATCACGCAAGGAGATATTTATTTTTCTTCTAACTTCCTTTGAACTAAATCAAAAGTGGATCTTGAACACACTAAAAATGTTCAGGTCATTAAAAGACATCAGCACCCCCTGAAGGTCTTAAATGTAATATTAAAAGGATGTAATAAAATAACTGGAATGAATAGTATTTGTTGTAATTTCTGTCTGACTGTTGCACCCTAGTTTTAAGACGCCGCTTCACCCAGCACTACACAGGAGGCCAATAGTCCAATAATAAAGAGTTAATTGAATAAGGAATAATAAAAGGGAAAAAAGATTATATCCAAAAGTAGCAGTCAGGATATAAACAGCAATATACAAGTCAGAGTTCAATAAAAGTCTTTAAGAAATCAATGGAAACTTCACAAGAACTAGAAATCCAAGAACATAGAAATAATCCAAGGTAAACTGCAGGAACACGAATATACGAAACTTAATCCAGGCAAAACTCTCCCAAGATACAAAAGCATGAACATGAAACAAGAATTTTGACATTACAAGAACCAAAGTCTTGAAAACTTAGCAACATGAACAGAAGGCTTTTCCCCCACTGCAAAGTTGTCTTCTCTGAAATGCTGAGAATCAAACACCTAATTTAAACCCACCAAGGCACTCGTGACGTCATCCTTGCCACATCTGGACCTGAAACTCCTATCGCTAATTCTCTGGGAATGCCTTAATTGCCTGCTTTTCACGCCTTGCGTCCTGAGATCTAATCTGCTCTCCCTCAAGACCTCTGCGCACCCTGCATCTTCCCTTTTCTCCATTCACTTTCTCTGATATGCACAACATCTGCAGGTTCAGGGTCAGGCTGACCTGTCTCAGACTGGTCTGTCCGCAAATCTCCTTGAATGCTCTCAGACACTAATTTTGAAACCCATCATCCTCATCAGAATCATCTGGCCCTTGACAGGCTACAACACTATTTCTAACTCTTATTCATGAGATATATGTTTGGTATATGTGAAAATTTAAACTTCCTAGTTTTCTCTGAAGCTAACAGATCACTGGCTAACTATGTAGCTCTAGGTCAGGGCTGGACAACTAAGGATCTCTACACAGATGCCAACAGTCCGTGCCACAAAGTCTGTGTTGAGCAGGGATTACTGGGATTAGCAATCCCATACACTTTTGAACAATTTTTCCAACTGTACTAAATTTGCCTGATCTCATATAAGTTGCACTTTTATTACCTTATGATCTGCAACCTGTTCTGCCTTTATGGTGCAAAGCTTTAAGGGTCAGAAATTGTGGCAGAAAATATTACAAACACCTACCTAACCACCCTTTTTATATGGGGAAAATTTGCTCTATGTCTTCTAGCTGTAGTTACCCTATTTATTCTAACCTAATGTGCATTTTTTTTGGCAAAAGTATGTTGCCAAAAACAGGGCGCACATTAGATTTGCATAATATGATAATCTTAGTGTTCCACTGTTGAGCAGCCTGGCTGGTGGCCTGCGCTCTTGGACGCTGTCCTGCTGAGCCGAAGTAAGAGGAGAAAGCTGCGCCTATTTGAGGGATGTCATGGCATGGGCAATGTCAAGAAGTGGACTTGGAGGCAGGGACAAAACCCAACCTTGGAACAGCAAGTGAGATAGAGGAGCGGCATCAGGTGCCGGGTCCAGGCTTACACGTAGCTGCCTCCTTTTGGGCCACCCCCATCCCAGGGAGAGAAGACAAGATTGGTCACTTTACAAAGCTTCATGGGAGGTGCACCTCAATTTTCAAAACCCTAAAGCCAAATAATAATAATAAAGGAATTCTAAGCATACAGCAATTTAATGCACACTTTTTAGCCAAATCAGAAAGGATGCACTTTTGGCTGCTGCACATTAGATTCACAAGCAATTTATTTTGGTTCCAGGGTTCTGAAAATTGAGGTGTCCATTAGACTTGATGGCACATTAGACGCAAATGAATACGAGTGCTATGACTCCAGAGAATAATTCTTGTGTCAGTTACAAGGAGGTGTGAAGGGGGACAGGGAAGGGATAGATGCCCTCTCACATACTCAAAGTATCCATGGTTCATCAGACAAAGGAAATGTCCCAGACAAGTTGTTCTTTTACTATAAGCAGACACCCAATATGTGTAGCAAATCCTGATAGGTACTACTCAATTCCCATGCAAACATAGAAACATTACTTTTTTGGACCACTTCTCCCAGAATCTTTTAACCAAGGTATGCTGGATATTATCAAAAAGTAATATTTACAAATTCTGGCTGAAAGATACAAAACTGTTGCAGCCACAGACCTTTTGTTTCCAAAACCTTTATAGGCTATATGGCAGGGGTGGGCAACTATTTTTTCCAAGGGGCCACATGAGAGCAAAAAAATATTATGCAGGGCCGCACCTAAAGGCGGAACTACATGCTAATCTACATAATTTATTTATTTATTCACTTACTATATTTACCATATATTACACATCATTAATATTAACATATTAATATATCAAGAAATATTTATATATTATTAGTATTAATATCATAATTATTATATTATAGTACAGGGGTGGGCAATAATATCCATGAAGCAATTAAATTTATATTATATCTCCCACAAAAAAATTATATCAATGAAGCAATCAATTTAATATTATATCTCCCAGAACACAATTATATCAATGAAGCAATCAATTTAATATTATATCTCCCAGTGCACAATTATATCAATGAAGCAATCAATTTAATATTATATCTCCCAGCACACAATTATATCAATGAAGCAATCAATTTAATATTATATCTCCCAGAACACAATAACATACCTCTTCTTTCCTCCTTTGGAAGAGGAGGCCCGGGCAGCGCCCTTCCCTGGCAAAGCCAGGTAGCCGGTGGCAGCGCTGCTTACCGGGGGAGAGAGGGAGCCGGTGGCAGCGCTGCTTACCGGGCGAAAAAGGGAGGCCCGGGCAGGTAGAAAGCCACGCGTGGCTTTGTATCTGGCGAAAAACAAGCATAGGAGGCGAACGCGGGGTCCCCTTCCTCTCGTTCACGTTGCCAAACAAACTCCGGAGGATGCCGCCCCTGAGCGTCTCCCGCAAGGACAGCTGTGACGTCATCGCGGGAGACTCTCAGGGGGCGGGGCATCCTCCGGAGTTTGTTTTCAAGTGTGCACAAGAGGAAGGGGACCCCGCGTTCGCCGGGCCTCCCTTTTTCGCCCGGTAAGCAGCGCTGCCACCGGCTCCCTTTCTCCCCCGGTAAGCAGCGCTGCCCAAGGCTCCTCGGGCCGGATGGGAGCACCCATGGGGCCGCATCCGGCCCCCGAGCCGCGAAATGCCCACCCCTGCTATAGGGAGTTTGAGAAGGACAAGGGGCTTGTGGCTCTCGCAAAAGGTAGAGTTTCATAGGAAGAGAAAATGATGACTGCTAAACGCATTGCAGCCTTTATTAAGTATTTATACTCTGTATGAATGCAAAACTGGATGAGCCCTGACCCCTGTAGGGTTGGAAATGAAGAAAGGGCTTTTCTGAGAAAAAGGGTACAAATGAAGATTTTAAAAAGGTAAAGGTTTCCCCTGATATTAAGTCTAGTCATGTCTGACTGGGGTGGTGGTGATCATTTCCATTTCTTAGCTGAAGAGCCGGCATTGTCCACAGACACCTCCAAGGTCATATGGTCAGTATGACTGCATGGAGCGCCCATACCTTCCCTCCAAGGTGGCATCTACTCCCATTTGCATGTTTTCGAAGTGCTAGATTGGCAGAAGCTGGGACTAACAGTGGGAGCTCACCCCACTCCCTGGATTCAAACTGCCAAACTCCAAGCAAGTTCAACAGCTCAGTGATTGAACCCGCTGTGCCATCAGGGAGCTAAATGAAGATTATGGTGGTGAAAATTGAATGACAAGGCGCACAGACTGCTTTTCCTTGTTTTGTGTGTTTGTTCCTTGGAGGAATTTTCGCTCCTTAATGGAGATCTAATATTAGAAATGTTCATGTATCACAGAAAAAAAAAAGTTTTCCTTGGCTGTTAAGAGCAGACTTCACAACCCTATTCTATTTTATTATGGCAAATTTTGTTTTGAAAGAGATGGATCAGCCACAGCTCCACCTAATTTGGTCTACAGACGAATGCCAAGAGGGAGGAGGGCAAGGAATGGAAGACCTTTGATGGTCTACAATTTTTTATAAGGTGCCCAAATTGTAGTCAGTACTTTTGAGGAGCTGACTTTACTTTGCCCTTGAGAAAGCTTGTTACGATATATTTATATTCAGAACCATGAAAGAGGGTGATGGCACCCAATGCTGATCAGTGAGGCAGACAAGTGAAGGTGTGCATAAGATTTATTGGACCACAAAAATATTCAATACCCCCCTTTCCCCAAATCATTTCTTATGTAGAGCATTCTCTCTCTGCCAGTGTCATAACAAATAAATGGGTTGGATGGGTCCCAACATTTCCCCTTAATAGTTAAGGTGCTTTCAATGATATCTCAAGCTTCACGCTGAGGAATGTAGATATATAAATATGATCCTGGTATAACCAAGGCAACGTTTTCTTCTTTTGACATGATGTACATCTTCTGTTTTATTGAGGAAATCTATGGAGGAATTCAAACATGAATAAGTCTAAGAATTGAAAGGCTTCAGATAAAAAACAAAAGACCTGGGTATATGAGGACAATGGTTCTTGTGGAGATTTACAATCAGAGAGAAATAGTGGAGGCAGAATCCCTTTATGAATCCAAAGAAGCCATTTTTACAAAGCGGTATGTGAGCTTTTGTAATGCATAGTTGAAGGACAGGCCTTCCTCTAACAGAGGTGGGCAATGATGAGATCATTAATATATTTGGGCCCACAACTTCCACCATACAATGATGAGAGATAATGGGAGATTTGGTTGAAAATCATCTGGAGAACCATAGTTGTTCCATCCTTGCACTAAAACAACTGTGATGGTTCCGCTACAGTTCGAGTTATCTTCTGTCCTGGATCGTGTTCTTATTGATTTAACTTCATAACATGAGACTCAGGTCCCTTCTACACTGCCATATAAAATTCAGATTATCTGCTTTGAACTGGATTATATGGCAGTGTAGACTCATATAATCCAGTTCAAAGCAGATAATGTGGATTGTCTGCTTTGATAATCTCAGGGTAATGTTCACAGTCCTCCCACTTTATTCTCAAAAGAGATTTGGGAGGCAGTTCAGGCTGAGACAGAATGGGCCTTTAAAAACATATATAAGGTAAAGGTAAAGGTTTTCCCCTGGCATTAAGTCCAGTCGTGTCGTGACTCTGGGGGTTGGTGCTCATCTCCAAAGAACTGGCATTGTCCATAGACACCTCCAAGGTCATGTGGCCAGCATGACTGCATGGAGCGCTGTTACCGTCCTGCTGGAGTGATACCTATTGATCTACTCATATTTGCATGTTTTTGAGCTGCTAGGTTGGCAGAAACTGGGGCTAACAGCAGAAGCTCACACCGCTCCCTGGATTCGAACCAGCAACCTTTCGGTCAACAAGTTTAGCAGCTCAGTGGTTTAACCCACTGCGCCACCGGGGGCTCAATTCAAACATATATATCACACAATATTGAGGCAATATACACACAACATTTGTGCCTGTGCAGTTTGTCCCTTGACCATCCTCTCATGGGGTGAATCTACACAGTAGAATTAATGCAGTTTGACACCTCTTTAACTTCTATGGGGCAATGCTATTGAATCCTGGGAATTGTAAAACTACAAAGGCCTTTTTCTGCCAGAGTGCTAATGCCTCACCAAACTACAACCCCCATGATTCAACAGCATTGAACAATTGCAGTTAAAGTGGTGTCAAACTGCAAGAATTCTATGGTGTGTAGATGCACCCTGAGTATGCCTGAAGGCAATATTTCCTCAATTAAATATCTAAAACCTGGGTTATCATAATTACATCCAGACTACCAAAGTGTGGTAACCAGGTAAGTTTAAAGTTTCTGGGTAAGCCAGTAAACTGCTCATCCAGAGAAGCCCTGGGCCTCTCTAAACTACAAACCCCAGAATTCTGCAGAAAGCAGTCGCAGCATTTAAAGTGGATTAAAGTGGATGAATGCTCAAGTGTGACGAGTCCCACTGCAATTTGATTTAAGATCTTGGCTGCTCCATCCAGTCCTGCTCACCAAAGCTTCCTGGGTGGGACTTAACAGGGAATTTTAGTTAATTAATCCAAGAAGTGTTAAACTGTGTCATGTTGAAAAAAAAGAAAGGAAGAGATGAATAAATGATTAAGAGAGTCAGTATTCTACTCTATAGATTAGAATAGTGATGCCCAAATTCAAGCCCTCCAGATATTTTGGACTTCAACTCCCAGAAGCCTCAGCTGCTTTGGCCAATGATCAGGGATTCTGGGAGTTGAAGCCCCAAACTCTGGAAAAGCAGAGATTGAAAAATATTGGATTAGAGCTCACAACAGGAATTGGAGATCTGGTTTAAAGTCTACACTGATCCTCAAAACTTGCTGGTTGACCACCAGTCACTTAGGTCTTGTCTACACTGCCATATAAAATCCAGATTATCTACTTTAAACTGGATTATATGGCAGTGTAGACTCATATAATCCAGTTCAAATTAGATAATGTGGATTATCTGATTTGATAATCTGGATTATATGACTGTAGAAAGGCCCACCCTTTCCTCTTAGACTGATCTACCTTGAATTACAGTGTGAGGAAGGGAGTCATACCTGTTGCCGAAACCAAATTGGAAGAAAGATGAATTGTAGATGTAACTAACAGTGGCTATAGTGTATGGATACAAGCATTGCACATATTTTGGTTTCACAGGCTGAGATACATGTGGGGGGAGGAAGACTTACAATGGCTTTATGAGCTTCATGGTTAATTGAGGGATTTAAATCCAAGTCTTTCCTGTCCCAGTTGGATGCTCTAATGTTTCAGGCCTCCGAGAGACATGATGCACATCACACAAGAATATGTGAAATGACATAAATAAATCAGCAGAATGAAGTCACCATATCTGAGTTGGGTCATGAAGTCCTGCAAATATGTTTGGATTCCAGTCCCCAGCATTCCTCATCCATGGATCTGCCAGTTAAGGCTGCTGGATGTGGAGGGTCACAACATTTGGAGGAACATAGGATTCCCATCATTGTTCTATATAGGAATGTTTAGCCTTGCAGCCTGCATGGTGAAGATATTAGTGTCACCTTTGCTGTCCTTGCCACAGTGGGGAAAGAGGACTCTATGAGATATTGATCAACCAGCTTGAGTTTCAGCTTTGCTGGCGTGAGCATGCGACTTTTTGTTAAAGGGACCACGGAGACAGAAATGACCTAAGCTAACCTATCATATGAAGGCTAGTTTAGGACTATAAGTACAGTTAGATACATTTTTGCTCTGGACTTAACAGAATATTTGGGCCTCTTCAGGATTCCTTCAACATGTGTTGAATCAGTCAAGCTGTGTTGGGGATCCCTTAGGCTTTCATCCCCAAAACCTTTTTTACCCTGACAGCACCTCTACACTTCTAGAAGAGTACACTTCTGGAAGAGCAGAGCTTGGAAACATGATTGGCCATGTTGGCTGAGGGTTTCAGTGGCTTCCAAAAAACCCCCCTTTTTCTGAGATCTCTGGAGAAGCAGTAGATAAGAAAAATAGTGCCCAGAGTCTTCAAGGGTAGCGGAAGATCAATTTCACCTTTTTAGAGGCTATAGTACCAAGCTGCCCTAGGCTCTCTTGCCTTCTTCTGATTTTTATATCGTGTTGAACAACTTTTCTCAAGCTACTGCCCTCTGCAACTCCCACAATCCCCTGCCAGCAGCTGGTAATGGGAGTTGTAACCAAAGAAAACTTAGGGCATGCCTTACACAGCAAGTCTCTAAACTACAGTAATACTAGAGACAAACAGGAAACACAGTTGTTTTGTTACTTTTGCTAACTGTAAGTTATTTGATAATGCCTTTTGGAATCCAGCACCTTTCTACATCATGATGACACTCTACAAACTGAACTCTATTAAAAGACTATGGTTAGGTGACTGTGTGCCTCCCTCCCTCCTGGGTTTGTTGTCCAGGTGCCCTTTTGGTTCTTCATTTTTAGGCCAGATGGACTTCAAGAAAAAAGAGGAGTGCTCCTGAAAGGTCTTCAGAAAATTGTCTTCTGAAAGCAGAGAAGAACAGAAGGTTCTCCTATCTGGGAATGCCAGAAACTGAATATGTGGTGTTTTACGCACACATATTATACACTAGACCAGTGTTTCCCAACCTTTTTTGAGCTGGTGTGCCAGCAAGACAAATTGAAAAAAGATGATAGGGATGCACACCACCAACCAAAATGACACAAAATGACACTCTAACACAGTAAAACAACAAACACACACATAAATGGGGATCTCCAGCTTGGGGGCAGTGCCAAGGTGGCAGAACCAGCACATGCTGGCTTGGCACTGCTGCTGCTTGGGAGAGGGCTAGGGGGGTGAGCCTGGCCATGTTCTAGAAACATTCTCTCCTGATGCTTCAGCCCGAGAGGAAGAGGAGCATCTGACGGGGCAGTGCTTCAGCATCCTCAGAGGTGGAGGTGAGGTCACACAACCTTTTTCTAAGGTTGCCTGCCAAGCAGATGGCAGGAGGGGGAAGGAAGGGGGCAGAAATGTCAGGGAGATAATGAAACACTGCACTCTAAGAACACTCTTGCTAGAATTCTTCTGGTGTGCCAGCAAGACAAATGCCTACTGAAAGGGAGGATGGAGATGATAGGATTGATCTTCCTCTCCTGCCCAAAAACTCATGGTGGCTCACAAAACACAAACACACATAATGTATTTCACCAAAATCATGGAGAACTCTTAGAATATATGACAAGTTGTTCCCTAAGTTTTAAAATGGCTTTTAATTCTATTGACAGTTCAACACAGTGGTGCTCAAACATTGATCCTCCTAATGTTTTGGAACTCAGCTTACAGGAGCCTCACCCAGCTTGACCAACAGTTTGCAATTCTGGGAGCTGAAATCCAAACCTCTTGGAGGACCAAAGTTTAGGAACCCCTCTATGAAAGTATCAATAAAATTAGAAGCCACGAAAACTCTTTTTTTTCCTTTCCCCATATTTTCAGGTATAGCAAAAGTGTTTCTTTTTCCTGAAATGCAACTTTCCTCCCCTGGTCATTGGCAGAGCCAGTGTTCATTTCCCTGCTTTCCTTGCTACTCTCAGGCCCTTTCCACACAGCTGAATAAAACCCACATTATTTGCTTTGAACTGGGATATATGGCAGTGTGGACTCAGACAATCCAGTTCAAAGCAGTTATTGTGGCTTATCTGCCTTGATATTCTGGGTTATATGGCTGTGTGGAAGGGCCCTTAGATTGATATTACTGCAATTCTTTTTTTCTGTTGTTCAGAGGCATCTTTAATAACAGAGGGCAGCTTGAAATGGTCAGTGTGGAGAGACAGGACTGTTGGAAGGAATGGCAAGAGTGAAGACTGCAAGCTCAGGTAGACCAGGGAATGGAGTAGACCAGCGATTCTCAAACTCTGGTCTTTCGGGTATTTTGGACTTCAGCTTCCAGAATATCTGATCACTAGCCAAAGTGGTTAAGGCTGCTGGGAGTTGAAGTCCAAAGCGCCTGGAGTACCAGAGTTTGGGAATCACTGAGTAGATAATATTTGGCATTCTGAATATTCTAGTGCCTGATCTGTCGCCATGCTGTTCAGGAATTGTAGTTCAAAGCTTGAGAGAGGAACCAGGCTGTCTTCACTCAGCCCTTTGGAACTGATGGTGGCTTTTGCAAACTTGTGAGAGAGCAACAGCAACTGCTAACAAGAAAATGGACGATTTTTTTCTGATAAGTAACTTTCTGCTAAGTGGTGAAGAACCCAGAAGCGAGTTGGAGCTTATTTTCTAAATTTTGGTCCTGAAATGTAGAGAGTGGCAACAGAGGCAAAGGAAACTCCTGGCAAGGGAAACTCCTGGCAAGTTCCTTTCTTGCTTGTGAAGTATCCTAAGCCAGTGTTTTTCCTTTTCAGACTGGAATCTGTCTCAATAAGGAAAGCATGTTGTCCAGACTGGGTTTGAAATTTGTATGCTACTCTCACAGCTTTGGAAAATTAGTTTTATGGACTACAGCTTTCAGACTCTTTCGACCAACCTGGCTATGCTGGGTGGAGATTTCTCTGAATGGTAGTCAACAAAACTAACAGTTCCAAGCTCTTATTTAAGCAGTCAGAACATGCTTTTCAGATGGGCTGCTCTAGCTTCCACTAATAATGGGCTTGGCCGACTTACCGGCCAAGCGGGTTGTTCTCCTTTGGGGGGGCTTCTTCTTCCCAGAAGCCCCTGGGGGTGGCGGGAAGGTTTCCCGCCACTCAAGCCGGCTGGCTAATGAGCGGGCTGGCTCCGCCCCCTCCCTGCTTCCGGCCAGCCGGCACTTCTGCCTGGGCAGCTTACTTAGGCTGCCCGGGGACTGCCTGGCCACATGCACAGGCAGTCTTGTTTTCCTCCCACCCTCCCTACTTATTGCATTGCTTGTTGGTGTCCTTTGTTTCTATGCACTTCATTGTTGCTCTGTTCATGGTTTTACGTTTTGTTATGTTCTTTGTTGAAACTTCGTGTTTGGCGTGTGGCGTGTGGCATGGCCCCTGGATCAGGCTGTCTTATTGCCCCTTGGTTGTAAGGGGGATAATGCCCAGGCCCCCTGGGGTGCCGAGTTTCCATGGACAAGCATTGGGCTTGCTAACGCCTTTGGACATTCGTGGGGGCTGTTTATCCCTGATCCAGGACCCATGCGTGGCCACCAACCCTCTGTTCCTGTTTTCAATAAACGAGTTGTGGCAATTTCCATCCAACCAATTGTGTCTGCATTATTGTTCATGGCGCGAGATGTGTCACCCTTGCACACCAGTGCGAGAAAGAGGAAGAAGAAGTAGAAATTGATCACCCATTTTTCCAGGACTGAGACTAAAGGTATCTTAGAAATTTAAACCAATTCAATCTAGCTAAAAGCAAACAAAAAAACCCTAAATAAGCACAGTTGAGTGTTTTGCCAGTGAAGCCATCAGAACTGGTCAACTACTCGCACCCAGTGTCGCAGGAGGAAAGGAGGTAAGGAAATTAACTACAAAATCATTTTCTTAGTTCTGTAAATAGCAGCAGCTGGGAAAGTAAAGCAGCTTCAGGGAGGTGCAGGAGGGTGAGAAGGTGCAAACAAGAACAAGAAACATTTTCAAAGATGCTATTTGTGTTTCCAGAAATGCTTCCATTTGCACCAACTGTGATATAATCTCCAGAAGTGTGGGAGGAGGCGCTGTGTTTTAGCTGGAATAAAATGAGTAAAACTCCCTTCTAAGGTTGTCACTTATCCCATTGCCAGAAAGATAGAGTGAGCAAGTGAGCGAGCGAGCAAGTGAGCAGCACTAAAATGCCACAGATTTAGAAAAAAAAAGACAAATGAAACATAAGTACCACTCACTAATGATAGTGGGAGAACCATATGGTGGTATGGTTTGAGCACTTACCTATGACACTGAAGACTAGGAGTTGAATCCCTGCTCAGTCATAAAACCAGATTGGGTCACACTCTCTCAGCCTGAGGAAGGCAATGATAAACTTCTGAACAAATCTTGCCAAGAATATCCTGAGATAGATTCATCTTAGGGTACTTATAGTCAGCAACATCTTGAAGGAATACAACAACAACAGCAGCAGCAGCAGCGTGGGGGAGAGAACAGCCCAGTGACCAGCATGCCTGATGAGCACCTTCATGAACTCTCCTCCAACATAGCGCCCTGAATCAAACTGGGGCCACCAGCCCTTCAACTGGAGAGGAAGACCCTCAATAATAACCACCCAACAGTTCCTGGACTGCCCACTGTAAAGTATAACTGTTGCCCTTCCCACCAGAAGTTCTTCAGACTTTTCTATAGCTCCTATTTCCACAACAAATTACACAGACGTGCACATGACAATTATAGGTATTTACACACTTCATGTTTTTGGTCTGGTCCTCAGACAAGATAGGACCAATGGAGCCTCTTTCCTTTGCTGAGGGCAGCCTCCACGTCATGAGCACAGAGGGCTAACCTGTGGGTCGTGTGCAAGCTTGGGTAGAGGCAGAGTGCTTTTGCGTTAATAACTACGTGCCGTGCAGAAATGCTATTGCATTTCCCCTGTTCGGAAATCTCATCGTTATCTTCGAAAACTGGCTCACCTCCTACATCGTTAATAGCCAATTCCTCATAGGAAAC
Organism: Anolis apletophallus; assembly: GCA_030556195.1. Taxonomy (NCBI): domain Eukaryota; kingdom Metazoa; phylum Chordata; class Lepidosauria; order Squamata; family Anolidae; genus Anolis; species Anolis apletophallus. The sequence goes on along the minus strand of JARBWK010000001.1, from coordinate 135,356,192 downwards.
CCCAGCAGACACAACTTGGCCTGTCAATCCAATTTATGTATTTATTTGTCAATTTACTCTCCTGCTTTTAAGTGATTACCATAGATATTACATTTTCTTTCCAGCGCATATGATGGTACAAAGCTTCTCAATGAAGATGGCTATTTTGCTTTACAACATAACACAAGTCATTTATTACAAGGAAATCTCTCTCAAGCACATTGCTTATGCTGGGATCAGAAGATAGGGATGGATGCCTCTCATGCGAGTATATTTGAAAAGACAAGTTAGCTTTTTCTTTCTTTTTTTTTTACAGGTGTGGACTCAAGGTCATTTTGGTTCTCAATATCTGTGGGCAACAACTGAACAGAGCAATTGTACCAATTAAGAGGTTGTTGCTTTGAAAGCGGATCATAGAGTCATAGAGTTGGAAGATTGCATGGGCCATCCAGTCAAACACCTTGTCATGTAAGAAAATACAATAAAAGCACTCTTGACAGATGGCCATTCAGTCTTTACTTAAAAACCTACAAAAATGGACCCTCAGCCACATTTTCAGGCAGCATATTCCACTATTCGACTGCTCTAATAATCACAGAGGTCTTTCTCATGCTTAGATGGAATTTATTTTCCTTTAGTTTGAATCCATTGTTTTGTGTCCTAGCTTCAAGAACAGGAGAAAACAAGCCTACTCCCTTTCTCAAATGGACAGTCTTTCAAATAATGAAACCTATCTGGCTCACTAAGCCATTACTCATAGGAAACACCTAAATCCTTTGCCAACTTGGTTGTCCTTCTCTGGACACATTTCAGCTTGTCCATATCCTTTTTGAATTTTGGTACCAGGTTTCCCAAGTGAAGTCTTACCAAAGCAGAATAGAGGATGATCTTATGGAGGACTTGGGGGACAGGTCACTCAGGCAAAAGAGGAAGCATTTCCTTTGAGTTCGATGAGCTGCATTGGCATGCAATGCAGGACCTTGCCCCACAAAGGAAATAGATCGGCAATAAAGGGTGGGTGGATAATTAAGATAATTAAAAATAGTACAAGGTTGCTATACATCCAGCATGACAATCAACATGGGCTGAAATTCCCTCTTCCCAACAGCTCAAGGGATAGATCTATAGCTGTGTTTGGAAGAAGGTATTTCCACAGAGTAGTAGAAAGATGGGATGATCAATCTTATAATTATTATTGTTATTGTTATTCTTATTATTATTATTAGATCTACGAGCAGGGAATCATATCTTGAGGCATATGTGGTTATAAAAATAACGTATTTAATCTCAAACTCCTAGAATATTAATTTCTAGTGCCAATTAGGAATATTTGAATCTTATGTAATGTAATAGGACTGAGTTTTGAGTAGATGCACATTTGAATACAAGTTATTCTTGGTATACAACAGATTTTAAAGTAGCCCTTTGAATACCAGATATTCCTGGCGTAATTGCTTAAGATTGAGTTCCTGTACTTTTAATATTTTCACTGAAGGAGAAATTTCAGCACACCCATCTCCTCTTGTCTGAGGATGATAAATAAATAATGAAATATAATGCACCATGGAAAAATTAATTTCAAAACGGATTTGATTTTGGGTGAGTGGTTACCTACTTTCCTATGTCATGCCCTCTGATTTAGATGGCATTGGCTCTGTGTTCCTCGTATACTACTTAAAATTAAGATCCCCTGTAAGGATATAAGGAATCTGCCTAAGTACCTTAAGGCGCCAGATCTTATCTGATCTTAGATGCTAAACAGAGTTAGCCCTGGTTATTACTTGGATAGGTGTCTGCCAAACGTATTTCAGAGGAAAGGCCGAGCAAAACCTATTTCTCTAAGAAAACTCTTTGGAATGTATTGGGCTACTAGGCATCAACAAGCAACTTGAAGGCATACATACATACACACCTAAAAGAATGTAAGGAATACCAAAGTCATAGGACACCTCAAACTGTTGACCTGGTGCACTTTCTCTTCAGAAACAGTTTTCTTCCCTCTTCAAATGAACTTGTGAGGACACTTGAAAACTAGCCCGATAAAGAGTTATGGTGATCTCAAAAGCATATTCATGGTTTCATAACAGAATTATTATTCATTCAGGTTCATTTTAATAACTTATTGTATATTTATAATGAATTGCTTAGTTGTATTTATGACCTCCCTTTGCTCCAAGGAGTCCAAGGCAACACACATAGTTTTTCTCCTCCCCACTCATCTTCACAACAATATGTGATGTGGGTTAACTTCAGCTGGAGAAGATTACTAGAGGAAGGTCATCATAGCTCCATGGGGACTCAAATCTAGTTGTCTCACATCCCAGTCCAGCCTCTAACCACTATGCCACATTGGCACCCACTGTTTTGCTAATAGGAGAATAAGCAAATCCCCAGTTCCTTGACTACTGGGAGAATAAGCATATTCTGACATTATCAGCTATCACTCGTACTAGAATGGATGGAAAAGACACTCACCACAGTAAAGTCATCAGGCCTACAGGCCTCCCCACGGTATTTACAGGTCAGCATCATGTCCTCCAGCTGGTGGCTGTTGCGGTCATAAAAGTTATATAGGTTGAGAGGCTCCTCGGGGACCTCAAGGCTGGGCGGGGCTAAGGGGAATCCTGCTTCCAAGTAGTCCCCCACATCATACCCCACAAGAGGTGAAATATACACCAAGTCATCATAGGTCAGTTGAGATACCCGGATGCGGTTGATGTTGCAGAAGGTAACTGCTGGAAAAGTCATTTGGGAACTCTCTATCTCATCCAGTTGTGTTATGTGGTGATATTCAAAGTAGAAGAATATGCGCCCAGCCACCTGGGAGAGAAAGATGGACAGCGAGATCAGGAATGCACCTGCCCAGAGGGTCTGGCGTACCCCAAAACCCTCTCCTATGAATATATGGTTGGCCCCATGTAAGGTGCAACTGTTTGCAAAAGCCACCAGGTCTGGAGCATCTCCTTCCTCTTCCTCCTCCAGCTCTTCTTCCTCTTCATAATCTTCCTCCAGGACTTCTGGTTCTTGCTGGTTAGAGTGGAATTTCTCACCGTTAGACCCAGTTGCACACTTTACAATAGTGTGTTGTTCTTTGTTTGAAGAGAAGGAGATTGTGCAGAATATCTGGATGGGCATCTTTCCTTCTCCAGGTACCCTTTAATGACCTCTCTTTTGAGCTGGCTCAGTTCATAAGGTCTTCCCAGTCCCGGAGATCACAGGTGGACCAACCAAGAGAGAAGAGAACAGAAAGAGATGGATTGAGAAAAGGCTGAGCAGAGATGGGGCTGGTGCCAGAAAAAAGGCAGGGTAGGGTTGGATGGTGAGCACTGCAGGAAAGGTGGAACGAGGTAGTGTATGAAGAAAGCAGGCAAAAAAGAGAGGAATAGCAAGGCTGAAGCTGAAAGGATCCGAACAGTAAGTAACATGGGGTCTGGAAACGAGAATGTGAGAGATGTGCAGCAAGCAGAATGAGCCATCAAAAAAAGGTGATAGGATGGAGTTGTTTCTCTTCCTAGGCAGCTCCTGGGACACCAGATCTTCTCCAAACACAGCATGTAGTTTAAAACATCTCTCGGAGTCCAGAAGCTTCAGCTCTTCAGTACTCAGCTCGAAAAAGTTGTGACTCTGTGGATAGACTGTTCGGAGCTGGCCTGTGCCGGCTGGGGATGTCAGGGATGCGTTAGAACACAGCCTACGGCAATGCAAACCTCAGACCCCGGCGCCCAGGATGGGTCTGCTTAATAATTCATCAGCTTCCTTGGTATCTGTGTTGGGTTTATGGGAGGTGCCGAGGGAAGGGCAGGCATCTCTAATTCCCACCCTTGCTCCTCCTCACAACCTGCTGCCTACAGAAGCCAGGCCAGGCTAGGCTGGTGCCAGATTATTTCCTGTACCCAGCGTGGTGCTGCCTTTTCCAGGCTCTCACAGCTGTTCCTATGTGCATCTATCACGGGAGGACATAGAAGCCTCCAAACAAAGCTCCCCCTTGTGATTAAACCAAACAGAGGAAAAGCAATGTTTTAAAAAAAGAAAACAGAAACTAAACAAAGCAGTGTTTGAGGCTTTTGATTGGGATAGTTTGTGACTCCAGATGGCTCAGCACCTTGGGTACAGATGCCACTGGAACTGGGAATTGCTTGGTTTGTAAATTAATGCTGTCATAATTCTTGAACATGAAATGAATCCAGGCTTTGATCCAACATATTTTCTTGTGTTTGTAGTTCAAACTGAGCTAGATTATAAATACACTGGAAGAGATTATGAGTACACAGATATAATCTGCCCCTGCTCAGCCTATGTAAATAAGAACCCACATTTTTCTATTTTGTGCATATTCAGAAGTAGTCTACTGCAATCCTTTACTTTCTGAAGTAAATATGAGCATTTTGGTTGCCATGCACATATGCACGGGCGCTTACTTTTACATCCTTGTGATTCTCAGTCCAAACTGATAAGTTTTAAAGTTTACCTCTGAGCTTAGATACCATCGCCAATCATTATCTAACTGATGACATTCCTCTTCAATATGCAATATATTTTTGCTCTTTTGGTTTCTGTGTAAGTTTCTAATGCCATTCTCCCTGATGGTCCCATACTGTGAACCCTGCATATGTTAAAGTATATGCTAAAAAAGAGAAAGGCATGGGATGATATCATAATGTATTCTTTTGGTACGGTGGTGTAGTAGAGTCACACTATACAAACATTCTCAAGATCTATTTTGCTTGAAACATATGCACAGGAATTTGCAATTCTTTTTGGGAAATCTTGAAGAAACAAAAATGAGGTTTCTACCCTAGCTGGTCAACCATTCTAGTGAGGAAAAGTTGCCCATCACTTGTCATGGGTTAATGCCTAACCAATGTACGGACTGATCTCATGTCCATTTACTAAACCAGAGAGCATGTGGGATTCTGTGGGTTTTAATTGCACAGTTACATGGGATTTACACAGACATGAGAATGTGTGCCACACGATAATACCAGGGCTTTGTGTGCTAGAAAGAGTCTCAAATGATGAATCTTACTCACTCAAGCACAATTTGCGCTACGTTAACTCCATGCTGGTTGCTTTCACACAAATGCACTGCACATCAGTTCATCAGCTGCTGACAAAACTGGATTGACATAGGAGAAAGAGCTGGTGTCAACCCTTGAAAGTCTAACCATAAGGGATGAATTTAAATGCCATCTGTGAGCAGCTAAGTCTGCTCTTCTGATTGCAGTCTTCATTTCTATCCACCTGCGCTGGCAATGGAGGTGAGTGGGCATAGGGCTTTCAAACCCATGTGACTGATCTAGAGTCCCAACATACTCAATTTAAGCATACACTAAGTATATGAGTCCCCTCAGCGGCATTTTGGAAGCATATCCTCACCACACTTGGAGAGAAAGAGAAGAGAGGACTAGATATGCTGAAAACATGCAGAGTACTGAGAACATGAGTGAAGATCTGTGTTTTAAATGTTATTAGGAGCATGACAAAACATGCACCCGATTCTTCTGATTTCAGTTGGATGAAGCTACACTTACAGAGGCGGCGAATTTCAGGCTATCCTGTGATTGGTGAAGCATCCAAGGGCCTCAAGAAAAATATTCCGATCTGCTCAATAACAAAGTATAAAATGTTAACATCCAACATGGGGATTAAACTTCGCAGTTGGCTTTGAGCAGAAACTTGATTTGCACAGAAATCAGTTGGTGAAGCTTTTCATGTGGCATGGAGATAAGAATAGTCATGGCCTGCTGATCAAGCTGCACTTGATGATTATCCACCAAAACAATTGCTACTGCAGAATTGGCAGTTGGCAGTGCCAGACCTACCATTAGGCTGAGTGAGGTGATCATTTTAGGGGCTAGCTGATGGGGTAATGGTGGTGTATCAATGACCAGCTTATAAGCAATGCCATCTGAAAGCCCACAATGCTCTTCTCAGCTGGATGGCAAAACTGTTGCCTTCACCCTCCAACCTGCCACTTTGGCAGGGATTGCTAATCCCACCTCCAATATTGAAGTAAGTATTCCGTAGTTAGTTGAGTCACTTTGTGCATTTCAAAGGGAGGAAGGGATACCATCTTGTCTTCTGCCTCAGGCAGCAAAATGGCTGGGGATCAGGACAAGAAAGAAAGATTTCATAACCTTGCTATTGTTTGCAGGCCCTCTGGACTGTGCCGTTTTCTCTTCCTCTGTACCCTGTGGTTTGTATCCTTGGTACTTGGCGGCCCATTAACAGTGGCCACAAAGCAATTTCCCCGCAATTGGCCGCTCCTGCGCAACCCAAAGGAAGGTTGAGGGATGAGAAGATGCACAGTGGCCAGCCCTTTTGGGGCAGAGAGAAGTGCTGGGGAAATTGATGTTTCCCGGTCACTGCCAGCTCAGCACAATCTGAGCTCCTTCCATCCTGTGGGCTTAACTGTTTGTGAGCTGCCTTCCTAGTGCTGGGTCTACTGGGAAACTCTTGATCTCCACCTGGTGGATGTACAGGCTTTGGAAAGACAGAAAGGACTCTTACCTACAGTGCTATTAAGGCCATGTGCCTGCATGATCCGATCCACATTGCAACACTTTTGGTATCTCTTCATTGACTGCCTGTTCCTTTAAGGACTCAGTACTAGGTTCTCACTTTAACTTTCAAAGCCCCACTTGACCTACGTTACTCTCATCTTTCAGCCCTTTTTTCTATTTTACAAGCATCTTGGGATCTGCGTTCTATGAACTCTAGATTTGTCATTCAACCTGGGGGTTTCTTTTCCTTGGCTTGGCTTTGTTCTTTTTCGGTTGTTGCTCCATATGCCTGAATACTTGTAAACTGCCCCATCCTTTGTGGGAGGTAACTGCTTCAGGCTCTACCAAAGTGTCTCTTGTGGACTACAGCTCATTGCATGAGAATACATTTTGTATTATGAAGGAATCACATACATTCCTTGTCACTGAACAGGGCCCAAGCACTGGGGAAATCTCATACTGAGCTGCTGGAGTGCCTGTCAGCCAAACTAGGAATTATATGACCCTCCAACCCCCAGCATCCCTCACCATTGCCTACGATAGGACTTGCAGTTCAACAATATTCAACTGATCCAGAGGTTCCTCACTTCAGAGTAGATTACACTAGGCTGGCTGAACAGGTGGGCTGGGCTGACTCAGATTAAGGTGGCTGCTGTATACATTAGCCCGGGGTCTCCTAGTGGCACAGCGGGTTAAACCGCTGAGCTGCTGAACTTGCTGACCGAAAGGTTGGCGGTTTGAATGTGAGGATCAGGGCGAGTTCCCGCTGTTAGTCTCAGCTTCTGCCAACCTAGCAGTTTAAAAACATGCAAATGTGAGTAGATCAATAAGTACTGCTTCTGTGGGAAGGTAATGGCACTCCATGCAGTCATTCTAGCCACATGACCTTGGAGATGGCTATGGACAACGATAGTTCTTCGCCTTAGAAATGGAGATGAGAACCACCTCCCCAGAGTTGGATACGGCTAGACTTAATGTCAAGGGGAAACCTTTACCTTTTTATACATTATCCACAAACTGTGTGTCAGGTCATGTGCTCCAGAAATGTGAGACCACAGCTCTCACGATCCCTTAGCACTGCCTATAATACCTTGAAAACATGTGAAGGGCTAAAAAGTTGACTACAATTGAGATGGGCATAATAAAGGGAAGATAACCAGATAAGGAGAGTTTATGTCATGCATATCCTATGCCAATCCTTATTCTGAGAAACTGAGGCCTCTTCTACATTGCCAGAAAATCCAGGTTATCAAAGCAGAAAATCCATATTATCTGCTCTGAACTGGATTATTTTAGTCTACACTGCCATATAATCAAAGCAGATAATGTGGATTTTATAAGGCAGTGTAGAAGGGCCCTGAGAAAAAAAGATTTCTGTACTTGATAGGAAAAACATCTTCTGTGTGTTCTGTTAGTCCAGATTTGTGGCATATAAAAGCTTAATATAATTTTTTTTAAAAAAAAAGCATACAAGGTAAAAAGGGTAATCTCATCTGACTTTTTGAAACAAACCCTTAAAATCCACTTGGACATCAAGAGAAAAAAAAAAGAGAGAGAGAATGATCTTCAAGCCTTTATTGAAAGTCAGTAGTTTCCATACCAACTGCTTCCTCCTTATCAGTACTTCATTTGAGAGTAAAATGCCAGTGTGTGTGTGTATGTGAGAAAGTGAGACAGAAACAGAAGGAAAGGGGGGGGGGTCTATGTTTGCTGTGAAACACATCTATCATCAACAGGGGATATGCCTGTTAAAGCTAAAGCAGCAAGCACCAGATCTACTAAAAATGTTTATGAGTCTCAGACCTAGTTACGCCATGTCTTGGAATAAGGCACTTACCAAAGCAGCAAAAGCTGAAAATGGGAGCAAACCAGTGAATGTACAAATGTATTTGGTTTCCTATAATATCTAGATTACAGTGTTTTAAACAGAAGACAGCACAATAGATACGTCATAGAGGATTTTCATGTTTTCCACAGATGATTCTGGCAAGAGAGATAAGAATACCCATTCTGTTTGGAAATTATCTTGGGGGTTATGGCCCTCCTTTGATCATAAGTAGAAAACTGTTGACTTTTCCCCTTGCCAACATCAACAACATGCTTGAACCTCTCTATCATGGTGACTGTTATCTTAGCAGAGAAGTGAATTTGCACTGGGCTTTAGTATGAACTTCCAAGAAATTATCTAAGTTTCCGAAGCCTGTTTTCAAAATAGAGTCAGCACCATGGACAAATGCTTTGAGTTTGGACTAAAATGTGGGGCAGACTTATTGTATAATGGAAGCCACTAGCTGTCAGGAGAAATTCTCCAAACCAAACCAGCTAAATCAGGCATGGGCAAACTTCAGCCCTCCAGATGTTTTCGATTTCAGCTCCCACAATTCCTAACTGCCGGTAGGTTTGCCCATGCCTGAGCTAAATGTATTTTAGGCCTCAGACCAAACTGATATCCAAAGAAACTTTGCTGTATTTATGATCTCTGTTCCAGGGCTTAGAGTTCTCCCAGTCTGAATCTGTGTCTGACTAGGTAAAGGTAAAGGTTTTCCCTTGACATTAAGTCCAGTCGTGTCTGACTCTGGGGGTTGGTGCTCATCTCCATTTCTAAGTCAAAGAACCGGCGTTGTCCGTAGACACCTCCAAGGTCATGTGGCCAGCATGACTGCATGGAGCGCTGTTACCTTCCCACCGGAGCAGTACCTATTGATCTACTCGCATTTGCATGTTTTCAAACTACTAGGTAGGAAGAAGCTGGGGCTGACAGTGGGAGCTCATGCCACTCCCCGAATTTGAACCTGCAGTCTTTCGGTCAACAAGTTCAGCAGCTCAGTGCTTTAACCCACTGCGCCACCGGGGGGCTCTGTGTCTGACTGTCAGCCCATAATAAGGAAACACCATCTGAAAGTGATGGCTTTCTTTCTGTTGTCTGCTAGCTCTCGAAAAGTATCGTCGCCATCTTGGGAGGTCAGGGGTCTTCTCCTTCCCAGAGACCCCTGGGGCGGCACCCAGTTTCCCGCCGCCAGGGCCAGCTAGCCAATGAGGGGGGCTGGCCACGCCTCTCCCCTCCATGTGGCTAGCTGGCCCTCCTCTTCGCCCAGGCAGCATATTTAAGGCTGCATGGGACTGCCCCCTACTACCCTGATCCTGGACCCTTGCGTCGCCGCCAACCCTTTGTTATGTTAATAAATGAGTTGTGGCCATTTTTGTCCAACCTTCGTGTCAGTGTCATCTTTGGGCGCGAGGCGTATCACCCTTCACACGCAAAATGATGTTCATCTAACCCTTTTGTCCTAAAAGAGGGGAGAGCTAGGGATCTGAGATTTCTTTAAAAAACAACAACACAATGGATCTCATTTAATGTCTTGCAGGGGGAAGACTGACTGCTCGGAGTCCCAAGACCTCGCAAAAACACCCCATTCTTATTTCAAATGCAGGCAATAGAAACGTCAATGCTTTCCCAGCAAGAAACACTGTTCTTTGATGGAACTGAGTAAATCTGGAAATGCATTGTTACATTTCTAGAGGTGATGTAGGGCACTTGGAATAGAGAGGAGGATATCAACTGAAGTAAAGCAAAGGAGAGAGGCTGAAGGCGTGTTATTTGGGGTTGCCAACTGACCAGAAAAAAGTGGATGCTTTCTCTGCCCTTAATGGAAATTTGATATGCAGATTTCAACGAGGAAGCAAGGAAGTGTAAATGTTAGTTGCAGATTCTGGGCCCTTCCACACAGCCATATAACCCAAAATATCAAGGTAGAAAATCCCACAGTATCTGCTTTGAACTGGGTTATTAGAGTCCACGCTGCCATATATTCCAGTTCAAAGCAAATATTGTGGGATACCCTGCCTTGATATTCCGGGATATAGGGCTGTGACGAAGGCCCCAAAATCTGAAGATGAGTTTTGCATTTAAGGTTGAGGAGGTACTAAGAAATGTGTTAATTTTGGAACAGGTATATAGTAGTAAATTTTGATGTTTTTAAGGCAGTCCACACAATTACACTCCCCCAAATCCACACATAGGTGTACGGTATGTGTGCATGAATCATAGAACAATGAAAGGGTCCAAGGAGGCATCTAGCCCAGCCCCCTACCATACAGGAAGACACAATGAAAACACACCTGAGAGATAGCCACCCAATCTGTTTCAAGCCTTTCAAGAATGGAGGCTCCACTATTCCCCAAGGGAAGCCATTCCATTGCAAGAACTTCTTCCAAATGTGTAAGTGGAGTCTCTTAGGTTATTTTCTTGATTTTTTTTCATTTCAGGAGCGATTTAAGAAACTGCAAATTACTTCTGGTGTGAGAGAATTGGCCAACTGCAAAGATGTTGTCCAGGGACGTCCGAATGTTTCACCATCTTGTGAGAGGCTTCTCCTATATCCCCGCATGGGAAGCTGGAGCTGACAGATCGGAGCTCACCCTGCTCACTGGATTCGAACCACCGATCCTTTGGTCAGCAGCCCTGCCGGCACAAGGGTTTAAACCATTGCACCACTGGGGGCTCCTATTTTTTGGATTGCAACTTTCAGACTCCTCCAATCAGTAAAGAAAAGTGACTTGCCCAGGCTATGGTCTGTGTACATACAGAAACACATCTGGTAGCAATGCATTATTTGGAAAATCCACTTACTGTGAGAACTGCAGCTAATATAGTGCCAGGGCAGGGTGGGGATGGCGGTGGCAGATTATATCACTCTGCCACAGCCCCAGCACTCTGCCATGTCAGCTTTGGTCCCATTACAACACTGCCCTACACTGCCTGTGCTGGGGCAACAAGAGAAAAATGCAACACAGCTACTGCAGAATCCGAGTCTTGACAAACTGAATGGAGACCCCATGTGATCTTCTTTCTTGGTAATCTCATTATTCTAATCCATTCCTTTTCTCTTTTAAGTGACTTTGAGAATTGACTTTATGTGGTACTGTCTCTGGAGCAGATTCAGTTTTATCTAGTATTGAAAGCGGCTGCTTGCCTTCTAATAGATGCCACATGAGCCAAAGGTGAGCGTGTAAGCAGTCTGTTTTGTTGTCACTGCAGTGACGGCCTAACTTTTGGGACCAATTCAAAGAACTGCTGCTATTAGTATTTACCTTTGAAGCTCTTCACTGCCCGAGTCCTACACACCTTAGACTTAGAGCAAGAATGGGGAATCTGTAGCTCTCTCAATGCTTTTGGACCCCAGCTTTTGTTAACGCTAACAAATGTGGCCAATTGTGAGAAATGACAGGAATAGCATTTGGAAGGCTACCAATTCCCCATTCCTTTCCTTAGGAAATATATTCCCTTCTGCCAGCTATATTTCTGCAAGTGACTTTGCTCTGGTCCTTTAATAAAGAAAGTCAGAGCATCAATTGCAAGTACTGTAGCAGAGCCTTTACTATAATTGCCCCCCAATGATAAAATGGTATACCTGAAGAAAGCTTAAGCTGTTTTTTCCACCACTCCAGTTTGTAGTTGTCAAATATCTTGGTATTTTAGAAGGCATTTGGAAGATGAATATTTTATAGTTGTTCCTGTTTTCTATGCTTTTTAAACTGGGTCTCATTTGTGATTTTAATGATTATTTTCTTTTTGACGTTTTCTGATGTGAGTCGCCTTGATGTTTGAAAGGGTGGCACAGATGTGTCAGACAAATGAACAAATGGGAAGTCAGAAGTGTTTGTGTACATTAATGTGTGTATATAAAGACATTTATGAGGAAATGGACTTTGGAGATGCTTTGTGGCAATCGCTTGCTTGCACAAGTTCCAATGGGATCTCACACATGCAGGCACCCTCAACCTCTGGTGCCAGTTGGTCTACTTCTTTGCATGGAGCATGCTGCTTGAGGAAGAGAGTGCCGTTGTGTCGTGGGTCAGAAAAAAATCTTGGTTTTGCTGACCCACGACGCATCTAGTTGAAAGTGATGGGGGGCAGATGACAGGGAAAAATTTCCTAACTGAGATCTTGGGGAGCCACTGCAAGTCAGAGCAGATAATACTGGGTGAAACTGGCAAAGGAGGTGGCTCTTGAGCGCATTCTCCTCATCACCTATAACTTTGCCATCAATTCTCACCACACCACAGTTCCCAGGCTTAGTTCCAAAGATCCTACCACCCTTTTCACAGAGCCTTGGTTATGGCAGTCCCTTCTATTGGGGGTGAGGCTGTCCCCCACATTCTTGCCTTTCAGCCACTAATATACCCTTTCTGGGAATATGCAAGTTTTAAAATTTGTCTTCAGTAATGGTTTCTCCACGTTGTATTTTATTTATTATTATTTCCAGTGCTTATACCCGCTACTTCTCAACCCCCGAGGGGGGACTCAGTGCGGCCTAACAGACGGCAACAATTCAATGCCACACAATACATAGTAAACAACAGTTAAAATTAAAATACATTAAAATACACGTAGAATTAAATACATTAAAATACAGTTAATATTAAAAACATCATGTACATTCATCACCATTAAAACAATGTTCCATCCAAAGTCTTAGATCTTAACCACCAATTTGCCAGCTGACCAGTCTAAAGTGCCGTGTCGTGCTAGGGTGCAAACGCTTGGTCCCAAAGCCAGGATTTCACTCTTTTTCTGAATGTTAGGAGGGATGAAGCTGATCGAATATCAATAGGGAGTGCGTTCCACAGACGGGGGGCCACCACCGAGAAGGTTCTCCCTCTCGTCCCTGCCAACCGCATTTGAGAATTTGGCGGGAGCGAGAGCAGGGCCCCCCCGGATGACCTTAAATTACGAGGTGGGACATAGAGGCCGATGCGTTCGGACAAGTAAGCTGGGCCAGAACCGTATAGAGCTTTAAAGGTCAAAACCAGCACTTTGAATTGAGCTCGGAATTGGACAGGCAGCCAATGGAGCTGACACAACAGGGGGGTGGTATGCTCCCTGTATGTAGCTCCGGTTAGTAATCTGGCTGCCCCCCGTTGGACTAGTTGTAGCTTCTGAAATATCTTCAAAGGCAGCCCCACGTAGAGTGCGTTGCAGTAATCTATTCGGGATGTGACCAGAGCGTGGACGACCGTAGCCAGATCAGACTTCCCAAGGAACGGGCGCAGCTGGCGCGCGAGTCTTAACTGTGCAAAAGCTCTCCCGGCCACCGCCGAGACCTGGGGATCACTCCCAGGCTGCGAACCTGCGACATCAGAGGGAGTGTAACCCCATCCAACACAGGCTGTAACCCTATGCCCTGTTTGGCCTTACGACTGACCAGGAGGACCTCTGTCTTGTCTGGATTAAGTTTCAATTTGCTAGCCCTCATCCAGTCCGACGCAGCAGCCAAGCACCGGTTCAAAGTCTGGACAGCCTCCTTGGTGACAGGTGGGAAGGAGTGACAGATCTGGACGTCATCTGCATACAGATAACACCTTACTCCGAAACTCCGAATGATTTCTCCCAGCGGTTTCATGTAGATGTTAAATAACATCGGGTACAGTACTGAACCCTGAGGGACTCCACACGACAACGGTTGTGGAGCTGAACAGGTGTCACCCAATGACACCTTCTGGGTACGATCTTCCAGGAAGGATTGGAGCCACTGCAAGGCAGTACCCCCAAGCCCCATATCTGCAAGGCGACCCAGAAGGATACCGTGGTCAACTGTATCGAAAGTCACTGAGAGGTCCAGCAGAACCAACAGGGACACACTCCCCCTGTCGAGTTCCTGGCGTAGATCATCTACCAAGGCGACCAAGGCTGTTTCAGTACCATGTCCCGGCCTAAAGCCAGACTGTGCCGGATCAAGATAATCAGTGTCTACCAAGAACCCCTGGAGTTGCGAAGCCACCACACGTTCCATGACTTTGCCCAAAAAGGGGAGATTGGAAACTGGCCGATCGTTCACTAATTGAGTGGGGTCTAGTGATGGTTTTTTCAACAGCGGTTTTATAACAGCTTGCTTTAAGCTGGCTGGAATTTTGCCCTCCTGTAAGGAGGCATTAACCACCACCTTAACCCACTCTGCCAAACCCCCTCTGGCTTCCTTTATCAGCCAGGATGGGCAGGGGTCTAGGATGCATGTGGTAGGCCTCGCCTCTCCAAGGATCTTGTCCACATCCTCGAGCTGAACCAATTGAAACGAATCCATTAAAACCTGACAAGCAGATGCTCGTGTCACATCCTCAGAGACTGCCGTTAAAGTGGTATCGAAATCAGAACGGATCAGCGCCACCTTTTCCGCGAAGGCCTTGGCAAATTCTTCACAGCGTACCGCCGAGCCATCAGGGATCTCGCACTGTGGCGGGTTTAAAAGACCCCTAATGACTCGGAACAGTTCCGCTGGATGGTTTTTCGCGGCGGCCACCTTGGCCGCGATAGATGTTTTTTGTGCGGCTTTTGTTGCTGCGTCATAGGTCCTCAGGTAGGAGACCAGATGCACATGAGCTGATCTGCTCCACTTCCGACGCCACACGCACTCTAGCCTCCTCTTTTTTCGCTTCATTGCTGCCAGCTCCTCAGTAAACCAAGGAGCTGGTTTAGCTCGGTTACTCAAGAGGGGACTTGGGACTTTTAAGTATTTATACATTTTGGTTCCTGGGAAGCCCTCGGTGGCTCGAAAGGTCAGAGGTTCAGATCTGGGGAGAGGGGCTAGCTCCTGTCTGTCACCTCCAGCTCCTCATGCGGGGGACATGAGAGAAGTCTCCCACAGGATGGTAACACATCCAGGCATCCCCTGGGCAATGTCCTTGCAGACAACCGATTCTCTCACACCAGAAGCGACTCGCAGTTTCTCAAGTCACTCCTGACAATGGAAAAAAAATGGTTCTAGATATTTGCTATTTGTAGGCTATTAGTTGCTCCGAATTTCTGTTAGGATGGGTGGAGCATAAATCAAATACAAACCTCATGATGGTCCCATGGGTGGTGGGTGCATGTAGTGATGAAATGTATATAAATGTATATGGGTAATTGTTTAACTGATTTATTCTATGTTTTATGTTCATGTTAGTTGCATGTGATTTGTATAATTTATTTATTATAAATAAATACTACTACCATTACTACTAATAATAAACCTTATGTTGTTTATATATCATTTATTTATTTATTTATTCAATTTTATATACCGCTCTTCCCTGCAGGCTCGGGGCGGTTTACAACAGTCAGTTAAAATACACGTAAAATACACAAAATACATATAAAACATTAAAACATTAGATCAGATAGAGCATGGTCAGAGCCGGAAAGCTTAGTTAAAGGCAAGCTTAAACAGAGTTGTTTTATATGCCCTCCGGAAGGCAGCTAACTCCATGATGGCGCGAATGTCGTCCGGCAACGCATTCCTTTGCGTTGGGGCCACCGCAGAGAAAGCTCACTGTCTAGTCACGGAACGATGGCAGGAGTGAATTGATGGAACTGTCAGGAGATTTTGTTCTTCTGAATGTAGTGGTCTCGGGGGAACATACGGGGTGAGACGGTCCCTCAGGTACGCTGGCCCTAGACCATACAAGGCCTTAAAGATCAATACCAGTACCTTGAATACTCTATTGGTACTCTATTGGCAGCCAGTGCAATTGCTGCAAGATAGGAGTGATAGGAGTGATATGCTCTGTCGCCGATGCTCCCACCAGCAATCGAGCGGCAGCATTTTGCACTAGCTTGAGCTTTCGGATTGTCGACAAGGGAAGGCCAATGTAGAGGGCATTACAGTAATCTAGCCTCGAGATGACCGTCGCCTGGATTACCATGGCCAGGTCATCCCTTGCCTTGTCAAACATCACCCTCAGTGGTGACTGAGTGGGGCCGTCAGTGGCACAATGGATTAAACCCTTGTGCTGGCAGGACTGAACACTGACAGGCTGGAGGTTAGAATGCAGGAGAGCATCGATGAGCTCCCTCTGTCAGCTCCAGCTCCCCATGTGGGGACATGAGAGAAGCCTCACACAAGGATGGTAAAAGAACAAAACATCTGGGTGTCCCCTGGCCAATGTCCTTGCAGAATGCCAATTCTCTCACACTAGATGTGACTAGTAGTTTCTCAAGTTGCTCCTGACATGAACAAAAAGTTGTGACTGTGGCTTCCAGTTCAGAGGGAGAGGGAATACACTCCGTGTATTAGTTTTAACTTTAAAGAAGCTACCCAAGACATTGAACCCAGAGGCACAAATAGGTTTGGCACCTTAAAGTGCTCATTTACAGTTTGGTCTCAAAGCCAAACTGTGGATTCATGGCCCAGCTGGCTTTGAAATCACCAGTTGTGATTATGATTTTGAGGGGGCTGAGTCTGAGTGAGAGAGGGTCTACCCTACCAAACCTTTTGTATCATTATCCCAATACCCCCATGAATATGGGATATATTGAGCATGGTGATCAGATCATGATATGAATAAACATAACAGTTTAAAAAGAATGTACGTTCTCGCGGACCACCCTGAGAATGGGGGGGCCTTGGGGGCTTCAGTGGTCACCATCCCAGTCATGAATGGTTGAGGAGAAAGTTTGCCTGGTTTCATCCAAACCAGCCCATACCACTTTTTTACCAGAGGTAAAAGATAAGATAGCCCTTCAGCCCTGCCATTCCATGTGAATTCCATGTATGGTTCAGTAATATCTTCCAATGATAGGATAGCATCCTTCTCCAGAACGCCAGAGGAAGCAGGGTCATTTAAAGGAGCTCAAGGGACTGGACTTTGCTTATGGCTAGCCCTCATGCATCAGTGTGTTCGGCCTGAGGCAGGCAGCCTCTCAAGGACAAAACTGGACGTACCACAATGCTGCAAGAGACAACAGAGACACCTAAGGCAGCCATCTCTTTCTGTCTTTAAGATATGCCCAGTCTGTGCCTGAAATATTCCTTTGATGTTGGGTGCATCCTGTGATGCCACTGCAGTGTGACTATCACTTAGAACAGAACTGAGTGCATTCCTGGGCTTCTCCATACTGATCTTCTTCACACATGTTTCCCCTCTTAATCTTCACAGGGAACCTAAATCCCCCCCCCTCCTCTTTGTTTGCCCTTCTTGGAGGCACTGCTGTTCTTACAGCATGCTGAAAGTCTTCATTGAGCTCTCCTGTTCCCTGAAATGCTTTTGTTCCAATTCCAGCCACAGCGCCTGCAGCTTGCAGTACAGTGGACCTCACTGACGCATTAAGGTGAGCACCTCTGGGGCATCTTAATAGCTCGTGTGGTCGTGAGTGTTGCATTAAGCCAAATGCACATGCTTCAGGAGACAGAAGGAAGCAATGTCTGGAAACTTGAAGTAATTGAAGTTGGGGAAAGTCTTCAGAGGCTGAGGAGGGCATAGCTGTAATGAGAACACTCCATCACAAGCGGGCTGCTTGCTTGACACATGGCTCAGCTCAGACTCACGGACCAGCAGCAACATTACCATCAACAGCAGCCGCGGCAACAGAGAATTACTGCTTCCTTCTGGCACTCGGCGCCTGGATTCGGAAAGGCAGGTTTATAGGAACGAAGAGGAACAGAGCACAAACATGGATTTTGCATCCTTCCTGGGCTGGCCCTTGCTCCTACACTCCTCTTTGAGTTAGTCTTTTCCTCAATTTCTCTCTTCTTCTCTTATTCAGGTTAAACCTGCCATCCTGTTGTTTAACCTATCAGTTTTTAGCTGCTCGTTTGCAGTGATGGGCACATCACGGAGCCTGGAGGGCTGCTCTAGTTCCTCTCTAGTGTGATTTACCTACATGAGGACTTTTCATTCAATAAATGATCCAATGGGTCTATCTAATTGGGAGCAATATTTAGGATTCAGTATCTATCCTATCTCTAGCAATGATCCTTCTCAAAGCCATTTCTCCCTTTGCAGGATCCTTACTTTATGTCTAGGGTGGGAACATGTTGTCCTCCTGGTGATATTAGACTGTAATTCCTATCATCCCTGACCACAAGATTTGCTTATGAGAAATGCAAGCCAAAACATTTATTTATTTGAAACATTTATATTCTGCCCTCCTCAGGGGAGGAGGCAGAGCACAACATATATACGGCAAATATTCAATGCCAGGACATAAAACCATAAATATATACAAACATTAAAATCACTTATATCCACTTTAAAATCAGTTGCGTAAAAACCATCTCAGAACACCATTCCATTATTGCCTTATTGCACTGTCCCAAAGGCTTGGTCCCACAGCCAGGTCTTCACCATCCTTCTGAAGAACAGGAGGGAGGGGGCTGATCTAATAAACTCCAGGAAGGGAGTTCCATAGCTGGGGGGCAATCACTGAGAAGGCCCTGTATTTCGTCCCTGCCAAATGCACCTGTGACGGTGGCAGGACTGAGAGCAGGGTCTCCCCAGAAGATCTTAGTCTTTGTGATGATTCCTAAAGGGAGATGCGTTCGGACAGGTAAACTGGGCCATGGCTGTTTAGGGTTTATAGGCCAAATCCAGCACTTTGAATTGTGCCCGGTAGCAAACAGGCAGCCAGTGGAGCTGACATGACATGGGAGTTGTGTGCTCCCTGTATGCCACCCCAGTTATTAACCTGACTCTCTCTCTCATTGGACTATTTGAAGCTTCCAAACAGTATTCAAAGGCAACCCCACATAGAGCACGTTGAAGTAGTCTACACTGAATGCAGGAGAGTCAAGTGTGCCCCATTCCTTGACCTGCATAGTGAATTTCATTCCTCCCAACTTCTCTGAGTGAATCATATTGTCCTTCCTTGATTCATCCTGAAATTTATTTGGTGTAACACAGCTATAATGGCTGGAAGTGGTGACCGTGACCATGGTGTGTGTGTGAGGTGGAGAGAGGATGAATTCTGTTCATTCATTCAGTCATTCATTGCTACTGGCTGATATACTTCTTTGCTTTGGCTTCCTCTTTGCTGCTCCCTTATTTTTGCATCTCTTCTTTCTATCTGCATCCTTCTACTTCCGCATCCTTGCTTTTGTTAATGTTGCTTTGGTTATGGCAGGCAAGAGCAGAAGCAGCTCTATTAACACTACAGCTCCCTCTGACTCTCCTACCTCACTTTCCCCCTGTTTGCTTCACTTTTCTGTGGGATCTGTGTTAAGGTGACCTTGTGAAGCTTGACCTGGACTAGCCAAGGGACTTCTCAATTTTGTGTTAATGATTAAGGTCAGGCCACCCTAGGCTGGCACTTCTTCTTTGTGACATCTGTGGCTAACCAGTGCTAGTTAGGAGGGCAGAGGCCAGGAGAAGCAAAGCAAAAACCATCTTTTAATACTCTGGGCCATGCTGCTCCCTCTCTCTTCCTCTCCCTTCCTCCCATTTCTCCATTGCCGCTACTCCTGACATCTGACTGACTGGCTGACTGACTTTATTATTTCTGAGTCGCCCTCCACGTTAGTGCTCCGGGCGACTTACACACAACAAATTCCACAATTAAAATAGAGTATTTAAAACTAGATTAAAATATTCAGTGGTTAAATGCAGGGGCCAGGCTCGGTATTTGAGTTCCTGGTTCTGCATTAACCATGGGCTTTCCTAAATAGCCAGGTCTTCAGAGCAGTCAGGAACTGGGGCAGGTCGAGGGAGGCTCTCTGGTCCGGTGGCATCGAGTTCCAAAGAACGGGGGCCACAACGGAGAACGATATCCGTCTCGTGGTCTCCAGGTGGGCCTCTTTCAAGCCTGGTACGTGAAGAAGGTTCTTGTTTGCTGGCCGCGGGTCCTTGAGTAAGCAGGCATCAACAAGCGGTCTTTTAGGTATGTTGGGCCCCGGCCCCGTAGGGCTTTGAAAGCCAAGGTCAAGGTCTTGTGTAAGGCTCTATACTCTATATCTAATGCCTTTGGGGTAGGGACCACTTTATATTATGCTATAGAAGTCTGATGGTTCTCCAGAAGTTTGAATGAGGGAGGCGTGGTAGACTCTCATATACCATTATGTCTGGAATCACTCCAAAACACAACCCCTTCATATTTCGAATTGCACCACATAAGCAAACTTCATCATAAACACTTTTTGGGCAGGAAGACGGGTCCTGTGCTTAAGTACACCTAAGCACAATGGCAATATAACAACAACAACAACAACACTTTATTCCATCATATCTCCCTGAGGGGACTCAGGGCAGATTCCAGTATATACAGACACAAGGCAAACATTCAATGCCTCGAAACAATGAAACACAAATACACACAGACAAAGGTAAAGGTTTGCCCTTCATCTCCAGCTCTGGGGGTGGAGCACTGTTTATCCTCCCACAGAGGTGGTACCTATTGAGCTACTCACACTTGCATGTTTTCAAACTGCTAGGTTGCAGGAGCTGAGGCTAACAGTGTATTGAGAATATTTTGTAACTGAAAACATGGCTGTGGGACCAGGCATTTCCACATTAGCACAATGCAGCACTTTGGAGTGGAACTGTAATGGCAAGTTGATGGATATGGCTCAATACTTATGTCTTGGACGAAGTACTGTTTTTAACTGAAATGTATGTGTATTATGTGTTAATGTTAATGGTATTTTATCTTGAATGTTTATGGTTTTATATTGTATTTATTGTGTTTCGGCATCAAATCGTTGCCTTTTTGTTATGCCGCTCTGAGTCCCCCTTCGGGGGTAGAGAAGAGCGGGGTAGAAATGATGGAAATAAATAAATAAATAAGCTCACCCCGTCCCACTGATTTGAACCACCAACCTTCTGGTCAGCAAGTTCAGCAGCTCAATGGTTTAACCCATTGCACCACTGCGGCCACTGCACAACTTCTGCACTGTCTGGTGGTGTCCCTTCCAAATACTAACCAGGCCTGACCCTGCTTAGCTTATGGAGATCAGATGGAATCTGATGCCTTCAGTGTATTGAGAATATTTTTAAAGTTTAAAATACAACCATCTACAGTATTTTTCTCTGCTGACTAATTTGATAAGTATGAAGTGCCAGCATTCTTTGAGGTGCCATTAAAAAACCCTGATATAGTTCTGTATGGTCGGAAAACCATCGTAATAGGTTTGAACACTGGACTATGACTCTAAAGATGGAAACCCATTAGGCGAGTCTCAGCTTCAGAGGGACTCTTCTGACCAAATCTTGCA
Organism: Anolis apletophallus; assembly: GCA_030556195.1. Classification (NCBI taxonomy): domain Eukaryota; kingdom Metazoa; phylum Chordata; class Lepidosauria; order Squamata; family Anolidae; genus Anolis; species Anolis apletophallus. The sequence continues at coordinate 135,334,750 of JARBWK010000001.1, read as the reverse complement.
AAAAAAAACCCCTTTGACGTTTTTTTTTGGGTTGCCACAACTCGAGCATACTGAAGGCACACAATAACAACAGCAACAATATGGTCTGGATCCATCTATCTCTACACTGAATGTTAGAGCAGGGTTCAAATCTTCACTCAACCATGGGAAGTGTTGGGTAAATTTGGACATGTTGCCCTCTCAACATCATAGGGCCCTTCCAGACAAGCCATATATCCCAGGATCTGATCCCAGGTTTTCTGATTTAACCTGGATTATATGAGTCCGCATTGCCAGATAATCTGGGATAAATGGAAAACCTGGGTCCAGATCCTGGGATAGAGGGCCTGCCTGGAAGGGCCCACAAAGTTGGAAGGGGCCTCATGACCTATGCAGACCAAAGAGTCCAAGTCTCTACTCAATGCATTTCCTGCATAGCCTTCTAGCCTCAGAGGAAGACAAAGGCAAAATCTCCCGTGAGCAATCTTCCCAAGAAAATCTCACGAAAGGTTCACTTTAGGGTCATCACAAATCAGAATTGACATGCAGACACACAAAGAACCATTTTAATGAGGGCTTGCCATTTGGGGTGGGTAGGGCTTGGGTATGCAGAATCCGTGATTGCTTCTTCCCTAAAAACTCGGTGTATTTGCACTGACCTTTTCAAACAGCATGTGTTAACTTCTCCAGTAAAAGCACTCAGGTATTGCTTGCATAATCACTCAAAAGGGGGTTTATTAAAAGAGTGCCTTTCCCTCTATTTTACTCCTAAGCTGAAAAGAATGTCAGTGGCTATAATGTATTGCTTCCCACTGAGCATGGAAGTAAGTGAATTCTCCATTCACTTGAAAGTGGAAGGAGTGGTGCTTTACTTCAGCAGTGATTTGACACTATACACAAATGGGTCAAGTATGGCACTTTCCAGTGAAAATAACACACCAATGGCAAATTGGTAAGTACAACATAACCAAAGCTTGGAAGTGATGCCATATGAGTAATGCTGTTACCTGTAAAATATTACTCCTTTGGGTTGTAGTAGGTTTTTCAGGTTATATGGTTCTAGAAGCATTCTCTCCTGACATTTTGCCTGCATCTATGGATGGCATCCTCAGAGGTTGTGTGACCTCACAACTTCTGAGGATGCTTGCCACAGATGCAGGTGAAACGTCAGGAGAGAATGCTTCTAGAACAGACCTGGGCAATTGCCGGCCCTGCAGGTGTTTTGGACTTCAAATCCCAGAAATCCTAACAGCTGGTAAACTGGCTAGGATTTCTGGGAGTTGAAGTCCAAAACACCTGCAGGGCCAGCAATTGCCCAGGTCTGTTCTAGAACATGGCTATATAGCCCCAAAAAACCTACAACAACCCAGTGATTTTGGTCATGAAAGCCTTCCACAATACATTATTACTCCTTTTTTTGCAGCAATGCAGGCACAATTAAAGTTACATTTTAAAAAATAACACTGGTGGGAAAGAGATTAAAATAGGTGAAATGAGCAGTGTTTTCCAAGTTACTGGGTTGCTTTGAGTTTTTTGGGCTGTATGTTCCAGTAGCATTCTCTTAGCATGGCCACACAGCCTGAAAAACTCACAGCAACCCAGTGATTGGCCACAAAAGCCTTCGACAACACATTTTCAAAGTTACTTTTTATATTACTTTCAGAGGCATTTTGAGTGGAGATTTTCCAGGTTGTGTGCCATTCTCTTATCAAAAAGAAAGCACTTGTAAGTGAAAAGCAAGTGACCAGGTGATATAATGAGTAAGTGTTTCAAAACATCACCACCAATAACAATTAATTACCTTTTCTAATGGGTGATTGGAGCAAGGGATTTCAAACATGAACTTAAAATATGAAGCCCATTGGCAGAATTCACAACACTGTTGGTCTCCACAAGAACATAAACAACATTCAGTCTAGAGTGGTTCTCAACCTGTGGGTCCCCAGGTGTTTTGGCCCACAACTCCCTGAAATCCCAGCTATTTTACTAATTGTTAGGATTTCTGGGAGTTGAAGGACAAAACATCTGGGGACCCACAGGTTGAGAACCATTGGATTAAAAGGTTAAATGATCCAGGGCCCATAGAACTTTAAGTAGAAGAATATAAGGAAGATCACAATGGCATATTGAAACCTTTAGAATCAAACCGACCCTAGCATTGGCATTGATCCTCTCTACACCAGGGGTCCTCACACTTTTTCAGCATGCGAGCTACTTCTAAAACAACCAAGTCAAAATGATCTACCTACCCACTACAAAAATGTGAAACATATAACACAATATCTGCTTTGAACTGAGTTTTCTGAGTCCACACTGCCATATAATCTGAGTCCACACTGCCATAAGCAGATAACATGGAATTTTATTCAACTGTGTGGAAAGGACCTCATATAACCCAGAGCCAGCAGCACTTGGGCGGCATCGGGAGCCTGCGGGGCGGGACTGAGCCTTCCTCCTGCCCTGCCTGTGATCTATCAGGATGCCCTACGCGATCTACCAGTAGATCGCGATCTACCTAATGAGCACCCCTGATCTACACTATGTAACACAATTTTTGTTCCTGGAATATAAATGTCATTTCCTAATTGGTTCTGGAGACCCCTGGTGGTGCAGTGTGTGAAACTGCTGAGCTGTTGAACTTGCTGACCAAAAGGTTGGTGGTTTGAATCTCAGGAGCGGGGTGAGTGCCCACTGCTAGCCCAAGCTTTTGCTAATCTAGCAGTTTGAAAACATGCAAATGTGAGTAGATCAGTAGGCTTCTACAGGAAGGTAACAGCACTCCATGCAGTCATGCTGGCCACATGACCTAGGAGGCGTCTATGGACAATGCTGGTTCTTCAGCTTAGATACGGAGATGAGCACCACCACCCAGAGTTGGACACGACTGGTCTTAATGTAAGGGGAAACCTTTACCTTTTAATTGGTTCTATCATAAAAAATGGAAAAAGTTTATTAAACTGCAAAACTTTGGTTTTTGCGGGACATCATGCAGCATATTTAGTTATCGTTTTTCAATAAACATCTCATAGAGTTTCAACCAATTCAACATAGTTTGAGGCAGCCACAAAAATGAAGTTTCTGGAGTAGAATAACTACTTCCAAAGTAAGCACCATACATTTAAACAGGAAACAACACTTTCAAACCAGGAACAGAATTTTTCCCCAAATTTTGTTACGAGTGCTATAGAAACAGGTACAAATTGTAAGTAATTTTTTTTAGCCATGGATGTGAAGAATATAAGAAGAATTAGGACATGCAGAGGGATAGAGGTGATCAAAAGATGACCCAGACTCTGAAAAGCTCCCCTCCCTGCTTAGTAAGGCATGGGACTCAGAAGAAATATCTAGGACCGATGTGTCTCCCAGCAGTTGCCACTTGAGGTGGTTGTTTCACACATTGCCTAATAGTACAGTTAGCTACCTTCCACACTGAATACCCCAGTAATACACAATGAGTCAAAATGAGTAATGTCAAAGATCTTAGTAATTAGATAAACGGTCCAGCTGGGAAGTTCAGGCTGGAACGCCTACTCTGCATTTATCCCCGTTTCAGAAGTTGGAGTTAAGAATGCAGCCTGTAACTCAAGAGCCAGTGTCCCTGAATTCCCTCTCACTTTCCCTGATTATGGGCTATTTTTACCCTCATTCAGGTAAAGCAGCCTTCTTATTTTGGGGCACAGAAGGAGAAGGAAAGGGCTAAAAATAGACACATGGCCACAAATTGAGCCAGGGCTTTGAACAGAGTTGCAGAACTGGCCAAAATTTGCACGGGAACACCTGACTCTGCATTTTGCAGGGCTGCTGGGAGCTGCAGCGCTGCACCTCTGATGTTAGTGATCAAGCCTGCCTCTGAAAAGTGGGAAGGGTGCCAGGGAATCCTCTAAACAACTTCACCACATGCCCTTTTCATATATTTATGAAAGATGAAGATGAAGATATTCTACAGGGAACACTCCCCTGGGGCTGGAATTACGGAGATGGGGGAATTTTTTTTTTGAACTTCTAATTGTTATATAGTTCCTAAAGGCAAAGCGATCTGGGACTGGGGCCCTTTCACACCCTATAATTATAGTTCTATGATTCCTCTTAAAACTACCATGGCAACATCCTATGGAATCCTGAGATTCCACGGGATGCAGCCTAGGCAACAGAAGTGCAATCATAAGGCTATAATTGTGCAGTGTCAGAAAAAAAATGTGTACATCAGCAACACTGGACTGTTTTTGTGATGGAGCCTTTGAAATAGCACCAGAGAAAGTGGCATTTTCACCCTTGGCTCCATTCAGATCATGTTTTCTACAGTCCTTTCCCTACTGTTCAGTTCTTATCACTGCACTCCAGTGATTTTCGCAGTGTGCTTGCAACATGGATTGTGTTGCATCCAAGAGAGGGAAGGAACTGTGAGAACATATGATAGATCAGTCTCAAAATAAAATCAATGCAGCTTCTGACAAAAGCAGATCTGTGATGAAAGGGGAGTCGTGATGTTGTCCAAGGCTAAAATTGTGTATTCTCCTCTAAGATTTTTTTAAAAATTAACCCAGTATTGTTGAAGGCTTTCATGATATGAATCACTGGGTTGCTGTGAGTTTTCCAGGCTGTATGGTCATGTTCCAGAAGCATGCTTCCGGAACATGGTCATACAGCCTGGAAAACTTACAGCAACCTGATGAACCCAGTACTTGGTTAAAAGAAATCTTCCAGGTCTTTTGTGTGCTTTGCCTTAACTTCATATTAGGATTCATATACTCTGAAAATTCCCCCAAGTGACCACTGTATAGTTTCATGCGCTGAATATATGAAACCTTCATTTGTGCCGAGTTAACGCATGTCATTGGGTCAACTTTTTGAAAAGGCACAGCTTCCAAGATTAAAAGATCTATTTCTCTGTGTAGACCTCAAACCATGTGTATGCTTGGTCACACATGGGAGACAAACATGATGACTGGCTACAGGGTGATTGTGACAGAGTACTTCTAGGATCAAACCCAGTATGACTCTAATTTCCAATTGCTGGGCAGGGGCTGAGGGTAGGGGAGGAGGGCAGGTACATAGAAGTGCACTGACATCCTGGCTGTGGATATCCCAGAAGGATATCCTTGGCCTTTAGGAGTAAAATAATGGCTGACTAGATGTTCCCTAGGTTGGATTTAGCAGGATGCTTCTACCAGTCTTATATCTTGACTGCTGTTGAAACTTGCAGACAGTTTGCACTGTAGGCACTTTATATTTAATTTATATTCAAGGGGAAAGTGCAGTTTAGAAGTAATACCTGTACATATGTAATGAAATGCCAGGTTTGTCCACTAGTGCCCATGAACCTGCATTGTACTGGTAGTGTGTAACCTCCATCAAGCACAGTGACATGTTTTCCGCTTCTGCGTGCTTAAGGAGATGCCTTCCTTGCAACAGGATGCGACTTGGAACCTGACTAAATGAAGAACATACTTGCCAGAAGCCCTGGCCAAGAGTCCCCATCATCCCCCACCACCATGGCCAAACAGAAAGGGTAATGCAAGTGGAAGGCCAAACCTGCTGAATGGAGCCATGTTGGGAAGGCTTGAACAGAGCCTGCCTTTGTTATGAGCTTTAAAAGCAAACACTGGAGTCACTAGTATCACAGATAAAGAAATGAGATAAGTGGCAAGAGATGTGGAAGATGCCCGACTCTGCAGAACCAAACAGGTTCTGCTCACAGGCAGGAAGGGTATTATAATGTGTGTGTGTGTGTGTGTGTGTGTGTGTGTGTGTGTGCCAGTCTTCCTGCCTCTCCCTTGAGTTTTGACTGGGGAGCGGGGAAAGTACAAGACACACTTCTCTCAGAGAAAGCTGAGCTCAAGCAAGGCATCAATTTCCTGGTCTCCCCACAGCATGCTCAGAACTAGCTGGGCTCTAATCTGTACTATGGAACAGCAAGTTTCTTCCTGCCTCCCCTCAGGAGCCTCAATCGATCTGGATGTGAGCAAGCGACAACCTGGAGTCATTAGAAGTCTGATCTGGTGATGGATATCTGACAGGGCACTGCCACGACTCAGAGTCAGCACTGATGATGCCTCAGAAGTAAAACTTAGACAAATTATATCTTTTGGGACTATCCCTCCCAGAATCCTGGCTGGAAAATATTGGAGATGGCATCTCACAGTTTAACATGCCCAAGCCCTGCTGAGCAGCACAGAATTGTTTCATCCCACTTCATTCACAGATGACAGGGTCAGGTAGCGGGTGCAGAGAGCCCCTTGGGTATCAGGAGTGGGAAAGCTAACATTTCTTTCTTTTTCTCTGAAAAAAACCTTTTCCAAAGCTCCTGCCTTTCATTTCAAGTCTGACATGAGGCTTGTACATCACTCTGGATGTCATTGGACTGCAGCTCCCATCATCTCTCAGCACTGGTTGTGCTAGCTTGGACTGTTGGGAGGTGTAGTCCAACAACAGCTGGAGGGCCAAGTAATTTCTACCTCTCCTCTGGCAATATCGAAGCTGACTGTGTTTGTTTAACAGAAGAGGCGGGAAAAAGTTCTGTGCATGCTCAGAGGAATTATTGGTTTCATGGTCATTGTGTCATATGTCTTAGGTCCCAGTCTTGGAATGGATAAGGAGAGCCAAGGTTTGGGGAAGGACCATCTAAAAATAGTCCAATGAAACCTGACAATGTTCTTGTGTACAGATGGGCCATCCAGCCCACCATCCTTCTGTAATGAACAGGAAAAAATTGTAGAGCCTCTAAGCAAGGAGTTGGGAAGGATGATAGCTCATCTCAAACATCCTCTCTAAAACAAGCAAAAGACGCTCCCAGGGAGCACTTCTGATGCACAACTTCACTGTGGCTGGATATGTGACCTGTTACAAAACAGGCAATTTCTCTTCATGGATGAAGACACCTCAGGCAACTTTTCAGCATTTCATTTTAACACCTGATGTCCTGGTTTTATCTCCATATCAAATCAAAGTAAAGAGCATCATAATCATAAACTCTACACAACAAACCCCAGCCTACAGATCAATAAATGGGAACAACAAAAGCAAGGCAGCAAAACAAGAGCAAAATGAAATGAAATGAAATATAGCCAATAAACAGACAACCCCAACATAATACAAACAGAAGAATCCGTGACTCCGTTTTGATTGATAGCACCAATGAGACATACACAGAGAAAGCGAGAGCAAGAAAGTGAGAGTGAGCACAACAGAATGGATGGATTCATGATGAGTGATCTGGGATCAAGAGCCAGGCAGAAGCAATGGGTTAGAAGGCGTTCACCAGCCATCACTGTCTTATGGTGCTTAAGGGCCTTCTTGCATAAGTAGGACCACTCCTGCCCATCAAAGACTTCATGTATAGCTGTCTGTTCCAGGAAAAGCAGAAGCACTACATCTCTGAAAATCCAGTTGCTGGAGAACAGGGCTAAGCTTAGGCATTTTGCTGCCCGAGGCACGTAAACAAATACATCTCCACTGCCTCCTGTTAAGATGCACAGTCCCATCTTGACACCCGAGGCAGAAAGGCTTTCAAGTACAACTTCCCTTCTTGCAAACTAAAAATATATCAATAACAAAGTCAAGAGCTAACAGCATGCTGCCCCAAATCAGCTGCCTGAGGAAACTGCCTGACATTGCTGGCCTTACTGGAGGGCAGCTCTTGGAAATTGGTTCTGCAGGTGGGCTTCCCTGTTGGCACATCCATCTGGCTAGAGTATGCTGGACAGATTGGTCTGACCCAGCAAGGCTGTTGTTATATTCTTAAGAGTTCCTCTTTACAGGGGCTTGCAGTGGGAAAAACAGCGGATCCCTAATCCATCTAAAACACAGGCATGTTTTCACCTTAAGAACAGACAAGCATCCTGAGCTCTGAAGATTACCTTAGAAGGAATCCCACTGGAGCGTTGCAGAACACCCAAATACTTGGAAGTTACCCTGGACTGTGCTCTGACCTACAAGAACCACTGCCTGAATATCAAGCAAAAAGTGGGTGCTAGAAATAATATCATACAAAAGTTGACTGGCACAACCTGGGGAACACAACCAGACACAGTGAAGACATCTGCCCTTGTGCTTTGCTACTCTGCTGCTGAGTACGCATACCCAGTGTGGGACACACCTCACCATACTAAAACAGTGGATGCGGCTCTTAATGAGACATGCCACATTATCACAGGATTTCTGCAGCCCACACCACTGGAGAAAGTATACTGTTTAGCCAGTATACTGACATCCGCCGGGAAGTAACAGACAACCAACAATGAATGGACCAAGGCCCATCCCCTTTTTGGATATTAACCAGCATGCCAACACCTTAAACCAAGAAACGGGTTCCTAAGATCTACAGATACTCGCAGGAACACCTCAGCAAGCGAGAGTCCAAAAGTGGCAGGCTAAAACCCGGAACCTCAATCCATGGCTGATACCAAATGAGAAACTCTATCCTGTGCACACAGAAGACTGGGCGACTTGGAAGGCAATGAACAGACTGCGCTCTGTCAACATGAGATGCAGAGCCAACCTTAAGAAATGGGGGCTTCCTATCTTCCAACTGAGGCCCTTGCAATGGTGATCCATGCCACTGTCACTTTGAGGCTGGATTACTGTAATGCACTGTATGCTGGTACCCCTCTTTCAGTGATACGGAAGATTCAAGTGGTTCAAAATGCAGCCGCCAGACTACTCACTCGGACACCTATGAGACACCACATAGCACCGGTGTTGCAACATCTCCACTGGCTCCCAATTGAACATCGGGTTTCCTATAAGACACTGGTCTTAACGTTCTTAACCCATTTACGGTCAGGGTCCTAAATATCTCAGGGATCGCCTCTCATACGTTTGCCATCAGAGACCACTAAGACCAGCCCAGGAAAACCTTCTACATATCCCCGGCCCCAGGGAAGTACGTCTAGACTCTACAAGGCGTAGGGCCTTTTCAGTCCTTGCTCCAACCCTGTGGAACTCCTTGCCTCCATATGTTACAGCCATGCCCGATTTGCGGTCATTCACCCAGGCTCTTAAAACTTGGCTCTTCGTTAAAGCTTTTAACTTGTAATTATGTGATGATATATATGTTTTATTGCTATTGTAAGTCGCTCAGATCACTTCGGTGGAGAGCGACTCATGAAATAATAAATTGAATTGAAATGAAATATGTGGAAAATGGGGGGAGGGGGAATATCAAAGGAAATGTGAGGTTTTCGATTCCAACACAGCATTGTGTACCTCCCCATTTTTAAACCCCATCCTGTAAAAAGATAGCGAATAAAGCGTGACAATTGTATCAAACCCTCGAAGTATCATAATGTTCTGTTTCCAATTTTGGGCTCCTTTTCTCCAACGCCCACAAGGTGGCACTGCCTTCCTGTCACCTGCAAGGCATTGGGCTCGCTCATCCTCTCATAGGCTCTCCTGTACCTTTTCAGTCCACACAGGTACCTAAGGCAGCGCATAATGCACCCCAAAGCACATATTTATGCATTTTTGCAAACACATAAATAAAGTACCATGCAAGTCCATGCACTTTCTCATCTTATACCTGTGTTGTTAAGTAAATCTCACAGGCACACATGTTTCCGTGCATAGGCACCTGGCTCTTCTCTGACAGGCATATTAGCTGAATTAATTTTGTATTTTGAATACTGAAAATATCTATAAGGTATTGCAACAAGAAGACACAAATGTGGTAACAGAAAAATACCACTATGTCTGCTGCAATCAATATGAAGGTGAAACACACAATCACATCTGTGATGCTTTTGATTCATAAACAGGCAGCTGGATGAAGAAACCATGAATTGCTTGCTAATGGTAAGAGCTGCTCAACACCAGCATACACTGTCTCAGGAGGTGTGTGTGTGAGCTCTCCACTGATCGAGACATTTATAAGATGGGCTTGGGTGAGCCCTCTGTCAGGGAACTATTACTCCTGTTTGAAGCATGTTGTTGGACCCCTCCCAACCCCCCAATTCTATAGCATCACTTGTGTGTTGTGTAAAACTGACAAGCGGCAGTGATGGCTTCCTCCCCTTTAGAAAGCACCCTGAAAGCATGGATACTTGCACAATCCCTGTGTTTGGCATCGGAAAACAGAAGTGGTACCATGACTATTACCAGCTATTTATAAAGCACTTTCAGTTTTTGAGGGGGCAGTCTAATGAGCCTTATTGTGCATCTCAAATAGACTATTTTCAGAAGGGGAAGTGAGGCAGTGAAAGAGAGAGAATGACCGAAAAGAGAGAACGGATGATCTAATGCCACATCATGAATCAAGGACTGCAACTGGGGCCAAATCCTGCTGTGCCAGATTCAAACGCAGCTCTCTGGCAGCTGGGGCATTTTGGATCTGTCCAGAGAGAACTAGTGCTGAAAGTGCTGCGTTGCGCTCATTGCAGACTTCCATGCTAGAAGAGGGCACATGCATACTGTGGGGTATATGGACAAATGTTTTGTTCTAAGACAATTTCCTGATAGAAGCAGTTACTGAAACACTTATCTTGGTTTTATTTCACAGTTCTCTCATTCTAATGTGGTCTGTAAAGGGAAATGTCCTGGTAGATCCCGGAATAGAGTAACAGTATCATAAAAAGTTGAAAAGATCCTCATGAGTCCAACTGGATGCTCAATGCAGGATGTCCAGTAGAGCATCAAGACCAGGTAGCTGCCCTGCCTCTTTTGAAGACCTCCAGAGAAGGAAACCAACCACCTCTCTAGGCAATTGTCTTCGTTGTCAAACTGCCCCTCCTGTCAATCAATCAAAACTTTATTACGGTCACAGACCAGCACAAAGCGGGCACAAGCGCCCTAAGAGGAGAAGGACAACACCCCAGTAAACAGTTAGTTAAAATCAGACTAGAAATCAGTATAAAAATATATTAGCCCCTCCTGTCAAGAAATTCCTTTTACTCTTCAGTGAAAATTCACTGTCCTGTCACTTAAAACCCTTAGACCTAGTTATACCCTTTGGGGCAACCTGCATTTCCCCCTCTATGGCAGGTAGTTAAAGAATACAGTTATGGCAGCCCTGAGCCTTCTTGACACCAAGGTCAATATTCCCACCTCCTTCAATCTTTCCTTACATGTTTTCTTCTCCATCCTTATTGTCTTTTCTGAACCTGCTCCAATTTGTGTAAACCCTACTTAAAATGAGGCAATCAGAGCTGATGTCCGACAGCGAACAGTATAAGGGAATTAGTACTTTGCTTAACTCTTTCATAAACACCACAAGCCCAATTTTGCTTCCTTTTTTCCTTTGCCATTCATTTCCACTCTCTCTTTCTCCCCCATCAACTAATCTGGAGCCCTTGGTGGTGCAATGGGTTAAACCCTTGTGCTGGCAGGACTGAAGACAGACAGGTCAGAGGTTTGGATCCAGGGAGAGTGCGGATGAGCTCCCTCTGTCAGCTCCAGCTCCCCATGCGGGACATGAGAGAAGCCTCCCACAAGGATGGTAAAAAATCAAAACATCCGGGTGTTACCTGGGCAACATCCTTGCAGATGGCCAATTCTCTCTCACCAGAAGCGACCCACAGTTTCTCTAACTTAGAAACTATTTTTCTAATAAAATCACATTCACCTTCTTTGCTGCAGCATCACATTGCTGGCTCAAGTTCAATTTGGGATCGCAATAACCTAAAGCTCCTTCTTGCATGAGCACTGCTCAGTCATTTATTCCCCCATCCTATACTTGTTTATTTGATTGTGATGATCTAAATTTACATTTAATCAGTTTGCTAATCAAAATATTATATTTATCACGTCTAAAACTGATGAGAGTTGTAATCCACCAAAATTGTGATCCAAATTTACAAATGTTGCTTCCTCGCCCTTTTAAGACTGGAAAAACCTGCCTGTAACACTTTGTTCCACCTGAGAATAATTTTCCCCTCATATTCTCTGGCACATTTAGCTTGAGGAACAATTTTGTGTAATTTTGTTCACATAAATTGGCCTTAATTCAAGTTATTACTTCACTGGCTCTCATTTTCATTCTACAGGGCTGCCAAGGTTTTGATAAACCCAATATTCAATTTGCTGAATGGTAACTTAAATTTCTACACTGCAGCAGAATGAAAACAAAATTTCAACTTGGTATTTAAAACAGTGCTTAATTTTGTCAACAACATTTCCCCTGGCCATCCTTTTATAAGGCTTATTTGCCAGTCAGTAACATTAACTTGCAATGTTAATTAGTAGGTTCCTCCTGGTAGGTTCTTCTGCTTTTATTACTTCCTGTTTGTTGCAGTATGAGATTAGTGATATATTATCTCTTAACTAGTCAGCTTTCTGCTTGTGAATCAGGCACTGGACCAGTGCTCCAAATAGCCATTGTCCCTTCTCATTATATTTATAGTGCATTCGTACTATTTTATGGGGCCGCAGTGGTACAGCGGGTTAAACCGCTGAACTTGCGGACAGAAAGGTTGGTGGTTCAAGTCCGGGGAGTGGCAAGAGCTCCCGTCATTAGCCTCAGCTTCTGCCAACATAGCAGTTTGAAAACATGCAAATGTGAGTAGATCAATAGATACTGCTCCAGCACTAAGGTAATGGTGCTCCATGCAGTCATGTGGGCCACATGACCTAGGAGATGTCTATGGACAACACCATCTCTTCAGCTTAGAAATAGAGATGAGCACCACCACCCCAGAGTCAGATTCGACTAGACTTAATGTCAAGGGGAAACCTTTACTAGTAATATTTTACTATATAACAAAGAGTGCATCTATATACTGGAGAATTAATGCTGTTTGACACCACATTAATTGCCATGTGGGAGCTGTGAATTTGGTGAAACACAAGCAGTCTTGGGCAGAGAAACATAAATACCTTGTACTGCTACAACTCCCAAGGTTCCATAGCATTGAACCATGTCAGTCAAAGTGGCATCAAATGGCATTAATTTCCTCCAAAGACATAAAAAATGTTATCAACCCTCAATTATGAACATTTCAGCTGAAAAAATGGATAAAAATAACAGAACCAGTGAAGAGAAAGACTTTAATTAAAGACATAATAGCCATTAAAAGTGCCTTAACCTTGGATTCACCATGGAGAGACTGGATTTGCAGTTGTTGATTAGTAGATGATTTCTATTCTCATGCTTTTGTAAAGCCACAAATTGAATCTGGGAGGAAGCATGGGGGGCCACAGGCATGCAGTAAGGTTTTGTGATTCCCTACAAGCAAGACATGAACGTGGAAGGCTTCATCCTCTCCTCCCCCACAAAGAGTAAGAAAACAAAGGGTAAAGAAGGCCACCAACAGAGATAGGTTGTGTCGATCTGAGATCTGTGCCTGGCCTCTGGACTCTCCCCCTTTGGCCTCCCACAACCCGAGCCTTCAGAAAGCTGTCGGGTAGCTGTTGTTTTCCTGGCTTCTGCTGCTGCCATAAGAAGCGAAATTGAGTTCTGTTTTTTTCCCCCTCTTCAGAAACCGTGGCATCGATCTTTTTATAAGGTGTGCTTCTGTTTTCCCATGCAAGTACATTTTCAATCAAAATAAAGAGCTATCTATATAAGCATGGCATTTAATTTGATTGACGTTATTTAATCTTGAGATTCGATAGTTTGATTAAAGCTAACTGAAAATAGTATTTGGAGGAACTTGGTTACCATAAACAGGGCTATACTGAAGCATTTTGGAAACGCAAGTGCCTAGGGTAGAAAATTAACACCTATCTCCCCCTCCCCACTGCAAAATGCATGGGGCACAACATACAGGGTATGTTCTGCAGAAGAAGGTCTGATAGGAACAGTATAGGAGGTACTATGCTGATTTTGTGCAGCTCCCATTAATCCTAGGAGAAATTCTGGCCATGCTGGGGGGTGGATTTTGGGAGTCATTGTCAAAAAAACTAAAGTTCCTATGCTTTTTCTGCTTCTGCAGCATGTGCCCCTTCACTTTGCCTCACCAGTGGGTCAATGCTAAGCTGCCCATGTTTGCTCTGGGATAGGCGTGGGGAGTGTGCAATTCACGCATGCTTCTGTGCTATAACTGCCAGCACCCCCACCATTCACTACAATGGTTAAGGATTCTGGGATATGATTAATCTCATTAATCATCAGTTGGGAGCCCCCCACCCCCTCCAGCACCAACCGCTGCTCTGAGATCAGAGTGAAGAGAGGGGCCCAGGAAGGCACTTCCATCTTGCCTCTTGCATATAATATAATATACTGTACATATAATATCGATAATATTATAATGTAATAGGATATAATACTACTACTAATAATATGGTATTATAATTATATATTTTATATTACATGTAGTATTACTAATATTATTACAGTATAATGTTATACTACAATGTAATATATAATATTAGTATTGTGCTACGGCAATAATATAATATATTGTATTTACATTTTACTTGTAAGCCACTCTGAGTCCCCTACGGCAGTCTTTCTCAACCAGTGTGCCGTGGCACACTAGTGTGCCGTGACGGACCTCCTGCTGTGCCGCGAGAAAAGCTCTCTGCCCCCCTTCCCCCCCCCTGCCGAACTCCTGCTGCTTGGGGGAGGAGGAAGGGCTGGCCAGTGGCGAAGAAAAAGAAGAAGGGACCGGGGTGCCACCTCCTTCGGCCGTTTCCCCAGCCTGCCTCCAATCCACCATGACTCCCACCATGACTCTCGCCCCTCACTCGCTGAAGCCGTGTGGAAGAGGAGCCTCGCCCACTGAAGCTCGTCCACCGCTCATGCTCCTCCTCTGTAGGAGAGCTGAAACTGGGGGGAGGGGGCGGGGCATGGCGCGGCCTGTAGGAGAGCTAAAGCTGGGGGAGGGGGAGGGGCATGGCGCGGCCTGGGTCTGCCCCCTCTCCCGGCTTCGGCACTCCCAGAAGCTGCTCCAGCCTTGAGGGGACAGTCCCAAGCCAGCATTGTGCTGGCTCTGGCATGGCTGGCTTGGCACTGCCCCCTCAAGGCTGGAGCAGCTGCAGGGAGAGGTAAAGCTGGGGTAGGGGGCGGGGCATGGTGCAGCCTGGCTGCGCCCCCTCCCCGGCTTCGGCACTCCCAGCAGCTGCTCCCTGCAGGCCACCATCCCCCAGCCGTTCTTTACTGTGTTAGAGTGTCATTTTGGTTGGTGGTGTGCCCCCGGATTTTTTTAATGTTAAAAGTGTGCCGCGGCTCAAAAAAGGTTGGGAAACACTGCCCTACGGGGTGAGAAGGGCAGCATATAAATGTCGTAAATAAATAAATAAATAAATAAATAAATAAATAAATAAATAATCTGGTGAGCGACTTTACTTTCATACCTATTCCAGGCAGTGGGTGGGGGAATGTGGGCTTTACTCTCCAAATAAGAATGAACTTTTCCTTCAGTCCCCTGAATTCTGGCAATGCAGTAAATGAAAACTTCAGTTGAGCATTTATCAGGAACAGAGTTTAGCCATCTTAAGAAAACAGGCAGGCAAAGTTACAGAAAGAGTAAATGTAATTTTCAGTGTCTCAGAGCCCTTCCACACAGCCCTATAACCCAGAATAACAACCATAGCTCAATGTAATGGAAACCTGGGAGTTGTAGTTTGGTGAGGCACCAGCACACTTTTGGCAGAGAAGGTGATAAAACTACAACTCCATCAATTCCGTAGCTTTGTAGCATGGCTGTTAAAATTGTCTTAAACTGCATTAATTCTAAAGTGTAGAAAAAGTCCTCTTTGTCACTGGAAGTTGGAGACAGAAGGATTATTTATTTGAGAGGGACAGAATTCTTCCTTGAGGGGCAAAGGCCTGATTTTGCCCTTCTCCATATCTGCACCTTTGACCCAAGCATATGGTAAAACATATGTCTTCCTAAATCAGTATGTTACTGAAAAGCTGTTGTCCTCCAACTTCAGAATAAGCATGTGCTGACTCAGTGGAGAAGAGTTGTGCGGGGCGCATCCACACTGCAGATTTAGTGCAGTTTGGCACAATCTCAGAGTTGAAGTCTGGTAAAACATCAGCATGCTTTGGCAGGGAAAAGCCTTGTCGAACTACACTTCCCAGGGTTCTATCGCATTGAGCCAGGACAGTTAAAGTGATGGCAACCTGCAATAATTCTAACAGCTGGCTGTTAGGAATTGTGTGACTTGAAGTCCAAAACACCTGGAGGGCCAAAATTTGCCCGTTCCTGGTGTAGATGCATCTTGAGAGCTGATTCAACCCATTACACACCATTCTACAGACTATTACAGAGCACGTGGATCTGGGTAGCAGTGTAAGCATCCTATACCAAGTTCAGTGGTAAAGTTCCACATGCAAGGAACAGGGATTTAGAAAAGCTGGATGTGCCTGAAAAACCAGTGTTTGTCGCATCTCACCTGGCCTATTGATCACTCCCTTCAGCACTTCACCGTCCCCAGCTGCTTCCTGCAATGCCCCTTGCTCCTGCCTCCCTTTCCCCATCCTCCAGCTTAGGGACTAATCTGCCTGTCCCCCTTTATCAGATGTTGCCACCTTGTGACTCCTCCCTGAGCTGGCGGGTGCCTCGGAGTGTGCCTAGTGTTATCCAGCCCTTTTATCCCCCAGATTAAGCGCTTGCTAGCAGATTAGTGCCTTTTTTTTCATTCTAATGCAAAAGGATGGCTGATGAAAAGAGCAGTGAATCCACTGCGTCTGCGACTCCCTTTCCAGCCAGTCCTGAGAGGGATCCTTTGAGCAGCAGTACAAGGGGGAAAATCTATTGGAAAATGGAGTTAATAATCTGGGCATTGCAACCCAGACAGAATTCTGCTAGGCAAAAACTGGAGGCATAGGTGGCGGTGTAAACAGACTTTAGAATAAGAGCAGCAGCTGGGAAGGTGGGTCAAAGTGCAGGTTTTAAAGAAAGAACATGACAACGGTTGTCTTTTCAGCTGCATTTTTGGAATTGGGGAAGCGGGGGAGACGGACACGGGACAATAGAGAATGAAATGGGACTTGAATTGTCTCTCTTCCCTTTACAGAAACCACAGAGGAAGTATCTGCCCTGTTACATCCATTACAAGTTCAGGCACCTGCCCCAATGTACCTTGGCATATCAGAGGATATTGCCTACAGTGGGATAAATAAAATTACAGCTGAATAAAACCCTACATTTTCTTCTTTGAACTGAAATATATGGCAGTGTGGACTCAGATGACCCAGTTCAAAGCAGATATTGTGGGATTTTCCGCCTTGATATTCTGCCTTGTGTGGAAGGGCCCTAGGTAGAAGTAAACAAAGCACTGTTCATCAAGTGGTTTTCTAACTTTGGTGGTCCAGGTATTTTTGACTTCAACTTCCAGAATCCTGGGAGTTTTGCTAAGATGGCTGATGATTCTGGGACATCTAAAACACCCAGGGCCCTTCCACATAGGCCTATAATCCAAAATATAAAGGCAGAAAATCCCACATTATCTGAGTGTGAACTCAAATAACCCAGAGCCCTTCCACAGAGCCATACAACCTAGAATATCAAGGCAGAAAATATAGGGCTGTGTGCAAGGGCCCTGAGTCCTGCCATATATTCCACTTCAAAGCAGAAAATGTGGGATTTTATTCAGCTTTGTGGAAGGGGCCCCAGTTCAAAGCAGATATTGTGGGATTTTCTGCCTTGATATTCTGGAATATATGGCTGTGTGGAAGGGCCCCCAGAGAACTGAAGTTAGAGGACATTTGCACTACTTTACATTGTTTGCAAAGGAGATAGTGCATCTACATTGTAGCATTCACACAATTTGACACCACTTTAATCACCGTAGCTCAATGTTATGGAATTATGGAAAATGGTAGTTTTACAAGAACCTTTGCCATTTCTGCCAAAGAGTGCTGGGGGCTCATCAAACTACAAAGCCCAGGATTCTATAGCATTGGGTCATGGCAGTTAAAGTGGCAACATACTGCATTAATTCTACACTGTAGATACATTCAGAGTGCAAGTTCCCTCAATTGCTACCATAACATTAGAACTTGGGGCCCTTTATTGAAGCTGACTGATGGGAGATTTAAAGAAAACAGCATGGTCCAATCTAGAGAATTTTTGCCACAAGGATGCAGGGAATGCCATGAAAGCAGAATGGGAAGCAGAGACAGATTCAAGGAGACTAGAGAAGTAGAGATAAAACTAACAAGTTAAAAGCAATTAAGAGACCTATTAGTTGGGAACTTTGCAATGCAAAGGCTCAACATAATTAAATTTATATTTCAATGTACTTGATTAGTTTAAGCTGAAATTTCAACATTGACTTAATTCTAGAATTAAGTTATTAATTACATTATGAGACCCAGTGCTAATTTTTTGCTTTTCTCAGCTAGTTCTTTACTCAGACTTAACTCCTTTGGGTTTTTACAAACCTGTTTCTTGTTCACTGTTGTTTTTTTTTTGTAAATCCCTCGGGATTGTGGCATTAACATATTTGTTTTACAAGATCCAAGAAACTTATCTCCTTTCATGATTAGGCAAAGATAGTTTAGTTCAAAGTTAGAACATTTGAAATCAGTAAGTAATAAGGAGTCTTGGAAGGGGATGGTCTGTTTTGCATCCAGATAATCCTCATACGATCTATAACACATCACACACATAGAAAACTGAATTTGGAAGCATCGAAATCTGGGATATTTTCTGGGATTCATGCTGGAATCAGTAAAAATGTAAATGGGCGAGGGTTAAGAAGAGGGAGGAGGAAAAGGAAGACAAGGGCTTTTGAATCATAAAATTGGAAGAGATTCTAGGGGCCACCCAGTCCAACTCCATTCTGCCATGTCGCAATACACACCCAAATCACTCCCGACAGATAGCCATCCAGACTCTGCCTAAAAACCTCCAGAGAAGAAGACTCTACCATGCTCAGAGGCAGCTTATTCTAGCCTTGAACAGCTCTTCCCATCAGGAAGTTCTTCCTAATGTTTAGGTGGAATCCCCCCCCCCCCCCGCAATTTGAATCCATTGCTTTGTTTCCAAGGGCCCTTCCAGACAGGCCCCATTATCCCAGGCTTTCTGTTAATCCCAGATTATCTGGCAGTGAGGACTTCTATAATCCAGGTTAAAGCAAAAAAACCTGGGAGCAGATCCTGGGATATAGGGTCTGTCTGGAAGGGCCCCTAGTTTCCAGAGATGCAGAAAACATGCTTGCCTTCTCCTCAATGTAGTATCCTTTCAAATATATAAATATGATTATCAGGTTGCTAAGAAATGCGATTTTCAAAAGTCCATGCAGGTGTTTTCTTTTTCCACCAAAATGAAAGCACGGACAAGAGGGTGTGGGGGCAAGAATAACAACATGGATCATATTTTTCAGTTTTATTCTTTATTTTTTTATAAATTGTTTAATTTAATTATAAACTGCCTTATCCCCAGTCTGTGACTCATTTTCTCTAGTAAGGCTTTTAATGCAGCCATTTAACTCAAAATTAAATAGCAATTTCACATGAACATAATAGTTTAAACCTAACTTGTTAAATATAAATAGTTAATAGTTAATTTCCCCCCTTCTAATGTAAATGCAACTGAATTCCATTTCTTTGCTTATTAACAATTGTGGAAATGCATTAACCCTTTCCTACTAAATGTCCTATCTCTGGGTAAAAGCTATACATTAGGTCTGTGCAAAGGCCCTATCCATATTCATCCCAGAGACAGGGATCAACCCACTGAAGCACAGTGATTCCCACTTCCCCAAACCTTTCAGAATGATACTACGGGTGATGATATCTAATGCCACCAAGAAGTCCAAAAGCACCAACAGAGACACATCTCCCTGCTGAAGATCATCCATTAAGGAGATTGTAGTGGTCTTAATTCCATATTCTGCTCTGAAGCTGGTTTGAAATTAATCTGGGAAAAGCCCTTTAAGAACTATGAGAATTGGTAGTAAGTACATGTATTCAGAAAGGTATACGGAAACATGTTAGGTTGTTCCCAGGCTTCCTCACTATAACTGGCCCTCCAGGTGTTTTGGACTTCAACTCCCAGAAATCCTAGCCAGTTTACCAGCTGAAGTCCAAAACACCACCCCTGATCTACACTATAGAATTAATGCAGTTTGACACCAATTTAATTGTTATGGCTCAATGCTATGGAATCCCAGGAATTGTAATTTGGTGAGGCGCCAGCCGTCTTTGGCAGAAAAGGCTAAATACCTTGTAAAATGACAACTCCCACAATTCCATATTATTGAACTGTGGCACTTAAAGTGGTGTCAAACTGCATTCATTCTGCAGTGTAGCCAGTCTACCAGTGGTTAGGATTTCTAGGAGTTGAAGGCCAAAACATCTGGGGGGCCACAGGTTGAGAGCCACTGCCCTAAAGACAGCAGATTATATCTGATCTTGGAAGTTAAGAAGGGTCAGCAGCTGGATGGGAGACTTCCAATGAATTCCAGGTGCTGCAGGCTATATTTCACAGGAAGGAACTGACAAAGGTATCTCTGATCATTCCTTGCCTAGAAATACCTGAGAAATTCATGCAGGGGAAAACAGAGCTCTGTCCCATAAACATACAGAGCAGCTTTTTTCCTCCTCCTTGTCTCTTTTTCATTCTTCTCACCTCCCCAATGCCCCCTCCCCCTCAGTATTGCTCTCTTGCCTTTCACGGCTGGCTGATCCTATGCACTCTTCCGTGACGCTGGAGGATTTTAATAAGGTCAGCACCAAAACAGGAGTTACACCTGCCAGGGATCCAATGAGGTTGCTGGCGTCCCAGTCTTGGGTGCCTGTTCTCCTTGTGTGGCCATTACAAACACAACATCACGCCGCAACAATCTTCCCTGGTCCCTAGTCAGCTTCACTGGTTTCCTTCCCACTCAGTCAGCACATTAATGGCCCTGATAGCTGGAAAATTCTGGGCAGTGTCTCTTGCTATATTAAAGGTAATCCATCATGGCTGAGTATGAATGTCTTCCTAGGGCTGAGTCTTGGTGGTTGGTCCATAAGTGACTGTGGAGATCTATTCTGAATCCACATATTCTTTTGCAGCGAGGACATACATTTCCTGATGGAAGGTGGTCATTACAAGGGTTTGTTTGACATGCCTTCCTCTTGGCACATTTCTCCCTTTTACCCTCCATTTGTGCATCTTCAAAACCCATGGCACCATTGGTAACAACTGTCCTCCAATTAAATGCCCAAGGGCCAGGGCTTCCCAGGTCTTGGTGTTTATTCCACATTTATTTTAGATTACCTTTTAACTTATCTTTAAATCTCTTTTGCTGTCTGCTGTTTTGAGTTCTTGAGTTGAGAGTAAAGTAACTGCTTTGGAAGACAGTAATCGGGCATTTGGACAACGTGGCCAGTCCAGTGAAACTGATGCCGGAGGATCATTGCTTCAGTGCTGGTGGTCTTTGCTTCTTCCAGAATGCTGATGTTTGTCCGCCTGTCTTCCCAAGAGAGTTTCAGGATATTTCAAAGGCAACACTGATTGAATCTTACCAGAAGTTGGGAGTGTAGACAGTGCATGTTTTGAAGGCATACAGGAGAGTTGAAAGGACAATAGTTTTATAAACAGAAGAGGCCCAAAAGATGCTGAAGATGAATGCCAACCTGCTTTTTAACACTTCTAGGACCTCTGTGCCCATGACCTTTGAGTCACCTGTTGACATTATAGCAACTGACCAGGTTGAGTTTTCTTAAGCAAGGAATATTCAGAGATGGGTTTGCCAGTTCCTTTCTCTGAAATAGCCCAAAGCACTTGATATTAATTGGTGGTCTCCCACCCCAAGTATTAGCAAGGGCTAACCCTTATTTGCTTTCAAGATCAAACTGCTATCTTTAGGGTTTTTAGGTATTTATATATATATAGTCTTCTCCAAAGAGCACAGAGCAGAAGACATGGGCATGAATACAGTTGTTAATCTTGGCTAAAGCAGACCCATTGAATCAACTGGATTTAAATACACACTAACTGACCATCCAATAATTATTTCAAGACACCCATATCTGTATGACAGGCATGTAGCCAGGGGGGGGCTAAGGGGGCTTGCTAGGGTAGACCCTCTTCCACCCAGTCTCAGCCCCCCCGAACCAAACTCAGCCAATAATCAAAATCCTGGCACCCATATCTGTATGAGGATATGTTCTTGAACTTATATGAGAAACAAGAAACTGGATGATAGTGAGCCTTATTGACATGAATTAATGTATATTAGAAGTTACCCTAGAGCAGGTATGGGCAAACCCAGGCCTGGGGACTGGATGTGGCTCCTTGGGCTCTTTTCTCTGGCCCTCCTCTTCTCTCACCATCCTATCCTTCCTTCTCTCTTCCATTCTCCTTCTCTCCCTCCCTCCCTCCCTATCTCCTTATCTCTTTCCCCCTCTCTCTCTTTCTCTCTCTCACCCTCCCTCCATTCCACTCTTTTGTCCTTCCTTCCTTCCCTCTTTCCTCTCTCCTTCCCCCTCTCTTCCTCCCCTTTCGCCTTTCCTTCCTTCTCTTTTATCCCTCCATTCCATTCTATCCTTTTCTTCCGCCCTTTCCTCCTGGGGGATGTTTAGCTGGGAGAAGAAAAGGTAGAGAGGGAAGATGAGAAACATATTTCAAGATTTAAAAGGGTGTCCCATTGAAGAGAATGGGGAAAAAAACTTTATGCTCCTCTAGAAACCAAGGCACAAAAAGGAGCAATGGTTTCAAATGGCAGGGAAAGAGATTCGATTGAAAAGATTAGGAAGAACTTCTTGAAAGTAAGAGCTGTTGGAGAGTGGCATAGGCTGCCGGGGAGTGTGGTGGAGTCTCTTTCTCTGGAGGCTTTTCCACAGAACCTATCTATTGGGAGTGCTTTGATTGTGCCTTCCTGCATGGCAGGGGGTTGGATGGCCCTTGGGAGTCCCTTCCAGCTCTAGGTTCTAGGATTCTGTATCAGGAGTAGGCAATATGGGGTCTAATGGAAACACTTTTCTCTCCCATCCACCATCTCATCGTGACCAAGGCGAACCCTTCGAGATCAAAATGTTTCCCTTCACTTTCTGCCTCCAAAAGAGAAGAGGAAGGGCAGGAAAGGGCAGGGAGGGGGCTTGGGGAGAACCCCCTCCCTCCTGGTCCACCAACTCCCCCCTCCCACTCCAGACCGCCATGTGGGCCCCAAGTTAGAAGGTTTGCCCATGTCTGCCCTAGAGTCACCTAGAAAATTCCTAGGAAATTAGGTACATGAATAGACCACTCTGGAAAATAAGGAACGAAGGAAGACCCATTCATGTGATCACAATTGACAACCTAAACACAATTCTTACTTGAAACTAGCTACCTACAGACATTTTAAAGCATTTTTGAGAGTGTGTTTTGATGGTTAAAATACAAGGCTAGGCTCAGAAAGATCTGCCTAGGAGCACCTTCCCAGATGCGAAGCTCCACAGGTGACCTCATCCCAGGTAGGTGAGTCTATATCACAGGTTAGTCATGAAGACAAAACAAGAGAGAGCTCTATATGAGAGAAAAATGTAAAAACGATGAAGGCAATTTGAGTCCAATGCATTTAAACTCTGTTATATGAGCCTACGCCGACCATATAATGCAGTTTCAATCTGCATTATGTAGCAGTGTAGATGGGGACTTCCTCTCCCAATCTCTCTTTCTTCAGCTCTTCCCAAAATTAATCAGTTCTTCTGTGAAGCCACTACTCTCTTTAGACCATACAAATCTATGTAGCAGTACTCAATAGCAGTATATATATTTAATTAATACTATCACCATATATTATTGCTCAGATGTTCACTGTTATGTATGGCTATGAGTCTCCCTTGCATATGTTTTATAATGAACAAAGCCAATACGTTTAAGAAGTGATTCTGTAGAAACAAGAAAAAGAGAAATACGTGTCAGACTGAGGTGGAATTCACTATCTTGAAAATCTGATTACTGGTTTCTTTTCCTTTCCTCTCCTCTCCTTATCTTTGCTTTAAAGATAAATTTCTAGAACCTGAGGATATACTCATGGAAATGCAGAGCTGATGTCAGGTGAAATTTCAGCAGCAAAACAGGTGGCAGAATGAAACTTCCAGGGTTGAAAGAACAAACCTGGCTTTTCATGAATAATGAAGTCATCGTCGTCACCATCACCATCACCATCACCATCCCTTTCTGCACAATAGCTCCCTGGGCACACAATATTGCATATACAAACACACATTAAGTTCCACATGGGTCTACACTTTCGTATAATGCAGTTTGAAACTGCTTTATATGCTAAGGGTAGATTCATATACTGCAGTTTAACTGCATTGAACTGCATTATATGAGTCTAAACTAACCATATGATGTAGTTTCAAACTGGATTATATGAAAGTGTAGATGGGGCCAGTGGCACAATGTGTTAAACTGCTGAGCTGTTGAACTTGCTAACCAAAAGGTCGCAGGTTCGAATCTGGGGAGCAGTGTGAGCTCCCGCTGTTAACCCCCAGCTTCTGCCAACATAGCAGCTCGAAAACATGCAAATATGAGTAGACCAATAGGTACCGCTTCCGTTGGGAAGGTAATGGCGCTCCATGCAGTCATGCTGGCCACATGACCTGGGAGGTGTCTACAGACAATACCGACTCTTTGGCTTAGGAATGGCGATGAGCACCAACCCTCAAAGTTGGACACAACTGGACTTAATGTCAGGGGGGAAAACCTTTAGCTTTACTTATGGGGACATGGTCTCTATGATGCACGTCCCTGGGACCATACAACTGAACGGTGTGCACCTTTGCTTTGGTGTGGGATCTCATTTGTCCCAGAAGGAGGGAAATGGGGGTCTTTCTTGGGGTTGCTATCTTAGACAATTTGCGTTTGAGAGACAAAGTGCTTTTACAGGGATTCAGCTTAGCCCTGGTTAGGTTTATCAGCCCAGCGTTTGCCATCCATTGCTATAGACTTTAATAAAAGGCCCATTAAAGTGAGTAATGCGCTAAAAGGACTTCATTATGATGTCTGTGCCTGTCTATTGTTCTAGATTATTTTGGATCAGCGCAGCCTTATCTTTCCTCAAAATGCTTCCATTTAAGGCTCATTCATCTTTCAAATTCTCCCAGCATCCCCTCCTTTCCTCCAACAGCTCTGACCAGATTCAGTGCCCTTTCCTGCCTAGCCTCTATTTGTATTTCTTTTTTGTGTTGTACCAGAGACAAAAAAAGAAGGCAATTTCTCCCTGCCACCGCTGCCAATTCAGCTGGAATTCCTGATTTTGCTGGTTGCATTGAAAAAGGAACATCAACGTTTCATTTTTCTCTTCCAACCTATCTTACTGCTAAAGAAACCTGTGGCATTTGGTACCACTTGTGAAAACTTGGAAAGAAACAACCATCACTAATCTGCCCCCGTCCTCTGCTTCACTGCTTCCTTGAACACATTTAGAGCTCTATCCTGTCTGACCAGGTGATGCTTTGAGCACCCATGAACTTAACTTTAATAATATATGCAGAGACCTGCATGATAGGGACCAGAAAAGTTCATATATGTCAGGTTGCTTTTATTACTGGTTAATTTCCTTTAACAATGAAAGTTTTTCCTGTAGCAATGATAAACTGGTGAAATAAGATTAATTCAAGGTTGGCTCTACCATTAAATGGGTTGAGGCAACAACCCCGGAACAGAAGCTTGCAAACAGTCCTCCATCCAAACCTGAACCATTTCTCTCCATTCCCCACTGTTGGAAGATAGAGCTGTATGTGTCCATCCTACAGCCCATAACGTAACTCTTGAGGCACTGCTAGTCGTGTTAGATAGTAGTTCAAATGAGTTGAAGTATGAACCAACTGCCAGTTATGTACACTCTTTCTAATGTACAGGCAGTCCCCAAGTTACAAACAAAGTAGGTTCTGTAAGTTTGTTCTTAAGTTGAATTCGTTTCTTTAAAGTGTAACCCCAGCCAAAAATATATAGGCAGTCCCCGAGTTACAAACATCTGACTTTCAAATGACGCCTAGTTAGGAATAGGGGTGAGACAACAGGGAGCGACAGCAATCTACCCATCAGAAGGGAAATTCACTCCTGGAAGAGTTATTACCATGGGGAAAAGGTGTCTCCAATGAAGCTTTCTCAATTCTCACCAATCCTTGTTTTCACAAGCTAAATTCTTCAAAATCCAGTTATTGCAGGGATAGAAGTTGAAGTGATACCTTTTGAAGAGGGGCACAGGCAACAAAACAAACACCACAGGGGTGCTATCTACAGCGCTCTCTCTCTCTCTCTCTCCCTCTCCCTCTCTCTCTCTCTCTCTCTCTCTCACACACACACACACACACACGAAAACACGACTGTAGTTACACTTACAAAATCTACCCATTCCGACTTA
Source organism: Anolis apletophallus (assembly GCA_030556195.1). Taxonomy (NCBI): domain Eukaryota; kingdom Metazoa; phylum Chordata; class Lepidosauria; order Squamata; family Anolidae; genus Anolis; species Anolis apletophallus. Next base: position 135,308,602 of record JARBWK010000001.1, on the reverse strand, counting down.
CATACAAATTCAACTTAAGAACAAACTTATATAAACGATTTTGTTTGTAACTTGTGGATATATATAAAAGCTTTGAATAGGATAGTGCAGGGTTAACGCCCCTGCAGTGTTTATTTTGCTTTCCGTGTTCCTATTCAGAAGATTTCACCTCCTTGTGATAATTGGATTTTGAAAGATTTGGTAGTTGTTGACACAAGGATTGGTAATAAAGCTTCAGAGGCACATTTTCCTCATGTCTCTTTCAGGGGTGAATTTCCCTTCCTGGAGATAGATTTCTCTCATTTCCTGTTGTCTCACCCCCGTTTGTAACTATGAGTAATTTGTAACTCAAATGTTTGTAACTTGGACTGGAATTGCAGGCTGTAAATCACATTCTTTGCCTCAGATAACAACATTTTCTTGTTGTTTAAGATCTCACCACCTCTGAGGATGCTTGCCATAGATGCAGGTGAAACGTCAAAAGAGAATGCTTCTAGAACATGGCCATATAGTCCAAAAAACCTACAACAACCCAGTGATTCCAGCCATGAAAGCCTTCGACAAAACATTTTCTTGACCAGGCAAAAGCTCTCCATACCTGGTTAAGGTTTTAAAAGGCCAGGACCTGCACTGAGAACTGACCTGGAAACATACAAGTAACCAGTCGTAATAATGTTTTTTTTACCAACTGGCTCCAACGACCACATAAGCAACTACAGTCTCCAGAATTTGGGTTCCAGAATTTCCCTCCCAAGTCTACAAAGCTAGAGCCTGGCTGAACCTTTCTGAGCACTGAACCCTCTGTGATCAGCCAAGTATTTGTGGGCGTCATTGGGCCTTTTGGCAACAGTAAAAGATTTCTGAACACCACCTAGACATTTACACCAATGTGTTAGCAACAACATGCAGTACTATTTACAGTGGACACTCCAGAAGTTGCTTCAGCTGTCCTTCATTAAAAAAAGTTAACCAGCCTGTTTAGCAAGCTTTGCAAATGATGATTTGTTATCAGTGAAAGTTTTATTTTTATTTTATATATCTATCAGATTCTTTTTGCATAAAAGTCACCATTGCAAAATAGTCACACACCCCCTTTTTGGGTCCTGGTTTTTGTTTTTGTTTTAACATTTTGTGCATAATAGTCACAGTCTTCATTCATGGGCATGACTATTATGCAAAAGGGACAATGCTCAGTAGCTCAGATGGGAGAGGCAGGCAGGTGAGCGAATTCAGAGCTATGGAAGGTTATTGTGTCACCTGCCTGCACACCTCCTAGCTAGAGCTACAAAGTCTCCCTTGGCTGGTGGCAGACGAAGGAGGCCTCATAGCTCTTGCCAGCAGGCACAGGAGCTACGAAAATATTTCCTCACATAATAGTCACACCCCTCCCTCCTAAAGTGGGAGGGGGGGGGAGTTCAACTATGTGGTGAAGTATGTTATATACCTGGGGTTGCATAAGATTTTTTTTGTAATGAAGAGGGGCTGCAAAAAGCTTTTTTGGGAAGAAAGGAGTCATGACTAGAAAACGTTTAAGGGTCCTTCCAGACAGGTCCTATATCCCAGGATCTGATCCCATGTCTTCTGCTTTAATCTGGATTATATGAGCCCTCACTGCCAGATAATCTGGGATAAACAGAAAACATGGGATCAGATCCTGGGATATAGGGTCTGTCTGGAAGGGACCTAAGTAGCCCTACACTAGAACATCAAATGGAAACTCTGTCTTCCAAGGTGGCAACTACATGGAACTGCTATGCTTTGGGGTTGGATGGGCAACATCAGTTTCAGGATCTTAATTCCTGTTTTCTTCAAACAGAAATGGGAATGAGAATTAATTAACTTTGCTAGAAAAGGCTCCATTAGATCCATCTGGGAGTTCTTCTATTAGAAGTCAGGGAGCAGTTTTAATGTAAAGTAGAAGCCACAGAGTCCAGGACTACAGGGAATGGTGGAAGGAATGATCACTTGGCTCACTATGATTGGAGATTTCTGAATTATTTTCATCAGAAGTTGAGAAGACTAGATTTTTAAAAATGGAATTAAAATTTAAATTTATTTTAATTTTTTATTTAAACATACAAACAAAGGGAAAACATAAAATACAAAAACTGTTGTTGCATTTTATAAAATTTAGGTTTCTGACATATTACTCTTTTCTAGGAATGTAGATTCCACATCTCATATAATCCCAGTTGTAAAGCTCTGTTCGGTACCTGTTTAGCCCCTGAAAACAAACTTATGACCACCTGTCACAATAGGTTCTTCAAGCCAGGCCCTTCAAAATATGGTGCCAGAAACTAGAGCTTGGACTTTTGGAGACAACATCTCACAAAATCCCATAGATTGGGAGAACTGTAATTCCCCCAAAAGTAATTCTTCCAACCTCTACAAGAAACGCAGAGCCAAAACTGGGGATCTTCATGTGAATATTGGCAAGCACAGGAAGAGAGGGATTCTGTGACAAATCTGTGTTGCATTGACACTGGAGCGTTAATACCATGTTATCTGTCGTCTGCAGCTTCCAGAGCTAAGAAATTGCTCACTGCTCCAGGCCTTTGTTAAACTCCCCAGGAGCAATTTCCCCACAATATTCAATGGGAATCCTGTTGCTGTCAGGAAATAATAAATAGCTGTGCAAGAGGAACTTGAGGCAGCAGGCATTTGGATAAACAGGCTGGAACCCCCGAGCTCCAGACCTGGCAAACAAGAAAGCAATTGCAAAGGTAATGTAGATGCTCAGAAAGAAGGCCTGTCTAACGGAGGCCTAGATGAGCTTTCTCCCTGGAGTGGATCGGTGATTGGCATAAGCAGAGAAACCATGCTGATGTGGCATGGTTGAAAGAAGACATCTATGCTAGACATAAACCAAGGAATACAACATACGAATTGCTGTTCAGCTATGATACTCATAATTGGATTCATGGACCAGTCAATATCCCATTCAGCATAACCTATCTGGCAGGGCAGTTATACAAGGAGCATGGCAACATTATTATCCAATGCCCAGAATATCCCAACCAGCTGTGGCTGGATATGCTGGCTGGGAAATTTGGAAGTTATAGTTCAAAAGTGTAACACTTTCTAACTTGGTTGTCTGGCTAAAATGTAACAGATCCCATGCATAGAGCTATAAGCTGTCCAGGGTATGCCACTTGGCCAGTGAAAGGTGGGATATAAATGCCGGAAATAATTACTAATAATTCAGCATTTTGAATGAATGTTAAAATGCAAATCTGGCAGAATAAAAATGAGAGTCTCTTTTCATAATGCTTACATAAGGCTGCGACCAAAATAAAGCTGTGACAGTTGCTAGAAATGGACCCATTCTTCTTGTGGGCCCTTCTGACGTGCTTAGCTGCATGCTGCTAATTCACCTCTCATGTCTTGTTCTTTTTGTGTTTATTTTTTGCAGTTCCTTACCAATGCTGAGCAATGCACAATACCATAAATAAATTAGGGAAAATAGACTGGATCAGGCAAAGAGTGCTGATGGCATGGTGCTTTGGTTGGGTGGTTCCCAATGTGAGGCTCCTAAAGATTGTTGGGCTTTAGCTTTCAGAAGCCCCAGTCAGCATAGTCAGTGCTGATGGATTATGAGGACTGTAGCCTAGCAATGTTTTGGGGACACATAAGCTGAGCCTCCACAGAGATAGAGCTTGTCAAGTGGAAAGGGGGGGGGTGGAACTACTGGTCCTCCTCCAGAATCTGCAAATAGCACTGTATCAACTACAGGAATACAGAGTTTGAAACCAGTACAAGAGGTAGTATAGCGACTAGAGGTAATAATAGGTTACCAGCCTCAAGACTATTTAACCTCCAGGGCCAACCACTATATCTCAGTCTTCGCTTAAAATTTAGAACAGTAAATTTTGAAGTTCAGGCTACCATCATTACAGTCTTCATAGATATGCCCACAAGGAGAACCCAGATATTCAAGCTCCATATCAACAGAACAGTTATATCAGTTTTTTTTGTCTCTACCAGAAACCATTTGTAAAGTTAATGAACCTTAGTTATGCATTCAAGAAAGGCACTTTATGTTTCAAATGCTTTGCACTACAACAACATTTTGGATGAGTCACGCTATCTAGATCCATTTAAAACTGTTTGCAGGCTTGGCTATGAAACAGAGATGGCTCTGGTCACCTTGGTGGATGACCTACACAGGAACTAGAAAAGGGGAACGTGCCCCTGTTGGATCTGCTGGGCCTCTCAGTGGCTTTTGATGCCATTAACCATGGCTCCATCTACACTGCCATGTAATGCAGTTTCAGAATGAGGTTTAACTCCAATGAACTATTTATTTATTATTTAAAACTTTTATATCCCGATCTTCTCACCTCTGTAGAGGGACTCAGATTGCATGGCAGTGTAAACTCATGTAACTAATTAAACTGCATTCTGAAACTGCACTATATGGTAGTGAAGATGGGGCCTATGGTAGCTCTGTAGACTACATTGCTGGGATGGGACTTGGAGGCAGTGTTCTGCAGTGGCTCTGTTCCTTCCTGGCTGGGTGAACACAGAAGATGATGGTGGAGGACTTCTGTTTCACATTCTGGCCCTTGTCCTGTGGAGTCTTTTAAGGCACAGTTCTGTTTTCTATATTGTTAACATGTAAGTGAAATCACTGGGAGTGGTTTTCTGGAGTTTTGGGATACGAGTATGTGTATGACACCCAACTCTATTAATACCTTCCGCCACAATCCAAACAAGCTGCTTTGTATCTAAAACCAGTGGCTGATATCAGTAAGGGACTGGGTGATGGTGAAGAAATGGAAACTTAATCCAGAGAAGATGGAGGTGCTCTTGGTCAGTTAAAAGGCACATCAGGGAATTGAGATTCACTCCATGGTGGATGGGGTTATACCTCTTCTTGAAGATGCTCATTCACAACATGCTCTTATACTGAACTCTAAACCTCAGGTCTCAGTGGTGGAAAAGAGAACATTTACATAGTTAAAACTTTACAAGTTGGACCAAAAGAGAACATTTACATAGTTAAAACCAGCTGTGCTCATTCCTTGAAACATTAGACCTGGCCCCAGTGAAACATACCCTAGTGGCATCCTGTTTAGATTGCTGCAACATGTTGAATGTGGGGCTGTCTTTGAGACCCTTATCTCTGTCCTACCACCTCATAAGTACATTTGGTGGGAACATAGGAATACCTCCTTACCAGCTTTCCACAAGCAGGCAATTAATGTAAACCACATTGAGTCCAATACTGGGTGAAAATCAGGATAGAAATGAATATAATACCAAAAACAACAACAGGAAAAGGGAAATCTGAAAGAGGTGACAGATAATAACTGATAATGAAGACTTCCTGGAAGTCTGACCCTGTGAGTCTTGGTTCCACTATACCACTACTAAGGACAAAAAGTGAACAAGAGAGAGACATGTTGTATTTAAATGGACACGAGCTGGGAGGGGGAAAAGGTTCTGCCTGTTTGCATCATAAGCTAGTTGTGGTGAATACTCAGTACGGGCAAGTGTGTGATTATGTGTTTTTCTCTTTGGCCAAGGCATGGTTAATAGGCTATCCTATTATTTAGGAAGTGGGCTCTGAGTATAACTAGAATTTTCCCATGCAGCCTCTCACTTTGGCTGTTCTGGATAAAATGAAAATGAGGCTACACTGAGGCTGTGGAGCCTTTTTTATCCTAGAATCCCAGAAAAATGCCTGATTGTGCGATCATCTGGAGCCAACCCTGAAAATCTCAGACTGGCTTGTTGCTGGTGATGGGACCAAGCAAACTTTGTGCAGTTTCAGAGTGGTGGTGGTGGTGTTAAACTTAGCAAGGCAATGAATGAACTGGTAGATGTATATTTGCGACTCCCACTTCCCCCGCTCCAAAGTGAGTGGACCATCTGGAACATCACAAGGAAGTAGCAAGACAAATAACTCAACTGCCTTTGATTAAGTAGCTAGTTGTCTCATCATTCCAATTGCAAAGGCAGGATAAAAGCAGGGGCTCCCCGTGGCTAAGGGATGTGCGGTGTCATCTCTTCTTACATTATCTTTGTCTTCAGTCTCGGATCACAGGATTGTTCTGGGGATAAAAAGGAAGCAAACTATGTAGGGTCCTCTGAGCTCTCTGGATGAAAGGTGGAATACTTATGTAACCAATGATACAATCCTGCTTTCCAACAGCAGCAGCAGCAACAACAACCACACATGCTTTGAGGGCCTTTTAAAGTGTGCATGCAAGCAAGCTTTCCTATATATGCACCGTCGTCCTGAACCATCCTGGCAAAGCTTCAGTGATTGCATGAATCTGGAAAGCGGAGGAACTGGTATAACTGAACTGGTATAACATAAACTGAACATCAAATGGCTGAAAGTGTGTGTGTGTGTGTGTGTTTGGCACCTTCTTTGCTAGCCCTCTAGGAAATGCCCACCTGTCAGTCATGATGAGCATCACCAGCTTTCCCTCTTCTCTATGACCTGCAAGAGAAACGTTGGCAAGAGGTGCCACTGACACTTTGTCCTATGTTTATCAGGTGGGTGGGAGACAAGGAAAAGGAGAAAAAGAGATCCACAGAAGACTGTGGGACACATTTTGCCCTGAAATCGGACTCACCTCACATGCTGTGAAGGAAAATTAATTCCATGAAGTTTTCTAGCTCATAGTAAATCTGGGCTTGAGGCTAGAAGTAAGTGGCATGTAGGATATGAGATATGAGAAGGGAAATGTGCTTATGGAAAATACATACAGTATTCCAGGAGATATCTATTCATTCTCTCTTTCTCTCTGCCTCTGCTGCTGTTCCCACTGAAATGTTTAGTAACAAGCACAAGATACCACATGGGTTTTCTTCTTTTAGCAGAACTTGGAAATTATTTGTGTGTTTTTAAAGAACTATAATGAAATGCTGAGTTGTGGGAATTTTTATTTATAAAAATACCTTTTTTGTTACTACTTTATTGGCTTATTATGTTATTGTATAAGCATTTTTATTTGATGTCGCGTGTCTTGTATGTATGTTATTTTGCTTTGTTGCAATTGCTTGGGCTTGGGCACATGTTAGCTGCCCTGAGTCCTTTTGGGGAGATGGACACGGGGTAGAAATAAAGTTGTTATTATTGTTGTTGTTGTTGTTATTATATTATTATTATTTTACTGAGACAAAAACACAGTATGTCACAGCAAATGAGATATATGCTGGATTTTGTATCACAAAATCACAAGTCGAACACTTCCCAAGCATCTAGGACTGTGTGGTGGGTGCCACCTTGTCGTGGTGTGGGGCTTAACTGCTCCAAGGATGCTGAGAGCTGTGTTGGCGATTGTGTAACTACCAGCAGGTCCAACCAAGTCAGAGAGGTCTTAGCTGAGGAGTGGAACTAAGAGCACCTAACCCATTAGCACTATGGAGAAACAAATCAAAACGAAGTCTATACTGGCTCGGTTGACACCCAAGATAACAAGGACCATGGTGGATACTGCTGATTCTGGATATCAACAAGTGGGCTACAGAATCAAAATACAAATGAAAACAATCACATAAGTGCCAGAAATATACAATGTCAGAAAACCACACAATTATTATTATTATTATTATTATTATTATTATTCCTCTGTTTTATGAGTCCTAGGACTGGTTAGGAGATAGGACACAATTCAGGAAGGTGAGATGTTACAAGAGGGAAAGTGGAATAATTGTTGGTAAGGAATGTGACTCTGAGAGAGAGAGGGCTACAGGCAGGGCCGTAGCCAGGATTTTGATTCGGGGGGCTGAGACTGGGTGGAAGAGGGTCTACCCTAGCAAACCTTTTGTATTGTTATCCCAATAACCTCATTAATGTGGGATATAATGAGCATGGTGATCAGATCATGATATGAATAAACATAACAGTTTAAATAATGTACCAGTAAGGCCTTTTCGCGGACCACCCTGAGAATTTGGGGGGGCTGAAGCCCCCTTAGCCCCCCCCTGGCTACATGCCTGGCTACAGGGATTTGGGATTTACCAGGGCACATCCTACATCCTAGCAAGCTGGAAACACAGATAGCCTGGAAGAAGGAATGAACACTTACTAGTGACAGCAAAGAGCAGGTGGACATAATGAGAGGTTACTGTGTGGATGGACCCTTCAAGGAGACAACAAGGGGCCCTGGGTCACTCTTGCCTTTTTGCATAACTCCAAAGGATGTTCCTGAAGCTCAGTAGCACCGGAATTCTGGGAAGTAGCACTCTTCCCACCACTGAGTAGGTGTCATGAAAGGCAGCAAATTGTTAGCTATTGAATGTAAAACTTTCTGCCTAGTGTGATACAAGAACTTGGCTGATGTTGGTTATCACAAAGCTTGACTTGTGGGGCAGGGAAGAAGAACAATATCCTGCTTTGATTCAGGCAAGTCTGAATGGTACTCCATCAGGACCCTAAAGGAAAGCAACATCACCCTTATAGACAAATGGAGAGGTCTGGTAAAGAAAGGGGAACTAATGGAGTGGGTAGAAGAAGGCAGGGAGGTCCAAAGCCAAGTTGGTTTCTAAATGTGTAATATATGCACTCTGAAACAGAAACCTGTATCCCAGTGTGCACACGCTGACCAAGCACATGCTTTTCCATTTTTTGCCACAGACAAAATAGCTCTCCATGTCTCAATGTCTTAAAAGTAGCAGAACCTACCTATCTTGGAAGTTAAGCAGGATCTGCTCTGCTTAGTATTGGATGAGAAATGAGAACCCAATAATACCAGGTCCTTTTATATTTTAGAGGAAAGAACCAGCAAAACCATCCCTGAAGATTCCTTGCCTAAGAAAACCTTCTGAAATTAATGGGATCACCACAAGTCAACAAGTGACTTGAAGGCAAATACATATATACATGAAGATGGCTCTGACTCTGCCAAGGGTCCTTTCTCTCTCCCCACCTTCACTCCTCAAACACATGATTATTATTATTGCTGTGCACCTTGAAATAATTTCTGACTTATAGTGGCCTTAAGGCGAACTTGCCACAGGTTTTTCTTGGTCACATGGTCCACACCTTGGTTACATCCACATTAGATTATTGCAATGCACTCTACATGGGGTTGCCTTTGAAGGCGGTCCGGAAATTCCAATTAGTACAAAGGTCAGCAGCCAGGCTTCTAACTGGAGCTAATTACAGGGAACATACAACACCCTACTAAAGCAGCTCCACTGGCTGCCAATAAGTTGCTGATCCCAATTCAAGGTGCAAGTTATGTTCTACAAAGCCCTAAATGGTTCGGTCTCCACCTATCTCCGTGATCACATCTAGCCCTATGAACCAGCAAGGGGTCTAAGATCTGCCGGGGTGGCCCTCCTCTCGGTCCCACCACCATCACAAGCATGGTTGATGGGGACGAGGGAGAGGGCCTTCTTGGTGGTGCCCCGCGACTTTGGAATACCCTGCTCAAAGAGATTAGGCAAGCCCCTACACCGTCCTCCTTCCGCAGGGACCTGAAAACTTGTTGGTTCCAACAGGCTTTTGAAAATTATTAGCCCCAGGCCCTTCCTTTGACCATCAGCTAGGACCCTGCTCTGCACTTTATCCACTTCCCCGGCCCTATGATACTCTGTTGCACTAGCCCTTACCCAGCCCTTTCATAGCTGACCATGTCCACTTTGCAATTCTGGACATTGATATTTTGAATCCCATTTAATGGAGTAAAATTGAAGCTGGTTTAATTTTTGTGTGTGACTGTTTTAATAGGATTTATGTTTTTGTTTTATAATGTTTAATTTTGTGGTATGGGTTTTCTTTTGGCAATTGAATGTTTTACCTTGTGTTGGAAACCACCCTGGTCCTCTTGGGGAGATAGGGAGGTATATAAATAAAGTTTTATTATTATTTATATTATGATTGGCAACATTTGTTCCAAGCTTATGAGAAATGCCCCCAAATGCCTTCCAATTCATTGACATTTTCCTTCCTTGCTCTCTGACACAGGCTTTACATTTGGTCCACTACAGTAAAGTTGGACCAGCAACATGTTTGAAATGTTTTAGAAATGCCTCACTCCATGTCATCACACAATACTTATTTATTTATTTACCATACTTATATACCGCCTCTCTCAACCCGAAGGTGACTCGGGTCAAAGATCCATTTGACGGAAGTGGGGCAGTGAAAATGAGTCCCTCTTCTATGGACAAAGCAGCTCTAATGCAGAACCACTTTTTTCTTTTGCAAAGCATCTTTTCTGTTTTCTTGTATTGGGTATTATTCTCATCCAAATTAAATAGATGAAAAATGGCTTTGAGTGTCAGAGAGAGATTTAGATTAGGATCAAGAATAAAATGACTGGGGTGGGAGAGGTTTGCGGATCAAAATCCAAGCTAGGCTATGTACTTGTTGCAATCTACTAGGCAAAAATAAATGTAAAATACAATGTGACAATTGACTCATGATGTACTGACAAGAGAGGGAAAGGCACACACACACACACAAGAAGAGGCTTTCCTTTGATCAGCAAGTACTACTATCATGGGAGACTCCTGCTTTCTCCTTTCTCATAGGCAGTCAGCTCACAACCACCATCCCAGTCATAATTTGGTGATGCAGCAGTCCCCTTCATTTCCTCCCCCCTCCCCAAATATATTTCCTGCTGATTGGCTTTTGTCTACCCATGAGCATCTCACTGCTGGCGTGGAAGCTGATTGGGTTTGGACGGTGCTGGCCAGCCTGATTCTGTACTTGCACGACGTGTTTGATGTGACAGTTTCTATAACTACATTATCCTTCTTGCCGTGAACCTATTTACGCGGCTGTAATTGAAACCGTTTGTAATGCAGAGAGCTTTCCGAGAGACAGGGAAGGGATTCAGGCACAAAGCAGATGAGGGAGGGACCGGGGCTGGGCATGGCTTGGCTTCCCACCATGGTCCAGAGATTGTCCAGAGAAGCAGGGCTGGGTGCTGGAGGCCCTCGGCAGGCTCACTTGCCATTTGGAAATTATTATTCATGAGCTGGTGGGATTATTCCACATCACTACCTATTCCAAATACCCATCTCATCATTATTATTATCATCATGAATCACAAAATTGGAAGAGACAATGGCCATTCAGTCCAACCCCCTGCAAATTATGTTTTCCAATAAATGTTCTTCCATAAATTTCCTCAGAAAATCTGTGATTTCTATTTTTTCACCAGCACCATTTGCTACTGTTGCCTTAGTGTGTGTGCAAACAAAATCCAAGTTGGTGGTTTAACTGGCAGAAACAGCCACTACTTGTTTCCTTGCTGGGCTTACTGGAGCTTGTTCTCCTGCTTTTCCTAACTCATCTAGTCTCATCTCACCTTGGCATTTAGAGCATACTTAACAGTGATAGCAGCCTTCTTTAGGGTATCCAGCACAATATAAGAAGGCTGTTTTGCAAAACACTGATCTTATTGCCTTAACATGGTGTTATGGACAAGCAGAATGAAAAACATCTGCTCAAATCCTATTGTTGTGTCATGTGTGTGTGTGTTTCCCAATGATTTGAAGATGAATTGTCCAACATACAATTTCCACATTGGGTTCAACCTCATGAAAGTGAAATTGTGCACGTGATGTTGTTGTGCACGTGGATACATGTTCCCAGCCAAGGTACACTCCTCTGCCCCTGCTGAAATTGGTATCAGTACTCTTTCAGTTGTAAATTTGATTGTACGTTGTATTGTACATTTCACGGCACAGCATCACAATTCAAGAGATGCTCCACATGCAGCAATTTATGTGATGCAAGACCAAGATAGAATCTCGCCCAGTGTCTAGTTGAACTGACAATGAGACATTCACAGTGAAGGTTTCCACTGTGTATGTGAAGCGAATTTATGCAGGTTTGTGGTGCAGCAGAACTGCCCCACATTTTGTTTCTGAAACACACTTTGCTTGCAATCCCTCCTGAGTCTACAGATACTACCCCATTTGTCTTCTATCAGGCAATACTTACTGACTCATTTCGGGAACCTTATGGGGCCCTATATCGGAACTTGAATGAACCCCCCAAACTACCACTCACAGAATGAATCCTCTGGCCAGCATAGTCATTATAGGGCATTCTTGGAACGGCAATCCAAGAAGTGCCTCACACAACAAATTTGTGTGTGTGTGTGTGTGGAGTATCATAAAAGGCAACACATTTCTAATCAGCCAGTTTATTATGATTGCATTTTGGATGCAAGAGAATGCGAAATTGATGCTGGAAATTATTCTGAAATTATGTTGCTAGAGCTGTCAATATAATTTAGCTGGCCTAGGGCTATTTTCCCCCCATCTCCCGCCCTCCTCCTCCTCCCCACTCTCTCTGTGAGTGTGTACGTTGTCTCTATTTGCTTCAGAAATCAAAATATTTCAAGCCAGTTTGAAAGGTAACTTGGCCTCGGAGAAACTAATTTGATTCCTAAGGTGAAGTTCATTATAGTACCTTCAGGCTGAATTCATATGAGGCTATGTATGGACTAAAGTTGCATGGTATGGGCATACATGCAATCTGATGATGTAAACCTACATGTACTGTACATGATGTATAAATACTGGTATAATTCACATGAATGTATTACATTCATATTGCACTTATATGAGAATACAGATATGAATTATTAGCACATGATGCACCAGCCTTGCTGAAACCAAACAGGTTTAGGTCTGGTTTAAAGATGTGGCTGAAAAAACCATGAAACAACTGCCCTGAGCACAATGAATGGAAGATGGAATATCAAAGTAAATAAGAATGGTAGTGGTACTAGTATTAGTAGCTGTGGGATCAACAACAGCAGATCCAGCAGTAAAAATATTAATCTTTTCACATTTTCTGCTTGGATTAATGGAATTGGTTGTACTTACAAATATTAATAAACACCCATGGGCACACTGACTCTAGAAACTTGTGTTTCTTCTGTCTTCAGAAGCATCGACCAGAGCTTAGAAATGCTATTATTTTGATTTCCTCCTACAATACTGGTAGGATTCTGGAAGTTGGAGTCTAAAATAAGTAATGTTTGCAAGCTCTGGTGTGAGGACTCACCCATTTTATGCTAGGCCCAGACCAGCATGGCAGTTTGGCATCCATGGAAAATAGGATAGCCAGGAAAGGGGGAGTGGCTTGGATCCTTCTCAGAGCGTGTGTGTGTGTGTGTGTGTGTGTGTGAGAGAGAGAGAGCTGCCTGGGACTGGTGCAGAGCAGGGGGGAGGAGCTGAGCTGCTTGAGAGGGAAAGAAGTGTAGCTTATTGCACAGTCGGTTGTCAGAGCTGTAAGAGAAAGCAGTCTCTTAACAGAGCTGAGAGTGGGCATTCAGAGAAGACAGTTGTCTTGTAAACTGACAGGAAAAGTTATGTGTGAGAGCTGACAGATAGTCAGTCACAGGCTTTTGGTTAGTTCACATCTCTGGAGAAGCAAGCTATAGGAAGACTCTAGGATAGAGTCAGTAGCTAGGGTGCTTCTGGTAGACTGAGTGTTAGCTCAGGGAACTAACTAGGTTAGTTAGTTGAAGACTACTCATGTCTAGTTTTAATATAGGAGTGAGAGAGTTTAGAGAGACAAGTTTTGGAACTGTCTAGTTTTGTAACGAAGTTCTAAGAAACCTATCTTAAGCAACCAATACGCTCTTGTACCATTCTGAATAACCATTACGCATTTGTGCCTCTCAAGATCTGTTTGTTAACTTAATAAACATCATTTTTGTTAACTTTATAAGAAAGCTTTCAGTGTGCCTCATTACCTCAGTGTGTGCCAGTTCCAGCCTTCCCACATTCCCAGTCAAAGGGGAAAGATTTTACCTCAGCAAACCTCTTCGTTTATTTATAGATTTGGAGCCTAGATTAACAATTATTTTAAAAGAAATCCTAAAAAGTGTTTTTAGGTGGCAGCGTCCTAGTGGTTAAAGCCTCCTAGTTTTATAACCCAGGTCGTCACATCTGGCATTAGCAATTATTCAGTTAGTTCCCCTTCCTGTCTCTCCCTGAGCTCTGTGAGTGCGTCATTTTTCCAAATAAAGCAGAGAGTGTTGGAGGACCAGGACATCCATAGGGTGACCAAGGTGCTTGTTTATAAAGCTACTAGCTGTACCCGGCATGCGTTGCTGTGCCCTATTTAGGAGATGCGAGAAAGTCTGAGTATGTAAGGGTTGGAATTGATGTTACTTATGGTCTTGGTGGGGTCATGGCTGTGTCGTTGTGGGTTGTTCTGGTGGGTGGGATGTTGAAGTCCTGTAGAGTTGTCGGTGTGTGGTGTTCCTGGTGTTCTGCAGAGCTTGTGGATATACAATGTTTTTTGTCTTTTCGTCTGCTGTGTTGATGTAGAGGTTCTGTGGTTTCCCAACTCTGGAGCACGCTACATAGAGTTGTCCGTGGGAGAAGCATTCTGTGTCAAGGTCTATGCCACAGATTTGTAGTGTTTGTCCTTGAGCCTTGTTTATGGTGATGGCAAAAGCTAGTGTAGTGCAGTGTCTTTCTGTTCTGGCATTTGTTCTGCCCTTTTTTGTGTGATGTATGTAGCGTTGCGAGTGTGTCGTCCGATGCTGTTCTTTTTAGGAGGCATGGCTTGTCTTTTGGGTCAGCTTATGCCTGTGTGGAAGGAAGGAATGGCATACAAATGGGTTGAGCAGTAAACGCAAGGTTGTGTTATGTGCGTATTGTGTTGTGTGTAGGTATTACTTTTGTGTTATTCTGGGGGTATGTGTTTGTCAGTGGCGCCTGTGTCCCTGGTGCCCTATTTGTCTCCCTCCTAGATCTTGACCGTGGCAGTTTAACCCTCAACTGAAATCACTCAGCATTCTGAGTGGCTTTGCCCACCGTTACTATGGTAACTGATGTTGGCCAATGGGTTTCGCTGGCTGCTGCAGAGGATGCTGGGAAATGTAGTTTTTTGTATCGTTGTTTTGGGGGCCTTCTAGGTTTTGGGGGGGGAAGTTTCTTTGCTAAAACCCTTCCTTGCCTGAGGCCTATTTGTGTGGGAAGTTTGGTGTCTCTGCCTTGGAAGGTTTCTCTGTCTCTGTCAGTCATTCGACGACGGGACCTCCTTTATATAATAGATTGTCCTTCCAACCCTGCTATATGCCTGCAAAACAGGGACTATCTACAGACATCACACTGAACTCCTGGAGTGATTCCACCAGAATTGTGTCTGAAAAATCCTGCAAATCTCTTGGTAAGACAAGTGGACAAATATCAGTGTACTGGACAAAGCAAAGACCATCAGTATTGAAGCAATGCTCCTACGCCATCAACACCACTGGACTGGCCACGTTGTCAAAATGCCCGATCACTGTCTCCCAAAGAAGTTACTATACTCCCAGCTCAAGAATGGGAAACGTAATGGAAAAGAGAATTAAAGATGGGCTTTAAGCTAGCCTTAAAAACTGTGGTATAGATACAGAGATCTGGGAAGCTCTGGCCCTTGAGTGCTCTAGCTGGAGGTCAGCTGTGACTAGTAGTGCTGTGGAATTTGAAGAGGCACAAATGGAGGGCAAAAGGGAGAAATGTGCCAAGAGGAAGGCACATCAAACCAATCCTGACCAGGACTGCCTTCCATCTGGAAACCTATGTCCTCACTGTGGAAGAACATGTGGGTCAAGAATAAGGCTCTACAGTCACCTAGGTATCCACTGCCAAGACACTACACTTGAAAGACCATCATACTCAGACAATGAGGGATCGCCTAAGTAAGTCAGTAAGGTGGGATTCTGGGAGTTGGAATCTAAAATAAGCAATGTTTTCAAGCATCGATTGTTCAGTGAGTTCCCCTTCCTGTGTCTCCCTGCAGCCAGACCTTCCAAAATCCGCTCCTTCTCCCTCCCAGACCTTTGGGTTTCTTATGGATGGCCCAAGTGACCTTTTCCAATGTGTGATGTATTTGAATGTCATAACTCTGGAAGGGTCTGCTTGGAAAGGTAAAAAGGGCAAAGGCTTTGCAGACTAATGCTGCATCCATTATGGCAACAAAGTGGATACACCTGGAGCAGTGCCCTATCGACACCTGCCTGAACTCTTTCACAGAGTTCCCTGTATGTGGCTGTTTAGGAGTCCCACTGCTAAAAGCTCCATCACACCCAGCACAGCCTTGACTGTGTATTTAAATGTTAGAGCTTCATATTACTGAGCTTAGGCAAAGCAGTGCCCATCTGCATTATAAGGTTTGGGCAGTTCACTGTTTCCTTGCCATACCATATCCCACCTACTCACTGCCTTTTCCTATACAGTTTACCGAACTTTATTTTGTGTTTACCGTGTTTTTGAAAAAGCAACACACTAGCTGTTTGGAGTTATTTGGTGAACTAAACATTACTAGCAAGTTGCTAATTTGTGATTGTTAGTTCAGTTTTAATTATTCTGTATTGCTTAAAATAGAAAAAAAAATCCCTAATAGTCCAAGGTTGAAAAATATGACCCCTTCTCCCCAATAATATTTTAGAAACAAGAAATAAAAAGTAGTGGTTTCCTGTCTGTGTAGTAATGAATCAATTGTGGGATTTATCTAGACTTTAAAATATGTAGCTTCAAGTCGCCTGTTGATTTATGGTACCTTCCTGAATTATATAACATTTTCTTAGGAAAGGAATTCTTCATGGCGGTTTGTCAATGCCTTCTTCTAAAATGTAGCCCACATCACATGTGAATCAAAGGATTTCTTTGGAGTCCTTCCTCCAAGTACTAACCAGGCCTGGATCTGCTTACCTCCCAAGACCAGAAAGGATATGGTGCCTTGAGGGTAAAGATTCACCACTACACTGAAATGGAAGTCACCACGTGTCAACTCATTGTCCCCAAAGTGATGCACTACATGTTATGCCCCAGCTCTGTTTCTCTACTGCTTTGCTCAAGGCATATAGCAACTTAACCAGTGGAAATCTAATATGCCTTTCTCAACCCAACCTCCCTCAAATATCCCTTTTCTCATTTTCTGGGCCCTTCTTGCCTTCCCTGCTTCATTGTTCCTGGGCATCAGGAAGCGCATGTGTGCACATGACTGTACACAGGCACACTGTGTCCTGTTTGGGAAGTAAACCTCCGCCCCAATTTTTGTCAGCAGTCCTGTGTTTTGCTGGGCAGGTTTCTGGAAAACCTGCTGCTAGGGATGGGTCAGTGACAGCAAGTGATAGCCATGTATACATATGTGAAAGGATAACATAAGGAAAAGGGAGCAAGTTTGTTTTCTGCTGCCCTGGAAACTAGGACTCATAGCAATGGGTTCAAATTACAGGAAGGGAGATTCCACCTGAACATTAGGAAGAACTTCCTGACTGTAGGAGCTGTTCAGCAGTGGAACTCTCTGCTTCGGAGTGTGGAAGCTTTTAAACAGAGGCTGGATGGCAATTTCTCAGAGGTATTTTGTACTTTCCTTGGATGGCAGGGGGTTGGATTGGATGGCCCATGTGGTCTCTTCCAACTCTATTATTATTCTATGAGTCTATAAGACTTAGTGAGTAGGTGAATCCACCACACACTAGATTTTACTCTGAACTTTAAAGGTGAAATCCATGGTGCTGAACCTATTTTGGGAAATGAGACTCAACTTGATGGATTTGTTTAGGCTGAAACCTAATGTGGATTCAAAGTTTAGTATAAAACCCAGGGTGGATTCACCATCCATTGACATGGAAGTCATGACCTGCTGGTGGTCTGTACAAATGGAGAGAATAATGCCCCGGGAGCCTCTTCCCACTTGCATTTAGTCGAGGGACATGAGGGGAGGGGACAGAGAAAATGTTTTTCTTTTCAGTGTACAGAGTTGATATTATCCTTGTGTGCACAATAAGGACCTGGACTAGGCTACTCAGCCCTGCTGCATCCAAGTGCAGTGTCTTTCACATTAGCATTCACTCCCCAAACCAAGCAGTGCAGCCTTTCTCTCCCTCCCCTTACCTAACTATCTCTCACAACACGGATGCTATTATCAAACAGAGCCAGGCGGCAGGCTTTATCTCTCATGCTGAGCAGCCCAGCTTGCCAGCTCCGCATACGACTCCCGATACTTCCTGAGTATCTCAGACTTTCCTAGGTTAAGTCAAGGAGGGCAAAACCCTTCCTTAGTTTTTGCATCAGGATTAGCATCAGAGCAGTTATTTCTGCTTTAGATGGAAAAGCTGGTTCAAATACTAAACCACATAGTAGCCAACTTCATATGAGTAGACTTGTCCAGCCTGGTGTGTTATTAATGTCTTTTCTGCCATTACTATTACAATCAACGTTCTGCATTCGCTGGGTTTAGGGGCACAAGAACATTGTGGAAATGGGAAAAAAAGCAAATGAAAAATGCTATTTTTATTGTGTTTCTTATTTATTGAAATTATATACAACCCTATATATATGGGGGGTGTATGTATATATGTGTGTGTATATATATATATATGGTGTATATATATATATATGTTGTGTGTGTATGTGTGTGTGTATATATGTATATGTGTGTATACTGTATATATATATATATATATATATATATATAGAGAGAGAGAGAGAGAGAGAGAGAGAGAGAGAGAGAGAGAGAGAACACTTTACTGGGAGTTTGTAGGACAGTTCTCCAAAATGACTCTATGGTCAACTACTGCTGGAAGTTAACCATAGGATCATACCGGAGGGCCTAGATATTCCTAGCAAGAACATTTTAATCAAATCTGTGAATAATCTAATCTTTAAAAAGTCAAAACCACATATGTGGAGGGCCAACTGTACCACCAATACAGCTATTTATTTATTTATTTACTTCATTTCTATACCTCAATTTCTCAGCCCTCGGGCGACTCAATGTGGTGAAAAATAGCAAAATTCAATGCAAGACATCATAAACAGTTAAAACAATATAATAACAATCAATCAATTAAACATAATTAAAAAGCAACTCATTTGCGTCTCATAATTAAAAACAAGATCCGGTCTCATAATCCGATTTCCATATTCCAATATTCATTAACTGCCTATTCAAATGCCTGCTCAAACAACCAGGTCTTTACTTTTCTTCAAAATGCCAACAGAGAGGGAGCCGATCTAATTTCTCTAGGCAGGGCGTTCCATAGCCAAGAGGCCACCACTGTCTCCCGTCCCCGCCAAACCTACTTGAGAAGCAGGCGGGACCGAGAGCAGGGCCTCCCCAGACGATCTTAACATCCTAGCTGGTTCATAGAAGGAGACCTGTTTGGACAGATAAGTTGTGCCAGAACCGTTTAGGGCTTTATAGGCTAAAGCCAGCACTTTGAATTGTGCCCGGTAGCAAACTGGCAGCCAGTGGAGCTGGCGCAACAGAGGAGTTGTGTGCTCCCTGAGTGCCGCTCCTGCCAGTAACCTGACTGCCGTACGTTGGACCATTTGAAGCTTCCGGACAGTCTTCAAAGGCAACCCCATGTAGAGAGAGTTGCAGTAGTCTATATGGGATGTAACCAGAGCGTGGACTACCATGAGCAAGTCAGACTTCCCAAGGTATGGGTACAGCTGGCACACAAGTTTTAATTTTGCAAATGCTTCCCTGGTCACTGCCGAAACCTGGGGTTCCAGGCTCAGCGATGAGTCCAAGATCACACCCAAGCTGCGAACCTGCGTCTTCAGGGGGACTGTAACCCCGTCCCACACAGGCTGTAACCCTATGCCCTGTTCGGCCTTATGACTGACCAGGAGTACCTCTGTCTTGTCTGGATTCAATTTCAATTTGTTCACCCTCATCCAGCCCGTCACAGTGGCCAAGCACCGGTTCAGGACCTGAACAGCCTCCTTAGTAGTAGGTGGGAAGGAGTGACTACTACACATTTTTGCCATATCTAATCTTACACAATTTTCCATGCCTAACAAGCCTCAGAGCTTATCCTGGCTTCTCTCTCCAGGAAAAACCAGTGAGAGTTACTACCCAAACTCCTTCCAGACTGGGAGACACAGGTCTCCAAAGCTTAATGTATTTGCCATTCCTGACAGCTCAGCTGGCAATTGCCGTGCCCCCCCCTTCCCACACTAGATGCTTCAGCAGCCAGCGGCAGCCGTCTCAGCTAAGATTAAAGACCATCCATCACTGTGATGACGCTGGCATGTTGCAATGGCTCAGCTTCAGCTCTTTGTTTATGAGGCATTTCCTCAGTTTACAGGGAGTGCCAAGTGAGAAAAAGCCTGGTCATGTCGCTGCTGTAGATACACCCCCCCCCAAAAGCATTTCTCCAACTTGGCAAAATTCAGCTGTAATCACAAACAAAAGGATTTTGTGGATGGTGTCCACCATATTGAGATCTGAGATCTGTAGTTTTTTTTATCATGTCAGAAGCAACTTGAGAAACTGCAAGTTGCTTCTGGTGTGAGAGAATTGGCCATCTGCAGAGACGTTGCCCAAGAGACTCCCAGATGAGTTACCATCCTGTGGGAGGCTTCTCTCATGTCCCACTACATGACCTGTAGTGAATCATGGCCATTCAATTTCTCCATGTCCACTTTGGCCTGATAGCTAGCTCAGCCTTGGCGAGCTCAATCACCCATTACTGCACTTGTCTCAGGAAACAGATACAATGCAAAATGAAGGAAATGGCAATGAGATCCCTCCTTTGAAGGCCAGACAAGCAGTCAGCTATGCTGGCTACTCTTTTGTCCTCTGGTATATACATTGCAAGTGGCTTCCATAGCTGGGGTGGGGAGTGATGCACCATTTTGTCCTTGCCCCAGGAGGGAAAATGTCTGGGCCTAGTTCTGGCCAGGGTGCCTCCCATCATTGCTCATCAACATCACTGTCAATGTCTATGTGAAGGACCCTGTCTTATCTCTGTCAAGCCTACTAATATTGCTCGCTTCCTCTCACCTGAACTTGTCATTCCTAAAGCCATGCCACTTTGTCAGTCTCATGTCAGAAAACCAAAACCTCTGGACTCTCTGGGCTCTTTCTGTCATGTTAATGTTGTCACACAAGACTCCATTCCCACTCCTAAAACACCTCGTTCCAGCTTTGAAAAGACAGTAAAAAAAATCCTACTGTCCAGGAACAAATCTGCTACCCACAGGCCTTTTATAACATACTCTGGCAAACATGCAAGAATTCAAAGAAAGCCTTGACACCATTGTTCAGTGCAGATCTGAGATACTCTCAGATTTCTTTCTTTTCTGTGAATGCATCTAAAGAACAGTGTCAAGCAGTGACAAAGGTTTAAGAAGCAGCTGACATAAGAAAAAGCCGTGTTGCTAGGGTCAGTTAACATGCATGCAACAATAATAAAGCATCCAAATATAAAGGCTCTGAAATTGGATTATTAAGTACAAACTGTTGTACCAGCATCTCAGAAAACTGGTTATATTATCTGAGGTAGATGAGAGTAACAGTCAAAAACATCTAAAGGGTTGCAAGTTTCCTAAATATGAATGACAGTAAGTCTTTCTCTTTTTCCGAGGAGTGAACGTTAGTACTGCATATGCTCCATTATTTCACAAATGAAAACCAGGATACATGCAGCCAAGCGACGGTCATCTCGAGACTGGACTACTGTAACGCCCTCTACGTTGGCCTTCCCTTGTCGACAATTCGGAAACTCAAGCTGGTGCAAAATGCTGCTGCTCGCTTGCTGGTGGGAACGTCAGCAAGGGAGCACATTACGCCCATCCTCCAGCAGTTCCTGCCTTCAAGGTGATGGTTTTAACCTTTAAGGCCTTGCACGGCCTAGGGCCTGCCCTGAGGGACCGCCTTGCCCGACATTCCCCGAGATCAACGTTGAGGAGTTGAACTTGCTCCTGGTACCAGCGCCTGTCACTTGTCAACAACCAGGCAAAGAGCCTTCTCTGTGGCAGCTCCGGCGCTCTGGAACTCCCTCCCGGACGACGCCCGAGCCATTACAGAGCTCATCCCATTTCGCAGGGCTTGCAAGACCGCCCTTTTTAGACTAGCCTTTGATTAGGCAAACAAACCCAGCGTAATTTCTCCTGTAATCGGTACCCTGGCCCAGGGAATGCCATTGTATTTTATGTCTCGGGATGTGATGTTGCGTTTTATGTCTGTATTTTATTGTATGGCTGCATGGATGTCACATGCCAGCCTATTTTATATGCTGTTATCCGCCCCGAGCCTGCAGGGAGGAGCAGAATACAAGATGGAATAATAAATAAATAAATAACATTAGAGCGTACTCTAATGTTATTTAATGGCAAGAATCATTAATACAGAAGAACACGCAAGATAGGAAATTCTGCAGCAGTTTGCTTTTGCTTGAGCCTTTTGGGAAAAGCTAATTGAGTGCAAATGTCTTTTACACTTTGAAATCCGTTTTCAGCAACTGAAGTATAAGGTAAAGGTTTTCCCTGACATTAAGTCTAGTCATGTCTGACTCCGGGGAGTGGTGCTCATCCTCATTTCTCAGCCGAAAAGCTGGCATTGTCCATAGATGCCTCCAAGGTCCTGTGGCCAGCATGACTGCATGGAACGCCATTACCTTCTCGGAGAAGGGGTACCTATTGATCTATTCACATTTGCACATTTTCGAACTGCTAGGTTGGCAAAAGCTGGGCCTAGCAGCGGGAGCTCACCGTGCTTCCCAGATTTGAACCACCAACCTTTTGGTCAGCAAGTTCAGCAGCTCTGTGCTTTAATCGGCTGTGTCACCAGGGGGATCTGCCACCAGGAGGTCCAACTGAAGTATGCCAACAATGAAAGGAAAAGGTGGAAGGAAGAACAAGAAACAAGAACATTTTAACAGCATTTGAAAAGTGGGATGACTGGCGATCAATAGAGACTGTTGATGACAAATTGGGACACTTCACAGGTATGGCGTTGAAGAGGAAAAAGGGGGCTATAGAGGGAATCCAACAAACGGCAAGCATTTAATTCTAAATTGTATCTGCATGCAAATGGATGGAGATCAAATTAGAAAGCCAAGGTTAATTCAACGGTAGTTCAAATGGAGCAGCTGTTCCATGCCTTTCCTTCAACATGGTTTGGTGCTGAAAGGAAATGGTGATGTTTGTTTCCTCTTTTCCCCCGTCACTCATTTAAATTTACTAATATTTCTATTATGATCAAGATTTTGTGAATTATTTGAACCACTGAGTAAAAACACTCAGGGACAGGTTGTTAGTCCCACTGAAGTTGTAATCTCCCACAACATTTTTGTCTGCTATTGTTTGCTCCATATTTTATTTAGCATCTTATTCACTCAATTTCTAGTCCATTGCCTCTAGACTAGTTCATATAGAGAACTGTTTGCATGGTCTGGGAGTAGCTCTCTAAATGCATCTTTTTTAGTTCTTGCTGGAAACACTGGGGACTAGACTTGGGACCTTTTGCACAAAAAGCATGCCTCCTGCCACTGCTCTCTGTGTCCCTTTTCCTGTTGATGACAAAGGAAGTTCAGTGGAACATGAACGCTTTAAAAAAAAAGAGGCTTTTGATCAAAAGTTTTTCCACAAAGATTTCAAATAAAGGGGAAAGCAATAACCAGGACATCGTTTAATTGCTCTTTGCCCCTAGTTCTCAGAGGACCAATAAGGAGACTGCCCTTTCTGCACTGAAATCCCCCAGTGCCATCTTAACTGGGAACATCTGAGACAGGATGTAGGCCTGGGACTCTAACACTCTCATTATTTTATCTCCTGTACGATTTTTGATATAGTTCCCTGATGAAGAAACCAGCGAATTTTTGAAAGCTTGCATAATATATTTTATGTTATGCTTTGGAACTGGCCCATTAAAGGATTTGGATGGATTTGGGATTATGTTGTAAACACCTATCAGTGATAAAGCCAAGAGGTATAACTATTGGAAGTAGCGGTGTTAACATGTAGGCCTTGCCTCCCAAATAAGACTGAACTGAATTTTACATTGCTGCAATGCTGTGTATTTGGAAATTGAATAAACATTCATTGAGAGGGCAGAATTTTTATTTTGGGGTAGTAATGTCCCCATCTTGCCCCCTCCTGATTGCTACAACCTGGATAAAAGTAGTACAAAAGCAGTGCTCACCCTGGGCAAACTATCGAGCATTTTCAAGCTCCATCACAACAGACAAGGGGACTGTTAATTTAAGATGAGGGATGAAGAATGTTTTACTAAGTGAATCACTTGAATGTGGCCCTTTACTATTTAGAAATGTATATTCATGGTGGAGTTGTATTTTCTTGAATTGGAAAAAGGGAAGTCATGGCCTAGAATGCTGGTTCCCACCTTTGATCTTCCAGATGTTTTGGACTCCAACTTCCAGAAATTCTACCCAACTTACCAGCGGTTAGGAATTATGGGAGCTGAAATCCAAAACACCTAGAGGACCATTTTCTCTTAAAACACATCATCGCCTTATTAACAAAGCTCTTCTTAACTGACCATGCTGGCTGGAGAATTCTGTGGATCCAGGTCCCAATAACAAAGCAGGGCTTCAGAAGATGGGGAGACTTTGCTTATAGCTTGCCAGATGTTGGGTGACCTCTTCATATCTGATCGAAAAACACATTTGTTCTGGATACTTACTGCTAGCAAAACTGCCACCAGCTTCTGAACTGCCAAGTTTCAGGAGAGAAGAGGACAGCCAGCAAGATCTGTTGGCCTCAGAGCACATGGACTCGGATCTAATTGCCATTCATTGGCAAGGTCTTTGATGATATCTCTTGGTTTGTAAGAGCTTTCTATTTGGCAAAGCTGAAATGGTTCCTTCCAAATATAAATGGCCTAATGAATTGTCCATTTGCCTAATGAAAGACCCACAGAATTCATAAGCCTGCCCTAGATGTTTACTGGCAGGATAAATGAGCATTTGTTTCACAACAGCCAGGATGCAAATATCTGATTTATAACAATAAAGGATATTAGACAGTGTCATACATATCTAAAAAGCTTAATGTACTCTGGGAAACTCAACAGAGAAGGAAGGGGATGGGACAAAAAGAAAGGGATTTCTGCGATGTCACAGATATTTCCCCGTGGACATGCACAACACACAAACACACAAGGGCTGCACTGTGCAAGTGTTTGCCTATACTTAGTTGCCACTGACTTGGGGATACACAAAATCAGTTCAGATGCAGTTTTTTTTGGATCAGATTCGTCAGTCATTAAATATGCATTTTGAAGGTTCTAGTAAACCAATATAGCCCCATTGTTGTTGTTGTTGTTGCCCTTTTTCTCCTTCCCTTTCCTGTTATTATTTGTATCCTTCTTTTTTTCTAATTGGGACCCAAAGTGACTTAACAACTTAAAATGTGATACAGTTAAAAATTATATTATGAAAGGAAAAAATCAAAAGAGAATTAAACTAAATGAGTTATTAAAACAATTCAATTAAAACAAAATTCCAAAATAAAAAACTGTTAAAAATAATTCGGCACCCTTATAACAGTTTTAAAAACCTGTTTGAATAAAAGGATTTTGGGCAACAATGATGGGGCCATTCTGGCCACCCTGGGAAGAGAGCTCCAGAGCCAAGGGGCAGATTCTGGGAAGGCTCTCTCTCCTGCCCCCAATCAACTCTGGTGGTGATGGCGATAGAGTTGAGAGAAGGGCCCTTCTTGATGATCTCAGAGTCCAGGCTGGTTCATACAGGGAGATGCGATCTGCCAAACAGCCTGGATCTGAGCCGTATAGGGCTTTATAGGTCAAACCATCATTTTGAATTGGGTCTGGAAACAAGCTGGCAGTCAGTGGAGCTGGTTTAGCTATTCCTTTCATGGACACTAAAATAAACTAGTGTATTATACTGCAACACCATCTAAAAGTCACACCCCTTTTGAGGGATCCTAAAATTGGTACTTTTCTTTTCGTAATGTAATGAATACATTAAAAAAAAACCACCCAGAAACAGACCCCCCCCCTTTTCTTCTCTTGGGCATAAGGTTTTTTTTTTAAAAAAATGTATCCAGAAACAGATGCATACTCCTGCCCCCTCTTCCCTGTCTCTTGAGAGTAAGACAAATATATATATAAACCAAAAAAGGTATAAAATTCAACTATGGGCAGGGGTAAAGTGGGGGATAGTGGGGAAAAGCATGGGACAGCAGAGGGAACTGTAAGGCTCTGGTGCCTCCTGTCCTGTCCCGTCTTCTGTCTTCTCACATAGTTTCTCCCTTCAGATCTGTCTTTCCTTGCTACCTCTTCACATTCTTCAATGAGGAGTCGGGTAATATCTGACACCTCCAGGGGCACCCTGGGCTCTGTTTTGCCAAGCTGCCAAAATGGAGCCCCATTGAGTCTTGCCAGAAGTTGCCCAGCATCATGTGATGTGGCCTGTGGGACCCCGTTCGATCGGCGGAGAGAAGTCAGGAGAAGTCACCTCTCTTTCTGTGTCTGATGAGGTCCCAGGAGCTCTTTGGAGGTCTGAAGTAGAAGGAGGAGGGTTACAATACCCTTTGTCCCTTGTACTTCATCACTCATCCTCATTTCCTTTCTTGCAAATGTCATTTCGGTTGTAGTGTGCAAATGCAAAGTGTCTGGAGCCAACTTTCCCCTCTTAAAATTTGTACATATTGCTCAAATTGCCAGAACATGGTGTTTGGGGTAGAATAGAAGTGACCAGAAGTGCATGCTCTAGTTTTGAAAACTTTGGACACCTACGAGCTACAAGGGTGACTAGCCTTTTTTTAGTTGGGGAGGGGGGGGGCAGAGAGGACACTGACAGAGATGTCAGAGGACCACTCACCTTCGAGTGGTCTTCTAGATTTTGATTCACTCCCATTGCTCTGCCATAGCTTTCCTAAAATTCTTGACTTTAGCCAAACCACATGACAGGAAATTTCTAGGACTGGTATGCAGCCTCACAATGTTTCATTGGAACTGTTTTAGAGCATTACTGCTTTCTGAGTGAATTGCCTGGTCCTTCAATTCAGGGGACAGAGAAATGTGATGGTCGATCGCTTTCCATTAATGCCAAGCTCAATGGATAAGCAAAGGGCAGGCCAAGCTAGCCCTGCAGGCTGGCAGCAGGAGGTTTGAAGAAAATGTGGCTGGAAGAGTTGAATGTGGGGGCTAAGTGCAAACACAGACCCCCCTCCCCACACTGCCTTGTCCACCCCATGGCCCAGCCCCACCCCAGAGCACCATCTGGGTTGGTGATTGTTCCAGAAATTGTGATGACATTGGCATTTCAAAGGCTCTCTCGCTCCGGCCGCTCCACTCTAAGAGCAATAAAGCAGAGACGTGAGTCTATTAAAAGCTGGGTAAATTAAACTTGAAGCAAAAGGCCTCCTGACGATTAATTTTCCCACTTCTCATCTGAGCAATCCTCACCCCTGATATGGCTGTTTGTTCCCGGTGGCAACCTCGGGAGAATGAGAAAGGTGGGTGCACCTTATATAAATATATAAAACTCTATTTCCTAGATGGATTCTGAAAGCAAAAGAAGAGGGGAGGGCAGCAGGAGGGAGGAGGAGGCTGCCTTCCTCTGTATATCCCTGTTTGGTCCACAGCTACAGCTTGGATGGAAGATAACACACATGGGAGAAGATTAAGAAGGAACCAATTGAGTAGTTTTATATTGGGCCTTATCAGCTCAAGGGATGGTGCTCCTCACCATTGGGGAGGTGGAGAGGCTAAGGGAAGAAAAAGAGCACAAGGTGGGAATGAGAAGCTATGTGGAGGAGAGGGAGGGGGAAACCCAGAGAGCAAGAAAGGAAGGAAAGATGGGAGGGAGGGAGGGAGGAATATTTGTCCATTGTGAAATGAATTTCTGAAGCAATATTTTCCTTTGCATAGGTCCAAATAGATCCAGGCCTTGTTGACAAATTGTTCAACCAAAAATTGGCTCCCAGCACAGAAGGTTGGTCAGAGTTTCCTTCCGATCCATCACCAATATGTGAAAGCAAAGATCAGGTAAAGGTAAAGGCTTTCCCATGACATTAAGTCCAATTGTGTCCAACTCTGGGGGATGATGCTCACCTCCATTTCTAAGAGCCAGCGTTGTCCGTAGACACCTCCAAGGTCATGAGGCTGGCATGACTGCATGGAGCGATGTTACCTTCCCGCTGGAGCGGTACCTATTGATCTACTCACATTTGCATTTTTTCAAACTGCTAGGTTGGCAGAAGCTGGGGCTAACAGTGGGAGCTCATCCCGCTCCCCGGATCAAGATCAATACTTGTACAATTACAAAAGTGCAACTCACAGTGCCAATAGTTCAATTGAAGAATTCAGTAACAGATACTGTAGGAAGAAGAGAGATTCTATGTTCAGGTAGAAGAGGGAAACACAATGCAACTTCTCATGGTGCTATGTTGCAACGAGAGAAATGGTGTAAACACTACTGAAATCCCCTTTTATTCACACTAAGGTAGAGGAGTCAAATAACATGACAGGCATTTCCCCTATGCTTCTCTAACCTATTCACATAATTTTGGGATACTTGAATGAGTTAATCTAGCACCCATCTGCCCCTCAAAAGGCTGGTCCAACTTCTGTTTGTACAGATATCATAGCAAACATATCAGGATTTTAATCTTTTTTGGTATGATCTAGAGATTTCAAAGCCAGGGTAATGTGAAGAGTCCCACCACCTCAAGGAGGAAGGTATGCACCTCTGACCCCCCCCCCCCCAACATGGTTCATCCTCAACATCTTTTTTCCTTGCGTCTAAATCTCACTCCCTCTCTCTGTGAGGGGTCCTTTTTCAAAGCCAAATATCGAGGGTAGTGTGGCCGAAGGGATGACATGTGCTGCTACAGCACATAACATTTCCACAGCCACCCCACTTGTATCTATATGATCCTAGGCACCTCAGTGCCAGGCATTGGGGTCTAATGGACTCTAGACTGCTGAGGGCCATCTCATGGTGGTAGTGAGGGCTTCATCCAGTCCTTCATATTTACATTCTAAGTGTTGCTTTGTTGAGCCAGAGAGTAGTCAGTGCGGATCTCTGGAGCAGGGCAGAGTGAGACCCTTTCAGCAAGGAAAGTAATTCAGTGCTCATCAAACTCCAGTACTTGAGTTGGCCAGTTTGTCCTCCATAATGGGAGGTTTGGTCCTGATCAAACCTTTCCTGCAGTGATCGAATCATCTCATCTTCTCTCCTTGGACCTCCCCGTATCAGCTGCTACCATACATTATTTTGTGTGTGGTTGTACCAGAGGATTTAAGTGTGTGTTTATTACGTAGTGGTGGTGGTGGTGTGTGTGAGTGGGGGGGGGGGAGGACTTGCCATGCTAGAGTGGGCGATGATCCATTTAGGTGAGAAAATGTGAGCGATTGAAGAGGGATCACTTACAGCTAGAGAGATCTGAATTTGCATTTCAGATGGTCAGTCAGGGGGAGACAAATAAATAGAGGTTGTTCAAGTCCAGGGGATGGGGAAAATTATTTCGGTAAGAGATGGTTTCCAATTATAAAACTAAGTCCCAGAGGTCTGATAGGTAAGGCCCCTTCTCTTTTGGATGAAAAGCTTTCGTTTTTGGAGGAAAAAGGTTCAAACACAGCTCATCCTTCTTCCCAATAAAATAAAAGTCTTCAAATAAATTCACCCTGGGTTATTTTGGTATATGTCTCTGTACTGAAAATGCTTCTCCTGAGCATAAGGAGTCCTTGTGCTAGGAACAATCAAATTATTCAATCAGGCCACAACACAGAGATGTGGCTAGGGTAGCTACTTAACTAACACTTTAAAATAATGAGGATACACAGCACCAAAATGTGAAAACACTATAGACCATTAAAAAGCATCTGCTAATTTATAGGCACAGCTACAAATTTAGAAATAATGACAATTAAGAAACACAATTATACTTAATGTACAATAAAAAGGCAGTCTCTCTCCTTCTCTGCCTCCTTATAATGGGATGACCGCCGAGCTGGACACTGACTGGGGTGGATATTCAGTGCAGACTTAATGCAGTTTGATACCACTTTAACTGCCATGGCACAATGCTTTGGAATCCTAGCATTTGTACTGTGGTGAGACACAAGCGGTCTTTATAAAACTACAGCTCATTTGATTCCTTAACAGTGCAAGTGGTGTCCAACTGCATTAGGTCTACAGTGTAAATCAGGTATGGACAAACCCAGGCTCGGGATGGATGCGGCCCCTTTGGCTCTTTACTCAGGCTCTCCTCTCTCTCACCATCCTATCCTTCCTTCACCCCTCTCTTTTTCTCCCTCCGTCCCTCCCTCCTGTATTTCTTTCTGTCTCTATTTCCCCCCTCCGTTTTGTATTCCCCTCCCTCCCTCTTTCTCAGTCTTTCCTTCTTCTCTCTTTCCTTCCACCCTTTTGTCCTTCTTTCCTTCTCTCTTTCCTTCCTCCTTATCTCCCTCCCTTACCTCCCTCTTTCTACATCCATCCTTCCCTTCCACCTTTTAATCCTTCCTTCCCTTTTGTTTTTCCTTCCCTCCCTCCTTCTTTCTCCTCCCAACCTTCCCTTCCTCCCTTTAGTCCCTCCTTCCTTCTTTTCTTCCTTCCTTCAATCACTGGGCAGCCAGTCTTCTTAGGGAGTGCTAGTATGCAGCCCCCAAGTTGGAAAGTTTGCCCTGATTGGTTTAATCAGCTGCCCAGACACTCACAGTTGGTGGGCAACCTCAAAAACCCCTCTTTGTGTTTGTTACTCTTTGAACAGGGTTTGGTCCAGACAGCCCCACAAACAGAAAACGATCTTTTAAAATGTAGGGGGTATTGTAACCCAAGATGTGGTGGAATAAAGCACACTCCTGTATACTCTGTATGAAATGGCGACTGATTGGAAGAGGCAGACCCAGCTGAGTGCGCAGCCTTCTCTTTGGGCTCCTTGTGGCACAACGCTGGCATGCCCTTCACTACACAGTTTGGGAATTACTGTTCTAGGAAACAAAATAAGTGATGCCTTGTTGACAGCGCTGTGGGCTGGTGAATCACGGCTCTATTCCTGACTACTGTCCTTACAAGGGGAGGGTGACCCTGCCGTCGTTCCCTAGTGGCAAGCATGTTTTGGGGGCGTAGCCAATCTCTAGTTGGGAATGATGCACTGTCAGACGGAAGGCACTACTCATGAGCCAAGTCCTGTTATTAAATCTTCTCTGATTAATGACTCATTAAGGGTAACAAAGCTCAGCCAGGAGTTGAGAATACCCAGCTGGGCCTCCTTAATTTCATCCCTGTGCTTTGGGAACTGGGCGATCCCAAAGGATATTGTTGTCTGGCGGCATTGTATCTGGCAGTGACTTTGCCAGATCTGGAATCCCAGAACACCACATCAGGTTATCAAATAAGTCACTGGCAGCTCCAGATGTTTCCTTTGGAGAGTGACAGGAAGATCGGATGCCCACACAGAAAAATACACAGCTAGCCAGACAAAATCCGCATCCTCTCATTTGTGGCAATACAATTTTACAGCAGAAGTAGAGTCTATCAGTGTTGCAGCCAAATCAGTTTGCTATGTGAAGTGAATGACAAGATGCCACTCCTCCCTCCTCTGTTTTCATATACCGAAGCCACTGGACTAAAGGTTGAATCATTTTTCCATTTCCCAAGTGGCCAGGTGAGTCTCCTCTGAGCTTTAGGAGATCGTAGGCTGCCTAAGGAAGGCAAGCCAAACCAGGTAGCCAAACCACTTCTGTCCTCGAGTCTAGCACATCATAGCCTGTCCCTGCCTTCCATCATCTGATGTCTGTGTTGTCTGCTTCACTTTCCTTAATGGTAGGGCCTGCCATAGTTTGAACATATGCCAGGAATGTGCACAGCATCATGTTGTTATGATTCATTGTGGTAATTTGGGGTGGACATACAACATTCACCTTGTTTTCCAAGCTCATTAATTATTTTTCCCCACCTTTCTTTCACATGGCAGCTAACACCTGAGGGCATGACTGGAGATGTCAGGGCTAAAACATGGGCTATGTTGCAGGCAAAGTCTGTGCTCTCCCACTTAAACTGGGTTTCTCCCATTGATGGAGAAAGTGGTAGAAGACCAGGCAGGGTGATGTCACCGATGCCATTTTCCTCGGAAGCAAGGAAACCATGGGAGACGCGCTCCTACTTTGCTTTTTCCCTGTAGTTACCCAATTCTGGCATACATTCATAGCCTCTTCTCCTCCCATCCAATTATCAGTAGCTTGTTAGCAGTGGCATTTGGGAAGGTTGCTTCCTTGCAATAGTTTTTCTTGAAAATGCAGAGTAATGTTTTAGGAGAATGATCCTTCCTAGGATACAATGAATTTTAAATGAAGAGTTGTAACCATCCCCGATCTAGAGAGCCAGCCTTACCTATACCGGGACACGGCACACAATACAGCACTTGTGCACGGGTCTCTTTATGGGAGTTATTGGCCATATATTGGTTCATTTGCTCTCTCAAATTATTACTCGGTCTCCCCTTCCTGGTTCAATTTTCACCTGGAGGCATTACCTGTGTGATGCCAGCAGGAGGATTAGAAGCAAAAGAACATCAATGTGGAGCAGCAGAGCAATTTCAAGCAGAAGGTAATTCACATCATTGTGGGCCTCTCCAAGGAGAGGAGTCTTTGCCTCACCTCCAGAGAATGGCAAGGTGACTCCCAAGAAGAGGCGGTCCTTGAGCTCAAGGTGGACGGCAAGGTGACCTTTGGGCGTGGCTAGCTGCTCTTGCTGGTGCCAGCCATAGCACAGATGGGGCACTTGCGTGACTTTCGCAGCCTGCTGGGAAGGTCTGTCTGTTGCTATAGTGATGATGCTGCCTCCATGGCAAAGAGGGTGTGTCAAAACAGGGTGCATTTCCATTTACTGTTCCTTCCCAACCAACTAATTTTGGATGTTCTCTTGCTATTGTGAACCAGCAGTCATTTCCTAAATGAGAAATGGAAATGCCCCCCACTGTGCTTGAAACACACAGAAGCTTAGCTCTGAGGAGACTAGATTAGGGGACATTTCCCAGCACAAGAAAATATGGGACAGCATATGATTTTCTTCTTGCAAGCAAGTAGAGAAAAACTAGAGATATGTGTGTGTGTGGATACCATAACTTAGTAGAAAAGTGGATGTTTTATAAAATGTCTGAAGTTTAATCCTTGACATCTACAGCTAAAAGGATTAAGTAGAAATGATAGGAAAGATTTTGGCTGGAGACCCCAGAGATCTGTTGTTGCTTGCAGGAGACAATGCAACCATAGAGGGATAGTTATAGCTATCCAGGTGTTTATGAACTGTTGCTTCCATCATCCCTAGCCAGTTTAGTCAGTCAGTGAAAGATTATTGAAGTGCAGTTCAAAAGCATCTGAAGTAACATTTCCCAACCTGGGATACGGTACCCCTGGGGGGGGGGGGTTGCGAGAGGGTTTCAGAGAGGTGGCCAAAGACCATCAGAAAGCATATATTTCGGATGGTCTTAGGAACCCCTTTGGCAGAGAAGGCTGAAGATCTCTCTCTCTCTCCCTCTCCCTCCTCTCTCTCTGTCTCTCTGTGCATGTCTTTCTCTTCCTTTTTGGAAGCAGACTCTGAATCCTCCCACCAAAAGCCCTCCTCTGCTGCGATTGGCCAACCTCTCAGCCAGCCTCTCAGTCAAGGAGAGGGCTGTTTCTGAGACTCCAAGTGGGGGAGCGGGGAGCAGGCGTGCTTGGTACATGCCAGCATGTTGTGCATGCGTGGCCGAGGGAATGCGCATGAAGCTGGAGGGAGATTTGTGCCAGTGTGTCCCTTCATGGCATGAGGGTTCTTTGTGGGAAGTTTGGCCAAATTGGTGGGGTTCAGAGTGCTCTTTGATTGTAGGTCAACTATGAATCCCAGCAACTACAATTTATAAATGTCAAGGTCTGTTTCCCCCAAACTCCACCAGTTTTCACATTTGAGCACATTGAGTATTCATGCCAAATTTGGTCCAGATCCATCATTGTTTGAATCTACAGTGCTCTCTAGATGTAGGTGAACTACAATTCCAAAACTCAAGGTCAATGCCCACCAAACCCTTCCAGTATTTTCTGTTGGTCATAGGAGTTCTGTGTGCCAAGATTGGTTCAATTCCATCATTAGTGGAGTTCAGAATGCACTTTGATTGTAGGTGAACTATAAATCTCAGCAACTACAACTCCCAAATGATAAAATCAATCCCTCCAACCCCACCAGTATTCAAATTTGGGCATATCTGGTATTTGTACCAAATTTGGTCCAGTGAATAAAAATATATCCTGCATATCAGATATTTACATTACATTTATATTAGCAAAATTACAGTTATGAAGTAGCAATGAAAATAATTTTATGGTTAGGGGTCACCACAACATGAGGGTTATGCGGCATTAGGAAGGTTGAGTAACACTGATCTGAAGGATCACAATTGATCCCACCATGGCTAGGAATTATGAGACTTTCTAGAAGCTGTTAGACTGTAACTCCCAGTAGCAAAGCCACTGTTGAAAAAGTTTGGGAGCTGCAGTCCAACAACTTCTGGAGGACTATGCAATTCCCACCACTATCTCAGATGGCACAACTAGTCTGACACGGCATATCTAAGTGAGTTTTCTGTAGGCTGGTTGAATCCTTACTGAAGCATCAATAGAAAAAGAAGAAAGACTGTTAGTTAATAATGTTATTAGTCAGCTCAGGTACAGGCACAAAGTATCTATATTGCACAGCTGGGAAATGAGGGGATTAGGAAACCAGCAAATAAAAATCAATGGCTCTTAGCCCCATTGGGTTTTAACTAAACACTATTTGGTGTTCTCTCATTAAGATGGGTGGTAAAGACCCTTTGTGCAAAATGCGTGCCTAGAGACTGCAAGATGTAAAGATCCATTTTGCTAAGAAGAAAGTGAAAGAATCAGGTGCCTACCTAGCAAGTATGTCATATTTTGGGAAACAGAGGAAATATCATCAAAGAAAAAGTGTAAAACAGGAAACACAGGGGGAAGGGGGGATGGGGAGAGTGAAAGCAAGAATGAGAGGAAGAGAATGCAATCAGGCTGTATTGTATACGTGTGCACACTGTACATGAAGTCCAGTGCTTGCCAGACAGATGAGACACTGCAGACACATTACCAATTAGCATGATTACATGAGGACAAGGAGAGGTGAGGCTCAAAAAACAAGTCCTGGTGCATCTTGGAGAACAAACTTGATTAATCAAAACCCCAAGAGCAGAGTATTATGGATTAGTACATCTGCTTTAAGGTGCCACTCTTTTCTCTCTTACCAATGTATAGACAGCTAGTAGTTGGGTTGTGATGAATCTGTTCTGTGTTTTCATCCAGACTTTAAAGGTGCTATTGAAGTGGCTGAAGTTTGGGGAATTTATTTATTTATTTATTTAGAGCACTGGTTCCCAAATATTTTTGGCCTACCGCTCCCTTTCCAGAAAATTTTTTTACTCACTGCTCCCCTAGAAATTATTATTTTTAATTTAATAGCAATTAAACAGAAAGATACATGTATTAATGCTGGGGTTCTCAACCTTTCTAATGCCATGACCCCTAAATAAGGTTCTTTATGGTGGTGACCCTTATAAATAATTTTGCTACTCTTACGAGTTCTGATCCAAATATCTAATATGCAGGTCAAAGCGAAGGGGGCAGGGCCAAAGAAGAAGGCTGTGTGACCCCTCCTAAATGGCCAATCGTTCACCGCCCCCTTAAAGGGGTTCACCCCCCAATTCCCCTGAGCCTCCCACCGCCCCCTTGGATCGCCTCACCACCCACCAGGGGGTGGTACCGCCCACTTTGAGGATCAGTGATTTTTAGAGCATTTGTATCCCATCCTTCTCAACCCCCGAAGGGGGACTCAGGACGACTTACAATTGCAGTCATTAGATGCTGACAAAGAAACAGAACACAACAATTCACATAAACAAGTCAACAGCAATAAAAATGCATTTTTCATGTTTTGGCTAAAGCCTGGAGTGATTCATTGTTCTACTGACATGGAAGCCTAAAGGCACAACAGGCTAAGAATCTTCTGTTCTGTCAAATGTCACGGGGAGTACATGTTGGCATGATCAACACAAAATGACATCTGCACAGGAACATTTCACACTTCCTGTTCTGCACATTAACATAACAGGTACAAGGTGGCATGGGGATTTGAAAAACCAAAAATATGCATGGAAGTTGTGTGATTTGCAAGCATCGGAAGCATCAGTTACATCAAATGGGTACTCATCCTGCCAGCCCTCAGTGGCACAGTGGGTTAAACCCTTGTGCTGGCAGGACTGCTGACAGACACGTCAGGGGTTTGAATCTGGGGAGAGCAGGTTGAGCTGCTTCCGTCAGCTCCAGCTCCAGGGACATGAGAGAAGTATCCCACAAGGATGGTCAAATATCAAATATTTTGGACGTCCCCTGGGCAACATCCTTGCAGATAGCCAATTCTCTCACACCAGAAGCAACTTGCAGTTTCACAAGTTGCTCCTGGCACGGAAAAAAAGTCCTCCCAGATACAAAGACATTGGTGTGCAGACATAACCTTGTAACCATCCATTAGATAGGTCTCTTAATGTTGCTTCCAAGTTATGTTAAAACATTTCTGCAGATGAAATCACAGGCAAGGGATGATGGATCCAAGAACCTATTGATTTCCACTGCCTTCTCCTTCACTTGGAGAAAACAGTACTTAATTCATGTGAAATGTTGGTCTGGAATATTCTCCTGCTTAGGGCAGTAAAAGGGAACTTGGGGAGACTTGTTTTCAGTTCCTATTCTGCCTTCCAGCAGGTTATCCAGGCTTCCTTCTTGCAAGCCAAGCTCCTCAAATCAAAATGCCTTGTTCAAAGTAGGTTTTCCCCTCCTCTTTAGGGCAACTTGACCTGTGATTTGGCAATCATTCTGGACCAAGGAGTGCACCTGTTCATTTGGAATGAATCATATAATGCACAGAGAGCAAGGCAAACCACGGTTTCATTTGCCCTCAGGTTAGCTGCCCTTGGGAAGGAAGGTGTTACAGTATTTATTCCGTTCTCTCTGACACAGAAATGTAATTGTTTCTCCTGAAACATTTGACTGGTGGAAAGGGGAGGGGGCTACTGCTCAGGCAGATGGAAAGCAGAACTGTAGCATTGGCTGCTGTCAATGACATTTGATGGCTCTTATGTGAATCTGATCTGGGTTTTAACATAAACCTTAAAGGGAGTTCCCAAAGTACTAATCCTAATTTAGAACTTTGGGAGGCTCATTTAAAATTCTGACTAAAACCCAGAACAGTTCATCTACCCCACTTACAAGGAAACCCCCATTGTGCTCTACTTCCAGAAAAATAAATTTGACTATTTTTCTAGAGAGCTTAAGGGCTTTTTTTTGGTTATGTCTAGCAAAAGAAAGAAAAAGAAAATAGTAGGGTCATTGCATGGAAAAGATAGTAAAGTGTTAGAAGGGCACAGAGAAAGGGCACAAATATTCAATACCTTCTTTGTCTCAACCTGGGAAAAATGGAGCAGATGATGCAGTAGGGAAAATGCAGCACAGAATAGATAAAGAGGTTGTATAGGATTACCTGGCTATTCCAAATAATTTCTCTAGGGCAGTGTTTCTCAACCTGGGGGTCGGGACCCCTGGGTGGGTTGCGAGGGGCTGTCAGAAGGGTTGGCAAAGAGCATCAGGAAACACAGTATTTTCTGTTGGTCATGGGGGTTCTGTGTGGGAAGTTTGGCCCAATTCTATCATTCGTCGGGTCCAGAATGCTCGTTGATTGTAGGTGAACTATAAATCCCAGCAACTACAACTCCCAAGTGACAAATCAATCCTGTGACAACCACACCAGTATTCAAATTTGGGTGTGTTGGGTATTTGTGAATGAAAATTCACTCTGCATATCAGATATTTATATTACGATTCATAACAGTAACAACATTGCAGTTATGATGTAGCAACAAAAATAATTTTATGGTTGGGGGTCACCACGACATGAGGAACTGTATTAAGGGGTTGCAGCATTAGGAAGGTTGAGAAACACTGCTCTAGGGCCAGATGAACTGTATCCAAGGACATTAAAAGAACTGGTAGAGGCAACCTTAGAAACACTGGCAATAATCTTTGAGAATTCCTAGAGAACAGGAGAAGTCCCAGTGCTTAGAAAGGAATACTGTGATTACTAAAAATCAACATTGGTTTCTCAAAAATAAATAATGCCATACTAATATATTTCCTTTTAAAAATAGAGTTAGAACCTTTGTAGAGTTTTTTCATGTCAGAAGCAACTTGAGAAACTACAAGTTGCTTCTGGTGTGAGATAATTGTCCATACTGATTGGACTCTGATTATAGACTATATAAAGAAAACCAATCTTGAATGGATAATTACATAAATTGATATATTTAATCAAGGCATGGACAAAAGAAGTTCGGTAATGGATAGAATTACCAACAAAAAAGAAAAGGGATGTGGAAGGGGGAGGAAGTACTGAGATGGATTGTTTGTTATTGTTAGTGATTGTAATGCCTTGTTTGTTTTGTTGTTTCTGTTTGTCTTGTATTCTTGTATTTGTTTTTTAACTATTGGGAACTAATAAAATATTTAACCCCCCCCCCCCAAAAGATAATTGTTCGTCTGCAAGGACATTGCTCAGAGGACACCCGGATGTTTCACCATTCTGTATGAGGCCTCTCTCATGTCCCTTCATTGGAAGCTGGTGCTGATAGAGGGAGCTCATCCATGCTCACCCCGGATTCGAACCTGTGACTTGTCAGTCTTCAGTCCTGCCAGAGCAAGGGTTTAACCCGCTGCGCCACCAGGAGCATGTCTCTCCAGTCAACCCAGTAAATACAACGAGTGGGGCTAGTGGTAACAGTCAAGTACAACAGCGTTAAACTCAATTAAATTTCTACCATATAATATATCAATAGGCTATATCAAATATCGGAAAAAAGGTAATACATACATTTGAAGTTCTCAAAATATGTAATGAAATGTTCAACCAAATGTTCCCCCGTTTTGGAGTATTTACTTCTTTACCAACCAATAGGCTTCATATCGGACCTTGTTTCTCTTATTACGGGACATTCACCATTCCTCAGGAACTTACCTGCATGGACTGTATACCAGGAATTATTTGTACTATGTGTATCTAATATTTACGGACTATTGATGATGACCATTTTGGACTGTGGATATATGTACTTTTACTGAATCTCCCGCACCAATTGATGGTTGAACATTTCGTTACATATTTTGAGAACTTCAAACGTATTTATTCCTTTTTTCCGATATTTGATATAGCCTATTGATATATTATATGGGATAAATTTAATTGAGTTTAACGCTGTTGTACTCTCCAGTCAACCCACCATATCATGGTGTCTTTTTACAAATCCTCACAGGTCCTCCTTCTTAGGTGGCCGGGTGGGGGTTAAACAGAGACAAACTAGCCATCTATTATGAGTGCATAGCAGAAGGGTTAGCTGGCTATCCCTTGTGGTCTCTTCTCTCTCTATGATTCCATGAGAGATAGGGTACACAATACCAATGTTAGCTCAAGGGAACCAAAGTCTCTAGCTGGAAAGAGTACCAGGACTACTTTAAGGTAGAAGTAGATTGGGATTTGCAAAGTGTGGCTGGTATGTCACATGTAGTAACTCCGACTTAAAAGGCACCCTCAACCCTTTGTAGTCTCCAGAGCTTTGAAAGTCCAAGCACCGATTGATAGTTACTAAGTGAATCAGGAAACACCAGTGTATCATTTTGAGAGTAGTCCATATCAAGATATTGCCCCTTCTTCTGCTTGTCACGTGTCATTCAACTTTTCCCTGCCCAGATTTCACTGTAATGCTGTGGTCTGGCCATCAGAGTGGGAATGTCGAATTCCCTGCTCAACCATAAAGTTCACTGGGTGACTTCTGGTGAATTTTTATCCCTCTCAACCTTACTGCCTTCACAAGGCTGTTGAGAAGCTCAAATGCAAAGGGACAGGGGCAAGGAGGAATCACACAAATTGCCTTAATAATTAAATGGTTGCTGTGGGTGGCAACTGAGAAATGCATCATTTGTAGACTTTGGAACATGATGCTTAACATTATAGAAAATTAATCCCCTGGAGGGCAGGCTGAGAAAAGGATGACAATTTGGACAGCAACCACTGTGCCTTTCATAATGTCTCGTACTACTCTCCATGAGTCTGGCATTGAAGCTGCAAATCTTGAAGGTTTTGGCAGTGGTTTCTTTCCCTGCCCCACTGAAGGTGCTATGTAACATAACCAAAGTTAGAGGATTATGTTACCAATGATTACTACAACGGAGAATGGTTGTTCCATGTATTTTGTATATTTTAATGCTATAATAAAATGGTCCCAGGCTTCATTCTTTGCATTTCATTACTGTTTCACCTCACTGTATTCAATTCCTTGACAGAAGGACAAAAAGAAAATAGCAGATGGATAGAATAGAATAGATTTTTTCCTTCTCTCTCTCTTCCTTGTCACTTAACAGCAGTATTTTACACTTCTGATGAAATAGACTCAATCCGTGAAAGTTTATGTCAAGCTGCCTTATGTCACAGAGGTTAAAATTGCAAATGACTGTTAGTCATGATGTGTATGCACTATTTCTACAGTTAGAAGCAATATTGTTCTCTATACCTGGAGAACAACTGAGGGAGGTTATGTGTGTGTTCATGCCTTGCTTCTGGCCTCCCCAGAGTGGCCACTGTGAGAATAGAACAGAGGCCTAGTTATGCTGGGCTCTACTTGGATTTTTAATCCATTTGTTAAGGTTTAACAATTTTTTTCCTGCAACAGGTGGGTATGACCTTTGCTCTGGGAAGTCTAAAGCAAGCTAACTGCTTCTACACTGAACCTTGGAACCAATAATAGTGTCTCACTGTGGTATTTATGGCCGAGGTTGGAGAGCTCTTTGGCAAAGAAAGGTAAATATCTTGCAAAACTATTAGCGTTCCATAGCCATGGCAGTTAAAGTTGTATCAGACTGCATTAATTCCACGGTATGGATGAACATTGTGAAGGCTAGTAAAGCATCAAAGCCTTTAGGATCTAAATACCTACTGTGGTGATCCTTGTAGGGCCACAGACATAAGGACCACTCTGAGCGGCTCCTTAAAATACCTTCTGCTGTCCAAAGCTGGACTTGGCAGAAGTGAATGGGGGCAGCAGGTAGCATTGTGGTAGCAGAAGGGGAGAAGGCAGAGGTTATCTTTATACTGCTACATTAAACTAGTTTGGCACCACTTTAACTGCCGTGGCTTAAAACTATGAAATCCTGAGCTTTGTAGTTTGGTTGGGCACTAGCACTCTTTGATAGATGAGGCTAAAGACTTTGTGAAATAACAACTCCCATGATACCACAGCATTAAGCATTGATGCCAAACTACCTCAATTATGCAGCGTAGATGCACCCTAGTCAAAGCCTCTTCGAAAACCCCAGTGCCCTTATTTCTGGTAGCTGAGGCAAACTGAAATCCTCTTTCAGACTACATAATATCACTGAATTCTCCTAAAGTTTCAGTGATTTAGGCAAGGTGGGATTTAT
Organism: Anolis apletophallus; assembly: GCA_030556195.1. NCBI lineage: Eukaryota > Metazoa > Chordata > Lepidosauria > Squamata > Anolidae > Anolis > Anolis apletophallus. The sequence goes on along the minus strand of JARBWK010000001.1, from coordinate 135,267,408 downwards.
GGATATGACCCATCATCACGAGACCCCAGATCTCAAAGCAGAACCTAAATCCTGTTGGTGAGACCAAATTCAAGTAGACCCAGTTCCATAAGGCTCCAAAACTGGCCTCTACTTGAATTTCCAGCATCCCCTTGGTAATGGATTTACATAAGTTTGAAGCTTTTCATACCAAATGTATATAATTATGATTATCTTTCAGTATGGGACAAAACATACACCATTCTCTCTTTCTCTATCCTTAAGATCCCAGTGCCATGTACTTGTGGTTTTCAAAGTTCTGGAGAGCACAATCCTATAAGGTGCATGCACATACATGAGAATGAACATCTTCACATATTCATACACTTTTGATATGCCCTGATCAGGTGCTTTTTTCCACACAGCTAAGGAACCAATGATAGTTCCAGTGAATCTGTTAATCTTAAGAGCTGTGTAAATTGAAGGCCTGCCCTACCCCTGCTAAGGAAGAGTCATTTTCTGGCACCTGCTTAGTGATTATCCACTCAGCCATCACCACAGGGGTTTTGGTTCCTCAGTCATTGGGCTGCCAAGGATCAATGCCTGTTGGCTTGGCAGGAGATGGCAAGAACCAGAGGTGTTTTTACCTTCTAAATGGGGGAAAGGGAGGTGGGGTATGCTAGGTCTCTGCGGTGTCCCTTTCCTGAAGAAGTGGTTCTCCCTTTTCATGTGGACCAAGTGCTTAAGCTAAGAGGGATTCACGAGTTTGCCAGCAGGCATCAAAGTAGGTCCTGAGAAGTGTGGGAAGCAAAGGGATTGCCTTGAAGAGGAGAGGGAGAGGTGGGAGGAAGGGAGAACAAAGCAGAAGGGAAAGGAAAGTGTGTGAGAAAGTCGAGGCAGATGGGAGGAACGCAACACCATATGCATGTGAGATTTGTACAGAGACATGTGTGCTCAGTGCAGATTGATCTCATGTGTGAATTGGCTCTCCTTGCATGTGTGTGTGTGTGTGTCAGTGCAGGTGCGCTCACATTATTCAGTTAGTTCATGGGATGGTGCTATGTGTATTTCTGCAAGCCAAAAAAGACTCATAGGCTCTGCCACATCTCACTACAAATACATGTTTTGTTCACAATGAAATACACACCCTCACCTGAAACTTACTGTCTGAACACAGATCTTATTTGTTCATGTTCAGCAACTGCAAGAAAGCGGGCTCATATGTGTGTGAAATAGTGATCTTAACTTAAATACAACATGCAGAGTTTTCATACCACTTCATGCCTTCTTTGAATGATGGAAATCTCACACCCAGGTATTTACAAATCACATTGGGTTTTTTAAAAAGTAATTTATTACATTTGGCCCTTCCATAGTGTTTTAAAATCTCTTCTGCGTTATTGCTTTTGTTTAGTTATATTATTTGTTATTCATTTGCTTGTTTTGTTGATGCATTGTTGTATTTGTATTTGACTGGCTTGGCCTCATGTAAGCTGCCCCGAGTCCGTTCGGGGAGATGGTGGTGGGGTATAAATAAAGTTTTATTATTTTATTATTATTAAGAATGAACAGAAAGTCAGCATGGTGTAGTGGTTTGGATGTTGGACCCTATTTTCTAGCGTCCTATGCTAGAAAATAGGATTCAAACCCCTGCTTGGCCATGCAAAACCACTGGTCTCAGAGGAATGCAAAAAAATAACTCCCCTTTAATAATTCCTTCAAAGAAAACCCACTGATAGGTTCACCTGATGTCAGAAACAACTTGAAGGCACACAACAAGAACAACAAAGAATGCACTCCCAAGCATATATGCTCAGATTGTAGCCTGGAAATGCCAGTCCGCCCACACTCATCTGTTTTCTCACCACCTGACTGCAGAGCCTGAGAAGTTACTTTTAAGAGAGACTTCTATATATGGATCATCAACTTTGAACATTAATTATATACTTAGAGAAAATGAAACCAACATGTCCATTTTGTATGTATCTGTCGGAAAATACTAAATTTGATGTTTATGTAATCAGAATAGAAAAGAACGAAGAGTTATATCCAATGGAAAACTAACATATATGATTTTTTTGAAGATTTAAAACTGTTTAGTTCAGCAAAAAATGGAAGTTTCAAGTATACTGAACACTATATGTGTTGTAGTTGAGCCTGAGGCTTCAGATACTACTGATAGTTTGGAGTTGGGTGGAGCTGAGTCTTTGGTTGCAAACAGTAGTGTGGAGATGGGTGGGGCTGTATGTAGTCATAGTAAGGGCACTAAGAGGGGCTTACTTGGGAGCAAAGTGAGGAGGACATGTTACAATGTAAAAGGATTCGGCGTGGGAGTGAGAGAGACTCTTCAGAGGAAGAGTCAGAAATGGACTGGACAAAAGTACAAGAAATACAGGCTGCTTGCACGGAATCAACAATGATACAGTGATACCTTTTTGGGGTTCTCTGATGACAATGAGTGGCCTTCGGGCTATCCAGAGGATTGCTGGGGGGGGGGGAGTTAAGTCTTGACAAGAGATGGAGGACTTGGAGGGAAAACCAAGAGGTTGCAGGTGATGATAACACAGCAGCTGGAGCAACTGAGGATGGGGCGTTGTCTGATTTGGGCGGGTCTGATTTGGGAGAGTAATATAATGTGGGCTTTTTGGGGGCTTCACTTTGTGGTTAGCAAGGTGTTGCTGTGGGATTGTGCTTCTGTGTATCCTGAGACTCTTGTATCCTGAACATAGCTTAATGTGAGTTTGGAACTTGCATTGCCATCCTGGAGTGGCATGCTGCTCTGTATAGGGATTGTGGGAGGCTTATTTGTGGGTTACATTGTATTGCTTTTGTACACTAGTTGCTGCTGCCCGCTCCAAGTTTGGTGTGGTTTGCTACTCTTCAAGTTGCTGTGAGTGAGAGACGCTGCTTCGTCTGCAAGAACGGGGTACAGTATGGGAGGGGGTGGAAGGTTGGGACTATTTGGGGATTATGGTGTACATTGTCCCCATGCATTAGGTCTTGTTTGGTTACTGATTTGGACTTGCTTTTCGTGTTGCCGCTTGCCTCCTCCCTTGACCTGGCTTGGATTTCCTGACTGCTGCTTGCTGCCTGAGGCTTTGGACTGCCCAACTGTGATGACTTCAGATCTCATTGACGACCCTTCCAGTTCCTGCTTTGTTGTGTACCTTTTCTATTCTTTGCATTTTGCTTTCTTGCTTTGGTTTTTTGTTGTTGCAAGCATTGGTTTTTTGTGCCAATTAGGTTTGCTTTTGTGTTCTTATCCACTGACTGCTAAGCATTTGTTTTGTTTTGGTGCCTTTGAAGGCCAAAGACTCTTTGAGCAATAAACTTTGTTTTGAAACTCTACTTGGTCTGGCCCTTTAAGGAGCGTCTGTGGCAACAATAGTTTGTGTAGCAACAAAGTTTATTGTAGTTTATTTGTTTATAAAGAAACTATGTACTTCAGGTAAATGTTGGAGATACAGGCCAGAATCCTCTATCATGGTCTACATTGCATGACTTTGTGCCTACTTAGCACTACATAGCAGAGCATTAGTCCCTACCAACACCTAACTTGTGGGCCCATGAACAATGGGGCCAATGCACACTTGGATTAATGTGCATTAATTCTGGGCTGCATTGATCCAGATGTGCATTCATCACTTTGTTGGCTCACATATGTAGTAATATAACAGCAGTTCCTGATTGGACACAGATGTTACTGAATGCCTAATTCTAATTCCAACAGACATAAATCGACTTACAAAGACGTTAGTTCCCAACCAGATCCTTGCCCTTGTACTGATAATACTTCTCTGTGCCATATGACATGAGTGTATCCAGTGGGTATCTCTTTTTGTAGTGGAACCCCGCCTCCTTTGTAATCATTAAAAAAAACCCCATGGGAATAAAGGAAAAAAGATATAGTGACGGGCAGAAGCCATCCATGAATGAGTTGTAGTAATATGCTACTCTGGTTGACAAAGCATAATCTTACCACTATTTAGTTATGGCTGGCTTCAGCTCATCATTACATTCACTCTTCTTGAAAGTATCTTTTCATGCTATGCCTAGTGTGGCCAGGTCCGCAAATGTGTTGGGCAAGTGTCCCCCCCCCCAAAAAAAACAATTTTGGGTATTTGTAGGACAAAAGTACCCATTCAACCAACAGTGTGTGAGTAATTGCAGCAAAAATGTGCAAATATGTTGTTTTATATAATAGGAATAGACAGAAGTCCAACAAATGCTATTTTATGGAAAGCTCTCCAAAACTCATACAAAAGCGGCGTACTGTAAGTAACACGCTTAAGTTGTGCTTTGCATGAAGAGCTAATTATTCACCACTGCACCACAGACGTATTCTGCTGACCACAGCAAAAGCAAAGTTGTGCATGCAGCATGACTAAGGGCCCTTCCATATAGCCATATAACCTGGAATATCAAGGCAGATAATCCACAATATCTGCTTTGAACTGGAATATCCAAGTCCACACTGCCATATAATCCAGTTCAATGAGGATTTTATACAGCTGTGTGGAAAGGGCCCCCGTCACTGAGATGTGCACAGAAGTGTTGCTGTTTTGCATTGTGGTTGTGTAGTGTAGCACTGCTACAGCACATCTCCACAAGAAACTATGCTACACTTAAGGGAAGATGAATTGCAGTCAATAGTGTGTGCATACAGATCTCCCTTGCCTGGGATGTCATTTGCTTTTTGACTGGTTCTGCTGAAAGAACATTTTTTTGCCAGACTAGAATATTGTTCCAACTTGTGAGTAAAACTGTGCTGAGTTCAAACATAGGATGTTTGAATTATTTCCCTTTCCTTTTTCCTCTTTGCCCTTGGCCTCTATAGCTGTGTCCCTGGGTCGGAGAAAGTTTGGATCTGGTGTAGCATGGCACCCCAATTGCACACCTCCTTTGAGGGGGAGGGGATCTTCTGTCATCAGATCTTCCTCAGTGTAGTAACTCTGCCAGCAGACTGAGTTGTCAGCAGATTTCTGAAATTAACTGGCAGAAGAGGGTTTTGCTGACATAAGGACGTTGCTGTCACATGAAGAGGCTTGTAATTAATCCTAAATCCCCACAATTGACATGTTTCAGTTAAGACGGTCCTATGATGTTATAATTTTCCCTCTAACATTAAGTACAGCCAATGTCTTGGACTGAGTAAGCAACCATTTTGTTCCATGTAAGGTATGAGAGAAAAAACACATGGTGGAGAAGGGAGCAAACTTCCTGAACAAGGAATTACTACCAACCCATTGTTTACAATTGAGCCCCAGGCTGTACAAGGGGAATAAAAATATTTTTGTACTAGGTGCCTTATTTTCTTGGCAAAAAGGGAAGCCGGGATTTGATATCCGGACTACAGGCACCTAGAATGTTTTAATGCCTCCCGATGCAGCATCTAGAGGAATAAACAATCAAGCCTAAGGGAAAAATAGATGTGATCTTATAAAATGCTTTGTGAGAAAGAGCTGGGCACTCTTGCCACAAAGTCTTTCTCCAAGACGGCTTATCTGCGTAGCTGATCTACAAACCCTCTTGCTGGAAGTCTGAATGCAGGAGAGGTCTCTCGCATCCGGACGTGACTCTGAGGCTGGATCAGACATTACAGCTCAGTTGCGGCAGCTGTGATGAGAGTGGCTGCTATTGCCCTGACTCGTGCACTCCACAAGAGAGTTGCAGAATAGGTGCTGGGTTTAACAGCAGAAGTTAATAAACACGCAAAACAAATAACAAGGATTGTTGGAACACTCTGCTCTGCTCTGTTTCTTGAAAATCTGACTGTCCAACTAGCTTGACACTGGGAATCATCATGAGTCTTCTTTTACAGAAGATGGCCCTCTGTTTCAAGGTGTAATTCTTGTATCTGAAGGGTTTTCTAGTCTAAATGTGCCTCTACAATGTAGAATTAACACAGTTTAGAATCACTATAAACACCATGGGTCAATGCTATGAAATTATGGCCTTTAGCTTTCTTTGCCAAAGAATGTTAATGACTCATCAAACTACAGATCCCAGGATTTCATAGCATTGAGCTACCAAACTGCATTAATTCCTATAGTGTATCTTAAGTGCACATTGGAAATAAAAAACCATAAGAAGCATGCCTGCAAAAACACAGTCTGGCTTTAGGCCGGGACATGGTACTGAAACAGCCTTGGTCGCCTTGGTAGATGATCTACGCCGGGAACTCGACAGGGGGAGTATGTCCCTGTTGGTTCTGCTGGACCTCTCAGTGGCTTTCGATACCGTTGACGACGGTATCCTTCTGGGTCGCCTTGCAGATATGGGGCTTGAGGGTACTGCTCTGCAGTGGCTCCGATCCTTCCTGGAAGGTCGTACCCAGAAGGTGTTACTGGGTGACACCTGTTCGACCCCACAACCGTTATCGTGTGGAGTCCCTCAGGGTTCAGTACTGTCCCCAATGTTATTTAACATCTACATGAAACCGCTGGGAGAGATCATTCGGAGTTTCGGAGTAAGGTATTATCTGTACACAGATGACGTTCAGATCTGTCACTCCTTCCCACCTGTCACTAAGGAGGCTGTCCAGACTTTGAACCGGTGCTTGGCTGCTGTGTCGGACTGGATGAGGGCTAGCAAATTGAAACTTAATCCAGACAAGACAGAGGTCCTCCTGGTCAGTCGAAAGGCCGAACAGGGCATAGGGTTACAGCCTGTGTTGGATGGGGTTACACTCCCCCTGAAGACGCAGGTTCGCAGCTTGGGAGTGATCCTGGATTCATCGCTGAGCCTGGAACCCCAGGTTTCGGCGGTGGCCAGGGGAGCTTTTGCACAGTTAAGACTCATGCGCCAGCTGTGCCCATACCTTGGGAAGTCTGATCTGGCTACGGTCGTCCACACTCTGGTCACATCCCGAATAGATTACTGCAACGTACTCTACGTGGGGCTGCCTTTGAAGACAGTTCGGAAATTACAACTAGTCCAACGGGCGGCAGCCAGATTACTAACTGGAGCTATATACAGGAAGCATACCACCCCCCTGTTGTGTCAGCTCCACTGGCTGCCTATCCACTTCCGAGCTCAATTCAAAGTGCTGGTCTTGACCTTTAAAGCTCTATACGGTTCTGGCCCAGCTTACTTGTCTGAACGCATCTGCTGCTACGTCCCACCTCATAATTTAAGATCATCCAGGGAGGCCCTGCTCTCGCTCCCGCCAACTTCTCAAATGCCATTTCCGGGGTTTGGAGTGGCCCGTCCTCCGCATAAGTTGAACTTCTCTGAACGATATATACCCACTGAGGAGAGGACGCTATTATTTACGCCTCTGAGGAAGTCAAATTGACGAAACGGCCCTCAGCCGGCTCAGGAGAGAGCTCCCGCCGTCAGGCGACCCTTTTACCGCTGTTATCACTCACCTGTGAACAACGGACCCCTTTGCTTCATTCCTGGCAACTGCCTGTCTACCCTTCATACTTAGGACGCCCTGTAACTCTTCCCGGACTACCCTAACCAACATCCTTTGCGGGACGCCATTGCGCGCCTTCCCGCCCGAGTTTAGACCAGTTCGGCGTTCAGAGCTGTCCCGGCTGGACTACGACGCCCAGAATTCAACAGCGGCTAGCCATTGCGCATGTCCGCGCGCGCACCGCAGCGTTTTTTCACTGTCTTAGCGTCACCAGCCCCCCTCTTCTAGCTTGACTCAGCACAACAGGGGATTCTCCTTTCTTCGACAGTTCACGGACTCCCATTGTGGTATTATTGTTTTTGAACTGTTTATTTCTACAGGAAGGATTTATATTTTTCTTTCTGTATACTTGACTCCTTGATTGTAGAACGAGTATTTTGCCATTGTGCTTTGAATTGTATGAATTATACTGATACTTCCATTGTATATGTATAGCGATATTGCTATTGTGGTTTACCCACTTATGTATATGTACCCCATTGTGGAGACTGACATTTACTGCATTGCAATCTTACCAATATAATTGATTTTACTGATACAGTTTATTGTGCTTACTTGCTCACCTGACCAGTTTTTGAACTTCTCAAATGCAGCTGGTGGGGACGAGGGAGAGGGCCTTCTCGGGGGTGGCTCCCCATCTGTGGAATGCGCTTCCTAGCGACATACGATCAATTCCATGCCTCCTGACATTCAGGAAAAAGTAAAAGCCTGGCTATGGGACCAGGTGTTTGCACGCTAGCACAAGGCAGCATTTTAGACTGGATTTTAATGGAAAGTTGATGAATAGGGCTCAATGCTTTTTATGGACGGAACACTGTTTTTCTTAACTTAAATGAATGTGTATGATATGTTGATGTAATTGTATTTTAATGTATTTTAATGTGTAATGTTTTGGGGGGTTTTATACTGTGTTTTACTGTGTTGGCATCGAATTGTGCCTTTTTGGAAGCCGCTCTGAGTCCCTCCTCGGGGGTTGAGAAGAGCGGGGTAAAATGCCGGAAATAAATAAATAAATAATAACCCATCAGGCCAGCCAACAAGTCGTCTGGTCACGATTTCCCCCACTCAACTGTGATGTGTTGTAATTCTGTTTAAATTATAAAAATCATTTACAATTTTGCATCTGCACACACACAACTTTCCATTTGCACATTTACACTTTCATATAAATTGTAATCCACCTCGAGCCACGAGGAGAGGCGGATAGGAAATACAGTTATTATTAACAGACTGCACTCCATTACCACAAGATGCAGAGCCAATGTGGCTACAAAGTGGAGTTCACAACATGCGAGTGTGGAGAAGAACAAAGCACAGACCACTTACTATAATGCAGTCTGAGCCCTGCCAAATGCACAATGGAGGACCTTCTTATAGAGACACCAGAGGCACTCCAAGTGGCCAGCTTTTGGTCAAAGGGCATTTATTTTGATTGTGGGTTTTTTAATGCATTATAATTGTATTCTCAATTCACTTCTGACATGAAATAAAAATAATAATAACTGATATTCTATTTTGTTCTTGTTTTTGATGATGCACGTCCTCTTCAGTGATGGTGACCATCCTGTTCTCAACCCCACATACTGAGAGCTAGTTCAGCATTGAATCACATGAATAAACTTAAGGGTGAACTGAGTCAGTGGACGTCAATGATTTCTATGTCACTGTGTTGATGAATTCACTCTGAGATTTAGTCCAAACCTTTTTTTAAAAAAAAGAGGACAGGGGTAACTACCATGGGTTTCATTCAGAGAACGGACAGATGGAAGTCCAGGGCTTATGCCACATGTATCCACCCAGAATTGGTACTGGAAAAAGTGTAATGTGTTTTATATCATGTTCACTTTTGATGCTGGCACCGAGGTCCAGAAGGCACAGGCATGTGAAGGAGATGGGGGCAGTTGAGGTCAATAAACCAGCAAAGGAGTTGGGGAATATCTATTATTACTATTATTATTACTATCTGACACAAAAACACAGTATGTCATAGCAAACAAGCTCTATATGCTGGATTTCGAATCACAAAATCACAAGTCGAACACTTCCCAAGTGTTCGAATGATGTGCGCAGATCCAAGTAAGGTGGTCTTTTGGAGATGACAGGTCATGGCACCCCTGATGGGAACACCTTGTCGTGTTGGGGGCCTTAACTGCTCCAAGGAAGCTAGGAGCCATGCTGGAAGTAGTGTAACTACCAGCAGGTTCAACCAAGTCAGAGAGGTCTCGGCTGAGGAGTGGAACTAAGAGCACCTAACCCATTAGCACTATGGAGAAACAAACCAAAACAAAGTCTATACTGACTCGGTCAACACCCAGGATTAAAAAGGACTGCGGTGGATGCTGCTGATTCTGGATATCCAATGACAAGTGGGCTACAGAATCAAAATACAAATGAACAATCACAGAAGCAGCAGAAATATACAATGCCTTACTCTGAAACTCCGAATGATCTCTCCCAGCGGTTTCATGTAGATGTTAAATAACATTGGGGGCAGTACTGAACCCTGAGGGACTCCACAAGACAACGGTTGCGGAGCCGAACAGGTGTCACCCAATAACACCTTCTGAGACCGACCCTCCAGAAAGGATTGGAGCCACTGCAAAGCAGTACCCCCAAGCCCCATTTTTGTGAAGCGTCCCAGAAGGATACCATGGTCAATGGTATCTAAAGCCATTGAGAGGTCCAGCAGAACCAACAGGGATACACTCCCCGTCAAGCTCCCAGCGTAGATCATCTACCAAGGCGACCAAGGCTCTCTCAGTTCCATGTCCCGGCCTAAAGCCAGACTGTGCCGGATCAAGATAATCAGTGTCTACCAGAAACCCCTGGAGTTGCGTGGCCACAACACGCTCCATGACTTTGCCCAAATAGGGGAAATTGGAAACTGGCCGATAGTTGAGTAATTGAGTGGGGTCTAGTGATGGTTTTTTCAACAGCGGTTTTATAACAGATTGTTTTAAGCTGGCTGGAATTTTTCCTTCCTGTAAGGAGGCATTAACCACCACCGTAACCCACTCTGTCAAACCCCCTCTGGCTTCCTTTATCAGCCAGGATGGGCAGGGGTCTAGGATGCATGTGGTAGGCCTCGCCTCTCCAAGGATCCTGTCCACATCCTCGAGCTGAACCAATTGAAACGAATCCATCAAAACTGGACAAGCAGATGCTCGTGTCACATCTTCAGAGACTGCTGTTAAAGTGGTATTGACTTGGAACGGATCAAAGCAACTTTGTCCGTGAAGAACTGAGCGAATTCTTCACAGCGCTCCGCCGCTGTGGAACTCACTTGGGGGAGGCACCTGTGGGATGGTGGGATTTGGGCAGCCTGTGGTGGGCTTTCTAGAGTTCTTTATTGGCTATGAATGATGATAAAGGTTGGTGGCAGGTGCCTTCCATCTTGGGAAGTCACCTTTGTGATGGTTGGCATGGGTCCTGGGTCCAACATCTCTGCTTGGTGCCATCACAGTCCTAGTTTCGGGACCAGAAGTTCCTACTAAGTAGTGGTGACAGAGAGTGTGTGTGTTTGTGTGCGACCTTACAGGTTGGCTGGATGTTTGCCTGCACAGTGCCTCCCCCATTTGGCTCCAGGGATTGCATTCTGGAGGCATACAAACTGGTTGCGGTTGCCTCCATCAGATAGTTTTGGGCTTTGTGATTGTTGCCCCAGCAGGCAGGCTGGACAATGTTGTGATCCTGAACCCATGTGTGGTTGCCAACCTTGTTGTCAGCTGCAACCAATAAACAAGTTCTGGCCTTTGTTATCCCAAATTTCATGTGCCTTGTGTGTTTTATCTGAGTGCAGAGCATGTCGCCCTGCACATGCAATTAACGAACACACCCACACTTTATCACTTCTTCATCTCTAGGCATACTCTGAATGAAGTCCAGGAGATCGGCATCCTCTAGTTTTCCTTCACTCATCACTCTTCCGCTCTTAAAGCCTTACCCATACAAGTATTATTTGCCCTTGAGCTGACTAAAAACTGCACTGACTGACAGTGAAGAACATATGTGGCTGAAGAGTACCCATGCTTCTCTCTAAGGGGTCAGGTTCGAGTAAGACATGGCCGTCTGCCACCTCCAAGAATAAGCTGCTTCTCCCTCCACAGATTACTCACCAACCCAGATCCCTGAACTTGGAGCATGTGGGGAAGGTAGGACACAAGCACCACCCTGAGCCAAAACCAGGACTCATAATAAAAGCATAGCGAAAGATGATGTCCCATTGTAAACAAAGGGCTAACGGTTGTCGAAGGCTTTCATGGCAGGAATCAATGGGGAGTTTTCCGGGTTGTATGGCCATGTTCCAGAAGCATTATCTCCTGACGTTTTGCCCACATCTATGGCAGGCAACCTCAGAGGTTGTGAGGTGTGTTGGAAACTAGGCAAGTTGGATTTATATTATCTGTAGAATGTCCAGGATGGGAGGAAGAACTTTTGTTTGCTTGAGGCAAATATGAATGTTGTAATTATCCATCCTGATTATTTATTTATTTGTATTTGTTTGCCACCCCTCCCAATGGCTCAGGGCGGCTTACAACATAGTCATAAGAAACAGCCAAAACACAACTAAAAGTTAAAAACACAGTTAAAACAACAGATTAAAATATCACAGTAAGCCGTACATTAAAAGAATGCTGTGGTGACAGAAGATAGTGCAAGATGGCGATACACAAAGAAAAACTGCAGTTCACCCAACCCCGAAAGCCTGCTGGAACAACAGAGTCTTGCAGGCTCTCCAGAATGGAATGAGGCTCTGAATAGTGTGGACATCGGCGGGCAACGCGTTCCAAAGTACTGGAGCAGCGATCGAGCAAGCCCAGCGACGGGTTGCAGTCAGGCGATATGTCCTAGGACCAGGAATGACCGGGAGGCAGGCATGTACCCAGGGGGGGCTAAGGGGGCTTCATCCCCCCCCCGAAATTCTCAGGGTGGTCCGCGAAAAGGCTTTATTGGTACATTATTTAAACTGTTATGTTTATTCATATCATGATCTGATCACCATGCTCATTATATCACACATTAATGGGGTTATTGGGATAAAAATAAAAAAGGTTTGCTAGGGTAGACCCTCGTCCACCCAGTCTCAGCCCCCCCCCCGAACCAAACTCAGCCCCCCCCCCCCGAATCAAAATCCTGGCTACGGCCCTGCCGGGAGGTTTTGCTCTTCAGAGCATAAGGATCTGACAGAGCATAAGGATCTGGTGGAATAATACGGGATGAGGTGGTCCCACAGGTACACTGGCCCCAGATCATGTAAGGCCTTAAAAGTCAGGACTAACACTTTGAAGGTAATCCGGCATTCAACAGGTAGCCAGTGCAGTTCGCGCAGGATCGGCGTGATGTGACAGCTTACCGAGACCCCAGCAAGGAGTTGGGCTGCAGCGTTCTGTACCAGCTTAAGTTTCTGGATCACTGACAAAGGAAGGCCAATGTACAGAGCGTTACAGTAGTCTAGCCTCGAGATGACCATAGCTTGGACCACTAAGGCCAGGTCATGCCGGGACAGGTAGGGGGCCAGCTTCCTCGCCTGGCAAAGATGGAAAAACGCCACTCTGCTGACGGTGGAGACGTGAGCCTCCATCGACAGCAGAGGGTCCAGAGTCACCCCAAGGCTCTTAACGGATGACGACAGACATAGTGTCACGCCGTCCAGGGTCGGAAGCTGAACATCCCCACCACCTGGATGACCAAGCCACAGGATCTCCATCTTAGCCGGATTCACCTTCAACCTACTGGCTCGCAGCCATCCAGTGACGGCCTCAAGGCAATGATGGAAATTATTGGGTACGGATTCGGGCCGGCCTTCCACCCCCAGGATGAGCTGAGTGTCATCAGCGTACTGGTGACACCCAAGCCCAAAGCTACATACCAGCTGGGCAAGTGGTCACATATAGATGTTAAATAACAGAGGGGAGAGAATTGCCCCTGAGGGACCTCGCAGTGAAGCGGGGAACCCCCGGAGACAACCGTGCCCCTCCTCACTTGCTGCAGCCGGTTCCGAAGGAAGGAGGACTCCTATTTAAGAGCTGTCCCCCTTACCCCGGCCCCGGCCATGCGGTGGGTCAATAGATCATAATCAACTGTATCAAACGCTGCTGTGAGGTCCAATAACACAAGCAGCGCTGATCCGCCTTGATCCAGCTGGCAACGCAGCTCATCTGAGATGGAGACCAGGACCGTCTCCGTCCCATGCATTGAATGACCTTGTAGTTTCAAAGACTAGCTAATTCCTGCCTGGGAGAATCCTTTGTTGGGAGATGTTAGCTGGCCTTGATTGTTTCATGTCAGGAATTGCCCTGTTTTTTGAGTGTTCCTCTTTCTTTTCTGTCCTGATTTTAGAGTTTTTTAAAAAATACTGGTAGCCGGATTTTGTTCATTTTCATGGCTTCCTACTTTCTGCTGAAATTGTCCACATGCTTGTGGATTTCAGTGGCTTCCCCCAAGCAGGCATCAGCCAGTCTTTGAAGCTACAAGGTCATTAAATGCTAATCAAGGTGGCCAATTGCAACATTCACACTTACCTCAAGCAGACGAATTCTTTCTCCCACCCTAGACATTCCACAGATATATAAACCCCACTTGCCTAGGATGCCTTCCATAGACATGGGCAAAATGTCAGGAGAGAATGCTTCTGGAACATGGCCAAACAGCCCGGAAAACTCACAGCAACCCAATGTACTAACTGCCATATAGCAAGTTGCTCAGCTGGCTCAGAAATTTTCTACCCTGACTACCAGCATAGGATTCTGACAAGTAGGGCCTTTTTCAGCCTTGCCAGGAGTCACAGATTCCATCTACACCGACCATTTAATGTAGTTCAAAGCAAATGTCAAAGTGTGATGGCCAGACAACAAACTCTGAAAGTCAGCCCTTAGCGTGCATTGGGGTTGTGTAGTTTTTGTAAACACCTTCCAGGCCTCACACAGGTTCTAGGATTTCCTATGTAATCTGCACCGCAAAACCAAATTTTCCAATATACTGGTTTGAAACTGACTTAATGGTCAATGTAGATGGGGTTGTAGGGTGCATTTACATTGTCAAATGAATGCAGCTTGACATATCACTTTAACTGACATGACTCAATTATATAGCATCATGGGAGCTGTAGCCTTCTTATAAGGTCTGTAGTCTTCTCTGGCAAAGAGTGCTCAAATGACAAGTCTCGGGATTCCATGACCCTGAGCCATGGCAGTCAAAGTATCAAACTGCAGTCATTCTACAGTGTAGAAGATGCACCCATAGTGTGAGTGTGGTAAAGGGATGGTTTTAAAACCTTTGCATGCAAAGCACTGGTTCTCCTTCTGAGCTACAGCTGGTTCTGTACCATAGGGCCACAGGACACTGGAGGTAGAACAAATAAACAAACGTGTAAGAGATTGTGCCCTTCGTAATGAAAGAAAAGTTCTCCACATGCCCACGTCAAACCCAGCACACCACAACACACTTTCATAGATTTGTGGTAGGCCAGTAAATGCGAATTAAATTACAAATTGGGTGGGCATTGAAGCAAGTAATCATACCAGACATATCACACAATCAATCACAGAGCCTCAAGTTGTCGTTTGGCGCCATCCCTCTAAAAGGCAGCCGACTAGGCCAGCATCTTCAGCGTCCTTGCTGCTGTGGCCAAACTCACTTCTTCATAGACAGCTCTTTGAGGTTCATACATTGCCATTTGTGGGACAGGTTATAGTCCCCCTCTGGTGATTCCAAGTGTGGGGACCTGGAAAGACACTTATTAAAAACAATTTATTCCCATTACTTGTCACACTGTTTGGGTAAGGCAGCGGTCTGTTATTCTTACTTGTCACTGTGTTGTTGTTTTTTTAAGTACACTGTTGTGCTACTCAGTATGCAATCATGTTCCCTTTCCCTTAAAAAAACTAATTAGGATTGATTACAGAGAGGCATAAACCTTTTTAAAAATCTACTCAGAATATAACTAGAAAATGTTAAAAAGATTCCACCCTTCAAACACGTGCACAAAACCCTTGAGCTCATTGCTACTGACTGCATTACAATTGTCCCTTCACATTTGCAGGTTTGACTTATTGAAGGATTTGATTAAGAATGTCCTCTCCGGGAATGTCTAGATCTTCTGGTGCAACTCCATGGCGAACTTACTCAGTCATGCCGGAAGACCTGGAGATTCTAGAGAGAATGCCTTTCTAAGTGCCTCTAGGTCCCTCAATGTGATTCTGTGTTCAGCTTCCAGTGGATATTGACCATAATGTCATGGTCAAGTTTGAAATTATTAGAGAGGTGCTTTCTCAGGTAACCCCTCCCCCAAACAATTTATTTATTTCGCTTTGACTGAGGTCCTATAGCCCTAACCCCAGCAGATGCGGGGGGACGGGACGGGACTATATTTATTTATTATGTCAGAAGCAAGTTAAGAGTAGTTAAATGCATTTAAAAACACAAAATTTAAAAACTTGGCATAATGCTAAATGTCCTTTGACCAGAAGCTGGCCACTTGGAGTGCCTCTAGTGTTGCTGTGAGAAGTTCCTCCATTGTGCACGTGGCAGGACTCAGGTTGTATTGTAGTAGGTGGTCTTCTCCACATTTGTGTGTTGTGGACTCCACTTTGTAGCCTCATTTCTGAAGGCGGTGTCAGAGCGCAGCCTGTTCTTCCAGGTCACCTTCCAGGTCACCTTCCAGGTCGCCTAATCTTCTGTGTTACCAGGAGGGAGTTTCTCACCCAGTCTCAGCCACTGATTAAGGTGCTGAGTTTTAACCTGCCACTTTTGGATTCTCACTTGCTGAGGCGTTCCTGCAAGTATCTCTCTTGTTCTTAGGAAGCTGTTTCTTGATTTAAGCCACTGGCATGCTGGCTGATTTGTGAACAGATTGCTACTTGTGCTTTTTAGAATGCAATTCGCAACCTCTGAGGATACCTGCCACAGATGCAGGCGAAATGTCAGAAGAGAATGCTTCTAGAACATGGCCACACAGCACGAAAGAACCTACAACAACCCAATTAGTCATGTTCTTGTTGCCAAAAGAAAGTAACTTATCACAAGAAGCTAAGCTACAGTACTTGTAATTCCTTGTTACTATCAATATTTTTCAATTGCTCCGTTTTTTAATGAGTACCTGGTTGTTAAAAATGTAATAAATCACATTTTTTCTAATATGAACAGTGATCTTTACATGGGGTGATTTCAGTTGATCGGTCCTCAAGAGAAGTGAAGCAGACAAGTCACCACCTAATGAACTTTACCACTTCACTAATAATTCCTGTATCTTATTCTGCTCTGCTAGAAGTTCATGATCAGAAGAAGTGATAAATACTGTTCCCGATAGTGCATGATGATGATGATATTTGAAAGCCACTTAAATCAGCATGTGGGTGATAAGCTTTGAGGTGTAGCTATTTATTTATTTATTTATTTACGCCATTTGTATTCCGCCCTTCTCACCCCGCAGGGGACTCAGGGTAGATCACAATGCACATATACAGGCAAACATTCAATGCCATTGACATACAACATATATAGACAGACATAGAGGCAATTTAACATTCCAGAAATCAGTTAAATTTAGCCTCCCCACAAAGTGGTACCTAAATTTCCTACTTGACAGATGCAACTGTCTTTCAGGTTGCAAAGGTCGACAACAAGCTACACAAATTGGTCGAGAGCTCACCCTGACCCGGGCAGGCCTCGAACTCATGACCTTCTTATGCAGCTGACACCCAGCCAGCTGCACCACATCTACATTGTAGAATGAATGCAGTTTAATCCCATTTTAAGTGTCACTGCAGTAGTTTTAGTTTTACAAGGTCCTCAGCCTTTTCCACCAGAGTGTGCTGGAGTCTCAACAAATTACAATTCCCATGATTCCACAGAACTGGTAGTTATAGTGATGTCAAACTGCATTAAATCTCCAGTATAAATGCATCATTGAATGTAAAGGATGAATCTAAAATCTCCAGAGCAACTTTGTAGGCATCTCTCTTTTCATTTACGCAATATCAGAACATTTCCAGAATAAAAACTATGCATTTCCACATTCATTGACCAAGAATGATCCCCCGACTGTCAAACTCAATGCTGTCGTTTTTGGCTCTGTAATCATACTGAGGCTAGGAGATCATAATCAAAAACCAATACTATGTTGTAATTACTATGTTGCTTAAAGGCTGCTTTGTTATTAAAATGAAAGGGTGGGGGAGTTCATTCCATATCCCATTAGTTATAGTATTATGATGTCCGTGACCCCTTGCCTGCCTGCTGTGATGTGACTATAAGTGGCGGTAAAGCAGCTCTGCATTTTATGGCCCCAATAACCTATTGTCCTTGATCTATTCTAAATTTCTCAAGCACACACTACCAACTATCCATTAAATGTGAATGTGCCTGGTGTGGCTTCAGATTCACTGCTACCTTGGGTCAGTTTCCTTCAATGCGACAACGTGCCAGAATGCCTGTGCTTGAAACAATGAACGACAGGCCTGGCTTGCTTTGAACAACAAGAGAGATGGGGGGAGACTTTATAGCAAATTAGAGTGTACATGGCTTGTACAGAAAGAAACACAACTATTGCCACTCTACCAGTTTTAGAAAGGGACTTTGGTACTAGATTAGGAATCAGTGGACCTTTATCTATAGGGAAAGGACATTTGCATGGTGGAATAGGAAGACACCTCCACTCACTGCCAAAATGATCTTTTTTTGCACCCAGAGTGCAAAACATTGACTGCGATACTATTTGGTAGTCCTAACTACAGTAGATACACAGAACCACTCGTTCAATGGTGACTCAAGGAATAGGTTTATCTGATGGATTAAATGGATCTACTATAGTAAAAGTAAAGGTTTCCCCTGACATTAAGTCTAGTCGTGTCTGACTTTGGGGGGTGATGCTTATCTCAATTTCTAAACCGAACAGCTGGTGTTGTCCATAGACACCTCCAAGGCCATGTGGCCAGCATGACTGCATGGAGCGCTGTTACTTTCCTGCCAAGGAGGTACTTATTGATCTACTCACATTTGCATGTTTTCAAACTGTTAGGTTGGCAGAAGCTGGGCCTAACAGCAGGAGCTCACCCCTGATCCCCATATTCGAACCACCAACCTTTCGGTCAGCAAGTACAGCAGCCCGCTGCTCCACTGTGGGGCCTGGATCTACTATATTCAGGGCTAAATGAACAGAATTTGGGTGAAATGGAATGCAAGGCATTCTATCTGTTAAAGAAAGGGAAAATTAGAAGGCTGGGTATATTTTGCTTAAAAAATGCTCCCTTAAAATATGTTTTGGACAGAATACACCCATAATATTTTTGTTTATTTGTAAACATTTTGGAAATTTTCTCTTTTGCAGAACAAGGGCATACTTCCTCTACCTCTGAAGGGTTTTATAATCTAAAGGTGTCTCTATATTGTAGAATTAATGAGTATGACATCACTTTATGTAGCACCCATGGGTCCGTTCGTGCCCCTGGGAGGGAGTGAGGCGCCGGGGGTCCCGGTGCCATTGGGACCCGCACATGCTGAAGTGGACTCGGAGGACGAGTTGGAAGGCCCAGAGCAAGATTGGTCAGCAGTACCTTTGCCCAGTTCACCTGTAGAGAGTTTAGCATGGGATCTCGAGTGGGAGCATTCTCCCGGGGAAGGAGCGGACCAGGTGGAGATGGGAGGCAGCGAAGCAGATAGCGGAGATAGTTATGAATTCCCAAACGGCCGAGGTTCCCAGGAGCTGGCCGAGCAGCAGATGGAGGCCAGCGGCTGGGAAAGTTCGGGGGAGGCTGCTTCTCAAGGAGATAGCGATACTGGACTGGAAGAGCGGGGCCGTTCCCATAACAGACGGGGACATAGAGCAGGGCAGGAGGAGCTGGCATCTGTCCCTAGACCGTCGCCGTTCGGAAAGTAGAGACTGGAGACGCCGGGCCCTAGATCGTCGAGGGCCCGGCCGGAGAAGGATTAAGAACGGCCCGTGGGAACTGATCCTCAGTTCTCCGGCCACGTCTGATCTGAAGGACGTGAAAGCGGAGTGAATCTTGGAGCCTAGTTTGGCTCGCCTTGGACCAAGACCTTGCCTTGTTATTGATTCGCATTGCTGCGGATACCCTGCTTTGATCCGGAGTTAATCCGGAACTTTGCCAAGCTTTTGCCACGGTTGCTTATGGAACTATCTTTTGGAACTTTGCTTTCTTAATTGGACTACAGCTTTGCTGTTTGCTTTATTCCTTGATCTCTTTACGAGAATTGCCTTTTGGACTTTTTATACTCAATAAAACTAGTTAGCCTTTGCTACGTCTCCGTGTGTGTGTTAAAGGGGCAGTACTAAGTCGGTGATTGTGACAGTTGGCCGGAGAACTCCCGAACCCCTTTTTGCACCACGGGACGTACCAGGAACCGCCCGGCTGCGTACCAAGGCTCCCATTGTCTCCACGGCCGCCATGGCGAGCAGCGGATCAGCAAGTGGTGGCGTTGCAGCAGGAGGTGGCGGAGCTACGAACCCGAGCGGGGCGGCACCCGTCGGTGAATGCCCCGGCTCGTTTCAATGGACATCCGGCGGCGGTGGAAGTTTTCATTGCCCAGGTTCGGATGTACCTGGAGTTGCGGCCCAATGAGTTTGCCACCCCTCGAGCCCAGGTGGGGTTCGTGTTCAACTGTATGGAAGGGATGGCAGCGGCGTGGGCAACTCCCTCCTCAATGCCACGTCTCCTCATGTGGCGACTTTGAACGCTTTCCTAGATGCGATCCGGGCGACTTGGGGACCCCCCGTCAACGAGGACCTGGCGGAACGGGATTTAGCACGGCTGACCATGAAGGACATAACATTGGCTCAGTATATTTCCCGTTTCCGAGTATTGGCCAGCCAGACCAAGTGGGAAGGGGCACCCTTGCGCTACACGTATCTAGCGGGACTCTCGCCCGAGCTTCAGCAACAGATGTTACAATTGCCCCGGCCGGCCGACCTGGAGGAGGCCATCGCCTTGAGTTTGCGGGCGGAGCGGCGCGCAAATACAAGAGGAGGTGGGGGGCCGGCCCGCCCGAGAAACCACCGACCAAGCGGGAGGCCGGGACCGGCCAATTTGTGCCCCGCCAGATCCCTGCCCCCACCCCTTTGGTGGATGACTCTGAACCGATGCAACTGGGTACGGTGCGGCCCAAAGTAGATGCCGCCGAGAAGGCTCGGCGTCAAAGACTCAACCTTTGTTGGTACTGCGGGGCCCGGGTCATTTTCTCGTGATTGCCCCCAGAAACCGCGTGGGAAGACTCCTCGGGCCTCTGCAGCGGTGGCCAGCCCTCCGGAGCCTGAGGAAGCCCTCCAGGCGGCGGGGGGAAGCTGGTCAGCTTGTGGTCGCCCGAGAAGGGGCCGATGATGGTCCATGCCATGATTGACTCGGGAGCGACCAACAACTTCATTGATGCCGACTATGCCAAGTCTGCGGGATTACAATTTCTTGACCTCCAAGAGCCCAAGGGTGTCCAGACCATCGATGGGAGGGTTCTGAAAACGGGGGCTGTAACTCAGTATACAGCCCCTACCAGGATGTGGACTAGCTCCCATAAAGAGGACATTTCTTTTCTAGTGACCAAGCTCCCGGATTTCCCCATTGTCCTGGGCATTGTATGGCTCGCGCTCCCGACCCCAGATCTCCTGGGCCAGAGGCAGCTAATTTTTCTTCGGACCATTGCCAGGGCCACTGCATGACGGCTCGGGCGTGCCTGGCCCAAGAAGTGGAGAATGTGGCCACCCTGCCCAAGAAGTATGCCGGCTTTTGGGACGTTTTCAGTGAAAAGGAGGCAGAACGCTTGCCTCCGCACCGGCCCTACGACTGTGCCATTGATTTGCAGCCAGGGGCCCCAATTCCGCGGGGGCGCCTCTACCCTCTCTCGGACCCAGAGCAACAGGCTCTCCGAGACTTCCTGGATGAGAACCTGCGGAAGGGGTTCATTCGGCCCTCCCAATCCCGGCCGGGCTCCGATTCTTTTCGTCAAGAAGAAATCGGGAGTTGCGACTTTGCAATGACTATAGAGAACTCAATAAGATCACGATCCGGAACCGATATCCCCTGCCCTTGATCCCCGAGCTCTTGGAGGCGGATGCGGGAGCTAAGGTATTCACTAAACTGGACCTGAGGGGCGTACAACCTTGTCCGGATCCGCCAGGGTGATGAATGGAAGACGGCTTTCCAGACCAAGTGGGGCAGTTTCGAATACCTGGTGATGGGATTCGGGTTGTGCAACGCCCTGCCTGTTTCAACACTTTATGAATGACATTTTCGAGACCTGTTGGACCGCTATCTGGCGGTCTACCTGGATGACCTGCTGATTTTTTCCCCGGATCAGGCGACCCATGACCGCCATGTCAAGGAGGTGCTCCAGAGACTCCGAGCTCACGGGCTCTATGCCAAGCTGGAGAAATGTGCTTTTGATCTGCGTGAGGTGGACTTTCTAGGGTACCGCATCTCTCCTACGGGCATTGCCATGGATGACACCAAGGTCCAAGCCGTAGTTGACTGGGCGGCCCCCGCCAGCAAAAAAAGACATTCAAAGATTCCTGGGCTTCGCCAACTACTACCGAAAGTTCATTCCTGACTTTGCCAAGTGGGCTGATCCGATCACCCAGTGTTTGCGGGGCAAGGTGCCGTTCCGGTGGACACCGGAGGCGGATGTGGGGTTCCGCAAGTTGAAGCAGCTGTTCACCACTCAGCCGCTTTTGCAGCACCCCAACCCCCGCACCCTTTCATCGTCAGGCCGATGCTTCGGATGTGGCGGTGGGAGCGATTCTGCTACAGCCTCAGGGACGGATTTGTTGCCCTGTGCCTACTATTCCCGGCAGCTGACGGCTCCGGAAATGAACTATACCAGTTGGGAGAAGGAACTTTTGGCCATCAAGGTGGCTTTCGAAGTCTGGAGACACCTGCTTGAAGGGGCCAAGTTCCCGGTGGAGGTTCACAGAGACCACGGAACTTGGAGCATCTGAAGTCACAGCGCAAATTGAACCAGAGGCAACAGAGATGGTCCCTGTTCTTTGAGCGATTCAATTTCCGCATTCACTATGTGACCCCCAAGCAGACCAAGCAAGCTGATGCCCTGTCCCGGAAGCCGGGTATGTCCGCGGAGGAGGTCCTCTCTGAACAGCCTCTGCTCAAAGCGGAGAACTTTGCAGCCGCCCGAGGCGGCCCCGCGCGGCTCCGGCGACCCCGTCTGGCCCTGTGGATAAGCGGCCGTTGAGTGTGCGGGTCAGGCCCGCCAGCAGGGCGACCCTTGGGTGCGCGAGCAGCTGTCCAAGGGGTGCAGGCTCCGTTTCAGGTGCGGAGCGGGTGCTCTATCATCGGGACTCTGTTTATGTTTCTCCGGGCCCTGGCGGGCGACATTCTCAAGCTTTGCCACGACTCTAAGGCGGCGGGCCATTTGGGCTCTTCAAGACTCTGCAGCTGGTTCTCTGAGGATTTTTGGTGGCTTAAAGTGCGGAGGGATGTGGAGGACTATGTGGGATCCTGCCCTGTGTGCCACCGGGCTAAGAACCAGGGGGGCAAGCCGGCTGGTTTGCTCCAGCCCCTTCCGACTCCCTCCGCTCCCTGGAAGATGATTTCGGCTGATTTCATCACCGACCTCCCCAAGTCCAAGGGCTTCACCACGATACTGGTCGTGGTGGACTGTTTCACCAAGATGGGACACTTCATCCCCTGTGTGGGGGTGCCTACTGCCAAGGAGACTGCTGATATGTTTGTGCAACATGTGTTTCGGCTGCATGGACTTCCACAGAGCCTGGTGACGGACCGGGGCACCCAATTCACTTCCCAGTTCTGGAAGGCTGTCCAGAAGCTGCTGGGGATTGATGTGCGCATGTCCACGGCTCACCACCCGCAGACCGATGGGCAAACCGAAAGGGTTAATGCCACTTTGGAGCAGTACCTGCGCTGCTATGTCAACTATCAGCAAACCAACTGGGCGTCCTTGTTGTCTTTGGCAGAGTTTGCTTACAACAATGCGACGCGGGAATCCATCAAAGAGACTCCTTTCTTTGCCAACTATGGACACCACCCTCGGTTCTACCCGCCGGTGGACCCGTCTGGGGACGTTTCGGAGGCTAAGGATTGGCTCCAGGAGCTCACTGCGCTTCAAGACTTGCTACGCACTCATTTGGATCAGGCGAAGGCCGACTACAAGCGGATGGCTGATCGGCGGCGCCAGGAGGGTCCTGCGATTCTGGTGGGGGATAAAGTTTGGCTGTCCACCAGAATCTGCCCACGCACCGCCCCAGCCGCAAGTTGGATGCCCGGTTTTTGGGGCCATACAAAGTTTTGGAGCGGGTGGGGCCTGTTTCCTTCAAGCTCCAGCTCCCTGCGGACATGAAACTCCACCCGGTGTTTCATCGCTCCTTGCTCCGCCCGGCGAAGGGGTGCGGCCTGATGTGGCGCAGCCGCCTCCTCCCCTGTGATGCGGGAGGGCGGGGAGGAGGTCGAAGTGCAGGACATTTTGGATGCCCGCATCCGGTACAGGAAGTTGGAGTATTTCATTGACTGGAAAGGTTTTGGCCCGGAAGAGCGTGCTTGGGTCAAGGCTCGAGATGTCCACGCGCGGAGTTGGTGGCCCGTTTCCACCGCCAAGTATCCTGACAAGCCCAAGCCCGGGGCGGCCAGGGGGCCCTGAGGGGGGATAGTGTAGCACCCATGGGTCCGTTCGTGCCACTGGGAGGGTGAGGCGCGCGGGGGTCCCGGTGCCATTGGGACCCGCACATGCTGAAGTGGACTCGGAGGACGAGTTGGAAGGCCCAGAGCAAGATTGGTCAGCAGTACCTTTGCCCAGTTCACCTGTAGAGAGTTTAGCATGGGATCTCGAGTGGGAGCATTCTCCCGGGGAAGGAGCGGACCAGGTGGAGATGGGAGGCAGCGAAGCAGATAGCGGAGATAGTTATGAATTCCCAAACGGCCGAGGTTCCCAGGAGCTGGCCGAGCAGCAGATGGAGGCCAGCGGCTGGGAAAGTTCGGGGGAGGCTGCTTCTCAAGGAGATAGCGATACTGGACTGGAAGAGCGGGGCCGTTCCCATAACAGACGCAGGGACATAGAGCAGGGCAGGAGGAGCTGGCATCTGTCCCTAGACCGTCGCCGTTCGGAAAGTAGAGACTGGAGACGCCGGGCCCTAGATCGTCGAGGGCCCGGCCGAAGGATTAGAACGGCCCCGTGGGAACTGATCCTCAGTTCTCCGGCCACGTCTGATCTGAAGGACGTGAAAGCGGAGTGAATCTTGGAGCCTAGTTTGGCTCGCCTTGGACCAAGACCTTGCCTTGTTATTGATTCGCATTGCTGCGGATACCCTGCTTTGATCCGGAGTTAATCCGGAAACTTTGCCAAGCTTTTTGCCACGGTTGCTTATGGAACTATCTTTTGGAACTTTGCTTTCTTAATTGGACTACAGCTTTGCTGTTTGCTTTATTCCTTGATCTCTTTACGAGAATTGCCTTTTGGACTTTTTATACTCAATAAAACTAGTTAGCCTTTGCTACGTCTCCGTGTGTGTGTTAAAGGGGCAGTACTAAGTCGGTGATTGTGACACTTTAAATGCCAAGGGTCAATGCTACTGACATTTTCTTTAGCCTTTTCTGCCAAAAGGTACTAGCTTATGCCTCACCAAACTACAACTTTCCTGATTCCTTAGCATTGAGTTACAGTGGTGTCAAACGGCATTAATTCTACAGTGTAGATGCTCCCTAGCTGTAAAGGCAACCCATTTAAAAATGATCAGACATGCAGCTTTTCTCTACATACCATGTTACATGTAGGCCACTTCATGTTGTTAGACCAGGCATAACAGGTATCACATTTAGCAGACATCCTGGAAGGTTGTCATGCCATCATCAACTGTACCCTCTCCCTGACTTTACCAGAAGCCCGACACACAAAGATTTTGCAGACGGAGCTTTTCCTATCACTTATCTCCATGCCAGGTATGAAAATGCCACCTGCCTAAATGTCTAAGGCTCCTGCAAAAGGTGCAGACATGGAGCTGGAAAGGATGGTACAGGCAGCACTAACATCCTCTTTCCAGCACATTATCGACTTTGGTTGAGGCAAAATTAAGGAAGCCCTTGAAGTGAAGTGCATAGCAAAAGGGTGGGTAAGGAATGGCTCTGTAGCATGGAAGGGGGGTTGGTGGCAGAAGTTAAGATCGGTCAAGGGATTGCTAGGTCTTCAAAGGCGAATAGTTTGATGCTGCTGCAAAATGAGTTCCCACTAGATGTTCCATGGCAAACGGGCAGGCAGATTGGGAGCGTGCAGTGTGCCCGACACGTACTTTTATGTGTGCTCAGTGAATGTAATGACAGGACCAGTAGTTTTCTCCCCGCTCCCCCATCCGCTTCTCTCTTCTCCTCTCCCACAACACCTTAACTCAAGGCCTTTAATTGCAACCGTTTGATTGCTGCAAAAATGCAGGTCCCTCTGTGCCCACAAACTGTAATGAATTTGCTGGCTTCAGATGAGAGGGGCAGTAATTAAATGGATAAGGAACTAAAGGAACATTGAGGCATGGACAGAGGCATAAGCATTTTGCACAGATACAGATGCTCCCAACCACTGATGCACCAGCAAAAGCTCACAGGTATGGACATTATATATATATATATATATATATATATATATATATATATATTTGTTAATATGACATTTTTCAAAGGAGCATAGATTTGTTCCCAACTCCTTTATCATTAAGGAGCCCCCGGTGGCGCAGTGAGTTAAAGCACTGAGCTGCTGAACTTGTTGACCGAAAGGTCACAGGTTCGAATCCAGGGAACAGCGTGAGCTCCCGCTGTCAGCCCCAGCTTCTGCCAACCTAGCAGTTTAAAAACATACAAATGTGAGTTGATCTATAGGTATCGCCTTGGCAGGAAGGTAACAGCGCTCCATGCAGTCATACCGGCCACATTATCTTGGAGGTGTCTACGGATAACGCTTAGAAATGGAGATGAGCACCAACCCCAGAGTTGGACACGACTGCACTTAATGTCAAGGGAAGACCTTTACCTTTATCTACCTTTATCATTATAGCTACTGTGCAAGATGGGCTAGGTAGTAAAATAGATCATGACTAGTCCAACCAGTAACTCAGTGAGTTTTACATCTGAGAGGGTATTTGAGCCTTGTTCTCTCTGGTCCTAGTCTGGCTCTTTAGCCACTACACTGCTGACCTTTGGATGTTTTGGTCTAGAATTCCCACTGTGTACATAAATCCACACCTTCAAATTGTCTTTTGACTTATGACAACCCCGTGGATTTCATGAATTTTTTTTAATGTCAAGGAATACTCAGAAGTGGTTTGGCCAGTTCCTTCCTCTGAAATATAACTTCCAACATCTGATATTCCTTGGTGATTTCTTTTCCATGTATGAACCAGCCTTGATCCTTGCAAAATCAGACAGGTTTTGGTGCTTTAAAGGTATGTAGGCTTCTCACAATTCCTTCTAACCCTCATCATTGATCTTGCTGGCTGGAGCTTAGTACAAAACATCTGGTTACCTACCCTGTTACTGTTTGAAATTGAGCTACAAAGTGACACAGTCTCATGCCCATATGCAGAGACATGTATTTCCATACTAAAAAGACAGGATTAAGGATGTCAAAAATATGACAACCTTATATATATATATATAGAATTCTGCAGACAATTTGATTATTGGTTTACTTATCAATATCTGTGTGTGTGTAAGGTTAGATCTGAAGGGTCTAGTGTAAGTGCTTGATGGGATTTCCAATAGAACAACTCCAGTTATGCACATATGTATCAACTGTGAAGTGATAAAACAAGGCTAAAATGTCAAAGAAGGAGCCCCTGGTGGTGCAGTGGGTTAAAGCGCTGAGCTGCTGAACTTGCTGACCAAAAGGTCACAGGTTCGAATCCGGGGAGCAGCGTGAGCCTCTGCTGTTAGTCCCAGCTTCTGCCAACCTAGCAGTTTGAAAACATACAAATGTGAGTAGATCAATAGGTACCCGTCCGGCAGGAAGGTAACAGCATTCCATGAAGTCATGCTGGCCACATGACCTTGGAGCCATCTATGGACAATGCTGGCTCTTCGGCTTGGAAATGGAAATGAGCACCCCAACCCCCCAGAGTTGGACATGACTGGACTTAATGTCAGGGAAAAACTTTTACTGAAAATGTCAACAATGTGTGGCTTTCCAAATGTAACAATCTCCCACCACCCCTTACATGTAGATGAAATAGCTGTATATGAACACTTGGAGGAAGGTAAATTTTCAATCTCTGGGAAAGGCAGAAGAGTAGTTGGCTATGTTAAAAGAATATGGCATGTAATGCAAAAAGGATAGAAATAACTAAGTGGAAAAAGAGACCAATCAGAAAAGACGAACATAGACAATTGCTTATATTGTTTTATGTTTTCAGACTACTAAAACTATTGAATGTCTCCTTATCGTTTTAATTTGCTTTACATTGCCTTCATTCGTATACTGCCCTGAGCTCTTTGTATGTTGCCATTGCCCTCTGTGCCCTGTATGTTGGATTTCCCTTTAAAACATTTGGTGAGCTCTCATCTGTCAGCTCCAGCTTCTCATGCGGAGACATGAGAGAAGCCTCCCACAAGATGGTATTTTTTATAATCTGTGAGCCACCCCGAGCCATCTGGGAGTAGCGGCCAAGAAATCGAAAATTAAATTAAAATAAAATAAATCTGGGTGACCACTGGGAAACGTCCTTGCAAATGGCCAATTCTCTCACACCAGAAGTGACTTGCAGTTTCTCAAGTTGTTCCTGACATGAAAAAAAATTGGTTAGTCACTGAGAGAAACTGGGACTTAGGGTATATCTACATTATAGATTTAATGCATTTGACACCACTTTAACTGCCATGACTCAGTGCTATGGAATCATGGGAGATGTAGTTCCACAAGGTATTTAGCCTTCTCTGCTAGAGTACTTGTACAAACTATAAATCCCAGGATCTCATATCATTGAGCCATAATACTTAAAGTGACGTGAAGCTGCATTAATTCTAAAGTGTAGATGCACCTCCTATGAGCCATGGTGAGTTAAGTAGGCTGCTTCATATAGTGTTTTTTAATGGAAAGGCTCCTCCTCCTATACCAGCGGCAGGCAAAACTTTCCCCATCACTGCATCTGCCTGCCAGGTATAACTTTATGAGCTGTGTTTCCTGTCATCACACAGCCATTAAAAGGCATAATAGTCCTGCCATAAAAATTCAGCAATGCAATACTCAACAATCTGACACTTTTAAAAATGCCCTATCTAAAGTATCTTACTCTGACAAAAGCAATTACCATCTCTTAGTTAAGCTGGTGTGCTATTTTGGGTGTGTGTGTGTGTGTGTGTGTGTGTGTGTGTGTAGTGTAGTGTTCTAGATTTCCTGAATAAATCCTCTTCTTTGTTTAAGGTTACCAGTTTTACCCAGGAGCACTCTAAAGTGTGAGGCAGCAAGTGTACTCTTACATCACTTTGAACTACACAATTTGGATATAAAATTCCTCAGAAGGAAAAGTGTGAGAAAGCCAGCAGCACTGAATAAAAATGGGATGATGCACACATTTCAGTACGGATCCAATCATTCTTGTTTTGCAATAACTTTATTGATGCAGTTGCATTTGCTTACAAAAGTATGTGAAAAGGACTGCCGAAGTAGAATTAATGTAGTGTCACGCTACTCTAAAAACCATGGTTCAATGCTATGTAATTATGAGAGGAGCCCCTGGTTACACAATGGGTTAAACCATTGTGCCAACAGGACTGCTGACCGAAAGACCAGTGCTTCGAATCCGGGGAATGTGGTGAGCTCCCATCTGTCAGCTCCAGCTTCTCATGCACTGACATGTGAAAAGCCTCCCATAGGATGGTAAAACATGCAGGTGTCCCTGGCCAATGTCCTTGCAGACAGCCAAATTTCTCACACCAGAAGTGACTTGCAGTTTCTCAAGTTGCTCCTGACATGAAAAAAATGCAATCATGGGAGCTATAGTTTTAGAAGGTCTTTAGCCATCTCTGACAGAATGCCGGTGTCTCATCAAGCTACAACTCCCAGGCTTCCATAGAATTGAGCAATGACAGTTAAAGTGGTATCAAAATGCATTAATTCTATAGTATAGATACACCCTAACTTACTTAAACTGAACCTGCCCAGTAGCCTCTTTCTTTCTAACAGCCATTTAACACGCAGATGCAACAGCTGAAGCTGTTTGCTGCTCTTTTGTTTCATCTTTGTCATCAATATCATTGAAAAATGTCTCCCTATACTACAATTGGTGTAGTTCCTTCCAAGGTGAACAGCTCAGGGTGAGGAAAATACTTTGAGTGGAAAAGAACCATGTTAAAAATGTAGAGACCCTGAGAAGAAAACTCCCGATGACAACTTTCAATGGAACAGAGAAACAGTCACCTGGCAAGAGGAGAAAAGGAAAAGCTGAGCTGGGGATGAGAGATGACTCTAAAGGGCACCTGCACTGTTGTACACATGAGAAATTCCAGTAAATTGTAGTTACTTGTCATATAAATAACATGCCTGTGACACAGTCATTGAAAGTGTGGGAACCCGGTCCTTCTTTGCATCTGGCTAACCTGCTGAGGATGCACTTGAGTTGCATGAAAAATGATAGTTTCCTATAAAAGTTTGAACCTTGGTCTCTCAGTATCCTAGTCCAGTGTTTCCCAACCTTTTTTGAAACTCGGCACACTTTTTTACATTTGCAAAATCCTGGGGCACACCACCAACCAAAATGACACTCTAACACAGTAATACATATAGTTAATATGTTTTTAAATGTATTTATACACTCTGTGTGAAACCTGGGCCTGTTTCAATGAACTCAACATAGATATCCTGGCAGGAATGGCAGAAAGACACAAACTTCCCACACAGAACTCCCATAACCAAGAGAAAATGCTATAAGAGTTTGGTGGGCATTGATCTTGAGTTTTGGAGTTGTAGTTCACCTATATCCAGAAAGCACTGTGGACTCAAACAATGTTGGATCAGGACTAAACTTGGCATGAATACTCAATATGCCCAAATGTGAACACAGATGGAATTTGGGAGAAATA
The DNA here is from genome assembly GCA_030556195.1 of Anolis apletophallus. NCBI lineage: Eukaryota > Metazoa > Chordata > Lepidosauria > Squamata > Anolidae > Anolis > Anolis apletophallus. The sequence goes on along the minus strand of JARBWK010000001.1, from coordinate 135,237,003 downwards.
GACCTTGGCATTTGGGAGTTACAGTTTCTAGAGGGGGGGGGCTCGAAAGACCAGCAGTCTCCCTCTCACTTAGGTTGCCCCCTCCCTCCCCACCAGGCTTGAATAGGGGTCGTGGGGAGCAGGAGCCTCACTCACCACCTGCACAGCTCCTCAGAGGTCAGCAGGGCGGCCCAGGTGGGCATCTCGGGGCTGGCGAAGCAGGAAGGAAGGAAGGCGGCGGGCAGGGAGCTGGAGGAAGTCCGAGAGCAGTTTCGCGCGCACCGGGGAGGAGGAGGGAGGGGCAGGGCCAGTGCTGGACTGAACCATCCGGCATTCGGCCCTGGGGGAGGCAAGCGGAGGTCTCTACTTGGGGACAGAGAGGCGGGGCTTCCCAATCCATGTAGAGGGCGAGACCAAGTAGTCAACGGGTGGGGAGGGGGGATGTTTGTAATTTTGTGCCTTTATTGAGGTAGGTTTCTTAGGGTTTTTATACTTCAACACACTAGACTCTCCCCCCTCCCCGAGGTTCCAATTTCCCACGGCACACCTGATGATGGCTCATGGCACACTAGTGTGCCCTGGCACACTGGTTGGGAAACACTGTCCTAGTCCAACACTCAAACCACTCCAGCATGCTGGCTCTCATTTGCAACTTTTACCTTAAAATATTGTAATTTCCAATTATTACACTTGGGGAGGGCACAAGAAAAAGAATGATTGTATGTCTATTAAGTGTATATGGAAAATTAGAATTTAAGTCCTATACAATTTTTCATGTCCTCCCATCCTACCACTGGTGGGAGTCCATCCTTTCCAAAGCTCAGTGCTATGAATTGGTCTGTGTTCTGAAAGATATCAGCCTGGATTTCCTTCCCAGTTTGCTAGCTGCCTGGAGCTGTTGGCCTAGCGAGGCCACAACATTGAGGAGAAATGGCACTGGGTAGGCAGGACTGTTTATGATCAGATTCAGTCACAGGGTTCATTAACCCAACCTTTCATCACCCATTGCATGGATCACTAACCCCAGCAATCTCCTGCAAATCAGCTCAATTAGCACAACAGAGCTGGGGCTCATTAGTGCCTTTAGTAAGTTACAAACACAACTCATAAACTGTCATGGCCTCTGCTTCTTTCCCTATAATTCCCCTCCCACACAGAGTTGTGTTGGCAGTCCTGACTGCTTTCTAAAGTGGCTGCCACAATGGAAGACAAAGTAGCCACCTGGGTATCATTACGTCCAGGTGGCAATTGGGAAACATTTCAGATATTGCTGACGTGCAAACTCTTAGTATTCCTTACAATCAGCAGGACTGACTGGTGCCCCTGGAGGTTGTATTCCAACAGCACCTGGAGGACCACACAATTTCCACCCTTGTATTGAAAAAAATAATGTGTGGTTCACGGGTGAATCCACTGGGATAGAGCTGAAGAACCTTTGGAATAATGAAAGGTTTTGAATTTCAAATCCCCTCAGTCCTAGCCAATTTGGTCAATGGTGAGGAATGATAGAAGTAATGGATTATCAACATCTGGAAAGACAAAGATTCTTCACCTCTGCAGCAGGCAATTCATTTGCACTGAGAATGGCTCTTACTCACTTTCATTGAACCCTGCATAGGACAACTGACTAGTGGATGGTATGCCACGTGTTAGGATGCGGTTGGCTCTTCTACTTTTGGGCACCAAAATATCTTGGGGTGACCCCTTTTTTCACACACACCCAACTTTTTAATTGTGTAAGATGTCACAGTATTCAATCCAGTGTCCTAGATGAGATGTATTGAAGGCTAAATGGTCAGAACTCATTTCTTAGTTATTGGAGCCAAGGGATTTATAATCCCTTTAAATGCGGTTTTGCACTAGGCACAGTTTGGCGTCTTGTCGTTGTTCATGTAACTACAGGCTGACTGTTTTCAGGGGGAAATCCTCCATTGCTTCTCTGCTGCATATTATCTCAGAAACAGGCTCAGGAACAGGCCTAAATATAGATAAATATAAACATGGGAGATCATAGAATCATAGCATCTTTGAGTTGGAAGGACAGCAAAGGCAATCTAGTCCAACTATCTATCGCACAGAAATACATAACTAAAGCACTCTTGAAAGAGACCCAACTCTGTTTAAGTGTTTCAAAGAAGGAGAGACCACCACTCTCTAACCTGTTCTACTGTTGAACAGTTTTTATAGTAAATACGTTATTTCTTAAGTGAAATCTCTTGTCTTGTAATTTAAATCTACTCATTTGTCTTCTAGTCTCTGGAGCACCAGAAAACAAAGCAGGGAGGGATCGAAGACAGAGTTGTTCTTTTTGTGAGGTGGGCTAGATTGATCCAAAACTATTATTCAAATAAGTCCCTTGAGGAAGAAGTGTCTGCAACTCAAACGGTCATAAAATGGCCATCTTGTATTTGTTGACTGGTTCCAAAAACAATGGAAATTGTGTTAGTGGTTTTCACTTGACTTCTTCCCCTTCCCTCTGTCCCTATGTGTGATGTATTGCTTTGAAACGACTGCAGAAATGCCAAATTAGCCAAAGAAACTTTTTACACATAGGGTCTCTCTTCTCTTTGATAGAACAGCCTGAAATTCTGATATTTCATTGAAATTGGGGTCAGATATAATCAGTCAGACAAACACCACTCAAAATATGCGATTTCTGATGAGAACAAAAGCTGTAGAGTGGGGTGACAAGGGCCAAGTGGGAATCCACTGCTCCATGATAAGTTACCAGGAAGCATTTGCATATCTGCGTAATAGGATAAAAAGGCAGCACAGAGAGGTGGAAATGGAGAGGGAAACAGCTCTGAATGGTATCTTGGCAACCCTCTTTGCAGGTAAGAATCAGTTGGATACTTAGTTCCTCCCTTTGGGATTGGGCCATACAATCTCTTTCATAACAATTTATGTATCTAGTTTAAAAAAAAAATTGAGGTGATGCTTTAAGCTTTTTAGTAATGTCTCAAGACATTTTGCACACAAAAGAAAAACCAAAGGCATAGCGTTAATCCACATGATACAGTTATATCATGACTCTACTTTAACTGCCATGGGTTTCTCCTGTGGAATGCTGGGATTTGTAGTTTGGTCAGAGTCACCGGGGGAACTCCCTGGCTGAGGATTCTGAAAACCCCTCCTTCAACTTCTGACAACGCCAGGATTGCATAGTATGTTTCTATGACAGCTAAAATGAAATCTGTTGTGGACAGCATGATAAGGGAGGATGAGGAGATTCTGGTGGAAGACTCTGAGCTGGAGCCCTGCAGCTCCCTCAGAAAAGCTTTGAAGCAACACCCATGGAAGTAGCTGCTACTTCTCAGCCTGCAGAACAAGTGCAAGCAAGGTCTTCTGTGCAGGTTGAGGAAGAGTTAACTGTTTTAGTTTTCGTGGACTTGCCAAGAGAGAGGCCTCAATTGCATAGGTTCTCAAGATTAGCTGAGAAGTGAGCCAGCAACATGTAACATCAGTTAATTTGGGATTTAAGGAGCTCAAGGATGGCACTGTGTTGCTGGATGCAACATCACCTCTAGAAGCTACACCCGGACTCTTGTATCTTGTGTTTTTGAACCCTGGACTTATCTTGGACCTTGGTTTATGGATTCCGATTCAACCTTGCACTCTGGATACTCTGATAATCGGCTTATGACCCTGGAATGAACATTTACCTTCTCAATCGTGTTATCCTGCTAATGTTTGCATCTCTGTTGAGCTATTGGCTTGACTCTGGAGTCTGTTGATTAACGCTATGCTGGTATTTGGGGTCAAGGCTTCTGACAAAATCATAGCAATTGTGGAATATCTGTTGATATTCAAGTTGATATCCATTTTCATGTCATATATAGAAGTTGAATCAGATCATCAGCTGAATCATACTTTATCAGCATGAGCAGTGGAAGAGATTCCAACCCATTGCCACTTCTGAAAACAGTGACCAGAGATAGGGAAAGTCTGACCAGCAGGCTGAACGCAGCCCTGATTGATTTGTATTATTCCTCAGAGCCTCTAGCCCTCGCAGACCCTGCCACCCCCGGTTTTGGTGGGAGCCAGGCAAAAATCTCATCCTGCCCTAAAGCTTCAAGCACAAACTTCTGGTTGTGACCCTCAGTCAAAAAATGAAGAAGAAAGAAAGCAATCTGCTACACGTGCACAAAAAATTGGTCCTGTTGCTGTTGACCATTTCTGATTTTCAGAGATGCTTGGAGACACACAACATGCTGTCCTTCACGTGAAGGGAATACCTGGGGGATTATGGGAACTGGCTAGGGAGCTGCTATCTCCACAAAGGGCCACCTGCTTTGCCTCATGGTAAGACTGCTGGTTCTGCATCCTTGCTTCCCCTCTGAGGCCGCCTTGAGTCAGTTCACAAGCCTAGCACTTGGTTAGTCCAAGTAGCATCACGTTGAGGTTGGCTGAGAGGAGTTTCCGCCAAAACCTCTGAGCTTCTATACCTTTTGACTTTCCCTGCTGGTATTGACTACTATAGAATCATTGACTTGGAAGAAACCTGGTGGGCCATCCAGTCCAACCCCTTGCCAAGGAGCAGGAAAATTGAATTCAGAGCACCCCCCACAGATGGCCACCCAGCCTCTGTTTAAAAGCCTCTAAAGAAAGAGCCTCCATCATACTTCAGAGCAGAGAGTTCCACTGCTGAACAGCTCTCACAGTCAGTGAGTTCTTCCTTAGTCTCCAGGGCAGCAGAAAACAAGCCTGCCTCCTCCTCCCTATGACATCCCCCCACATATTTATACATGGAAGTCTCCTCTTATCCGTCTCCTCTCAGCCAACTTGTTTGAACCTGATTTGTGGTCATCATGCCCACACAGCACTGTGGTGCTACAATAATTTTATTGTAAGTTGCAAACTGCCATCTGGAATGTCTGTGAAGAAGAAAGCACAAATCCCTACTCAGACAGGCAAAGGGAGATCTCTATTTGTGCTCTTTCAGTCACATGGGAAGAAAGGTATTTCATGGGCTGGAGAAGGAAAACAGGAAATAAATGTGTCTTTTGGTGCTTGAGAAAGCAAAAAAGGAGAATTAGGAGTGATTTAGGCAATATGGCGTAGTGGTTTGAGCAGGGGTGGGCAATTACCAGCCCTCCAGGTGTTTTGGACTTCAACTCCCAGAAATCCCCGCCAGTTTACCAGATGTTAGGATTTCTGGGAGTTGAAGTCCAAAACACCTGGAGGGCTGGTAATTGCCCACCCCTGGGTTTGAGAATTGGATTCTGACTACAATTCCATTCCCTGGGCCATGCAAACCTACTGGGTGACCTTGGTGAGTCACACTCACAGCTTCAGAAAATCCTATGATCTTGTCACCACAGGCTGATTATAAGTTGGAAATGACGTAAAGGTACTCAACAATATACTTTAGGTAGGCAGTTGGAGTCTTGACCCTAAGATTTCCCTTTCTGATTCCCGTTTCCTTTGTAAGGAGTTGGTAGGCAGTCAGTCACCCACCACACATCCCTTATAGCCGTTCTAGTCTCAAATCTTTATTTCTTAAAAAATATTGTTCTCTCTGCCATAGTACTTTATTCCCCCTATCCCTAGGGTGGCTGCAGCACCGCAGAGCTATGTCTTGGGTTACTTCAGCCAAACAGTCAGGAATCCAATTCATGAATAATGAAGAAGCCTGAAAGCGAGAGGCATTGATCGGGCTGCTAATGAAAGTGTCAGCATGAGAGAGCGATGGGGCAGAAGGAGGGGGCACGGCAGGTGTGGGGAGGGGGCAGGGGAGAGGATTGGGGAGAAGAGAGAAGGAAAAGGAGGAAGGGGGCACTCAGTTACGAGCTTTGAAGCAAACTGCTTGAGTCTCCTCTAGAAGACATAAGCCTGCTAAGTCCATGCGCATGTGTTGTACATAGCAGAAAAAGTGTTCCATAACTGAGATATTTCTTCAGCACAGTGTTAACACTTAGGCCCCTTCCACCCAGATGAATAAAATCCTACATTATCAGCATTGAACTGGAATATATGGTATTGTGAACTCAGATAACCCAATTCAAAACAGATATTGTGGGATTTTTTGCCTTGATATTCCAAGGACCCTTCCACACAGCCCTATATCCCAGAATATCTGCTTTGAACTGGGTTATCTGAGTCCACACTCAAATAATGTGGGATTTTCTGCCTTGATACTCTGGGATATAGGGCTGTGTGGAAGGGCAGTAGGTTATATGGCTGTGGGCCCTTCCACACAGCCCTATATCCCAGAGTATCAAGGCAGAAAATCCCACATTATCTGAGTGTGGACTCTGATAACACAGTTCAAAGCAGGTATCTTGGAATTTTCTGCTTTGATATTCTGGGATATAGGGCTGTGTGGAAGGGCCCTGTGAGAAAGGGCACTGAGTTATGTTTTAAGGTTGCTGGCTTTCCAATATCTGTGCTCAGGGCTGCCACCTCCACAGATGTAAACATTACAACCTTGTGGGATTCTCAAATGCTGTAGCTTCACCTATACTCTTAAGGTTGTCATGTTTGTTTTCCAACTTGTTCACTTTATATAGAAGTTTGAAATTATACCAAAAAAAGTAGAAAAAAGCAAACCCCGCTTTTCTATCATAGAACTTTAACTTTAGAAATAATGCAACTATACATAATGCAATGTGTTTAATTTATGTTCTGTACTTGAGTGTTAAAAGCATGGGAACATTTCTAATGAAAAATGCTATCAACTTTATGTATCTTTCCTCTGCCCTTAAGCTGCCACCACATTAATAAAAAGTATTAAGTTTTTCAAGAGACAATAGCTTGTACTACTGCTTCCTCGCTATCCCACAAAACCCAAATCTATAAGGATGAGCACTTTTGTTAAGGTCAGGTTCATGACTATTTTAGATATATTTTTCTAGAAGGATGCCTAGATCCTGAAAGGATTATCTCCAGTTTTCTCACCCCTCTTTCCTTTACAGTCTCTTTATGCATCTGATACAGGAAACATTTCTACCACCTTGTTTGCTTTCTTTAGTTTCAGAGACATTCCCAAACCTGATTGGCTACTTAGTGCTGTGATGTCAACATATTAACAATAGGGTCCCTGAATGGCTGACCATTCCGAGCCTGCTTAAGCCTATTTGGTGGGTTTTGAGCTAATATCCGATTTCACTCCCGGGGGCCTTCCAAAGAACTACACATACTGCTAAAAATAAGAACCAAAAAACAAAAACAGACGTGACTGGAAACCTATATCTGGTTTTGAAAAATGTGCACTGGTGAGTGTATATTAACGGAACCTGCAACACATCTTAAGAGTGAGTTACAACTCCTTTGAGGCTTCTAGGAACAATAGTTTTGTTTTGCTTGAAAAACAATATTCTGGTGGGGAGCCAAATGGAGGGGGGTGGTTATCTTCTGGTACAACGAGTAGAGAAATGGTCTTGATGTGTCTGTGTGTAGCATGCAGGTTTTACTTAGCCTACTTCTGCTATTCAAGAGGAAGTCGGAATCAGAAAAGCATCAGCAGAGATAGAGAACTGTGGCAGTCAACAGTCTTCATTGAAGACAGGAAGAAGCAGGAATAGATGTAGGAACAGTCCAAGTCCCACCGTGGAACCATTATTTCTGGTCTGAAGACTAAAATAAGGAAATGGTTAGCACACTCGGATTCTGGTACGCCTGAATTATCATGTTGCTGTTTTGGATTCTTTGTTTGTTAGTTAGTTAGTTTGAATCGGCTCTTCTTCTTTTCCATGCACTGACACACAGGAAATAAGATGGTAAACTTCTCCTCGCAGCTTGTCTCCTTGTCAGGAAAACCTTCACCTACTAAATTTGTTTTCATTAGGCAACTGCTAAAGTTACAAGAGCTGAGAAAGTACAAAGCTGGCAGTCCTAGCAACAGGTACTAGACTTCAGCCTTGTCAGAAATCATTTAACCTAGTTACCATCACAACATAAGATAGTCAATTCCTTCCCACCTTAGCAAGCTTTCTGTGTCTTTAACGTTTCTGCACCAGGCAAAAAACATCCCTCCCAATAGTTCTCCATATGCATTTGGATTTTGCAATCCTATTAAAGGGAAAGGAACTCCACTAGACAAAAAGTTGGCAACTCTATCACGATCTCACTCCATTCCTGGAACTGCCATATCCTCACACTTCCAGATGCCATCCCAAGACTCCTTGTGCCCCCTTCACCCAGGGGCTGGGTCAATCCAGGAAAGGACAAGGCTATTCCTGGACTGGTGACTGTAGTGAGAATGCCAGTCTGACATTCACTCCCAGTCAGTTCTCCAGGGGCTCTTTCCTTTTCTGCTTTCATCTGGAGAGCCATTAATCTTCAACAGCAAGCAGCTGAGATGTCAGATACCATCAGCAGAAAACTTCATCTCTCACAGCCAAGACTCAAAGATCTCTAAAGAGTAACTACTGTCCAATGGGGAGGAGGGGGGAGTGAAGCAACGAACCCCAGAATATCAGTCACAGAGAGTGAAGTTCAGCACACGCCTGCCTGCCAGCCGGAAGCAACACAACACTCATTTCCAGCCAGTGTTTCCCTTTCGCTGACATTCTCCCCTACACTGACTTTTAATACCTGGGAAGACATATTGTTTGTGGTAAGAAGAGTGTGCTGAGAGAGGGTTGGAAGTATGTGTGTTGAGAAATAATGGGACCCGGATTATGAGGAGAGGAGGGAGTCACTGGTCGGATCTGTCAGATGAAAAGCAGCAGAAACAGGCTTGCTTTTCCCTAGGAATTTGTAGAGAGAGGAACTATAGAGCTGCAATAAGATCCCATACTGATTTAGTGGGAATTGAGGCTAATGTTTGTTCACCTCTTATCCTCACTAGATCTTCTACAGCTGCATGTTTTGGCTGTTATTTTCTCTTCTTCCTGTCTGCAACTGAAGAAATGTGCAAGAATAGAGAGTCATCCTACGTTATCATGGGTCTGCCTTGCTTAATTTCTTTCCATTTTCACCGTGCCTTTTCTCTATTTTGTGCTTTGTAATGGATGAGAAGGTGCTAATCTGATTGAGGGAAAAGATGGGAAAAACCCTATATGATATTGCACTAGAACTTCCCTCATCCCCAGTCTTTAGTTATACTAGCTGGAGCTGATAGGAGTTAGGATCCAACAGCACCAGAGGGACACCTGTTCCCCATCCCAGGCCCAATCATTGATGGATAGCCATGTGAGAGACCCTAGTTAAAGTTGCAGGGGTTTATAGAGGTTTAGTGGAAACCCTATAATAGGTCCCCATTGTGTTATGTAACAGAAAAAGTTGTGCCTCTAAGGAAGTTTGAAACCAACCAAGATTGTACCCATTTGTGTCAAAATAAATTGTTTGCATCTTAAAAGGAAAACACCTCTCCTGATTCTTTTATTGGTGGTGGCCCTCAAAGTCAGTGGTCAGCCGGATAAATGGTGGCAGCGTGGTCAAGTGGTCACTGAGAAGTTTTAAAACTCCAGTCAGTTAAATGGTGAAGGGGTGAGACAGTACCCTGCCAATAAACGTGAAGTTGCTGAGGTAACTTCGAGGTTTCCTTGGATTGGAGGTCAGCAGTGTGGACATAGAAAGATTGTCCAGTCTGAGGCCGGTCAAGAAGTGGAGTGGTCACATATTGGCGGCAGCGGTGGGATCTTTAAGAGAGGGTCCACCCTGTCCAGCCGGTTATTTGAACGTAGCTTCACCGCACCATGAAACTACATGTAGTACAATATGACCCCCATATCTGCTGGGGATATCTTTAGTTATCCTAGCTGGAGCTGATAGGAGTTAGGATCCAACAGCACCAGAGGGCCATACATTCCCCATCCCTGGGCCAATCATTGATGGATAGCCATGAATATCCTATGGTCAAAGAGCCTTTCCAATGGATACCTGGAATCGTGGTTGTTAGAGACTATATTTTGACTATACTTGGGCTGGAGGTCTACCACACAATTACACTGTCAAGATCTAGAGGGCTCAAAGACATTTCTGGGGCATGAAGAGGGGATATTTTTGGAACATGGGTAAGTGAAACTGAGGATATTAATTAGTGGATAAGGGATGTCATACTGCCTGTTTGAAATCTTTCAGATTGCTTCTAATTTAGAGACTCTAGCTTTATTCAAAAATATACCCCTATTACCCCTCCCCCCCAAGTTTAGGATTGGGGAACTAGTAGACCAGTTGGTACATGGCTTGCTGGGCAAATATTGCTCCAATAAGCTATGCAAGCACAAATTTTGCTGCTTCTTGGGGTGGACAGGTGGTCCTGGGAGGGGAGATAGGCAGAGATGAGTAAGGTCTGTCATCAGATAGGCGAAGGCACTGATCTCCTTCCCCAAATCAGGGGACTTAATGATGACTACTCTTAAGAAGAGTGTAGGGGGCAGGCCGACCAGCTGGCTGAGGCTCCCACTTGCTGGCTGGGACTCACAAAGCTCTCGGAGGAGACTGAGCAGGAAACACAATAAGAGCATCTTTCACCTCTTCCACTTCCACTGTTGGAATCCAGGTCATCTTCGTAATGTTTCCTCTTGAACTGCCTCAGGGATATGAGATGGGGCGATCAGCTCAGCATGGAGTGAAGATGGATAATGTTAGCAGCAGAAGCCTAGCAGCAGGGCTGGCGGAGAGGGGAGGAGCGGAGATGTGTACATATCAAAGATCTAAGTCCTTTGTTGCAGCAGCAAGAGCCCCAATATAAGGATGGTTATTTAATATTCATTAAGCACCAAGATGGTGCTGATGAACAGAATGAGAAATCATCCCTAGTTGGGAAGATGGGGCAGAGGTGAAGGGAGAGAAAAAGGAAGAAGCACAGACAGGAGAATGGGCTGAATGTACATATGCCATGGTAAAGCATTTCCTTTTCCTACTCCCTAAATAGGGAAAAGCTATGGCCTTAAAGAAAGTGGTGGACTGTAACTTTCATCATTCCTAGCCAGTGGCTATTCTGGCTGGGGCTGATAGTTATTGGGTTCTAACAACAGACTTTCCCTGCCAAAAGGCCAGTTTTTGGGGGGCAATCAGATGGCTGCATATAGCACTGGAGATCGGATCACTTTGAAACTTCTGAGACTATAATTCTGGGTTTAGCCCAAAAATGTTCTCCCCTTTCTTCCAAAGATGCCAATCTTGGATTGGCTGAAAGAGAAAAGCATCCTATTCCCTCCCCATCTTGCACAAGTAGCAATAGGGGCAACAATTTAGCTTTCCACGTGAAATATGATTTTTAAGACACAGGTGTGAGTTTCCAGCAGGTTCAAGCAAATCTACTCTTGAATATTTTAAAACTTAAGTTATAGATGATGGTTAAGAACTCCCTAAAGTGTTTTACAGCCCTGCAACACAATCCTATGCATGTTTCCTTGGAATTAACTCGTTTTGATTTCACTGTGGTTTATTCTAATCTACGTAAAAGAGTATAGGATTTCAGTCTTAGGCTGGAGTCTTACAAATACTTACAGGGAACTAAGCTTTACAGAGATCAATGAATTTACCTATGACTAACACAATCTGGATTGCATTGTTAAAGCGGTCATCACTCCTTCACCCTGTTGCACCCTGGGAATTGTAATACTATGAAGAGGATGTAGACCGGCAATAGAGAAAACAATGCTCAAATTGTATATAACTGCTTTTACATTAATATGTGTTTGTAAATAAGGCCTTTGATGTAGGCGGAATAAAGAAATCCTTTTTCATTTGTGGAGGGGATAATTCCAGAGTCCCATATCTAGTATGGTCTCTGGATTTCTGAACAAATGTCTTAAGATTTATGCTAGTCATTGTTGTTTCTAACTCATAGTGATCTTAAGACAAACCTATCTCAGGGGTTTATTGGCAGCAATTGTTCAGAGGCTGGAGCAGTATGATTTGCCCAGGATCACCCAATGGGATTCCATGGCCAGTCTTCTGGTAAGTCATAAGGCCGAACAAGGTATAGGGTTACAGCCTGTGCTGGATGGGGTTACCCTCCCCCTGAAGACACAGGTTCTCAGCTTGGGAGTGATCCTGGAATCATCGCTGAGCCGGAAACCCCAGGTTTTGGCAGTGGCCAGGGGAGCTTTTGCACAATTAAAATTGCACCAGTTACACCCATACCTTGGTAAGTCAGACACATTCTTGTTACATCCTGAATAGACTACTGCAACACGCTCTGTGTGGGGCTGCCTTTGGAAGCTTCAAGTAGTCCAATGGGCAGAAGCCAGGCTGCTCACTGGAGTGGCATATAGAAAGAGAACATCCTTCCTGTTGTGTCAGCTCTACTGGCTGCTGGTCTACTACCAAGCATAATTCAAAATGCTGCCTTTAGCCTATAAAGCTTTTTCATAGGCTTTTTAAACTGCACTTTTAAAAACTGCACTTTTAATCCTTTTTCCCTATAGAATAAATTTCCCCCCACTATTAGGTCTAATTCTCTGACTCCGTTCTATGAGTCTCTCCCTTACAGATGCTTTGCTCCACTACTATCTCACCCTGGGTTTTTCACATTTTATCTTTTACATATGGCCCGCTCATTGCTACTGTGTCTGTATGATTTCATTTTGTTGTATTATTTTATTTTGTCTAGTGCATTTTTATGATTATTTTCCTTATTGTGTTGCTGCTTTGTGTTGTGTTCTGTATTATTCTATGGTAATGTACTGTTGGGCTTGGCCTCATGTAAGCCACCCCGAGTCCCTGTCGGAGAGATGGTGGCGGGGTATAAATAAAGATTATTATTATTATTATTATTATTAAATGGTTCTGGCCCTGTTTACCTGTCCAAACGTATCTCCCTCTATGAGCCGGCAAGATGCTTAAGTTCTTCTGGGGAGCCCCTGCTCTTAATCCCTCCTCCTTCGCAGGCACGGTTGACAGGGAGGAGTGATAGGGCCTTCTATGGAACTATGGAATTCCCTCCCTAGTAAAATTAGATCAGCCCCCTCCCTCCTGACCTTTAGGAAAAGGCTAAAACATTGATGTTCAACCAAGCATTCAATGAGTAATCCACCAGTGCAATAAGAAAAGATGAAATAGTGCAATGACAAATTGGAACGGCTGCAAACTACTATATTGGATTGCATGATTTTAAATAATGGGTTTTAAAGTTTAATATATTTTAATGATTGATTTAATGTTTATGTTTTCATTATGTGTGTTTTTAGCATCTATTTGTTCCCTATATATGTAAGTCACCTTGAGTCCCCTACGGGGTTGAGAAGGGTAGGGTTTAAATACAGGAAATAAAAATGAATAAATATCCTAGTATGATACAACACTCAAATTGCTACACCAAGCTGGCTCTTTTATGCCAGTTGTAGAAATGAGTGTAAGACACCTGCAAGTATGATTAATGAGAAAGGACAGGGCAGTGATCAACCAGGCCTCTAAAACAGCAGAGGAAGTGGAACTATTTCCCCCCCAACAGATTGGAATATCTACAGCCTGTACTCTTTGCCTCCCAAGTAAATTCTGCCAGTTGCAGATTGTTGAATATCACAAATGGTACAGACAGAGCAGAGGCACAGCAGTATTTGTGCCAACTATTATAGTGTAACTGCTGTGCTGGCATGAATAACCATAGCACAAATGCAGCTGCTAGTACTCTGGTCCAGAATGTTACCCTGGTAAGACTGTACAGTAAATGGTGTACCAGCACAGCATGTGGATACATGACAGATGGGGCTGTATTCACCTGATTACTATAGAGTACAAGGCAGTAGTGGATGCATAGATGCTGCTCAAGTGCTTTGTTACAAGATGGCCAGCTGCAAAAAATGGCAGAGCCCCTCCACTTTTAGTAACTGTATAGAAGAGCACGTGGAAGCTTCACCTGCTGAAGTCTTTTCTTTGCATATGAGCTGTATCCTCTTTACACTCAGAGACTATCTCTTCATTACTTCATGGGTCATACCTTGACTGGGATACAGTTATTGTTGTTACGTGTCTTCAAGTCATTTCCCAACATTTGGGCCTCCAGGTGTTTTGGACTTCAGCTCCCACAGTTCCTAACAGCTGATAGGATGGCTGGGATTTCTGGGAGTTGAAGTCCAAAACACCTGCAGGACCAATTGTTGGGAACCACTGCCTTAAGGCAACTCCTCTTTTGGGTGCAAGATTTGTTCATAGTGGGTTTGCCTTCATCTGAGGATGAGAGTGACTTTCCCAAGCTCCAATGCTCAAACCACTGAACCATGCTGGCTTTCTGGAGACACAATAATGGTGCCTTATCAAAGGTGGGCACCACTGTGAAGAATGTAATAATGTACCAAAATAATGGGGGTATTCTGGACTATAATAAATGTTCTCTTTGCAATCAAAATGTGGAAAAGTTGGTTATGTTGGCTGGTGAATCTTGATGTTGCAGTCCAAGAAATACGTTTTTCGAAGTCCAGAATTTTCTTAACTTTTAGCATTTTGCTAGATGCACATGGGAAATCACGAGGATAGTAGGATACTAGCAATTCTCCCCCATGATACAACCTGAGCACCTGATTTTCAGAGGAATACTACTTGTAACCAGGGAGGTTACATTTAAGTAATATGCCACATTGCTGCTGGTAGATTTGTCTTCCATTTATTTCTCCAGTACTCTTAAGAAAAATGAACACGGTTATAAATGGATTGCATTTGGCGACTTAATTACATATTCTGCCTGTGTCATCATGTTTTATATAAGAATATTGTGTTTTCCCTTTTGTTTATTCATTTGTTATGATATTAATAAAAATGAACAACCCTCCTCCACACACACAAAAGAAAAAGAAAAGAAAAGCGATATCACCACCTACGTCCATTGTCGTCACTACCACCATATGTTAATCATTCATTGTGCAAAGTCATTGTCTGTGATCCATTATGCCCCAATATTTTTGCTAGCCATATGCCAAAGACCACTCTGAGCATTTTTGAGTCCCAGAGAGAAAGAATAAAGATAAAGCTTAAGGGACCCTTAGGTAGGGGGTAGGGCACCATTCGGCTGGATGGGGGTGTAAGTTTTACAGATCCCATGTTATCACCTCTCTCAGGTATCAGAACAATAAAGTAGTCACAATTGAATTCCCAATTTATCTAAAAATAGTAGTTTTAACCATTCAAGGGAGAAAATCCTAGGGATGGAATAAGAAGGTGTACTTCTCGTACATTAATATGGGACTATGAGGGTACATTTGCTCCATTCACTCAGCAAAAAAGTAATGATATCAAGTTGGAGATCTATTGACTTTTAAATATTATTTTACTATCTAGAATGCCACCTAAAATTAATCTCCAGGCTCATATAAATCTTGTTATTGTCTATGGCTGTTCTCTCCCTTGTGCAATTTAAGCCTAGGGACAGATCTAGGTATTGGCTGGAACACGCACGCGCGCGCGCACACACACACACACACACACACACACACACAATCAACATGGTTTCTGCAAAGGCAAATCATGTCTTACTAACTTGATAGAATTATTTGAGGGTGTAAATAAACACATAGATAAAGGGGACCCAGTCGATATTGTTTACCTTGACTTTCAAAAGGCTTTTGACAAAGTCCCTCACCAAAGGCTCCTAAATAAGCTCTTCAGCCATGGAATCAGGGGACAGGTCTTGTCCTGGATTGGAACCTGGCTAAACTGTAGGAAACAAACGGCGGTAATAAACGGACATTTCTCTGGGTGGAAAGAGGTGAGAAGTGGCGTACCCCAAGGTTCAGTTTTAGGACCGTTACTTTTTAATTTATTCATAAATGATCTGGATGTAGAAGTAAATTGTGAGGCAGCAAAGTTTGACACTAAACTGTTCAGGGTAGTTAAAAATGAAACTGACTGTAAAGAGCTCCAGAAAGATCTCTCGAAATTGAGTGAATGGGCAACAAAGTGGCAAATGCAGTTTAACCTAAACAAGTGTAAAGTCATGCACATCGGGGCAAAGAACCCCAAATACACTTATCAACTGATGGGATCAAAGCTTTCTGAGACAAACCAGGAAAGGGATCTTGGGGTTTTGGTGGACAGCTCAATGAAGATGTCAACCCAGTGCGCTGCAGCAGTGAAAAAGCAAATTCTATGCTTGGCATGATCAGGAAGGGAATCGAAAATAGGTCGGCAAATGTTGTATTGCCTCTCTACAAATCTATGGTGAGGCCACATCTGGAGTACTGTGTACAATTCTGGTCACCGCACCTCAAGAAGGATATAACGGAACTGGAAAGGTACAAAGAAGGGCAACAAAAATGATCCAAGGGATGGAGCAGCTCCCTTATGAAATCAGGTTGCAACGCCTTGGTCTTTTCAGCCTTGAAAGACGGCGTTTAAGAGGTGACTTGATCGAAGTGTATAAAATCATGCATGGGATAGAAAAGGTGAATAAAGAAAAAAGATTTTCTCTGTCACACAACACTGGGACTAGGGGGCACTCCCTGAAGCTCCAAGGTAGGAAAGTTAGGACTAATAAAGGGAAATATTTCTTCACCCAGAGGGTCATTGGGTTATGGAACTCACTTCCAGAGGAGGTTGTGACAGCTGTCAGCCTGGACAGCTTCAAGGCAGGATTAGACAGATTCATGGATACCAAGGGAATCAGTAGTTACTGAAATGGACATCCAAGTGCCACCTCTGTGTTGATGGAGGCAGGCAGGATTTTCCCCGGGTACTGGTTGTGGGGGGTCGGGAGCAGGTGAGGGTTTTGCCCTCCTTTCTGCTAGAGATCCCTGTACAACTGGTGGGCCACTGTGTGACACAGAATGCTGGACTAGATGGGCTGAGGCCCGATTCAGCATGGCTTTTCTTATGTTCTTATGTACACACACACACCCTAGAAAATCTCTCTCTCTCTCTCTCTCTCTCTCTCTCTCTCTCTCTCTATATATATATATATATATATATACATTTACATACATACATACATACATATATATTCAAGGTATGTGTGTGTGTGTATATTATATTTATTTATTATGGGCAATCTGACATCTGCAGAGTTGATAAAATTTAATCCAATTAGCAAAACAATCCCACCAGAGCAGCAGGAAAGGCAAGCCAAACGTTGAAGAACTGCCTCACCAAAGCCCTGTCAAGCTCAGCCCAGAGGAAGGAGAGAAGGAGTGGGATCAAGTTCTGTAAAGCTAGAGATTTGGGAAAATTTCATTGTGGGGATAGAATTCGTATTGGGAAGGGCAATGTCTTCATCCCCACCTCTGGTTATATCTCTCTGACTTCAAAGGGATGATATCTCAAGTATCTTATTACCTCAAGGGAGCCTTTCCAGAGCCTATGTCTATAGTCCATTGCCATCTTTTCCTAAATCCCTTGGAAAGATTGAGCAGTTTAGATAACTTTAGATCTCTCTCTCTCTCTCTCTCTCTCTCTCTCTCTCTCTCTCTCTCTCTGCTTCTCCTTTATCCAGATTTAATATTTCCATCAGATGAAGAATTATAGAGAATTCGGATGCTTGCCCATGTTACAATTCTAGACTTGCTTTCAGAGTAAAGATATACCCCACTATTACACATTTTGGAATTCTTCACATTTGCCAATGCAACCATCTTTGTTTTCTCAGAGTCCGGAAAAGCACACAGATTACCCAATACAGGATGTCCATTTGTCATACTGGATGGAGTAGATGAGTGGGCCAGTTTTGTAGCTGAGGTCCTTTTCCTGTCCCAAGAGGGCAAAAGAACGTGACCAGGTCTTATGTTTCACTTGAATCCCCTGCTGCACTTGTTTGAGCTCATGCTTTGCACTGGTTTGTGAAAAAGGGAAGAGGACAGAAAAATTCAATAGAAGCTTGGTTTTTAAGATGAGAGTCAGTTACTACACAGCTGTAAAGACAGGTTATATATTGGTGAGCTTCCCAGCTGTCTTTCTGACCAAGAGTATGCCTTGAGATAATAAACATCCAGCAAACAGCTAGCTCATCTACTGGATTAAAATATGGGGATTAATGGAAGTAGGTTTTCCATATGGAGAAAAGGAGGAGCAGGAAGATGGCGTTCCCAATCTGAGCAGTTGAATCTCTCTTTCACCTTCCCTCCCACCCCACCAGTCTCCCTCTGCTTGGTCTATTTCACAGAGTGGCTGTAAGAATAATGTTTGAAAGTGAGGAACCAAAAACCTTAACCTCACTGCAGAAAAGAAATGATATAAGTGGAACATAGAGCCATTCTTTACATCATAGCCTCAGAGCACCTCTAAATATCAGAGTCTGCAGCTGAACCAGGGTGCCTAATAAGTTCCATGTCAGCTGTAATGTCAGCTAAACTGTAGTTAGCCCATTTAAAGTTTAGACCAAAACCTCAAACAGATTTACTGTCTCATTGATCTCAAAGGCACCAGATGCTTTGCAACCAATAGGAGAGTGAGATAAGCTCAAGAGTGATATATGCAACAAGCCCACCTTATGCCTGCACATCATTTTTGAATCCACTGTAGAAATGGATAGTCTCTTCCACAATGATGAGTGTCCCCCAGTGTTGCTGAAGCTCACCTGAATGGCCATTCCAAGGCTGGAGGATGGCTGGAGAGATGTCTGGTTATGTCTCATAGTCACATACAAATTGATGACATCACCTGTCAAGGATGCTATTGGTGCTTCTCCAGTCACCTTCTCCATCCACGGAACAACCATCAAAAAGGGCTATCACAGGGGAAAAAACCCCTTCAATTCCTGGGAGTGATGATCCATTGTGGAGTTTTGCCTATGCAACTCTTATGCAACTCTGGGCAATGTAGGATCTCAGCCGTAGAGGGAGTTGGAGGATGAAGCCAGTGGCAAAAGTCGCAGAAGTCCAGCACTTTGTCAATTGCGCAGAGTTGAGTAGCCAAAGATTTCCGAGAGGCAATTTACTCCAAGGGATTAGTAATGTTTCCACCAATGCTTTCATGTTCTCATACCATCCCCACAATTACAAAAAATGAGACACAGCAAAGGCAAAAAATGCTACACTCCAAGAGAAGAGCTGTCCCAGACTTGCTCTTCATTATTTAGAAAGGGGGTGAAAACTTGGATGCAGGAATGTTTGTCTGTCTGTTCATCCATCTCGGTCTGCCTGCCTATCCATTTCTATCATCACGTTATTTGTGTCCTGCTTTTCCTTTAAACGTGGGAATACAGGAAAAAGAAAATACAAGCAAAAAGAAAGAAATAGAAGTAACTACAAGTGGCAACAACTGGAATACAACTTTTTCGGTCCTCGACATTGACCATGCTGAGTAGTGCAGATTGGGAGTTTTTATGGCAAAATGTTGAGTGGGTTAGGAAGAGACTGCCCACCCATATTTTAAGGGCTTTGCCAGGCCCACCACTCATTGGAATATGTCCTTTGCACTCTGGGATCTGGCCAAAGTGCTGAAATGCATCCCTCTCCAAGAGGCCTTGTTCTTTAGCCTGCAGTTCCTGATTTTGTGACACAATCTTTGTCAACTGAATGTTCTCATCCTCAGCTTAGCTGGCTCTACTTCCTCATCCAACAAAGGACTTGACAGTCAAAATCTGACAATTCACTGGAGCATGCAATATCCTCCTATCCATTCTCCTTTTAATCCATTGCACTACTTCATGTGGATTCTCAGTTTTTCTGGATCTATTAGACCAGTGGTTCTCAACCTGTGGGTCCCCAGATCTTTTGGCCTTCAACACCCAGAAATCCTAATAGCTGGTTAACTGGATGGGATTTCTGGAATTTGTCGGCCAAAACAAATGGGGACCCACAGGTTGAGAACTACTGTATTAGGCCCATACGGACCCTTCAAAAAGTTACTAAACTACTTTCTAGAAACCTATGTGATAATGTTGTTGTTATTTAGAGCTGAATAACGTAAGCATAAGCATGGTTACAAGCCCCTGCTATTTCACTGGAGACTCTTCACTTTTGCCTAGTATTAACTCTAGATGTCTCCCTTAGCATCAGCTCCTAGTTGCTAGTTATGTGCAAATGCAACCATGTGCTGAACACAGCAAGTGAAAACCTTTCAGACCATGGCAGGTTAGTGCATGAAAAAGCACAGCAGCTGGTGTATACCAGCGCAGCGCTCCCAAGGTAGAAATATATATGTGTGCCTGTGCCTGTGGGTTCTTGATTGAAATAAAATGAATAAAAGTAGAGTGAAGGGACATAAAAAATATTGCAGGCAGATTTACAGCAGGCAGTTAACATCCCTGACCAACAGGATGCCGATTAGTTGTTAGCTGCAAGTGGTGGAAAGGGACCACAGCCAGACATACGGGCCTTTGCAGCAAAATACTACTGCCATTAATTATTATTATTCTATTTATTTATAACCCACCTTTTCCTCAGCCCTAGGAGTGCGAACACACTGAAGCCCTTGGTTCTTTTGAGGAACAAAGGGGATGTGGCAGGAACTTGAGTTGCATGACACAACAGGAACCTGGATACCTACCCTTTGCTTACCAGTAGGGCATTTGTTTCAGGTGGCAAAAGTTAGGTGGAGGGTTGGAGAAGCAGCAGCCCCCTGGCCATTCACTCCCAAGGAGGTCAAAGCTATGTGGCCCAGGTGGCCTGCTAAACTGGACCTCTGCCTTTAAGAGATTGCTACTCTATTTCCAGTGTTGAAGTAGGATAAAGCTGCCATTTTAGTTGGCCTCTAGGGGTGGAATGGTGCTGCTATCACTTTGTCCTTTCCCATCAGACAGAAAAATATATTGGGTTTTCCTGATACAGTCATTTTAAGTGAGAAGTTCTCTTCTCAGATTTTCATCAGGCAGAAATGCAGTTACTATGAAGGTGTTGAGTGAGCACAAGCCACCTGCATCACAACATACTTAAAGTGAGATCAGCCAGGATCTTTTGAATGGTAGAATATTTTCCATTGTTAAGTGAATTCATTTTTTCTTCCTTATAAGCTACCCAGGTTCTATTGGCACAACTATCTCCTGTGTTGTACCATCCAGCATTAAAACTGTCATGCCTCTTTGGGGGGGGGAGACGGACACGCTAATTCAGCACTACAAACATGCATGGACAGACAGGGATTCAAAGCAAAGTTTTAAGGGTTAAACATTCAAAACCCTAGATTTAAATCAGTGGTTTCCAACTTGTGGTCCATGGACCACCAGTGGTCGCCAAGAACTAAAATATGTTTTCTCAAACTTGTTTGAGAAACACTCTTATAGTGACGAGGCAATGAGGATGTTTATTTATTAATTTACACTATTTCTACCCCGCCCACATCAGGAGATTCAGGGTGGCGAACAAGTCGGCACAATTCGATGCCATATATAGAATACATACATTAACAAGTAAAAACATCACAAAGCATTTAAAAGCATAAAAACAGCGAGCAATAAAATATTTTAGAACTATGTCTTCATGTTCAGTCCTCATCCGTTTCATCGTAATAGCTGTTCCTAGGTCATTTTCTGAGTCAAGTTTGTCTAAGTTATACTGAGGTTCCAAAGGCTTGCTCGAAAAGCCACGTTTTCAGGGTTTTTTTTAAAGGTCAGTAGGGAGAGGGCCGATCTAATATCCCTAGGTAGGGAGTTCCATAGCTGAGGGGCCACCACAGAGAAGGTCCTATCTCTCGTCCCTGCCAGACGAGATTGGCCTCCTCTGATGATCTCAAGTTTCTGGTGGGTTCATAGGGGGTGATGCGTTCGGATAGATAAGCTGGGCCGGAACCATTTAGGGCTTTATAGGCTAAAGCCAGCACTTTGAATTGTGCCCGGTAGCAAACTGGCAGCCAGTGGAGCTGGCGCAAAAGCGGAGTAGTGTGCTCCCTGAGCGCCACTCCCGTTAGCAACCTGGCTGCCGCACGTTAGACCAATTGAACCTTCCGAGCAGTTTTCAAAGGCAACCCCACAAAGAGCGCATTGGAGTAATCTTTGTGGGATGTAACCAAAGCATGGACCACCATGGCCAAGTCAGACTTCCCAAGGTACAGGAAAGGAGAGGCTGACTACCCACAAAAGGACAAGCCTCCTGACTGCTGCTTCTCCTCCCCCTCCCTCCCCCTGAGCGAAGTCATTCTATGTGGCACCTGGAAGCAGGGGCGCTTTGGTGTCTTCGTTTTTAGGCCTGTTCCTGGGGTGATTTGGGATGCTGATTCAGAAAATTACATTGGATAGACCACATCAGCTCTATCCACATTATTAAATATGTTTTTTTGGTGGGTGAGCAGATGGCAATTACTGGATGGCATATGTTCTGTATCAGAAACTAGAAATGATGTGGTCTAGCCAATGCAATTTTCTGAATCAGCACCCCAAATAACCAAACCAAATCTAAAGTTGACCAAAAACTGATTCGTAACTCTTCTGGTACTAATGTTGGAGAGTGGTCCCTGGTCAAACTGGTAACTGGTCAAGAAAAAGTTGGGAACCACTGGCCTAAATAAGCAAACCTGCTAGTTTCTGGTCCTCTCAAATTTAAGTTTGCTTAATTTCAGTTTCTTCCCAAACAGAATTTGGAATTTTAGTAAATTATAAGAGAAAATGAACTGACACAAAACTGACACAGATCCCGAGTCACACAAAGGATGTCAATGTCTGAATGATTAGTTTTGTATTTTTTTATTGCCAGGAAGATATTTCTGCCACTGGTGCTGAAATAACTTGTGTGACTTTTGTTAGAATAGGCTTGACTTAGAGAAAGGAACACAATCTCTCTCTCTCTCTCTCTCTCTCTCTCTCTCTCTCTCTCTCTCTCTCTCTCTCTCTCTCTCTCTCTCTCTCTCTCATTCTGTCTCTTATCATATGGAGGAAAATATTTTGGGCTAGTCCTGCCCCTCTCAGTTCATCCTAGTTGCAATCCTGGGAAGGTTTTAGAGGGCCTGTTGTCTAAAAGTAAACTAGCGGGTACTGCAATGTTGCAATTACTCATATTACTATACTTTTATAAGGTGTCTTTTGGGAGAAATTCCTGTCATTCTGTAGTGTTCAATATTTTCAAATTTAACACCATCAAAAGCTAGTCCTTTCCCTGAGCCCAATTTTCATTTCAGGGAGATTCCCTTGCCGCCGCCTCCCCTCCTGTCCCCTCTTTTCCTCTCTCCTTTCTCCTCCTGGCCTCGAAGCCATTGCAGTTGCTGAGGTTGCTTGTCTGGTAATTTGGATGGGCTGAGTCAGCACAATCAGCCAAGAATGGAAAGGCTCATCAAAGCATCTGGACAGGAAAAAGGGGGGAAACTAAATGAAATGTGTGCATGCACACACACATGCATAAAAATGAAGAAAAGGAGACTGCACATATAGAAAACAGAAAACATGAGCTGGGGTTGATGATTCCCCAAAGGCCTTTTTCCCGCTTTAGGAAGAGAATTAGAAATCTGCAATGTAGAAAGGATGCGAGAGCCAGATGTCTCCTTTCATGCTTCCAGATCTCATGGAAACATTAGCTCCATCGCATTGTCTCTACTTGATCCCCACATGTTCTGCTGAAGCTGCGAAGAGAAAAGTGCTTTGGGAAATTGATTCAATGCTGCAGAGACAGGGGCTGTGAACTGGAGAAGACTAGTCCTTTACTGATATGTTTTTCAATAGCTTTTCATTAATTATGTTTTAATACTGTCTACTTGCCAAATTGTGTCTTAATGTGGTGCCTTTTGTGATCTTCTTTGAATCAGTTTTTTAAAATTCTCCAAAGGAAAGCTATGAAGCAACGAAAGAAACAAATGTGTGCCCCTTCAGTGTTATTGTACTACATTCCCATTAGCCCTAGTTCAATTAGACCAGGGGTGGGCACGGTAATTGCCCAACCCTGACTTAGACTAAGGGCCCTTCCACACAGCCCTATATCCCAGAATATCAAGGCAGGATATCCCACATTATCTTAGTGTGGACTCAGATAATCCAGTTAAAAGCAGATATTGTGGAATTTTCTGCCTTGATATTCTGGGATATAGGGCCGTGTGGAAGGGCCCTTAGAGGAATGGTGAGAGATGATGTGGTCCAGCAATATCTGGAGGGCTTTGGATTATAGGCCATGAAACCCACCTTGAGCAAATTGTACTCTCTCCGTGTCAGAGGAAGGCAATGCTAAACCTCTTCTGAACAATTCTTGCCATGAAAAGTCTGCATTAAGCTTACCTTAGAGTCACCGTAAGATAGAAATGACTTTAAGGCATACAACAACAGCAATGAATTGTGAGGATGGAGAAGTTTTTGCAGCCTGACAACCTGAGGGCTGAGTCCCACTGTGGATACTCTTTGTCATGCCAATGGTAAACAAGACCAAGTACAAAGTGGGAAAAGTCTCTCTTGCTTACGTTTTCTTTCATATGCAAGAAGCCAAAGCTGATTGATGCCATGGTGACTACCACAGCACACAGTCTAATCAAAGAATCTCACAAAGCTAAAAGTCCCGGGATTTCTTAAGCAACATGGCAGTCCACATGGCACAAAACTGCCATGACTCTGTAGTTCATATATCCCCTCAAACATAGAAAGACTAGTCTGAAATGCTGTGCCGGCTAAGCAGCAAATGTGGGTGCCAATTCAAGTCAATGTGCATAAAATCCAAAGCTGGCCCAGCTATTTTGACATCTGGGGCAGAAAATCCTCACAAATGGCATTGGATGTGAGGAAATATACTACAATAGAAAATAAAATAACTAGGAATTTGGTGCCCTCTCATTATGCCTAAAGTCAGCTCACTTGAACCAAGACTCTCATTTGACTCTCATCTGAACTTCCAAAGTTTCCGCAAGTGATCAACTCAGCCATTTTGGAAGAGCTCTTTCCTTACAGCCTGCAGTGGGACAAAGAAGGGTACAGAATGAGAGAGGGATTTTCATTTTTCTTTTCTTTCTGTCAGATCATAGAAATTGAGCAAGATCTACCATGGTTCAGCCTTGTGGAGACCAACAGTGAATACCAGGTGTTCCAGGCTATATTTCAGGGGAAGGAACTAGAAAGATTCCTTGACCAAGCAAACCTTATGAAATTAATGGGGTCAACATAGGTTGGCAAGCAACCCGAAGGCACATTCATCCGTCTACTTCATGGTTCAGCCCATGTACTGTTGCTATAGAACACCTAAAGATTAACTTATATGGAACAGTGGTCTGGAGAAGGTGGTGTGCAGAGATGTGTGTGATGTTGGCCATTGCTGGCCTAGGTGGTACATTTTCACCACTGAGCATTTATTTATATTTATTTATTTATTATTTGCATTTGTATTCCGCCTCTTCCCGAGGGCTCGTGGCGGGTTACAAGACATACATAGTGATCGGCAGGCAACACTCATGCCGACTCACGAACAAAATAAAACAATGCTATAACCATAAAAATAACAAAAATGATACTAAAAACATCATTAAAACATTGTTAAAATTACACTAAGTGACAAAAACGGTAACACAGAGTCATAAGTCGATTGAAAGCAAGAGGCGTTATATGTCAACCGAAGGCCTGCTTGAAAAGGAAGGTCTTACAGGTCCTGCGGAAGGGGGCGAGCTCCCGTATGGCTCTAGCCTCCTCCGGCAGGGCATTCCAGGGCGTTGGAGCTGCTACTGAGAAGGAGCGCTGCCTAGTTGATGATAGGCGGCAGAGGCGGATCGGTGGAATCTCCAGCAGGTTTTGCTCTGCTGAGCGGAGTGATCTCGGGGGATCGTATGGGGCAAGGCGGTCCAAGAGGTACGCAGGCCCTAGACCGTACAAGGCCTTAAAGGTCAACACCAGCACCTTGAAGGTGATTCGGTACTCAATTGGCAGCCAGTGCAGTTGCTGGAGGATGGGCGTAATGTGCTGCCTCACCGGCACTCCTGCCAGCAGGCGAGCAGCGGCATTCTGCACTAGCTTGAGTTTCCGAATCGTCACCAAGGGAAGGCCAACGTAGAGGGCGTTACAGTAGTCTAGTCTCGAGATGACCGTCGCTTGGATCACCGTAGCCAGGTCATTCCTGGACAGGTAGGGGGCCAGTCGCCTAGCTGTCTTATCAAGGCTGATTCAAGGGGCACATCTAGATGCAGTGGGTTATGGGCACACCCCACTGCTATGAAATTTGATTCAATCCCAGACATTTCCAGAGTGTTGGAAATCAGCCTGTGTTTGTGTTCCAGGATCATGGTGCTTCTGATGTGGGGAATGATGTGGGGAATGATTGCACCAAGGTGCAAGATGGAGATGGTTTGGTCAATGATTTTCATACAGCGAATGACAGAGAGGCACCAGTTCAAAGTGCAGTTTCTCATGAGAATGTTCCTGTAGGGCATAGGGAAGATGACTCTGTGAGCTCTAAAGATTTGGGGTTTGAAAACAATCTGACTCCTGGAAATTTTAATGAGCAGCCAAATAGCAAGCCCAGGAACAGGGGTCTGGAGTCCATCCAGGATTGGCTATTAATTCAGTTATGTCGCTCCTCCAGACTTCGAGAGATAAGGGCCAAGGGTGATAGCCGGGGTAAAAGAAATCCGTTTCTGAGTGTTGGGATATAAGGTTTGCCTCAAGGGCAAACTTGTTAGATCAAGCATCATTTTAGAAACATAGGTCTCGTTCCATGGAAGTCCTGTTTAGAAGATTCCTGTTAAGGGGATTTGTTCATGTTTGGACTTTTTAGTCTTTCTGGTGTTGACTGCTGAAGTCTGGATATTGTTTTGCATCTTGCTAACTCCTGTTTTGGATTAAATCTGCCTTTGGATTGCCTTTGTAAACTCTTTGGACATTGCTTTGGATTACTTAGCTTTTGCTGAATTGTTTACCTTTTTGAAACTTCTCTATTTTCTTAAAAGCATTTATTTTAACTGGTTATTTTACTAAGCTTCAATAAAAAAGGATTTTTTTTCTGCTTAACGTGTGGTATGATTAAAGTCAGAGGGCTTTTCCTGTCCTGGAGTGCAACACAGGGTTCCTTTTTTGAAGGTAGCATAGGGAGATAAACAACTGAAGCCAATGATATTTATGTACTGATTCAGTTTATACACCACCTTTCATCTGTTATCGGAGCCAAGATGCCTTACAATAATTTAAAATAAAAGATTAGCTAATATGTTATATTGATAACTGGCATAGCATAGTGCTTTGAACACTGGATTTGGACTCTGGACATCATAGTTCAAATCACACTCTCACAGCCTCAAAGGAAGGTCATCCCCTCTGAACAAATTTTGACAAGAAAACCCATAGATTGGTTTGCACCAGAGTCACCATACGTGGAAAATGTAACAGCAGTGCATATTACGAAAGTTAAACTCAATTAAAGAAAAGTTCAGTGAAAAATGCATTGTTAGAAAGTTTAAAATATGCTTAAAATATAATTGAAAGCACAATAAACTAAAACAAGGAGCAAACCACTTGCAAACATCATCCTGCTAGTGGCAAGTCATCAGGGAGGAGAATATCTGAATCTCCTGTGAGAAAATGACTGTGAGAAAATGTGAGAAAATGCCCTCACTTGAACTCAGGCTGGCTAATCAGTGTATGCCATGGCATGTCAGATGAATTGATAGAAAAAGCAGGCATTTTCCTATGCTTTGTGACAACATGGTTTTGCAAACTGGACAGTCACATTAGGGCTACCTCAATGCCTTGGGGGCTAGGGGAAATAGAAGCATTAATTTTCCATCACTGGGAATAATACCCAGCCTTCGCCAACTGTGGGCAAATGCATGCCAAGTGGCATTTCAAATTACAACAATTCCACTAGTGAGATGAAGAATAGCATTTGTCACAGAAACAGTATACTGCAGGCTGAATGCTGGACATGTGTGATATACCTCAAAAACAAAGAGTATCCTTGAGGAAAAAAGACACCTGGATCATACGCAATGAAATCTGTGATGCCATATCACCAGGAATGTCCCGAGAAAACCAAACTGATTTGATGGCAGAAGAATTCATGCTCACCTCCCCCTTTCATAGGCATAAAAGTTGAGTGGGTGGGATGGAATGCAAGTGACTTTTGAACACAGGGCTAAGGCACCAAATAACTTGTAGATCATTGTAATCCTCTGTGTACACTTATATATACACATAAGTACTGTTAATTCTCCAGCACCTAAACACCAAAACCATCTCAGGGCCACGGTCTGGTGAGCTTGGTTTCAGATTCAATTTTTTTGCAATTTCTACTAGTTCAGTGGTACCCAAGCTTTTTTTTGACCAGGGACCACTTGAC
Source organism: Anolis apletophallus (assembly GCA_030556195.1). Taxonomy (NCBI): domain Eukaryota; kingdom Metazoa; phylum Chordata; class Lepidosauria; order Squamata; family Anolidae; genus Anolis; species Anolis apletophallus. The sequence continues at coordinate 135,209,047 of JARBWK010000001.1, read as the reverse complement.
CAGGGACTCCTTTGACCAAGGACAACTTGACCAGGAATCATTTGATCAGGTACTACTTGACTAGGGACCACTCTCCAACATTAGTACCAAAAGGATTACAAATCAGTTTTTGGTCAACTTTAGATTCAGTTTGGGGTGCTGATTCAGAAAATTGCATTGGATAGACCACATCAGCTCTAGTTTCTGATACAGACCATGTGCCATGGTCAGTGACAGGGAAGGAGTGGCAGGCGGCATGAAAGGAGCAGAAATAAAATAAAATAAAGAGGAAAGAGGCTCATGGACCAGATTTTCATCCTCACAGCCCACTCATGGTCTGCAGTCACAGATTAAGAACCACTGCACTAGTTGAAAAGGAGTGGTGAATGGATAGAATAAGGTAATTACAGTGGGTCCTTGGAATATGCTGTGGTTTGTGGAGGCTCATGTCCCATTATATACAATGGTGCGATAGCATAGTCTCTTATATAAAATATCAAAATCAAGGTTTACAGTTTGGAATTTTTCTTTTAGAATATTTTCAAGCCATCAATGGTAGCTTCACAATCCATGGATCCCATCCATGGGCACAGAATCAGGAGCCAGAGGGGCGCAAGTGCAATGGGAGAGAACGTCAGTTATACCTTCTTAATAGTTTATTTTCTTGGTAACTTTTGTAAAATGTTTTGCCTGTACTTTCTATGTTGAAAATAGTTTGAATGTACTCTCACTGCTAGTGGATGAGGATGATTCCAGTATTTTAAATGATGTTTAATAGAATAAGAATGCAAAAGACATTTTTGTCCTAAAGTATTTACTAACAATTTTTAAAACCCCAAAATGGAAACAAATTATGTTCAGGTAATAACAATATATGTATTTATTTAGGAGTAATTCCTGTAAAACTCATTTGGGCTTACATCTGACTAGAAAAGGAAAATACTTTACTGTAGGCTGGTTTTTTTAAAAAAAAGGGTAATATTCATTCATTCATTCATTTATTAGACTTCTTAGTCGCCCTTTTCCGCAGGCTCAGGGCGACTCACACACATAGAACCATAAAACACAATAAGACAGTTAAAACAGTTAAAACATAATATTCAACTCACTGAATGTTCAGCCCCGGCACAGAAATGGGAATCCCCTTTTTAATGCTTCTGTTGTTCGTTTATGTAATACATGTGACTATTGCTACTAATATTTCAATAACCCAGTTTTTAATATTTTAAACATACCAATATTTACTATCCCTTTATTTTATTTTTTTGAACAACTGTGCTCAGAAACACTTTGGGCACATATCTTCATTCATCTTTTCACCTTATTCCTGGCAGCTTCCTTTGCTCTGTTTCCTACGCCTGCCACCTTCTCATTCAGCGAAGTAAGGACATTTTGTCATGGAGCAGGGCCAAGAAAGGCAGAATGGTTGCATCAGATTTCAGTGACAGATTCAGTGTCAACATGCAACACCAATTTTAAATATTGTTTTTGTTTTGGCAGATTATCAGAGCCTCTATATCTCAGCAGAGGCACAGTGAACAGGACACACAAACACGTTTAGGGCCTGTTCTTATCACTGTGACAATAATAGCTTTGCCAGCATTTTTCTTTTTAGTGGCTATGCTCCTCCGCCTTTAACACAAACATGTTGAAATGTAATAAGTGGACCTTTTAAGCTTCCTCATTTTTTCATGCATACTTAATTTCTGCATGCCAGGCTGCTGTTAGAGAAACAAAAATGCTAGCGAGTTAATCAACATCACTTCGAAGTGTGGTAGAGTGCTTTTCTCTGGAGCTTCTTGAACATGGGCTGTATGGCTTTGTTTAAGGAATACAATGTGTTTTCCTGAAAGGCAGAATGGGGTTACGACTGGATAGCCTTTGGGGTGTCTTCCAACTCTATGATTGTAATCAGAAAACATAACTGGCTGTATATACCATTGAGTCTACACTCTTTGGAAATGCAAATTAGCTATGCTCAATTTATCCATTTCACATGTACTTCCTTTGTCTTCCATTTAGAATACATTATGGGGAAAATAGACAGAGAAGTGCCAAGACTTCCAATACTGACAGTCCCCAAGTTACAAACAAGATAGGCTGTGTAGGTTTTTTCTTAAATTGAATTTGTTTCCAAGTTGGAATAGGTACGTTTTAAGTGTAGCTTCAGCCCTATATATATATATATGAGCAAGCTTAGAATAGCATATGGAAGGGTTAACATCCCTGTGGTGTCTGTTTTGCTGTCTGTGCCCCTGTTCAGAAGATTTCAACCTCACTTTCTGTCCCTGTGATAATTGGATTTTGAAAAATTTGGCTTGTTATAAAAACAAGGATTGCTGAGAAAGCTTCAGTGAAGCCACTTTCCCCCATGTTAACTCTTTCAGGGGTGAATTTCCCTTTGGAGACGTTGAGTTCTCTCACTTTCTGTTGTCTCACCCCTGTTCTTAACTATGTGTCATTTGTAAGTCAGATGTTTGCAACTTAGGGACTGCTTGTATATGAAATTACCGATATCTGACAAGCGGATGTGATTTACATAGGAATCAAGACTGAGATTTGCTCAGGGTCAGCTCAAGTCATTTTTCTGCCTAAGGCAGGTCAGCACCTGATGTTTCCAGTCACCCAAGCCATGGTTTGCCGAAGAGTGGACAAAATCTACCATAGTGCTTTGGCACATGAAGTTTTTAAAAAACATCATGTGCCAAATCCTTTTCTCCATCGCTGTCATTCAAATTACAAATGGCTAGCAAGTTGCTGCCCTTTTATGACATCCTGAATCTGATCCCCGAGGGCTGGCCCTGAGATAGATACAGGGTGGCCAGCACTGTTTCTCTTCTCTATGCTCTGGAATCTTTCGCAGCAAAATGACACAAAGAAGTATTTCGGGCATCACTTTTCCTGGTTCAGAGGTAAATGACAGGAAAAGCTCCACCAAGCTATATATTGCTGCATGTCAGACTACTGTTAAAGGCAAAGGAATGGGACTTTCAGACGAGAGAGTTGAAGAAAAAGAAAGCGGCATCCCAAGAAATATGACTATGCTTGTTGCCAGACAGGGGAAAGGTGTGCCATATCTCACCAATGTGTTTGACAGGGATGACTTGCAAAGTGTCACGTTCCAGCCTGGTTCAGAATTTGCTCCCAGGCAGTATGGGTGCCAGATCTGACTGGTGAAAGCCAAAAAGTTCCTTCAAATGCCCCCCATGTTATCCAGCCCTCCCCACATCTCCTCGCTCCCCATCTGCCCAATGCAATGTTGGTTGCAGCTCCCTTGCAGCTCCATGCTTCTTCTGCTAGACCTGCCTCAACACAGAATTAGTAGAAACCTTTCAGCAATGTTTTTCAAATATAAAATACATATTATAAACCTGCCTAAAAGCCTCTCACTACTTATAGTGCCCTGTGAGTGCATGCCTGAACATGAATATGTTTAAAATTCCTGCTTCTGTGGTGATGGGATGATGATGATGATGATGATGATGATGATGTGTGTGTGTAAGAATGCAACTGAATGTTGATCTCTTTCAGTTCTGCCTCCCCCCCCCTTCTCCCCTTTCTTTCAAACTGCTGTGTTTTCAAGGCTTAATAGGCAAAGCAATGCTTGAAGTGACCCTTCTGGAAAGTTGGCCCTGGGGCTAAATTCTAAAATAATAGGTGACATAAGTTGCAACATGACTGAATGGCAGGGGTTCTCAAACCTTTTCAGCCACGGAGCCCTTTTTGAAGGAAAGGTTTCTTGTGGAGACCCAAGAAATTGTTATGTTATATATTATAAATTGTGTGTGTGCGTTTGTGTGTGCATGTGGGTATCAGACATGGGTAAACTTTTGGACACAGGGGCTGCATTGTGTAAAACACAATGCAAATATGGTGACAGACAATCTGGGCCAGTGGCAAATGGATGGAGAGAGTGTTTGTGTGAACTAACTGGGAAAAAAACCATGAACAAATTCCTATGTACACAAAGAATACAATATTTAAAACGAAGAACAATTTTGACCAACATAAACTTAGCAGTATTTCAGTGGAAGACTCCAGGGGACATGCAGTAAAAGCGCAATCATAACACCTCCAACAGATGGCCATCCAGGTTTGTAATCATAATTGGAGCAACCTCAGGGGCCATCCAGTCCAATCCCATTCTGCCATGCAGGCAAAGCACAATCAAAGCACCCCCAACAGATGGGCACCCAGACTTTGTAATAATAATTATCTGGCATTACTTCGTGAATGAAGATACTTAGGAAGGACTCATCCCACACTTTCTACAAGCGCGTTGATGCTTTTTTTGGAGGTTGGATTTGTCCTTCTAGCCTGTGTAATGGATTTTTCTGGTGGAGCACAGTGTTCACAGAACTGGCCTCACCCTTTAAACCAAAGGTTTGTCTGCCAGGGGTCTAGCAAGCTTGGACAGTGGCAGCGAGGTCCTCAGGTCGTAGGTTTGATTTGAGTTTGTTTCTCTAGATGATTGACTGGATGGCCCCTAGAGTTTTTGCTATTATGATTATGATTATTATCATCATAATCATAATAGCAAAAACTCTAGGGGCCATCCAGTCGAACACCTCTTCTGCCATGCAGGAAAAGCACAATCAAAGCACCCCCAACAGATGGCTATTCAGCCTTTGTAGTAGTGGTAGTAGCAGCAGCAGCAACAACAACAACAACAAAAGCCCTAGGGACCAACCAGTTCAATTCCCTTCTGCCATGCAGGAAAACCATAAACAAAGTAGTCCCTGAGCAGTGGGTGGGAAATAGCATTTTGTAAGCAAAGAAGACAAGGCGGGGGTGGGGGTGGGGGCTGGGCAGTCAGGGAAATAATCTGGATGGTGGGGAGGTGGGAATAAAGGGTCTGTGCCCCGGGAGGACACTGCTGCAGTTGCTGTTTTCGTAGCTCTAAACTTTGATTTCCCTGCATTTCTCAGGAGGAGGAGGAAGGAGGAGGAGGCTGGAAGCAGAATAGCACCGTGGAGCCCCAAAGGCTCTGTGGAGCACAGCTTGAGAATCTCTGCTCTAAGGAATAGGAGCATTCCTCCCGCCCTAAAGAGAGAAATGAGCTGCTGGTGGTGGTGGGGCTGTTCAGTTAGCCTTCTTGTCCAACTTGTGTTTAGCAGCAATAGACTGCAGCGCATTGTAGGCATATTTTCACCCCTCTCTTCTCAAGCCTAGGCCAGGCATAAAAGCAGAAGAAAGAGACACCCTTCTTCCTCTCTCCATGAAGTGATGACAGAATGAATAAGAAGCAGCCATGAAAAAGCTATGGTAAAAAGGCAAATCCCTAACACAAAGCATATCCACACAATGACACACCGATCTAGCAGACCAGGAAAGCCTCCTGTGCATGGAGACCTGGCTAAATATTTCAGAAGGGAGAGAAGGGAGAATGCAGGCAAAAGGATAGGGAACCCTGGGAAGGAAGTGTATTTATATGCAGTTGGGACAAAGGTTTTTCTGCAGCACACTGTGTGCACACAAAGCCAGGTGTTCGTATGAAGCTGCAAGCAGCAGCACACAGGATAGTGATGTGGGGAGTAGTCCAGAGAGAGAGAGAGAGGTTCACATATAGGATGCAGGAGGTGTATGTGTTTACACCTTCATTTTCTGTTGTTCTATGGAACCCCATGAATTTCACAGAGGTTTCTAGGCACAAAATACTCAAGAGGTGGTTTTGTCTGCCCCTTCCTCTGAAATATTGCCTGCAGCACCACAGATTCATTAGTTGTCTGCATCCAAGGATTAACCAGGGCTGGTTCTGTTTAGCTTTCTGGTTCAGATAGGATCTGGTACCTTTAGGGCAGTGGTTCTCAACCTCTGGGTCTGCAGATGTTTTGGCCTTCAACTCCCAGAAATCCTAACAGCTGGTAATCTGGCTGGGATTTCTGGGAGTTGTAGACCAAAACACCTGGGGACCCACTGGTTAAGAACCACTGCTTTAGGGTATCCCAATCTGCTAGTGAGGATAAGCAAGCCAAACAGCAAGCAAAACATACATACGGGTTTTTTTTGGGCTGATCTTCCCTGCCACAACATTCAAGTTCTAGTTCAAGCAGAGTGAGAACCTTCACAGACTGGTTCTGACTGTCAAATAGCATCATAATGAAAATTTTCAGATCAAAGATTGAATTCACATTGTAATTCCCTTTCTGTTATTAGTAGGTATGTGCAAATGAGACAAATGCAACTGTAAATCTACCTGCATTCGATTTTTAATCTCAATTGATGACTATATAGGGAAGTGTGTTTACTATCTTCCTACATTCTGGGCACATTAATGTCAGACATATGCCATACAAAACACATTTTAGATCTCTTTCCATGGATTGCATGGAAAGAGTGACTTGTTCAACATTTTAGCTCCATCTCTCTGTTTGGGGATATGTATGTGTATGATGGAATTCTTGCCAGCTCCCTTCCTTCCTACCCATCATTTCAAGCTTCTGCCCAGCTTTTCTTAAAAACATCAAAGGTTATAAAGCTATATATAATATCAATTTTTTTTAAAAAAAATGGCAACAAAGGAAGAAAAACAGAAGAATGAAAATAAAGAAATTCAAAACACTTTCTGTTTAAATAACAGCAGTCTAGAATAAACATAATTTTCCAAATGAAATAGGGACAAAATAACAGCACGATGAAAAACTCCCTAAGGGTCTTGCCAGACAGTGAAACTCCACTCAAGGAACAAGGGAAATTACTCCTTGAGAAAGAAAACCAAAGCTTTACATGGCTGAGAAGACCTTCTCCACGAGCTGAATGAAAAGTCTATCCGATCTCAGAATTGAAATAGGAATCTCAACACTGTTTTTCCTAATAACAATAGAGGTTTCTAGACTGTACAGCTGCAGAATTGATCTATCCATCATTTGAGACGAAATGATGAAATCAAAGTAAATTACCCCACACAGGCACTCTCCGAGTTACAAATATCTTACTTACAAACAATTCATAGTTAAGAACATGGGTGAGACAACAGGAAGTTAGAGAAGTCTACCCCTAGAAGAGAAATTCACTCTTGGAAGACTTATGGGGAAAAGGTGTCTCCACTGAAGCTTTCTCGTCATTCCTTGTTTCCACAACAAGCCAAACTTTTCAAAAATCAATGATCACAGGGACAGAAAGGGAGGTGACATACTCTGAACTGGGGCACAGACAGCAAAACAAACACTACAGGGGTGTTAACACTTCCCTATGGGTCGTTGACCGTAAATAAGATTTGATTTGCACTCTTCCCTATGCTATTCAAAGCTAATATATATATAACATTTTGGCTGGAGTTACACTTAAAAATGTATCTGTTCTGACTTAGGTACAAATTCGACTTAAGAACAAACCTGTATAAGTCTAGAAATATTAGGCAAAGCGTAGTCCATCCTGGGAAGACCTAAAAGAAGTAGAGGGGGCTACTTTCTCCACCAAGTGCCACTTCTGGCCCTTTTGAATGCTTGGGTGGAAAAATGGAAGCTTGGCCTGATCAGGTTGCACTGGAGCTTTCCCCTCTCTTCTGAATGACTTTCAACTTATTCACAAGTCAAATCAAAATCCAATTTAGGCCTCAAGCCTGCCTCTCAAGCTACACATGATGTATACATAAATATATATGATATCTACACAAGTACTGTGCATACTAACTAATTGTGAGTAATCTCTACTAAACTCAGCAGGATTGACTTTTGCATAACTGTATACAGTGTTGTTCAACATAACGATAACCTTGCATATATTTCCTGGGAAGTCAGTTTGAATAGATGGAAACAGCTGAACACATCTGGAAAAACCCTCTTCATTTGGCCATAAATGCAAATATTTTACATTTTGGTTCCAGTATTGCTTGTGGGAAAATGGGGGAGAGGAAATTAGCCAAGAGAGTATTAATTGGCATCCTTGCTGCACAATTCTAGTATCTACTGTATGTGATCTTGGAAGTTTATGTTCAGTGGGGAAAGAACGGAACCATGGTAGAAATGACAGGTGGCTTCAAAGTTAGCTGGAACCAAGACAAAATATTATGTTGTGCTAGGGCCAGTGGTATACTCGCAATGCTTTAAATCCAGGTGGTCATCATGATAGCCCACACAGTCACACCCTAAAGGTGAATCCAAAATTCAGGCAATTGTGTTGATTTATATGGACAAATACATAGAATGCCACCATACCCCCTTGCACACAAATGTATTCATATATGTGTATGTACACATGCAGATTTTCTTGAAATTGGGTATATCTTTTCCTACTATTTGGAAGAAAAGCTAGCAGTTTTCATCTGTATCAAGTCTTTTTGTTTTAAGGCAGTAGTTGTTAATTAATACATTAAAACAATCTGTGTTACAGCAATGATCATTCACTGCAACATTTGTGTTTATATAAAATCCATTCCCCACGGCAAAATTCTGAGAATGTGAGAAGTGCAGCTACATGCAAAGAGAAGAAGGCAGTCTGATTGGGATGTCATAGGGTACCATCATAATTTCTAATCAGAAACTACTAGCTTTTCAAGCACATGAGAGCCTTGGTAGCAATGCACAATTAACTGAACTTGAACAACTGGTTGTCACTTGGGAACAATAAGCAAGCAAGCAAACAAGCAAATCACCATTGTGTTACTCCTAATGTTCCAGAGTCCCACCAACTAGTCAATCCGAGAATCCTTAACTCTGCTGAAGTCTGGAGGCAGCAAAACCTCGTTTGTGTTGCTCCCTTATATTTTCTCAGGTGGCCACCTAGTTGGGTTTAAGAAAGGAATAAGAGTAGTTATAGTATCTAGATCAAGGAAAGTCCTACATCCACTCTATTCTGCTTTGGTCAGACCTTGTCTGGAATACTGTGTCCAGTTCTGGGCACTGCAATTCAAGAAGGATATTGACAGGCTGGAATGGGTTTAGAGAAGGGCAACCAAAGTGGTCAAAGGTTTGGAAGCCAAGCCCTAGTTTAGGGAGCTGGGTATGTTTAGTTTGGAGAAAAGAGAGTCAAGAGGGGACATGATAGCAATGTTTAAATATCTGAGGGGATGTTACATTGAGGTGAGGACATAAATGTATTTTCTGCTGCTCTAGAAACTAGGACATGCAGGAATGGATTCAAGCTGGAGGAAAAGAGATTTCACCTAAACATGCAGAGGGATCTCCTGACAGAGCTGTTCAGTGGTGGAATATGCTGCTTTGGAGATTTTTAAGTGAACGCTAGATGACCATGTGTTGGAGGTACTTTGATTGTGTGTTCCTACATGGCATAATGGGGTTGGTCTGAATGGCCCTTATGGTCTCTTCCAACTTTAAGCATCTAAATATCCCCTCTAGCTGACCTCTAGAATAATTTCCCCCATCTCTAACCCTTTGGGGTAGCTGCACTAAAACACCCAGTTACATGCTGCAGTTGATTAGAGAGTCTGAATTTTCTTCTTGAAGCCTTTTAATGATAAGATAGCTCCCAAATTCCCCATATGGGCATTCTTTGAGGCTTCACTTTCTTGCACATCTAGCTTTGAAACAGAGAAAAACAAATGTTTGTCCGGCAGCAAGCTCTTTCCACCTGCCTTGAGTCAGAGGGGGAAGGAGCACTTGTGGAGAATAAGACACAATATTAGCTTTTGCGTCCACCTGAAATTGATGATGGTTCTTCAGATATGGAATGCTACTTTTTATTGCTATAACTCCCATAATCCCCACACCACTATAACCAAGGAAAAGGATTTACAATCCAAAGAAATATTGCCCACCCTCAAGCTCTGTGAGTCAGCTGTAAACCTATTAGGGGCTCATTGCCTTACCTTACTCTGTTTCCACTCTACAAACCCATTTCCTCCAAGAGGGTTCTGGTAAACCCAATCAGCCAAGATGAAGTCATGATAGGGCCTTGCGTTCTGGCTAAGCATTAGAAGATATTCTTAAATGCTCTTACAAACTGTTCCGTGTCTAATTTTTTGGTTTGTGCTTCAGCTTTTCAGGTAAGAAGCAGAGAGCTCCCACCGGGCCTAGATGTTGTTATTGACAAGGATAATTAATTTGAGATGCATCTCAAACTTCTTCCCAGTAGTAAACAACAGTGAGTTCATTAAATCTCTCTCTCTCTCTCTCTCTCTCTCTTCCAATCTCTCCCTAACTCGTCCTTGTTAGAGTTTATGGATATATATGGGAGTGTATACAGATCAGCACTAGATGAACTATACTGCAGTCTGGGGAGGAAGAAAAGGTGCTGTGTAAAACTGTTAACCCTGTCACCCCTTCCAGTCAATGCTAACCTGTTCATATATCCCTTCAAATTTTGTTCCTTCAGCACCCTTGTGAAGACAATTCAGCTGGGTTCCACCAGTAGCTACAGGAATAAATACCCAAGCTAAAGAAAGGCTTCAAGGCCAATGACAGGGAAGCAGTGGATACACCAGGTATGGGCAACCTTCAGCCCTCCAGGTGTTTTGGACTTCAATTCCCACAATTCCTAACAACCTACCAGCTGTTAGGAATTGTGGGAGTTGAAGTCCAAAACACCTGGAGGGCTGAAGGTTGCCCATGCTTGGGAAACACAAACGCAGGAGAACAGAAGCAAAAGAGAGTGAGTACTTTCATGCCCTGCTTAGGAACTTTCCAGGTGCCCCTGCAAATGAATGGATGGCTGGACTAGAAGAGCATTTGGCCCATTATGGTATGACTTGTTCTTACGTTCCTGCATACACAATGGCATGTATCTCTCCTTCAAACTGTGTATGTTTTCTGTGGCAAGCCCCAGATGGGATGCTCTGACAGAAGCCAACTGTTGCACAAGGATCAAGAAGGGCACTGTTGGGATAGCCAGACTTGAATGACAGTCCAGTTCCAGTACTAGAATCTGATATAGTAAAGCCTTGTATCAACTAAGCCATGAAATCTATCTCCAGTATGCCTGATTAACTGAGGCAGAAGATTGAGTTTTAAAGAACCAATTTCGAATAGCAAGCTTTATTTAACCCCTTGGCAGACAGCAACTGCCCTCCCACATTCCTTTTTTTGAGGAAGAGAAGTCTGAAGGCCTTATTTAAGGCAATGTCATGCCCACTGGGAGAGCACCTCCAGATGTTTTCCAACTACATCTCCCATCACCTCTCTCACCACTGGTTCTTCAGCTAGGGTGAAGGAAGTTGCAGTTGGAGAGTGACGCATTTCCAATCCCTGCTTTAGAGCAACAAAGTAAGGTTTGTTGTTCTTGTTGTTCTGAGATTCCTCATAGCAGCAATCCTACTGTGCTTGTCCCACTAATGTTGGAGCTGTAATTTTAGAAGAGGTAAAGGACTGAGGGTCAGATCTGTGGGTGGTTGCAAGCTAAATTGGATGAGATTTGAATTCCCAGCCTCAAAAGTAGTCCCTGTCCTCAGATTTCATCTTCAGCAAACTGTATCTGTGTGTGTTTGTTTGCATATACATATGTACAGGGCCGTAGCTGGGGGGGGGGTTAAAAGTTCAACCCTGCCCTGAAATGTGTCAGAAATCTGGTTTACTAATAAATTGATTAACCAGTTAAAAATAGGTTGGGGGGGGGGTTGAACCCTTTTGGGGGGAGGGTTGTACCCTTAACTCCCCAACCCCCCTTGCTTGGCTACGGTCCTGCATATGTGTAGGAAAGGTATACTAGCCCTGTTGCCAACATCTATTATTTCCCATTGGTTGAAATGGGAGAGAACAACATTCCAAGAAGCAACACAAGAAAAGGCTGGTTCTCCTCTCCCAGTTGCCCTACCAATAGAAGCCCAGTCTGACTTTGAATGGGAGCAGTGCATTCACTTTCTATCCTCCCTGCCACATCCAATAGGATTGCTCCGTAAAACTCAGAAATAATCAATATTATTCTAATATGGAGAACAATATAGCCCACTGTACATCTAATTTAGCATTCAGTGAATACAGGCAGGTAAAGAAAGCTCTTTGAATCCAGAAACTGTATCTCTGGCACATGCTGGCCACATTTTATGCTTGTTATTTTCCCTCTGATTTCCTTTTTTTTTTTGGAAGCAGAGATTTGTAGCTGGCTGTTTTTAGTTGTTGTTTTTTTTTGCTGTGGCAGGGGTTGGAGGAGGGGTCTACAGCCCTGTGTTGCCAGCCAGGGCCACAAATAGACACCATGGCAAGAAACTGAACTCTAGCAAAAAAACAATATCTCCATCTGTGGCATTTATCAGCCAACTTTCTTGCAAGGCAATGCTGTCACCATGTAATTTCCAGTCGAACCGAGCCAGAGAGGGAGCAACAACGACTCTATTGTGCGCTGGATCTTTGCTTGTCGGTGCAGCATGAAACAAACATGGCATGGCATAGAGCGGGGTGCGGGTGGGGATGATGAGGATGGGAGAGGGATGACAAAGCTCAAGTGAGTGACTGGAAATTATATTCCACTGATACACCAAGAGTCGGCACATCTATTTATGTTTCTTGGTTTTGTCATTTGTCTCGCTCACTCAGGCTGGGTTTTCTGTTCCTGACATTTCATTATAGCAGTGCTTTGGGAAGAAGATGCAGTGAGGATGGGCATCCCCCCAATACTGTGTTTCTCCCCCCCCCCTCCCCCAATATTTTGTATGCCTTCTATAAAGAGCTCAGCCTATCAAGAAAACAGATCTCTAGGGAGAGAAACAGAGAGCACAGAAAAGGAAAGGCGCTGGACACAAGCGGATGCAAGGCTAGAGATTAAGGACAGTGGACTGTGGAGAGATGGACTAGGCACATTGGAAGCAGCGAGAGTGGAGTGCTGGACAGGGGAGATAGAGAGAAAGGCTCACAGAGATGGAAAGAGATTAGATACAAGGACGAGACAGAATCTGACAGCGAGTTTTCTCTCTTCCTTGCCAGAAGCAGCCAAGCAATAGAAAGGCCTTAGTGCCCGGCCTCTGCAAAGGGAGATAAGGCTCTTTCAGTGTTGCTTTGAGATGTTTGTGTTATGCTCCACTGTAGAATGACTGACGATCCTAATTCCTCAGCATCAGCTGCCAAGCACCTTGGTTAACTCATGAGGTGCTGAAATGTTTGGCGGCAGACAGAGATGGCTCCAGAACTGAGCAAAATGATGTTTGCCAGCCTCTCTGCCTAAGCTTACACCAGCATCCCCAGCACTGGCCACATTTGGTAACAGAAGCAAAATGTTGGAGAAGCCACCACTTAGGATTTCCCACGGTGCCTTGAAATCCCTCCTGCGGCATTGTTCTGAGACTTTGTGGGGAATCTAAAACAGCTGAATTTCAGACTAAGCTGCCCAGCAAGGAGGTCTCAGTGCAGCTGCTGGCTCACTACCCAACTTTGCTAAATGTTGACATTGGATCTGGTGCTGTGGCCACCTGTTCAGAGGTCTTCTCTTTCCTAGGAGATGGCTAAAGGTGGAGTGAATGCATCAAGAAATGACCCAACACATCTTAAGAATGAAGTGTTTGGGTCCTTGAGTACCGCAGGGTTTTGATTCATAAGAATCCTAGTCCGACTCTATTCTGCTTTGGTCAGACCTCATATGGAATTCTGTGTCCAGTTCTGGGCACTGCAATTCAAGAAGGATATTGACAAGCTGGAATAGGTTTGAAAGCCAAGCCCTAGTCTATGTGTGTTTACATTGGAGAAAATAAAGTCAAGAGGGGACATGATAGCAAAGTTTAACTATTTGAATGGATATTATATTGAGGTGAAAACATAAAAAGATTTTCTGCTGCTCTAGAAACTAGGATATAAAGGAATGGATTCAAGCTGCAGGAAAAGAGATTTTACCTAAACATCAGGAGGGACATGGGGAAATCTTTGGCCCTCCAGATGTGGTATCTTAGAATAAACTGATGAGATTATCATGCAGGGACCAATCCCAAATATAACTTTATTATTCTGTCTCTACCGTCTCAATTTGGTAAATTATTTTGTTATAACTTTTAATAATGGAAAGTCAAAACTAAACTTTAAAACAATTACATATCAGTGTTTCCCCAAATTTTAGGAGGGATTCAAGGATATTTTAAGAACACATACATTCATGGGAATCTTCACCCAACTTCTATTTTGATGCCTTTGCCAGAACTCAATGTAGTTATCTCCAAAAACCTGAATACAGGAAAAATCTGTAATACAGAGTAATAGTTTCTTAACACATTGGCCACTGCTCTGGCTTACTGCTTTTGTATCCTGTTACATTGATAATGAATGCAGGAGCAACAGCCTTTTGAGTTCATCTTCGGAGAAGACCTTTATCATGAAAGGGGAAGGAGTTGATTAGTGGAGCGTTAATTTTTTTCCCCCGTGTCAGGAGCGACTTGAGAAACTGCAAGTCACTTCTGATGTGAGAGAATTGGCTGTCTGCAAGGACATTGCCCAGGGAATGCCCGGATGTTTGATGTTTAACCATCCTTGTGGGAGGCTTCTCTCATGTCCCCGCATGGGAAGCTGGAGCTGACAGAGGGAGCTCATCTACGCTCTCCCTGGAGTCAAACCTATGACCTGTTGGTCTTCAGTCCTGATGACATAAGGGTTTAACCCATTGTGCTACCAGGGCTCCAATAGCGTTAAAGATAATCAATGTGTGTATGTGTGTATTCTAAAGTGGGTTGGTAGGAGAGTTGTAGATTGTGTATAGTTGATCTATGATAGGATGTTTGTTCAAAAAGAATCCAGTATCCATGCCAGGGATGCTGGGTCTGTGGCAGATCAGGATTTCACGGCCATTTTGTGAACTAAGGAAGTTCCCTGCCCCCCAAAACGGCAGAATGGGGATGACCTGAAAGTAGGGGCATTTGTCAAGATCAGATCACTTCTAAGTAAGTTTTAAGACTATCACTCAGCCCCACTGAAGCTCCAGCTCTGCAGGGCTTGATTAGATTTCCCATGGTATTTAACATCTACTTGAAAACAGTGTGCTGACGCTAGGAATGCTATTAAATCTTTTCATCTTAAGTGATGGCAATAAATGTACTGAATTGGTGTTTGGCCATGGTAATGGATTGGATGAAAGCCAACTAAAGAGAGAGCATAGTCCCTTGTGAAAGAGCAGATTATTAGTTTGTGAGTATTCCTGGATCCATCATTGTCCCTAGAGGCTCGATGGTTTACAGAGTATGAAGGAAGTCTGATAATCTGGTTGATAGTCCAGATGTGACCCTATCCAAATGGGGCAGATTGGTATCAATGCTCTATATTCTGATGATCTTGAAATTATATTACTGGAATACATTGTATATTTCACCTGTCTCTGTAGACATGCTGCAACTAGGCTGTTGACTGGGACTAGACAACATGATAATGCAATTCCAATCCTGGCTCATTTGCCTTTGTTAATAATAAACAATTAGAGCAAGGGTCTAAGTATACAACAAAACACACTGGAGGTTAATACATTTGAAATATATAGATATACTGTAATCGAAAGATATAGTATCAAGACTGATATGCACAATATAAATATGAATATGAACATAAGGATCAGACCGAGTACGCATACTCAGTCTACCCTACTCTGAGGAATGTAGTGTCCCATAAGTCCAAAGTCCAGGATTCTAGAGCAGAGTAAATTCCGTGAGTGGAAATCCAGAGTTCAAAGTGGCACAAAATAAGCCGAATTATATCTCCTAAGCCTAGAACGGTACTGAAATCCAAAAACCAATATTTTCAATTAAGCACCATCAGCCACGGTAAATCCACATGGAAGATCGGACAAACAAGAGCATAAAATCTGCACTTGTACATAAATCGGGATAACAGGAAGCCAACGGAGTGATCCATTCACATATATATTGGCCACTGAGATCCGTTTCGCTCCCAACGGAGCTTTATCAGGGCTTCAATTTCATGTATTTAATGTCCTCTCTGTAAAGATTAAATAGTAAAAATATTAACCATAACTAGAAAAGCTCACACAGTAAAACCCTTTTAAAATCATTACAATAAACAGTTATACTACATACCATCGCTGGATTCATCAATGACATAACCTTACTAGTGGAGTAAGGTGACCTAAAAGGTGATTGGTCACAATTCTAGAGTTCTTTAAATACCTTAGGTAATTAGATATAACAGCTGTTTATGCTAATAGTGAGTGAAGACTGACCGGTTCGTTTAACCCATTTGGGATCTCCGTATTGAGGAGAATAATCCATTTACTTTCCATGTTGCGTAGCACGTGATTATAATTAATATGAGGTCGGGGATCTACTTTCTCTAAGACCTGTAGCTTCAGACTACTAACATCATGTTTATACTGCTTACAGTGGGCATAGAAAGGAATATCTTCACTTTCTAGATGTATTCTGCTCCTGTGTTCCACAAATCTCTGTCTTAATTGCCTCGACGTCATCCCTACGTAAACTTTAGGGCAGCTGCACGTTATAGCATACGTCACATGTGCTTTGTTGTGTCATTTGCCTTTGTTGCCAATTTATTCTTGCACAAGCCCATGCCCAGCCATCTCTAGTCTGATCATGCCCTTGTCTTGATTACTAGTTATTGAGTTTGGTTTGTATACTTTTTGAGTTTGTTCTTTTTTTGTTTGATTGTTATAATATTATGTTATTAATTGTGTTTTTAGTTGTATTTTGTTGTATGTTCTGGGTTTGGTCCCACTTGTAAGACACTCCGAGTCCCTTCAGGGAGATGGAGGTGGGATATAAAATAATAATAATAACAACAATAATAATTATTATTATTTCCAGGCCACTTTCCAAGTATTAGTTTTCAATCTATTAAAACCTTCATATGTTGGGATCCTGATGTCTCAAAGAGTACCTTATGAGTCTGTTGGCTCCTGAAAACATAACTGGAAGCTTGTCCCCAAATGCCCCTTCTGATAAACCCAGTGGGTTCCTTAGCTCTCTGTGTGTAATTATTTAGGATTTATATGCAAGAATATATGTGCCTTCAAGTCACTTGTCAACTTGTAATGACCTCAAGATTTTATAGGGTTTTTTTTAAAAGGAATACTCAGAGTCATACTTAAAGGAATACTCAGAGTATTAGCCAGGGTTGATCCTGCTTAGCTTCCAAGATTGGACAGGATCTGTTGCCTTTGGGCTATTCAGATACTCCATGTTTATGGACTCTCATCTTTTTGATGTCAAGCAAATATACTTGTTTTCGAAGGCATTTGAGCATTATCTTTTAATGTCAAGAGAATTTCAGAGAGATGTTGAAAGGCTGTGTTCACAGGCTACTCCTAGTCACAGAGCTTGGAAAATACAACTTTTGGTGACTGCAGCTCTCAAAATCCCCCAGGCAATAGCTATACACCTGTTTCTATAATGTTCATTCTAGACTATGAAGGTCGGATTTGTGTATAGCAGATGAACACATTTAATATTGTATAATGTGTTCATCACCCTCCTGACGTTTCACAAGAAAGTCAAGATCTGGCTATTTGAGCAGGCATTTGTTGATGAAATATAATAAAGCAGTTTTTGGTACTTTCTGTGGAGGAGAAAGGTCAGAGAGTGATGCTGCACACGTGTAGAGCTTTGAAAAGTGGGTTTCTGTGCCAAAAAATCAGGCAGGCACTTGTTCCGTGAATGTAACACTGTGATTGGTACTTCTAATCAATGCTGTGACTTGCTAAAGTACACCCCGTGCCTAGCGTGAGATAACGTAGGCTTAGATTGGTCTAACAGTACAAGATGTGCTATTGGGTGATGTTAGTGCCAAAGGGAGAAGAACTGCGCATGTACAGAGGGATTCAGCCCCATCCTTTGCTGGCAAGGAAAGGCAGAATGTGAAATGTTGCTAATCGGGTACATGAGCGTCCCAGGCCACTGATATGTACTGTGAGAAAGAACTAACTTAGAAATGTCCATTGCTCTAATACATAGGTGGGACTTTGAGATGTGATGCTAATGGAAATGTAATGTTTTATTGGATTAATGAAATGCTATGTAACACCAGCCAATTATGATTGTGTAAAATCCATGAAGGAGGGCGGGCTTTTCCGAGATGCCGCCATGGGGGTATATATGTTTTGTACTGAGAGTGACCACAGGGCCGTTTGCCCTTGATCAACAACTTTTCTGTTGCAGCAAAATCCCCACCAGCTGGTGTTTTCAATAAATCTCTTTGATTTCACGAGCAGATGAACAATTTAATATTGTATAATGTGTTCTCATCCCTGCCGCCCGCACGTCCGCGCACCCGTTGGTAAGAGGTCATTCGCCAATCAGGAGTTCCATAACTCCCTAATTTGCTGCTTCAATAAGGCTTAATTGGATATATGGAATGACGACGATGCGATGGGAACTGATTTCAACATGACTCTGAGGCTGCAATTGTATGTTTTTAATTGTTAAATTGTTATTATATGTTTTTGGGGGGGTTGACTTGTTGCTGTGTTATATTGAGGGCAGAGACTGCCTGTGTAAACCGTCCCGAGTCGCTTTCGGGCTGAGAGGAGCGGTATAGAAACGTGACAAATAAATAATGTTAAATTAGTTTTTAATGGCATATGCTATTATTTATTGTGTTGATTATGGCTTATATCCATTTTTATTTACTTATATTAATTATGGATTTTGTATGTGTGCTGGAAGTAATACTAAGACTGTTTCTTGCAGTGGGAAGCAGTATGATGATGATAATGATGGTGGTGATTTGTATTATTGTAAATATTCTTACATGACAAGTAAATAGGTCTGACACAACTATCCAGCTAAGAAGGACTGTATCTATCCATATGTGATTTTATCTGTGTGGGAGATTGAAATCTCATGTTTTTATAGTTTTTAGGTCTATGTATTGTTTATTCTATGTGTGGCACTTTGGAGTGCTTTGTAAGCAGCTCTGAGTCCTTTTGGGGAGATGGTGGTAGTGTACTACTACTACTACTACTACTAATTGCAAGCCTGAAAAAGTTACAGAAAATGAACGTGCCAAACTATTCTGAGACTTCCAAATCCAGACTGACAGGGTTTTGGGAGCACAATACTCCTGACGGCACAATCGTGTTAAAAAACCAAGTATGGATCGCCGATGTTGCAATCCCAGGCAACAGCAGGATTGAAGAAAAACAACTGGAAAAGCTGAGACAATATGAGGATTTAAAGATCGAACTGCAAAGACTCTGGCACAAGCCAGTAAAGGTGGTCCCAGTGGTGATCGATACACTGGGCGCAGTGCCTAAACACCTTGGCCTGCACTTAAATACAATCGGCACTGACAAAATTACCATCTGTCAGCTGCAAAAGGCTGGGATCTGCATGCATTATTCGCTGATACATCACGCAGTCCCAAACACTTGGGAAGTGTCCGACGCGTGATCCAGTACAACAGCCAGTAGAGTGACCTTGTTTACTGTGTACTAATCTTGTTGCGTTTCTAATAATAATAATAATAATCCTGAGAGAGATAACTATTATTTGTGCAAAGAAGGGGCACTGTGTATGCAAGAATTCTCTCCAGTCTAAATGCCAGGGCTTTACCAATGGATCCTAGTGGTGCAGCCATAAACTCTGAAGAGTTCATGCTAAAAACCCCAAATTCCATAGTTCTGAAGCAGATCCAAAGTATACCCCTCAACATAGACTAAAGGAACAGGCTATAGCTATCCCCTGATTTCTGTCATTTAACCAAGTTCTAGATTGGGAGGAAAGGCAAGGCTATGAATAAAGTAAGTTTAACAACACTAGCAGCAACATTTATACAGAGCAAGCCCTCTGGTTAAAACTCCACTGTAAATACCTAAGCATTGAATACAAGCAAACAAACAAACCACTAACAAAGTCTCGCAATTAAGTTAATGGGGTGTGACGGCAATCCTATGCCTAGTTACCTGGGAGGAAGCTCCTTTCAGCTGCCTGGCACTTATGTCTGACTACACAGGTTCAGCCTGTGAAAGGCACAGTACTTCAAATGGAACATCTTCAGCCAGCTACAGTGCAATGTATACCGATTAACAGAAATTAGTCTTGCAAAGAAGTATTAGTGTTTCTTCCATGACCAAACATTTGAGCTGCCAGCCTGTAGTAGGAAGTAGGCAAGCCATCAAAGAATAGGAAATATATCTGTCTTCCAGGGGCCACCCCTACAGAGGGAAGCAATGGCTAATGTGGACCTCAAACCCATGACTATTGCAGACACCCTAATTGTAGGTACTATGAACTTTGACAAGAGGTGGTAGTGGAATCATTAGTTTCTCAAACTGAAGCAGTAACATGCCTTCAGCCAGAACTGCAGCCTCAGCTTGAATGTATTCCTCTTTCCCTGTGCTGTCTGTCACACAAATGTAAAATGTAAAAATCTTCACATTCAGTAAAATGTGAAAGCCCCATTATTACCTTGTTCACTTGTAAGAACAAGGAGGATATGCCAATCACCATGACCTGGTCTGGCAGATGGCATTGTGAGTTCTGAATGGAAAGGGAAAAGGGCCTACAGGGTCCTGCATTCCCCCTTCTGTGACAATCCTGATCCCCTAGAGCAGGGGTGCTCATTATGGTGATCGGGAGCTACTAGTAGATCTTCGGCCCTCTTCCAGGTGATCTTTGGGCCTCACCAACCAGATGGGGCATTCCTGCCATGCGCGCGCACGCCCCGTGCGCACGCGCGCGCATGCCGCTGGCCTCCGCTCCCGCGGTGCTTTTTCCGCCTGCGGGGCATTGCAGGAAGGAGAAAGCGTGAGGTGTGAGGTGGAGTCTTCAAGGCCCCCGCCTAGCACTCCCTCGCCCTCTGCAATGCCCCACGGGAGGAGCCAGCAGCGGGTGCCCGGGAGAGCAAGGAGGAGCCTTCGAAGCCATTGCTGGCTCCTCCCATGGGGCATTGCAGAGGGTGAAGTCTCCCTCACCCTCTGCAATGCCCGTGGGAGGAGCTGGCTCGGGAACCAAGCGCCAGGAGGAGCCTTCAAAGGCTCCTCCTCGTCCCGGCTCCCGTTGCTGGCTCCTCCCATGGGGCATTGCAGAGGGCAAGTGAGTGCTAGGCGGAGGGGCGGCATGCGGGAGGAGCGGCGGCGCGGAGGAGGAGCTGCATGCGGATGGCGCGTGCGTGCGTGCGTGCACGGTAGCTCTTCTTCTATTTTTTTAAAAGTAGCTCGCATGCTTAAAAAGTGTGAGCAGCCCTGCCCTAGAGCAGTGTCTCCCAACCTTTTTTGAGCCAAGGCACACTTTTAACATTTAAAAAATCCTGGGGCACACCACCAACCAAAATGACACTCTAGCGCAGTAATACATATAGTTAACTGACCTTGAGTTTTGGAGTTGTAGTTCACTTATATCCAGGGAGCATTCTGGACTCAAACAATGTTGGATCAGGACTAAACTTGGCATGAATACTCAATATGCCCAAAAGTGAACACAGATGGAGTTTGGGGAAAATAGACAGGGAGCCGGAGGGAGGCCAAGAGGGCACCAAAGAGGAGGGGGAGGAGCAGGGCCCTGCGGGGAGCCATTCTCCCAGTTTGTGGTTCCCCAAGTTTCCCCAAGTCTCCCTCCGCTTGTGAGGGAGACTTGGGGAAACAGAGGAGATGCCTCTCATGGCCTGGCTGCTTCCAAACCGCGGTTTGGAAACAACCAGGCCACGAGATTTCCTCCATTTCCCCAAGCCTCCCTCACTAGCGGAGGGAGAGCCTGGGGAACAGGCTCTACCTATTCTTAGACTGCAACTCCCAGCAGTCCTACTGCTCTATCTATCTACCTAACTACCTACCTAACTACCTACCTATCTCTACCTAATCTATCTATCTTGGAAGCAGTGCATATGGATCCTCCTCTTCTCCTAAAGGGCCTGGTCTAGGGGATGCTGGGTGCTGTAGTCCAAAATAGAGTGTGGATATGATATTGTGTGTTTTGTTTTCTGGTGGAGTTGTTTTTGAGCATGCAATGTAATATTTTTTTTTATTTTTTGGCTTTTAAAGTCTCTTCCGCTGTGTTTTTCAGTGCTTTTGTGAGTGACGGTCACTTGTTGACCTGATAGGTCTATTGTGTCCAAATTTGGTGTCACTTCGTCCAGTGGTTTTTGAGTTATGTTAATCCCACAAATGAATATTACATTTTTATTTATATAGATGGTAGACTAAAATAATGTCACCCATATAAAAAGGTAAAATCAAGGTTTTTTGAGGGGAGGGATGTATTTTAAGCCATGAATGGTTGAATCCATGAATGCAGAAATGTGACAGTACTTTTCTAAGAAGGCTGGGACTATGCTTTTCAGATTGGGTATATGTGTACATCAGCTTTCTTCAATCCCAGGCCATTCACCCCTGCCGTGCCTCTCCTCCCTGGCACCTACACCAACTCATGACTTAGGAAAGGTTTTGTAAACTAAAATTCTTATAATTTGCTAGTAATGCTGAAAGGAGCTTTCTGGAAATTATCCTCTAGATGAGTTGACCGAACAAGCACCTGCACTGCTTTTTCCCAGGTCTCCAAAGCTTCCATCTTATGTTGAGGGCTGTTTTGAATAATCTTGCTCATTAAATCCATAATTCTTTCTGCCAGTGTGAAAACTCTTCATAATTCTTTCTATTATTATTCTTCTTTGAAAAATGGGGAACTATATTATATGTTACTGACAAGGGCTCTCAAAACAACTCACCATAAAACAATTAAAATGCAATTAAATCAAGAAAACCAGCCTTTCTTTCCTTCTGATTATTCTCTCTACATCCAAAACAGAAGGAGACAGGTCAGAGTATAGCACACATTTCTACAGTTTTCCTTCTGTCTTAAATATATAACTTGCACTCTGTTCCTACTGAGCACCTGGAGCAGTGAAATCAATCAAAACATATAATACAAACAAGAAACACTGGAGCAATAAACGATCTATTGTATCCCATTTAAAAGTAGTATTTAATTTAAACTGAAGGGTGATGTAGGCAACATTCACAGAACATTAAAAACATTGATGGGTAAAGATGGTCTTTACTTTATTGAAGGGCCCCCTGGTGGCACAGCGGGTTAAACCACTAAGCTACTGAACTTGCTGACTGAAAGGTTGACAGTTCAAATTTGGGGAGCAGGGTGAGTTTCTGCTGTTAGGCCCAGCTTCTGCCAACCTAGCAGTTCGAAAACATGCTAATGTGAGTATATCAATAGGTACCGCTGTCATGTCAGCCACATGTCCTTGGAGGCGTCTATGGACAATGCCGGCTCTTTGGCGTAGAAATTTAGATGAGCACCACCGCCCAGAGTCAGACACATAATCTGCACAGCTCTCAGAAACAATAGTAAATCACCTCCAAATATTCCTAAAATTCTGTGAAACTCATAAACTCACCTGAAGGCATACACACAAACGCATAGTAGATACACTTTCCCTATCCTGCCGCAGACATGCTGTGACTTTTAGTGTCACCCCACTCTTTTCTCTGCCATTCCTTGTTTTATTTCTGGTCTTGCTACTAAGCCATTTCTGGGGCTACTTTTGTTTTGATCAGATCAAAGCATTGTGTAAAGCAGACAGGGTTTGAAACGGGGAAAGTCTTAATCTAATTTGTTACTGCAGGATGACTATGGCCGCGACAAAACAATAAACAAGGCTCAATATAACTTTTGTGCAGCTCACATCTGTATTAGACAAGTGAGCAGAGTCAATCAACCCAATGCAAAATGAAGACATCATCATCTAGGGTGTTCTGCCTTTTATGGGTACACCTCCTGAGGCTTTCTTTTAGAGTCACTTCAGAAGAGTCACACTGAGGATCTGGGTTCTTCTAGTTTCTAGCAGTTATCTGGCTGTGATGGCAAGAAAGTCATGTCCATTGAAGAACAATGGAAGAATCCCAACCCAACACAACAGAGCACAGAGTTCAAAAGAGGAGCAAATAATGTTGACAAATGCAGCGCCCAAACACGAATCAAAGAACAGGAAGGCCATGAGGACTAATTCAGCCGGAGAAGTCAGCTATAGCAGAGCATCTGATGAACCAACGTGGACACAACGTATTATTTGAGAATGCAGAAATGCTGGTCCACTCCAACAACCACTATGTCAGAATACACAGAGAAGCTACTGAAATCCACAAGTATGTGGACACTTTCAACAGAAAGGAGGAAACCATAAAAATGAACGAAATATGGATACCAGTATTAAAACTCTAAAATCAGGATAGTAAATAAAGAGGAACACTCAAATAATTCCTGAAATGAAACAGTCAGGGCCAGCTAACACCTCCCAACAAAGGATTCCCCTAGGCAGGAAGCAGCCAGTCTTTGAAGCTACAAGAACCGGTGCTTGGCCGCTGTGTCGAACTGGATGAGGGCGAACAAATTGAAATTGAATCCAGACAAGACAGAGGCACTCCTGGTCAGTCGAAAGGCCGAACAGGGCATAGGGTTACAGCCTGTGTTGGACAGGGTTACACTCCCCCTGAAGTCGCAGGTTTGCAGTTTGGGTGTGATCCTGGACTCATCGCTGAGCCTGGAACCCCAGGTTTCGGCGGTGACCAGGGGAGCATTTGCACAGTTAAAACTTGTGCGCCAGCTGTGCCCGTACCTTGGGAAGTCTGACTTGGCCACGGTGGTCCATGCTCTGGTTACATCCCGTATAGATTACTGCAATGCTCTCTACGTGGGGTTGCCTTTGAAGACTGTTCGGAAGCTGCAACTAGTCCAACGGACAGCAGCCAGGTTGATAACAGGAGCGCCATTCAGAGAGCGTACAACTCCTCTGTTGTGCCAGCTCCACTGGCTGCCAGTTTACTACCGGGCACAATTCAAAGTGCTGGCTTTAGCCTTTTATTTTTATTGCTGTAATCCGCCCCGAGCCTGCAGGGAGGAGCGGAATATAAAATTGACTAATAAATAAATAAATAAATAAATAAATAAAGCCCTAAACGGTTCGGGTCCAACTTACCTGTCCGAATGCATCTCTCCCTATGAACCATCGAGATGTTTAAGATCATCTGGAGAGGCCCTGCTCTCGGTCCCGCCTTCTTCGCAGGCGCGACTGGCGGGGACGAGAGACAGGGCCTTTTCAGTGGTGGCTCCTCGGCTTTGGAACGCCCTCCTAAAGACATCATCAGATCGGCCCCTCCCTCCTTATGTTTCACAAGAAAGTCAAGACCTGGTTATTTGAGCAGGCATTTGTTGATGAAATATAAGGCTTAATTGGATATAAGGAATGACGACGATGTGATGGAAACTGATTTCAACATGACGCTGAGGCTGCAATTGTATGTTTTTAATTGTTAAATTGTTATTATATGTTTTTTTTTTCTGGGGGGTTTGCCTTGTTGCTGTGTTGTATTGAGGGCAGAGACTGCCTGTGTAAACCGTCCCGAGTCACCTTCGGGCTGATAGAAACGTGACAAATAAATAAATAAGGCCATTCAGTGCTAATCAAGGTGGCCAATTGCAACATTAACACTTGCCTCAAGCAGACAAGAGTTCTTTCGCCCACCCTGGACATTCCACAGATATATAAATCCCACTTGCCTAGATTCCAACAGACCTCACAATCTCAGAAGGGAATGCTTCTGGAACATGGCCATACAGCCCAAAAAACATACAGCAACCCAGTGTTGGCATACTACTCCTCAATCACAGAACCTGGAAAATTTAGCTTTTTTTGGACCGCATTTCCCAGAATCCCTCTAGCAAATTTTGCTCTATTGGCAAGATTAATTCACTAATCAGCAACTAGCTTATCCTCCTTGCAAAGGCTATAAAAGTGGTAGAAGACACCTGGAGATGGCCAGCTTTCTCTATGTGACACCTCCTCCCAGTCACTTTTGGTACAAGGGCCTCTTCCATATACACACCATGGCTGAGATCGCTACTGTAGCCTCCCCACTTCTGAAAGCACAGGCATGTAAATGTCAACTGTGACATATCAGGCATTAGGGTCCCAAAGAATGTCCATACAGTTACTAAGAGAATTAATTGTCTTGAGGCTTTTTGGAGTTTATGCAAACAGCTCAGATCTCCAGTAATTTATTTGCTTGACCTGTAAGGTTAAGCATTGTTTTCTTTAATTGTTTGTTTATATATTGCATGATTGCCCACAGGTGTCCCCCAAGGAATGTACAAGAAAATCACAATACAAAAACAAGTCAACAAGATTTTTTAAATAAAAAAAACATGTTTAAAGTCATACAGCTGAGAAATTTAATATTTTTTTTACATGTTTCAAAATATCTGTATCTTGCATAAGATACAGGGATCTCAGGTCATGCACAATATTATCAACTTAATACTGTTTGTCTGACCAGGGACCACTTTGACCAGGGACCACTCTCCTACATTAGTAACAAAAGGGTTACGAATCAGTTTTTGGCCAACTTTAGATTTGGTTTGGTTATTTGGGATGCTGATTTAGAAAATTGCATTAGATAGACCACATCAGCTCTAGTTTCTGATACAGAATATATGCCATCCAGTAGTCGCCATCTGCTCGCCCACGTAAAATCATATTTAATAATGTAGAGCTGATGTGGTAGTAGTAATCTTTTGTGGGTAGTCAGCCTCTCTCCTTCTGACATCCCCATTGCCTTGGCACTATCAGAGGGATTCGCGAGACCAGTCACTCTTGTTGCTGCGTGATTTTGAGGCAACAGTGTAGTAATGGACAGGCAATGGACAGTATTTTCGTTCTTGTGGACCATTGCTGCTCTATGGACCACAAGTTGGAAACCATTGCCCTAGAAGTTTGGGACAGATGAATCCAACCTGACTTCCCATGGGTAATGATGATGATATTTACTTATATTCTTCCTTTCCCCCTCAAAGCTCTAAGGAACTTAAGAGACTATACATGGTTTACAACAAAACCCTTAGTCATACAATTTCAATAAAATATGGAGCACCGGTGTTTATAACCGGATATGGGATACACAAGTGCAAATATACAATACATAAATTGTTAAAGGGTGAGATATTTCTTAACAGCTGAACATGGATTTTTTAAAAAGCTATAAAGGCTGGAATATATCATCCTGGAACACCATTATATTTGAGGTGTGCCTTTTCTTCATAGCACATAACAGTCAGGTCTTCTGAATATTATAAAAGAAGTATAGTCAAGATGTACACCCCTCTTTAACAGTCTATTTCTGAATTAAATGAAAGCTATGGCTATGATTCCTTTTGTATGTTTCCTTGGCACTCAATCATACTGAACTCCATTTGACTTATTTTTGAGAGATCATTCCCATGGCTGTGCTAGAAGGCTGTAGTATTAATGCCACAATAAACATTCACAACATCAAGCTGTAAGGCTAGATTTTGCTCCTATTTGCTGAAACAGTTATATGAGAAAAGGTACTTATTTACATTTGTGTTTCATTGCCCACTGTTTATGACTCCTGGGCACAGGTAAGAGTTCCAAGAGCAAGTTCCTGCTACAGAGAAAACCTTGTCACATGTATTCACCAACCAAGCCTCTCAGGATGATGGGACATGCAACAGGCTCCCTCTGAGGAGTCCAGATTATAGGCAGGTTTATATGGTAGGAGGAGGAGCAAGAGCTCTTTTGGCCCTAGTCCATTTTTTAAAATAGCATTGTTTCCATGCTCAGGACTCCTCCTAAATCACAGATCATTTTATTACTCTATGGAACAACAAGCTCCACCTAAGATTCCTGTATTCATATTAGCAGGTGGAAAACCATGACTCTCCAAATTATGCTGAACTATTACAAGTTGAGCATCCTTTATTTGCAAATTCAAAAACATGAAATACTCCAAAATTGTATACATAGATGTGTCAGATAGGGATATCTTTTCTTTCTGATGGTTCAAGATACACATGCTTTGTTTGAAGCACAAAATAATTTTTAAAATACCTTCATGCTAGGTGTGTTAGGTGTACATGAAACATACATATGTAGGTTTTGTGTTTAGACTTGGGTCCCATCTCCAAGATATTTCATTGTGTATGTGTATGTTCAGATATTCAAAAATCCAAAAACAATCCGAAATCCAAAACAGTACTGATCCCAAACATTTCCAATAAGGGATACTCAACCTACTGTATATTACAACAACTTTTACCACTGCTTAGGCTTGTAGGAAATGGTGGCAACTTGAACTCAACAGCATCTGGAAGTCTGCTGATTCCCTACCTCTTACACATTTTAACCAAGCAATCAGTCATTTCCAATGAAATTTGGCCTTTGATTCTTCCCATGTTATAGGATTATGCAGTGTTTGGATTTGATGCCTTCTTGCTATTGCTAAAAGACTCACATTCGAAGACTGGAAGAACCAACATTCACCAGTCAGTATTCAATGTCAGAAGATCTTAACTGCTTTAGCCAAGAGTTAACATGTATTTCACAGTCATCAGCTCTAACTAGATTCATTTTTGGACATATGGTCAGCTTACATTAATGTATACGTCCAGTCCACTTCCCTATCCTATGTATTTCTCTCCCTTTTTGTCTATTATTTTCCTCTCTTTCCTTCTCTTCCATATGCATGCACTCCAGTGGGGGCATGACTACCTACCATTGACCCATTCCTCCCTTTTTTTTGTAATTACACATTTTCATACGTAAAATTTGAATAGGGACACATGAACATTGCCCCATAAGTACACAGACACAGCCTTCTGGACATCCCCCCAAATATAGGTAGCCATCATCTCTGGTAGCTGCTCATTCATCCCATTCATCTAGCACAGCGCATCATAAATTCTCTGATGTAGAGGACCGGCAATTTCCAGTAATATATTGATGCCCATTAGTTACTATTATTTCTTTCTTTTCCAGATGTTCTCCAGGGACTGGAAGATGATATCTCAAGGACCAGTATTGCTCCATGGACTGTCCCTTTGAAGAGCACTGTTCTAGCATAGCTATGCAAGTGTAGGGCCTTTTCTCATTAACATCATATGCAAGGCCCCTGGTGGAGGCATGCCCAACTAGCATTATCACATTTCCATCAAATTTTCACTGATCATATGACAACGTTGTTTGAAAATCCTTAAAAGCTTAAAATTAAGAGTCCAAGTTAGGATATAATTTGCATTCCACAATAACTAGATAAACAATAACAGGACAAATGAAGTTTCAGAAAGGTTGTTGTTCACCAAAGACATTATTGCAATCACCGTTCTCTTCACCAACATCCCTGCCACCACAAATAAACAGACCTTCCAAAGTTACAAGCCCATCTACACAGTCAGAATAGTTCAATGTCCTATCAACAACTAGATTACTTCAATGCCAACTCTAAGTCTTGAGAACAACTAAGAGGTTCATTTATTTGCAGACACAATAGCAATCCCACAGCAGCCAGTGATATGCAATGCCTTCCACATCGGCACATGGATGCATCTATATCTAAAATGCAAGGAATAGCCACTTACCACTTTGAAGTCATCTGGTCCACAGGGCTCCCCACGGAACAAGCAGGAGAGCAGCATTTCCTGAATGTCATGGCCAGCTCGGTCTGAGAATTCCCGCATGTTGAAGGGTTTGGGCTTGAAGCTGCGGAAGTTTGCTTTCTCCTGCAGGATCTCCAGCTGCTTTTCATCAGCCATTTGGGTGTCTGGAATCTCATACCTGGGGGACAAGATACAATTCAGTCATGGAACAAAGGGGTCTCTGTTGCTCATGGTTACTTCCATACAGAGACAACACATCTTAGCTTTAGTCAGGCCTGGGATTGGGACTATTTATTTCTTTATATTCCGCCCTTCTCACCCCGCAGGGGACTCAGGGTGGATCACAATGCATATATATACAGGCAAACATTCAATGCCCTTTGACATACAAGCATGTAAGACAAGACACACAGAGGCAATTTAACATTTCAGCTTCTGGCCACCAGGGGGAGCTGTCGCACTCCTTCACTCCTTTTACACACTTCCTGGAGATTTATGGCCTCATAAATTAGTTAAATTAGCTTAATACCTTAGCTTTAGTCAGGACTGGGATTGGGACTAGTCAGAATGCAGTGGCCACCAGAGTGACAAAGGAATGGGGAGAAAATGTCAGAGGTATATGTACCACTTGGTCTGCTTCTTGAACCGTAAGCTAACTTGCTGCCCTCATATGCTGCCAAAAAATGCTGTCCTCTCATCAGTGTCACAATGAACCCCCAGTTGGCTCAGCTTCAGAGAGTCAACATGATGCAGTGTTTGAGTGTTGGATGATGATAGTAGGAAGCAGAGTATTAATCCCTATCCAGCCACAGAAGCCCACTGGATGACCTTGGGCAAACCACACTCTCTCACCTAGGAGGAAGTCAAAGGCATACCTGATCTGAATAAATCTTGCCAGGAAAGCTCCCATTATATAGTTGCCATAAATTGGAATCAGTGTGAAGGTATTTTACAATAGCAACTGCTTGGCATGGGCAGATGGAAGGGGGAGGATAAAGCAAACAATGCTTTGAGTTGGCTTTTCTAGCCCCTTCTGTCCCTCCCTCGAGTGTACTTGTGCATCATAGTGTACATGTAATCACTAGTCCAACTACAATAAACCTATTAAATCAATGAGTGGATGATAAGTAAGCATTTAAGTAAATCCAGTGGTTTCAATGGCATTCCTCTTGTTGGGGCAAGTAGCTGGACTTAGGCAGTCTCTTCTGAGAGGGAGTCAATAGAGAGCAATTATGATCTGGAGATTTCTGTTCCAAAATAAGATGGGGAACTCAGCTATAGCATATATGAAAGAAAATATGGTGTATTGTTGAAGGCTTTCATGGCCAGAATCACTCTAACATTATAACAGTACATAAAGAACAACACTCAAACACCTAAAATCTGTCAGGCCATCAAATGCTAATCATTCACACCTAGCTCCAACAGACAAAAATTCTTTCTCTCACCCTGGTCTTTCCGCAGATATATAAATCCAATTTTCCTAATTTCCAACAGACCTCACAACCTCTGAGGATGCCTGCCATAGATACAACCAAAACGTCAGGAGAGAATGCTTCTAGAACATGGCCCTGCAGCCTGAAAAACCTACAACAACCTAAATATGGTGTAATTAAAGCCCTCTGGAATAGAAGACTCCTTCAGTCCTATAAGAGTATCTAGGTCAGGGGTGCTCATTAGGTAGCTCGGGAGCTACTAGTAGATCTTTGGCCCTCTTCCAGGTGATCTTCGGGCCTCACCAGCCGGATGGGGCGCTCCTGCCATGCGTGTGCAGACCCTGCATGCACGCGCGCTCCTGCTGCTCGCTTCTGCTCTCGTGATGCTTCTTTTGCCTGCGGGGCATTGCGGGAAGAAGGAAGCACGAGGCGGGGCCTCTGGAGGGAGCGCCCTGCCTCTCTCTCATCCAGAAGCAGCTGTGCAGCCTCCGTTGCCAGCGAGACAGGCAGGGTGGAGCGCTCCCCCTGTTCCCCCCCCCTCGTGCTTTCTCCTTCCTGCAATGCCCCTCAGGCGGAAGAAGAGCTGCACGGGCGGAAAAAAGCAGCAGGAGCACACGTGGTGGCAAGAGCGCATGGTGGCGGGAGTGCACGGGAGCGCGCGGGAGCAGGTAGATCTTTTGGACTTGGTTGCTTTAAGAGTAGCTCGCATGCTGAAAAAGTGTGAGCACCCCTGATCTAGGTGTTCAAATCAAAACAAACAATACAACAGAAACTTATGGTATCTTAATGGTTTACCAAGGTATTATGGCCTAAAGCTTTTGTAGATTATAGTTCACTTCATCAAAAGAGAGTTCAGACCCCACACTATATAAATGAATTAATGCATGCATGCATGCATAAAATGACCAAAAATAAAATGCAAAACAAAACCCTGCATATTGCTACATCACAGAAAACTTTAGCAATAAAGATTTCATTCTGCACCTGCAATCAAGATGACCAAAACTCTTTTCTTTAAAAAGGAAACCTGCTATTCCCTTGTTTGTATGAAGGCCCTATCAGATACAAAAGAGCAAATGTTCAAAAGTATGTGCATGCTGTGAGCTTATATTCCAGAAGGAGGCAGTCAAAATGTTTTAAGTATATGCTTGGAAATGCTTACATGAACACATTCTTTAAAGCCTGGGTATATTTTAAATGCCATTATACAATTAGGATCAGCTACAGCTAACAGCAGTCACACCTTTCATGGCAATCTTTTTCCCAGCCTGGCTTCTTCAGGATACCTTACAAATGCAGGATGGGAATAACATTTAAACAGACTTCAGGCTTCTTTCTTAGCACAGTAACAATCTCTAGAAACCTTTAGTCACCCAAAGTCTTCTGAAAAGTTGTAGCACAACATCCTTGAATATTTTCCTGGTAGGCCTGGCCCTCTAGGCAGTGAGAAGGTGCATTGTAAAATTTGAGCAGCTTGATACCACTATGGAATTCTGGGAGTGGTAGTTTTACAAGGTCTTTACCCTACTCTGCTAAAGAGTGCTGGTGTCTCAGCACATTACAACTCCTGGGATCCATAACACTCAGTCATGACAGTTAAAGTGGTGTCAAATTGATTTAATTCTACAGTGTAGATACACCTACTCAGTTTACTTTAGACCAGCGTTTCTCAACCTGGGGGGTTGGAACCCTGAGGGGGGGGGGTGTTGCGAGGAGTTTTTAGAGAGGTCACCAAAGAAAACATAAATCTCTGATAGTCTTAGGAATCCCTTTGGCAGGGAAGGCTGAAGATCTCTCTTACTGGCTTTCTCTTCCTTTTTGAAAACAGATGGCAACTCCTCCCACCAAAAGCCCTCCTTTGGCTGTGATTGGCTGGCCTCTCAGCCAAGGGGAAGACTGTTTCTGAGACTCCAAGCAGAGAGGGGAGAACAGGCGTGCTTGGCACATGGTAGTGTCGTGCCCATGTGCAGGTGAAAGAGAGTGTGTGAGAATGGAGGGAAGCTCGCACCAGCGAGTTTCTGCAAGGCATTCAGGTTCTGTCTGGGAAGTTTGGCCCAATTCTATTGTTGGTGGGGTTCAGAATGCTCGTTGATTGTAGGTGAACTATAAATCCCAGCAACTATATCTCCCAAATGTCAAGGTCTATTTTCCCCAAACTCCATCAGTGTTCACATTTGGGCATATTGGATTTTCATGCCAAGTTTGGTCCAGATCCACCTTTGTTTGAGTGCACAGTGCTCTCTGAATGTAGGTGAACTGCAACTCCAAAATTCAAGACCAATGCCCACCAAACCCTTCCTGTATTTTCTATTGGTTGTGGGAGTTTTTTGTGCCAGGCTTAGTTCAATTCCATTGTTGGTAGAGTTCAGAATGCTCTTTGATTATAAGTTAACTATAAATCCCAGCAACTACAACTCCCAAATGACAAAATCAATCCAACCCTACCAATATTCAAAGTTTGGTCCAGTGAATGAAAATACATCTTACATACTATATATTTACATTACAATTTATAACAGTAGCAAAATTACAATTGTGAAATAGCAATGAAAATAATTTTATGGTGGGGTTGGATTGATTTTGTCATTTGGGAGTTCCACAACATGAGGAACTGTGTTAAGGGGTCGCAGCATTAGGAAGCTTGAGCACCACTGCTTTAGACCTCTTTATGCAAGAGTTACACAGCTGTTTCTTCTGGGTTCCCTGCTGCTCTATGAAAAATATAGTTGGCCAACAGCCTGTCTTTGTTGTTCTTCCAAACATAGCTGTTTTCTCAGGTGCAGGGAAGGATCCACATCCAAATGGCTAGGGCCAAACTAAGAGCCCAGTCAGTGTCTATGCGCAGGATAGGGAGGGGGGAGCAGAGAGAGGTGGGGGCCTCTTTTGTTGCTTTTATCTTAGGAGGACAAATATCTTGGCCAGGCTTTCTGAAGAGGTCAGAGCAAAAGTCTTAAACTTGGATTTATTTTCAAAAGCAGTCAATAACATAGGCCAACAACAAAATGTTCTTAGTGCCTTGGTTTTTAGGCCTGTTCCTGGGCTTATTTACAGCAGTGATACAGAAAATTGCATTGGATACACAGCATCAACTCTAGTTTCTTAGATGAGGTTATCATTATTTTCTTATGGGTAAGCAGATGGCAAGTGTTATATGGCATACTGTATGTTCTGTATCTCACAAACTAGGTCTGACAGGGGAAAACTGGTGCCATTTATGGAATCGGCAGGTCAAATATATCCAGAAACAGATCCAACATTTGAGGCACCTAAATGTGTGCTAGCCAGTATAATGATTACTTTCTACTGGGCCTGAAGTATTTACTTGGGCCTGAAGTCTGCCAGTGTCCCAGAGCAGGAAGGTAAATCTGTGGCAGGCAGGTTCAGAAGTCTCCTCCAGGAACACACCTCCTTTTATATTAGATCAACAGTGGGCAAAATGTGAATGCTAGAACAGGGAACTGGCACTTTACCTGCAGAACCCAATAAAAATAAATTGGAATGCTTTCAAGGAAGGCCACGGGCAGCCACCAAGCCACCCCAAAGGCAATTTAAATAAATAAATAAATAATCTCCGCCCGTTCTGCTTTTGGAATAAATCAAGCAATTTGACAAGGCTTGCGCTCCTTTGCTTATTTTGCATAAATATGATTAATTGTGTGCAACATTCTGAACCAAGACACCAAATTACATTTGCATGCGAGTTATGCAAAGGGAGGAAGGGACTCAACAGATAAAGGAATACAACAATTGCTCGTGAGAATGGAGCAGCAAGTGAAGGAGTCCATGAAGGGTCTGCAAATCCCACTGCCTCAGCTTCATGCACAACCTCACAATTGCAAAAGCCAGAAGCATGAAGTTCTATTTCCATCCCCGCCCCCAATATTTCCTACTAAGATTCTTAGAAATTGAAATTCATCACCAGATGGCACATTGTGCACATGGGAAACCATATTAGATCAGTGGTATAGGTTGTGAATTGCTACACACACACTCACAGCCCGATACTTCTTCCTGGTAACTGCCTCCCTCTGCTATCAGATAGCAGTTACCAAAAAAGGGGCATGCTTCTGTTACTTCTGTGGGATGAGAAATGAGAAACCCAAGCCTCACTGGCTACCCAAAAGAAGGACTGGATAAATTCTATGTCTCCTCTTTCTATTCAAGGATTCAAGGAGACTGTAAATCAGGCATGGGCAAACTTCATCCCTCCAGGTGTTTTGGACTACAACTCCCACAATTCCTAACAGCTGGTATACAGTTAGGGATTGTGGGAGTTGTAGTTCACAACACCTGGAGGGAAGAAGTGTGCCCGTGCTTGTTGTAAATGATCAGGAATAAAATGCTAGGGTAGTCTCCATGTAATGCTGCTCATACGGAAATGTGTTGGATTTGACCCCTATTCTTTAAATATAATGGATGGCATGGAATCCTGAGTTAACCCAAGGCCATGTGGCCCATCCACACACAAAAGAATGACTGATGCTAATGTTTAGAATGGATTGTCACTGGATACAGCTACAAAAACAGGTCAAATGCTTGTAGGAGGCAAGTATCAACAGCTGTTTAGTCCTGGTTGAGAAACAATTATTGAGTGGTAATATACCTTTCTACATAGAAGTGGGGAGAGAAAAGGCAATACGGGAAGATTGTTGCTTTTCCATAAATTTACACATAAGTATTTGGTTGTCCATCAAGGGAAATGGACTACAAACAACAAAGACCCTTTGTCCACTCCATCTGGTCTTTTCTGTTCTTTCCTATGTTTTGGAACAAGCAGTGGTCTCTGACAGTTTGACATTTTGTATGGGGTAACATTGTGGTGCAAGGGACAGTCTTCTAAAAGAAAGGAATGTCCTGTGGGAATGGCTATTTTGATCAGCCAAGATATGGGTTCCATCTGTCTCCTCAAACTAGGGAATTAAACATTGCCTAGGAAACACTGGCCACTGAGTCACAGATGCCATTATATTGCCAAATGGCTTGCAATCTCCTCTATCAGAGAGCTGTCCCAAATACTTATGTCTAAATTCCATAAATTTGCACATAAGTATGTGGCTGGCCACTCATGGAAATTGACTGTGAACAACAAAGACTCTTTGTCCTCTCTGTCTGGTCTCTTCTGTTATTTCCTGTATTTTGGAACAAGTGATAATGAGACATTTTGTGTGGAGTGACATTTTGCTTCAAGGGACAGTCTTGCAAAAGAAGGGGATGTCCTGCAAGAATGGCTATTTTGATCAGCCAAGATATGAGTTGTATCTGTGCCCTCAACTTGGGGGAATCAAAACAGATAGGGCACACTGGCCACAGTGTCACAGATGCCATTGCAGTAGCAAATAGGCTTGCAATCTCCTCTACCCTCTGGTCCCATATCCAGTTTTTAAAAAGTATTGAAACTGAGTAATAAAACTTAGTTTCATCCATTCAGTTTTAGAAAGCCATGCAAAACTTTGGTTTTCACACCTCTCTGCTTTTAAGAATTCAATTGGACCACAGTAAACTCACAGCCAAAGAGTTGCAATTCCTTCCAGCAGAGGGCAATAAGGAGTCTACTAGATGAAATGCAAAGCCGGGGTCCAAAGGGTTCATGCTCCTCCTGAGCACTTCACCACAGTCTCTAGAATGGGTTTAGCTGCCCACTCATGCTGACCACTATTTCCAGAAAACCCAGATTCTGTCTTGCCCGCTCAGACTTATCTCCTGCTCACTAGAGCTGTCTGCAGGTCTTAAGAGGCAATGTGTTTCTCTTTCTCCCGATCTACCAGGTGGCTGTGTGAAACTGGGTGGGATTACACTAGGGAGCCTGCCAAAGCGAGGCTTCTGTTGGGCTCTGGATGATGCCACCTTCTTTGCACAGGACAGCCTTCTCCAGCCAGGTGCCATACAGAAGTGTTAGGCCGCAACTTTCATTATCTCTGCATATTTGGAGCAGCAAATTGGGAAAGGAACAGGTTGGAGAATGTTGCTAAAGACACCAAGTCTGTTATGTATCAAGGTAGCAGAGAATATGAGACAGCAGGCACTGATGGGCAATGCATGGTTGTCCAGATGGTGCTGGGCTAAAACTTCCATCAGCACAATAAGCTAGGGATGATGGCCAGGAGGTGCACTCTGACAACATCAGATGGGGCATATTTCTCCATTTTCTGCACTGAAGAATGGATGGAGCAAAGAATACAGCCCGGAGTGTTCACAGTTGGAGTCCCAGAATGGAAATCTCAGATAAATGCATGGAAACGGGAACACACGGTGCCAGTGATGCTACACTGTCATAGAGTTGGGTACATTTGTGAAGAACCAGATTGAGAAAGCAGGCATCCATTTCCAGCCTGGCATGTGGCCATAGGCAAATCAGCAAGCCCCATGTAAGGCCCGCATACATTGCCAAGCTGGACCATGGACAGAAAAGCTCAGAAAACATGTGCTGAAGCACTCCAGACACCTGTGTCCTCATTGTGAAAGACCATGCGAATATCAAATAGGTCTTCACAGTCACTTATGGACCCACTGCCAAGACTCAACCCTTGGAAGACAATCAAGATGAGTGACAGCGGTTCTCAGCCTGTGGGTCCCCATGTGTTTTGGCCTTCAACTCCCAGAAATCCTAACAGCTGGTAAACTGGCAGGGATTTCTGGGAGTATTAGGCCAAAACACCTGGAGACCCATAGGTTGAGAACCACTGGCCTACGATGAAATGACACCTGCACGCTCTGAGGTGTAGTTCATGCTGTCTCCTGTTAATCCACGAACCCAGTGTCGGGCACATACTAGACGCACAGGTGCACGAACTGTTGACTGCTGCCCCACCGTGAAGGCCTCCATGCCCACCTGCCCGTTCTACCTGTTATTGAGAAGGGCCAGGAGCTCCCCGGCGTGGTACAGGTCGTTCTTGGTCACCCGACTGAAGCGGAACTCGTTGAGGTTGCAGAACGTGACGGCCGGGAAGGTCATGTGGGTGGTGGCCACCTCGTCCAGCTTGGTGACGTGGGGGTAGCAGAAGTAGTGCTGGATGCGCTCGTTGCAGACAAAGAGCAGCAGGGCCAGGGAGCCCAGGAAGCAGAGGGTCCAGAAGACACGCTTGACGGAGAGGCGCTCGTAGGAGAAGATGTGCGAGAGGCCGTGCAGCGTGGAGCTGCTGGCAAACGCTTCGATGCTCACCGGCTGCCCGTTCTCCACCTCCTCCTCGTCCACCTTCAGGTCCATCATGGTCCAAGCGGGGCAGGCGGCTGGCGGGCTGGCAAAGAGGGGGGAATGGTTATGCAGGGAGATGCCCAGGTGGCACCTGTTTGGCAGCCCTTGAGGCCCCCTCCCCTCCCTCCCGCCCTCCTTCCTTCTCAGGGGCCAGAGAGATGCTCCTGGGCTTGTTCCTCTGCCCACTGATGGCCCTTGATGGCTGGGGATCCTCCAACCTCCCTCCTGCCTTCCCTCTCTCTCCATCCCAGGGAAAGATGCTCCGGTGCTTCCTCCCATCCTCGCACCACCTGGGCGGGGATGATGGGATTCTCCGCCCGTCCTCTCCCTCTCCCCCGCTCCCTTCCTCCCCCTTTTCCATCATGCCGAGCTTTCCAACCTGGAAGCAGCAGCAGCGGCGGCGGCGGCGGCGGAGGCGGCGAGGGCCAAAGCACGGCCAGCCTCGGGCGCTCCTCGTCGGAGGAGGCGGGGGGTCGGCGGCCGTCTCCGGTTTTTCGGGGCTGCCAAGGCGGAGAAGGAGCTGGAGCCAGCCCCGGAGGCACCTGATGGGGAGGCGGCAGTGGCGGGGAAACCTTCCTCCTCTTCTTCCTCCTCCCGCGCCTCTCCTCTTCCTCCTCCTCTTCCTCTTCCTCCGGGGAATCAAAGCAAGGCGGCGGAGCCCCTGAGCCAGCGAACGGCGGCTGCCTCCTCCTCCTCCCCGCCAAACACATGCATCGCCTCCTCCTTCTCCTCTTCTTCCTCCTCCTTTGGTGGCGGAGAGCGGCGCCGTTTCTTCCAGCGGGAAGGAAGGGAGGAAAGGGCTCTCTCTTGCCGGATCCTCAGGAATTAGGCATCTCCGCCGGGCCCGGCTGGACTGGCACCGAGTCCTCCTCCTCCTCCTCTTTTCCCGGCTGGTGCTGGTGCTCAGGGAGGCGTGTGTGCCTGTGTGTGTGTGCGCGCGCGTCTTTGCGCCTGTGCGGGAGGAGGAAGAGGAGGCTCGGGAGGGATGGCGAGGAAGAGGGACCCAATCTGGAAGCTCCGGGTGGCTCGGTGTCTGCGCGCGCGTTGGCGGCACGAGCTGCCCAGGGACGCAGGCAGGCAGGCAGCCTCAGCCCTCCCCCTCTCTGCCTCTGTATCTCTATGCGATAGGCTTTTGGTGCTCGTCCACGCACTCCTCTCCCGCACATCCTTCGGCCCAGAGTCTGGCCTCCCCCACGGGAAGATTGCAAAGGGCCGGCTGCAGGCACACCGGCTGCAGGCACACCGTGGGGGCGCCGGCGTGTGCTTCCTGAATGCCCAAATGTTCACCGTGAATTGGAAGAGACCACATGGGCCATCCAGTCCAAGCCCCGCCATGCAGGAAAAAGCACAACCAAAGCACCCCCGACAGATGGCCTCCCAGCCTCTGCTTCGTAGTCTCCAAAGTAGCAGCCTCCACACACTCCGAGGCAGAGAGTTCCACTGCTGATCAGCTCTCACAGCCAGGAAGTTCTTGCTCATGTTCAGGTGGAATCTCCTTTCCTGTACTTCGAAGCCATTACTCCCAGTCCTAGTTTCCAGGGCAGCAGAAAACAAGTCTGCTCCCTTTTTCTTGTGACATGCTTCCAAATGCTTAAATAATGCACCTCGTTGGCCTTCTTTTCTCCAAGCTAAACATACCCAGTTCCCCCTGCCCAGGCATGTAGCCAGGGGGGGCTAAGGGGGCTCCCCCCCCCCCCCCCCCCCGAAATTCTCAGGGTGGTCCGCGAAAAGGCCTTACTGGTACATTATTTAAACTGTTATGTTTATTCATATCATGATCTGATCACCATGCTCATTATATCCCACATTAATGGGGTTATTGGGATAACAATACAAAAGGTTTGCTAGGGTAGACCCTCTTCCACCCAGTCTCAGCCCCCAACCAAACTCAGCCCCCCCCGAATCAAAATCCTGGCAACGGCCCTGCCCCTGCCAGTTCTTATGGGTTTGGCTTCTAGACCTTTGGTTGACATTTAATTATTTATTTACCCCATTTATACCCCCACACACACACACTCTACCCCAAAGGAGACTTAAGGCGGCTTACATATAGGCAATGCCCTTTCATATCCAATGGCATGTGTGTGTGTGTCAGGTGTGACTTGAAAACTGCCAGTCGCTTCTGGTATGACAAAATTGGCCATCTGGACAAGGACATTACCCAGGGGATGGCGGGACATTTTGATGTTTTACCATCCTGTGGGAGGCTTCTCTCATGTCCCCACATGTGCTCTCCCCTGTCGGTCTTCAGTCCTGCTGGCACAAGGGTTTAACCAGGGGCTCCTTAAAACACAATTCCAGAAACATTTAATTTTAAATTTAAATAACATTAATACATATTAAGCATTTTAAACATTTGAAAACATTCCATTCAATATAAATCACACCATCCATAATCATAGTCCAAAGACGTTTTGTAGTCATTGCACATAATCCAAATCTGTTATTGCATTGCGCTATTCTCCAAAACTCTGATCCCAAAGCCAAGTTTTTACTTTCCTTCTGAAGGTTAGGAGGGAGGGGGCCGATCTAATGTTGCTGGGGAGGGGGTTCACTAGAAGAGGGGCCACCACTGAGAAGACCCTGTCTCTCATCCCCACCAGTCGCGCTTGCAAGGAAGGCAGGACTGAGAACAGGGCCTCCCCAGACAATCTTAGTCTCCAAGGTGGTTCATAGGACAACTAAACTGGGCTAGAACCATTTAGGGCTTTATAGGCCAAAGCCAGCACCTTGAATTGTGTTTGGTAGCAAACTGGCAGCCAGTGGAGCTGATGCAACAGGAGGGATGTCCTCTCTGTGTATGCTGCTCTGGTGAGCAGCCTGGCTGCTGCCTGTTGGACCAGTTGACCAACAGTCTTCAAGGGCAACCCCAGAGACATTCTCTGGACATGTTCTAGCTCAGGCATGGACAAACCTTGGCCCTCCAGGTGTTCCTTGCAGCCTACTGGGAAGGCCAAAGTGTGCCCATACGTGTCCTAGCTTCTCAATATCCTTCTTGAATTGCAGGGCCCAGAACGGAACACAGTATTCCAGGTAAGGTTTGACCAAACTAAAATAATCCCATTCCCAGCTAGAGGAAACTCACTGAATCTATGGACTTTACTGCATTCTGTGCAAAGTGAGATTACAAATTGGATTT
This sequence comes from Anolis apletophallus, assembly GCA_030556195.1. NCBI lineage: Eukaryota > Metazoa > Chordata > Lepidosauria > Squamata > Anolidae > Anolis > Anolis apletophallus. Next base: position 135,168,080 of record JARBWK010000001.1, on the reverse strand, counting down.
TGGCCGTTGAAGCACAGGGTCTCACAACACCTGTAACCAAGTATTAATCCACTTCTGGCTCCTTGATGGGATGTTTTGGTCATCTCCAGTGCTCACAAACAAGCCTGTTATTTATTTATTTATACCCTTGTACTGTTTTTTTAAAGTGTCAATAATCAAAACAACCCAAACATCCACCTAAATGTATCACATGGGTAAAGGCACTTTAGCTTCTGCTCTGGCACCGCTTTCCCTTTTTGTGCTAACTTCCTCTCTCTCTCCTCCATGAAATACTTCCTTGCCCCATAGCTTTAGTAATACCTGTTTGATGATAGCTTCATTTTCCCTGTGGAAAACTCAGAAATAATGGCACCATCTGGATGTGGTGTATATTCGTAGCAGACCTTCTAGGAAAAACTGCAGGTGCAAACATATAATGGTGACGTAAGGAAAAAATCAGTAGGTCAACATATTCTTGTTGGTGATAATTTCAAATCAGGTTAGTCTGGCTCAAGAAAGGATTGGGACACAATCATCGATAATTCTTGGACTTCAATGTCCTTCTCTGCATTTTAGCCAAAATGCTTTGATGGTTAGAAGCTGATGCCCAACAAGATCAGATGGGCCACAGGAAGGGTTGGTGCTATCATTAGACAAATGTCTGTTTCCTGGACAAGGTTAACTACTCGCACTCATGCCTAATATCTTGTCTCCTGTCAGGGGCGGTCTAAGGTAATTTTAAATGGTAGGCGAACATTATTTTGGTGCCCCCCCAAAAAAACATTATTTTGCCGCCCCCATGTAAAACAAAAATACAATTATAATATCACAATACCATTAGTAGTATTATATTGTATCAATGTATATACAATATATTATACCATACTCATACTATATTATATCATAATTATATTATACTACATTACAATATAATTATATTATAATATATTGACATTATAATATAATGTAACATTCTATTATATTATTATAAAATAATAAACTATTTATTTAAATAAAATTATCCTCTACTAAATATTTTCATTACTCCTATAAAACTCAAATAACCCAAAATAAAGTAAAATAAAATATTATATACTACTATTTTGTACAATACCACTATACTGCAATATTGTTTGTAATATTACATGTAATATAAAATATATCATTATTCTATTGTTATATTGTATTTGTATTATATTGTATGGCAATATTAAGCAGAACTGTCTAATAATCAACAAGAAATGCAATGTAAATGCATCAAAATCAGAATATATTACCTATCACCCGACTCATAATTCATAGGAGTCTCCCATAAGTCCAAAATTAGGATCCCAATGTAAATGTAAATAGAAAAACAGCCAAAATGTTCAAATGAGGTCGAATACCGGCAGCGGCCTGGGCAAACTTTGGGCCCTCCCTCCCTCCCTCCCTCCTTCTAAGTGTTTTGGCCTCCAACTCCCACAACTCCTCATAGCCTCAGGCCCCTCAGGTCTAGACAGAAATAGAGCCGAAGAAAAGAAGGAGGGAGAGAAGAGGTCACAGAGGAGGAGGAAAGCCCTTCATTCATTCCTTTACTTACACTTCCTTCACTGATTCTTTTCTCCTTCCCTGCAAACGCGTGCGTGCGGGGGAGACAAAGGGAGAGGGGAAGCACTCCCTGCCTGCCCGATAGGGAGTGCTTTGCTTACAGGCTTCTGCGCAAGGGAGCTACTGGGCATGCACGGAGGTTTTCGCGCATGTGCAGTTGCTCCTGTGCTCAACTTCAGCTCCGGAGCAACTGCGCCTGCGTGAAAACCTCCGCGCGTGCCCAGAAGCGGCGTCGGAGTGCACAAAGCCGGGGTCAAAAAGCAGGCAGCTGCAGCACTGTCTAAGGAACATCGGCAGGGCCAGGATGGCTCCCCATGCGGCCAGGATGGCGCCCCCTTCCCAGATGGCGCCCTAGGCGGCCGTCTACTTGGCCTATCTTGTAGGACCGCCCCTGTCTCCTGTGACATCAGGGCCCCTCCCCCAGCACCAATGGCCGCTCTGGGGCCAGAGTAAAGAAGGGGAGCCGAGAAGACAGTTCCATCTTGTCTCCTGCGACATCAGGGCCCCTCACCCAGCAACAATATAATATTATATAATACTAATATTATGAAGGATGTATTAGTATTATGCTAGTAAGGTAGCATGTTGTATGTTCATATGACTTCTAAGCCGCTCTGAGTCCCCTTCGAGGTGAGAAGGGAGGCATATAAATGTCGTAAATAAATAAATAAATAAATAATATGTCTCACATTTTACAAAACAGATGTCATTGCAAACAAATTCATAATTTGAAACTGCTCAATCTTTTCCATATATAGTCCAAGCCACAGAGATGCCTTCCTGAACATTTCCTGGATCTGTGAAACTGCGGATTATAGCAAACCCCATTATTTTCAATAGGGTGAACAATAGAGGTACCAAGAAGAAAGTACGAGAACCCCCAAGTGAAATAAGTAAAGCTGCATGTATTGGTTTTATGGATTTGCTGGTCATACTGCACATATTGCACGAAAGCAGACGCTTAGCATGCAAATCATCAATGTTCAATTGCATTTTTACGAGGGTTAAGAGGAACTAACCTGTATTAAACTATGTCATGCAATGGCCAGTAATATACCCAGGCCTGGTGCAATAATTAAGCCAACAAGTCAGCTGCCTAGAATGTAAACCTCAAAATAATAATTTTGAGAGATAAATCATTGGATACATTCTTAAAAGAATGGAAATGTTGGAAATAATATATATCTGAGGGACAGGAAAAGACTTTATTTACAAATTCTGCAATATAAATGATTAGGATACTGATTTGTTAATATAAAAACAAGCAGAAATAAATCATTTGATTAATGTAAGGAGAGAGAAAAAACATATTTTCGAAGGTTTGCATGGCTGGAACCACTGGTATGCTGTGAGTTTTCTGGGCTGTATGGCCATGTTCCAGAAACATTCTCTCCTGACATTTGCCCTGCATCTATGGCAGGCATCCACAGAGGTTGTGAGGTCTGTTGGAAACTAGGCAAATGGGGTTTATATATCTGTGGAATAATGTCCAGGGTGGGAGAAAGAACTCTTGTCTGCTTATGTGCCAGGGAGTGCAATGTAGCTAGCACTGACCACAGATCCTTCACTGGCCATTTACCATTAAATGTTGGCAACTGGTCCAGCAGTGGTTTGGCTTGCCTTCTCCTTCTCCATGCTTGAAAGGATATGTTTGATTCAGGAATAAAAATCAGAGACTGAATGCACCGTGCTTGGTAAAAACTCCCTTCCTGTGCTGCAGAGCTCTCCTAAAAGCACACACGCTCCACCACTGTTTTGTAGGAGCAGAAGCGGAGAGCAGCCTTTCCTTGGCGTGATCTTGCATTGTAATGAGAAACCTTCAGGCTTGGTCTGGTGATCTCTTGCTACTTATGACTGGATGTCCCTCTGCTTCCTAGTGGAGAAAGAAGAGCTTCCTCCTCATAGGCAGCACATTGCTGTAGCCCTGATCAGCACTGGCCAGCAGCTCTGCAGACAGAAAAAATGCTGCTTGAGAATTCAAGTCTTCCCTGGATCTCACCCACAGCTGTCACTCATGCTAATATACCAGTCACCATCCTAGATATTTTCCCGGTCCATTGGACAGCTGTAATTGGCAGGGGGGAGGGACTAAAATCAAGGGTCTTGGCAAACCTGCTCAAGATACCGGACTCTTGTGAAGCAAAGCAGCAAACCACTCTTCTTCCTCACCCACTTCAAGGTGTATCACAGTGGTTCTCAACCTGTGGGTCCCTAGATGTTTTGGCCTTCAACTCCCAGAAATCCTAACAACTGGTAAACTGGCTGGGATTTCTGGGAGTTTATTTATGTACTGTATTTATATACAGCCTTTCTCAACCCTGGGGGGACTCAAGGTGGTCTATAATATACTAATGGCAAAAATTCAATGCCCAAATAGCTGGGGACCCACAGGCTGAGAACCATTGGTATATAGTAATTCCCTAAGCCAACATATGAGCCCCAAGGTCCCATAAGAAAATGTGTTGTCCTCCCTCCCATCCCATTTTAATGTATTTCTTTGCTGTCCAAAATTGGCTGCCTAATGCAGCTGATGTTAAAGGGGTTGTTCTTTGTGTGTAAAATTTTAGTTTTGGACAACAACTCAAACAACCCACCAATTTATTGGATCTGCATGGCACCTTCTGGGAATTCTAGTTTTCTTATGAACTATGACACTTTCTTAAGTACCATCTAATGCTAGAGCAGATCCTGGAACTAAGGGCACAGCAATCCTGATCTGGGGGAAAAGCTTAGGAGAAAGTAAATAGCAGAAATGAGAACTGTGCAGCTATCCAGATGTTATTGATTGCAAATCCTAGCATTTCTTACCATTGGCTCTTGAAGCTTCAGCCCAACATCTGGTAGGCTGTGTTATCCCTGTTACTAGTGTACAGACACTTCCAGGTAACTTGGATTGAGATTTAATTCACCAGCCTATCTGTGCACTCTTCTATGCTTTGTTGTGCAGCATCCTAAGAACCTGTGTTAACAGTGCCACGTGACATGCTATCTTCAGTTTCTTCTTGGGACAGATTTGACATATGTGTTGTCATTATGAAAGTACTGATCTTTTAACACTCCTTTGTCAGCCTACCCAGATATTGAAATCCTGCCTCCTTCATCTTCATAAAAAACACAGCTACCCCCTTTAAATAGACAGCAGATCTTTTCATACCCAAATGATGAAAAGAACAACAGGATCTGTTGTGCTACACAGTCTTTTCTCTGTAACTTTAAAAGCTATGCACCAGGGTTTACCTTGCTTTTTCTCAGAGGTAGCGAGAGACAGCTGTATCTTCGCTGCTCCAAATGCTTTGGCAGAACCAACAAAAATCACAACAGGATGAGTTTTTGTCCTGCTCCAGCTGTTGTTGCTTGAGGCGGCGGCTGTACTATTTGAGGGTCGATGGAAGGTTATGAGTTATTTATTATTTATATGTTAGCATTTATAGATATATCTCTGGCCTAACAGTAAAGTTCCTTTGGGGGGCTTGCAACAAGATCCCACCAGTATAGACCATGCAACTACATGATCAGAAAAATTAAAAATAAATCTGAGGCAGCATTCAAAACCCTAGTGATGGAGACTAAAATTAGAAGAAGAATGACAGCATCAACAAAGGGCCTCTTGAGGAATACTCTAAAATATGACAAATGACATTTACATTGTGAAATTAATGCAGTTTGACACTACCTTTAAAGCCGTGGCTCAATGCTATGGAATCATGGGTGGCAGGCAATGTCGTGCAACCTGTTCTAGACATCTTCATCCCCAATTGTTTGATGCCTCGGATTTTTATTTCTGTGTCAAGACAAATTGAGAAATTGCAAGTCGCTTCTAGTGTAAGATAATTGGCCATCTGCAAGGACATTGCCCAGGAGATGCCTGGATGTTTTGCCACCCTGTGGGAGGCTTCTCTCATGTCCCTGCATGAGAAGCTGGAGCTAACAGATGGGAACTCACTCTGCTCCCTGGATTCAAACCACCAGCCTTTTGGTCAGTAGTCCTGCCAGAACAAGGGTTTAACCCATTGCTCCACCGGGGTTCCTCTGCCTCAGATGAGTTGGCTTCAGTTGCCACTCCAGCCAGCTTCTGAGGGAATGTGTGTGCCAGTGTTCTTCACCTCAGGCAACAAAGAGTCCTGGGCTGGCCTTGGCCACCCACTACATCCCAGTTTGCAAGAGCACCCAAAGAAGTGCCTGATCTTGAGCTTGGAATATGTATATAGAAGAGAACAATCCTTGTCTGCTCTTATGGTGATGCATTGAATGTTTGCCTCTGTGTTTTTTTGGTGTGTTTTAACCTGCCTTGAATTCCTTGGGGAGATAGAGTGGAATATAAATAAAGTATCATCATCATCATGCAAGTAGTAGGTTCCATGTTGCTTAGGATATGATGCTTCATTACAGAGATGATATTTTACAACAGTTCTGCATTCAAAGCTATGACTTGGATGTAGGATTCCTGCTCTCCCCTTTCCTGCTGTAACCATTAAGTTCTACAACTCCTGTTGTAGATTGGAGTGTGAAGCGGAAACCTGATATCAAAGTGAACCTTCTCAATTCCAAGTAATTTCCTTCCATCTCCTTCTAACCATTAGGCTCTCCTTTCTGTATCAAAGTTTCTCCTTACTGTATCCACTGTACGCTTCATCATATCCAAGCAACCACTGAATATGCAGTCACTGAGAGAGGTGGGAGAAGGCTGAGAGAAGCGGCTGATGCGTGAGCTCAGGGAATATGGAGGAAAATGAATCTATTCTCAGAGTCAGTGCTCAAACTTTTTCTTTTCTGAATTTCATTTGTTCTGTGCAGAAATCAGGGGAGCTAGGGAAATGAACTGGAAGCCAGGAGAAGATATTGCTAACAGCTCCCTTGTGAGCACGATGAGAATCACATAGGATACTGTGAGGGATTACAGTTTGAGTAAGCTGCCGGCATAACCTGTGTGCCCCAAAGTGCCCATTTCTGCCCTGAAGCCTCCATCGTTATCTCTCAAGGCTCTTTCTTACCAGCCTCCCACCATCTCTTCTTCTTCAGCTTGTGTGAAAAACCCACATCTTCCTTCCATACTGTCTGTACTCTCTTTTAGGTCCTATGGTTGAGCTCAGATACTTGTTGCCCTTTGAATCCTACGCAGCACTTTAGTTTGGGTAGGTGGTGGCACCTTTTGCTATGCTCCCTTTGGCAAAATAATATCTGTGGCTGCCCCTGACTGATTGTATGCACTGGTGTTTGCACATTTCTTCTGGATCTTATTGTGTCTCCCCCGCCTTTTCTAGAGCCCTTTTGGGAATGCTATATTTGTGGGTACTGTCTTCCCATTCGTAGCTAGAGAGCTCACTTTGTACATACAGCTCTACACCTGGAAGGACAATTACAGGATTTCATCTTGAACTGAGCACCTTCCAGATGCCTTTGATACAGATTACATCACCCCTAACCATGTTAGCTGAGAATAATGGGGATTATGGTCTAAAGCTCCTGGAATGTGCCAGGTGGGGGAGCTATGCTCCATGCTCATTCAGTACAGCCAGTCCTCCATATCCATGGATACAGGCAACCATGGCTTGAATTTTTTTTTAAATCCAGAAACCAAATCTTGATTTGCTGTTTTTATGAAACAGATACAATTTTACTACACCATTGTATATGACGCTGGGTACAAGGACCTTCATTAACATACATTAATCCACTCAACTGAACCCTTGCTGGAGTTGAGCAATCGTGGATTTTGACATCAATTAGGGTGGGTGATCCTGGAACCAAAGCCAGCGGGCACTGTATTGACAAAATATTAAAGGCAGGAAGAGGATTGCTTCCCCTATCTTGCTTCTTTGTCTGTGGATCAAACCTGCATGTTCTAAGTGTTGGAATTAGTCAGTTGGAACTCTAAAGGGCAATTGCTCTCATATAGATAAAAGTCACAGTATTTATTCTGTCCACCCTTCCTTCAATGAAATTACAACTACAGAGGTAGAGTGGTTGGTAGCCCTGAATAATGTTAATAAATTAGAATATCCTGGTTATTGCCAACGTTTAATTCATAACTGTCAATGTGCAAAAATGACTGTTAAAATATTTCAGACGATGTGAATGACAGAGCCTGGAATGTTTTTTAAAAAAGAAGAATCAAATGACATATTGAAGTCACCCTTAAACTGAATTGTTGCTTTCAGAGCATCATCAAACCACTAATCAGCGATGAATGGTCTCAGCATGTCACTATACTTTATTCTAATTAAAAGTAATATTCTGAGCTCTAGAAAATAATATAATAATATATAATAATGTAACATATAATAATTTATTTTTATTCTCCCTGAGGGGACTCAAGAGTTGATTCCAACACAACAATGGCAAACATTCAATGCCTACATGAAATACAATACTAACATAAACTCCCAGAAAACCCCCACATATGAAAGTAACATTAAAACCTAATATCAAATTAAAAGCCTATCATCAGTAAATTAAATCTAACACCAATAAATTAAACTACACATAGACAAAATTCTATAACATAAATCTAAACAAAACATCCACATTGGTGTACAACAAAATAATTCTTCATGGCCACCTCTAAATCTGGTTAAATATCATTATAACTGAACAAATAGCAAAGGCACTGATAAAAATATATCCCAAATTCATATTAGTGTAAGATGTTTATTAGACCAACCATTACAATTACATAAGTGTCCCTTTTCTATTTTCTGATTTGGTATAACTAAATTAGTAAGTCTATAATTACATAATGATCTAAGCACTCTGCTTAATATAAGGATTACTAGTGTAGACTATTAGGAAGTTATATTCACATCATCCTTTGAAGGCTTTGTAAGAGTCATCAGGTACCTCCTGAAGGTCTTTAGCTGGAAAGGAAGACTCCTGGATACCTCACCAGCTACAGCAATTGTTTTGGTAAACTCACTCTGAAATTAGCTTAGTTGATCTAGCAATATAAAAAAGGTGTTTCTGGGGTTAATTACCATTCTCCTTCTGGCACATGCTATACTTGTAACACATGTGTGGAGATGAAACCCAAGAGTCCTACTATTTTAACAGGCATGAAATCAACAAATAGACACATTAATTTGACTGATACATCCCAATGGTAATGGTCCTCCTTGTTTCTATGGGCAACCAAGAGGGGCAAGAAAACAGGCTGAACTTGGCTCACCATTCTGTGCATACAAGCAAGATGTTTCATTATTTGCAAAAGTAAATTGTGCATCTGGGGAGCAATGTATCTTGTGAGCATACTAAATGATCCTATTTCAGCTGAAATGCAAACTCCAAGATTTGTACCCCAAGGAAAATGACTTTTTAAAAAACTTTAATGCCTCTTACTGAGAAAGGTTTGCTAGGGTAGACCCTCTTCCACCCAGTCTCAGCCCCCCGAACTGAGGCATTAAAGGTGTAGTGGTTTGAACGTTGGATTATGGTTCTGGAAACCAGGGCTTGAATCCTCACCCAGCCATGGGAATCCAGTGGGTGACCTGGTGTTATTGTTGTTGCTGTTGTTGCTGTTGAACTGAGCACCCTCCAGATGCCTTTGATACAAATTGCATTATTTTAGTCCTATTCCTCTCATGAGGGATTATCTGTACAAATGTCAACCCTAATACTCTAGTTTGAAACCTTATCTATGTGGAAAAAAATGAAGTTAATAAGTTCTCTTTGTGCACCTGCATTTCTTAGGATCCTATGAAAGAAAATGCTGGGTGAAATGGAAAATGGTGTGGCACCCCAAATCCCTCCAGACAGGCTGGCCTTACAGCTTTCCAAATTTGGGTAGATGATTTTTGGTGGTTTTTCACCCAAATGTGATGCTTCTGTTCCCGAAATGACATGAAAATGTAGTGCTTTGGCTTTCTCATCCTCTGGAATGTCCTAACATTTAAAAAAAACCTCCCCACCAGTTTCCATATAAAAAAGGCCAACTGAAAGTGATCTGACATTATTTCCGATGTGCCCAAATGTTTCTGGTACAGACTAAATGGAGTTTTAATGTATGTGTTTTATGTGTGGGACAAACATTGCCCCCTTCCATTATAGACTCTTCCCCCTTAAAGCAGTGGTTGTCAACCTGTGGGTCCACAGATGTTTTGTCCTTCAATTCCCAGAAATCCTAACAGCTGGTAAACTGGCTGGGATTTCTGGGAATTGTAGGCCAAACACCTGGGGACCCACAGGATGAGAACCACTGCTAAAGGGACTCTTCTACTTATGGACAGGGCAATTCGGCCTTCTGTCGTTGGCTACTGTTTCTGCACATGGGGCTTAAAAGGACATTTGGACAACACTTGTATTCTTTAAAAGAATAAAGGGAGTGGTGCTGGATCAGACCAAAGACCTATCTAGCCCATCATTCTGTAGCCAGAACTGTCATCCTCATGCTTGTGAGAAGACCTCAAATAAGACACCAGCACAACAGCCAGCTCCTGGTTGTGCTCCTCCACCCACCATTTCGCCTGTAGGTATAGAATTATCAAAACGGGAAGCTGTGGATTTATCAAATCCACCTTTAAAGCCATGCAAATTGGCATTCATCAGCATGTCTCAAGCTACTGAATCTTGTAGTTTTACAATTGACTGTGCGACGATGTATTTCATGTGTGAATCTTGCAAATGTGAGAAATCAAAAGCTTTTCCCTTTCATTATTACCCAATTTGAGGCTAGGGTATGACAACACCCTTGCTCTTTAGCCTTAAACTGTCTCCTCACTTTCCAAAGAGTTTGCTTGTCTGCTTGTAGTCATTTAGTGATTTGTTTGCCTGTTGCAAAAGGGGTGATGTGGAAACATCAGAACAAATAGCAAGTTTTGATGAACATTGGGGCAATCACCCTTTACACATTCCTTAGACATATTTTTCCCCTTGGACACCTCATAACTTCCAAATTGTCTGTCTCCCACCTTCAAATCCAGACTAAATCTCTCATTTTGCATATTTGTTAGCTTGGATTTAATTCTTGACATCTCTGGTACAAAGTACCACTGGTGAAGGGAAAAAGCTATTCATGTGCCAGAGAGAAGCTGCCAGTCAAAGTAGAGAATATTTATCTAATACACACATTGACTCTAGAAAAATAGTGTCTGATTCTCTCGATGTTGCTTGGCTTCAACTACCAGAACCATCCGCCATAATGACCAGTGACTTGGGGTTCTGGGAGTTGTAATCCACTCCCATCTGGAGGCTCACGATTGGGTACAATGCTCTTAAAGAATACATGTTTATACTAAACAAGCAGACTCTTTTCTTTGTGTTCATCCATTCTTACTAAACATTGCACAAAGGAAGGATATTCTGACATTTTAAAAAAGTGTGAAAGGGATTAGGATAAAAGAAGCCGTTGATCTATATGTACCACATAAGAACAGCAAGAAAAGCGTACATAATATACTCCAGAATAGTTCATTGAAACAGATTCTATCTTAATAATGTGAATAAACATGATTCCCCCAATGCATTGTGAGTAAACATTTTTTAAAGAATGACACCTAAGCTTTTAAATTCTTTCCACTTCACTCTTAATGTCTTTTCTTTATAACCACCTTTTCTTTGGAGAGAAAGCCCTTCTGCTGATCAAAAACAGGATGCTTTGAAGATTTAGTGGAGTGTAGAAAATCAGGATCAAGGGCAAAACGCAGAAAACTGTAGCTGCTTGGTCTTTCCGCAGTATCGTAAACTTGACTAAAATTATGTGAGCGTGTGGCAGGCAGTGACACTGTAGAGATGAATGGCAAAACGGCTTGAATAGATCTCAGCTACAAGGACAGAAGGTCCTGTACAGCAGTCAGGTGGCTTCCATCCAAACAGGGCCAACCCTATCATTAGGCAAAGTGTTGGTGTTCCTGCAATCCACAGATGGTGGATGATGTAGAGGGGCATTGGAATCAGCCCCATTCCTCTTCACTGGAGGAAAGAGGCCCATGCTCCAGGAGGCCTGCCTAAACTAGTCTGTGGCTCTGCAGTATCCCATTACTAGTGTTTGGATAAGATTTAAGGATCATAAAAGTGCAATGGGTGCAATGCTGTTTTTTTCAGGCAGCAAAATGTCTTGGGAAGGATCCTAATCACAGGTACAAGGAAAGATTATGAACCTCTGATGTTGTTTGCCCACATAAGGTATCAGCTCCTGCTTTAGGATAATGCAAACATATTGGCTGCCAAACAGTTATCATAAAATTCAATATTTTCATGTGTGAGCATGGTCCTGCAGATGGGGTATGTGTATGCATGCGCCTTCAGGTTGATGTTGTGTGCCTTCAATTCATTTCAGATTTAGTCAACCCTATCATGGGGTTTTCTTGGCAGGATTTGCTTGGAGCAGGATTGCTGCTCAGCCTCTGAAGAGGGTTTCCATGGAAGAGAGGGGATTCAAACTCTGGTTTCCACATTCATAGTCCAGCCCTCAAACCACGACACTGTGTCAAGCAATGGTTAGCAGTTATGGAGGAACCACTTGGGCCCTCATAATTGCTTTGGTCAGGATGGCAAAATGAATAGAAGTAGGAGCCAACTGTACCTAGAGGACCACTAATTCCCAACCCTTACAGACTATGCTGCCTGGTAGTTTCTGGGGGATGTACTCAAAACGGTAACTTGTCCAGGCTGTGTATAAAACAGCCTGGCTAAACACTAGTCAATGGGTGGGAGCTGTTCAGTGCTGAACAGTGGAGTGTGGCTGTCAGTGCTAAACAGCTGATCAGAGCTGTCATTGCTAAATGAGAGCAGTCTGTGCCAAAAAGGTGATCGGAGCAGTCAGTTCTGTCATCTTGAGGCTACAGGTGATCAGCTGAATGGAAAACAGCCTTTTCTCTTGGGGAAGCCATCCAGAAGCCTGACGAAATGTCAGGTTTTCACACCTCCAAGACCTTTTGAGTGACAGAAGCTTTGCCTCATAATTGAAGAAGAGTCAAGGTTTCCTAATTGAAATAGACCCAAACAATCCTCGCAGGAGCTTATTGGACATCGAGGTAGGTATTTTAGGAAGAGATGCAAACATAGGAAGATCAATTTTGGGAAACCTGAGTCTTTTCTTCCCTAGCATTCAACGCACACATGGTAAACTAGTTCTTCCAATGGGAAGCCCTTGTGTACAACAGGAGGAACATTGCATTATACTTTCATCGTGTTGTTCCCATCAGAAAGTGGTAGTGAGAGGCAGGCAGGAATTGATTGCTATGTTGTCTTCCATGAATTTGTCTCAAGCAAGGATGGGTAGAGATGAGAAGGCCTAGAAAAAAACTGGAAAATTGGGAGAAAACAGGATTTCACCCCATTTTCACCCCCCCTTAATTTTCTGGCCTCCCCTTTCTGTTTTTTTGGCCTTCCTCCCATTTTCCCTATTTTTTCCAGGCTTTATGATCTCTAGGGTTGAGGCAGCTAAGGAAGGGCCTAGGGCCATTTTCCAGACCCAGGACCTTTCAGGAACTGCAGCAGTCCTATAAAATAAAACCAAAAATAAAATAAATGTCTGGTAGATTGCTTCCAGTTTTAAAAACTGACCTAAAATTGAATTCTTGCATTTGCTAAAATAAGGCATGGGAGGAGGGCAGAAAATAGGGTTAGAGAAGATCTGCATTCCCCCCATTTTAGGGGGTTATCTTCTTCCTTCTAGAGAGGCGCATGATTCTCATTCATCGAGAGATATTTTGGATAACAGCTGCAGTCACACCTCATGTCAGTGTACTCCATACCTCTGGGCTATCCTCTGTCCTTCCCTTCTCAAAGACAGTTTGCAGCAAATGCATTGCTACTCTTTTCCTGTGGACAATAAATCAACCCAGGGGGCGTGCTGTTCACAGCTGACAGCAGGTTTAATGAGTATTCCTTTAATCCTCCCCTATCCCTGATATCCATAGGAATATGTACACAACCTTGGTCCCTACATAATGAAGAACCAAGGGGAAAAATGGCCATTGGTAGCCACAAACTGGGCTTGCTGCCTTGATGCCAGATGTTCCAAGGCAGAACAAAGTTGTCAGTTGCAATCCTCTTGTGTATTTCCATTTCTCTAATTTGCATGACGGTTGATGCCTCATTAAGTTGCAGTCACCTGCCAGTTGCTATTTCAATACCCTCAATGCACCCAGGTGTGAGGTTTCCATTCTTGGACCTGGTACAACTGGGATAGTTATATGCATAGTGGGTGTAAATGCCACTGACCTCATTGGACGGGCCTGAAAGGATGGTTTTGAAAAAGGTGTCCTACAATTCTCCTTATCTTTTGGAACCAATGAAGAGAAACCCAAGTGATCTCACCATTTCAGGCATCGAGGGGAGAGCCATACTATTTGTATAGGGTTTGAATTGGTTTTGCATTTGTTCCTGGGGATGGGTGGGGTGTGTGGGGTTTTTTTTGTGACCGCCTAGCAGCCTTGCCAACTCCCTTGCTCTTTCTCCAATCTGCTCTTCGTTTGACTTTGGAACTTTCTTCCAGCTTTCATGCCACACCATTAAGTGCAAAGCCTTTCCTTTCTTGCAAAGGCTCACAGGGCAAAGGACAAACCAACCAACTCTATACTTCAGAGACTGCCAAGAATAAAAAGAACAAAGCTTTTAAATTTGCATTATCTATATTTATTGGTTCACAACAAGCTGTTGTGTGTAGCATATTAAACACTTTGCAGTATTTTTTTTAAAAAAAATAAGCTTCCAAAAGCCCTTTATTAGTGATTTTATTGTTGGAAATGACCAAAACAGGAATGTCCAGAATGAGGAACAACCTGTGTTTCCCATCTGCATTCCGTTGCCCTTTAGGGCAAACCATTTAAAGTGAGCGCAAGCAGGAAAGGCAAGAAGATTCATCTGCCCACATTTCCCCTTTCTGCTCACGCAGGCAGACTAGTTGTTTGCCTTAGCCTAAAGTACAATTGCATCAGTTTCAAATTGCTTTAATTGTTATAGTTCTATTCCAGTGGTTCTCAACCTGTGGGTCTCCAGGTGTTTTGGCCTACAACTCCCGGAAATCCCAGCCAGTTTACCAGCTGTTAGGATTTCTGGGAGTTGGAGGCCAAAACATGTTGGGATCCACAGGTTGAGAACTACTGCTCTATCCTAAAAAAAATCAAAGATTTGTAATTTGGTGAAGTAAACTAGAGCTTTCTGGCACAGAATTCTAAATGCCTCATAAAATGACAAATCTTCTGATTCTGTAGGATGGTTCATGGCAATTAAAATGGTGTTGTATTATTACTACTATGCAGTGTGGATGAAAAAGCAACAGCTCTTTAGCATAGCCAAGAATGGGAGTTGCAGTCTAAGAACATATTTAGGGTCCCATGAAACAAATGCTTCCAGGTGGGTCTTAGGGTTTTACTGATCCTGTCTACAAGCTGTTCATATTTTTTCAAGGGAAGTGGCCAGAGCTCAATGGAAAAGCATGAGTTTGTTAATACAGATAATACCTGGTTTTGTCCCCAACTTATCCAATTAGAAGCCAAGGTCCTGGAGAAGCACCTGCCAGTCTGATAGACAGTGCTCAGCTAGAAGTTGAATCATCTGATTTAGTTTAAGGCAGCTGGTGTTCCTTGCTTCTATTACTTATATCGCCTATTTCCTAGATCCTTCACCCTTTTTATAGTTACTCTACTTCGGACTCAAGAATGGAAAACGGAATGTTGGAGGACAGGAAAAGAGATTTAAAGATGGGCTAAAAGCCCTGGCCCTTGAGCACTCTGGAGGTCAGCTGTGACCAGCAGTGCATCAAACCTCAACCAAGACCGCCTTTCACGTGGAAAGCGATGCCCTCACTGTGGGAGAACATGCAGGCCAAGAATAGGTCTCCACAGTCACCTACAGATCCACCTCCAGGACACCGCACTTGGAGGACAATCTTACTTGGACAATGAGGGGTCACCTAAGTATAAGTAAGTAAAGTCACCCTTATTAGGCACATGTTCAGTATTCCCCTGGTCTAACATTTTCCTTTTTCCACTGGAACTTCAGAACCTAAAGGAGTGATTAGCAAGGGTTTTTTTTTTGTTTTTCCACTGTGTCTGGTATTATCTACTTCCAGAATGATGTTTGGAATGTCGTGTAGCTGTTTTCTTCTCAAGTGTACCTCTATCTGCTTGCTTGAAACCACTTCATATAGTTAGGCCTCTGTTGTACATGACAAAAGAAATATAAACAATGGAGATTGCTAGTTAAAGTATGCATGCATTACGAATTTCTTTGTCTCCCATACATGGAAAGGTCTTCCCATGATCTCTGTGATTTATAAGTTAGCCAATTATGTGTTTGTTTCTTATCTAAGAAAAGTGAAACTTAAAATCGGTATAAAATGTCTGTAGCTGCGTCACAAGGGGGTTCAGGAGTAATTTATCAGACGTACAGGATTCCTGACCCCAGCTGTAATAAACTGTGTTTTTTATTCACTCAAGAAAGGTTTCTGAAATGCTTCTTGGTCAAAGCACCCCTTCAAACCCACCTGATGTTTAGGTTGCCAGCATACAGCATCCATCCCAACATCCAAAAGACATGCTTTGATATGGCTGCATAAATCCTCTCACTCCCTAACAGCCTGTAAATTACTGAGCACAGGTGGTAAGGATAGGGTTGGATATATATTTTAAAAGCCTCGGAAAAATCTCAAAAGGGTGAGGGACAGGCCTATAAGGAGTTCAGAAGAAGAACTGAGCAGAAACATCAACATCCGGGGTGATGTTGGTGGAAAAAGACTTCAGTGCTTTACATATTTCTCTGCACCTTCATAGGCCCTGCAAAAGACTATAACCAAATCTCTGCCAGAGTTTATTAAATTTACACAGGCCAAAAGTTTTGCTGCCCTCTCCCCTTGGCATGCAGTGAGAACTAGCTTTGAATCTTGCTCGGGGAGCAGCACAGAAAACTCCCCTTGTGTTCATAGAGGAGCATGGCAGCAACATGGGAGCCCCCACTGGCCCATTTGGATTAATCCCTTGTGCTGGCAGGACTGAAGATTGACAGGTCGGAGGTTCGAATCCGGGGAGAGCTTAGATGAGTTCCCTCTGTCAGCTCCAGATCCTCATGTGGGGACATGAGAGAAGCCTCCCATAAGGATGGTAAAACATCCAAAACACCCGGGTGTTCTCTGGACAACATCCATGCAGATGGACAATTCTCTCGCAATAGAAGCAACTTGCAGTTTCTCAAGTCACTCCTGACATGAAAAAAATAGCAGCACAAGGACGCAGTGAGTTCATGCCAGAGCTGGAAAGCAACTCCTTACAACGGAGTACTGCTGCTGCTAATATTTGTGCATGTATGTATCTTCAAGTCCCCTGCTAACTTATGGTGATCCCTGTGAAGGGTTTTCTTAGATCCCAGAAATCCTAACATGTGGTAAACTGGCTGGGATTTCTGGGAGTTGTAGGCCAAAACACCTGGAGACCCACAAGTTGAGAACCACTGGCCTAGAGTATCTGGTATGATTGCTGTTTTCCCATCCAAGCATCAACCAGGAGTAATTGCTTAGTTTCAGATGGGATCTGGTGCCCTTAGGATGTTAAGGCCTCCTGCAGCATAGTCTATTGGTTTTAATGTTACAGTAGATTATGATTCTGGAGAACAAGGTTTGAATACCCACAAGGCCATGAAACTCACTGGGTCCTGGGCAGGTCAAACACTCTCAGCCTCAGAGGAAGGCAAGGGCAAACCTCTTTTGAACACATCCTGTCAAGAAAACCCTGTGTTTGGTTTGCCTTAGGGTAGCCAGCCATCATCTTGAAACAATTGAGAGATGCACAAGAACAACCATTAGCACAACCTCATAACTTGTGCCACCCCTTCCCCACCCATTCCCACTCTCGTTAAAGTGCAACTTTGGTTATTTATTTATTTTTCATTTTCAGGAACAAGTATGCAAACATTTCCCAAAAGCGATGCACTTAATGAACCTCATTTGCCAAGGCCAAGTATCAGGCACTTTGTTGAATAGAAAAAACATGAAGCGGAAAGGGCCAAACTTTCTTTTTGTGCATCTCCTGAGATTCAAAGCAGATCAAGAGGAAGCATTAAAGAGAAGGCAAATGGATGTATATGTGACCTAAGGAAGTAAGCCCTCCCAAGAAGTGGAGTCCTCCTTTTCGTTTCTGAGGAATCACTGTCAGGCTGGAAACAAACAGGGAGCCAAGAACAGCCCTGCGAGGGAGGAAGACAGGATCAGTATTGCACACTATTTTGTCATGGCTGATAGTGAGGAGCATTCAACTCAAGGCCAGTTTAAGGGACTGGGTTCCAGCAGCTGTAGAAGGATCTCCACTTGTGCATGTGGATGGGTTATCTGAATCCACACTGCCATATATTCCAGTTCAAAACAGAAAATATGGGATTTTATTCAGCTGTGTGGAAAGGGTCTTGGTTTGTAGATTTGGAGGAGGTAGTTGCGTGTATTTGTGGTTTCCCCATTTTTGCGGATTTCTGTGCTCCTTAACCTGTAAATGTGGAAGATCAACTCTACTGCTTTCTTCCCCATGCTGTCCTTTTCTCCCCTTATTGTGCGAAGTCAATTTAGATTGCAAGCCTGTAGGAAGGATATTGTCCTGCAACTTTATGCAAATTTCCCTGGAAACATTTTGGATTGAGGTGTAGGATAAAGAATTCTTTTTAAAATCTCTCAATTGAGTTTTTTAATTTCCTAGGTTTATCTAGGTTTTTGTTATGGGTGTTAAATCAGCTTTGTGGTAGGTTTCTTAGACACTTAAAGATAGTGCATCTGCATTTTGTTATTTTATTCGTTTTGCATTTTTAATTGATGGTTTATTGTAGAATCTGTTTTGATTAAATAAACTGCTTAGAAACAAATTCATAACATATTGTTTATTCCTTTTATGTTGTTGTAGTTCTGCTTTCCCTTTTTAAATGAAGTGTTTCATTCCATGTGTTGTTGAAGGCTTTCATGCCTGGAATCATTGGGTTGCTGTGAATATTCCGGGCTGTGAGTATTCCGGGCAATCCAAAATGTTCCAGAAGCATTCTGTCCTGACATTTCACCCACATCTATGCCAGGCAAGTATGGGGGTAGCTCATGTCAAACTCATTTTGACAGGTCTAAGCCCTGCCCCCTAGGTGGGACTTCTGATCTAAGCCCCGCCCACAAGATGACACCACATCTGGTCTAATCCCCGCCCAAGTTCTAAGATTTTCTTTATTACCCTGAGGGTCCATGTCCTCATAACCGCCCTGTGCATCCTGCGTTTGGCGATTTTCTCTCTCAGCACCAGCACGTCTACGAGGGGTAGCCATGTTTCTGCAGCTCCAGTCATGTCTGGTTGTCCTTTGCCCCATAGCGCCATTCCTATTTATTGATCATTTGGACACACGTGTAGGTGGCTCATCTGCATATGGGGTTCGCTAGTGCTCATGCGAGCTACCCTTGAGTGCTCACCATGGTCTTAAAAAGGATTTGGAAGTAGAGGGGTTGTCTATTTTTTAATCCCTGCATTACATTACTTACAAAATATTTCATGTCAGCTCATTGTTATAAAAAAAACATTTCCTGGGCCCGTGGCATTTACAATATAGGAAAAACCACAGGTCTGGACATGTTCCCTGGAAGTTCTGCTGTCATCCTCTGGGGGACAGGAAGCGCCTCTGTCGCCATCTTGTGGGCGGGGTTTGGGACAGGGTGGGGCTTAACTTGGGGGGACTTAGACCGGACGTGGTGTCATCTTGTGGGCGGGGCTTAGACCAGAAGTCCCATCTAGGGGCGGGGCTTAGACCGGACGTCACACCTAGGGGGCGGGGCTTAGACCTGTCAAAATGAGTTTGACATGAGCTACCCCCCTACTACTCAGGCATTTTCAGAGGTTGAGGGGTCTGTTGGAAACTAGGCAGGTTTCTGTGGAATGTCCAGGGTGGGAGAAAGAACTCTTGTCTGCTTGAGGCAGGTGTGAATGTTGCAACTGGCCACCTTGATTAGCATTTAATCAATATTTAAATGTGTCCTGCCTGGAGGAATCCTTTGTTGGGAGGTGTTAGCTCGCCCTGATTTTTTCATTTCAGGAATTCCTCTTATATGAGTGTTCTTCTTTATTTACTGTCCTGTTTTTAGAAGTTTTTTTAAAAAAAATACTGGTAGCCAGATTTTGTTCATTTTCATAGTTTCTTTTTTTCTGTTGAAATTATCCACATGCTTGTGGATTTCAGTGACTTTTCTGTATAGTCTGCCATGGTGGTTGTTAGAGTGGTCCAGCATTTCTGTGTTCTCAAATAATATAGGTTTCATTCTAATCAACTGCACTTTGACAGAATTTGATGGCAGGGTTTAACAACTTCCCATTCCTTTTTCCTGCCTCCCTTTTCCCTTTCCTGTTTTCCCTGTGTATTCATTCATTACCAATACTGTCCTAGAAGTCAGGGTAGGAAATATCTGGCCTTTCAGATATCATTAGACTGCAATATCCATAATCCAAAAGCAGCATAGCAAAGATAGGGATGATGGGACCTACAGTATAGGAACATCGGAAAAGCTGGAAGCTACACTTTTCAATTCCACAGGCAAGTCAGAATACAATGTAAAACGATCACGCTTCATTTAATAATGCTGTAGTCCAGTAATTCACAGAACTGCTCCCTTCAATGACGATGTTAAATTATATGCCTGAAAGTCTTCATGAGGGAATGGGTCATCCACATGCAAGATGTTTCTGAATACTCAACACATACTAGCACCTCTCAGATGAGCTGGCCTCCTTCACTCTTTTTAAAGAAAACATCTTTTATGTGAAGTACTTCAACTGCCACAGGGAATAATCATATTAATTAATCATATGGTAACAGTGAACTTTTTCTCTGAGAGCTTATTGTTACAGAAGCAAAGCAGAGCCATCAAACACAAGCAGCTTCGGAAGGGCCCCAAGGTTTGGAGAAGTATAATGTTTAGTGCAGGAGATGGGGGACCATAACCAGGGTATATTGGACCTCAACTTAAAGCCCCCCCCCCCAAAAGAACAAAAACGAAAACTCAGCATGATTGCTGAACATAAAAACTTGCCTGACTGTCATGGGAAAAGTGGAAACCAGGAGAGGAGAGAAATAAAGAAAAGAGCCAGCATGGCGTAGTAGCTTGAACATTGGACTATGACTTTGGACATTGTGTGTGTGTGTGTGGGGGGGGTCACCACAATTTGGAAACAACTTGAAGGCACACAAGAAGAATCCTGGAAGAAGGCTGGAACTTTCTAGGCAACTGGAATGCCTCATAGCCTAACATTTTGTAGCACCCCCCCCCACACACACACATCATCGTCATCATTGATGTTATTGTTGATGATAAGAGCACCACCAGAAGCAACAACAACCATAGTCATATGAATCCAGTGTTGTTCAGGCACAGAAAACTGTAAAGACCATATTTGTGTCTATGCCTCATTAGTTTCAGAAATGAAATACACTGACTCCAGTAGTGAATTATAAAAACAATAGCATGGAACTTGGAATAATTGTGTTCTCCCAGCTCTGATCCTAAGGTATTTCCTCTAACTATCCAGGAGTGGTAGTCCAGCACCAGCTCTCTGGCTGATAGTGTCATCTTTTCAAGCATAGCTGGGAGTACTAAGACAACCTCCTCTCTGATTGTTTCAACTTGAAAATGGTTTGACGCATGATCAAGACCTGGTTAGGAGGCTCATGGCTCTCTTGCCTCTGGAGAATATCTCAGCCCCCTTGGCAAAGCTGTCCAGATGTGCTGCCAAGGCACCAGAGAGATTTCCTGGGGGAGGTGCCAGCAGGACATGTGTTGAGCTCAGCATGCCCAGTGTGTTCAGCCACAGTCTGCTTGCATTAGTGTCAAGGGCAGGGAAGCTGGAGTAGGGAGAGTACTAGGGAAGAAGGAAGGGAGGAGAACTGGGACTCATTCAGCAGGCAGGCATGAGAGACTGGGAAGCCATAAAAACAAGATAGAATGGTTAAAAGTAGAATAAACTGAAAAAGAGGTCAGGAGGGTGAGGTGATAACTTGTGACTCTCTCCCCACTACCTAGAGCCAAAAATCAAAATGAAGGTAGTCTCCAGATCTTAGTTTCAAAAATGATTAAAAAAGAATGACAAAACCAAGGCAAGATCCAGTGTTGAACTGTTTTGTTTTTTGCATGCTCCTGGGCACCAGGGTCACACGCATAGGCCTCGATCGCTATGGATAAAGAGGATTCCATTGTTGGAAATAGCAACCTTCTTCAAGCCTCCACTAGTTAATATGTTATGCATATAAATTGCTTACTGTATTGTATATTTGTGTATTGGTATGCAATTTTACCGTAACACTTTGTTGTGGGAGGGGCTGTAGACCTCGGGATCAGAACTGGGCTTGTTCAGGACTCAGACTCCATTTTAGAGCAGTGTATGCCTCAGACTTCAATGCAGGAACAGTATGCCCCAGACTTCAGTAGGGACTGTTTGCTTAGAGACTTCAGTAGAAACAGATGTATGCTTTTAGAAGTACTGTAAGTTGAAACAGACTACAGAGTCTTTATTAGACTCTCAGAACAGAGAGATCCTTTGGACTATGGACCATTAATTCTAAGAAATGATACCCTGCGTTATCTACAGAGAAGCTACTTCAAATCCTATTTGTAACTGGATTGATAAGCAAACTACTTGTATGCTGAATACATGAAGTTTGTGAGTTAACCACCTATGTTACTTTTAAAGAAGTCTGCTTATTTTCACCTCTTGAGAGCATGATTTAAAGACAAATATATTTTAAGGGAGAGTACATAGTTTTGGGCAACTAAGAACACTTTTGAAACTCTGCCATATCTATATATATAAAGGAAGAGTCGTCATGGAAAGACCGTCCCAAACAGAGAAACCTTACAACACAGAAACACCAAACTTGCCAACAGAAATAGGCCTCAGACAAGGTACGTTTGTAGCAAATAAACTCCCCCCCCCAAAAAACCTAAAAGGCCCCCAAAACAACGAGTAAAAAAACTACATTTCCCAGCATCCTCCGGGGCTGCCAACAACTCCCCCAGCCTCTACATTATGACAACATGATTGGCTGCCAATAAGGGAGGATTTGCATAACTCCTGTACTGGCCAGCCAACATGAACATTCCGACCCATAACAAACTGTCAGAGGAGGATAAGGCAAAGGGCTGAGGCACAAACACAAACACCCAATTCACTTCCCACAGAAAATGTACACCCCTACAAATCACAGACCAAATTTGACAGTAAGGCTTCATTAACTTAATTTCCCTGACTAGGCCTCACTTAATGGAATGCTGTTTACGCTCTGAATTGACAGTAAGACTTCATTAACTTGATTCTCCCGACTACGCCTCAGCTCACTGGACATTGTGTATGGCCTGAAATGACAGTAAGGCTTCATTAACTTGCTGTTCCTGACTAGGCCTCAGCTCATGGGACATTGTGTATGGCCTGAATTTACAGTAACCTACCTTGGCACTCAGAGCCCCTATGACCCACGCTACATTCTACTACAGTTTGGAGGAGGGTGGACCATGGATTATGGGACTTGAAGTACCTCCATGGATAATGGGATTTGTACTACTTCAAAACCCATCATTCCCCACATACCACTGTGGCCCAGAACCAAGACCAATAAAGACCAAACTTGGCACACAATGCCCCCCATGACCCACACTCCATCCGACTGCAGTTCAGAGGAGGACACACCATGGATAATGGGATTTCAAGTACCTCCACTCACTTTCAAAGTACCCCACCCACACAAGCATCAACCTCTACATCAACACAGCAGACGGAAAGACAAAAAACATTGTATATCCACAAGCTATGCAGAACGCCAGCAACACCACACACCAACAACCAGAACAACCCACAACGACACAGCCATGGCCCCAACAACACCATAACTAACAACAGTTCCAACCCTTACATACTCAGACTTTCTCGCATCTCCTAAATAGGGCACAGCAACGCGTGCCGGGTACAGCTAGTTACATATATATGTTTTGTGCATTGGGGTATCTTTGTCCCTCACAGTTCAAAGACATACCTAAGTACATCAGTTTAATGGCTGAGAAACCTAGTTGCCTTGCATGAATGCAGGTGAATGCCATTTTCCTCACTCTTAACAGGTCATGCTTTTAACCAAGAGGTTATGGCATTATTTTTATAAGATTATGACTTCTAAAAATGTCTTGCATTTCCAAAGATCGTACAAACTTCAAAAGGTTCGGTAGATTTCCATTTTCCTACATCCAGAAGAGATTCTTTCTATGTGCAGAATGCTATTGCTTCATCACTGTCTCTGTGTTGATGGCTAATCTACAGCACAGGTTCTAAGGCGGAGTGGGCAGAGTATAGCTTGCAGGCATTATGCAAACCTTAAATTTCATTGGGGCAGCCCTTGAAATTGTCCCTAGGCTCCACACACACAGTGGGGGGGGGGGGGTATTGATACAATCCCTCAAGTGTATAAAAAGAAACAATGAATGCCATTGTGACCAGACAGCTATCCAAATACTTCTAAATCCAAGATATGAAAGGGTGAGAAATGACCCCCCCCTTAAATCCTGAACATTTCTTGTAAGGTATCTGAGGCTGCTATTTGAAGGGAGTGAGACCTTGCCACATAGGCTCTCAGGGCATTAGTAAAGCAATGGACACCCAGTGGGGCTGAAGTGCACACATACAATGTCATGAACAAACCAGGAACACAGAGTCAGATTATTATTTTATACTTTTTCTCCCAGTGTGGGACCAATTAGATTAGAAGCTACACGAATCAATGTTAAGATATTAATGCATGCAAATGTATTTGCTACTTTGTGTTTACTCCCAGGCTGCTTTTTAAAAAATTACTTTAACTCCAACCCAAATGTCAGAATTGCATGTCACAGAGAATCTTCCTCTCATAAACCATTTGAATGAGAAAATGGATGGGAACAATTTCTTTTAAAATGCTGTGCAGGATCTCCCTTGTGGTTGTTTCTTTAAAAATACATTATGTTTTTTTAAAGGGAAACATCAAGCATACCTGGACCTTAGCAAATGCCCAATCTTGCTGATCTTTCCAGTTTTACGGTGCGTCCCTCTGAAATCTCCAGGTTGAAGAGACTGCTTCACATTTGCTTCATTTGCTTCATGGAGGCAGAGAAAAGAGCAGAGGGAGCCAGGCCAGAAGGAAGGTGATAGGGGGTGAAGAGACTGGGAGAGGTGGAGAAATTCAAAGAAAGGAGACTTTTCATTGCAAGCTGAACTGACGACCTGTCAGGACAATCAGAATCATCTATACATAGGAATAGTGCTGGGCATCCACACACACACACACACACACACACAAAACACAACCTAGAGCCCATGGAACAATCCCTACTGTCCCATCAATAGTCCTTTCCCTCTGAGAACCAATCATGAGCCAAGAGGGACATAACATTCTGAAATGTGACTCACTTGGCCACATAGAGCATGCAGGGAGCACTGGAAGAGGGGAGGCATATCTTCACCACATTGGTTCTCCACCTCTAAATATTTTGGATTAACTCCTAGAGACCTCACAAGCATGGCCAATTATCTGGAATTCTATTCTAGAAGCAGGCATCCAATTCATGTGGCAGCCACAGGTCGGCAGCTACTGTTATATAGTAGACCCCAGAAAAGTCAATTTCTAGGACTGGAGAGTGATGTGTCACTGGATCTGGATGTGGTTTTTTTAGGGGGACATATACTAGAATCCCCCTAAAAAACCCCAATCCCCCCCCCCAAAACCCGGCGCTCCATGCAGTTATGCTGGCCACATGACCTTGGAGGTGTCTATGGACAACACCAGCTCTTAGGCTTAGAAATTGAGATGAGCACCAACCTCCAGAGTCGGACACAACTAGACTTCATGTCAGGGGAAAACCTAATACTAGAATCAGAAGGAGAATGTTGTTCAATTATGCTGAACCCTCCTAAATCCACACATGAAGGGAAACAAATGAAATAAGCCCTTCAGGCTGGGGGGACGGCAAGTGGGACAGCAGTCATCTTGTCCTCCATTCGAGGGAAATCAGTGAGGACCCATACCCTGACTAATGACTTTATTAAAGTCATAGCAGGTCCTTTCCCAGTCACCTCCCAAATTCAGTTTATTTTCCTTCTGACCCATTTCAGAAATATTAAAAATTAACTCTGTATTTTTGATTACAAAAATGTGAGTCAAGCACTGAAAGATTCAGTAGGCTGAAACCTATTGGGCCAAAGCCTGCCTTAGATGCAGGTGAAACATCAAGCGAGAATGCTTCTAGAACATAGCCATATAGCCCCAAAAAACCCTACAACAACCTTACTATGTATTTGTTTATTCATGTTGTGGAAACCTTGTTATTGTAAATAGTGCAACTATATTATTTTACTACAAAGAAAAGCCTCCTATGGAAGAGATAACATGAGTTTATTTTTGATTTTCCCCCTCACTTTAGGGTACTAGTGCTGGGTCACGCTGCTACTAAGTTACTCTGTTGTGCATTTATGAGGAGGGTCCCCCCCCCCCCGTCCTTAATTGAAGGCGTAACGTAACCCCACTGTTCATCCCTTATGAGCTCCTCCCTCACAAATACTCTTTTTCCACTGCTATCTCATCCAGGGTTTTATCATTTTATCTTGTGCATTTGGCACGCCCATTGTGTTTGATTTTTCATTACGTTATTTTGCACTGTTTATTTTATCTTGTTACTTTATGTATTTTATTGTGATGTAACTTTTTGTTGTTTTGTATTTTATTTTGCTGTATTGTATTTTCGGGCTTGGCCTCATGTTAGCCACCCCGAGACCCTTTTGGGGAGATGGTGGCGGGGTATAAATAAAGATTATTATTATTATTATTATTATTATGCCCACTCGCCCAACAACTCATTCCTGCCTCCATACTGTGTTAGGCTATATAGAACTTTAAGGTTGGTGGTGGCAGAGGCAGGGATTGCTTCACATAGCAACGAAGTGGGTCTGCAAAACAACCAGTGATGTCCTCCCGAGAGAAATGTTATTGTCATGTTGGAGGAGCACCATACTCTTCATGCAGGTCCTTTCCACAACATGGCCAGAAAAGTCTTCCTCTCAGCAGCCCATTAAACAAAAGAAATCACCTCTAGAAACCTGACAGCTTTAGTTTTCTTTTGTACTCAAATCAAATCTAGTGCTGCTAATAGAGAAGGAGATTTTACAGCATTTCTTTTAACACCTTTATTTTCGCTCCCCTGAAGGCGGCTAAGGGTGTGACCTTTATCTGTACTGACCCTTAAACACCACTTTAGGCAAACCTCTGAAAGAAGATACAGACTTGTGACCTTAAAATAATCACTTCTACACCCTTGCATGGTCTTTTTAAAGAACTATGGTATATTTGCTTGATGGAGACAAAAGGATTTAATGTCAGTTGCATACTTGCCACTTCATCACATTGTACTAAGTCAAGTGTTTGGTAGAGTAGGTTTATCATAGAGTTCAGTTATACTCCAGTTTGAAATCAAATGGATGGTTTTCCTAGTTTCTTTTAGTTACCCTGATAAAGTTTGGATTTTGATGCAATTTGCCATGTGGCGAAGACAGCCCCCCTTTTATTGTTATAATAACAATTATTATTATTGTTTGTGGGCAGAACCGAAAGTTCCCTTCTCATTTCCTCTATGCTGGTTTGCTCTGTCTCATCTGGATGGAAGTAGTTGTTCTGCCGTTCTTGAAAGCAGCTTCCCCCATCTCTTCCACCAAGGCCACTTTCCAGCCTTGTGAGTCCAAATGAGATGAACTCAGGGGCAGTGACAATGATATGGTGGCCAGGAAGCATTCATTCCTTACTTGGCAGTAAATGCCAAAATTTTCCTTCTGAGTCTTTACATCACATACCTGCCCCCCCCCCCCACACACACACACACTCAACCTCCCTCTCTTTTAAAAACCCTTCCTTTTGATCATTCCCTTAGACGGGAAGGCACAGTCCCCTGCTTGCAAATTGCTTCTTTATCTGGAGCCACAGTCCATCTGTTGTATGGGAGGCAATTTAATTCGCATTGGTCTATTAAGTGCTGCAGTCGCTGGAGGTGCTTGGGCGATGCCGTATGCCATGCGGCTCTGCTAGTCCTTGGGAAATGGGAATAGCTCTCTTTTTTACGGGGCTGTTTTCCATGTTAACAGCCTGAGACGCTTTCTGAAGTGCCCTGTAAATCGACTGACCCCAATGATCACCTGAAGCCAGATGGGGAGTTTGTAAAGAAGGGAGGGAAAGTGGAGGCAATTCCAGTTCATTGGTGGCAGCAGCAGGCAGGATGAAGGTCCTGGGTGCTCAAAAGCTCTCTTGGTGGATGCTCTGCCTTTCTGATATGAGAACCATAAGAACCTGAGACAGGGATGGGTGGCCCATGCACATTTGTTTCCGAACCAAAACCCCATAATCTCTAGTCACAATGGCCACACTATATGTGGCTGTAGTGCTTATAAACCAAAACATCTGGAGCAGCCTAGATAAGAAAGGTTGCTCTGTAGAGAACGCAACCAAGTTTAGCCAAAAGCTTGTACTGCCAGTAAGTGAGCCTCAGGGTAAGCACTTCGGCCTTTAATAAAGGAGGGAAAACAGAGGACCTTGGTGTCTGCTAGGGTTTGGTTCCAGGATCCCCCCTAGATACCAAAATACATGGATGATGAAGTCCCATTATATACAGTGGTGTAGCAAAATTCTGACTCTCATTGAGAATGGCAAAAATCAAGATTTCCATTTGGGGTATGTAAAAAATATTTTCAAGCCATAGATGGTTGAATCTGTAGAAACAAAATCTGTCGCTATGGAAGGCCAGTTCTATAAAAAGTGTGACGCTTCCAAAAATAGTGCAGCCACCTGAAGAAGGAGATGTGGTCCCCGAGGGCCAACCCAGAGACCCAGGAATCCCAGATCATATATTATATCTTACTCAATCATATCTTATGGAATGGCAGTGCCAAAAAACAACCTCCTCCACCCTCAAAGCCAGCTGCCTAGTTCCAAGTCCCATCTTTAAATAACTCTAAGCTTATCAGCTGGTAGACTTAAGCTGTTCTCACATATAATGCTTCACTCCCTTCTTTTAGGATCATTTCTTTATTATTTGATTTCACATAAGAGGAGGAGAGGCTTTTGTAATGCAAATGAGCATGCTGGCAAATCTAGTTTCCAGCCACCCCAATATCCTTGTAAATAAACTCAGACAAAGTACGAACCTCTTCCAGCTTTATGTGTAATAACACTCTTCCATATCATGTGCACATGTACTTTGCAGTTTGGTTGAGTGAGCAGAGATGATCAGGTAGGCATAGTATAGCCTCTGAGCTCCAGGTGACCTCAGGATTGTAGCTCTATGAAGGAAATTATTCATTTTTAAAATTGCCACCAAATGCTCTGAAATATTCTACAATTTACAGACTCATATCTGTCTCTGGTAAGAAAAAACTAAAACTTACAAATTCCCAGTTTGTTTGACACCCCAAAACTATTACTTGATACTGACCTCAGAGTACAGAATTTGAAAGGGCACTGTACCTTCAATAGGGTCCCAACAAGGGATTTTCAGCAAGTGTTGCTGGTCAAGGAACAAGCCGATAAGCAACACCTTTGGAAATTCCCATTAAAAGGATAGGAGCCATCTTCAGTTTTCGCTCTGACAATCCTAGGAAGCTGCTTCATTCTGGCTAAGGGTTAGGGCTGCCACCAGTACTCAGGAAACTAGAAAAATAATCTCAGAATATTGCCATGTCTCACTGGATCTTGTAGTAGGGAGAGAGATCTAACAGCAGGCCATTTTGTGTTTGTAAAGAGGCTTCAAAGCCACCATTCTCCAGTCATCCCCAACTGATATCAGAGCTCCTAGACTCAGTATCAAGTTTCCTGCAGATAAGAGTGCTTGAGAGGGTGGCTGGATGACACCATCTTGAGGAAATATATGGAGGACAACAGAGAGCTTGTTGACACAGCAGTTGGAGGAGTGTTTAAAGCAGGGCTGGGAAAATTGGTGGCTCTCCAGATTTCATTGGATGGCTGTCACATCATCTCCTATCATTCACTGCCCTGGCTAATGTGAGGACTGGGTGTTGCAGTCCTCACACATCTAGGGAGCAACATATCCCCCTAACCCTAATTTAAAGTCTGGGCTATTTCTGAACAGATGGATTTTTTTCTTCCTTTGCTATGCAATTCTCTGTGAACTTTGCCACATGACTATGTTTCACATACACACCCAAAGTTTTGTGGTACAACCAAAACACCCCTGTTCATTGCAGAATGTATTTCCTGCTTGGAATATTCTTCACTAGGCTTTGGTTACCTCTACATTGCAGAATCAATGCAATTCAACACCACTTAAAGTGTGATGGCTCAATGCTATGGAATCATAGCCAAATATTGTTCTTGCCTCAAAACACCCATGATTCCACAGCATTGATCCATGGCAAAAAAGTGGTGTCAAACTGCATTAATTTGATAGTTTAGGTGCACCCTGTACCTTCTGGCTGGGGTGATGATACTTTCTGCCAAGTATTGGTGGATTGCAGCTCCTGCCCCAACCTTAAAGCAACATACACTAAGATGATGAATGCTAGGAGGAGCAGTTCAACAATAACTCAAGGACTGCATGTTCCAACCCCATGCTCCCCCATTAAGTAATGGGGGTGACAGTAGATAACAAGAGTAGGACCCCTTTCTCCAGCAGAAACACCCCCAAGTTACCAAGACTGGCTGGGGAATATGCAGAACTATAATCATGACAACTTCCAAATTCTGCCACTTCTTAGAGCTGGTAATCATGTTCAAGAAGGCAGCCAAGAGGATGATAATGCAGGGAAAGTTTCAGTGGATTCTCATATACCTGTTGAACCTGTTGAACAGACAAGCATTGGGGCACAAATATCTCCCAGTGAGTCTTTTTTCTAAATGTCTTATAAAACTACAAACCCCAGGTTTCTGTTGGATGGAGTCATGGCAATGAAAGTAGTATCAAATTGCGATCAGTGCAGAATCTGGATGCACTGTAAGTGCACAGCGAAGTTGGGAAAATGCCAGAACAGAGAGCGAGATTGTTACAGCAGAAAGGAGTAAGAACGAAGAGTGGCATAAAAAATCCATATAACTATTTATCCATGCATACACATCTGGGTGTATATGAATGTGCAGAATGTATGGAAGCTATATGAATGGGTGTATCTTTCTTTGAATTTTCTACTTCCATCTTTGTGTCTTTTCTCTACATAATGTATCTCAGGAGAATCACTGCAAATCATAGCATCACCTAACGCAACCCGCAGTGAATTTTAGGAAATGAAATCTAGAGTGCATTGTGTGGCATACAGTCTATCTGCAAGGGTAATAGTCGCAGCTGGGGATGTTCCCTGAATGGTAGAGAAGATGAAGTTATAACATATATACAGCCAGTGTAGTAAGTGCAAGATGTGATTAGAATGACAAAGCATTCCTCTAAATAGTTGTTCTTTTCCTTTCTAGGCTGAATTTACATGTTCCCTTGCATAATTTGAACCAGTGCTTCCTACTTAAAAGTAAAATGTTCTTTTTGGACTGATTCAAAGGTCACTTATTACCACATATTGTCCCTGTATAGCTTTGGTTAAAATACCAGAATGTGTTAGTACAGTTTCTTTAAAATTTAAAGAAAGGATGAAAGATTTGGGATTCTGCTGATTTTTGAGAAGAGTTTTAGCCTTCAGACAGAATGGTATTGTTGCCTTGAGCAAAGAGGTTGCCTCTACCCTAGAGATCTTTTTGGTGCATCTGGGGGCACTTTTCTGCAATTACTTGTGAGTGGAAACAAAACTGAAACTGAAGCCCTCATACTCCGCAAAGCAAAACCAAGAGAATCTTGTGGCACTCAAAAGGGTTACAACTCTTTTAGGCCATAAACTTTTGTGACTGTAGTTCATTTCATCTGATGCATGTGAAGTGCTTAAATGTATGCTTATGAACATGTTTGGAGTGGGGGCTTGGGTAGGGTGTCATGGGAACTATAAACAGTGAGGCTACTGGAAAGTGAGATGCAGAAAGGATAAACACGATCATTATTTTGTTAAGAGCAATCATTTGGGTGATAGCTCAAATGTCCTATCACTGGAGAGCTGCCTAAGACTTGCATTATCTCTATAGTTTATTTTAAAGCAACAAATGTTGCCCACAACTTTTGTTTCAGAATGTTACAGGCGAAGGTAATTTGGCCCAAACTGAGAGGAATCAAAAGAGTTGGTTTCCTAATATTCCTTCTACCTTTCCCATACTTTTGATGTCCTTTGAATTTTGATTTTCACAATTCTGCCTCATTGGTGGCGTCTGTTCTGGAGTTGGAGAGATTAATGTTTCCTTTCCTCCAATGTCTCTTTTTAAAATAGCAAAATAGTGTTACGTTCTACAAAAAAAGAGGAAAAGGTGGAAGAGTTGCTAACACCTTTGTGAATTCTGAATCTGTGTTAACAAAGCATTGTCCTGGTGAACTCTGTCTTAAACAGCACATACTTTGAAAGTGCTGAAGAATTTGTTAGAGCCCATTTCCATTGTCTGTCTCTAATTTTTTTACTTTTCCTTCAAAATGCACCCTGTGCATTCATCCACAAAAGCCAGAGGACCCGTCCAGGTAGTACCTTTATCTCAGGAGCTTCTGCAGCAAATAGGAGAGTAGCCAGGCACTGTTCCATGTAAATGTGGAAGCAATCACTACAAAAGGCAAAACATGCAAGATTTTCGTGTGTGGGAATATCCCAGTTCTGAGCCAAAAATCCACATCTTCAAATGTCTCTATGCCCCTGCATTCGGAAATCACAGGATTTTTAATGTAGGTTTGTTCCCAGGTTTTAGATGTTTGTTCCTGATTAGTTGGTTCCTTAAAAAGAAGATGAAAGTTGAGTAGAAAGCAAAAACTTTGTATGCCAGAAACATCATGAAACGTGTGGAGGGCACATTTTCTGTGGCTAGGACAAAGTTGTGCCCCTCTAGTCAATGTTGTACATTTTTTCACAATAAGAGCAATCAGGAACAGGCATCTGTGCAAACACACTGTTTGCACAGATGGCTCTGCAGGTTATATAACCCAGGAATGGAACTTATACACTGATTTGCATCTTTGTATGTTCACATCTTAAGTTTTTTAAAATTAACCCTGACATTTCTGGAAGTCCCATGGTAGCCATATTGGGAGCCTCTAAATCCTGCAATGAAGCAGCAAGTGTGGATGATGGAGGCAGAAATCCCGGGACCAACAGGTCTGTATGTGGACCTCTTAAGAAATTCTGGAATGTTTTTGCCCCTGATTAAAGCCCACAACTTGCTGCTGTCTGGAAGCATCCTCTTGAGTTTGTACAAGACAACAATCAAAACAGTTTAGATGTTCTGGATATTAGGTTTTGGTAAAAACTCCACCACTTCTTCTCTGATCTCTCCAGTCTGAAGCAAGTTCAGCACAATTCTTAGTTTGTTGTCTATCTTCAAGTCACTTTGGATTTGTGGTGACCCTGAGATGGATCTGTCCCTGCTTTTCTGGAGCTGAGAGCATGTCACTTCCTCAGCATCACTCAATGGGTTTTCATGATCACTCAAAAATTCAAACCCTGATCTGCAGAGTCATAGTCCAATACTCAAACCACCATGGCATACTTGTTCTCCGTTAGGATTGTAGTAGACAAGGAAACAGTGCAAATGTGGCCATAGAAGGAGAAAGGGTGGACAATGTGAAGGAATAGGCTATTCCTGGAACTGCAGATGCAGATAAGGAGTGTTTCTTGTTCATCACATATATGGGTATTGATTCCCAAACTTACCAGGTGGCAAAATATATCAGGACAAAGTTGAAGACACTTTGTCCAAATGTTGTGTGAACTCAACATGAGCACGCTGAATGAATGTTGATGTTGGGATTTAGGTAAATATTTTCCAAGGGTCCGAAAGAGTCACATCTCTCAGAAAGATGACAAAAGTGGTCATAATTCTCATAGAGTGACTGCAGATGGGCGCAACTAGGACCAACTTAGCAAGATGCCAAGCCAAAGTGAGCCTTTTCACCAATTACATGGAGAATTTATGTGAAGATCGAGTCATGAACAGCAGATAAACAGGTTTTGAATAGTTGAAAATGGCAACATATAATCTACATAAAGTGGAAGGCCGGATCACCTTCAAAGTGTTGGTACTGACCTTTAAGGCCTTGAACGGTCTGGGGCCAGTGTAACTTAGGGACCGCCTCATCCCACACTGTCCCACTAGGCCATTACGTTCTGAATCGTGCCAACTTTTGGAGGTTCCCAGCTTCAAAACATACCACCTTATGGCCTTCTCGGTGATCGCTCCTATACTATGGAATGCACTGCCTTCCGATGTTCGTGCACTTGAAAGACCTAATGACGTTCCAGAAGGCGTGCAGAACCCTCCTGTTTCGAAAGGCCTTCGGGGTCTAAGACTGCAGTTTCTTGGCTATCCATCCCGTGCTGGATGCAACCCTGATAAATTGTGCTTGCTGTGTATTTTATTGTGCTTGCTGTGTTTTTATTGTGTTTTACTGTGTTTTATTGCATTTTATTCTGTAATACTGTTTTTAAACTGTGTTTCCACTGCTGTAAGTCGCCTGGAGCCACACCGGGAGTGGCGACCAACAAGTGCGAATAATAAATAAAATAAATAAAATAAAATTGTAGCCGCCTGTGTGCATCTAGGATTCATTCTAATGTGAGGCAGAATATTAGCAGAAGATATCCTGAGTCAGATGGAAAGCAGACAAACTGTCCCATTTTAGAACTACCTTGCCTAATGAGATAAATCTTTCCCTGGTGCAAAATGGAAAAACCCTCTCTGCCTATCCAGTAGGCATGAGAAAAATGAAACGGAAATTAAAAGGATTCGTAAGAGATTCGTATGTAATGGGACTTTTGAGGTTTTACGTATCGCTGCCGCGATCCCGGAAGTAGACTTCCTTTTACGGTCCGTGAGGCCAACAATTTGCGTAATGATCGTAAGAAATTCTTAAGTATTAATTAATTAATTATTGTACTACTCACTTCTCCCTGTCTTCTCCCCCTCATTTCCTTCCCGCCTTCATTCAGCTTCTTCTTTTTCCCGCATTTCTATGAGGAACTGGAAGTGACGCTGCTGCTAGGTAGGCTAGGCAATGCATTCTGGAAAGTGTAGTCCTCCAGGCTTCCCCCTTCTATTCCCGTTGCTCTGCTGCCATGCCCCATCGCGGGGCCTGCTTCACACACACACACACACACACACACTTCTCCTCCTCCTCTCTCCAGGCTTCCCCCCCTTCTCTTCCCCGTTGCTCTGCTGCCATGCCCCATCGCAGGGGCCTGCTTCACACACACACACACACGCGCGCTTCTTCTCCTCCCCTCTCTCTCTCTGCGCTCTCTCAGATGCTTCTCTTCCCTGTTGCTCTGCCATGCCCCATCGCAGGGGGCCAGCTTCAGCCCTCCCGGTACGTGTTTTGGACTTCAACTCCCACCATTCCTCACAGCCTCAGGCCTCTTCCTTTTTCTCTCAGCCTGGGCAAACTTGGGCCCTCGCTCCCTCAGGATCAGGGTGAGAGAGAGGCAGTGAGGAGCGAGGGGGGGCTCCTCCTCCTTTTCTTTTGCTGCTTCCAAGAATAGAATACCCCTCCCTCCCTCCCTTCCTCCTTCCCTCCCTCCTTCCTATTTGGAGAGTCCCATCTAGAATTCAGTGTGGTTTATTCAAGTTTTGGCCTACAACTCCCAGAAATCCCAGCCAATTTACCAGCTGTTAGGATTTCTGGGAGTTGTAGGCCAAACCATCTGAATGCGCATGCTCTGGCATACAAATTACTAACGAATTTCGTTAGTACTTAAGTTACATTCCGAAATTTTTGGGAATTTTTTGTAAGTCTTTGATATACTAATCAACCCCCCATTTGATATAAGAATCGCCATTTTAGGATTCTAAACCATGCCTACTATCCAGATAGTTTTAATGACAAATCTTAAACTTCCAATCTATTTCTAACTTTTGTTTTGTGTATTTTAATGAAGTCTAGAGTGCATTGTGTGACATACAGTCTATCTGCAAGGGTAATACTCGCAGCTGGGGATGTTCCCTGAATGGAACGTATTATTAAAATACATTAAAATATGTTTTAATAATGGATTGTTTTAAATGATTATGTCTTTTAGCAGTGTTGTAGCCCGCCTCGGGCTGTGAGGAGAGGCAGGTAAGAAATAAAATTATTAGTATCATCATCATCGTTATCATCTAGCAGGAACTGCCAACTGAAAATAGGCATCTGTTGAAGCTTATAGGGAATCTGGTGGTTGGAGTGTAAGAGCTGTCAGGGAGTTAATTCATAGGGTATCCAGGAGGATTAAGGGAAATGCAATAAAGTGGTTGTCAGCCAGTCCAGAAATCATTCAGCAAATCAGTAGTCTAGATAAACAAAGTCAGCAGGAAGTAAATCAGAGCTGTAAATCAGAGCCAATCCAAAGTAACAAACACATGAATAGTGAAAACTACTGGAAAGGGTTAAAAACCACAATGCCAAGGAGTGGTTGAAAGCTGTCTCAAGATCCTACTTGTCTGATTAGGTCAGTGTCTTCTACATAACAACTATCAGGAATAATGCAATTGCCAGTGTCTACAACCTACTCCTGGGGAGCAGGATCCTTTAAGGCTCAGCCAGCTCCTCAAATTCAGAGAGATCAAGGGCATCTGAAATAGCCAGGTCCTGGCAATCTGCCTCATCTTCTTTCTTTGAATCTTCCATCTTCAGAGGGTGAGTTATGACAAGTAAAAAGGTCTAAAGGGCTGTTGACTTGAGAGGTTGGAGTCTTTTGATGTAAATCTTTCCTGCCCTGTCATTCTAGTTTTTATCCTCTGAGCAGTCTTCTTCCAAGTGGGTGCCAGGGAAGAAGTTGATTAAACCTATGGAAGACACGAGGGCATGAAGTACATGGTGTAAGCGCATCCATACTCATAGATAGTGTGATTGTGTTCTCTGGCTTTGGGGATCTCAACCAAGCCACTTGATTAATATTACTATAATAATTTTAAAAAATATAATTTATAAAAATATAATTATTTTTTGTTTATATTCTACTTCACTCCAAAATTGGGACCCAAAGTTGACTCACAATTTAAAAGAACAATACAATTAAAACACGTAAAAAGTAAATATTACAATAGAATTAAAAGTACTGTTCCATTATCTGGGTGCAGACCACCAGAGGGTGCTAGAGAGAGAAGGTTAGTCCATTTTACAAGAGGAAAGTAGAAGAAGGAAAACAATTTCTCCCATTTTCACTGGTTATGTCCCCTCCCCCCCCCCTATCATAAACGAGGGTTGTTTCCACAATTGGAACATGGATGGGGGGAATAACAGAAAAAACAGGGGAAAATGGTTTTCCTCCTTCAACCCACCTGTAAAATGGACTATCCTTCTCTAACACCCCCTAGTGACCTCTGCCTGCAAAATGAAAAAGTACCAAATTGAACAATTCAATTCTGAATAAAAGGTATTTAAAAGATAAATGATAAAACTTACCCTAAAAATACTGCACCCATTTGAGAAGCCATCCTATTCTGAGGTAGCCCCCAATCCTTTCTTTGGCTCAGGCTACACTGCCAAATAATCCAGTTTCAGAATGCAGATTAATTGCATTGAACTGGATTGTATAGCATGTAGACTCATATAATCCTGTTTAATGCAGTTAAACTGCATTCTGAAACTGCATTATACTGCAGTGAAGATCCAGCCAGATCTGTCATAGCTTACCCAACTTGGCTCTTACAATGGGCTTAACTAGTTGGTTCCTTGGGTCCATCTAAACCTGTCATTCCCAAAGTGGGCGCTACCACCCCTGGAGGGTGCTGGAGCAATCCAGGGGGGCGGTGATGGTCACAGGTGCATTGGGGGGGGATGAATCACTGAAAGGGGGCGGTGAAAGCATGGCTGAAATCACTGGGTTGCTGTAATACATACATCTTTCTGTTTAATTGCTATTAAAAAATTAAAAATAATTTCTAGGGGGGCACTGAGTAATATTTTTTCTGGAAAGGGGGCGGTAGGCCAAAAAAGTTTGGGAATCACTGATCTAAACTGTAGTCCTTGACACCACTTTAACTGCATGGTTCAGCATTATTGAATCCTGGGAGCTGTAGTTTGGTAAAGAACCAGCATTCTTTGGCAGAGAAGGCTAAAAACACTGTAAAACTACAAGTCCCATGATTCCATAGCATTGAGCCATGGCAGCTAAAGTGATGTGAAAATACATTAATTCTACAATAAAGACACACTCGTTTAGACAGTCTAGGAACCAACTAGATGTTTTCCTCTAAATTCCTGAAGCACGGGGCACCGCTATCCATGAGATGTTTATTTTTTTTATTTGCCTGACAAACAATGCTTTTGAAAGTGTTATGAGGTCATAGCCTTCAGGCAGAAAAATTGTACAGCCGAAGATGATCCTTACTAAGTGTCCAGGGAAAAAAAGTCTGATAATAAACTGAAGAAGCAAAAAGATGCAAATGGTGATCAAAGTTTCCAGAACTGCCAAGATAAGTTCTATCAAACTCTTACCAATGTAGTTAATGAAACCAAACAGGGCAGAGCCAGGCATGTGCCTGAGGAGGACAGGGAGGGTGACCAACAAAAAACCTTTAGTTCCCAGTAGGCTCTGAGTTGCACTTTGCCTTGTATGTGATGCACAGAGACCTCGATGAACAATCTCAATGCACAATTTTAACATCTGTATTCCTTTCTTTTGTGTGTGTATTTGTCTTTTACATATCATGTCACCAGTTGTTGTGATTGTTATGGGAGTAAGAATGTATACCTCTTGCTTTCTCTCATTCCTTCCCAACCTCCCCTCTTTCTTTCTGCCATTGCAGTCTAGGCCTTTTCAGTGGTCACAGATCATACCACCAATTGCTGTGACAAGTGCAAGACTCGGAAGCTCCTGCGAAGGAGCAGCCTGAAGGCAAAATACAGTTTCTGAGCTTCTGCCGCTGGAAATAGGGTTGCCAGCTCTGTGGAAAAACAGATTGGTGATGCTGGCGCTGTTGACAGCAAGGATAGCAGAGTGGTACTTTAAGGCTCTTCATGGGACCTAGTCTGTTCCCCACACCATTTGGAAAAGGAATGATGTCCTCTTATATATAAAAAAAATAGAAATAGAAAAAGGAAGTTTATAGTAGGATAGAAACGTCATATAGCAAACGCCACCCTGAGCCCTTTTGTGGGAGAAGGGTGGGGTAGAAATAAAGTTAATAAATAATAATAATAACATGACAACATCAGAGAAAACCATGGTGTGTGATCTTGTCTATCAAAGTCTTTTCAAAATATAATGTTTCAATTATATTTTTTTTTATAGCTTGGCAAACACATCCTCAAACCCAAAGGTCATATACTAGGCTTTTTTTATTGTCCTCACTAAACAAAATGTTTGTATTTTCTAAAAGTCAATGCACTGCAAATCCATTTTCTTGATATCTCTGGACCATCCTCTTTAACAGGGCATCTTAAACTTTTTCCACGCAACCCCTTTCCATCCGAGAAATTTTTACGTTACCCCAGGTATATAGGTACATAAAACGGGCATAAAAATCAAACATTTACTGACAATAAATCAGTCTTTGCAAGCCTTGCTAAAAAGGATGATTTTCCTTTTTGTGGAGGACTACTGAAACATTTTCTGTAGAGTCCACTATAAACTCTGCACATTGTTGCACACAGGTTTGTGCAAATGGGTGGCATTCAGGAACCTTTTACTGCTGCCTAATTTTTTGTGATCCCAAGACTAAGCCAAGGGGACCCCATCTGGGGTTGAAACCTACCATTTAAGAAGCAGCGCTCTATAGCAAGGATGCAGAAATGTGGTCATTCAGGGTCTCCAGCTCCCATTAGCTCCAGCCAGCATGGGCAAGGGTGATGGGAATTGTGTGAATGTCAAATATTCTCCAAAACATTATTTAAAACATTATTGTTATTAAAATATATTTTTAAAAAGAAATCAATGCGCAACACATTGGGTGGATGGAAGTTAAGGATTGTGCCGATTAAACAGGTACAGTAGGGAAGTACTGCGTTGCTGTGATTTTTGCCAACCATTTGCAGTGCAATACTGAAGATGAACAAGGGGTGCTGGGAAGTGTGAAATGAAATATCACATCTCTGCTTTCATAATTGGAATTAATGGGTCTTACACCTCAAACATGGGAAACCCTATTTCCATCAGAAGCAGCCTTTTACCTGTAATTATGAATATCAATCTTAACGTGGCCATACCATTACCTTTTCCTATACTGATTGAAATTCTGCTCACATTCAACAGTACATGAATCACAGCCTCTCAGACCAAGAGATGGCAAGTGCTGAGGTCAGCCTCTTTTCCCCTGGGATTCAGATATTCCAGGAACATTTCATCTTTAAGAAACACAAAGTGCTGCTTTGAGAAAGTGGTTGCATTGCTAAAAGAGGTTGTGGAAAACAGCCTGAGACACCGCACGTGTATCTCTTCTAAAGATTTTTAAGGATATCAATGGCCTATAGAACAAAATGTTTTCCTGCCTGAAATCATCATGCTTTCCCCCATTTTAGGCATTAAAGCCAGATGAGGCCCCATATATACTGCCATATAATCCAGTTTCTGAATGCATCTTAACTGCATTGAACTTGATTATATGGCAGTGTTGACTCATATAAACCAATTCAAAGCAGTTAATCTGCATTCTGAAACTGGATTATATGGCAGTGTATATCCAGCCTGAGTTGGCTACTTCCTTCTCCTGTATAATTTCAACACCCTTTTCTGATGAAGAGGCCAGTGGAGCTTCAAAAGTTTGCATTTTTGGTTGGCTCATGAAAGGTATCACTGTTTTTTGGATTTTTGATATGTTTTGCTGTTTGACCAATCCAGCTAGCTCTGAATGTTTTCTAGATTTGATAGTAGTCAGGCATGTAGCCAGAGGGGTGGGGTGGGGGGCTTGAGGGGCTTCAGCCTCCCCCCCCAATTCTCATGGTGGTCTGCGAGAAGGCCTCACTGGTACATTATTTAAACTGTTATGCTTATTCATATCATGATCTGATCAGCATGTTCAATATATCCCATATTCATGGGGGTAATACAAAAGGTTTGCTAGGGTAGACCCTCTCTCACTCAGACTCAGCCCCCGAATCAAAATACTGGCTACGGCCCTGATCGTAGCCTAAAGAAGAAAGAGCCGATGGACCAAGGCACAACTCTGTGAGGTTTTTTAAAATCTCCAACAAAGGTAAAAATTAGCTCTACTTGCATTTAGTGAGTTTTCCCAATCAAAGACCTAAAAGGTTTACCAGATGAAACAGTACAGAGGTTTCAATGCTCTCTTGTGAAGAAAGGGGTAGAAAGTCTCTTTGAGGACAGAAACTGTCTGAATCTCAGGGGAAGTTAGGTTTCAATTGCTAATGGAACTTAAATGTTATTGCCTGGATTTTACAACTCTGGCTGTATCTGCATTGTAGAATTAATGCAGTTTGATGTTACATTAATTGCCATGGCTCAGGGCGATGGAATCATGAGAGATGCAGTTTGGAGAGGCACCAGAGAAGGCCAAAGACCTTATAAAAATAGAACTGAGCCATGGCAATTAAACTGGTGTCAAATTTGCATTTTCTCTACAAGGTTGATGCACTCTTTGTCTTGCAGAGCCTACCTGGCCAAAGAGGGAAGCAACTTCTGCCCATATTGATAGTGAAATGCTTTCAGCTAAGTCAAGGAATAAGGAGGTCTGTGCCCGGTAAGCTTCTGCTATACCAGATTAACCAGGACAGAGAACAAGCAAACTACCGGTTGAAGGCAAACTACAGTGGTCTATTACAGTTTGGCCAAATATATAAGCATAAATTCACAGAAAAATACAAGACATTATATACACTATTGACAGCTATTCAGACTTTCCGCTCCTCCTCATGACTGGCTGAGAAACTGTGCCAAGTAAGATCCATGCAGGGATTGGATGGAAGCTTCCTTGACATCACTGGCGGGAAGAAGAATAGCTAATTATTGGTGGGTTTGAAGGTCCAGTCTGTTGCAGAGACACCCCCTGGGAGGGCGTGTAACTGAGGGGGATGATGAGGTGAGTATGCAGATAATTTCTTGATTGACTTAAGTGTCCAGTGCCGCAAAGACAAGGTTGCAATACTCAGGGGCGGGGGAGGGGAGGGAGGAAAGGTAACAGTCCTGGTTAACCAGAGGCTTGGTTGCCCATTCAGAAGACTAATTTAAATAGGTACACACCCTAAGCCCATCTCGGTGACAAAGGGATCATCTGTCTCATACACATACAGAAAAGGATCTATTATTATCTGGCTTGGGAGATCGCTGGAGGGACCTTTCCAAATTGTGTAGCAATCTCCCTTTCCAGGAGCTTATGTAAATAGGGGGCACTGGGGAAGCAGGTGCCTTCAGGATACATTTGATACAAGCTTATACATTTATAAATTGACTAGCTGTACCCGGCACGCGTTGCTGTGCCCTATGTTGGTGATGTGGGAATGTCTGGGTATGTATGTTGTGGGAGTGAAGTGAGCATGTTTGTTGTGTGTATATGTATGTGTGTGTATGTGTGTTTATAGTTGTATGTTTGTTTGGTTTTTTAGGGGGTTTTGTGTATGTGTGTGTGCAGGTGTTGGATTGTTTTTTTGTGTGTGTGTGTATATATGTGTGTGTGTTTGTGTGTGTATTGGTCTTGGTATGTGTGTATATATTTGTGTGTTGTTATCTGTGGGTGTTTTGTGTTTGAGTACGTGTATATATATGTGTGTGTTTGTGTATGTATATGTATGTATGTGTGTATATGGAGAGGTGGTGATGTGTGTGTGTATATATGTGTATGTCTTAGTGTGGATGTGTATGTATAGGTGTGTTGGTATATGTGTTTGTATGTGGTTGTGTGTTTATATGTGTTTGTTTGTTTGTGTTTTTATGTTGGTGTGTTATGATGTGTGTGTGTGTAGAGGAGGAGGCCTCGCATCGGAGGAGAGGCGGTTGAGGGCTCTCCTACGCCGGCCGCCGCCTCCCTTCCGGTGAGGAGGCCGCAGGGAGAGAGATGGTGCGGCTCCCCTTCGGCCTTGTCCCCTGGCTGCGGAGGGAGGCGGCGGGTATGCAGTGGAGAGCCCTTTGCCGCCTGTATTTCGCTGGCCGAAGAGGAGGCCGAAGGGGAACCGGCCAACCCGTCTCCCTGCGGCCTCCGCTGCCCGAGGAGGAGGTTGCAGGGAGAGGGGTTGTCGGGTTCCCTTTCGGCGTCCTCCTCGGCCAGCGGAAGACAGGCGGCAAAGGGCTGTCAGCCGCTACCTGCTGCCTCCATTCCGGTGGGCGAAGAGGAGGCGGAAGGGAGAGAGACGGTGCGGCTTTCTTCCCGGCCCCATCCCCGGGGGAGGACTGGAGGAGGCAGTGGAGGGGGCGGAGGATGCGGCCATGGCGGCGGTAGTTTGGGGTGCTGTCTGAGAAGGCGTGGGTGGGTAGGGGACTTCAGCTTCCAGAAGGCTTTGCGCAGCCATTGTGGCTTATTTCTGGTGCTGTTTCCGCTCTTATTGGTAGTGAGCCGCGCGGAGCCCTCTGGGAGTTGTAGTTCCGTTGGTGTGCCGTTCTCCCTCGGAGTTTTGAGGGTCGTGCGGGTGGGATTTTGGCGGCGTAGTCCTGGGAACCATTAGGACAGCCGTTTTTTTATGTTAGTGAGTTAGCCTTCTTTTGATTGGGGTTTTTTTGAATTTTTGCTAGTGCGCATGCGTGTTGCTGTGCTTGGCCGCAAAGGATGTTGGTAGTTGTAGTTTTGAATGGGTGGAGAGAAGATGGCATTTCTTCAGCGAGTGAGGGATGTTTCCTGTTAAAGGTAAAGAAAGTTTATGGGTTTTTATTGTTGTTTTGGGGTGGTGGAAAAGGGTTTGCTGTTTATTTTGTTAAGGGATGGTCGGAAGGAAGCAATGTTGGGTAGAGGGGAGGGAAGATTGAGGGTTGGGGCAGGACGCTTTAGCAGCCATGTGCGGGGGAAGGGAGGCACGGCATATGGCTAATGTGTTGGTATGTGCAAGGAAAGTTTATGGGGTTTTGGGGGTGTTTGCTGTTTATTTTGTTAAGGGATGGTCGGAAGGAAGCAATGTTGGGTAGCGGGGAGGGAAGATTGAGGGTTGGGGAGGGACGCTTTAGCAGCCATGTGCGGGGAAGGAGGCACGGTATATGGCTAATGTGTTGGTTTGTGTAAGGAAAGTTGCGGTGTGGGCGTAATGTACGTGGAGGGGGTAACGTTAGTTTGGTTTTGTGTTGTTTTGGGGGTCGTGTGGAATGGTTTGGGTGATTCGCGGTATTTTTATTTTAAA
This sequence comes from Anolis apletophallus, assembly GCA_030556195.1. NCBI lineage: Eukaryota > Metazoa > Chordata > Lepidosauria > Squamata > Anolidae > Anolis > Anolis apletophallus. The sequence continues at coordinate 135,124,258 of JARBWK010000001.1, read as the reverse complement.
TCTTGGTAGTGCGCATGCGTGTTGCTGTATATAGGCGGAAAGGGTGTTGGGAGTTGTAGTTTGGAATGGGTGGAGAGAAGATGGCGGTGGTTCAGCGAGTGAGGATTTTAAATGTAAAAGGTAAGGAAAGTTTGTGGGTTTTTATTGTTGTTATGGGGTTTTTGAAAGAGGTGAGGGTGTGTTTTGTTTGTCTTGGTAAGGGATTGTGGGAAGGGAGGTCAGTTGTGTTGCGGACGGTTTGTTTTTGCGGCGTGGGCGTTTTGCCGGCCATGTGCATGGGAAGGGGGGTAGAGTATGTTGTTGATGTGGTGGGCCCGTGTGTGTGTTTGTGTTGTGTGGTGATTGAGGGCGGAGAGGTGTGCTGGCGGCAGGCTTTGATTGCGGTATGTGGTTCTGTGGCGAAGTCTGTAGACTCGGGCCGCCGCACTTTGTCTGCGTAGTTTGAACGTTCCAAACGATAGTGCTGCTAGCGGAGAGGCCGGGGTGGGAGTTTGGTGGCCAGATTTTTGGGGTCCGTTTTGGGGGTGTTGCGAGGAACGTATGGTCGGTTTTGTGGGCGTTGTCTGTAGCGAGTGTAATGGTCCAGTAGGCTGCCAAGTTTGGTGCTTCTGCGAGCCATAGTTTCTTTGTCTATATACGACATTAAACGGATTGACCAAAATTATATATATAGATACAGTACATAAGCATTACAAGTTACACAAGAAATATAATTGTATACATTTATTAAAGATTTTTTTTTAAAAAAATAAAACACTTGGTTGCTTGTTGAAGTTCATAGATACTGGGGAGAGGGGCATCATGGCTTGACAACATTGGCTCTTCAAACCCTCTACACTGACGACGACGACGACAACAACAACAACAAATCTTGTCAAAAATGCAGGCCTGTGATTCCACCATCATCAGGGTTTTTCTTCTTCAGTATGGTTTTTAACACATTGATGTATTTTATGCACTTTAGGTTGGCCAATAAAGATATCATTGTTTTTTGGATTTCGGATGGCTACTGAATCTGATTTCATGTGTTGTAGGAAATGAACAAAGATGAAGGAGATGGGGAATCATTGCCTGTGTTTGTAATTATTTCCATTGTAACCAGAAGTGATGCTTTCTCATTTAGCTTTTGCTCTCAGAAACCTTTTGGACTTTTCCCCACTAGGATTTGCTTGGGGAGAAGATATGTGTGAATTGATCTCAGTGGGTTTATGTGGGGACAATACTGCCATATTTGGGAATGTTTAGTTGTATTTGGGAGGTGTGGGTACAAAATGCAAAGTGGTCATCACCTGCCAACATGAAACTGATACAAGATAACTTTTGTTAGCTGACTGGTAGTGTTTTGTCCTGATCACACTGAATAAAGATTATTGTGCTGTGCCACCAACAATAACAAAAGAGACCAATGCTAATTAATATCAAAGCTGGAAACAAGGTATTTCCTGCAATTGTGGAATGTAAACTATGCAGAAACTACATTGATTTATTGTATCCTGTTAGCTTTCACTCTCAGATTTCTTCTGCTTTGATTTAATACAATAGGTTTCTTAGTTCATAGATTGGGCTTGGCTCTTTATCCTTTGCATCTTACATTTTAATCTTCTGCTTGTCATGGCTGGACCAAGATATTTTGCAACTAGAAGCAAATATTGTTGTATAGCTTCAAGTCATTTCTGACTTCTGGCAACCCTATCATGGCTTTCCTGACAGAATTTACTCAGAGGGGTTTGCCTTTGCCTTCCAATGAGGGTAAGACATCACGGCTTACCCAAGAGATCACCCAGTGGGTTTCATGGCTGAGTGGAAATTCATAATGGGTCTCCAGAGTTGTAACCCGATATTCAAACTACTACGCAATGGTCGCTATCAAAATGCAGAATAGCAAATCCTACTCCCCAATATATCCATCCCTGGTTATAAAGCACTGAGGCCAGCCAAGTCATTTTTTTCACCTATTACAGAAAATCACACAAACACATCTCTCTTTTCCTGGCAGTAAACATACAATAATACATAAATTAATAACTCAAACATTATTGTCTGCTTATGCTGACAGAAATCTGCTGCCTAAAAAAAGGTACCCAACTTTGCTTACTGGTAGGGTTGGCCCTGAGTTACATTAGGAGCTTTAAGCCAAATTAAGTGATAAAAAGATAGTCTTAAGAAGGCATGATGGGAGTTGTGTTTTCGCAAGGTCTTTTGCCTTCTCTGTGAAAGCATGCTGGTGCTTCACCAAACTACAATTCCTTGGATTCTATAGCACTGAGCCATGGATTTAAAGGGATGTCAATCTGCATTAATTCTACAATATAGATGCACCCTTGTTAATATGGGAGATTTCAACCAGTAATTCCCAATCACACGATAAATAATTAATTAGATTGGGGACCCTGGCCCCCATAAGCAGAGTTGCAGCAGTGTAAATGAAAGGAGACTGCATGGCAAATAGTTTACAGAGGTGTTAGATGAAGAGCTACCTCCAAGCTGGTTTATTTATTATTGATGCTTTCACAATACACTGGGATTTGTTTTGCAGAGGCTCAATGTGTGTCAAGGGCAATGGGTACTAGTACAAGACTTTGAATGGTTCTACCAGATTTCTGATGGATTTTTTATTATTATCCATGAACAGATTGGGCTCCTTTTCTATGGCAAGCTATAACAGGACTCTGTTACATGCTACTTTATGTGTCGCATAAAACTTCAAATGGATTATAGACAGGATATTTGCAGGGACACATCCTTTCATATCAGCTATGAGAACTATCATGTTCTTCAACTGAAACCTTGCTCCATGTTATATTCCATTTGGCTGGCTGGAATATGGGACTTGGGTTATTGGGGACTTCTACACTATAGAATTAATGTAGTTTGATGCCACTTTAACTGGTATGGAATCATAGGAAATATAGTTTTGATATCGAAAAATCAGACCCCAAATTGAATTATGTAAGGGATATAAATAATAAGACATGGCTCCATTGGAACATACAGTGCGCACGAGTGCATCTTTGTTTCTCTCATGAATTGTCTTTGGAATAGACCCAGTTAACAATCCCTGCAGTTTCCATAATCCCCTCACAATGAACTGGGAGAATTGAGGGGAGCACACAATGAATTTGAGTGAAGGCTCCAAAGACTTTTTCCTGATATGACTGGGGCTATCTGTAGGAATGATCCTTCTCCCATGCCCCGAGCTAGCCTCACCCATACAGCACCCATTGAAACTGTCACCACCTTCAAGCACCTTGTGTGTACTTTGGACTAACCACATTGTGTCCACCGGAGTCCAACCATTATGTCCATCATGGACTCATTGATGATTGCCGCACCGCATTCCTCTCTAATCATGACCCTCTTGGAGGCGGATCAATAAATGGGCTGACACTTCAAATACACCAATGATATTTTAATAAATTTCTCACCACCACGAAGACATTGGATAGAGTCTTGAGCACTAGGGATGCATATCCCAGCTGGACGGCTTCTGAACCAATCAGAAGATGGTGCGGGTTTCTTGAAAAACTGTTCAATGAAATAAAAATACTCCCTATTTGCAATTTTGGTGTGTCGGGATTCTGGAGTGCCTTTTCTGTTGATATCCTCTTTCACAATTCTTTGCCAAAGAGTGTTGATCCCTTGCCAGTCTACATATCCCAAGATTCCATAGAATTGAGCTATTGCAGTTAAAGTAGCAACAGACTATTTATTCAGCAGTGTAAATTCAGCCTTATTTAACACCCAATAAATTCTGTTCCTTTGACCATCAGATAAATTCCTTCTCAATGGCTTCTAATGACATGTTTGTTTTATCAAGTTTCTGATATAACCTTTTTTCATAACAGCTATTGTATATTTTTAATCAACTGTGGGTTTTATTTCCTGCTAGCTTAGGTACCCGGAGATGCCCAGGTTAGGTAATTTGTAATGCTATTTAGTAAAAGAAGTCATTGTTCATTTTTGGATTTTATGAATGGTCCCATTAGAAGATGCATAAGAATGTGGGTCAACTACTAAAGCGGTTTTTGGTACTTTCCGTGCAGGAGTACAGTCAGAGAGTGATGCTGCACACGTGTAAAGCTTTGAAAAGCGGGTTCCTGTGCCAAGAATCAGGCAGGCATTTGTGCTGTGAAAATAACACTGTGATTGATGCTTCTTGATGCACTCTGTGCCTAATGTGAGATAACATAGGCTTAGATTGATTGAACAGTACAAGCTGTGCTACTGAAAGACCTTAATGCTAAATGGGAAAGAACTGCGCATGAACAGAGAGTTTGGCCCCCTCCGTTGCTGGCACGGAGCCTGGAAGCCAAATGTTTCAAACTGAGAACACAAGAGTTCCAGCACTGATAGTTGCACTGTGAGAAAGACTAACATAGAAATGACTATTGTTCTCATTCATAGGTGGGACTTTGAGATGTGATGCTAATGAAAATGCAATGTTTATTGGATTAATGAAATAACCTGAGACACCAGCCAATTATGATTGTGTAAATCTATGAAGAAGGGGTGGGCTTATCCGAAATGCCTCCATTGGGGTATAAATGTTTTTGTACTGAGAATGACGGGGCCTTTTGCCCCTGATTGCAGCCGTGTTCTGCTGGCAAAAACCCACCAGCTGGTGCCATCAATAAACCCTTTTGATTTCATCTACTTCACAGTTGTCGTGAGTTTTCCTCATCCTTGTACCCGCACGTTCAGGTGGCCTTAGTAGAAGTAAATTTGCCACTCGGAGTTCCAGAACTCCCTAATTTGCTGCTTCACTACCACTACCAGTATTCCAGATCTCTCCCCCCCCCCAAACACTGCCAACAGTTAAAGTTGGTTATGATGGGTGTACCAAGTTTGGTTCAGATCCATCATTGATGGGGTTCACCATGGTTTCTGTGAGGGAACTGCAACTCCCATCATCCTGGGTCCATCCCCCTTAAATCCCAGCAGCACTTAACTTTGGTTATGAGAGGGATGTGTACCAAGTTTGGTCCAGATCCATCATTTACCTGGGGGGTTCAGAATGCTCCAAAATGGCTGCCAGCATGTGTGCGAGCCAAACAACCAGGCGCCCCTGACTGGCTCCTCCTCCTCTTCCTGCAGGGAGTCAGGAGGAGGAGCTTCTTTGTTAGTGGGAGAACCACTGATTTATAGGGTTCAGAATGCTCTTTGTTAGTGGGATGACTGCAACTCCCATCATGCTGGTGGTAAAGGCTCCTTCTTTGGAGGCTTTTAAACAGAGGCTGGATGGCCATCTGTCGAGGGTGCTTTGAATGTGATTTTTCTGCTTTTTGGCAGAGGGTTGGACTGGATGGCCCATGAGGTCTCTTCCAACTCTGATTCTATGATCCCCCCAACAACAAAAAGAAAAACCCTGCCCGTACTTAAAGCTAATCATGGTGGATATGTGTACCAAGTTTGGTATTGATGTGGGTGAACTGCAACTACTATACTCCCGAGTCCGTCCTCCCCAAACTCCACCTGTACTTAAAATTGGGTATGTGTGCCACGTTTGGTCCAGATCGATTATTGGTAGGGGTTTCCAATGGTATCTGGACGTGGATGAACTGCAACCGCTATTGTCCAAGTCCACCCCTTCTGTTGCTCATTTGGGGGGGGGGTCTGTATGACAGGTTTGGTTCAGATTTGTCATTGGTGGGAGTCAGAGGGCTCTCCGGATGTAGGAACTATCTTGAAAAATTGATAAATAATATATAAATATTTTCAGTTTTATTATAGATACAGATTTCACTGATAGTATGCATCTGGGGTTTTAATCTGTTAATATGAGAGTTCTGGGGAAAGTCATGTGGGGGCCAAAGGGCAGGGCACACATGTTTTATAAATATTTTGTTAAATCAATGAAAGAAATGAAATCAAGAAAAAAAACCTGGTAATGCTAAGCCTCCATTAGCAACTGGCAGATGGTTAGGGTGGCTGTGGAGTAAGCTTAGAACTCTTGGATTCATTCATTTTTTCTCTATCTCTCTCTATTTTTTGTCCTCCCCCCCTGTTCTCTTTCCTCGCTGTTGGTGCCCTGAGCTTTCAGGCACTTCCTTGCCATCTAAATGCTAAGCAGTCGCTGTGATTAGAGCTTAAGGCTAGTTATTTATTTAACATTTAAGTGAGATTGAGCCAAGAAGCTCCACAGGCTGAAGACAGGATGAGTGAGAATCACTCAGGTCAGTAATGCCCTGGAGTGGAATTTATTATGAAAACCCATGTACATTAAAAGAGACCCTAGAGGCCTCACTGGGATAGGCATTAGAGGTCTATCTATGGAACACTTTACAAGGCTGTCATAATTTTATGGCTTGCAATCCTGATTTTTCATTTGCAGAGGTCTTTATAGGATTGCAGTCGATGCACCTACACTCTGCTGTACATGGAGCTTAGGTCTATCTTCTCTATAGACAATCTACCAGAGATAGTGGTTTTCCTGTACACCACCAACATTGATCCCATCCCTTGAAGTTCATTATAACCTCCCTGTACTATATACATTCCCAGAGTTTGTGTGGAAATGTAAAACTGCAGACAATAGCAAACCCTTTTGGCTATCAGTTTTTCCCATTTCCCTTCCCATTTCCCCCTGGAGTATCCATTGGTATATTTATTTTTCCTGACCATAATATAATCTTGAAGCATATAGTGTGCTAAAGATTCATACCATTTGTGTGCATCCCATTTTTATACTCTTTCCATTCCAGGGCGACTGTAGCTTGTGCTGTTGTTAACATACTTTTTGTCACCTTGGCTCAATCTTTATTGCCACTTTTCCCTTCCAGATTCAGGGTAAAAAAAACCCCTGTTTTTTGTTCAGCCCTATTTTTGCCCTAACAATTCCTCCATTTCCCCCTTTATTTTCCTATAGAATTCTTGTAACTTGGCACACTCCCACCACATATGAATAGAAGTTCCACTTCTTAATTTTGCCCTTTTTGCCACAATTGCTTGAGAATGTTTTTGTGAAGCATTCTTCCACTTTGCAAGACAGGGCTATGCAAGATGACAAAGAGTGGTGAAACAACAGTGATATTGGATTCATTGATTTTTTCCCCCAACAATAAAAAGAGACCATGCAATTAAGAATCAAGAGCAATGCAACTACAAAACAGCTACAACAATGTGTGGCAGGATCCATCAACAGCTGTACTAATCACTGTATGATAACATCCTGGGTTTCGCAACAACCTGAAATCCACCCTCTTAAAAGAGACTCCGATGAACTCTGGAAACTATAACTCCCAGCATCATTCTAATTTGTATGGTCACTGAGGGTTGGAAATTCTGGTTATATTTGGAAAAGAGAAGTTTCCAGTTTCCTCTTCTCCCCAAATATATGTATACCATGCAAAATCATAAAATAAGCCAAGTTCTATGTTGGGAAAATTGGAGCCTCTTATATAAATCATTGCATATATTTGCCTGTGTGGCAGTACTGATTTTGTTAATCTTGGGGAGGATAAGCAGCTAAGTGGGAATTGAACCCCTGTCCCTGAATCATACTGAGCCCTCCAGCTCTTGGCACTGCCCACTGAATTTCAAGCTTTCCCTCGTAGCGGGTGCTGTGTATGAGCTACGCATATCTCCAGCTTCTGCTGGTGCTAACAAGCTACTGCATATAAAATCATGACTAAAATGAACACACTGGCTGGTTGGCAAAATAAAAACATCCCACTGTCAGTTTCAGTTTATTCAGAAATCTTTGGTTTAAAAAATTCTGCTTACAAAGACTGGGAGTACCTGCTTTACAAAATAGAAGAAAATACATTTTTCAATTTGCCTGAATTTATCAAATTAAAATGTGAATTTGTGTGTGAATTTAGTTTTGCTTTAGATAAAATGCAAAAGTAAATTTATATTTAAATTTGGTATGAACTGTTAACTTCTCTCTAAATCTTCCTCTTTCCCTAAAAACATTGTAAAATGCTACCATAGAAATGAATATACATTTAATTAAACAGCATCACAAATAATTGGTTATACTTCTTCTCCAAGAACCACTGTGACCTGAGCTAAGAAGATATTGCATCCAGTTCTGCATATACAGTATTTCTTGTCAATATTGTTTATTTTCCGGAACAAAATTAACGGTGTGCTAAAGATAGCTTCTTAATGCCTCCAATTCCACCACAAATCACATGAAATAAACATAAAGACAGGAGTGAGTTGTTGTAAGTTTTTTGGGCTGTATGGCCATGTTCCAGAAGCATTCTCTTCTGATGTTTCACCTGCATCTATGGCAGGCATCCTCAGTTGTGACCTCACAACCTCTGAGGATGCCTGCCAAAGATGCAGGTGAAATGTCAGGAGATAATGCTTTTGGAACATGGCCATGAAAGCCTTCAACAATACAAAACAGGATGCATATAAAATGCATTTCCCCCCTGTATTAACCATCACACAGTACAACATATTTGAAGTCAAGTATCAGCCATGATTTCCTGGCCAACTTGAATTGTCTTATTCCAGAAATTATGGTCAGTCCAAAATGATTTTTTTAAACATTTAATACTATCTTTCTTCTAAAGAGCTCCTAATGTTATGTATGGCTTTCCCACCACCCATTCTAACCTTAGAACGATTCCATGAGAGAGGTTGGGTTGAGAGACCAGCAGAGTTCCAACATCACAGCCACCGAAATAAATATATTTCCAATTTTTTAAACTAGGGGTTCATCTACAGTCTGACTAGTTATACAGAAGGGTGAGAGAATCCTCTCCATGGTGGCTAAATGTCTCACGGAGCTAATTTGGGTTAATACAGGCCAAGGGTGCTTAACATGGCCCTGAACTATGATAACTAAAGTTGCAGGTTGCTCTGAATTTTCCCCGAGAATCCCAGGATTGGTCCAATTGAGTTCAAAATGCACTTCCGCTTCCCTTAAGAAGAATATATACTAGGCCTAGGTTTGAACAACTCAGTATTATGATGCAAACCGGGTGTTACTGTAACATCCCAAAAAGTGAGAGATTCTGCATATGGGAAGAATAGATTGTGGAAGATATCGATCATTTCTTAATTGACTGTCCAGCATATACTGAACTGCGATACAGATATTATTATTTACATCTAATATTATCCAACTGCAGGTCCGCCAACAGAAATGATCTTCTGATATTCCATTTGAAAGGACAGGAAAGATCCACCATAATCAGAGTAAGCCTTTTTATTCTGAAAGCTATCAAGAAAAGAGCACATTTCCTGAAAGAAGAACTAGGAAAATAAGATTCTGACTGTAAATAGAAGTCTCTCTCCTTTTTGCCTCGTCTTTTACTCGTGTTGTATTTTGAAATGGTCATATGACTGGTCAAATAAATAAATTATTATTATAGGAGTTCAAAATGCAAAAGTAATCTGCACATGTGAGAGATATTAGAGGGTACGTGGATACTAAGGCAGATTTCCAATCTCTTAAAAGAAGCTGTGTTGATGTTTATTGGGGGGGGGGGAATGCCATTTCAGAACCTGTGGGGTCTACTACACCCTTTCTAGACTGTGTGGTAGACCCCCAAACTGAGAGGTTCTTTGGACAAAACAGATGATTTGGTATCAGGTCTGGTTATGGAATGGACTCAGCTTTAACCACATATCTTGGGACTTGGACAAGGCATGTGTCTCTTTTGGTTCTGCTTGATTTCTCAGTGGCCTTCCATACTATCAACCACATTGCCCTTCTTAGGTGTCTCTAGTTAAGACTGTGAGTTCTGTTCTAAAATGGTACCAGCTGTACTCCGAGGAGTCCCGATATTCAAACTGTTGGGATTGAAATCCTGCATAATTCAGTTTTGTCCTGATGCTGTTTTAATATTTCTAGGAAGAAAGTGGGAGAGGTTTTGCAAAGCTGAGGTTTTGGTGTTACTAATATACTAATAACACTTGGCTGCATTTCTCTTTTCCATCAATTTCCAAGGAAGATATTTGGGTATTAAATGGGTGTCTGTTGTCAGAAACAGATTGGAGGACAAACAAACTGAAGCTTTATCTAAAACAGACAGAGGTGCTCCTTGACAGTCTAAAGGCAGATCAAAGAAGAGGGAGTCAGCCAGTGGTAAATGGGGTAACATGCTCCTCAAAATTTCAGGGTTGTAACTGGATATACACCTCGTACACAGTTAAAACTAATGTGCTAACTGTTTCTGGACATGTTAGATCTAGCCATGGTGACACATTTGGATGATTATAGTGCCATGTTCCTTTTGGATAACTATAATGCCATGCCTCTACGTAAGCTGCTTTTGGAAATTGTTTAGAAATGTCAGTAGGCTCTCAGTGCTGCTCCCTGACTGCAACCAAGGCTGATTACATGGAACATATAACTACCATGTTGCTCAAGCTTAACTGGCTACAGGGGCACCATTCAATTCACAGTACTAGCCATGACCTGTACAGCTTACATCTGGACTATCTGAAAAAGCTCATTTTCCTATCTCATCTTATGTTTGCTTTAAAATATTTAGAACTTATTTCATTTCCACCACCGAAACAGACAAATTTGCTGAAGACAAGGGAGAGGTACTTTTCAATGGCTGTTACTGACGTGTGTCTACCATATTTTCTTTCTGCTGGCAAATCTTTTTTTTTCTTCAGACAGGTATGTTGTCTACTCCTGATGGAATGCAGAAAGCCTGTGTGGTGTAGTAGTTTCAACTTCTGCTGTGACTGGCAACCAGAATTTGAATTCCTGCTTAGCCATGGATATCCACTCTCAGCCTCAGAGGGAGGCAAAAGCATAGTAGTTCTTGTCTCTATAGAGAAGTCACTGGCCAAGTGTATTCAGGGTTACAATTATTGTCACCTTTTATTTTTGCATCTTTCCGTGAATGCTTTAAAAGATACACCTGCCATCCACTGAGGCTTCTCTCTAGTGTCCTTTTGCATTCTTCTCTTGTAATGTCCCTGGCTTCAGTCCCGAGTCCTTCTGGCTCTCTGTCAATGAAACCTAATAGTGCACATTTGGTTTTTAAACTACTCGTATCTTTAAATTTTATTTTCTTTAGGTTGTATTTTGACACATTGGTTGGTTTGGTAGTCTTCTGCAGCTTTACTCTGATATTAGTAGTTGCTAGTCTGTGCCACAATGTGTTGCTGATCTTGTTTTTGCAGAAAGAATGCTGCTTCTCTGTCTTTTGCTTCTCAGATGATGTACACACACACACACACACACACACACACACACTCACCCATTTGGTTGCATGAAACATGTGTTTGCAATCAGCAAATGATTGGCCTTACAAAATGCAGTCTATTTTCTGCTGCTTTTCTTGATCCTAGGCCAGATTCTCCTGCTTCCTACCATCCTTTTGCATCCCAATTGTCTTTGATTAACAAGTTATATTTTGGTATATGATCAATTTCCTCCTGGATTCCAGCATAGACTCTTTCAGCTTTTTCCTCTATAGTGGAACATAAACTAGGATTATTTAACAATTATTGATGAGGTTTTTCCCCCTGAAATCTAATAGTTATGTTATGTTAAGACTTCATGTTATGTCCTTTGTCTACTTTTGCTACATCTGTACTCACTATTAAAGCTTCCTCATTTCTTCCGAGATTTTCTGGCTAAAACACAGTATAATTTTCTGACTGAAAATATCACATTCCTGGTCAATTTAGCTCACTCATCCCAAGTAATGCCATATTTATAGGTTTCGTTTCTTATTTCACTGTCTACCTTCTCTTTGTGCATGCTACTTGCATTCTGTTTTCCTATAATATTTGTTGTGACATTTTAGAATTTTCTTTTTCCTCTGAGCATGTCAACAGCTGAACGCCCTTTCAGATCAAGTACTCATAATTGTCCTCTGTTCTACCTCAGGAGTGCATTGAATGCCTGCAAAACTAGGAGTGTTATGTTATAGACTTTTGTTTCATTTTGCAGTCTCTCATTATAAAGTTTTAATGGCAAAATACATTTAAAAGGGATTTACAATGTCCTTTCTGCACAGAACTAGTTGTTTATTGGTTTAGTCACTTCCAACTCTTTGTGACGTCATGGAGCAGCCCACACCAGAGCTCCCTGTTGGCCATGGCCACCCCCAGCTCCTTCAAGGTCAAGCCAGTCACTTCAAGGACACTGTCCATCTTGCCCTTGGTTGGCCCTTCTTCCCTTTTTCCTTCCATTTTCTCCAGCATCATTATCTTCTCCAAGCTTTCCTCTCTTCTCATTATGTGGCCAAAGTACTTCATCTTTGCCTCTAATATCCTTCCCTCCAGTGAGTAGTTGGGCTTCATTTCCTGATGTATGGACTGGTTGGATCTTCTTGCATTCCAATTTTCCTCCAACACCACAGTTCAAAAGCATCTATCTTCCTTCACTCAGCCTTCCTTATGGTCCAGCTCTCACATCCATAGGTTACTATGGGGAATACCATTGCTTTAACTATGTGGATCTTTGTTGCCAGTGTGATGCCTCTACTCTTCACTATTTTATCAAGATTGGCCATTGCTCTCCACCCAAGACGTAAATGTCTCCCGATTTCCTGGCTGCAGTCTCCGTCTGCAATAATCTTCACACTTAGAAATACCGTCTGTCACTGCCTCCACACAGAACTACTAAGTGATTCTGTCACTGCCATTGTCTCTGAGAAATCCTCTGCTAATGCAACCCCTCATTGTTTCTGCCTAGTAGCTATTTGGCATATTTAGCCTGGGCAAAAGCCACCTGACATGGGAGACCCTACTAGGGATGCTGCTTCCATCAGCACAACCTATTGTCTCATAGGAGCCTGCATGCCCCCAATGTGGAAAGGTTTCAGAATAGATGCACCATCAACCATAGTAGGAAACATCTAGTCCCGATGACCTTAAACATTATTTTCAGGGCATGTTCATTCCATTAGTAGAAAAACTTTTCACCAAACATATATAACTTTTTCAAAATAATTATGAATAGGGATGGAGGAGTGGGTGGCAGAACGGCTTTGCCACTTTTCAAATAATTTGCTCAAAATCAGGCCAATCTTTTAATTATCCTTCTGGCACCCCTTGGTTGAGTTGGCAATTTTAATTCATGTAACCATCCTAAAACCTGGAATTTATTGGACAGAAGACTGGAAGGTAGAACAGATTTACTTCCTACAGGTCAGCTGAAAACCTGCCAGCACATTTCTCCATCTATCTCCATAAATAAAAGTGTTGGAGACCTATTTTTAATTCAATGAAGAAGCCTGAAAGTAAAGACAATTTCTGTACTAGTAGTATCCAGAATGTGAAACTCCTGCCTCTGAGAGATTAGCCGGTCTCCTTCCTTCCTGATGTCCTGTCAAAATCCAAAAAAAAGAATCCTGCCAATTGTAAAACATATTTCTGCCATTTAGTCTCCTATTTACTACTTCATTGAGCTGTCTTTTTCTTATTTTGTACCTTGATAAATTCATTGTTTGCTTTTCATTTTGTTTTATTGTATTGTTCATATGGTTATTGTTTTGTTTTGTTTGTGTTTTGGCTTTTCCCCCTTTATTATCCAATCTGGACATATTTAATTTTTCCAGATGGAAACGAGGACTCATACCCTCCAACTTTTCACAGATAGGAAACTAGGACACGTGTGGCTCATCAACATCAGATTGTGGTCAAGATGGCAACAGTTCTTAATGGGGAAGAAAAGACAAGTTAGTAGAAGCTGCAGAAGCTGCTGCAATTTACTTTTGCCTGATCCTATTGGAAAGAGCAAGAGACTCAGCCTCATCCCCTCTTTTCCCCCTTGCTCACTTTGACTGAGTGAAAATGACTTTTGCACTTTGAACTCTGTTTGAGAATGAAGGAGGAAAGTGGGAGGTGCAAGAAACTGGGACAAAGTAAAAGTGGATGAAAATGTGGGACACCAAAGGACGTATCAGGAACGGTTTCTGCCAAATCAAAACAGTACGAAGATATGTAATATGAAGGGATATTTTTTGCAAATTCTCTGATGAATGTGGTTATTCAAGGACTTTCAGTAGTTATGCCCTCATGTGGCACAGTTTTGTGGAGGTAGCGATATCCAATTTAGCCCAAGTGTGCCTATGATTGCAGCACCAACAGTGCTGGTGTTGTATGTTTTAGCATCATCATAAGCTTTATTTATTTATATTCATAGTATTTCTACCCCACCCTTCTTCTGGGGGTGACGGGACGGGGGAGGGGGACACACGACTCAGGGCGGCTTTGCATCTAACCTATATACCCAGGAGTGGAATTATAGAGAAAGGATCATACTATGATATATGTCTTTGCCTGCAAAATGAAATTATACTTTACTGCATATGTAAATTAGTTTAATGTGTAAGTAAACTACGAACTTTACTCAGCCTAATGGCAGGGAGCAGAAATTCAGTATAGATCACTGAAAACCATCTGGGAAGATGATGAGCAATATTAATTTAGAGACCAAGGATTTCTAGTATTGAATGCAAGGCCCAAGATTAATGAAAACTCTACAAATAAACCAACTTGCACAGAGCTGCTAATTGCTTAACTAGGAAAATGTATGTGAGTTACTAGAGCTGTCTTTAAGGGCCGTGGTGGCACAGTGGGTTAACCTGCTAAGCTTTTGAAGTTGCTGACTGGATGGTTGACGGTTTTAATCTCCAGGATGGGGTGACCTCCCGTTGTTAGCCCCAGCTTTTGCCAACCTAACAGTTTGAAAAAATGCAAATGTGAGTAGATCAATAGGTACCACTCCAGCGAGAAGGTAACAGCGCTCCATGCAGTCATGCTGGCTACATGACCTAGTAGGTGTTTAAGGACAATGCTGGTTCTTCAGCTTAGAAATGGAGATGAGCATCCCCCCCCCAAGACTTAATGTCAGGGGAAACCTTTGCCTTAACAGCTATCTTTTGGCTTTTCTACAACCTAGATGGCATCAAGTTCAAAGTTTTTGGAGACTTACTGTCACCTCAGGCCAGCTTCAGAAACTTCAAAGATGGGGGGAGGGGATGGCCAAAAGTTTCTTGGATCAAGCATAAGGTTTATTTCAGGCTTTCAAAACAGAAAAAAGAAGGGGGGGAGAGAAAAGAAAAAAAGGGTGGTGGTGGTGTGGATTGGGATAGGGTAGGGTGGGGACCCTGAACACATGCATTTGGGTACCAGTCTATGTTGTATAGGAGGGACAAATTGTGTATTTTAGAACAGTAGTTTTATAATTCACATTATCTCTACCAGTTAGCATCAGCATCGCATGACCCTTCTATGCAATGGTAAGTGTACATTTGTCTCTCTCTGACTTGCCTGGTAAGGAGGGCAGGTCTTTGTTTGATCAGACCATTTCCTGTTCTCTAAATATGGGCATTTCAGGCAAAAAAACAGTTGTCACTTATGCGCTGGCCACTATTTGGGCCATACAATAATGAAGCAGGGAGAAGGACATTATTTGCATAACTTGGAAATTTCTGCACAATGGTGTTTTGAAAAAACAAACAAAAGTCTGACTTCTCTTTCAGAAGACATTGTAAATGTTTCAAGTCAAAGGGGGCAGGTGTTGCATGCAGGCAGTCCCCAAGTTACAAACATCTGACTTATGAATTAATCATAGTTAAGAACACGGCTGGGATAACAGAAAGTGAGAGAAATCTGTCACTCAGAAGGTAAATTCACTCCTGAAAGAGTTATCATGGGGGAAAGGTGTCTCCACTGAAGCTATATCCCCAATCCTTGTTTCCTCAACAAGCCATTTTTTTCAAAATCCAATTATTACGGGGACCGAATGGGAGGTGAAGTCTTCTGAACAGGAGCAGAGACACCACAGCAGTATTAACCCTTCCCTATGCCACCTAAAGCTATCTATCTATCTATCTATCTATCTATCTATCTATCTGACTGGATTTATATTTTTTTAAAGGACCCTGTTCTGATTTACAAACAAATTCAACTTAAGAACAAACCCACAGAACCTATCTTGTTCGTAACTTGAGGACTGCCTGCACTCTGCTGCATTGTGCATGCATATACACTTTTTTATCCTTCTTGCCTCTGGCCAAACATTTCTGGAACCCTTCCAATGAAACTTGGGTAAATTGTGGAAGTAACTATGGCCCCAGAGGTTTTGTTTGTTTTGTTTTTGTTTTAAAAAATTGCTGTAAAAATCATATGCTGTGATCCCTTTTTCAAAAACTAGAAAAAAAACAAAGCTTCCCTCAGTCTACAGCCTCAGTCCCATTTCTTCTCCTAGCGTCTCTGCACACTAGGATAAGACTGCACCATGAGCTGTGATTGAATTATGAGAATGTGCATGTTTCAAAGTGGAAACACAGTCAACCATAGTGGAAAACATCCAGCCTAACACCATGCAGTGATTCCTCCTTAACCACTGGGAAAACAACAATCGTCTTTCATTTCTGCTTCCAGCCATTTCCATAAAAAGACATTCTACACTATCTGTCCCCCATTTGCCAGGGGTTTGTTTTGGTGGGGGAAATCCCTAATATTAGCATCCTTCTGTCCTTGGTAAACCGTGATCCTATTTTTTGCCCTTAAATTGCTTTTTTCAGTTACTTTATGAAAATGTTTGTTTATCAGAATTGCCAGCATTATCCTTCCTCAGAATTTCACTCGCTGCCATTCCGATGTACTATCAAACCACAAATGTTCCAGTGCATTGCAGCATTGCAGTCTGGTATAGCACTGCATCTTTGAATTCAGGGGGAGGGGGGGTTTGTGGGGCATAAATCCTTCCCATCTCTAATGCAGTGGTGGGCAGGCTTGTGGCATGCATATTTCTTTTTATACTTAAACTAGGCAACTGTGATCCATCAACCAGAACTATATGCAAAAGAGACATGCATAGGAGTGAGACAAAAGAAGACAAATCTGCCTTTTAGTACACTGCAGCTCCTTAGGCACAGTTTGAAGTTGTCCATTGATATCGTACACAGAACAACATGGACCTTGCTAGAGTCAATTTCACCCAAAGAACATCTTTCCTTTTAAATTAGTGGAGGATAAGACAGCTGACTATTTGTTGTTGTTTTTAACTGTCTTCAAGTCGATTAAGGATTATTACAACCCCATGAATCTGAGACCTCCAAGTCTTCTTAGGATCAGCAGGACCTAGGCCCCTTGTACACTGCCAGATAAAAACAGACTCAGATAATCCAGTTCAAAGCAGATAATGCTGATTATCTGATTTAATAATCTGGATTATATGGCAGTGCAGAAAGGGCCTGGGGGATCTGCCTTCCTTGATTGAGTCTATTCACCTGCAATAGGGTCTTCTTTTATTGCTGCTTTTTGTCTTACCAAGCACTCTGGTCTTTTCTAGTGAGTTGTATCTTGTCATGATGTGCCCAAAGAATAACGGTGTCAATATAGTCATTTTATAGCAAGTATGTATAATTTGTGTTATTTAATTTATGTACAGTAGAGTCTCGCTTATCCAGCCTTCACTCATCCAATGTTCTGTATTACCCAACGAAGTCCACCCCCTGCCCGGATCCACAGGTGTTTCAATACATTGCAATAACATTACCATGTATTGAACTGCTTTTTCTGACGATTTGTTGTAAAACATGATGTTTTGGTGCCTAATTTATAAAAACATAATGTAATTTGATGTTTAATAGGCTTTTCCTTAATCCCGCCTTATTAGACAACAATTTCGCTTATCCACCGTTCTGCCGGCCCGTTTATGTTGGATAAACGAGACCCTACTGTATTTATTTTATTTGTACCCCACCTTTCTTCTCTAGCTTACAAGATGACAAACAATATTAAAATAAAAATAAGAACATGTTAAAGCATAATGTGAAAACAAATAAATTTAAAACACGTGGAAAACTGCAAAAATGTTTGTCTCCAATAGAGGCCAGGGCAATGAGGAGCCACATGCTTTGGACCACTTTTCCCAAACTCAGTACCCTCCAGATGAATACAATGCCCATTATCCTCATCATCTCTTGTGGGTGAAGATTAAGACTGTTGTAGTACCAAATATACAAAGGTGTCTTAGATTGGGAATGTCTCCTTAAGGCAAAGCCCCTGGTTGAAGAATAGGAGTATGTTACAAATCTGACTCTTTCTCAGCTGGGGATGCTGCCAGAAATACAACAATCACGCAAACAAACTGAGGCCCTCCCTGGAAAGGGGGAACTCTGCATGCTCTCAGAGGTTCCCTTGTCTTCTGCTCTCAAGGGGGCAGCACAGGGATAAATCACATGGATGCATTGAGTCAGTGAAGGTTTTATTTGGTGGCCAAGCAAATGGCAACAGTTAGCTTGAAGCTTAAAGAATTGCCGCCCGCAAAAATGGAGTCTTGGTCTTTTATCATTTACAGTGGATCAAACAACACAATCTTGATTGGTATTTACAATTTGTCTTTTCTCATTGGTTTATTCTTAGCTCATTATATTCTAATTGGTTCTCTATTCTATACACGCAAACAGCTTAAGATGAAAACTTAATGGAACTTCATATCTCTGGGCTGACCCTGTCTTGCACAGCGGCCAAATATCGTTCTTATCTCTTTGTTTCTCACACAGAGAATTTGAGAGGGAGCTGCTCTTCCAAAAACTGCAGCGTCTGCTCTTTTCTCTTCAGGACTACAACTCCTATTATCCATTTTCAGATATACCTGCATTGTTGTGCTGGAAGGTGCGAACAGATGTTTTTTGCTCCCCTTTTATGGTGTGCAGAGTATGTATGGCTACACAGTTCAAGAAGGGGAAAAAGTGGTATATAAAATAAATTTGTAAACATTTCTGCTTTCCCCTTTTCTTAAAAAAAAAACTAGGCAAGTCCAGGGGTATATTTGGAATGACTTGATTTGAGTTATTCACAAGTGGCTTGATCTGGTTCATCTTCTGGCTCAGGGTAAGAGGCCAACAAAATCCATACTCAGATCTCAAGCTGGAGCACCCCAAAGCTCCAGAGCTGGATCCAACATGTCTGAAAGAGGGCTGAAACTTAAAACCTCCTAGAACTGAGTGTCTCTCTTCCTATCCTTAACTGTCGGACAGAGTCCTCTCTCCTTGATGCTGAATTTCAGCTCTGGAGAACTGGGCTAGCGATGGGGCTCCCGTCCATACGGTTAATGCATCTGCTATTGCTTTATTATGCACTATTATTTAATATCAGAGCTCCAACAGGGGCTTGAAATCCCTTTATAGCTTGTGTAAATATTTTATACTTGTTACTGTAAATAGAAGGAGCTTAAGAAGTGGCACAGAGGAGGGGATGGGGAGCCAGGCTCCAGGATTGCAGCGTGAAGAGCACATCGAGTGGATGCTGATAATTCCATCCTCTTGCATGAGCTGCTTAAAGCGCCAACTTCAGGAGAAGAAGGAGGTGCTGCCGCCGGATCTATCCCATCAGGTGCTGAGATGAGTGGATGGGAAATGAAGAGACTTGTATTTGTCAAAGAGCTGCAGGAAGCACCGGGGGGATTAAAAACAACGCCACCCTTCTTCCAAGTAGTACAGGAAAGCAATCAGTTTCTATTTTATCCTCATAGCAACCCTGCAAAGTAGGTTAGCTGAACAATTCAAACTGACTCATCACCCAATAACCTTTATAGCTGCATAGGGATTAGAATCCACATCTCCTTGGTCAAGACAAGGATTGAGGTTTCTCAAACTCAGTACTCCCCAGATGTGTGAGACTGTAGCTTCCATCATCTGTTCTCAAAATGTTATGCATACTGGTGACACCATTTCCTTCGAAATGACCTGATCTGGCAGGGATAGTCCTAATTAATTCTTTCATATTCCAGTTCTTCAGCTACTATGGAAGCATTCCAACTTCTCTCTGTCCATCCGTCCGTCCCCCCCAACTCTCAAACACTTTACTCGTTTGTCCTCAAGGTACTTCTGTTTCTGTCATTCAAGGGACTCTCTGTAAATGCAGTAAAACCCATAAGCATCTATAATTAAAAGGGTGGTGGCAAAACAATGTTTGGGGAAAATGCGGGCAGATTCGGATTAACAGCTGAAAAGCATGTGTTGAAAAGGAGCACTTAAAACTCTATTCCATCCCCAAAATACATACCTTCGCATGACTGTATATCCCTGCAATCATGGAAAACATGTGACTTCCTTCCCATCCACCTGTATGCACTGCTCCTGCACACGTGCACTTTTTAAAAGTCCGAAACAGCTGATCAGGTTGTAAAAAAAAATTGGAGCCATGGTGGCTAAAGGGAAGCACAACTGGAAAGCAATTAGAACTCTTTGCAACCATTCCTTTCTTATAACATTAAACAGAATTTGTTTTAACAGTTGGGTAAAGGGAAGATAAGAAATTTGTTTGTGTGTACATTGGGATCTCTGCATGTGTGCATATGAGGTCCAGTCCATCTCGGAGATACTTTTTTTAAAGAAACCTCAGCGGGATGCCCCCATCCATTCTCCATCTTGATCTGCTTCAAAGGAAGGCATGAGGGAGCATTTCCTGGGATTGACAGGTCTGTGTGTGGACTTGCTATCAAGTCCTGGGATTTGTTGCCCCACTTTTAAAACCCGCATTTTGATGCTATCTGGCAGTGCCCAAATCACAAGTGAAAAAATCGTTTTGCTCAATTAACTTACCAACAAGAGAGGGTGGAGACTTGCCCTTCCCAGTAAGCTCAAATAAAAGCAACTGCTGCACCCTCTCTTAGTCTGTGTGTTCTTCCTTATTAAATTTCCTGCCAACGTGACCACATTCAGATGTTGTTTGGCTACACATATCCTCCTTTTTCTTCAGTGAAATACTGGAAAATATAGGCTGTATCACTTCAGATTATTTCACCTTACCTACACTTTAAATGAAAGCTGAGCCTAGGTTCATGATTGCTAGTTAAGATCAGAAACTGAGATATTAAATTACATACATTATACTTACATCTTGGAGCTCAAGATGGTGTTTATGGTTTTTTTCTTTACATCAACCCTGAAAGGTAGATAGGCTTAACCAGCAAGGCTAATGTCAATACTGATCTATGCACTATGTGCCCATAGCATTTTTTAAAAATCATTGGAATATTGAAATGCTGAGTGAAGGAGAAAAGTCATATTAAGGAGAAGTGACAAGTACAATATCATAGGGAAATGAAATATAATAGGTAAATGAATAAGGCTGGCATGGGTTGGGAAAGCTTCAAATATTTTACACTGCAGCACTCACAGTCTGGTATAGTTGGTGTAGTGGGTGGCTGGGTGGGACATTTCCCAGTATTCATACAGAAGTTCTTTCCTGGCTTCCAATTTGGTTTTTTTCTTGGACTGTTGCTTTGAGAGTGTGTTTCTGTGCTCAGACTTTCACACAGTTCATCACTCCCTAAAGCTGTTTTCAGCAATTCTACTTTCTCTGTAAGTTTTTGGCTACTAGAATGGCAGCTGAAGAACCAGATGGGGTTGCCAGAGTGAAATCTGGAGAGGGCTGCTGTCTCTTGAATGGTTATCTCACAACCAAGTAAGAAGCAAGTAACACTTGCTGACATCCTTTTGTCTACCCAACCATTCAAGGTGCAAGAGTGTTCTCTAGTTTTCTGAGTCAGGTGGAAAAAAAAACACTTCCTGTCGGCCTGGATTCATCCTTGTACTTTGCTCTTCATAACATTGCCTGCATGGTGATGTTATGGAACTCTCCTTTCCAACAGTAAGGGCTAGAAACTTGCATGAATAGCAAATCTGGGAATGCAGATATTTGTGAAACTGATGCTATCAGCGACCAGATTTGCAAGGGCAAAACACTTCCTGCCAAGTTTGCGTCTTTGTTCCAATCAATCAATTTATTAACTTTATGACAGGCTCTAATGTGAAGTCTCCTTCTTGTCCCCATTTCCAAGCAAGACGCCAGTTCCTCCCACCACCCCTTTCCTCCACTGCCAGCACGTGCCAATGGCTAATCACTTTCTCCTTGTTGCTAAAAAGGATGCCTTGTTTCCCATCTGACTTCATCTCATCCGTGCCCAAGACGATGAGTACATGCAAGCGAGCGGCAGCCCTTTCCCCAGTCTGCGTGGGAGCTCAGGGCATGAAGTGGAAGGGAAAACCTCATCACAGAACACAAGCAAACAGTAGGCCCGAGGGCCCTATTATGCGTATGTTTGCAAAGCGGAGTAGGCTGTGTCGCTGCCGGGGTCTTTAGCATATTAAACACCCAGCTTCACGGCCTGTAAACAAGAGCAGGGATTTGTGCAACCGTGGGATTGCGTGGTGGCGGCTGAAATCCTGCAAATGAGATCAAACACACAGCTGAGGCTCCCAAAAGCTTTCTCCGTTCGGTCTCCCACCCTGTCTCCTCCCCACACTCACTCAGCCCAACCCCAGAGTTGTTTCCACAGCATATTTTGAAAAGGCATTCTCAGATCCTTCCCTTATAGCTCACTCCTTTTATCGCCAAACTTTAATTATTAATCCAAGCATAAACATTTAATATCAAAAATGTAATTATTAATAAGTTATTATTGCTGTGGCATGCCCTCCAATATTTCACAGCTGTGCTGGCGAGCAATATCAGAGTGCGGTCAAGGTGGCAAAGATTTCTAATGAGGAAGAAGACATGTTGGAGACGCTGCAGCAGTTTGTTTTTGTCTGAGCCTACTGGGAAGAGCCAAATTCTGCCCAATCCTCTCCTCTCACTGTTGTTGAGTTGAGAACAAACTATTTTTGCACTTTAAATACATTTGGCAGCAATTGAAATAAATTGAGGACAATGGGGGAAAGTGGCAAGAGGAGAGAGAAACTGGGGCATTTAAAAAGCAACTGAAAAGTGGGACTACTGAGGATCAATAGGGACGTCTCTACTAAATTAGGACAGTTGGGCAGCTATTAGTGCTCCGGAATTATGCAAGGCAGGATTGTAAAATTGTGCTCTGCTTGGGCAGATGAGAAACAGTGGTTAGAAGAGCTGTGGTGGCTGTCTGAGATAACCGTGACATCCATAACTGTCATGCTGGGTTATTAACCACAAGAAGCCACTGAAGCTTTTATGCATTTTAGTTTGTCCAATAAGAAATGTATGCATTTTTAATTTTATTGTATTTTGCTGCATGGCCAACATGACTATATCTAAAAATGCTGGCTGAGCCATGGATTGCTTTCCACTCTTTGCTTTTTCTTTCTTTCTTTCTTGTGTCAGAAACCATTTGAGAGTCGCTTCTGATGTGAGAGAATTGGCTGTCTGCAGAGACGTTGCCCAGGGAATGCCCAGATATGTTACCATCCTATGGGAGGCTTCTCTCATATCCCCACACGGGAAGCTCTGGGACATGAGAGAAGCCTCTACGCAGGATTGCAAGACATCTGGATGTCCCCTGGGCAACTTCTCATAAACGGCTGATTCTCTCACTCCAGAAGCGACAAAAGTGACTTGTAGCATGCACCCAAACAAGCAAAGCAACCAATGGACCTGTTCCGTCCTCCAGACGTTTTATATGCATAGCCCCATAGTTTGGTTTTTAAAAGGCAGCATTTTTTCCTTTTGCATTTTTTACTGGGACTGTTCCAGACACACTGGCACCTTGCCTGTTAATTATTAGCAAGGTTGCAGCCTGGTGCAGAATTTGCCACCTAAAGCTCTGCAAATGTATCTTTTTAGTTGGTGTCCGCCCCTTTTTCTTCCTGGGGATTGGCCTCCATTTTAGAAAGTGTTTTAGTTCCTTTCAGAGAGGGAAGGAAGCCAGATGTGTTTTTGGCCAGCCAGGATTGGCTCCGAAAGGGTCACCGTAAGTACTGGGTGCTTACTGGGTGCTTACTGGGTGCTTACTGGGTGCTTACCTGGGTGCTAACCTGGGTGCTAACCTGCATGCTGACCTGCTGATTGCTTTTTGCTTGACCATTAGCTGGGGGAGTGCTGGAGCCAGATGAGTTTATGGTACCTTGCAGAGACTGGCTTTGCATGCTGTATAGGATAGACATCTGGTTACCAGCCCAGCTTTAGGTCACCTTTGGACTGAGCTTAGGTTTAGAGGGGGGAAGGAGTGGTTCCTTCAACCAAACACCTAGGACCAGGGTGGGAAATATCGGGTTTCCTGCCATCCAAAAAGAAACAGTAGGAATCTTTTGAGCAACAACCCAAGGCATTTCCACTCTGTTTTTTTGCAACCATTAAGAAGCTGTGCCAAGTCCTGCAAAGACTTTGTTATTGAATAAACTGTTTGATTTTCAACTTTAATTTGGAGTGTTTTTTGGGTTGCCAGACCACCTAGCTTTTTCAGCAAGCGCTCTGCAGTCCACCAGGTAAAAAGGACAACACATCTGCCAGTTTTAATTTCAAACAGATCTGGTGTGACGGCATAGGACCTTTTCAGGACCAACCATGACAATATTCTCAATCAACATTGAAGGCATGTCAGCTGCTAAAGAACAACTGCTCTATGAACTGTGCTGAGATAAGAAATGTGATGTGTTGTTTGTCCAAGAAACACACGGGGGAAAACAACAGAAATGACCAAAAGTTCTAGGAATGATCTTAGTAGCGGAAAGACCACATGCGCAGTATGGAAGCGCTGTCTTTGTAAAACCAGACCTCCAAGTCAGCAGTGCCCACAACACTGAAGAAAAACAATATAGAGGTTATAACAGTAGAGCTTAATAACATCACAATTACCTTTGTGTACAAACCTCCAATGAACAGTTTTGTTTCTCCTCCCCTGAGAACTTTGACAAAGAGCAGTAGTAATTGGTGACTTTAACAGCCTTAGCCATGTATGGGGCTATGCTCAAAAGGATACAAATGGAGAGGCTGTCCTCTCCTGGTCTGAACTGCACAAACTATCACTCATTCATGATAGCAAGCTCCCACCATCCTACAACAGTGGGAGATGGCATCGAGAATATAACAGAGACCTCTTATTTGTGAGCGCCAGCATTGTGCAGCAATACACTAAATCAGTGGTAGCACCAATACCAAACACACAGCACCGATCAATAGTATGCCAACTGTTCCCAACTATAAGGCCTCAGGAAGTTCAATTTAAACAAAGATTCAACTTCAGAAAGGCAAATTGGACCAAATTCTCAGACATGTTAGATGACATGATCATATCGGTCACACCAATCCCTGAGGAATACGAGCACTTTATTGAAATAGTGAAAATCTGCTCATGGGCCTCTATACTGAAAGGCTGCAGAACCCATTACCTTCAGGGCATTACTCCTGAAACAGCTGCCTTGTTGGAAAAGTATTACAGGCTCCACAACAAAGGCCCATTTAGTGAGCAAACTCTTCAGGCAGCACAGAGCATTTTGTCCTCTGAAGCCAAGAAAGAACAGTGGATAAAGCTAATAACGGAAGTCAACATGGGCAGGAGCATCCAGAAAGCATGGAGGCTGCTAAGACGGTTGAGCAATGATCCCACAAAAACTAATACCCATGCCAACATAAAGGCAGATCAGATAGCACACCAACTCTTGAAGAATGGGAAACCCAACCTTCCCACCAAAGTAGGAAAGAACCCAATAGTCAGACAACTGGATAATGAGAACAACAACCTTCATGAACCTTTTACATTTACTGAATTGGACGTGGCTCTTAATAAATGTAAAAATGGCAAAGCAGCTGGCCTGGGTGATCTACAGATGGAACAAATTAAGACCTTTAGTCCAAAAGCAAGGAGCTGACTGCTGGAGCTGATGAACAACTGCACTGCACCCTGTTGGCTAAAAGCTAGAACCTCAATCAATGGCTGATACCAAATGAGAGACTCCCTCCTGGGCACACAGAGAACTGGGCAACTTGGAAGGCATTGAATAGACTGCACTCTGGCACCATGAGATACAGAGCCAACCTTAAGAAATGGGGCTACAAGGTGGAATCCATGGCATGTGAGTGTGGAGAAGAGCAAACCACAGACCACCTACTGCAATGCAACCTGAGCCCTGGCACATGCACAAGGGAGGACCTTCTTATGGCAACACCAGAGGCACTCCAAGTGGCCAGCTACTGGTCAAAGGACATTTAATAGATTACCAAGTCTGCAAACTTTGTGTCTTGTTTGTTTGTGCAAACAACAATGCAATACAACTGTTTTGATGCAATACAACTGTTTGGTTCGCTTCTGACACGATAAATAAATATGGAAAGCTGGAGCTGGCAGCAATTCAGCTGGCACAAATTTAACCCATTGTGCCACTGGGAAGTTTCGGTATAATCTGGATGGACAAAGGGATATACAGTTTGTTGAATTCTCTGGGGTCCGAAGCCAAAAAAGACAACCATTGTGATGAATGGAAAACAATAGGTGCCCCTAGCCCGAGGGCGGAATGAAACTTCGATGGCCCTCTGGCTATGACGCAAAGGGGTCTTCATTGGAAAGGGAGGACAAGACCCCCTTTCAAACCCGAAAAGCCCTGTTATTGTTCATGCAAGATCGTTGATGGCTCAATTAAAGGTGCGACTTGGAATGCAGCTGAGTTGATCTCTCTTACTGACAACATATACAGACATGGCATAACTTCATATTTTTAAGATATGGGGAAAAGGGAACATGCGAGGGGAAAGGGAATACATTAGGAGTATCAGGGAATATTTCCACCACCACCACCACCACCATCCTCACATTTAATAATCTCTATTCATCCTCACCATATAGGGGAAATAGAAAAGAACAAAATCCAACAGTTTATAGGGGGAAATTCATAGTAGTTCATATGTCCTGGGGAAATCATGATGGGCAATTCATATCAGCCAGAAGGGAATTCATATATTCAGTCCTTGGGGAATTTTAAAAGAGGAAGATCTCTCCCCAGAATCAGCACGGAGGAGAGATCTAGTATGAAAACCTTTGAAAAACTATGTATCCCATCCATTTAGGGTTTCCCAAACTTTGCCCTGTCTTCATGCAACTCCCAGGGGATGCACACAGGGAGTTCACAGCTTCAGAATCTCCATGGGACCCTTTTACAGTAGCGAGAACGAATGGATTGCGGAACCGGCAAGTTTTGACAGTCAGCTGAGCTTCTTTAAAATCAAAAGGATTATAGCAGAGGCAAAGGAGCTCAAAGGAAAAAAACAAAATGGCAGAAATTCTTAGAATAAGCCAAAGAAAAATATGGCATTGAAACAGAGTCAATCGGACAACCTTATGTTTTTGTGGATATCGGGGGATAATGGCGGCATTTGGAGGACTCCGTATCTGCAGTTTTAAGGAGCGTAGTTTCGGCCTCCCTGAGATGCCCAAAAGGCATCCCAGGCAGGCCAGTAGTGTTCTGTGGTCTGGGGAAGTTTAATATCATTGAAATGAGTGAGCAAGAGCCAAAAGGATACTTTGTATCCATGCGGTAGAGGGAAAATGTTGTGAACGGAAGTGTTATTTATTAGGCTTTGTTATAAAGTGGGGCATGGGAATAGAGGAAAGAAATGGCCAAAAGTTTCCTGAGCTGCAGTCCCAGCCTCTGTTCTTAATTATACTAGACCGCATAGAATATGTAGGAACGTTGGAACTCCCTGCTGCAGGTCAAATCAGTTTAATGGCCGATTGATCACGTGAACTCAAGGTCATTAGCACAATTGAAATGCTGGGACTAAAATGGAAAGTAGTGTATGTACATTTAGAAACAAACAACCAGAAAACACACAGTTTAAATCCATTTTATTATTATTGTAAACACAAATAGAATGATACAAATCTCAATAAAAATTCTGCAAGGTTAAATAGAACAAACAATGATATTCCACTTACATTTTCTCTCAATTTGATATGTTGTATTTTCTTAACCTTCTAAACACCCAAGTATAAGAGCGGAAGAGAAAGGGAGAGAGAAGGAAAAGTAGGGATTTTGAAATAAAGTTTGTTTTACATCACAAAAGGATGTTGTTAATCATTAAAATATATAATTCTTGGGGTGATTAATAAACAGAACTTAGTAAACAATGTAGGAAAACATTTAAACTTGCTCCTGATCGGGAAGCTTGAGAAATCAGGGGCTAGATTGTTTTTCTTGAAACTCTAGCATGTCTCTGATTTTTCCATATTTGGAACTGAGGTACCATCTCTTTCAAGTACTTTAGCTGTAAGGGGAAATTTTTGTGTTCTCAGATTTAAGATCTTAACATCACACAGTTTCAGCCTAAAGGATAATACATAACACTATCATCCACTTAAGAATATTGACAATAGCGTGGTCTCAATTGCTTCCATGGAGGCAGCTTACTTCTTTTTAAAGCAGCTGCAGAAGAAGAAACCTTTTCCTATATAGCCATCATTCAGATAAATTGATTGATAGAGATATAGATCCTGTGTACCTTCTAGTTGTTTTTAATATGACTATCATGTGGTTTCTTGGCAGAATGTGCTTAGAAGGAATTTATAAGCTTTTTAACACATGCTTTTCAGCTATCAACCTGATTCCACCTGGATCATACACTGCCACATGATGCAGGTCAATGCAGTTAAAATGAATTCCGAAACTGGCAGTGTAGATGGAGCCTAACAGTCTAAGGACCTCATTACATGTCCCCATGGAGGTCACTAATGTGGGCGCCAGGCAGGGGGATTCTCTGGGCAGCATGGTGAAACAGTCACCCTTCATCCTGCACCTCACACACCATTACTTTCCCTATCCTACGAGAGAAAACGTTGCCTCCCAGCTTCCCCCTGCACTGGCCCCATTCTGAGCAATGAGAACACAGGAAGCCTCCCATGTTCTCTGGGCTCTTTTCTAGGATGCTTCCAGGATGGAGCCCTGCCAAAAGTAGCCTAATGTAATGTAAAGGGCTCCGTCAGGCTCCATCCTCCTGGCTTTATCCTGGCTCGGTCCTGGAAGTGTACTAGGAAGGAGCACAAAACCCATGTGATGAGGTCCTTAGTCCAACACACAAACTATTGTAATACACTGTCCCCTATTTCTGTATATCTTTACACATGGGGAAATGTGTGAAGATATACAGATTAGGATTAGGACTTTGAATTCAAAACCCACTGGGTGACCTTGGGAAACTGATGGTTTCTCGGACTCCAAGGAAGGCCAAAGAAAAACCACTCTGGACAAATTCTGCCAAGAAAAGCCTGTGATAATATCACCATAAATTGGGGGGAAAACTTGTAGGCAGTTCTTAAGTTGAATTTGTATGTAAAGCATAACTCCAGCCAAATATATGTTTATAAACTTTGGATAGCATAGGGAAGGAATAACATCCCTGTGATGTTTATTTTGCTGTCTGTGCCTCTGTTTAGAAGATTTCCCATCACTTTCTGTTCCTGTGATCAGTGGATTTTGAAAAAAATTGGCTTTTTGTGGAAACAAGGATTGGTGATAACGCTCCAGTGGAGACACCTTTGCCCCATGATAACTCTTTCAGGAGTGAATTTCCCTTATTAGGGGTAAATTTCTCTAACTTCCTTTTGTCTCACCCCCATTCTTAACTATGAATCATTTATAAATCACCAAAGGAAGAAGATTCTTCGGGACATTGTAGTACCCCATAACATTTCTTGGTTGTCTCTGCCAACTTCCCGCACTAGCAAGCAGGAAAGGCCGCAAACCACTCCTTCCATCATTGCCTAGATGCAACAATCAGTTCCTTATAAGGCTGAATCTGGGTTGACACATTAGGCAAAACTGGATTGATATTATAAGATTATAATGGAAATTTAGGCCATCAATGATCAATAGTCATGGTGTTTACATATTACTTTAGCAATCAGAGCCAACATGTCCTAGTTGATAGAGAACATGAGAAAGCTTGAGCTTTTGCACTCATATGCTTCTGGGTCATTCTCGGACCATGTGAGGAAATGCAACCTGGTTTCCATGGGTTGTAGAGGAAGACAAAACTGCTGTCCCCACAAGTCCATATAAGATATGCTTTATAGCCAGATATGACTATTTCTGTCCTACCTCCACCTTAAAAGCATGGACCAAGAGCAGTAATACTTAGCCTTTAAAGACATTAATGGATGGACTGTGCAGAAAAAAAGTTTAAAAGCTTTTGGACAACCTCATATATCATTGTAATTTTAAGATCTTTATTACATTGAGATCATGTAATATCAATAAACTCCCATCTGAATTTAAAACATTATCATGCTAAGGACCAGAAGTCCCTGAATATCAGGAAGACAGGCAAACGTGACCTCTGGGCCAATTTGGGTTTTTTGCGGGATGTAGACAACCCTCCTGCGAATCTGTCCTTTAAGAACAGCTGTTTTTATCTCTCTCCCAAGGCATGGCTTGTGGTAACAAACAAGAAATATCTCTCTCTGGTAGCACACCAGGCATGTAGCCAGGGGGGGGCTAAGGGGGCTTCAGCCCCCCGAAATTCTCAGGGTGGTCCGCGAAAAGGCCTTACTGGTACATTATTTAAACTGTTATGTTTATTCATATCATGATCTGATCACCATGCTCATTATATCCCACATTAATGGGGTTATTGGGATAACAATACAAAAGGTTTGCTAGTGTAGACCCTCTTCCACCCAGTCTCAGCCCCCCCCCCGAACCAAACTCAGCCCCCCCCAATCAAAATCCTGGCTACGGCCCTGTAGCACACCATATATGGGATTCCTTACCCCCAAGAGCTTAGGGCATCTATCTGCTCTGCTGTTCCTTTTTAAAACCTCCCCTATACTTAATTTACATATTGTTAGTTCTGGCTCTGTGTCTCTGCTGCTCCTTTTGAGTTTGATAATTAATTTGGTTAATGTGTTTTAATTATGTTGCTTTTACATTTTCTTATATTTTGCAAGCTGCTCTGAGCGATCCCTTTTGGGTAGGACATATATACTAACACATATACAATGAGAGCAGCAAAAGCAGTAGAAGAATCTAGGTTGGCTGTTGGTATTTCTTTTGTGTAATCATGCCTAGCTTTTTTCTCCTGCAGTTCTTGATGTTCTGGTTATTTTGTCTTTGAAATGAGACCGCAGCTATGGATTGTGCTTTTCAAGCTTATGGACAAAAACAGAGGA
Organism: Anolis apletophallus; assembly: GCA_030556195.1. Lineage (NCBI taxonomy): Eukaryota > Metazoa > Chordata > Lepidosauria > Squamata > Anolidae > Anolis > Anolis apletophallus. The sequence continues at coordinate 135,093,459 of JARBWK010000001.1, read as the reverse complement.
GGTAGTGGAAAGGCACTTACAGTAGCAAAAAGCATACCAAATCATGGAGATGAAATGAAGAGGGAAGAGATGGATGACAGAGGGCCCTTCTACACATGGCTAAAACCCATGGGTTAAAAAGGGTGGTGGCTAAATGACATTTAGCCAAAGTGTGGGTGGAATCGGGTTAACAGCTGAAAAGCACATATTAATAAGGGGTGCATAAAACTTGATTCTGCCCCCAATATGTGCACCTGTATATCCCTGAAGTCATGCAAAACATGTGTTTTCCTTGTATTCCCACTGTGTGGACTGCTCCACTGCACATGCACTTTTTAAAAGCCCAAAATAGCAGATCAGCTGACTAGGCTGTCAAAACATGGAGCTACGGACACACAAGTGGCTCAAGGGAAGCACAAGTAAAATGCAATTAGAATTCTCTGAAACTCTTTTAAACTTTATAATGCTAAACAGAGCTTAAATTAACAATTGGGTGAACAGAGAGATAGGAAATCTGCTTTTGTTTATATTAAGATATTTGCATACGAGGTCCAGCGCATAACAGAGCGAATAAAAAAAGCCCCACTTCCATTGGATGTCCCCCATCTGCCCTCTAGCTTGATCCTCTACAAAGGAAGATGTGAGAACAGTGGGAGATGATTTCCCAGAACTGACAGGTCTCTGCGTAGACCTGCTGTCAGGTCCCGGGATTTTTTGGCCCAGATTTAAAACATGCATTTTGGCGTTGTCAGGAAGCATCCTGAGTTTGTGTTCAGTTTCCTGGTGCTCAGGACTTTTATTTCAGTTGCAAGGCCAGGCTCACTCCACAAATGATGTCTGTAATTTGAGCTGCCTCTCATTGTATCACATATGACATTATGAGTGAAGTTGCAAATGCTTTAGGTTACATGCTTCAAGAAGCGTGCTTAATGTGACCACTTTCATTTTGAAGCAAAAGCAATTTGGGGACCCTTGAGGTACATCTACACGGCAGAATTAATGCAGTTTGACAGCACTTTAACAACTATGGCTCAGTGCTGTGGGATCCTGGGATTTGTATTTTGGTGAGGCACCGGCACTCTTTGGTGGAGAAGACTGGTGCCAACTCCATAATTTCATTGCAGTGACCTATGACAGTTAAAGTGGTGTCAAACTAAATTAATTCTACAATGTAGAATTGGTCAAGACTGCAGAACATATACGTATCACTGTTTTTCTGCTGGAAATTGATGTCCTTAGGAGGAGAAGGGGCCCAGACCCTGAAATCCAAAAACTCAATCAGTAACTGGTGCCTATTTTTCCCACCCTTAAGTTTTTTTGTTTATGTTCAAAACCTGAGGAAGGTAGAAACAGTATTTGAGTGGCACGATCTGGATCGGGACCATGTTCCAGAGCAGGCTGCCACAACCAATTGTCTTCCAAAATAAAGCAGCCAGGTTATGCATGCTTGCTTAGACACACAATGAACATTGTGTGTAATTTTTGCCCTTAAGTGTAGCTTTACTCAGCACTGAACTCTGTGGCTTTGCCGGCCTTCCTGTAGGCTCTCCCATCCACTTCTTTGAGCTGATGCAATTTAACCACGCTGCTGAATAGCCATTGTCTGCAGGCCATTAGCACAGAAAATGCTTTCATGTAATTGAGTTTATTTCTGTAAATTAATACAATCTTAAGAGTTGCTGCTAAACTATCTGATCCCAGAGGGTTTGTGGGCCAGATTCCCCATGGAGGGAGGCCAAGGAGGAAAATGGAGTCTAATGCATTGAGAAGGAGCTAATTATATATTGGTGAGCAAATAAATTAGGCTCCCAGGTAGAATTAAGATGCTTGCACTAATGCATTTGATAACTTGAGGAAGCAGAGTTTGTGAAAAGTGGAGCTTTTGGGCTGCAGCTTCCAGAATACCACGTGGACATCTGTTTGAAGGATACTGTTTGCTATAATTTCAGAAGTCTTCAAATTCTATCACAAAGTGTTGAAGGATTTTGCCTGTCACGATCACTTTTTATTTAAAAAAAGGTATTGTCTCAATGTCTCAGCTTAGGGATAAAGTCATGTTCAGACTCCTCATCGCTAAGTGTGTTTGCCCTGTTTTACCACACCAGTGAATAGCTTGTAGCTTTCCCTAGGTGCTACTCAATGTGTTGGTCTGTAGAGCTATGGTGATCCCTGAGCTATCTATGGCTGATCCCCTGAGATAATAACAAATCCAATTACAGTACAATAGTCTAAAACGCAAACAGCTGCAGCATACAAATCTGATAACATTTCCAAGCCATGGATCTAAAACCTATAAAAGCAGCCACCTCAAAATTGGAGATTTTTTTACACCTACTACCATACCTTCCAAAATATGTTGTTTTGGGTTTTCATTTCTTTTTTTAGGTTGCACTCCTTTAACCTTGTATGGGCGCATGCCTGTCAACTTATGGGAACATATGAATTTTAAGGTAATTTCTTAGGAAAGCAATACTCAGAGGCCGTTTTGCTATTTCCTTCCTTTGAAATATAGTTTACAGTACCTGGAATGTGTTGGAAGTCTCTCATTCAGGTGAAGTCATCTCTCCATTTCTGTGGATTCTGCATTCAGGGATTCCATCAGCCATGGTTTGAAAACATTCAAGGAATAAAATTCCAGAAGTCAAACCTTGATTTTATAGAAGGCACACCATTTTAATATACCATTGTATATAATAAAACATTACAATCAATGGATTTGGTATCCTGGGATGGTGTTGGGTGTTGGTCCTGGCACCAAAACCCAGTGGATATTAAGGGGCAACTGTATTAACCAGATCTGATCCTCCTTAGCTTACAAAATAAGAAAGGAGCTGGTGTTTTTGGTATATATAACCTCTTACCTGGGAGCAAAAGGTTTTGGATTCACTGTGTCTTGATTTTGAATAAACTCATGTATTATTGCATCATTATAGGGATTTTACATGTAAAATTGTATCGCTTTTAATACATTTCCCCTCTTTTTCTTCATTTGCAATGTACTCTGACCTGACTATTTTTATCTGAAAATAGTGAAGAAAGTTAGAAGCTCTGACTTGGCAACCACGACTGCCTTCCCTATTGGTTCAGACATGGTAAATTATGAAAGCCAGTTTCAAGTGAATGAAATTGATGAAAATAAATAATCTCTTTGGTGCCAGGTCCCTCTGGGAAGGACAGGCCACTTTCTCTGACTGTTCCCCTCCTCTGCCAGGTGCGTGGACCAGCCCAGCAGATACGATTAAACCCAGGCTTGCCCTTCGAAGGACTGCATTTCATGAGGGGCTGGAGGGGTCAGTAATTAAATCATTGCCATGCCTGGAGGTTTCACAGCTTTGGCTGCAGAGAGCAGAGGCCAATTGCATTGCAACAGAGACACCTGCGCTCTTCTGAAAAAGAAGGAGAGTAGACAATGTGCAGAAGCAACACGAGAAAGCCCTTTGAAAGAACTTGGCACCCACAGGCCCAGCTCCTTCCCCTCTTTCTAACCTTCTGATATCTCCTTTCAAGCACTCCAAGTCTCTTCTATTTACCAGGGATAGGGATAGCTCATGAGAACAGATGTAATTTGCTAATATGCCTCTTTGTTGGCATTGAATGTTTGCAATATGTATTGGAAACCACCCTGAGTCCCTTCGGGGAGCTAAGGCAGTCTACAAATAAATTGTTGAGAAGTCTGACTTGGCCACGGTGGTCCATGCTCTGGTTACATCCCGTATAGATTACTGCAATGCTCTCTACGTGGGGTTGCCTTTGAAGACTGTTTGGAAGCTGCAACTAGTCCAACGGACAGCAGCCAGGTCAATAACAGGAGCGCCATTCAGAGAGCGTACAACTCCCCTGTTGCGCCAGCTCCACTGGCTGCCAGTTTGCTACCGGGCACAATTCAAAGTGCTGGCTTTAGCCTTTAAAGCCTAAACGGCTCGGGTCCAACTTACCTGTCTGAACGCATCTCTCCCTATGAACCATCGTGATGTTTAAGATCATCTGGAGAGGCCCTACTCTCGGTCCCGCCTTCTTCGCAGGCGTGACTGGCGGGGACGAGAGACAGGGCCTTTTCAGTGGTGGCTCCTCGGCTTTGGAACACCCTCCGTAAAGACATCAGATCGGCCCCCTCCCTCCTGACATTTCGCAAGAAAGTCAAGACCTGGTTATTTGAGCAGGCCTTTGTTGATGAATGATAAGGCTTAATTGGATATAAGGAATGACAACGATGTGATGGAAACTGATTTCAACATGACGCTGAGGCTGCAATTGTATGTTTTTAATTGTTAAATTGTTATTATATTTTTGGGGGGGGGGGTTGACTTGTTGCTGTGTTGTATTGAGGGCAGAGACTGCCTGTGTAAACCGTCCCGAGTCGCCTTCGGGCTGAGAGGGGCGGTATAGAAACGTGACAAATAAATAAATAAATAAATTGTTATTATTATTATTCTCATTCCCCAATTGGCACCCTCCATATGTATTGAGTTACAATTTCCATTGTTGTCCTGTCTTTTGAGCTGGAGCTGGGTGTAATTTTAGGCTTCTCCAAGATTTTGTTTGACTAAAAAACCCAACTAAACACATGACTGATGTAAGATACACTTCATTGGTGGTCAATGGTGCTACAGGGGGCTTAGAGCAGATGATGTATGGCAGACCTTTCGCTGATGGGGTCCAGAAGCAAATGGTAGAAATTGATTTCTTGAGCAACTAATTTTTTTCAGATTGTTTTCTATTCTCTGTGGTGTGCTAGATGGAGTCCATATATGTCATACACCTCTTCAGGGCAAGAGCCTGCTGTAGACTGATTGCTAAGGTTTTCAAAGAGCAGATAGAAAAGGGCACAGGTGTGGCCCATCTCCCATCTCAATAGCTATGAGGTTGCTAGTTAGAAAGTTTACTTTCCAGTTCTTTCCCAACTGCAGCCTTCAACTGTTAACCAACATTGGCAGAGTCTACTAAATATTTTTCTATATCCTCAGATACCTGTCATACTCCAATATCTTTCAAGAGCACAAAGAAGGTCGCTGGTCCATCGAAAGCTGGCATCTGTCCTTCTTCATGCTTGCCCTATGGGTGTTTATACACTAACACTATAATGCAGTTTAGAGGTGGATTAAAACAAACCAGTTTCGTTGTGCAGTGCCTAAACAAACGCCCCAGGAATTGGTTTTACACTAGGGACCTCATCATGTGAAAGCAGGAAAAGCGTGGAGAAAGCAGAGGGAACTGTCTTCGTTCATTTCGTACTATCAAGGTCATGTACATTTCCATCTTCAGGGATGAAAGCCTTTCTCCACTTCTATCTGGCATCTTTCCATCTTCTGTCCTTCCAGTTATGGTTAATGATTGTTACCTGGCTAGTTAGGTAGCACCCAACTCATGAAAACAGAGATTTTGCTCCATTTCCCTGCACTGTAAGTCCATGGGCAACTACCGGATGTGGCCTTATATCATGTGATGGCCTCCTTAGAACTCCATTTCGGAGCACAGAGAAACAGAGAGAAGACTGCATGAGATGAAGTCATAGGATAAGGGCCACAACATCCGCTGATTGTGGATTGGAACAGAACCTTTTTTGCTGAGATGTGCTGATGTGCATCTCCATGTTCATCTCCAGCACTAGACCATGGCAGGGCATAGGAAATGAAAACAAAGGTTCAGAAAGTGAAAGTCCCCATGGGAATGATATGATTTCACTCACAGGGAGAGGTTATTCACCTTCTAGTTAGCTATGTGTCTGCTTTTTTAAAAAAGTGCATTAGCGCTAGTGGTGTCTGACAAGCAACCGGCAGTTTCTGGTCCTGGTCTCGAACCCTGCATAGGTTATACTTTGATTGGCTGCAGCACATTGTCTGGCTTATTTTGGACTTTCTGATGAGTTTTTTTTAACATGCCGTTTTGCAGGTTAATCAGCACATTGGAGGAGTGCGTTTTGTGGACACCCTGCCCTCAAGCCGGCTTCAAACTGCATTATTTGATCTTTGTAGATGACGCATCCTGTGGCTCTTTTGATTTAGCTCAATAGCTGCTGTTTCTTTTCTTCAGTGGGACAGTGAATCCAATTAGAGTTTATTTTGAACTTTAAATACTGTACTTCATTGGATAATAGTCCATTCAAATAAAAGTTGCAGCCACCTTTTTGAGGTGTCAAAAAAGTACATTGTTTTTCTCACATAATCATCACACCCTCAGTTATGAATAGCTTCTCTAAAGTTTTGCCTTTTAATTCTCATTCCCAACTGCTATGAAGCAATATAAATGGTAGCCCACTGCCCACATTCAGCCACATTTCTTCTTTTCTTTGTAATATAAACATATGCACCTGCTTTGGCATGTATGCCCTTGCATAGAGACATACACACATGAATGTAAACAGAGAGAGGCAGTGTTTGTAAGATGCTTAGCAGGATAGAATCACTTTTGCTTACATCACTCTGAAAGGGGCACTGGATTCACGAAACCTGCACTCAGCTGCTGAGTCGAACCATTACTCCATTCAGCCCAATATTTCCCATTTTGAATGGCAGCAGCTCTCCGGGGGATTTAGGGACGCTTTGGCTTTTTGTTTCCTTTTGAGCTATGTTTCCTTCACTCCTTTTGCACTGAATTGTTTCAGACCCAATCCCTTCTCATTAGTAGAGTTTGTTTAAGCAGATCCAATTGGCTGATCTGTTTTATTGCTCTAATTAGTTACCTCCAGGGTATCCTTCTTGCTGTTTCTCTGTCTCGCTCACCACCCTTTTGTCAAATTGCTTTAGGGAGGTTTATGGCATATTTAATCCTGTATTTTGGCTGCTTGGTGGTTCAGCCATTCCATAAGGCTGCCCCATCTGATCCTTTTCTTCTCACTTGCCCAAGATGCAAAAATATTTCCTTGTGAGATTCCAGATACCAGGCCCTCAACTAGTTCAGGTTCATGCAGCCTTTGCTCTGTCAACACCTTGCCTTCTGGTAATTGTATTGTCGCCTTTTTCACAATTCTGCTTAGGCTGCCAAGGGGTCAGCATTTTAGGGATGTGTATGGATGTGTGTTTAGACAGTTTTCCCTTGGGAACAGCATGGGTAGCGTGACCCTGAGATATGATACATGGTGCAGTGGGGCAATTTCTCAAGCAAGTGTGGATATAATTGCAGACTTAAATGAAAAAGGGAAGCATTTGAAAAACATTTATTGTGGTTACTTAAAATATTCCTTCAAACAATTACAGTAATGGCATAATCATTAGCAAATGCTTTTTGGCATGCTTGCCCCTATAGACCCATTATATGCAATAATCAGTAAGATGTTGAGATCTAATACATTGGTCAAAGCCAGAGGTGCTCCTTAGGGGCCCAAACAAGATTAATGTGTGGGTGGGAAGACTGCTCAGCATCATCGTTCAGTATGGCGTTCTTACAGGGCCTACCAAGATGAACTTCAAATCTCAATGCTGAGCTTGTAGGTTTTAAAATCCAACTTTGAGAATGTGTAGGAGAGGCTAAGAAAAGGGATACTGGGCCTTTGAAGGGGTAAACATGTACATTCTTTGAACAGTGTTTTCTCCTGCTTCTTCCTGTCAGCAGAGTTTTTAATGTTGCCATCAATTAGTATGGCCAGTAGGCGAATTAGAGCAACACCAATTAAACAGCATGTCAACGGCCGCTGCAGCGCACAAGGCGAGGAAATGCAATTACACCTCGAGAAGAAGGGCCGCCTGATTTCCCAGATGGCCAAGTCAGCCGGGACCCACTGGAAGGCAGCTGTACCCGACACTGGGGGCCGGAGTCTCATTTCCCTCTGGCAGGAGCAAGCAAGGGTCGCACAGCTGGTGTGAGATTAATTAATTAATCGAGTATTCTATAAAGATGGGGAGGATGGAGACAGTGACAGAGACAATGTCAGCATCAAGTCTGGTTCAGATATCAGGAAGATTGAGAATGGGATGCTGGAAGAGCACAGCCTAATGGGTGTGAGTAGAATCATCTTAGGAAAAGGCACTGTATTTTCAATACAGGGATTTAAATGGCTTATAATTTCCCATTGCTGTTTCCAACTCAGAACAGATGGATACTGCCAGATTGTTAAGGGTATCTTCAATAACTATGATGCATTGACAGGATCATGGTGCTATGCATTGCCCTAAATTTTGGTATGTCTAGTTCAAAGGATTGAAAAGGAAGAAAGCTGCATTATGATGATGTCATCCATAACAAAGTATCAAAATGCATTAATTCACCAGTGTAGATGAACCCATGGAAGCATGTTCCCATTTGCATTATTGGCTGAGCATAATCTGGCAGCTAGAAATGTGTATCTGCAAAGACCACCATTTGTGTGTGTGTGGGCGGGAAAGTTGTTTGTTTTTGTTTGTTTATGTATTTAGGTAACCATAACAATATGCCCCATGAAGACTACTTGATTTTTGCATATATGTATTTTTTGTATGGACATTTTCATTGAAGTGTGCCCATATGAGTACTCATACTCTGAGGCAGTGTTTCTCAACCTTTTTTGAGCCACGGCACACTTTTTACATTTACACAATCCTGGGGCACACTACCAACCAAAATGACACAAAATGACACTAACACAGTGGTTCTCAACCTTTCTAATGCTGTGACCCCTAAATAAGGTTCCTCGTGATGTGGTGACACCCAACCATATTTCTGTTGCTACTTCATAAATAATTTTGCTACTCTTACGAATTCTAATGCAAATCTCTAATATGCAGGATGTATTTTCATTGCTACACATTGAACATAATTAAAGCCTAGTGATTAATCACAAAAACAATTATGTTTGGGGGAGTATGGGCAATGGATGATGGGATTTGCAGTACCTTCAACCAATTCAGCTCTGACTTCAACAGACCACTGAGATTCCCCACGAATGACAGACCTAGACCAAACTTGGCACACAGAACTCCCATGACCAACAGAGAATACTGGAGGAAGTTGGGAGGAATTGACAGTGATTTATGGGAGATGTAGTTCACCTACATCAGGAAAGCACTGTGAACCCAAATGACTATTAATCTGGACCAAACTTAGCATAAATACTCAATATGCCCAAAATTGATCAATGGTTGGAGTTTAGAGAAAATGAATCTTGACATTTGGGAGTTGCAGTTGCTGGGATTTATAGTTCCTCTGCCATCCAAGAGCATTCTGAATTCCAACAAAAATGGAATTGAATAAGCTTGGCATACAGGTTGGGATGGAAAGGGGGCTGGAAAAGTGGGAAAGACTCCAGTCTGGTGTGTGTGTGGGGGGCGAGGAAATTGGGGAGGTAAAGAGGAGCAGCTGGAAAAGATTGGAATGGGGAAAGGAAGACTGCAAAATGAGCATGACGGGGTGCAACTGGGAGCCTGGAATAGTGGAAAGATTGAAATGGCAAGGGGGTAAGTGGAATAGATTGAGGTGGGGATGGGGGCTGGAATAGTGGGAGGGGCTGGGTATAGTAAAGAAGGGGAAAACTAGAAAAAGGGAAGACGGGGTGGGAAAGGGGTGTTGGAAAAGAGGGGGGGAACTGAGGTGGGAAGGGAGGAAGTGGGAAGGACTGGGGAGAGGAAGGTGCGGGCGGGCGAGCGACCCAAAAGAAGGAAATCAAGCCAGGCACCTTTTGCCGCCCCTGCCAACCTCTCCCAGTCGCTCCTTTTTCTCCCCCTCCTTCTTAACCCAGTCAAAAGGAGTGGGGGGGGGAGGGAATGCTAGGAGGAAGGAGGAGCAGCCCACGGCAAAGCTCAGGGGTGACGGCAAGCAGAGGGAGTGAGAGAGAGAGAGAGAAACCCTCACAGAGGGTGAAAGACAGGGAGATGGAGGTCCCAGCAGAGCAGAGGAGGTGGCACTCAGGGTTGCTGCTTCTGCTTCCCCTCTGAAGCATGCCGCCGAGCCTGCCTCTTTCCCCCGCCAGCAAGCACGTGCACAGCTCCCTTCCTCCTCCAATCACGAGTGCAATGTCGGCGCCGCGTGCGAGGTGAGGGGGGCGCAGGCAGCTGCCTTCCTCCTCCATTCAGGAGCGCGCCCAACTCACCTCGCACACAGCGCTGACATTGCACTCGTGATTGGAGGAGGAAGGGAGCTGCGAGCACGCGCTTGCTGGGGGGGGGGGGAAGAGGCAGGCTCGGCGGCGATGCTTGCTCCCTCCTTCCCTGGCCTCCTCCTCTTCTTCTCTCCCCTCCCTTCCCCTCGGCTCCCCAAGGCGCCCAGGTTCCTGTGGGCTCACTTTCGGAGGAGGAGGAGAGCGTCGCCCGGCCCCTCCCCTCCTGAGCCTCCCTGCCTCTCTAGGTCTAGGTCCTAGAGAGGGTTGGGTTCCCCAACCGCTGTTCCTTGATCAGCTGGTGTGCCGCGGGAAAACCTTGGAGGGGGAAGAAAGGCGGGGGGAAGAGGTTTTCTTGTGGCACACCAGCTGATAGCTCACGGCACACTGGTGTGCCGAGGCACAGCGGTTGACAATGACTGCTCTAATGCATAGATCTCATTTTTGCATTTTTGAAAAGCGGTTTGCTTAGCAATGCCAGGCTTGTTTGGCTGCAGTGTTTCCTGTTCTCTACACCAGCCTTTTTTCCAGTTACGGTTAATGATTCTTACCTGGCTAGTGTTAAATTGGTTTGACCTTTCTTTTGACGCATGCCCAATGTAGTAGAGTTTCTGCTTGTCGATTTGCCTGTCTCATTGTTAGGCAATGGATGTTTTTTGGGGGGAAACAAAGCAAAACAAACATCTCCATGTGTCTCTGTGAATGAATATACATTTGGAAGAACCGATAACCTGACCTGCTAATAAGCAGAGGTGTGGGAGAATTTTGTTTGGTCACAATGTTTAAGCAAATCAAACCTAAGTTGCACTACTTAACTAATGTGTAGATTACAACAGAGTTATTCTTCCAGCTGCACACTTCTTTGCATTTTGCAATTGACCTCTGCTTGAACGTTGTTGATCAAAACAACATGAATGTTGCATGCAAAACTGAGTATGTTAGGGGAAATAAATATCTGTGAAAATAAATAGCCAAAAATAAAATAGTTATGTGCAGTGGGGCAAAGTGGAGGGAGAAGCAATGGAGTCTACCGTGTTTCCCCGAAACTAAGACAGCATCTTACTTTCTTTTCCACCCGAAAAGTCCCCCTACGTCTTACTTTCGGGGTACGTCTTATATAAAGTAAGAGCGTACCCGTCGCCACGCCCACACCACCGCCACGCCGCGCAGCCGGCCCGCACCGGCCCCATCGGCGCGGCACACCTCCGCGGCGCACCTTTCTATGCGTGCGCTTGTGACGGCGGCGGCCGGCAGTGCACGCGCAGTCTTAGTCACTTCAAGCGCGCCTGCCACCTTGGAGCCAGCGCGCTTGGCAGGCGCACTTTGGAGCCAGCGCGCGTGGCAGGCGCACTTTGGAGCCAGCGCGCTTGGCAGGCGCACTTTGGAGCCAGCGTGCTTGGCAGGCGCGCTTGGAAGAGACTAAGACTGCGCGTGTGCGGCCGGCGGCGCATGCGCAGTCACTTCCAAGCGCGCCTGCCGCTTTGGAGCCAGCGCACTGGCTCCAAAGCGGCAGGAGCGCTTAGAAGCGACTAAGACTGCGCGTGCGCCGCCGGCCGCGCACACGCAGAAAGGTGCACCGTGGAGGTGTGCCACGGCCGATGGGGCCGGTTGCGGCGGCGTGGCGCTGGCGGCGGTGTGGGCGTGGCGACGGGGTACGTCTTACTTTATATAAGACGTATCCCAAAAGTAAGACGTAGGGGGACTTTTCGGGGGGAAAGGAAAGTAAGACGCTGTCTTACTTTCGGGGAAACACGGTAGACTCCATTGCTTCTCCCTCCACTTTGCCCCACTGCACATAACTATTTTATTTTTTTATTATTTCCCCCCGTGAATCTGTGCATGTGCACATCCTATAAAATATAACAAAAATAAGGCAACCAGCCTTTTCCCTCCCCAGCCAGCCTTTCCTAATCCTATATGAAATCAACCACATTCTCTTTTTATTTCTATGTATTTCTCTTTATTTCTATATGCTTTATGAAATATAAACTTTGTAGGTAAAACTCAAGTGAACTCCAGTAACCTCTGAACAGTCTCACTCCAGGACCCTTTTCTGCCCGAGGCCAGTTTCGGATAACCATCAAGGTGACAAAGACCCTTCCTGACAAACAGCCACCTGAAACTTCCTTCTGGAAGATCACCACTATCCACAAGACAATGACCTGAGAGGAGATACAGATGATCCACGCAAGTCTCCTATTGACACACTTTATTTATTTTGTGTCAAAAGCATGTTCATATTCCATGTTTTTAAACTGTTGTACATTGTTCACCCTAGGGTTTTAACTGTTGTAAGTCGCCCGGAGCACCGCCGGTGGAGGGCGACTCACAAATATTAAAGTATTATTATTATTATTATAAATAAATAGGCATAAAACCGATAAAACCAAAAATGGGCAACAGCAACCGCATTGTCTGTAGCTTTAAACAAATCTTTCTCTGTGCATTGTGGGCACGCATACAGGTGCAGAGTTGTTTGTTCTGCTCCACAATCACACAAGGTGAAGTATTCTTCTAGGTAGTGCCATTTTGCCAGGTTGTCTTTTGATCTGCCCACTCCGCATCTGAGTCTGTTCAGGGACTTCCAAGTTGCCCATTCTTGGTCAGTCCCTGGAGGCAGACCCTCGTGGGGGGGCCATCCATTTGGAGATTCCTGGTTTAGCTGCCCAGAGGGATACTTTTGTTGCTGGGGGAACATTAAGAGGAGTGGTGTTTCTCATGAAGCTTTTCCTTGATTCGAGTCTACTGGGAGGAGGCTGATAGCTATACAGTGAGTGGGTGGCTTTCACAGAGCTCAACCTTATTTCTCTCACAGTTAGCAGCAACATCCCATCACTCATCAGGAGGTGGGGAGCATTTGTCATTGTCCCTCTCCTGGGAAAGTATTTGGGTCAGGCAAGTCACCATTGTTCCTGATTCCTGGACTAGATACCCACATAATCCACTAATTCAGTTTTCTGGACTTTCATTATCTTTAGATTAACATTGCCATATCCCGTAGGGCAGGGGTGGGCAATTACTGGCCCTCCAGGTGTTTTGGACTTGAACTCCCAGAAATCCTAACAGCTGGTAAACTGGCTAGGATTTCTGGGAGTTGAAGTCCAAAACACCTGGAGGGCCGGTAATTGCCCACCCCTGCCGTAGGGTGATCATGACCTCTCCACCCAGAGCCCTCCCCCACCTCACCATTGGAAGCCCCAGGGCTTCCCTACCCAGCTGGGTGGGGAATCCTGGCTGTGTCACCACCTCCTGGGCCAATCAGAGAGCAAGCCAGCAGGGTTCTGCCCCCAGACCAATCAACGGCAATATTAGTGCATGAAATTCTTAGTGTGCAAAGATGCCTGCCTTTTCCATACTCAGTACTTTGACATGCTTTGAGCATTTGTTGCTGCCCCTTCTGCTGATTGAATAAAAACTTCTGTAATTTGCCTTCACGCTGGTAAGATCCTGATTTCTCATCCCGGAATATTCGCAGTTAGCGGAACCCGTTAGGCGTTTTCCCTTGGTATCTATGGGTTAGCCAAAACTTTGAATTTTCTGGCCTCACAAGGTGTAGAATGTGAAACAATCTGCATCAAAGTTGAAAATGTTTGTACCAAAGAATGCATGCACACCACGCAAAGGCATACCTGTAGAGGCAAGATGAAAAGCTGGCAACTCTAGGTGTTGGGATGAGAACAACTTTGTTTCCTTCTCTGATAGGCACAGCACTACCACTTGTTGTGGTTCTTTCGAGAGAGGGAAAGAGATGAAAGCCTCCAGTGAGGCAGCACCCAAGCCCCAAATTGGGGCAGCGGTGGCAGAGAGATGTGATGGGTGCCAAATTGATCAAGGACTTGTCTGAGGGAGGGAGGCAGGAGAGATGATCAAAGCAGGGGGAGAGTTAGATTTCTTGCACAGAGAAGTTGAAGGAGGCTCCTGTTCCATGTGCAAAAGAGGAGAGTTGTGGCCTCAATACAGAATCCTTGAGTGCCTTGCTTCCTTTCCGAAAGCGATCTGTGATGTAAGAATGTATGCCCTTGGAACTGATAACTTCCAACTGTCCCAATTTGGAATTGAAATTCCTCAAAGCTGCTTTTAAAAGATGCCAGTTTCTTTCTCCTCCTCTCACTTTGTCACTCATTTTACTTTGGGTGGTGAAAATTGAGTTCAAAGTGCAAAAGTAGCTCAGTCGAGGTGGGGAGGGAGAAAAATCTTGCTCTTCCCAGAACGTTTAGGTAAAAACAAACTGCTACAGCCTCTCCCATCTTGTATTTTCTTCCTCATTAATACCTTTTCCTATGTTGGCCGCACTCTGGTTTTCACCAGTGAAATGTTAGTGGGTATTTGAGTGATAACTAATGTCTGAATATAAAATGAGGGTCACTAATATCAGGACAGGAAGGTATAGATCCTGAATCTCTCAGGGCCCTTTTATACTGCAGAAAACATGTAGGGAAACAGATACAGAATGCCTATGAGGAAGTGTGTTCCTGGGATCATGCATGATGATCTGAGGAGCAGTCTCCACAGATCTCATACCTGCAAAGATCCAGACCTTACTGATAAAGCACTGGAGCCCCTGATGGTGCAGTAGGTTAAAGCGCTGAGCTGTTGAACATGCTCACCGAAAGGTCGCAGGTTTGAATCCGGGGAGCGGGGTGAGCTCCCGCCGTTAGCCCCAGCTTCTGCCAACCTAGCAGTTTGAAAACATACAAATGTGAGTAGATCAATAGGTACCACTCTGGTGGCAAGGTAACAGCCTTCCATGCAGTCATGCTGGCCACATGATCTTGGACAATGCTGGCTCTTTGGCTTATACATGGAGATGAGGACCAACTCCCAGTCAGACATGACTGGACTTAATGTCAGGGGAAAACCTTTACATTTATCTACATTGGGGCCTGAGGATAGCTATAGAGACTGTAAAGCAGGGGTGGTGAATCCAGATCTTCTCACCTGCAGCTGCCATCAACTATAGCCAGTGCAACCAATGCTAAGGAATGGTGGGAGGTGGCCCACCTTCTACTTCAGAGATCATGCAAAGACTAGTATCCCCTCATAGCTAATTCATATACCGTATTGTATTGCAGTGGCTAGGTAGTACACAAGTCCATGGGTTCCATGTGCAGCTTTTGGATGGAATTGTCTACACAATTTGGCAGACTGTGTTTCCTTAGCTTTATATTTTCTATAAACACCTCTTGGGTACTGCTTTATTTCAAAGGGTAGTATTGAAACGCTTAGTGTGATGAAATGTTCACCAAGGCTAGTGTGTTCCAGGTGCTACTGGACTCTAAGTTTCATCAGCCTTGTCTGTGGTAAGACATGGCAGAAGGAGGGGGAGGAGTACATTATTATCTAGTGGATCACATATTTCTTGTTGCTGCTGTAGAACTCCAGCAAGGCTATGCTCTCTCTTCCTGCTTCACAGCAAATCCCTGCTATGTTGTGACCCTTTAAATAAATAAATACAAATCTACATATTATTAGAGAAGAACTAGTGAAGCTTGAAGGACAGGAGGTGAATGAGCGGAGTCAGAGTGAATGGCAGGAGATGAAGGTTAAATGGCTGCAAGAGTGAGTTAGGAAAAGGTACAGGGACCTGAGAGAAGCACAGAAGAGGTAAAAGGTGGGTGGTCAGGATAGCTGTTGAAAAAGAGAGCAAGCTGTGTTTGATTAGATTGGATTGGGAACTGTGTCATCCTCCAGATATTGGTGGTCTGCACTTTCCAGCATTCTTCACCATTCCCTAAACTAGTTAGGGCTGCTGGATGTTGCAGTTCTGCTACAGTCCCGAGCCATGTTATTTCCATCCTGGAATAGAACTACCATTTAGTCTTATTTATCAGATGATTACTTTTAGATGTTTTGTTCTGTTTAAAAAAATATCCCTAGTGATTAAACTAACATTTTTGTATGGGTAGATTTTAGAAATAATATTCTGTACTGCTTTGGAGTGGTGTGTACAGTGTTCCCACATTTATCGTGGGGGTTACGTTCCAGCAACCCCCATGATAAGTGAAAAGCCATGAAGTAGGGAATTATGGGAGTTGAAGTCCAAAACCCCTGGTGGTGACGCCGGCACGGTGAGGCGGCGAGCCTCCCAGGTCAGATAAGAGGGGGTTCTGGTGCAGGCCTTACTGCCTCCCCCGCCACGGGGTCTGGTGAAGGTCCGTTCACCTCCGATAGGAAAGTTGGGAAGTTGAGGCCTTCCCCTTTCTCTCTTTCCTATCAGAAGCAGCACCAGCGTAGTGGGGCCTACACCTGACCCCGCGGCAGGGGAAGAGCCAGGGCCTGCACCAGACCCCGCTCTTATCTGGCCTGCGAGGCCCAGCCTGGCAAGGAAGGCGCATGGAGCAGCAGAGGGATGAAAAAGAGGATGCTGCTGCTAACGCCCTCTTGAGCAAAGGCCTCCTCTTCCTCACCTCCTCACCACCTGCTCCCTCCCTCAGAGGCCCCTTCGAAACAGTGAGTCCGCCACACTGGAACACCGTATGTGATGCCTGGGTCCCTGCCCAGCCTGTACCTGTTTGCCTACCAGCATTTCTTTTGTTCTGTTTCCAATGTGTGTGTGCAGGGAGAGGCCAGCTATACAGTGGTCCCTCACTGCTCCCTGCGAAACAGTGAGTCCGCAATAAGTGAACCGCGAAGTAGCAAGGGAACACCGTATGTGATGCTGTGGTCCCTGCTTGGCCTGTTTTGCATTACCTAATGTACCTGTTTGCCTACCAGCATTTCTTTTGTTCTGTTTCCAATGTGTGTGTGCATTGGGGGGAGGGGCCTGAGTTTTGACGCCAAAGCTGACCTCAGCACCTTAACCCCTTTCTTTGGCCACCTGAGGGGTGGACTTTCCCTCCCAGGCCATTCCAACAAAGAATAGCATGGACGTGAGCTGGAAATCTAGGCTCGGCTCAGACAAAGCATTTTTGTTCACTAAAAAATAGTAACTAAACTTAATGCCTTCAACCAAAGCCTGCAGCTATATAGGAAGGTCCGCCTTCAACAAAGGACTGTAGATTTGGGGCCTTGGGGACTTCGCGACCCTGAAGTCATTGAAAGCAAAGGACAACTTGGAACCATAAAACTGAATCTACTTTCTACAACCCAAAGACAAGTAACTGCATCCCCCCACCCCAGGACCTTTCTGTAACTTCTAGCAACTAAGCAAGATACTGGACCACTAGTTTTACTGGTTGTAAATCGAATAAACTTTGTTGAACCTTACCATCCAGAGTGTAGTGCCCTCTTTCAAGTTTTGCCAAGTCTCTCTTTTGCATAGGAAGGCAACCACAACCCTAGGGTCTGAAAAGACTGCACGTCCACCCCTAAATTTAAATCTAGAGGCCCTGGCAGTCTGCGTAAGTGCCTTCAAGTCACCTGTTGACTCATGGTGACCCTATAAAATGTATAACATATATTCTTAAGCAAGGAGTACTATTCAGGAGTGTATTTGTCAGTTCCCTCCTCTGAAATACAGCACATGATGGTCTCTCATCCAAGTATTAACCAAGCTGATGCCGTTTACCTTCCAAGATCAGACGGAATCTGATGCATTTAGTTTTTGAGTGATACTTCCAGCAAATAGATGTAAGAGGGAATACCATTGCCCTCCTGTAAATCAGTAGCTGGTGACAGCCCACTGGGAACTCAGTGGCCAAGCAGAGTGAGAGTAAGGGCCTTTCCACACAGCCATAGGTAAAGGTCTCTCCTGACATTAAGTCTGGTTGTGTCCGACTCTGGGGGTTGGTGCTCATCTCAATTTCTAATACCAAGAGTCAGCATTGTCCATAGACACCTCCAAGGTCATATTGCCAGCATGACTGCATAGAGTGCCGTTACCTTACCGCAGAAGCAGTACCTCTTGATCTATACACATTTGCATGTTTTCAAACTGCTATGTTGGCAGAAGCTAAGGTGAACATTGGGAGCTCACTCCACTCTCTGGATTCAAACTGCCGACCTTTTGGTCAGCAAATTCAGCAGCTCAGCAGTTTAACCCGCTGTGACACCAGGGCCCCCACACAGCCATATAACCCAGAATATCAGGGCAGAAAATCCCAAATAGCTGGGTTATCTGAGTCCACACTGCCATATAATCCAGTTCAAAACAGAAAATGTGGGATTTTGTTCAGCTGTGTGGAAAGGGCCAGAGTTAACCAGTGTCTCCTGGATCTCGAGGGTTTTTAGGGTCCTCTAAACATCAAATCAGCAAAGACTGGTTAGAGAATGTTAATTTAACTGAACAGCAGGACTTTTACAAGGAGTCTGAAATTGAAGCTTGGAAACATTACCTTTAAAACCTAATACATTAGCATTATTATTTTTAAAAAAAAAACCAATGTGTTATTACTCAGGTTTTCATTAAAGAAAGGGAAATGGATGATAATTCATTAGTTATGCTTTATTAACAACTTATATATATCAAAGTGAAAATAGCTAAAATACATAAAAGTACTAAGCATGCCTCAATAATCTCCACAGTGGCCAAAATGACGATAAGGTCCCTCCAAATTCCTTCCCAGAATATCTTTCAATAGTTTAAATTAAATTAAAGCAACAAGAAGCATTTTTCTGCCCTTACTTTTCATGCTAAAATACAAACACTGGTTTTGTTTTTAAAAATGTATTAAATGTATTTAAAATAACAAGACTTTTAATGCTAAATGTATTGAGCCTGATAGATGTTACTCCCCATGCATTAGCTCATGTATAAGTCCAGAGCAAGTTTTGGAACCAAAATTATGGATTTTCGTGTATGACCTGTGGATAAGTCAAGGGTCCTTTGACGGAGAGAGGAAGGTACCAGCACTGCACCTGAGCAGGAGGTGCCCTGACTGCCAACTTTTTCTTATCCAGGGATTCAAAAAGGTCTTTTGTATTCTAGTCAGAGAAAGGGATGGTGCATTAAGCCATGGATAGGTTGACCTGGGTGTTTTGAACCATTATTTAAATGAAAATGTCTAGACTTATACATTTATACAATAAAGGTAGCAATTCTATTTTTAAGAAATCAATTTCAAGCTTTGACTAGATGGGTGTGGGAATGGCATTGATACATTACACAAAAAAAGGATGTATCAGAGGTTACTCAAATGGCAAACTTGCAGAGTTAGAAACTAGAGCTTCTCTGTGGGATGCCATGAAATCAGGACTGAGCTCCTGTCTTTGGAAACTTGGCTGCATAGTATCAAGCGGAAGCCCTACCTATGGGCTATGTTTTGTATCGGTCCACCCTTCCTGCAATCGCTTAATTCCTGATTATAGAAAGTATATATTGGTCGGGTTTTCCACATCAAGACTATTTTTGTTCTAAACAGAGTCGTGCTTCAGAATAATTGTAGAATGCACACCACCACCCCAAGGTTGGTTCAATATTAAATAGCGTACACATATATATACACTCTCTTGAATTCACATGAGGCCCTCCTTTCTTGGATCATGGTGATAAATAGCAACCTATCCTGAATCACATAATTAAGAAGCCAAGGGCAATTAAGCATCACTGGAAGTGAGTCAGTAATTAAACTGAGTAATTAATTAAGCAAAGTATGGACCTTGCAGTTGGTTGACTGCTTCACATGTGCAAATAAATTTTGTCACAAGAAAGAAGGTAATGGAAAATGGCTCCTAGAAGCCCTTGTCTTCCTCTTTTTCTGCCAGTCGTTGGCATCAGCACTACTCCCTTGTTATAACTTAAATTTTACATGCAGACTCAAAGCTTACTGTGTTCAGTTTTCTGGTTGCAAAATAATTGATTCAAAACATGTAAACAATAGACACCTTTATACTGTGTTGCTCAAAATGACCTACATTTCCATGTAAAATGCTCAAGGTTTTTTTTTTTTTTGACCTCACAGATGGTGAAAAAAAAGGTTTGTGCCCTTTAAAAGAAAGAATCAGAGGTTTTGCCACCACAACATTACCTATAACATTTAATATCCATCAGAGCAGATTATGGAGCTGTGTGCGCAATGCATACAGAAGATTCTAGCATCATTCCCAATTATTTCAAAATGAAAGAGACAGGAATCAGTTTTTGCCTGTGATTTTGGAAAGCCACAACTCCTAAACAAGAAGAGCAATAAATAAATAAATCTGGTGCTCCGAATGAGTCAGGGCCGACTTCTTTTGCCATTCGTAACAACTAATAATGCTCACTGGGCTTAATAGTACTGTATATACAACACTCCCTCACTTATCGCGGGTGATCCATTCCAGGACCACCCGCGATAAGTGAAAATCTGCAATAAGTGAAAATCCACAAAATAGGGACGTTCTGCCCACTCGGCAGCAGCCTCGTCCTCTTCACCGAGTCTGCTCCTCCCCTCCTTGGAGGCCCCATGGGCACTGTTGATGGCACTGCTAGGCTGGGCTAAAGCCTCAGCCGAGCCTGGCAATTCTGTGCAACAGAGCCCAAGGGGCCTCCGAGGTGGTGAGCAGCAGACTCAGAGAAGAAGATGAGGCCGCTGCCAAGTGGGCGGAGACAGGGTAAGGCCCAGCGCTTGGCTCCCCCTCCCTTCCTCCTCCCCCTGTGGCTTCTCCCCCCCCCATTTATTGGAGACCCATGAAACAGCGAGTCCACAATAAGTGAACCACGATATAGCAAGGTAACACTGTACTTATGAACAAGTTGGCCACATGTACACGTTGATGGCAGGTTTTAGGCAAACATTATTGATTTTGATATGACCCATGGACAAGTGAATGGTCATTCCATAGAGAGAGTGGAAGGCACCTTGAGGAGCCGGCCACCACTGTCATTTCACCACCTGGACCTTCAAAAAGGACAGAAATGGTGTCAAGGACCAAATGAATTACATAGTCGAGAAAGTAGAGGGATTGAGTGCTCTTGCCCTTTGCCACTCTACTCAGAGAAGGGGGTGGTTCTTTTTTTAAAAAAAATAATGTTGGGTTTCATCCCTGACTGCACAAGTCTCCAGTTCTCAATGAGCAGTTAGCCTAGATAGATTAGAGCAGATCTGGGAATCTTGCGGCCCGCGGGCCGGATTCGGTCCGGCGGCCGATTCTGTCCGGCCCATGTAAGGACCCAGGCAGGCAGGCAAGC
The DNA here is from genome assembly GCA_030556195.1 of Anolis apletophallus. Taxonomy (NCBI): domain Eukaryota; kingdom Metazoa; phylum Chordata; class Lepidosauria; order Squamata; family Anolidae; genus Anolis; species Anolis apletophallus. The sequence goes on along the minus strand of JARBWK010000001.1, from coordinate 135,072,430 downwards.
AGAGCGGCCAACGGAGGGGAGAGAAGAGGAGGAGGGGCCAGGAGCAAGCGCTGCCACAGAGCAAGCAGGAGCAAGCCCCTCCTCCTCCCTTCCCTTCAGGCCTCGCGCACTCCCCCCTTTAAACTACAAGAAAGGAGATTCCTTCTGAACATTAGGAAGAACTTTCTGACTGTGAGAGCTGTTCAGCAGTGGAACTCTCTGCCTCGGAGTGTGGTGGAGGTTCCTTCTTTGGGGGCTTTTAAACAGAAGCTGGATGGCCATCTGTCAGGGGTGCTTCGCATCTCCACCTCTGACATTCAACCTGACTTTGATGCACTTGTTAAAGACCAACAGAGACTTGATTTCTCTCACTGAATAAGAAAAAAAAAGTGAATCGCACCAAATGAGGTGATTAAACCAAAAATGTAGGCAATGTTTTTTTATATGTCTGTAGAAAACCAAGAACCTCTTTCCAGGAATAAGTGAAACTCAAAATGTGCTTTGAAGCGAATGTGACTGAAAATGATCATTAATATAATGAATCACAAATGATACAAATGTTCACATTTTGTTAAGCATTGTTTTGTAAAATTTTAGTGAATAAATGTCATTTTTCCTATGACAACCTCTCTTTTTCATTGCTCATAACATATACGCTTATCAGTCTTATTAATATATCAAAAACGCAATGTAGTGCCTTTTTATTATTATTAAAGAAATTCAATTGATATTATGTAGAACAGTGTTTCCCAACCAGTGTGCCGGGGCACACTAATGTGCCGTGAGCGATCATCAGGTGTGCCGTGGGAAATTGGAACCTCCAGGAGGGGGGGGGAGAGTCTAGTGTGTTGAAGTATAAAAACCCTAAGAAACCTACCTCGATAAAGGCACAAAATTACAAACACCCTCTCCTCACCCGTTGTCTACTTGGTCTCTCCCTCTCCACGCATTGGGAAGGCCCGCCACCCTTTCCCCAAGAAGAGACCTCCTCTTACCTCCTGGGGGTTCTGTGTGGGAAGTTTGGCTCAGTTCTATCATTTGTGGGGTTCAGAATGCTCTTTGATTGTAGGGGAATTATAAATCCCAGCAACTACAACTACCAAATGTCAAGGTCTATTTCCCCTGAACTCAATCTGCGTTCATATTTGGGCATATTGAGTATTCATGCCAAGTTTTGTCCTGATCCAACATTGTTTGAGTCCACAGTGCTCTCTGGATATAGGTGAACTACAACTCCAAAACTCAAGGTCAATGCCCACCAAACTCTTATAGCATTTTCTTTTGGTTATGGGAGTTCTGTGTGGGAAGTTTGTGTCTTTCTGCCATTCCTGCCAGGATATCTATGTTGAGTTCATCGAAACAGGCCCAGGTTTCACATTGAGTGTACAAATACATTTTAAAAACATATATGTATTACTGTGTTAGAGTGTCATTTTGTGTCATTTTGATTGGTGGTGTGCCCCAGGATTTTGCAAATGTAAAAAGTGTGCTGCGGCTCAAAAAAGGTTGGGAAACACTGATGTAGAATGCAGTTCAGCCGTTAGGTGCGGCCCTCCATAATATTTTTTGGCTCTCGTGTGGCCCCTTGGAAAAAATAATTGCCCACCCCTGGATTAGAGTGAGAGATTCCTTCCCCAATTTCCTCAAACAAACTTATTTTAAGAAGGGGCTTAGAAAAGGGGTTGTCTTACTCATCTTTGCATGCCACTATCTCCTCCCCCTTTGAATACTTAGCAATGTGATCTCTTCAGAGAAAACGTAACTTCCTCTTTAAAAGGTATTTTACTGCCCTGGCGAGGCCATGTGGTCAGAGTTTTCCATATCAGCCTACCCTTCTTCCTTTTGTTCTCTCTAGAGTGAGGAGGCATCTTGCCATTTTCTAGGCAAGATGTAGAAGATATCGCTTTTTTGTTATTTTTCCTTTTTCTTAGAAGATAGCTCAGTGAAGCTAGTTAACTCCAAGAACCTTTCCTATCAATAATGGATTTCCCCCCGTTAATAACCATATTATTTATGATCCTATGAACTTGTGGATCTGCAATCCTGTCCCATCCTGTTGAACGGAAGCCAATCCTTGCTCACGACATGTAAGTTTCTGCTGCTTATGAACTTTGCTACTGGCACTCTGCTATATTTTTGTAGAATCATCCTCAGAGAGGGTTATTTTTAAGCCTAACAGCTCCTGATTCCCAACAAAAAAAAATAAGGATTTTCTGTGTGTTGAGTTTTCGATGAACATTTCTAGACTTCTATATGAATATATAGAGTCGTTTTCTTCACTGCTAGCATGAAGCTTTTAGGTTCAACAGCAATTCTAGCTATGCAATTCTGCAAACTGTATTCTAAAAGGGGGACCTTTGCAAGCTCTTCACTAGCAGTTCCCTCTGTACGCAAGACCATCTCATTTTCTTGGCTGCTACCACCTGAGATGCCGTCCAAATACTGCAGTTCATGAAGCAATTGGGTCTCCATTCCTTTGGCCTCAGGGACAGATGGGCCTTCTTCCCAGGAACCTCTGCTTGCTGAGGGGTCTAGCTGTTCAAGGAGCAGGTAAGAGAGCCCAAAAGCTTTTTATCTGCTGGAGTTCAAGGCACTAATCTCTCCCTGCTCTGTGTGGGTGGCAAAATTAGGCAAGAGTTCCTCTGCATTGATGGCTCCTTTTCCATCTTTTACCCCTCCTTCCCCACCGACTTCATCTTTCACGACAATTATCTTTTATTTTGATATCTTTCTATTTAAATCTGCAGAGTGCTTTGGTTGGAATAACAGTGAGTAGGATCACTGAAGGAGGAAGCATTTAGTATGTTGGTGAGGAATGCGCAAAGCTGCTGCTATAGGGAAGAAGAGGCTTCAGGAAAGCCTGCATTATGGGCTCGAATGCTTCTCCTTTGGAGGCATCAAGAAGGAAATCTTGGTATTGCTGTAGAATGCTGTATCTTATAGTTTTGAGGTCCTTATAGACATCCTTTGAACAGTGGATATGATTTCTACTGCATGACAGCTCCAAAAATGCAGGAAATAAAATCACTCTTTCTACATGGCATTCATCGACTTTGAAAAGGTCTTTGACACCATGAATCATAATGCTCCCATAACCATTCTCTTGAAAATCAGACGGTCACATTTGTGAACATCCTGCGGCTCCTCCACGACAACATTCTGTCAATGGTTCTGGACAGATATGGCTCCCAAAGTGACCCATTTAAGGTGTATTCAAATGTCAAACAGGAATGCATAATTGCCCCAACCTTATTTCCCATCTTGATAGTTGTGATTCTACACCTTGTGTACAGGAAGCTTCCCACTGGGATGTAAATCACCTATCAGACAGATGACAAGCTCTTTAACAAATCCGGTTCCCGGTTGGGGGTACAGGTTTATACTAAACCTATGGATAAGAACTCGCTGTTACACTACTCCAGTTACCACTCTATTCCTTTGAAAAACAGTCTGCCATACTCCCAATTTCTAAGGGCTAAACGTAATTCTACTACCCAACTAGATTTTGAAGCAGCAGCCACTAGGGTCTCAGGTCTTCTACATGAGTGTGGTTATCCCCCTCACATCGTGACTAGAGCCAAACACAGGGCCGACAATCAAAGGAGGAACTCCTTATTTGTTCCTAAACAAAAGACCAGTACGGACAGAATTGTTTGGCCGGTGACCAACACCCCCCATACCAAACAAATTGTCAAAATCATCAAGAAACATTGGAACATTCTCCCGGAGATCAAACCATTTGAACATTTTCCTCTGGTGGCACACAAACGCACATTCAACATTAAGGATCTCTTGGTGCACTCCTCCATTCAACAGCCACCTATTCGGAGTATCTTGAGACCAGGATGCAGGCCTTGTGGAGGGTGCACCTCATGTAAACAGGTCTATACTGAGTGCACTATTCAATCCTCACACCAGAGTAGACCATTTCAGATCAGACATCAGTCCAATTGCGCTTCGGAGAACTGTGTCTACGCGTTAATTTGTGGTTGTGGTCTTGTTTACGTCGGCCAGTCGTCCCGCCCCCTCCGCACCAGGCTGGCCGAACACCGTTCAAGAATACGTCATCATTTGGACAATTCCATACTGTATAAACACTTCCTTCAAACCAAACATGCACCGGACTCCTTTAAATTTACAGCCCTTGAAAGAGTGCCTATTCATCCCCATGGCAATAACCACAACAATCTAATCCGATGTGAAACACACCTAATTACCTTACTAAAAACAGAATTTCCATTAGGCCTCAACGAGCCCTTGTCTCTACACGCCCTTCTGACGTAATCAGCAGCTGTTCTGGATCACTATTTAGGCTACTACATTCCCTAACCCACTTACCCTCGGGTCCACAGGGAAGGTCACGCCTGTTATTTTCATTACGGCATGGTATGTATTAAGATGAGAATATACATTTCCGGTCTGATTGTTTTGTTAGAGAATGAACCTTACATGTCTCTCTCTATATATAATTTTAGAATGTACCTTCGTGTATGATACACTTGATGTATATTGCCTCCCTGTGACGCATTGATGTTTGCCATATTTGATTGTGCCGCTTGAAGAAGCCGTTTACCGGCGAAACGGATCGGGCCCGCACTTTGGACCGTTGCGGTGTGCCCTGCGTCCTTGTCACATCTTTGGAAGCACTACTCCGCGTTCATCATCTGGGCGCCGAACCCCGGCTTGGATTACAAATAGCACGCCTTTGAGCGTTCATCTCTCCTTGAACTCCTTTCCTTCTTCCTTGAACTTCATTACCCTGGACCCTTTGAATTTTCCCGTTGAACCCCTTTGCCGTGTATTGTCGGTTCGGTTTGCCAGCGGTATATATCCACACTCCGTATGTATCGGATTATTATAATATATATATATCTATGTTATTGTGTTGACCTCCGCCATATAGATTGAGACTGCATATATTCATGTAGTGTCTCCATTATGCGAATGAATTAATTTGCATCATAAATCTGATATTACAATTTGTATTATATATCTTATATCAAGGTTCTTTGTGTTTGTATAAGCTCTTTAACCTCAGCAGGCTGAAAGTCAAAACCAAGGTCACAGCGCCTGTTATAGAACTCCAATATTCTGATGATCATGTAGTCTGTGTTCATTCAGAAGAAGACCTATAAGCCACTCTAAATACCTTCATAGAATCATATGAAAAGCTTGGCCTCTCACTTAACATCAAGAAAACCAAAGTGCTATTTCAGCAGGTATCAACCAATCCCTCTGCAGTGGCAGAAATAAAGCTTAATGGTGTAACACTAGAAAATGTTGACCATTTCTGTTAGTGTTTCCCAACCTTTTTTGAGCCACGGCATACTTTTAACATTAAAAAAATCCAGGGGCACACCACCAACCAAAATGACACTCTAACACAGTAAAGAACGACTGGGGGATGGTGGCCTGCTGGGAGCAGCTGCTGGGAGTGCCAATGCCGGGGGAGGAGTAAGCAAAAGAGACTGGGTGTACTTGGGAGACGTCAAGGAGTCGAAAGAGACGGGTGTGAAGGGTATATTTCAATGGTTTTAATCTTCATATAATCTTGATATAATAAAGTAAATATTCATCCAAAAGTTAACTGAGAAGTGGAATGCAGGTAGTTGTAGGTCACTATCAGTGCATTCTCTGGCCATACAAAGTCCCAAAAATCATGAGTCAATATTACATCAATTATACTTTCTTCATGGGACAGTCAGAGAGAGAAATGGGTCAATGGTCTGAGAAAGGCCCCGCCGTTTCGCCTGTATTTAGGCTTCTTCAGAACCCAAGAACGAGTAAACAAATAAAGTGACCATTCCACTGATCCGGGTATCCTAGGATATACAATAATACATATTTTAAGTAACTAGTACATTTCTAGGTAAATAACACAGAACAAAAGTAAAAGAACCCGCCAAGTACATGCCCAACAGTACATTAAATGAACATCAAATACATACCAATATTACAAATGCATATATATAGTCATCATCCTGGAATAGGTGGACGCAGCCACCGGTGCAACCAGATGCCCGGACAAAGGGCTGAGGAGGAGGGCCGGTTTAAATACAGAGTAAAGGATAATAATGTGGTGTTGGCTAGGCAAAGAGTTACATCAGAACCTCATTAAGGCTTAATTGGTCGTTAAGACCTAAAGGCAACTCAGAACAAAGGGAATTTATCCAGGCACATTCTCGTCTGCGTAATAGAAGTTTAACATCTTGGTGTGGTAAAGGGATAATGCGCTCTAAAACCACCACCTTAAAATCATCAAAGTGGTGTGAGTTTTTGAAATGGCTGTATAGTGCTGAGGATTCATTCCGCGTCCTAAATCTCGAACGGTGTTCTTGGACCCTCACTCTTAATTCACGTCCAGATTCACCTATATAGTACCTAGAGCACGCACAAATAAGACAATACACGACATTTTTTGAATGACAGGAGGACCCTGAGCGGAGAGTAAAAGTATGTTTGTTGCGCAAGTCAGTAATCGTGGTTTGAGTCGATATGTGCTTGCATATGGAGCAGTGTGTGCAGGGTATAGTGTGTTGTTTTGCAACTGGTCCTGGGGTCTCCTGGCATGGGCGTGTGTGAACTAGGAGCTGACGAAAGTTAGTGGTTCTTTTAAATGCAATCATGGGAATTTTCTCAAGGCCTGGGATGGAATCCACAATGGGCCAGTGTGTATTAACTATGCGGCGAATCTGTGAGGCGTGAGGAGAGTGGGTAAGAGGCCATACTATATGATCCGGCGGGGTTTTGGAGCGAGAAGAAAATAATAAGGATCTGGGAGTGTTGTAAACTTTCCAGAAAGCAGAGTCGAGCACAGCCCGGGGGTAGCCCCTAGCCAGCAATTGAGCGGCCAAGTCGGATGCGGAGGACTCGAAATCTCGATCAGTGGATGAGTTCCTTTTAAGTCTAGTGAATTGGGAAAATGGAAGGCTGTTTTTAAGGGAGGGAGTATGGTAAGAGTGGCCCTTCCTCCTCCTCCCCTAAGCAGCAGGAGCTCAGCAGGAGGAGGGGGGAAGGTAAGGGGGCAGAGAGCTTTTCTCGCGGCACAGCAGGAGGTCCGTCACGGCACACTACTGTGCCGCGTCACAGCGGTTGGGAAACACTGATCTACGCAACCACTTCTTCACAAACATCCACATTAGTACAAAAATACAACATCATCTGAGCTGTGTGTGTATTTTTTCAATGAAGCAGAGACAGTCATAGGGATTGAGGCAACCTTAGTGATACTGCCGCAATACCACGACGCTTGTTTATAAAGCTATTGTGCTTCCGACTCTATAGTACGCCTGCAAAACATGGACTATCTACAAACATCACTTTCAAATTCTAGAAAGATTCCACCAGCATCTTCAAATGAATCCCGCCAATCTCTTAGGGAGACAGGTGGACAAACATCACCTTTCTGAAGCCATGATTCTTCTCCACCAACTTTGCTGGACTGCCTATGTTGTTTGAATGCGCAATCATCATCTCCCAAAGCAGTGACTTTACTCTCAGCTCAAGAATGAAAAATGGAATATTGATGGACAGCAAAAGAGGTTTAAAGATGAGTGCAAAGCTAAGCTTCAAAAATGTGAAATAAACACCAAGCACTGGGAATCCCTGGCCCTCAAGCATTTAACTCAGTGACTCTCAACCTGTGGGTCCCCCAGGTGTTTTGGCCTACAACTCTCAGAAATCCCTGCCAGTTTACCAGCTGTTAGGATTTCTGGGAGTTGAAGGCCAAAACACCTGGGGAACCACAGGTTGAGAACCACTGGATTAAGAGGAGGTCAGCTGTTACTAATGGTGCCATGGAGTTTGAAGAGGACAAAAAAAAAACCATAACAAGATGAAGGCATGTCAGGCAAACCCTTGGCATGATGTAGCAACCCAGTTCTCTTTCGTGCCTGGAGGGCAGGGGGCAGCATCGGGGGTCCCACTTGCATTGGAGCCAGCTGATTCTGAGGGGCTGGAAGAAGGGGATTTTGAGGTAGCTGGGCCTTCTTCCCCCACAGAAAGCCTGGCCTGGGATGACGGCTGGCCTGATCCTTACGAGATGCAGGAAGGCCAGACGGAATTCGAAAGCAGTGATAGTGAAGATTATGAACGGCCGGGGGGGCGAGGTTCACAAGAAAGAATGTGGGAAACAACCGAGGGAGAGGCCCGGGGGATGGGGAGTTTGACTCTCATGAAGATAGGGAACCAGGTGTTGGGAGGCAAGGTCGAACCTTTGATAGGAGACGAAGCATTGAGGCTAGCAGGAGGGGTTGGTTCCACAGCCTAGACCAGCCGAGGTCCCGCAGCACAGATTGGAGGAGGAGAAGCCTAGAGCGTCGGGGGCCTCGCCAAGGGGATTAGTATAGGATCCGTGGGAACGGATCCTCAGTATCTCGGCCACGTCTATCCTATGCAGACGTGTAGCGAGCCAAGACCACGTAGCTAAGTTTTGGGCTAGTGGCCTGCCAAGGAGTGCCTTGGATCTTGTACCTTGCTTTGTTCCCTGATCCACTTGTGTTGAGCGGAGCCTTGCCAAGTCTTTGGAAACTTCCATGCCAAGTTTGCTTTTGGACATTACCTTTTACCTATTGGATTACTTTTAATACTTTTTATGGACAATTACCTTTTCAACTGTTTCTTATTCTTCAATAAAGTAGTTAGCTGATTACCGTCTCTGTGTGTGTGATTAAGGGGCCGGCCAAGGTCTTGCATCGTGACACATGACTGCTTTCCACCTGGAAATATACTGTCCTCATTGTGAAAGACCATGTGGATCAAGAACAGGTCTTCACAGTCATTGATAGATCCACTACCAAGACTTTACCCTTGATATTCACCTATGAGGTATCGCTTATAATCATACCTGCATTCACCTCTACTAGGAGGTCTTTTGTAAAGCTAATGGGTCTTAGTAGAAGATTAAATAACAAATATTGCATTACAACAGGAAGAACTTCTGAGGAATATATTGTTACTGGGGAAATCTTCACCTCTCTCCTTAGCGCCAAAGCAATCACTGTGATGTTTGCTTCTAACCTCCGAAGGATCAGAGAAGCGTGAGGAAAAGGTGTCAGTTACTATAACAAATCCTGTTCATCAAAACATCCTAACATTTTGCCCCTGTTTGTGTGAGTTAAATTGGGAGGCAGGTCAAGGACAGGAGGGAGAGCATATTAAGCTGAGGGGAGATCACATAGATGCAGTAATGTTCAAAGAACAGAGGCTATCAGATGTCAAGGAGAACAAATGTCCTACATGACAGTATTTATTTTATTTCCCTGGGGAGGAGGAAGAGTTAATGTTGGAATGTGCATCCTGCTTTGTGTGGATGAGAATTCAGCAGACAGAGTGAGTCAGTGGATGCCTGGATCTGGGGAAATACAGTGTTCCCTCACTTATCGCGGGTGTTATATTCCAGAACCACCTGCAATAAGTGAAAATCCGTGAAGTAGGGACACTATATATACATTTTTATAAGATCCCCCTCCTCTTTTGTTTGTGATTTAACTATGAAGGAGTAGGGCAAAATGATATGCTCCCCAATAAGAACCTTGTCCTCTAAATGAAATTTTTGTTCAATCTCCAAACTTCTACCATTGCAGTAATTTAAAGCATCAACTGAACATTCAGAAATACAGTTGTGGCTTCCAAACAAAAGGGGCATGCAAATTTACTAAGGGAATACAAACACAGTAAATGTAGGCCCCTTCTACTGAGAGGAGCTAAAAAGTAGAAAGTACCCCTCCCTTTTGGAGAAGACGATCAAAGCACCACAAAGCACAAATGCAGCAACAGTTTGCTTAGAGATAAGAAAGTAGCCATACCAGTGTCTATGCTAGTGTACATGTGAACTCTGTGTGATAGAAGATATAGGGCCAATCAAAATGTGCATGATCAGGACAAGTAGCCAGTCCTAGCAGAGAGCAAAGAGGCAATGTTAGTTGCTGATAAGAAAGTAATATAAAAACTTTTCCAACTGCGCAACAGGCGCAGCAGTCCTTTGAGCACTTGCAGAATCGCTGTCTGCCCGCCTCACGCTGTACAGTTTGAATAAAGAGTCTTGAATTGGATTGGTCGGTCTTTCTGGTGTTCCTTCGACTTTGTGGGCCCCGTGACCTTAAAACCCGTGTCCCTAACACTACACTGCCATATAATCCAAATTATTAAAGCAGATAATCCATATTATCTGATTTGAACTGGATTATATGAGTCTACACTGCCATATAATCCAGTTCAAAGCTGATAATTTGGATTCTATATGGCAGTATAGAAGGGGCCAAGGAACAGACCCATAGAGGGGAAAAAATACCTATTTTGAAATTTTCTGGTGGGAGTGACATAAGGTGAATTAGTGATAGCCGGTTTACTGACAAATAATAATACAGTGATTATCTCCAGGTGCCAGAGATGGTAAAAAAGGGAAGTCTTTACCTTTTGTGTGTGTTGCATGTCATTGTTGACTGTGTGTAAAAGGTATTGAATGTTTGCCTCATATGTGTATATTGTAATCCGCTCTGAGTCCCTCCGAGGAGATAAAATGGAATATAAATAATGTGTATTATTATAATAAGCGTGGAGTAAATTTTCTAGCATCCTACTGGCCCAATTACCTTAAAGGCACCAGATTCTGCATGATTTAGGAAGCTAAGCAATGTCAGCCCTGGTTAGTAATTGAATGGGAGACCACCAATGAATACAAGGTGCTACAGTCTGTATTTCAGTTGAAGGAACTGGCAAAAACACTTCTCTGTATTCCTTGTTTAAGAAAACCCTATGAAATTCATGTGGTTATTGTAAGTCTACAACTGACTTGAAGGTTCTCACATACTTAACAAAATGGACTTTCTGAATGCAGTTTTAAATCACTAAAATTCCAGCTTCTCCCAATTTTATTTTCGAGTGGAATTGGTGCAATCCTATTCATCTTTTTTGTGGCCTCCCACCAAATACAGTAGTTACAGGTTGCAATGCGAATATTACAAAGTATTATGCAAAAAATTGGGATAAAACTTTTGAATGTTACACTCATGAATAAACTGAAAGGCTGCCAATGCTGTGCATTTTTCTTGAAGTTGATTATATAATCATAAAAAGCACCTATTGATCTCAGTCAGCAATTTTGTTCAATCAGTGTCTCCCTCAAGGTGCAAAGATAAAACCTAAATTTGGTTTTTGGACAGCGATCTTACGGCCTCAACTTTTCTTTGGGCGAGGAAGTTTGCCTTTGTGTGCATTTGGGGGTTCTGCAGGGAGCTCCAGCCATTTCTCTGCCCTCAGCAGATCAGTCTCTTCAGCAAGTGATTTACCTTCCAGCACTGACTCCCCCTTCTTGCTCAGTGTCAAAGAAAGCTGAAGGATACTCTTTTCTACACTTTGCTGAGTTTCAACTGTGAAACAATTGCAGAGAAATTATAAACATCTCATCATCCCACCCCATGAAAACAAATGGTTGATGCTTCCTCCTGGCGAACTGGGCAATGGGACAGGGAAGAGAATGAAGGTGGAATTGAAGAGCTCCCTGTCAACTGAATTACTGTAATATAGCTACAATTTAAAAACCCAAGAGGCACTAGCTCCCTTTGATCTTGGATGTTAAGCAGGGCAGCCTTGGTTAGTACTTGGGTAGAAGACTGCCAATGAATGCCAGGTGCTGTAGGTTATATTTCAGAGGACAGAACTGATAAAACCAAGTCTGATTATTCCTTGCATAAAAAAACCAAAGGAAATTTATAGGTTTTCTATAACTTAACACGGACCTGTCCAACAGGCGGCCTGTGGGCCGCACATGGCCCGCCAGCCCCTTGGATGTGGCCCGCCTACCCTCCTGGAAGAAATCATGTTTTTTTTAAAAAAATTGAAAAAAATTCGATTCGGGGCCTCTGCCTCCACCTCTTTCTGCTCGCCGCCGGCGCCACGCCTGACGTCACCCAGCCCCGCCTAAAAGTGGTGGGCCACGCAGGACGCCTGGCATGCGCGGCAGGGGGCAGGACCAGCGCCCGCGCCCGGGAGCTTACCTTCCTTCTCCGAAGGAAGAGAAAGGAAGGTAAGCTCCCAGGGCAGCCGCTGCAGCAGCCAGGGACATGGAGGAGGCGCCTCGCCGCTCCTGCCCTGCCACGCATGCCTGCAAGCAGCCCCGCCCCACGAGCGCCCCCGCCCCTGCGAGCGCCCCCACCACCCACGAGCGGCCCCGCCCCCCACTGCAGCCCCCCAGGTGCTCAGTCACTGGAATTCCAGCCCTTGGGCTGGTAGAAGTTAGACAGCCCTGACTTAACAGAAGACTGGAAGGCACATAGACACATCACCTTGATATTGTTGTGAAACGAGGGACCCCAAAAATGAGGAACGTATTAATTGCCTCATGAGGCCCCCTTCTGCTGCCCCTCCTTAATTCCCAAAACAAATGGAGCATCGGGTTGCTGTGAGTTTTTTGGACTGTATGGCCATGTTCCTTTTTTAAAAAAAATATTTTTATTGTTTTATCATTGTGAACACAATATTATACAATGTCTATTTACAGCAGATTCATGTTATTCATTTCTAGCTACAATACTTCAATCTTTAGCATCTGCCATTATGTTTTATACATTTTTGTATCCCTCACCACTGTGCTCCCCTCCCCCCCCCCCCAAGCCATTGCTTTTACATATCATTCGTCCAAAATTTCATTTCTTCTTGTGGAGGTAACTTTCCTTCTTCCTTTTCTAATCCTTTTCCAATAAGTTTTTTGGGCTGTATGGCCATGTTCCAAAAGCATTCTCTCCTGATGTTTTGCCCACATCTATGGCAGGCATCCTCAGAGGTTGTGAGGTCTGTTGGAAACTAGGCAAGTGAGGTTTATATATCTGCGGAATAATGCTCAAGATGGGAGAAAGAACTCTTGTATGCTTGAGGCAAGTGTGAATGTTGCAGTTGGCCACCTTGTTTAGCATTTAATGGCATTGCAGCTTCAAACTAGCAAAACACAGGGTAAGCTATGGAAATACAAATCTAGTCCTAAAGTGATATGCAATGGACAGTTTCACATCAAACAGGCAAAGGTAGATAACCAAATATGGTATATTGTATCACAACAAAAATACATGTCATTCATATGCAAATTCAAAAAGCAGTGCAGTAGTAGTATCACTATCAAAAGTGTAGGCTTCCACATGGATGCCTATTGTGGCTAGTAGACCAAGTAACATCACAACAATACAAATATCAAATGAGTAATTTCCATAAGCAATATTGCATATATCTTAGAAACAGCAACACATCAGTAAATATAGCAAATATTCGAAGAGCAGCATCACATCACATGTTATTTGAAAAGCAGCATCACATAAAATACAGATTGGATGAAGCCAAGTTAGCTATATCCCACAGTAATATTGAACAAGCACTATACTAAAAAAAAATACATTCAATATGCTAGTGTGTGGTGTCTCTCCTGGATGGGGAAGCACCATAGACTCACAAACCGTGTAAAGTTCCACAACCAATGATTTCTAAAGTTGTTATGTAGGCGTCAGTGAGTGGTTATATCTGAGAAAGCCAAGGACACCGCCGAAAATTAGTGGGGAAGCCCGCAAATAATAGGTAAATGACGAGTCTGGGTGGCATTATGGAGAGTTCTCCCGGAACTACAGGTCCCAGAGTCACTTGCAGGGGAGCGGAAGTGATGTATTCTTGTGGCAAAAACAATGAACGGAGATAGATTCTGTGCCGATATACATATGTTTACCCAAAGAAATAAGGGGCTGATACATCCAATGGTGATATAGGTTCCAGCTCCACAAAGTACCCCAAAAGAACTTTAGCAAAGACCAATCCATGGGAATCGTCGTGGTGGACTACACTTCCCAAGATGGATTGCGGCAGTGTCACTTCCGGTTTCCCATAGAAGTTCGGGAAAAACAAACAAGGCTTATCCCAAGGTTGAAAATAAAGATGTAGAAGGCAACCACTGGAAGGCACAGACAAAATATCGGTGCAATGGTGTTCAACAAGAGACCAGATGATGTGTAGAACCGCCTGACGGAATCATGGTTCCAGGCCTGATCTGTTTCGCCATCACATTAAGCAGAAATTGTTCCAAGCTGGTTTATCCTACCTCACAAAAGACCCCAACCAAGTAGAAACCTAAAACCCTTTAACCCACTTTCCTGCCCCTTTGTCACACCTACGAAGCCCATCAGGGTACCCAAGCACCAACTCTCAAAATCCGTGGACTATGAAGGCATCTGGGAATCCAATTGTCTCAAATCTGGGAACTGTGTACCCAGGGATAATCTTGTCGAGCACCCATTGTTTTTCAGCCTTCCCTCATTCCATTCCTGGACCCTCCCAAAGAGGCAGACACACCAGGCAACAGAGAGTTTCAAATGCAACCAATGACAGTTTATTTCATACTATGCACCAATCACAAACTATAAATGGTGCATCTTTAAACCAATGGGATTGTGGATCCTAATTTGCACCAACCACAAACTGTAAATGCAGCTACTTTTGAGATTGCGGATCCTGGAACTGTACTAATCATCTGTTTGTCATGTTTCCAAATTTGTGTAATTCTCTATGTAATACCCATGCTTGTAATTGAAGGTACTTGAAGGGCATACTGGATTTGCGTAATTGTAGTCCCCCAGTGTCCACTCTGACCAAAAGTTTGCAGGTTCAAATCTGGGGAGCGGTGTGAGCTCCCACTGTTAGCCCCAGCTTCTGCCAACCTAGCAGTTCAAAAACATGCAAATGTGAGTAGATCAATAGGTTCTGCTCCGGCAGGAAGGTAATGGTGCTCCATGCAGTCATGCCAGCCACATTACCTTGGGGGTGTCTACAGACAATGCTGGCTCTTCAGTTTAGAAATGGAGATGAGCATCAACCCCCAGAGTCAGACATGACGGGACTTAATGTCAGGGGAAAACCTTTACCTTTACCTAGTGTCCACTCTCACCAGAGCTGAATAAATCAATTTCTGTGCCTGCCTTCAACTCCTGTGTGTTTCATCAATCAATCAAATCATTTATTTCAGTCATAGACTAGCACATGTTTCATCAGACCAATTGGGAGATGTCGCACACTGGGAGGATCCAATACAGTATCATTATAAGCAATCACATAACTAGGTTTGATTGTCCTCCAGAGGTAGAGCCTTGGTGGTGGATGTATAAATGACTGTAAAGATGTGTTCTGGATCCACATGGTCTTTGCAATGAAGACATAGATTTCCAGGTGTAAGGTGGTAAGCAAGAGTTTGCTTGATGTGCCTTTCTCACATTTCTCCCTTTTGCCATCTATTCATTCCTCCTCAAAACCCACAGCAACGCTAGAACAGCTGACCTCCAGTTAAATACTTGAGGGCCAGGGCTTCCCAGTTCTCAGTGTTCATTCCACATTTTTGTAGGTTAGCTTTAAGCCTGTGGTGACTCAGCTTACAGCTGGCGTCAATTTGTGAAAATTTGAACTTTGTGAGGATCTGAATTCAAATCTGTGTTTTAAGTGTGGAGAGAATGTGAGGATTCGAACTCAAGGCTGTGACAGGGCAGAATGTCCTACCAATGCCACTACAATATGTGAAGACACTTTTAATTGTCCCTTGCTGCCACCATATAATTTACTGTGCTTGGCTACCCACTAAGAGAGTTGTTTTTAAGGATTGTGGGGAAAGAACCACTAGAAGAGATGTTTTAATCTAAGAACTATTAAGTTTATTCAAACCAGGCATGTAGCCAGGGGGGCTAAGGGGGCTTCAGCCCCCCGAAATTCTCAGGGTGGTCCGCGAAAAGGCCTTACTGGTACATTATTTAAACTGTTATGTTTATTCATATCATGATCTGATCACCATGCTCATTATATCCCACATTCATGGCGTTATTGGGATAACAATACAAAAGGTTTGCTAGGGTAGACCCTCTTCCACCCAGTCTCAGCCCCCCCGGAACCAAACTCACCCCGAATCAAAATCCTGGCTACGGCCCTGATTCAAACAGTTATTTAAGCGTAGAGGTTTCAGAGTTCAAGAGCTCGCGTGGTTACAATATCTTTTCAAAGGCACTTTCTTAAGGTTGCAATATACTAACTATGGAGATACAGTTTGCTACTATATCACTGCTCTCCTAGAACCAATAACTCAGCAGTTTTCTACACCCTGCTGGTCTTTAAATCAAGCTGCTTCTTTAGCAGTTAAACACAGCTGCACTGCTACTCTCTCCCAGAGTAGAGTGTAGCACAGCAGTTCTCGTTTGTGCCTGGAGAACAGGGGCTAGGACCCGGGGTCCCATTGGCATTAGGGCCTGTAGCCACAGAGCCAGATTCAGAAGAGGATTTGGAAGGGTTAGAAGAAGGACAGTTTCCCATCAGTGGGCCTCCTTCGCCCACAGAAAGTTTGGCATGGGAAGGAGGTTGGCTTGACCCTTACGTAGACATAGATAACCAGGTGCACATGGAAAGCACTGATAGCGAAAGTTATGAACACCCGGGTGGGAGAGGCTCACAGGAGCTTGTGAGTGAAAACATGGAAGAAAGCGGCTGGGAAGATTCTAGGGAGGAGAGCTCTCATGAAGATAGAGACCCAGGTGCTGGGAGACAAGGCCGAACCTTTGATAGGAGAAGTAGCATTGAGTCCAGCAGAAGGGGATGGTACCGCAGCCTAGACAGGCCGAGGTCCTTCAGCAAGGATTGGAGACGACGAAGCCTAGAGCGTCGGGGACCTCGGCCGAAAGATTAAGTATAGGATCCGTGGGAACGAATCCCCAGTGCTTCGGCCACGTCTCTTCTGAGCAGACGTGTAGCGAAGTTGGTCCACGGAGCTAAGTTGGCTAGTGGCCATCAAGTCTTGCCTTGCATTTACCATGCCTTGTTCCTGAATCCGCATTGCTGCGCGGAGTCCTGCTTAAGCCTTTGGATTACTTTACCAAGTTGTTTTGGACATTGTTTGCTTCAAGCCTTTGGATTGCATTGCTATTCTTATGGACAATTTACCTTTTGAACTGTTTTTATATTCAATAAAGTAGTTAGCCTTCAGTCCGTCTCTGTGTGTGTGATTAAGGGGCCGGTCAAGTCCGTGCATCGTGACATAGAGTCAGGCTTCACTGCTACTCTCCCTTAGAGTAGAACCAGAGTATGTTTAACACTCGCTGATAGCTGGTTAAAACAGACCCACTAACTCTCCAAAACCTTCTGCTTCGCAGTTAACCACCAACTGACATAGTTTGAATCTCAAGATTTCAGAGCCACTTACAGACTCCGCCTCCTGTTTTCATGGTAATGGAAACTCCCTGGAGGTTCTGTCAGCTGTTAACCCTTTAAGGTTAGCTAAGTTTTACCCTTACAATATATATATATATATACACATACATACATACATACATACATACATCAAACACATTTAAAGCCTGTAACAAATAAATATGACTTCACCACAAAGCCCATGTTAAAATCTCTTTTGTTGTCCACCGACATTCTGTCTTCCATTCTTGAGTTTAGAATAAAGTTACTGTTTTGGGAGTCAGTGAATGGACATTCAGATAACATTGTCAGTACAGCAAAGTTGGTGGCAGAGAAACATCATTACAGCTGGTGATCTTTGCTTATTCCAGAGCGCTGACGTTTGTCCACCTGTCTTCTCAAGAGATTTGCAAGATTTTTCAAAAATTGAATCTTTTCCTCAGTCTGGTTAAAGTAGGGGTGACTGAAGTACTAAATACAAGGCAGACTGAAATTGACTGACTATAAAGAAGGCAAGGAAGATCTTGAGGGCCCCTAAGCTGTGAGGCACCAGGAGGTTGCTAATGCTTACTTTGCGCTGCCCTAAAACAGACGTGTCAAACTTGTGACTTTCCAGGTGTATCAGACACCAACTCCCAGAATCCCTAGCAAGCTTGTTCAGTGGTCAAGAATTCTGGAAGCTGAAGTCTCAAACACCTGGAGGGCCACAAGTTTGATACCTCTGCCCTAAAGTCATCATCAAATGCAAGAACCTAGTTTTTGTATTGTCTGTGGCTTAACCAAGATACTCGTAAACCCGGCCAGCTCAGGGCAATAGGAATCCTTTAAAGGAGAATGACCTGGGCCAACAAGATGTTTCATCTCTATCCTATTATGCATCCTTACTCATAAGTACATCCTTTTGTGTTCAGTTACTCACAGAAAAAGTTTACATAGGAATGCTATCATCCACCCCACAAAAAGTTATAATTCTATACATGTCTATCCAGGAGTAAGCTTCCAAGAGAATTCAGTGGGACTTACTCCTGAGTCATAGTAGCTAGGATTACACTTACAAAGCAGCCTTTTGAGATACATATTTCTGTAGGAGCAGCCATATTGTCATTGTTTCTCTTTCCTTAATGTCTTTAACAACATTGCTTTATGCAGCCTCACACAAAGAGCATGTCCTGTGATTGCGGTGCTTTGTGCTTTGACTGATAAAAGCTCCTTAATCTGTATTGTTTCCTCTGTTTTGTTCCTTTCCTTCTGGCATTCTCTTCTCTTTGCCTTGAAAAAATGCTTTTGACTGCTTTCTTTTTGATCAATTAAAAATATTCACAACACATACAAAACAGAGAAGAAGAAATAAAACAGGCAAGATGGTGGAGATAAACAAAGCAATTTCATTCCTGAAATATAACAAAGGCTCATTGAACCATGTTCCGTAGCAGAACCAATGTATATGCAAAAGGAAACAATTTATAGTGTCTTTTTAACGGAAGCCGGAGCACAGAACAGTACTTGGATTTTGACGCAGAGTTGTAAAACACACTGATTTTGACACAAGGCTGGGCTGAAAAATTGCCACTTTGTATCCAGTGCTCTCCCCTGTAATATATGTGTCAAATATCTGTCTTGTGATGTCATCATACCAGGACTTGCTTTATACAGACTTCCTTCTGTACCTTTGCTGAGCAGGGAAATACATGACAACACCAGGAAACTCACATCCCTGTTAGAGAAAGATTCTACATGGAAATACACTCTGTTCTTCTTATCCACAGTTTCTGCATCCATACATTCAATCAACCATGGTTCAAAACTATTAGGAAAAAGAAATCCTAACATCAAACTCACCCACAATCGAAGAGCACTGTGAACTACACTGACAACGGATAGAGACCAAACTTGATGCACATGCCTATCATGACCATATTTACATACTGGTGGGGTATTGCTTCTTGATTATGGGAGTTGTAGTTCACCCACCTCCAGAGATCACTGTGAACACCACCAACAATGGATCTGGATCAAACTTGGCACACTTTCCGTCATGACCAACTTTGACTACTTGTGTGGGTTGGGTTGGGGGGGGGGGTTACATGATGATGGGAATTGTAGTTTACCCACATCTTTATGCATTTTCTAATGGGGCCATTCATAAAATTCAAAACCAAACAAAGACTGTTTCAAATAATTAGAATTACAACATCTCTAACCAGGCCTTGCCAGGAACCTAAGCATATAAACAAACAAAGTTTTAGAAAAGGTTAACCAAGAATAAGATTGGAAAATCATTTTTATCCAGTGATTATCCTGGGATTTTGTAAATATATATTGTGAGAGAATCTGAGTATTTTTTCTTTCCTTTGTATGTAAACATAGCTGTACATTGTATAAACATATTGGATCTATTAACATTTACTAACCGGTGAACTGAAGCTGAAGCAACACACAAACTTCATAATAGAGCAAATAATTGTGTAATAGAGCAAATAGCTTTCCGGACACTTGATGGCATGCTACCTTAGCTGACAAAAGCCAGCTTCTCCCTAGTGTGTCTTTGCTGTCAGTGCCTTGGTATTTGTATAAGCACTTTTTCAGGGGAAGTGTCTTGCTTTTACCTCCACTCAGGGATTGCTGAGAGTTAAAGGACAGCAACTGGGGAGGGCTGCGGAGAGATCTGTTGGCTTGTGTGACATCTCCATAAAAGAGCAGACATGGAAACCTTCAGAAGCTTAAGACTCCAACTTGCAGGGCTGTAGATAAAATTAGGCAAGTGTTGGGGCATTTGTTGTTTTTTATTTGTTCAGTTGCTTCCAACTTTTTGTGACCAATGCCAGAGCTCCCTGTTGGCTGTGGCCACCCCCAGCTCCTTCAAAGTCAAGCCAGTCACTTCAAGAATACCATCCATCCATCTTGCCCTTGGTCGGCCTCTCTTCCTTTTTCCTTCTATTTTCCCCAGCATCATCGTTTTCTCCAAGTTTTCCTGTCTTCTCATTATGTAGCCAAAGTACTTCATCTTTGCCTCTAATATCCTTCCCTCCAGTGAACAGTCGGGCTTTATTTCCCGGGGCCTTTAGCCAGCAATTAACCAGCCTGGAGGACAACTTTGAGGATGATGGATCAGGTCTAATCACCCCAAACTTTCCATTGGTTTTAGCAGAAGTGTCACACCACAGCCCGCTTCCGGTGAACCAAACCGCCGCCATGTCTCTAACAAGAAGGCAGAGAGGCCAGAAAGCCAGGCTCAGCCGTTTCCCTCAACAGGGCCCCAGCGGGTCAGAGAAAAGCGCAGCGCGGCCCTTTCCCATAGAGATAACAACACCTGGAGCCGAGTCGGCTCGCAGCCTCCCTTTTCCACAGCTGTCCCAGCTAATGAGGTGGAATTCCAGAAGTCTGCAGATAGGAGAGGAGCGAAAGACTCCCTTTCTGTTTTTGTGGGAAGGCCCAGGAGAAGTCAGCGCATTGCGGAGCTAGGTAGAGCCAAACCTATAAAGGCCCAAGCAGGACTTCAGTCTTCATCTCGTGCCAACTTTTGAAATACCTTGCCAAGCTCCACTGAGGGGACCAGGGAGGTCTTCCTAGCCGTGGGGACCTTGCTACCAAGTCAGGCTATCGGGCCTGTGGATTAGCCCTTGTGGCATCAAGAGACTTTATCCTTTGCAACTTCGAGACTTTGTCCTTTGCAACTTCCAGAGACTTGCCTTTCGGTCAAGGACTGATTCTTAACATTTAACTGCTTCCAGTTTTGATTCTTACTTGCCTTTTCTATATCATTTATTCTAAATAAAGCATTTAACCACAGAGACTGTGTCGTGAGTGGGTTACTAAGGTCCAGTCAAGCCTAGGGTACAATAAGAAGAGATGAAGACCATCTTACTGGCTCTGCTGATAAATCAGCTTTCTCTGGCTGGCTGTCTCTCAGAAATTTACTAACATTTCTAGACTTATACACAAGTATATATAGTACTCCTTTTCCTTTTCCCTCCTCATCCTTTCCCCTTCTGTGTCACATTGTTTTGATGCCAAAACTAAAGGATGGGACTGTAGTAAATCTTTAGTATATCATTGTCTCTCCCAGGCTGTGATTCAATGCACCTGCAATTGCCTTCAGAGGTACCTTGTCTCCCAATGCTCACAAATGGCGGAAAGTGAAGAGGAGCAAAAGCTGGCCATTCTTAGCCACCATTTACAGGCACCAGATAAAAGCACTTGGGATTCAGCACTGTCAAACATGAGCTGAACGTGGTTCCTTCTCTCCCAAGTCTATAGAGCTCTTCTAGTGTTTGGGCCAAGCGCCCAGTGAAATTGTGACCATGGTCTGACACCATCCATCCATAAAGGGCAACAGGTGGATCGAGGGAGGGGTGGGGCACCCACTCAAATAGTTTCCCAGGCCAGGTTTACAGCATTGAACTGTGACGAATCTTAATATATTTTAAAAATCCGATGCTAGGTCACCTTCCATTTCCCACCGCATTGCCAAAGGTATCCCTTTAATAAAGGCATGTTTTCACAGCTGTTGGATTTAGTTTCCCTTGACTTTCTCCAACTGAACACTTTCAGGTTTGCCTTGATAACCTGAAAAGGTTGTTTCATCTTCAAGGATTCATGCTGTAATTATTAGGAAGGGAAATTTCCAAGGTCATCACCAAAATTAGTTCATCAAACATCTAATCAGTTGAATTGCCATGTTCCTAGGGTGATGTGAGTGCTAATTTGAAGTCTATTGTACATTAGCTGTAATTCACAGTGTTAGATGTTGCTAGTGAGCGCAGGCTACCCACATGCCATCTAAGACCACTTGGCCCTGACAATAAGAGAACAAAACTTTGAAGTGAAAAATAGCAACAAGCATCAGTGTTTGTACACAGTTTTATTCAATTAGCCAGAGATTTCCGCATTTGCAACAGGTACTCTGTGCCTGTTAATGTTCTTGAAAACATGGTTTGATCAGTGATTGCTGGATTTCCCCAGGAAGCATGACCATATTGGGTGTAGTAAGGGATACTGAGAATTGTCATCCAAAGAAGCAACTTGTCAAAGCTTTGTGTAGAAAGCAATCCACTTCAGATGAAATCAATCATGGTTCAGCAGGGGATGGTAGCATCAAGGAATAGCTTTATGTGTTCCTGCTGATTTGTCTAGAAATTCAGTGACAAATGCCTGAATAGCGCTTATATCTTTATTGGTATTTGCACCACACTCTCTCTTCTGAGCAGTGTTAAGTTTTTGACATTTTGTATGAGTTAATCTCTTTTGCAAAAATTAACATGGAGATATAGAGTGTTAATACAGCAATGTCTGTGATTATAAATACACAGATTGCGAAGGCATTACAGGGGAGCAGATGCAAGAACATAAGTAGCACTATAGCCAGGACAACCACAGATCTTAGGATTCAAAAGCTACATCTTCTCAGAAGTATTATTGTGACTTTGCAAAGCTTAGACAAAATGGCTTCTAACTGCTCTCTTATCGTGTCCAGGTACTCTGAATTGCTGGTGTTAAAAATGTGTGTGGGCCTTATACTCCTGCCTTTCTCCAAGGAACCCAAGACTGCATGTGCCATTCTTCCCTCTCATTTCATCCTCACAACAACCTAGTGTGGAGTTTAGGTTCAGCGTGATTACCACAAGGTTATCCCATAAGATTTATGACTGTGAATGTCACGACAGAGGTTTTTCTAGTCTACTCTGATTCTTTTAACACTTCACAACAGTGAAAGAAGCTTCCCTCACTGACGGGTTGATACCAAGCCAAGAAGAATAGGTGGGCATCTTTGATTTCGCAAAACACAATCATCTCATCCACAACCAGCATTTTCTGGATAGAACTGCATGGGAATTTCTGCAGACCAGAAATCACCAAGTATGATGTGTCTCAGGAAAACACTTATTCCACTAAGAAATTCAGCATGGGCTTGCTTTTACTTTGAAAGGCTTTCTGTCTTCTACAGGCTGGCAGCAGAACATTTTGATATGGAGAGCTCTAAATCACAGAATATGGGGAGAGAGGATATTGATGGTGATGATGACAATGATAACAATAATAGGATGTGATGAAGAAATACATCAAATTACTGATGAAGCAATCTGGAAAAGGGTGTAGTTGAATGGATGGAATAATTTGCTGGTGTTCCTTACCTATTATGTTTGGCAGACCTGTGGTGTAGCAAGGAGATATCTATATCCATCCATTTGATTTTTTAAAATCATTCTGCCTTTCACCCAGTCCTGCAGACAAGAACACTTCAGGCTGTTGACTTCACTTTGATGGCAAAATGCATCCTATTGTACATCTGTGCAATACAGAGACATTAAATGCATTACCCTCTGTAAATGGCTATGCCTCCCCTGTTGCCTCCATTTTGCAGTCTATACTATGGATATATTACCCATATATTATGTATTTCTTCCAAGAACTCCAAGTGATGTACCTGCTCAATTTTTCCCCATTTCTCTGTGATATACACTAAAGGGTATTAACAACTAGCTCAGGGTCACACAATATATTTTAAACTGGGCCTGAATCTGAATTGCCATGGTCCAATTCTGACACTGTAGCCTCTACACCACATTGGTCAGAACTATTAATCATGTTTACCATTGTCTCCAAGAATGAGACCTGACAAAGCACAACATTGAGCCAATTACACAACCATTACTTGACTCCCACAGCAGTTTCACTGAGAGACTGAATGGATCCTTGCAATTTGTACATTAACCAGTATAATAGAGGCTGCTGATTCCCTGGGGTTGGATCCCAAGCTTGCTGTAATAACTTCTAGATGACTGAATAGTGGGAAAGACAGATCATGTACCACAAGTGTAAATGATATGTGAAAAGTCTTCTTCAGTGAAGCAAAAGAGGGGAGAAGAAAAAAATAGATGTGTATGCATATATATGTGCACATACAAACACACACATGCTCAATTTGCCTGATTTTTGTCCACACAACTGTGGCACAGCTCATGTTATTCTCAAGGCCTTCCCAATCAGCAATGCAGCAACAAGGTAATTCATATCATACCAGGGAGTCTGCTCTTCTAATGATCCTAACCTCTACTCCCCAGTTCCATTGGGCACCAGTTCTAAATGCAAGACTATTCTTCCACTACCATATAGCCTCTCAAGGAAAGGCACAATAGAAAATACTTAGGTTTTATTTTCATGTCAGGAGCTACTTGAGAAACTACAAGTTGCTTCTGGTGTGAGAGAATTGGCCATCTGCAAGGACGTTGCCCAGGGGATGCAATGTTTTAATATTTTTCGATTCTTGTGGGAGGCTTCTCTCATGTCCCCGCCAGAGCTGTCAGAGGGAGCTCATCCATGCTCTCCCCAGATTTGAACTAGATGTCTCTGCATGAATGCTGCACATGTGTTGGTTCTTCCCTTAAATCTGTGCTGTTGTGATTAAGTAGCTTCCTTCTACCTTTGCTTCTTTTGGCATCCCACTGAATCCTTCTCCTAAGACTCAAAGGCCAGTCTCCCTTTCATGCTACACTATTATAGCACTATGATTCCACTAATCACCATGTCTGCCTCCTATGGAATCCTGGGACTTGTAGTTGGGGAACTCCCTGTCTGAAGATCTTGATTGCCCTACTTAGGTTGCCATGACAGTTAAAGTGGGATCCTAGAACTATGAAGTGTGATAAGGTCCCATGCTGCAACTAGTAGTATGTAGGCTTTTGCATAGCTGTAGCCAGCCAGAGGAGATGTGTGAAAGGAAGCACAATTCAGGTATTCCAGGATGCTGAAGACTACTCTGCAAAGGGTCCAGTATCTTGGATAGCTCCATGCAGAATTAAACCCAGATCAGATTCTCATATCCACTGATACTTGAACCAAGAATCACACAGACTACTAGCATGTGCTTTTTCAGCCAGCACTGGCTATTCTAAGAATGTAATGACAAGCAAAATGTAAAACTGCTATTTATTTATTTACATTATTTATATTTTGCCCTTCTCACCCCACAGGGGATTCAGGGCGGATTACAATGCACATATACATGACAAACATTCAATGCCGTTTAGACATAAAACATATATAGACAGACACAGAGGCAATTTAACATTGCAGCTTTCCGGCTTCATGGGGGTATGCTCGATTTTGGCCACAGGGGGAGCTGCATAGCCATTCACAGAGGTCTTGTGACACCGGGTCTTTTGATGGAGTACGTCCACATTCTTCTGCCCACAGTTGGAAGGTTTAATGGTGTCGTAAATTAGTTAAATTCACCTCCCTTCATAAAGTGATACCTAAATTTCCTACTTGACAGATGCAACTGTCTTTCGGACTGCATAGATTAACAAAAAGCTAGACTATTAATGGTCGGGAGCTCACTCTGACCCAGGCTGGCTTCAAACTAATGACTTCTCAGTCAGTATTGATTTAATCAGCTGGCTACTAACTAGCTGTGCCACAGCCCAGAGCTTACATAATCCTCACTCATCCATCCATACAGCCTTGCACTTAAGAGAAACTTTGGAAACACTGAACCTTGAGCATCCAATTTTTGGTACATTAAGGGTTAAAGGACCTTGGGGATTAAGGACACCATTGTTTAACCATGGATTAAATTACTGAGAAGAATTAAGGCATACATTTGAAAGGTCAGACTCAGGCTTCTCAACACATATCATGGAAATTAGAATTAGACAAGGAGATCGAGAGAGTTACAAGACAAGGATTTAAGAACCAGTGCTATCACCAAACAGAAAGAAATGCAAAGAAAATATAATGTGTATAACAAGCCCTTGAAGGGAAATGCAAATGCCAGCCCAAAATATCATGAATAAGCCTGCAAGCATATGTGTCTTTCTAGCTAACTGTAGGGTATGGTTAGCAACAGAGAAAGAAGGGGAGGGAGAGAGATGTTTTCAGAGCAGTGATTTTAGATTGAAGGAAAAAGACCAGGTTTTGTAGAACTACAAGCATTGCTTTGGAGCAGGGAGAAGAAAGGAGAGGTTGGAAGAAAGAGCCCAAAATCCAAGAATAGCATGGGGTTTGGAGAAGATGATGGGAAATGAGGGTTACAGCTAGAGCTGAAAGTAAAAGGCCAAGGAAGAAAGAAAACGGGATGTTAATGTTAGAATTAGTTGAGAAGCAGATGAAAAAATGAGCCACAAAAACCAGACAAAAAGTTATCCAGAGGAGCAAAATCTAGAGGACTTCTCCTTGTGGACTCTGCTGGACCCACTTCAGGATCAAGAAGGGGTGCTTTTTGGCAGGGGGTTGGACTAGATGGCCCATGAGGTCTCTTCCAACTCTATGATTCTATCTATGATTCTAAGAAGGAAAGACAGATGGTGTGGTGGAGTAGAGTGGAGAGGATTTCTCCGCAAAGAGAGGCTTTCCAGAAAGAGCCTCGCTCTCTGCTGAGGCAGGACTCAGGCCCCTTCTATACTGAGATATAATCCAGATTATTAAATCAGATAATCCACATTATCTGCTTTGAACTGGATTATATGAGTATACACTGCCAGATAATGCAGTTCAAAGCAGATTATCTGGATTTTATATGGCAGTGTAGAAGGGACCTTGGGCTTAGTTATTCAAACAAACTAAAGCCAAATACAGTAAATGGCTCGAAGAAATGGATTTTAAGGTGGAATAACACCTTAATTGATTTTTCTTTTCTTGCCTGAGACATGAGAAGAGGTGAGGTATAAATGAAACATCAGAGTCTTCATTAGGCAAGAGAACCTGTGATCAGGTGAGAGATCATAGAATCCTAGAGTTGGAAGAGATCTCGTGGGCCATCCAGTCCAACCCCCTGCCAAAGAGCAGGAAAATCATATTCAAAGCACCCCCAACAGATGACCTTCCAGCCTCCAGATGGCCATCCAGCCTCCACCACACTTCACAGCAGAGAGTTCCATTGCTGAACAGCTCTCACAGTCAGGAAGTTCTTCCTAATGTTCAGGTGGAATCTCCTTTCCTGTAGTTTGAAGCCATTGTTCCATGTCTTAGTCTCCAGGGCAGCAGAAAACAAGCCTGCTCCCTCCTCCCTATGACTTCCCCTCACATATTTATACATGGCCCTCATCATGTCTCCTCTCAGCCTTCTCTTCTGCAGGCTAAACATGCCCAGCTCTTTAAGCCACTCCTCGTGCAGCTTGTTCTCCAGACCCTTGATCATTTTAGTTGCCCTCCTCTGGACACATTCCAGCTTGTCAACATCTCCCTTCAATTGCAGTGTCCAGAGTTGGACACAGTATCCCAGGTGTGGTCTGACCGAGGCAGAATAGAGGGCTAGCAGGAAGACCCCATTTAGCATTTGGTAGCCTTGTTGACCATAAACAAAACAAAAAGGCAAAATTCCAGCTCCATCTTGTGATGCTAACTTTAATAGATAAACCAAAAGGCCTCTGATACATCATGCCAGCCTTTGAAGATCATGGGTAAAAATGTAAAAGAAGGAAAGTGATGGTACTGATGTCATCACCACAGAGTCTGTATTTTTGCTTTGGTATGTTACCTAGAAGGTTTGTGTAGAGGACACGAATGGGCTTCTCCATTTGAAGTTACAAAACACCTGCTTCTGAGAATTTACCCCTTTACCCCTATCCACTATGAGATTCTGAGCAAGGAAGATGGAAGTCAGCTTCTAATCTTGAATGGCAGTATCAGCACTGTACCGAAGCAGGCAAAGCATGTCAACTGAAGCCAAATGAAGCCATTCTATCTTGTTCGAGACAGAGTCATCCTTTAGAAAATCATCATAAAAGATATTTGGAACCAGCATGTGATGATACAAAGAAGATCTCTTCCTGATTACAATCTGAAACAAAGGGAGCCAAAATGGACAGGCTTTGGGTTTACCATTTTTTTCTCCAATCTTTCTGGTAGAAGTTGCATTGTTCCCAGATCCTTCCAACACAGTATGGGAAATTTCATATCCTCCAATATTTTGCAGCCAAATTCCAGGACATTTGTGGTCAAGTAACATCAGACACGGGAAAACATTATTAATGCAAAAGAATGCAGAATGTAGGAGAGGGTACAACATTTCGCTTTGCCTGAGTCTAGAGCAGTGGTTCTTAACTTGTGGGCTGCGGACCACCAGTGGGCTGTGAGCATGAAAATCTGGTCTGTGAGCCTCCTTCCTCTTATTTTATTTTATTTCTGCTCCTTTCCCACTGCCTGCCACTCCTTCCCTGTTGCTGACCATGACATATGTTCTGTATCAGAAATTACAGCTGGTGTGGTCTATCCAATGCAATTTTCTGAATCAGCACCCCAAAACAAATCTAAAGTTGACCAAAAACTAATTCGTAACCCTTTTAGTACTAATGTTGGAGAGTGATTCCTGGTCATGTAGTCCATACTAAAGTGGTCCCTGGTCAAAGTGGTCCCTGGTCAAGTGGTCCCTGGTCAAAAAAAGATTGGGAACCAGTGTTTTAGAGGGAAGCCTAAATGTACTTCTCCTCTTGTCGCTGCTGAGTTAACTGGGCACAAATATCTTTTATGATTTGAGCTAAGTTTGCATCAACTGAAAGACATTGAATATGAAAGCAGAAAATGGGAGGAAGAAAGAGAAACTGGAACATTATAAGAGCAACTAAAAAAGTGGGACTATAGTGGGTTAATCAGAACTGCCCCTAGCAAATCAAGACAATTGGAGAAAGTGCTATTAGTAAGCTTGAAATGATTTAAAACAAATTTAACAAGCCCAAGGAAGATATTAAAATGTCATCGTCTATAGTCAAGCTTGCTGTGAGGATAGGATCCATAGCCCAAAACATCTGGAAAGCACTAGGCTGCACAGAGATATTGTGTCAGAGTATTCTGCCTCTTCCCACTTGCCCTTGAAATGGCTGTAGGGATCAACAGGACTGTTTGAACTTGAACTGAGAAATGAACAATGAATGGGTGTGTGACATGTCAGTCTGATGCTGCCATCTGCAAACAAATGAAGCAAACGGAGAATACCAAACCCCTTTAAAGACTTGGAGTTACGCCAGACCCTCTCCAAGTAAAACATCCACTATCTGCAGAAAATGGAAGTGAAGTAATTTGCAGGGCACACATGTCCCAAAAGTAGTTGCGTGTGGCTGCAAAATGAGGAGTTCTGTGTGCCTGCCAAGGAAAACTAATAGCTAACCAGCTATGGCAGCAAGATCCTTACATCTTCCATAGCAACACACTTCCAATTCGGCACTGAATAAGCACATGCCGGTACCAAATATTACAAATACAATCCCCTTCAGCAGTGAAACGAAGGGGTAAATCTGGCCTACAAAGAAGAGAAATGGGGCAGGGGAGGGCTGTCTGGAATACCAGTAATATTAAATAGAATGGAGGAGTTGATTAGCAGTTTGCAGGGTGGAGGATTGGGCACCTGGTGAATCTGGGATAAATACATATCTCTCATTATGCATTCCTTACTGAGCAGATTCACAGAGTGTGAGCAACAAAGAAATTGGGAGCCGCTCCTTCCCATTCCCAGTCCTTTAGAAACCTTGCAAATGTCATACAAGGACCAGGCACAAAGAAGACCCTAAAGAAATAAGGAAACCATATTAATTGGGCTAGCCTGGTTAATGGGGACACGTGCATAGGAAAGGCTGGACCAGAGCCGCTCATGGATTGGAGTGGGTACCTGAAATGGTGGTAATGGGGAAAACATTCCCTCCATTCTCAGTCCAGGAGACACCCATGAACTATAAACCTGCTGGCAGGGGAGGAAAGGGGGAGGGGCTTCATTTTTGGTGGCAAGGAGGGCTGCTTTGTGAAAGAGGGCGTCAACAAAAGCCTTTCTTCTATGCCTTTCACCACAGGGTAACAGTTGACTCAGTAGTTGCATTGATTCTCAACCACTTGTCCTCCTTTTTTTGCCACTCAGAACATCCACAGCAAATAGGCAAGCTGACTCAATGATGCAGAATTGGGGAGACATTGAGAGTGATGGGAGGGTGGGGAAAGTGGTGGTATAACCATCAAAACCACACTTCAGACTCCTATGGCAGACTGGCACCAGAACCTCCCTTGTTGTCAGCTAATCTCAAACATAGCATTTGGGATGGTGGTAGCCCTCAGCTCCATTTCAAACACACTCTGCTAGTAATCACATTAGACCAGGGTGGGAATCATGAATGGATAAACTTGGAGAGAGGCAGTTAAGGTATGCATACTCTCAAACTGTCCCAATTTAGGAAGGATCATCCAATTAATCCTCTGTTGTCCGACTTTTACAACTACCTTTGAAATGTACCAGTTTCAGATGTTGAGAGATAGAAATGTGTGTAATCACATATGGCACAAACAGGTATGACCCATAGTGGGCAATAGAACTTGAGACAGTTCACTTCCCTGGTATATTCCCTCCTGTTTTATCTGCTCTGTTATTTGTATGCTTGTTTGTTTTGCTGTAATACAGAGGTGTTGATTTCCTTTCAATAAGCAGAAACCCAATTCTGGGTTTGAAAAAAAAATGTAATTTTTGATGTGTGTTTTCAAGTCATTTCCAAGTTATGACAACTGTAAGAAGTTGTTTGGGGGGGGGGGGGGCAGGATGTGCTCACAGGAGGTGCCTCTGAGTATGAACATGTGGTTTGCCCAACATCAGCCAGTAGGTTTCCATGTCCAAGCGGGGATTCAAATTCTGGTCTTCCAGCATCCAAGTCCAACGTTCAAACCACTATACCACATTCATTCTCTTTTTAATATTAGCCAGTTCTCAGACTTTTAAATGGCTCGCTAGAATACACCTGATGGGAAATCATGCTGGTAGCTGCAGTTCCACAACCCTTGTAGAGCAGTACAGTTTCTCACCCTGCTCTTCACCATGATGTCCCAGAGGAGATACTGTATGGTGCCATTTTGGGCAAACTCTTATCTCAACCATTAGTCATGGAGAAGTGGGGCAGCCGAGAGAGCAAATCTGGACATAGGGAAAAAACATGCAATGTGAGGCCTTGTTATTACATGTTGCAGTACCATACAGAGCTAGCCTAGGGTAGTAGTCTGCATGTTGGACTGGGAGAACAACCACTTAGAGTAGATCTATATACCAAATGCAGTAGTATCCAGGATTGCTTCTTCACAGCCATCCCATGCTCCCCAAGCTTGATGTGGTTGCCTCAGGTAAGAAAGTGTCTTGGAAAAACAGTGGGAAATCTCAAAGGTATGCAGAAATAGGTATGAATCAAACTTAACTCCTTCATCTTTGTGGACTTTTTCTCAGGGGCATCTATAAAAGTAAAATGTACATATCATTAACAATTAGATAATGAAACTGATATAAAAGCTGAAGGAGGGAAAGGATCATAAATATACCCTAAATCAGTGGTTTCCAACCTGTAGTCTATGGACCACCAGTGGTCTACAAGAACAAAAATATTGTATGCGGCCTCACTATTACTACACTGTTGCCTTGAAACCACATGGCAGTGAGAACAACTGGTCTCATGAAACACTCTTTTAGTGCCAAGGCAACAGGGATATTGGGAGGGGAGGGGCTGACTACCAACAAAAGATTACTACTACCAAATCAGCTCTAGATTATTAAGTATGGTTTTATGTGGGCGAACAGATAGTGACTACTGGATGGCATATGTCCTATATCAGAAATTAGAGCTGATGTGGTCTATCCCAGTGTTTTTCAACCTTTTTTGAGCCGCGGCACATTTTTTACATTTACAAAATCCTGGGGCACACCACCAACCAAAATGACACAAAATGACACTCTAACACATTAATACATATAGTTAATATGTTTTTAAATGTATGTATACACTCAGTGTGAAACCTGGGCCTGTTTCGATGAACACAACATATATATGACTTCCTCTCACATACTTATACATGGCTATCATATCTTCTCTCAGCCTCCTCTTCTTCAGGCTAAACATGCCCAGTTCCTCAAGCCGCTCCTCATAGGGCTTGTTCTCCAGACTCTTGTGAAATTTCACCCTGAGTGAATCTTGCTTCCAGTTAACTATGGATGTCTTGAAGCTGTTATAAACAGTTCCTTGGGGGGGGGGGGCAACCCTCGAAAAATCTAGTAAAATAGTTTTTTTAAAAAAATTCCAAGTGGAGAGGCTCAATTTTTTTCTTGGAAACATGTGAATGCTTCAGCCTCCCGATGCTCCCAGGTTTGCTCACTGCCCAATTCACCGACGTGGAGCTTCCAGCTTTGGTTGTTCTCGCGAGAAATCTAAGCCAACATGAAAACGCCGACTCAATCACTTCCGCCCAGTGTTCTGCTTTTGTGGAGGGAGGAGGGAGGCAGCGAAAGAGGCCACAGAGATCTATGAAACGTATACAGTCTATACATTTCATTGATCTGTGTGACCTCTTTCGCTGCCTCCCTCCGCAAAAGCAGAGCACTGGGCGGAAGTGATTGAGTCGGCATTTTCATGTTGGCTTGGATTTCTTGCGAGAACACCCAAAGTCGGAAGCTCCACGCTGGTGAATTGGGCAGTGAGCGAACCTGGGAGCATCAGGAGGCTGAAGCAGCCCTGAGCGGGAGCTGGAGCCATGCTGAGTCGAGGCTCCTGAAGGCTTCCTCAAGGCGGGCCTGGCCCTGGCATTCGGCGGAGCCCTTCCTTTGCCTCAGGGAGGATCTTTGGGGAGGGAAAGAGGGAGAAAGAGCTGCTAGGAGGGGGAAGAGTGCCAATTTCCCGCGGCACACCTGATGATCGCTCACGGCACACTGGTTGGGAAACACTGGTCTATCCAATTCCATTTTCTGAATGAACACCCCCAAATAACCAAACCAAATCTAAAGTTGACAAAAAAAACCCTGATTTGTAACCCTTTTGGTACTAGTGTTGGAGAGTGGTCCCTGGTCAAAGTAGTTCTTGGTCAAAATGGGTTGGGAACCACTGCTCTAAATAAAGATGGTCAAACATAAGCATTAAAAGCTTACTGTAGTTTTACTACAAAGTGAAGATCTGGCCTTTAAAGGAATGAAAACCCACCTCTGCCTTCTGGATGTTGTTGGGCTGTAGCTTCCATAATCCATCATTGCTTATGGTTGGGGCTGAATTCTGATTTTAAAAAGTTCTTTTTAAAATGTAATTTGATAATGTAGCACCCATGGGCCCGTCCGTGCCACGGGGGAGGGGTGACGCACCGGGGGTCCCGTTGGCATTGGGACCCGCACAGGCTGAAAGGGACTCGGAGGATGAGTTGGAAGGCCCAGAGCAAGATTGGTCAGCCATACCTTTGCCCAGTTCACCTGTAGAGAGTTTAGCCTGGGATCTCGAGTGGGAGCATTCTCCGGGAAGGAGCGGACCAGGTGGAGATGGGAGGCAGCGAAGCAGATAGCGGAGATAGTTATGAATTCCCAAATGGCCGAGGTTCCCAAGAGCTGGCCGGGCAGCAGATGGAGGCTAGCGGCTGGGAAACTCCGGGGGAGGCTGCTTCTCAGGAAGATAGCGATACTAGACTGGAAGAGCGGGGCCGTTCTCACAACAGGCGCAGGGACATAGAGGAGGGCAGGAGGAGCTGGCATCTGTCCCTAGACCGTCACCGTTCGGAAAGTAGAGACTGGAGACGCCGGGCCCTAGATCATCGGGGTTCCAGGCCGAGGGATTAAGAACGGCCCCGTGGGAACTGATCGTCAGTTCTCCGGCCACGTCTTTCCTGAATAGGCGCGAAGCGGAGTGGGACCACAAGCCAACAGTGGTCATCAAGCCTTGCCTTGCCTTTGCCTTGTTTCTTGAGCCGCAGCGGTTTATGCACCTTGCCCTGTTTCCTGATTTGCATTGGTTTGCGAAACCTTGCCCTGTTTCCTGATTCGCATTGGTTTGCGGAGCCTTGCCACGCTTCAAGCTATTTGCTACGTTACTTTGGACTACTTGCTTAACACTTTGAACACTTGCATATTATTGGACTATTTACGCTTTGGAACTGTTTTTATATACTCAATAAAGTAGTTAGCCTTTGCTACGTCTCCGTGTGTGTGTTAAAGGGGCAGTTCTAAGTCGGCGATTGTGACAGTTGGCCGGAGAACTCCTCGAACCCCTTTCGCACCACGGGACGTACCAGGAACCGCCGGCAGCGCACCCAGGCTCCCATCGTCCCCACTGTCGCCATGGCTAACCTGACCGATGCCCAAGTGCAAGAGATGCAACGAGAATTGGGTGAGCTGCGGACCCGGGCCGGACGGCACCCGGGGGTGAACCCACCTGGCCGCTCAGTGGCAATCCGCCCAGGTGGAGGTTTTTGTTTGCCAAGTGGAACTTTATTTGGAGCAACGCCCCAACGAGTTCGCCAACGATCGAGCCCAGGTGGTTTTTGTCTTCAACCTGCTGGAAGGGACAGCGGCAACGTGGGCCACGCGTTGATCCGGCGCAGTCCCCCCATACCAACACACTGCGGGCTTTCCTAGATGCGATCAGGGCAACATGGGGGGCTCCTGTCAATGAAGAACTCGCCGAGAGGGATTTGGCTCGGCTGACGAGCAAGGATCTATCCCTGTCCCAGTACATCTCCCGTTTTCGAGTTCTGGCTTCCCAGACGCAGTGGGGTCTGCCGGCGTTGCGGTATCACTACATTGCGGGACTGCCTTCGGAACTGCAACAGGAGATGTTAAAACACCCCCGGCCCGCGGATCTGGAGGCCGCCATCACCTTGAGCCTTCGTATGGAAGCAGGATTGCAGACCAGGAGGCGGTGGGACAAGGGCGTGATGGAGAAACCGGTGGCACGGAAGGAAGGGGCTGGACAGTTTCAACCCCGGCAATTGCCAGTGCCGGCTGGCCCGGATGACCCGGAGCCCATGCAGTTGGGGACAGTTCGGCCCAAAGTAGACCAAGCGGAGAAGGCACGGCGTCAGCGCCTCAACTTATGCTGGTACTCACTGGGGGCTGGACATTTTTCTAAGGAGTGCCCCCAGAAACCGCGTGGAAAGACTCCTCGGGCCTCTGCCGCCCTCGGAGGGGCCCCAGAGCCCGAAGAAGCCCTTCAGGCGGCGGGGGAAGGGACCGGCCGGGTGTAAGAGGGTTCGCTCACTCGGCCGATGTCGCTAACCTCCCCCCTGAACCCAAGACTGGACAATTGTTCCTTGTAATGGTCAGTTTGTGGTCTCCCGAGAAGGGGCCGATGATGGTCCACGCCATGATCGACTCGGGGGCTACCAACAACTTCATCGATGCAGACTATGCCAAGTCCGCTGGATTAAAATTTCTTGATCTCCAAGAGCCCAAGGGTGTCCAGACTATTGATGGGAGAGTTCTCAAAACGGGGGCTGTAACTCAGTATACAGCTCCTACCAGGATGTGGACTAGCTCCCATAAAGAGGACATTTCTTTCCTTGTGACCAAGCTCCCAGATTTCCCCATTGTCCTGGGCATTGTGTGGCTCGCGTTACACGACCCCCAGATCTCCTGGGCCAAGAGGCAGCTAATTTTTTCTTCGGACCACTGCCAGGGCCACTGCATGACGGCTCGGGCGTGCCTGGCCCAAGAAGTGGAGAATGTGGCCACCCTGCCCAAGAAGTATGCCGGATTCTGGGATGTCTTCAGTGAGAAGGAGGCGGAACGCTTGCCTCCGCACCGGCCCTATGACTGTGCCATTGAACTGCAACCGGGGGCCCCAATCCCGCGGGGGAGACTGGGGGGCTTACAACCTTGTCCGGATTCGCCAGGGTGATGAATGGAAGACGGCCTTCCAGACCAAGTGGGGCAGTTTCGAATACCTGGTGATGGGATTCGGTTTGTGCAACGCCCCAGCATGTTTCCAACATTTCATGAATGACATTTTCCGAGACCTGTTGGACCGCTACCTGGCGGTTTACCTAGACGACCTGCTGATTTTTTCTCCGGATCAGGCGACCCATGATCGCCATGTTAAGGAAGTGCTCCAGAGACTGAGGGCCCACGGGCTCTATGCTAAGCTGGAGAAATGTGCTTTTGACTTGCGTGAGGTGGACTTTCTGGGCTACCGTATCTCTCCTACGGGCATTGCCATGGATGACACCAAGGTCCAAGCCGTGGTTGACTGGGCACCCCCTGCCAGCAAAAAAGACATTCAAAGATTCCTGGGCTTTGCCAACTACTACAGAAAGTTCATTCCTGACTTTGCCAAGTGGGCTGATCCGATCACCCAGTGTTTGCGGGGAAAGGTGCCGTTCCGGTGGACTCCGGAGGCGGATGTGGGGTTCCGCAAGTTGAAGCAGCTGTTCACCACTCAGCCGCTTTTGCAACACCCCAACCCCGCACCCCTGTCATCGGCCCAGGCCGATGCTTCGGATGTGGTGGTGGGAGCGATCCTGCTACAGCCTCAGGGGACGGACTTGTTGCCCTGTGCCTACTACTCCCGGCAGCTGACGGCTCCGAAAAGAACTACACCATTTGGGAGAAGGAACTTTTGGCCATCAAGGTGGCGTTTGAAGTCTGAGACACCTGCTTGAAGGGGGCCAAGTTCCGGTGGAGGTGCACACCGACCACCGGAACTTGGAGCATCTGAAATCCCAGCGCAAATTGAACCAGAGGCAACAGAGATGGTCCCTGTTCTTTGAGCGATTCAATTTCCGCATTCACTATGTGACCCCCAAGCAGACCAAGCAAGCTGATGCGCTGTCCCGAAAGCCGGAGTACGTTCGTGAGGGCGACGGGCCGTCCGAGGCCCGGTTGCTTAAAGCGGAGAACTTTGCGGCTGCTCGGGCACTTCCTGTCAACCTCCGGTGGCTCCGCCAGCCCCTGGTGACAAGAGACCCTTGAGTGTGCGTGTCCAGGCTCGCCAGCGGACCGATCCGTGGGTACAGGAGCAACTGACCAAGGGACCTCAAGCCCCTTTCCAGGTAAAGAACGGGGTGCTTTACCACCGGGACTCTGTCTATGTTTCCCCTGGGCCCGAGCGGGCGGACATTCTCAAGCTTTGCCACGATAGCCGGGCCGCAGGCCATTTTGGACTGTTCAAAACTCTGCAACTGGTCCTACGGGACTTTTGGTGGCTTAAAGTGCGGAGGGATGTGGAGGACTATGTGGGATCCTGCCCTGTGTGTCATCGGGCTAAGAACCAGGGGGGCAAGCCGGCCGGTTTGCTCCAGCCGCTCTCGACTCCCTCTGCCCCTTGAAGATGATTTCGCCGATTTCATCACCGACCTCCCCAAGTCCAAGGGCTTCACCACGATATTGGTCGTGGTGGACTGTTTCACCAAGATGGGACACTTCATTCCCTGTGTGGGGGTGCCCACTGCCAAAGAGACTGCTGATATGTTTGTGCAACATGTGTTTCGGCTGCATGGTCTTCCACAGAGCCTGGTGACTGACCGGGGCACCCAATTCACTTCCCAGTTCTGGAAGGCGGTCCAGAAGCTGCTGGGGATTGATGTGCAGATGTCCACGGCTCATCACCCGCAGACCGATGGCCAGACCGAAAGGGTTAATGCCACCCTGGAACAGTACCTCCGCTGCTATGTCAACTATCAGCAGAACAATTGGGCGTCCTTGTTGTCCCTGGCAGAGTTTGCTTACAACAATGCGACGCAGGAATCCATCAAAGAAACTCCTTTCTTTGCTAACTATGGACACCACCTCGGTTCTACCCACCGGTGGACCCATCCGAAACGTTTCCGAGGCTAAGGATTGGCTTCGAGAGCTCACTGCACTCCAAGACTTGCTACGCACTCAATTGGACCAGGCGAAAGCTGACTACAAGCGGATGGCTGATCGGCGGCGCCAGGAGGGTCCTGACATCCTTGTGGGGATAAAGTTTGGCTGTCCACCAAGAATTTGCTTCACGCAGCGACCCAGCCGCAAGCTGGACGCAAGATTTTTGGGTCCCTACAAGGTGTTGGAGAAGGTGGGGCCTGTGTCCTTCAAACTGCAACTCCCAGCGGACATGAAGCTCCACCCGGTGTTTCATCGTTCGCTGCTCCGCCCGGTGAAGGGGTGCGGCCTGACGTGACGCAGCCGCCTCCTCCCTGTGATGCGGGAGGGCGGAGAGGAGGTCGAGGTGCAGGACATCTTGGATGCCCGCCTCCGTTACAGGAAGTTGGAGTACTTTATTGACTGGAAGGGTTTTGGCCCGGAAGAACGTGCTTGGGTCAAGGCTCGAGATGTTCACGCCCCGGAGGTGGTGGCTCGCTTCCACCGCAAGTATCCTGACAAGCCCAAGCCCCGGGCGGCCCAGGGGGCCCTGAGGGGGATAGTGTAGCACCCATGGGCCCGTCCGTGCCACGGGGAGGGGTGACGCACCGGGGTCCCGTTGGCATTGGGACCCGCACAGGCTGAAAGGGACTCGGAGGATGAGTTGGAAGGCCCAGAGCAAGATTGGTCAGCCATACCTTTGCCCAGTTCACCTGTAGAGAGTTTAGCCTGGGATCTCGAGTGGGAGCATTCTCCCGGGGAAGGAGCGGATCAGGTGGAGATGGGAGGCAGCGAAGCAGATAGCGGAGATAGTTATGAATTCCCAAATGGCCGAGGTTCCCAAGAGCTGGCCGGGCAGCAGATGGAGGCTAGTGGCTGGGAAACTCCGGGGAGGCTGCTTCTCAGGAAGATAGCGATACTAGACTGGAAGAGCGGGGCCGTTCTCACAACAGGCGCAGGGACATAGAGGAGGGCAGGAGGAGCTGGCATCTGTCCCTAGACCGTCACCGTTCGGAAAGTAGAGACTGGAGACGCCGGGCCCTAGATCGTCGGGGTTCCAGGCCGAGGGATTAAGAACGGCCCCGTGGGAACTGATCGTCAGTTCTCCGGCCACGTCTTTCCTGAATAGGCGCGAAGCGGAGTGGGACCACAAGCCAACAGTGGTCATCAAGCCTTGCCTTGCCTTTGCCTTGTTTCTTGAGCCGCAGGGGTTTGCGGCACCTTGCCCTGTTTCCTGATTCGCATTGGTTTGCGAAACCTGCCCTGTTTCCTGATTCGCATTGGTTTGCGGAGCCTTGCCACGCTTCAAGCTATTTGCTACGTTACTTTGGACTACTTGCTTAACACTTTGAACACTTGCATATTATTGGACTATTTACGCTTTGGAACTGTTTTTATATACTCAATAAAGTAGTTAGCCTTTGCTACGTCTCCGTGTGTGTGTTAAAGGGGCAGTTCTAAGTCGGCGATTGTGACAGATAATGTCTTATATTGGGCTTTTATTGGTTTGCTGCCATCGCTAATTACAATGCTGGAACCTCATGTTACCTGTTACATTTCCATGCTTAAAACTCACACATTCACACACCACACACACACAAACTCCACAGGACTAATAAGAGTATGACAGAAATTTGGGGAAAATAATGTCAAATCATCTCTAAAAAGGATAATAGATAATAATGAGAAATAATAATGAAAGAACGTTTCTGCAAAATTGAACAGATTGGATTTTCAAACTGAACTCTTTGACACCAGGAGAGGTTTTCATGAAAATCTAGATTTCTTTTTAGTTTTTCTTACAAATTACATCATATGTATTAAAAAGATATTTCACCACAGTCTCGGTTTTCTCCCTTCTTCTTTATTCTGACCATCTGTTGAAATTTATAAAGAAATAAAACTTAGGAGCCTAGGTTTTGTTTGTTTGTAATATCCCAGTTATATGGAAAGAAATTTGTTTTTGCCAACTCCAGAAAATTCTCCTGATAATATATTGAATAGTATGCACAAGCTAAGTATCCCTTTATCCAAAATGCTTGGGACCAGAAGAATTTTGGATTTTTGTTTTGGAATACCTATAGTTGTATACACATACACAATGAGATATCTCAGAGGTGAAAGGCAAGTCTAAGCACGAAATTCATGTAGATTTCAAATATATCTTTTGCGCTTAGCCGGAAAATAATTCTATGCACAATGATTTGAATAATTTTGTGCATGAAGCAAAGTTTGTGTACCATAAAAAATACCAAAGGTGTTACTATCTCAGTCATGCAAGTGCATACTTTCAGAGTTTGTAATTTCAGGTAAGAGATGCCGGACTTTAGCACGGCAGGTTAAACCACCAGCTGCAGTAAATCTTGTCTGTCGAAAGGTTGACAGTTCAAAGCCCGGGTCAGGGCGAGCTCCTGGCCTTTAGCCCAGTTTCCGCCTACCTAGAGGTTCGAAAGCAAAATGTGTGTAGATAAATAGGTACCGCTTAAAAGCGAGGAGGTATTTTATGGCACACATAAGGAAATGCCAGAAAAATGCTGGTGATTCAATCAAAAAAGGAAGTTTACGAACGAAACTCTTCGACAGGGAGATAGAGCGACAGCAACCCCCACCCCACCCCCACCCCCCGGGTGGCTGGAACCAAGCACAAGGTGGGAAAAGCCTTTTATTACCTCCTCCTAAGGGCCTTTGGTGGTGCAGTGAGTTAAACTGCCGAGCTGCTGAAGTTTCTGACTGAAAGGTTTGTGGTTTGAATTTTGAATCTGGGGAGCAGGGTGAGCTCCCGCTGTTAGTCCCAGGTTCTGCCAACCTATCAGTATGAAAACATGCAAATGTGAGTAGATCAGTAGGTACTGCTTCTGCAGGAAGGTAATGCCGTTCCATGCAGTCATGCTGGCCCCATGACCTAGCATGTGTCTATGGACAGCGCTGACTCTTTGGCTTAGAAATGGAGATGACCACCACACCCCAGAGTCGGACACGACTAGACTTGATGTCAGGGGAAACCTTTCCCTTTACTTACCTCCTCCTATGTACAATTGTCTGTCTTGTCAGTGTACAAAAACGGCATTGAATATTTGCTGTACATGTATGTTCTGTGATCCACCCTGAGTCCCCTTCGGGGCGAGAAGGGCAAAATATATATACTGCAAATCAATAAATCAATCAATAAATAAATTTTAATATTAAGTGTAATGAATGTGAACCATTAGGGTATTTTATATGTAGATTTTGACATTTAATTTTTTTATTGATATTTATGTTTGTTTCTAGCTCAGCTCCTGAAGAAAACCACTGAGTGTAATCAAGAGGCCAAAATGTGATAATCAGGGCTTTATAAATATTAAAATATAGGCTATGAATAAGTGCATAAAGCCTTGTTTCTTCCTTTGCTTGTGGATTCTAATGTGTGCTTTCAGAACCCATTTATGACCATGGCAATAGTGTTGCAATTGTGACTAAGTGGCCATCATGAATATGGAACAGTTGCGCCTGTGTTTATGTGCCTTCTGATTGCCTGTTGACTCATGGCAACCCCAGGAATTTCAAAGGGTTTTCTTAGGCAAGGAATCCTCATAGGAGGTTTGCCTAGTTCCTTGTGGTTACAGAGGATTAAATCTACATAACTGTTTCACATTGCAAATGACATGGTGAGGGGGTTCAAACTAGAAGCTACCTAATTAAGTACTTAGTTACTTAGCATAGTGGTCAAAGGCTTTCAAATGGGATAGGAAGTTGTCAAGGAAGTCTGGGGAATTTAGCAATACAGACAGCCGATGCAGAAGCATGCAAGAAGCTCAGCCTCTCATTGAACATTGAGAAAACCAACGTTATCTTCTAGCAGTCATCAACCAATCTCTCTGCAATGCCAGAAATGCAGCTTAATGGTGTAACATTAGAAAATGTTGACAATTTCTGCTACATTGGCAGCTACCTCTCCACAAAAGTCAACATTGACACTGAAATACAACACTGCCTGAGCTCTGCGAGTGCGGTGTTTTTTCAAATGAAGCAGAGAATGTCTGAGGACCGGGACATCTGTAGGGAGACCAAGGCACTTGTTTATAAAGCTATTGTCCTCCCAACCCTGTTATATGCCTGCAAAACATAGACTGTCTACAGATGTCACACTGAACTCCTGGAATGATTCCACCAGCATTGCTCCTGAAAAATCCTGCAAATCTCTTGGGAAGACAGGCGAACAAATGTCAGCGTGGTGAAAGAAACAAAGACCACCAGCATTGAAGTGATGCTCCTACACCATCAACTCCGCTGGACTAGCCACGTTGTCTGAATGCCCGATCACCGACTCCCAAAGCAGTTACTATACTCCCAAGTCAAGAATGGGAACTGTAATGTTGGTAGACAGGAAAAGAGATTTAAAGATGGGCTTAAAGCCAACCCTAAAAACTGTGGCATACACACCGAGAACTGGGAAGCCCAGCCCTTGAGCACTCTAGCTGGAAATCAGGTGTGACCAGACCAGCAGTGCTGCAGAATTCGAACAGGCACAAGTGGAGGGTGAAAGGGAGAAACATGCTAAGAGGAAAGCACATCAAGCCAACCCTGACCACAACCACCTTCCATCTGGAAACTGATGTCCTCACTGCGGGAGAACTAGCAGATCAAGAATAGGACTTCACAGCCACATATGGACCCACTGCCAAGACACTGCACTTGGAGGATCATCACCCTCGGGTACGAGGGATCGGCTGAGTAAGAAAGTAAGTCCCATCAACCCCAGATAGCCTGGCCAGTTGTGAGAAGTAATGGGAATAGGGTTCCTCAACATCGGAGTGCCACAAATGTCCCCACTGTAGTTGTAGAGCCACAAATCAGGATGAATTCTTTAAAAGAATAAGGAGGCAGCCTGGCAGGTATCTTTTTAAATGATAAATGGCTGGTAAGAAAGGAAGGGAAGTCTTCTCTCCCCCCCTCCACAAATGCCGATGTATTTATATGTGTCTGTAAGATGAATTACAGTCCTTTATGATAAGACAAGACTTCTCTTTACTGACCAAACCAAAGAAAGAGAGAGAGAGAGAGAGAGAGAGAGAGAGAGAGAGAGAGAGAGAGAGAGAGGCATCTTCCTCCTCCGGCAAGATCATGATTGATGCTGTTGTTGCTCTGAAAGAAAAGCTTCCCATCAGAGCACATTCCATCTGGTGAGGAACGTTCTTGAAAGCAATTGTTCTTATCAGGGTTTAGCAGAAATGGCTTGCTGTGGGCAAGCGCAAGAGAAAGAGGGAGGACTTGCTACAGCAAGTGCATCCATCACAACAAAGGACTTCAAGTTTTGAACTGAAATGCCAACCTCCTTCGATCGATCAGTCAATGCCAACCCACTCACATCAACTACTCAATCAATCAGTTGGTTTTATATTAGAGGAGGAAGATTTCTGAGGATGGAAGAGTTGCATTGTCACCACAAATACCCAGGGGCTATGTCCACACAACTAGATTTGCCATAGTTGCAGTGAAAAACAGTGCTGCAAGCAAATGGTGTGACTCATTTTAAAAACAAGGCACACGGGAAGAATAATAATGACGACGACAACGATAATAATAATAATAAATATTTGTATACTGCCCCTATCTGTCCAAAAGGATTCAGGGTGGTTTCCAACATGTCAGGCAAACATTCAATTGCCAGACAGAAACCATGTAGGCAATTACATCAAGATAAAACACATTCGACAATATAACACTATCTAATTAATCTTAATAAAACAAAAGTTCCAACAAATTAAAAAACATCATAAAATACAAAAATATACTAAAACACAGCAAAAATAAAAAGTAAGATTAAATAGAATGGAGGAGTTGATTTGCAGTTTGCAGGGTGGAGGATTGGGCACCTGGTGAATCTGGGATAAATACATCTCTCTCATTATGCATTCCTTACTGAGCAGATTCACAGAGTGTGAGCAACAAAGAAAGAAATTGGGAGCTGCTCCTTCCCATTCCCAGTCCTTTAGAAACCTTGCAAATGTCATACAAGGACCAGGCACAAAGAAGACCCTAAAGAAATAGGGAAACCATATTAATTGGGCTAGCCTGGTTAATGGGGACACATGCATAGGAAAGGCTGGACCAGAGCAGCTCATAGATTGGAGTGGGTACCTGAAATGGTGGTAATGGGGAAAACATTCCCTCCATTCTCAGTCCAGGAGACACCCATGAGCTATAAACCTGCTGGCAGGGGAGGAAAGGGGGAGGGGCTTCATTTTTGGTGGCAAGGAGGGCTGCTTTGTGAAAGAGGGAGTCAACAAAAGCCTTTCTTCTTATGCCTTTCACCACAGGGTAACAGTTGACTCAGTAGTTGCA
This sequence comes from Anolis apletophallus, assembly GCA_030556195.1. NCBI lineage: Eukaryota > Metazoa > Chordata > Lepidosauria > Squamata > Anolidae > Anolis > Anolis apletophallus. The sequence continues at coordinate 135,028,401 of JARBWK010000001.1, read as the reverse complement.
TTGATTCTCAACCACTTGTCCTCCTTTTTTGCCACTCAGAACATCCGCAGCAAATAGGCAAGCTGACTCAATGATGTAGAATTGGGGAGACACTGAGAGTGATGGGAGGGTGGGGAAAGTGGTGCTATAACCATCAAAACCACACTTCAGACCCCTATGGCAGACTGGCACCAGAACCTCCCTTGTTGTCAGCTAATCTCAAACATAGCATTTGGGATGGCGATAGCCCTCAGCTCCATTTCAAACACTCTCTGCTAGTTCACATTAGACCAGGGTGGGAATCATGAATGGATAAACTTGGAGAGAGGCAGTTAAGGTATGCATACTCTCAAACTGTCCCAATTTAGGAAGGATCATCCAATTAATCCTCTGTTGTCCGACTTTTACAACTACCTTTGAAATGTACCAGTTTCAGATGTTGAGGGATAGAAATGTGTGCAATCACATATGGCACAAACAGGTATGACCCATAGTGGGCAATATAACTTGAGACAGTTCATTTCCCTGGTATAGTCCCTCCTGTTTTATCTGCTCTGTTATTTGTTTGCTTGTTTGCTTTGCTGTAATGCAGAGGTGTTGACTTCCTTTCAATGAGCAGAAACCCAATTCTGGGTTTGAAAAAACATGCAAATTTTGATGTGTGTTTCAAGTCATTTCCAAGTTATGACAACTGTACGAAAATTTTGGGGGGGGGGAGGGGCAGGATGTGCTCACAGGAGGTGCCTGTGCCTCTGAGTATAAACATGTGATTTGCCCAACATCAGCCAGTAGGTTTCCATGTCCAAGCGGGGATTCAAATTCTGGTCTCCCAGTATCCAAGTCCAACATTCAAACCACTATACCACATTCATTCTCTTTTTAATATTAGCCAGTTCTCAGTCTTTTAAATGGCTCCCTAGACTTTCGATCCCATAACCCTGCTTGGACAGTAGTACTCCACATGCTGTCATGAATGGAGTTCGGTATCTCAGCCTTGAATGTTAACAGTGCACTGCCTGCAACTTAACACCCTGTAGTTGCTAAGTTATAATGCTGATTTAAAAAGTAGAAGAATTATACATATTTTGCATGTCTTTCAACATAGGAGTCTTCACTATCTTAAAGTGATCAGGAACAGGCTTTTAAAATTCAGCGGAAGTTATTGTGCTATCATAACTGTGGCCGCATCTACACTGTGATATACTGTAATACAGATTGAAACTGCATTATATATAAGTGTAGACTCACACAATGCATTTTAACTGCATTGAAATGAGTTTACACTGACAATAGAAGCCCAGGAAATAAATAAATATAATCCAGTTTCAAACTGCATTATATGGCAGTGCAGATGGGGCCTACAAGAAAAGAGACATTCACCTCCATAGCTTCCAGCTGGCAGGGACAGTCCCAGTTACTAATTATCTGTTGTCCTACCCTTACACATGCCTTTAAATGGCTTAGTTTCTCTTCTTCCCACATTCTCCATTCATCCTTAGCTTACTTCAGTTGGCGCAAACTGAGTCGAAACTGCAACTATTGTTTGTACGCAGGTAGGAGTGGTGGAATCCCGCACTTCCCTGTGGGCTGGGGCTAAAGCAAATTACTTCAAACTCTCCGAGCTTGTTTGTTTTCCTTCATTAATAACTTTAGCCCTTTCCTCAACAGTCTGATGTTGTTTGGCCCGATGTTCATCTATGAAACATTGGATGGCATGGCTCTGGACAACAGCATTACCACCATCATCAGCTTTGAACCCCTCCCAAAATATTTTTCTGCACAAAAACTTCTTTTCTGGGGAGGTTGAAAAAAATACATTGAAAGACTACTGAACCCTTTGATTTGCTCAGAATCCCACAGGTTCTGAGATCCATTTCTATGAGTTTCAGAAACAGAGTTGCACAGGCCATCACATGACATAAGCGCATTTCTGCTGAGACTCTGTTTCCACGGTGCATGGAAACTGAACCCAGAATGTGTTTTGAGGAGTCGGGTAGCAGGGAAAAGACAAACCTCAACGTGCAAAGGATACGGGATGGCTGGGCAATGCAGAAGACAGACTTTAATGGGAGGAAATGGAGTAAGACAGTTCCCTCTGCTTTCATGGGATGAGATCCTTAGAAGGCTGTTTGGGGGCTTCTCAATTCACAGTACAAGAAAGATGTTAATGCATTTGTGTACAGCATAGGGCACCTTGTCAATAGAGGCCCTGGAGTCTTTGTCTCCGGATACAACCTTTGCTTGTTACTTATTTAACATACTGTTGTCTTTCTAATGCCAGAGAAGGGCAGAAATATCTGTGGATTTTTTATGATTCTGGTTTTTGCCTTGTATGCCGGAATAGCATGGACAGTCTTTAATGCTATACACCAGAGCCTTTCAGATGTTGGATTGTGAATCCCAGCAGCGAATACACCTGATGGGAAATCATGCTGGTAGCTGCAGTTCCACAACCCTTGTAGAGCAGTACAATCCCTCACCATGCTCTTCGCCATGATGTCCCAGAGGAGATATGGTGCCATTTTGGGCAAACTCTGATCTCAACCATTAGTCATGGAGAAGTGGGGCAGCTGAGAGAGCAAATCTGGACATAGGGGAAAAACATGCAATATGAAGCCTTGTTATTACATGTTGCAGTACCATACAGAGCTAACCTAGGGTAGTGATCTGCATGTTGGACTGGGAGAGCCACTTAGAGTAGATATATATGCCAAATGCAGGATCGCTTCTTCACAGCCATCCCATGCTCCCCAAGCTTGATTTGGTTGCCTCAGGTAAGAAAGTGTCTTGGAAGAACAGTGGGAAATCTCAAAGGTATGCAGAAATAGGTATGAATCAGACTTAACTCCTTCATCTTTGTGGACTTTTTCTCAGGGGCATCTATAAAAGTAAAATGTACATATCATTAACAATTAGATAATGAAACTGATATAAAAGCTGAAGGAGGGAAAGGATCATAAATATACCCTAAATCAGTGGTTTCCAACCTGTAGTCTATGGACCATCAGTGGTCTACAAGAACAAAAATATTGTATGTGGCATCACTATTACTACACCGTTGCCTTGACCAGTTGTTCTCATGGCAGTGAGAACAACTGGTCTCATGAAACACTCTTTTAGTGCCAAGGCAACAGGGATATTGGGAGGGGAGGGGCTGACTACCAACAAAAGATTACTACTACCAAATCAGCTCTAGATTATTAAGTATGGTTTTATGTGGGCGAACAGATAGTGACTACTGGATGGCATATGTCCTATGTCAGAAATTAGAGCTGATGTGGTCTATCCCAGTGTTTTTCAACCTTTTTTGAGCCGCGGCACATTTTTTACATTTACAAAATCCTGGGGCACACCAACAACCAAAATGACACAAAATGACACTCTAACACATCAATACATATAGTTAATATGTTTTAAATGTATTTATACACTCAGTGTGAAACCTGGGCCTGTTTCGATGAACACAACATATATATGACTTCCTCTCACATACTTATACATGGCTATCATGTCTTCTCTCAGCCTTCTCTTCTTCAGGCTAAACATGCCCAGCTCTTCAAGCCGCTCCTCATAGGGCTTGTTCTCCAGACCCTTGTGAAATTTCACCCTGAGTGAATCTTGCTTCCAGTTAACTATGGATGTCATGAAGCTGTTATAAACAGTTCCTTTGGGGGGGGGGGGGCAACTCTCAAAAAATCCAGTAAAATAGTTTTTTTAAAAAAAATTCCAAGTGGAGAGGCTCAATTTGTTTCTTGGAAACCTGTGAATGCTTCAGCCTCCCGATGCTCCCAGGTTTGCTCACTGCCCAATTCACCAACATGGAGCTTCCAGCTTTGGTTGTTCTCGCGAGAAATCTAAGCCAACATGAAAATGCCGACTCAATCACTTCCGCCCAGTGTTCTGCTTTTGTGGAGGGAGGAGGGAGGCAGCGAAAGAGGCCACAGAGATCTATGAAACGTATAGAGTCTATAAATTTCATTGATCTGTGTGACCTCTTTCGCTGCCTCCCTCTGCAAAAGCAGAGAACTGGGCGGAAGTGATTGAGTCGGCGTTTTCACGTTGGCTTGGATTTCTTGCGAGAACACCCAAAGTCGGAAGCTCCACGCCGGTGAATTGGGCAGTGAGCGAACCTGGGAGCATCGGGAGGCTGAAGCAGCCCTGAGCTGGAGCTGGAGCCATGCTGAGTCGAGGCTCCTGAAGGCTTCCTCAAGGCGGGCCTGGCCCTGGCCCTGGCATTCGGCGGAGCCCTTCCTTTGCCTCGGGAGGATCTTTGGGAGGGAAAGAGGGAGAAAGAGTTGCTAGGAGGGGGAAGAGTGCCAATTTCCCGCAGCACACCTGATGATCGCTCACGGCACACTGGTTGGGAAACACTGGTCTATCCAATTCAATTTTCTGAATGAACACCCCAAATAACCAAAACAAATCTAAAGTTGACAAAAAAACCTGATTTGTAACCCTTTTGGTACTAGTGTTGAGAGTGGTCCCTGGTCAAAGTAGTTCTTGGTCAAAATGGGTTGGGAACCACTGCTCTAAATAAAGATGGTCAAACATAAGCATTAAAAGCTTACTGTAGTTTTACTACAAAGTGAAGATCTGGCCTTTAAAGGAATGAAAACCCACCTCTGCCTTCTGGATGTTGTTGGGCTGTAGCATCCATAATCCATCATTGCTTATGGTTGGGGCTGAATTCTGATTTTAAAAGTTCTTTTTTAAATGTAATTTGATAATGTCTTATATTGGGCTTTTATTGGTTTGCTGCCATCGCTAATTACAATGCTGGAACCTCATGTTACCTGTTACATTTCCATGCTTAAAACTCACACATTCACACACCACACACACACAAACTCCACAGGACTAATAAGAGTATGACAGAAATTTGGGGAAAATAATGTCAAATCATCTCTAAAAAGGATAATAGATAATAATGAGAAATAATAATGAAAGAACGTTTCTGCAAAATTGAACAGATTGGATTTTCAAACTGAACTCTTTGACACCAGGAGAGGTTTTCATGAAAATCTAGATTTCTTTTTTAGTTTTTCTAACAAATTACATCATATGTATTAAAAAGATATTTCACCACAGTCTCGGTTTTCTCCCTTCTCCTTTATTCTGACCATCTGTTGAAATTTATAAAGAAATAAAACTTAGGAGTCTAGGTTTTTTTTGTTTGTAATATCCCAGTTATATGGAAAGAAATTTGTTTTTGCCAACTCCAGAAAATTCTCCTGATAATATATTGAATAGTATGCACAAGCTAAGTATCCCTTTATCCAAAATGCTTGGGGCCAGAAGAATTTTGGATTTTTGTTTTGGAATACCTATAGTTGTATACACATACACAATGAGATATCTCAGAGGTGAGAGGCAAGTCTAAGCACGAAATTCATGTAGATTTCAAATATATCTTTTGCACTTAGCCTGAAAATAATTCTATGCACAATGGTTTGAATAATTTTGTGCATGAAGCAAAGTTTGTGTACCATAAAAAAACAAACAAAAGATGTTACTATCTCAGCCATGCAAGTGGATACTTTCAGAGTTTGTAATTTCAGGTAAGAGATGCCGGACTTTAGCACGGCAGGTTAAACCACCAGCTGCAGTAAATCTTGTCTGTCGAAAGGTTGACAGTTCAAAGCCCGGGTCAGGGCGAGCTCCTGGCCTTTAGCCCAGTTTCCGCCTACCTAGAGGTTCGAAAGCAAAATGTGTGTAGATAAATAGGTACCGCTTAAAAGCGAGGAGGTATTTTATGGCACACATAAGGAAATGCCAGAAAAATGCTGGTGATTAAATCAAAAAAGGAAGTTTACGAACGAAACTCTTCGACAGGGAGATAGAGCAACAGCAACCCCACCCCCCACCCCACCCCCCGGGTGGCTGGAACCAAGCACAAGGTGGGAAAAGCCGTTATATACATCCTCCTAAGGGCTTTTGGTGGTGCAGTGAGTTAAACTGCCAAGCTGCTGAAGTTTCTGACTGAAAGGTTTGTGGTTTGAATTTTGAATCTGGGGAGCAGGGTGAGCTCCCGCTGTTAGTCCCAGCTTCTGCCAACCTATCAGTATGAAAACATGCAAATGTGAGTAGATCAATAGGTACTGCTTCTGCAGGAAGGTAATGCCATTCCATGCAGTCATGCTGGCCCCATGACCTAGCAGGTGTCTATGGACAGCGCTGGCTCTTTGGCTTAGAAATGGAGATGACCACGACACCCCAGAGTCAGACACGACTAGACTTAATGTCAGGGGAAACCTTTCCCTTTACTTACCTCCTCCTATGTACAATTGTCTGTCTTGTCAGTGTACAAAAACAGCATTGAATATTTGCTGCACATGTATGTTCTGTGATCCACCCTGAGTCCCCTTCGGAGTGAGATGGGCAATATATAAATATATACATACTGTAAATCAATAAATCAATCAATCAATAAATTTTAATATTAAGTTTAATGAATGTGAACCATTAGGGTATTTTATATGTAGATTTTGACATTTGATTTTTTAATTGATATTTATGTTTGCTTCTAGCTCAGCTCCTGAAGAAAACCACTGAGTGTAATCGAGAGGCCAAAATGCGTTGGGCTTCATACAAAATGGGATAATCAGGGCTTTATAAATATTAAAATATAGGCTATGAATAAGTGCATAAAGCCTTGTTTCTTCCTTTGCTTGTGGATTCTAATGTGTGCTTTCAGAACCCATTTATGACCATGGCAATAGTGTTGCAATTGTGACTAAGTGGCCATCATGAATATGGAACAGTTGCGCCTATGTTTATGTGCCTTCTGATTGCCTGTTGACTCATGGCAACCCCAGGAATTTCAAAGGGTTTTCTTAGGCAAGGAATCCTCATAGGAGGTTTGCCTAGTTCCTTGTGGTTACAGAGGATTAAATCTACATAACTGTTTCACATTGCAAATGACATGGTGTGGGGGTTCAAACTAGAAGCTACCTAATTAAGTACTTAGTTACTTAGCATAGTGGTCAAAGGCTTTCAAATGGGATAGGAAGTTGTCAAGGAAGTCTGGGGAATTTAGCAATACAGACAGCCGATGCAGAAGCATGCAAGAAGCTCAGCCTCTCATTGAACATCGAGAAAACCAACGTGCTCTTCTAGCAGTCATCAACCAATCCCTCTGCAATGCCAGAAATGCAGCTTAATGGTGTAACATTAGAAAATGTTGACAATTTCTGCTACATTGGCAGCTACCTCTCCACAAAAGTCAACATTGACACTGAAATACAACACTGCCTGAGCTCTGAGAGTGTGGCATTTTCCCAAATGAAGCAGAGAATGTCTGAGGACCGGGACATCTGTAGGGAGACCAAGGCGCTTGTTTATAAAGCTATTGTCCTCCCAACCCTGTTATATGCCTGCAAAACATAGACTGTCTACAGATGTCACACTGAACTCCTGGAATGATTCCACCAGCATTGCTCCTGAAAAATCCTGCAAATCTCTTGAGAAGACAGGCGAACAAATGTCAGGGTGGTGAAAGAAACAAAGACCACCAGCATTGAAGCGATGCTCCTACACCATCAACTCCGCTGGATGAGCCACGTTGTCTGAATGCCCAATCACCGACTCCCAAAGCAGTTACTATACTCCCAAGTCAAGAATAAGAACTGTAATGTTGGTAGACAGGAAAAGAGATTTAAAGATGGGCTTAAAGCCAACCCTAAAAACTGTGGCATACACACCGAGAACTGGGAAGCCCAGCCCTTGAGCACTCTAGCTGGAAGTCAGGTGTGGCCAGACCAGCAGTGCTGCAGAATTCGAACAGGCACAAGTGGAGGGTTAAAGGGAGAAACATGCTAAGAGGAAAGTGCATCAAGCCAACCCTGACCACAACCACCTTCCATCTGGAAACTGATGTCCTCACTGCGGGAGAACAAGCAGATCAAGAATAGGACTTCACAGCCACCTATGGACCTACTGCCAAGACACTGCACTTGGAGGATCATCATCCTCGGGGTACGAGGGATCGGCTGAGTAAGAAAGTAAGTCCCATCAACCCCAGATAGCCTGGCCAGTTGTGAGAAGTAATGGGAATAGGGGTTCCTCAACATCGGAGTGCCACAAATGTCCCCACTGTAGTTGTAGAGCCACAAATCAGGATGAATTCTTTAAAAGAATAAGGAGGGCAGCCTGGCAGGTATCTTTTTAAATGATAAATGGCTGGTAAGAAAGGAAGGGAAGTCTTCTCTCCCCCCCTCCACAAATGCCGATGTATTTATATGTGTCTGTAAGATGAATTACAGTCCTTTATGATAAGACAAGACTTCTCTTTTACTGACCAAAGAAAGAGAGAGAGAGAGAGAGAGAGAGAGAGAGAGAGAGAGAGAGAGAGAGAGAGAGAGAGAGAGGCATCTTCCTCCTCCGGCAAGATCATGATTGGATGCTGTTGTTGCTCTGAAAGAAAAGCTTCCCATCAGAGCACATTCCATCTGGTGTGAGGAACGTTCTTGAAAGCAATTGTTCTTATCAGGGTTTAGCAGAAATGGCTTGCTGTGGGCAAGCGCAAGAGAAAGAGGGAGGACTTGCTACAGCAAGTGCATCCATCACAACAAAGGACTTCAAGTTTTGAACTGAAATGCCAACCTCCTTCGATCGATCAGTCAATGCCAACCCACTCACATCAACTAATCAATCAATCAGTTGATTTTATATTAGAGGAGGAAGATTTCTGAGGATGGAAGAGTTGCATTGTCACCACAAATACCCAGGGGCTATGTCCACACAACTAGATTTGCCATAGTTGCAGTGAAAAACAGTGCTGCAAGCAAATGGTGTGACTCATTTTAAAAACAAGGCACACGGGAAGAATAATAATGACGACGACGACGATAATAATAATAATAAATATTTGTATACTGCCCTATCTGTCCAAAGGGATTCAGGGTGGTTTCCAACATGTCAGGCAAACATTCAATTGCCAGACAGAAACCATGTAGGCAATTACATCAAGATAAACACATTCGACAATATAACACTATCTAATTAATCTTAATAAACAAAAAAAACCCAACAAATTAAAAAACATCATAAAATACAAAAATATACTAAAACACAGCAAAAATAAAAATATTAAAAACACATTTCATTGTAGTTCCTTCAGTAGCGATTCAACAAGACCAGAGATAGGCAAACTTTCTAACTTGGGGGCCATGTGGCAGACCAGAGCAGGGTGAGTGGGCCAGAAGGGAGGGGTTTCCCCCCAAGTCCCCTCCCTGCCCTTTCCTCCCCTTGGAGGAAAAAAGAGAAGGAAAGACAGGAAACGTTTGGATCCCAAAAGGATTGGTCTTGGTCAGGATGAGATGGTGGATGGGAGAGAAAAAGTGTATCTATTGGAATCCTTATTGCCTACTCCTGGTATAGAATCCTAGAATCCAAGCTCTGGGAGAGACCCCCAAGGGCCATCCAGTCCAACCCCCTGCCATGCAAGAAGGCACAATCAAAGCACTCCCGATAGACAGCCTCTGCAGAAAAGCCCCCAGAGAAGGCGACTCCACCACACTCCCAGGCAGCCTATGCCACTCTCCAGCACCTCTTACTCTCAGGAAGTTCTTCCTAATCTTTTCAGTCGAATCTCTTTCCCTGCCATTGGAAACCATTGCACCTTTGTGCTCTGGTCTCTAGAGCAGCAGGAAGTCAGTTTTTCCCCTCCTTCTCAGTGGAACACCCTTTTAAATCTTGAAACATGGTTCTCAGGTTCCCTCACTAGCTTCTCTTCTCCCACCTAAACATCCCATGGGAGGAAAGAAGGACGGAAAAAGAGGAGGGAGGGAGGAAGAGAAGGGTGGAAGGAAGGAAGAGTGGGAGGGAATGGAGGGAGGGAGGAGAAAGGGAAGGAATGACAAAATGGAAGAAAGGGAGGGCAGGAAAAAAGGGAGGGAAGGAAGGAGGAAGGAAAAAGAGAAGGAAGAAAGAATAGGATGGTGTGAGAGAGGAGGGCCTGAGAAAAGAGCCCAAGGGGCTGCATCTGGCCCTCCTGCCTGGGTTTGCCCATACCTGCACTAGACTAATGGCCAGGGTTACAAATTGACATTGCCGACCGGGAAAGGGAAGAGTACACTTCTGCTAAAGAAAACATACACTTTGCTGCTTTCAGCAATTTTGCCATGCTGGCTTGGAGGCCCAGGAGGAACCACAAAAATGATTATCTTCTTCACTTTATATTTTGATGCCGGAGATGGAAAAGGGGGAAGGCCTTTACCTTTGTCTGTGTTGTATGTCGTTGTTCACTGTGTGTAAATGGCACTGAATGTTTGCCTCATATGTGTATAATATACTCAGAGTCCCTCTGAGGAGATAAAGTGGAATATAAATAAAGTGTATTATTATTTCTATTATTATTATATTATCCCACGGGGGGAAGCACCGGCCGCCCAGCTTCCCCCATTGATCCAACACAACACAGGAGGCATCCTGTGGTGCTGCCATGATGGCATGCAGAGGTTTGTATTCACTTTTACAACGGAGCCTCGCAGGAAGTAGCTCTGTGTCATGGGATGGGAGCCGACGGTCTCATCACAAAAGTAAAAATGAACCAGCACATGGAGAGCAAACGACAGCAAAAGCTTGGGTTTCTAATAAAAACTTGTTAGAGGACCCTGTTCCAGATTGAAACAACAGTCCAGCTGGATGTGGGGGGAGGGGGGGGGCACAGTGGTTTTCTCATGTCACTGAGATGGTGAACCTACTGTGCATTTTAATCTGAACTTTAAAAAGCTATCCAAGATGCTGAACCATTAAAACGAGATTAAAACCAGCAGAAAATTCCTTGCCTCTCTAACATCAGAGCCATAACCCTCCAGTGTATGCCAGAAAGGATGGGGCAACCATATTTTTTATTTCAAAACAGAATAGGGAAGGTGCAACAGACTTTTGTAGTTTGTCATTTGCCCCTCTGTCTCTTTTTGAAAAGCATGTCTGCTGGCATCCATCAACAGGCTGAAAATTAGACCTTCCACCATAGACAAGGCATAACAATACTCAGAGTGTCCTGGGTTGCTCTGAAACAGGAAGTCTATCTTGCTTGCTATGATAATGCCAGGCATGAAAGCTGAGTGTTACCAAACATTGTATGCCTCTGTTCACCCTTTGGTGTCTTCCCCCCATCAGCTGAACTAATGGAGTCTACTATAAGCCCATTTTGCTTCCTCATTCGGAACTGACAAGTAGTATGGAGGAGATTTCACCCCACTATAGATACTCCTTGGCTGCCTTTGAGATAAACATTAGGGCTTTCATTCCCCTTTCAAACATTTCAGCTGCCAAATACGCCACCCCATTGCCTAAATCCAGATTATTGGAGGATTTGGATGCCAAATTTCTGGAGATAAAGTGCTAGTCTCAGATTCAGCAGAATATTTTTCTTCAGTCTTTCTCTGTCTGCCATCAAGACATATTTTGGGGGAAAAATGTTTCAAATCAACTAAAGTAAAAAGCATGTGTTGCTTGGGAGAAGGGAACGTAGCATAGGAACCAGTTTTTCGCTATTAATACAGCTTCCCGTGTTGAGGCCAAGTCAAGCGCCTTGAAATGAAATGCCTCTTGCAGGCTATTGCTGGGCCTTGCAGGATCATTGATCCAAGCGATCAATAGCAGAGTCAGCCTGCAGCCTCTACTTGACTCACTGCCTTCTGGTGATTGCTGCAAAATGCCTGTTTATGGGGCGTGGTGCTGCCGTGCCCAATGGGGGTGCGCGGTCAAGCGGAACAATTTCTGCCTCTTATTTAGAGTCAGGGGACTGAGGAACTTGGTAGGCAGGGAATTACAAGAAGAGCAGGCAGTAGAAGTTCAGGGATGTTTTTGAATGCCTCTGTGAAAGAAAAATGTTTCATACAAATTATATTGATGAGTTTCAAACAATGGACCCTTTGTATCCACGGGAATATGGTTCCAGGATTCCCCCATAGATACCAAAACCAACAAATGTTCAAGTCCCATTATACACATGCATAGTAAAATAGTGTTACTTATGTAAAATGGCTAAATCACGGTTTGCTGTTTGGAATTTTTATTTTGAATATTTTCAAGGATGGCGAAATCTGTGGATATTGAGGTCTGAATGTTGTGTTGTTTTACATAGATATAAGCAGGCTTAAAGATCAGTGGTTAAACCGAATTTCTTGTAAACTACAAGATGTTTGCATAGACAACAGCAAAATAGTGTAGCAATGTGAACCAGGCCTAGGAGAAGAGGGTTAAGGCAAGGGCAGGAAGAAGGCTGGGGGTAGACACAGAACTAGAGCTATGGATTCAGAGAGCTGGAATTACAACTGAAATGTAAGAAGTGAAGAATAAAGAAGGAAATGAAGGACAAGATGGCATTCAAGAATGGACTCAGAAATAGAGAAATAATAGTATGAGGCTCAATCTGTGGGAAAACACTAGGTCTTCTTGAGAGGAGGGCAATAAGAAAAGGACAATATGCAAGATCTCAAGGGAAGTTACTTTTCTGTTGATACTGCGACTGAAATTTTATCTGTCTTCTACTTTGTCCCTGGTTGCTACATGGCCAAGAATGGTTCCCTGCTGCATGGAGATCCCTCCGGACCCAAACTAAGGCCCCCAGGCCACATGAGGCCCTCCAGGGTCATCTATTGAAGTTTGAGGATACCTGCTGCAGACCATCTCAACTGTGGTTTTAACTTTAAATACATTTTAATTGGTTTTTAAAATTGCTTTTGATGTTTAATTCTGTTTTAATGTTAGTATATTTGTGGATTTAAAATTGTATTAAAATACTTACAATGTAAGAAGCTTTAAGTCTCCTTTGTGGAGAGAATATAAATAAAAATAACAACAACAGCAGCAGCAACACATTGACAGCAGAAATAACATATGTGAAAAAACGTTGACCTGTGTCTCCAACATCATTTTTTTCCTTTTTCTCCTGTATGATTTTTCACATCTGATAATAAAGCTAGTGCAGCTTCAAAAACTTGTTATTTTGTGCATTTTCAATAGAGATACATACCCATCTTTTGTAGATTTTGTTGTACGACAAACATGGCTAGCCCGAATATGTTTCCAGGAATAGTGTGGGCAATCCATATAACTTAGGGACTGCTATTAGATACACCTAGAGGATTTTAAATTTATTTGTTTTCCAATCGCTCAGTTAGAACTTACTGTAAAGTGAAACCAAGTATTTTTAAAGGATCTAATTGTGTGCTTTAATAAAATAAAAGTTTGTTCTTCCTGTTGTTTTTATGTTAGATCAATAAATTCTGGGCCCCTAGTGGTGCAGTGGATTAAACCACTGAGCTGCTGAACTTGCTGACCGAAAAGTTGGCGGTTTGAATCCAGAGAATGGGATGAGCTCCAACTGTTAGGCCCAGCTTCTGCCAACCTAGCAGTTTGAAAACATGTAAATGTGAGTAGATCAATTGGTACCGCTTCTGCAGGAAGGTAACGGTGCTCCATGCAGTCATGTTGGCCACATGACCTAGAAGGAGTCTACAGACAACACCAGCTCTTCTGCTTAGAAATGGAAATGACCACCACTCCCCAGAGTCAGACACAACTAGACTGAATATCAAAGGGAAACCTTTACCTTTACTTTACAGTAAACTCCTTGTTCTGAAATAAGTTATTATTGTTTTCTCTTGCAGATACTGGTTGCCTACCTTATGCCTAACATCTAAATGCTCTAAGAAAAAGGGAATTCCTTTGTACAATAAAAAGTTGAGATGCTGTGTTGTGGAAACAATATTGCACGTAAATATATCTTCCTGATGACACCGGAAGAGTTCTTGAAGAAGGAAGTAAAGGCAATGTTGCAAAGGAAATAGGACACTCCTTTTGGTCAATCTCATCCTCCTTTCCCCCACGAGGCAAGGCTATGCGAGTCCATGACAGTCTCAAAGCAGCAGCCTTTTTGTAGTCAGATAAAGGACATTGAGTGAAACAGGGAAAGCAGAAGTGTGTGAAGTGGGCACCAAAAATAATAAAATACGGGTGGTTGTGTTTTTTAAAAAAAAAAACATGAAAGGGAGCATTTTTGTTTCTTTCAGTAATGTGCCCCTTCCCATGTCTTCCTGATATTGACAGTGGCAGCCAACAGTTTCTATTCAGCAAGGTATCTATCCATTTTGTGCTTGTGGGTGTAGATTTTAAGAGTTATCCATGGCATTAAGGTCCTCATCACACTAGAGAATGAATCCACTTTAAACCCGGTTTCTCCCTCCTGCAGAATTCTGGGGTTTGTAGTTTAAGGAGGAGACTTTCACAGTCTCACTAAACTACAAACCCCAATATTCTGCAGGAGGCAGAAACCGGGTTTAAAGTGGATTAATAGTCTAGTGTGATGAAGGTTTAAGCTCTACCTCTAAAACAGATTCAGCATTTTGGACAGCTCCATTGATGTTAATACTAAAATCTGGAAGGAGCCACTAAATTTCAACCATCTACTGAATTACCAAGGCAACAAACCTCTTACGCTTTGGCTTGTGTGTGTAGATCTGATCAGCATGCCAAGTTGCAAGCTCCCAACTGCTAGTTGCCCAACTCCTTAGCGGATTACCATAAATCTATCCAGTGAGTAGCTAAGCTGGGAAGCCCAAGGAAATAATACCCAGGGGGATAGATTGGTTCAGAATCTACCCGGATCAGAATACATTATAGTATTCCAGCTTCAAAATGGGTGTACACGGAGGATAATCAGAAATGAGTAAAGAAACAAATAATGTGATATTTGCAGTTTTGAAGACTTATACATTTGTCAATATATAAATCAGACCAAGTTGTGGAACTGGAATATGCTTTCCTTATATGCTACATAAAAGCTGTTTGGGGAGCAATCATTTAAATATATCCATTGTCAGTGAAGAATAGGCTGGCACCAATGAGAGTTTCTCTCCAAGATAAACTAACTTTGGGGGCTGGAGTAATTTTGGAGGTAACAGATGTGGAGAGAAGAGATGCTGTCTCTCCCCTAGTGCTGTATGATGTCTGCAAATGTTGCTATGTGTACTGCAGTCTTGAGTTGAGGGGAAAAGCCACCCATTGACTACAGTAGGAGCTCCCCCCACATCCACATCCCTACCACAAAGCTAGAATTTGCTGGAAAATATTGTTGTTGCATGTGTAGCTTTGCCTGTGCATTTGAAAGAGATAATGCCTTTGATCTCATTAGCTTTTGGGTCCGCCAACTTGCTGTTGGCAAAGTAGTCTAGACTATTACCTATCAGAGTAATGAAGAAATGTGTTCTGTGTAAAATAGTAGGTTTTTTCTTTATAGGAACCAGCCTTTTGAAGTAAGCATAATGACAAGCTCTGCTTCAGATATCCATAATGTCACCAGGTTGACACATTAGGAAGGAAGAGAGGAAGGAATGTTGAATCTAAAAACACTCCAAATTTACAAATATATACAGTTTTTAACATTTCCTCACCAACAGTCTGTGAAAAAACATCTTTGTTGACTGGGTTGTTGTAGGTTTTTCGGGCTATATGGTCCTGTTCTGGAAGCCCGAAAAACCTACAACAACCCAGTGATTCCAGCCATGAAAGCCTTCGACAATACATCTTTGTTGACTGGTCAATAGGGAGATAGAATCTCAGCTACCTTGTGTATGTGGTAGTAGGCCAAGAAGAATAACACCACTTCAGCCAGGTGAAATGCTGCTTCCCACATTAAATATTCTAGAAACATAGTAATGTACTTGTAGTACTATGACTGGTAAGGATAGCATTAGAAAGCCCTTTATTACAAGGGTCGGCTCAATTGCAGGTCTTAGGAGTGGGCCAATTATAAATGCCTGGAATAAGTGACATAAGTTACTTTCAAGTGTTACTCATGCCTTTCTGGAAACCTCCAGTGTTGTGTAATTTTAATTTGGCTGGAAATCAAAGTAGAGAAATGTTTGCAACTATACTGGAACAAGCAGCAACACAAACACAGGGGAGGACAAAACTAGAGACAGATGAAGTTTGACTTCCCTGACGCATTCCTTCTTCTTTTGTCTGATCTGCTGTTTTCTTTCCTAAAAACCTATAGAAGCCCTATGAAATTAATGGGGACACAAAAAGCTAACCATGTGATGGACTGCAGAACTCTTCTGACAATTGTCACTCACTATGATCATTGGAAATAATAACTTTAATTCCTGGTTGCAAAGTTCAGCAAAATTGTTAATAACTAACGCGCGCACAAAAATCATGATTTTTCTACCCCTTAAACCAGGCCTGGGCAAACTTGGGCCCTCCAGGTGTTTTGGACTCCAACTCCCACAATTCCTAGCAGCTGGTAGGCTGTTAGGAATTGTGGGAATTGAAGTCCAAACACTTGGAGGGCCCAAGTTTGCCCAGGCCTGCCTTAAACTCTCCCCTTTTGAATTCACTAAATTTTGTTTGCTGACTTCTCAATCGGTTTGACTCAATTATCACTATCACTCTTTGCAGGCCAAATCCTTTCTTATCAGTTAGTTCTCATGCTAGGCCTGCAGATGTCTGGATGTTTACATCTCTCTCTGGCCTCAAAACTGGCATGGGAAAGTTCTGGTGTTTCAGCAACAGCAGACAAATCCATGACATGGCTCCAACCACATCCTGGAGTTGACTATTGTGTTGGGGCATTCTCGTAGAGCATCTGCCATGCAATTACTCCTGCCTGGGAAGTAAGGAAGAGGAAAACTGAACCTGTTGAAAAACTAGGCCCACCTCAGTTGTTTGATGTTCAGCCACTGGGGGGTTTGTAGCACCTGTAGATTTTTGTGATTGGTCCACACCTCGAAAGAGTGCTTGGACTCTTCTAGGAAATGATGCCATGTTATGAGGGCTCCTTTAACAGCAAATTCTTCCTTCTCCCACACATGCCATTTCCTCTCAGTGTCTGATAACTTTTTGGATATGTACACACACAGGACTAACCTTCTCCAATCTCTCCTGCTAAATGTTAGGACCTGGCTGCATTCTTAGACTCAGGAGACATCACTCTCTTAAAGGATTAATATTTTCCTGTCTCTGACTCTCACATCTCTTCCAGCTCAGACTGTCTTCCCTTCAAATGAGAAGAAATATTCTTGAGCATCATCTCTATGGACTCCACCTTAGTCTTTAAGGTGTGCAGTCATTGGGGGGGTCTCCTCCACTCCCCACAGAGGCTTCTGCCTCTTTTTTCTTCGTACCACCACTCTGGGCACATCAAGATACTTGTTCGAGTTCCACCCTACCCTTCCACAGTGCTGCTCATACCCCCAGATCGGGGGGAAATCTTTGCTCCTCATCATCCGCAAAGCCTTCAGCTCCACAAGGGGACTGCACCTCCTCCTCACAGCCACTGTGGTCTCTCTTCTCTGACATTGACGCTGATTACTCTCGCCGACCTTGATCAGAAAGAATAGTATGTAATTAGCAGTTTTATGTGATGGACTGCAGAAGCACCCTGTCAATTGAAGCCACTCACAAAATTTCTGGAAATAACAATTTTAATGCCTAGTTACTATAACACAGCAAAATTGCTAATAAGGAATGCACATGATTTTTCTACCCCTTAAACCCTCCACTTTTGAGTTCACTAAAGTTTGTTTGCCAACTTCCTGGTCAGTTTGAACCAGTTCTCACTATCATTCTTTTAGCAGGCCAAGTCCTTTCTTATTAGTTGGTTCTCATGCTAGGCCTGCAGATGTCCAGATGTCTACATCCCTCCCCCCTCCCCCCTCTCTCTCTGGCCTCAAAACTGGCATGGGTAAGTTCTGATGCTTCAGCAACGAATCCATGACAGACAAGTGACTTGAAGGCACATACAAATACACATGCAACTTTGGTGAGCTTGAGGGCTACTTCTCTGCCTCCTCAGTGAGACTAGTAGGCAGAGCTCATGTATTTTTCCTCAGTTTCTGAAATATGACACAAAATGTTGATGACAACAGAAAGAGATTCAGGAAGAGACAAGGGAAGAAGGAAAAGCAAGTGACACCTTTCCCCTTCAGTGCTGGGCTTATAGCTAGGAGCCCTTGAGCAATGGCAGCAGTTGAACCATTCATAATCTGGGCCTGCTTGTGGCAATCTCCTCCGACACCAAACTGTTGGCCTCTGCTCCTTTCTCCTGGTAGTTTCTCCTGCGGTGGTTTGCCTAATGACAAAGCTGGCCCTTAGGCTGTAGCAGGCAAAATGGAGCCCATGAGGCAGAAGGGATGGAGATGTGCCTTCAGTTGTTTATAACAGAGGAGAGAATGGGGAGAATGAGAGCTCACGAAATGATCCTTCTCAGCCTGAGAACATGAATATGTGTTCCTTTTTTCAGCAGTAAAATGTCAGTGCATCAGGGCTTTCATTGGACACCAGTTACTTGAAAGCCTAATGAATAAGAAAGAGACAGCCGGTATCACAGAGGTGGCTCATTTGAGCAGAAATGTCTAGCAATGGGCAAAAGTAGCAAGGGTGACGAGAGAGGCAATGTAAGGATGCAGTTAAAGCCTTGGTCAACACCCAGCTCTGCTAAGGCATTATGATCACAGAAGATCAAGATTAATATCAGCAGTACAGATGAGCCTCGACAAATACATACACAGAACTCCATTTCTTCTTCTTTGCCTAACCCTAACCTAGGGTTGCCATTTTTTGATATAAGAAATAAGGGACATTTACGGAATTTTTCACAAAAATAAGGGACACTTCATTAAAAACTTGAAACTCAAACATTAAGTAGAAATAGTTTTATTAACAGAAACTCACAAAAGAAACTGACTTATATCCTCTTAACAGTACATGGTATATTTCCACATGCTTTGTCATGCAGAAAAAAACATTATTAGAACTACCTTATTTTCTCCATCTGTATTTAGTACTTGGCTTTGCTGACTTTAAAAGTGCACTGTCTAAACGTTAAATTAAAATAAATTTTATAAGACAGAACATCTTCATGATTATTATGTCAATAGTTAATGGTATAGTATAGTATGGGATACACAGCATTTTATAGTATTGGGATACACAGCTAGGCCTATTTTAAGAGTAACTCTCAACATTCCCCTTGGGTAACGGTTAATTAGTCTACTGTACTTTGAAAAGTCCTGTATCGCCTCTTCCTTCCAACAGGGACGCAGGCTGCCCTGCGAGTTGGAATCCCCGGGCAGGCATTGCTGTGGAAACCACAGTGCACAGCTTACTCTGGTCAACCCCGCCCAGTCCTGTCCTGCTAGTCAAAAATAAGGGACAGGGCCTGAAAATAAGGGACACAAATTTTAGGGCCAAAATAAGGGACATCCCTTAGAATAAGGGACATATGGGAACCCTACCCTAACCCTAACCCTAACCCTTATCCTTCTTGCTGCTATTTTTCTCAAGCTGGTTGCAAACTGTAGGTGGCTCTATATCTTTCTTGGTGTTTTTTGAGGACTCAGGAAATCATATCTCATATTTGGGAAGAATCAAATTTTTAGAAGCCGGTGGTGCAGTGGGTTAAAGCACTGAGCTGCTGAACTTGCTGACCAAGAGGTCACAGGTTCGAATCCAGGGAGCGGCCTGAGCTCCCGCGGTCAGCCCCAGCTTCTGCCAACCTAGAAATCATGCAAATGTGAGTAGATCAATAAGTACCACTCTGGTGGAAGTTAATGGTGCCGGCCACATGACCTTGGAGGTATCTACGGACAACGCCGGCTCTTCGGCTTAGAAATTGAGATGAGCATCGGACATGACTGGACTTAATGTCAGGGGAAAACCTTTACCTATCTAGAAGCAAAATCCAATTGTTCAGCAAAAAGCTAACAAGCGGTTTGACTTCCAGGGTTCCCTAGAACCTCCTTTGAGGCCAATGCAGAAAATGCGATCAACTTCCCCCCCTATTTTGCAAATTATTACATGAGCGAGTAACAGAACCACTGTTTTTAAATAGAGAAAAAATCTTAGTATGCAAGGAAGATACAAGCCCAAGTCATAAATGGAGTTCCCAGGTTTCAGGGCACTAGCTGAAATCTTTGAATTATTGTAATTCTCTGGGGCTTCTGGCAGTGTAGCCAATACAGCCAAGTATTTATTACCAGTGTAATTGAGTTCAATCAACAAACTTCATCTTTGTAATATTTCATTTTGATTCGCCTTTCAAGAACCCTGACTGAAGTTAGCTTGGCCTTTTGTTTCCAGTAAACTTATTTGGTTAACTTTAATCCTGTCTCAAGAGACTTTATTTTAAAGAACTGAACTACATCAGAGGGTATACCGATAGTCACCGGGAATAGCCAGATATATAGTTTTCTTTTCACCCCGGCGTGCTATCACAGTATGTAAAACAGCAGGTCAGGGTTTACTTTTTATTTTTTTGAAAAAGTTTGTCAAGTCATGGAAACCAAATCAGGGCATCTAGAGGGCAACTGTAGTTCCAAAGTTGTACTTAACTATTTTCCCTCATTGTAGGACCTGTCACTTTTCTCAAAATGAGGGGCAGAAATATCTGTTTGTCTTCACCCCCATCCCCTGCCCTCAGTATTTGCAGACAGAATGATTTGAGTCTCAAGACAGTGTTAATTTGAACTCGACTGGTGACAATTTTTTTTCTCAAAGTTTTCTTTCTCTTCTTTGAGAGAGGGTGTGTGAGGGAGAAGGAAGGAAAGAAGGAAGGAAAGCTCTCCCTCTTTGCCTCCCTCTTCATTCTTTCTTTCTTTCCTTCCTTTCTCTTTCCTCCCTCTCATTTCTTCATCTCCCTTAATTCCTCCTTCCTACAATAACTCTACTAGTATTTGATTTTAAATGCTTATTTATGTTTTATAGTATAGATGGTTTTATGTGTTATATATACTGGTTGTTTTGGACTTGTATTGCTTTTAATATGTTGTAAGCTGCTTTGGGTACCTTTGTGGGAGATACAAAGAAGGATGTAAATAAAGATTTATTATTATTATTATTATTAGGGTAAGGGAAAACAAAAGGAAAGGGGAGGGGAGGAAGAAATATTCCTGCATATTTACCAAATAATTCACCAAATGTTTGATATCTGTATTTGACAGGCAGTGATGTTTGATTTCAGTATTTGATATTTCACAGTTGGTATTTACATGACAGAGGAGACATAATGATATTCAGCCTACTAGCTGAGATGCAATAATATTTGATTGTCTTTGATAGCTGGCATGCAGTCAGACTTGGGAAGGAAGCCATAAGAGGAGAAGTGCTTACATACACACATTTTTGGGTACATTTTGGCAAATGACACTGTGTTAGTTTCTCTAGCTCCAGTTTTAACTGGCACTAATTAACAGTGGATGCCTCTGTGTTTTTCCGCTACTTGAGATCTTTCCAGATAATTGTTTTATTGTGCACAGGTCAGTCTTCTAGATCAGTGCTTTTCAACCTTTTTTGAGCCGTGGCACATTTTTTACATTTACAAAATCCTGGGGCACACCACTAACCAAAATGACACAAAATGACACTCTAACACAGTAATACATATAGTTAATATGTTTTAAATGTATTTATACACTCAGTGTGAAACCTGGACCTGTTTCCATGAACACAACATAGATATCCTGGGAGGAATGGCAGAAAGACACAAACTTCCCACACAGAACTCCCATAACCAAGAGAAAATACTATAAGAGTTTGGTGGGCATTGAGTTTTGGAGTTGTAGATCACCTATATCCAGAGAGTACTGTGGACTCAAGCAATATTGGATCAGGACCAAACTTGACATGAATACTCAATATGCCCAAATGTGAACACAGATGGAGTTTGGGGGAAATAGACCTTGACATTTGGGGGTTACAGTTTCTGGGATTTACAGTTAACACACAATCAAAGAGCATCCTGAACTCTTGCAACAATGGAATTGAACCAAACTTGGCATATTGAGCTCTCATTACCAACAGAAAATACTGAAAGGGTTTGCTTGGGAATTGACCTTGAGTTTGGAAGTTGTAGTTCACCTACACCCAGAGAGCACTGTGGACTCAAACAATGTTACGTTATGTTGTTGTTTGTTTTCTATCCAGAATCACAATGTTGGAAAAAGGCTCACCACTTTAAGGTCCCTAAAACAGGCATGGGCAAACTTTGGCCCTCTGGGTGCTTTGGACGTCAACTCCCACCATTCCTAACAGCCTGAGGCCCTTTCCTGCTTAAGTGGCTGAGGGGGAAAAAGGAAGAGAGCCTGAGGTTGCTAGGAATGGTGGGAGTTGGAATCCAAAACACCTGGAAGGTCCAAGTTTGCCCATGCCAGCTTTCGACAGAGACCTCTTCCTCCCCCTTCCCCTTTGTGCCCTTTCTTCCCCCTCCTGCCGAACACTTACTTTTTCTTCTACACTGCCGCTTCTGCCACCATTTTGATCTGAAAGGGCAGCATGAGCGTGTTCAGGAGGGGAGGGGGGAGGGAGGGAGGAAGACGTGACCTGTGCGGGCGCTACTGCCCAGACTCACCCCAGAGCAAAGCGAGGCAAAGCGAGCAGAGTGAGGCTGGGAAGAAGGTAGCCCGAGTGGAGAAGAAAAAGTGTTCGGCAGGAGGGGGAAGAAAGGGTATTGGAGGTTCCAGTTTCCCATGGCACACCTGATGATCGCTCACAGCACACTAGTGTGCCACGGCACACTGGTTGGGAAACACTGTTCTAGATGTTCAGGGATCTTTCTCTCTCCTTTCCTTTCCTTCCCTTCCTCCTTCGTTTCAAAGTGGCTCTGCAGACACGGGGCTCTACAGAATTAATTATTACCACCTGTAATGCCTTCTCCCAAATTCAGCCACTGATCCATCTAATTAAGCATTGGGTGACAGAGGCTTTTTAGATGGGGTGGCAATGGCTTTCAGTCCAGCACTGAGATCACTAAAATGCATTGCAATGTTTTCCACCATTATCTAGACATGCTGTGGGTTGAACCTGGGATCTTCAACAGAGTTTGGGAAATTACCTTATTCTGGCTACTACTTCCAGAAACTCCACCAGCATGGCTATTGCGGGCTGGCAATTTAAGAGTCGTATTTCTAAAAGTAACTTTTCCAGTCTCTGGAATAAAAGGTAAAGGTTTCCCCTTGACATTAAGTCTAGTCGTGTCCGACTCTGGGGGGTGGTGCTTAACTTAATTTCTAAGCTGTAGAGTCAGTGTTGTCCGTAGATGCCTCCAAGGTCATGTGGTCAGCATGCCTGCATGGAGTGCTTTGACTTTCCTGATAAAGCGGTACCTATTGATCTACTCCCATTTGCATGTTTTCAAACTGCTAGGTTGGCAGAAGCTGGGGCCAACATCGGGAGCCCACCCCACTCACCAGATTCGAACTGCTGACATTTTGGTCAGCAAATTCAGCAGCTCAGCGGTTTAACCCACTGTGCCTCCTGGACTATCTGCATCCAAATTCTGATCCACACCCAAACTACAGGTCCCCACTAGCTAAAACTATTACTTTGGGATAGCTCCAGTTTATTACTCAGTTGGTCCATGGGATCCACATGCCATTGCCTCAGAGAAGCCTTCTGCTATAAGGAAATCACACTTCCCTAGTCCTCAATATGAAACATTTCATCACTGGAAATAACGTATTTTCCTCTCTCAGCTAAAACATTAATCAAAGTGAAGTGGTAATGTGGCTGAATGAGTGTCATCATTTTCAATAGTGCCTACAACATTACAGGTGGCAAGCAATTCAATTCTCCCCAGGTCTGCAGAGCCACTTTAAAATGCATTATTTTCTTTGCAGAATGGTTTAAAGGTCACTAAGGCAAGTTCTTTCAAATGCAGCAACCAGAGTCTTTTGACACAGACCCCCAGTGACCTCTATTGTGCTACATCATTTTCTGACCTTCTTCCTCTCCCTTTTATTTATTAGAAAAGAAAAGCCAAGATGACGAAGGTGGGACTGTTTGGATATGACACACTACAAAAGACATTGACACACAGCAAAGGAGGAAAAGAAGAAGACCATATTGCAAGTGGATAAACTTGAGCCAGGAAGCCACATTTCTGAGTTTGCAAAATCTGAGGACTTCATGCAACAAAAATTCAATAAGTAGATAGACAAATGGGGGGCTTGGTCTTAAAGGCATACCATCTGCAGGTTATTTTGGGGTCTCTTCCACACAGCTGAATAAAATCCCATATTATCTACTTTGAACTGGAATATATGGCAGTGTGGACTCAGATATCCCAGTTCAAAGCAGATATCGTGGGATTTTTTGCCTTGATATTCTGGATTGCATGGCTGTGTGGAAGGGCTCTGAGATATGACAGTGAAGAAAGCTCTGCAAACTCTCATTGTTTGCTAGATTTTACCTTGAAATATCCCCAAGTTTACTTGGAATAGGGTTAGGGTTTTGTGTGGTTTTGCACATGCGTTGTAATGTATATTTTGTTTTTTGGCTTTTTAAGTCTCTTCTGCTGTGTTTTCTAGTGTTTTTATGAATGATGGTCACTTGTTGGCCTGATAGGTGTATTGTGTCCATATTTGGTGTCACTTCATCCAGTGGTTATTGAGTTACGTTAATCCCACAAACTAACGTAACATTTTTATTTATATAGATGGTTTGTGGATTCTGTCTTCTGGTGGTATCCAGTTAACCCACTTTGGGTTTTTGTCTAAATGACCTAGAACCTGGAGTGGATTCATTGCCCCATTGACATGGAAGCCACCAACCACAAAGATACCTCTGCTTATCAAGAAGAAAATAACATAGAATATAAACCAAAGGTTTGAACTGAGTTGGTATATAAAAGGCAGCCATGGTCAAATGGCTTGGATGGCAATTGATCCACAGAATTAATTTTTCTCATGTCATCTCCCCACCACTTAACGCTACCAATCCCTAAGCAATTGAAGGGAATGATTTTGGAACAGGTTTGCTGGGGAAGAGGGAGATAATGTTTTTGTTGAGATCTTTCCAAATGTGCTGCTTTACATGAAAATGCAAGAATCAGCCAGCCCTTGCTATAACAATGTTTGCAACAGAGGCTCCATCAGACATTGCTGTCATTCCAGATGTTGATGAACTGCGCACACAGTAAAGGCATGTGGCTCCTTTTACAAAGGGGATCAGGCTCCTTCATTAGAATTCTGAAGCTACACACACACACACACGCTTACACGTGGCCATGCACGCCATCCTTGGCATTATGCTAGGAGGTGTTAGCAAGTTATTGGTGAAGCATGAAACCAGCAAAAGGGATTTGGCATTTCCTGTAGAACTCTTGAAAGATTAAACCCATTGGCACCAAGTTAAGTCAATCTGGTTCCTTTTTTCTTTCCTTTTTAAAAACAGCCAAGCTCCTAGATCTATGGGGATTAGAGCAGACTGGGAGCCTTGCTTGGTTGCGCAGGGCCTGCTGACTGCTACTGCTGGAATAAACGGGCATCTGCCTGGCTAAGCAGCCTTGGGGCTCATTAGCACAGGATTTTCCTCACCTCTGCTTATTCACAAGCCTTTCTAATAGCCCCTTGGGTTAAGCTTCCAGACATCCAACACAGCACTTCTCACTTGCCGCTCCAAACCAGCATCATCAGCTGTCTGTAAGGAAATAAATATCTTGCGGGAGTGTCAGGCCACAGCACTTGAATTCTTCACCACTGAGACATCTGCGATTTGCCCCAGCAATCTGGCCCTGAGGAGTTGGCATGTAAATGTTGGAACTATATAACCATGACCCATCCAACTACAAGGGAATTATCCTTATATTTTCT
Organism: Anolis apletophallus; assembly: GCA_030556195.1. NCBI lineage: Eukaryota > Metazoa > Chordata > Lepidosauria > Squamata > Anolidae > Anolis > Anolis apletophallus. The sequence continues at coordinate 135,002,821 of JARBWK010000001.1, read as the reverse complement.
AAGGTCTTGTCTTGTCCATGGGTCTTCCATTTGATTGCTGTTTGAATTGTTCCTTGGGTAATAGAACAGGGACAAGGAGAACTTCTCTCTCAAAGACACATGCAAAGAGTCAACAGATGTGCTGGGATACATCTTGACACTATTGGATTTAGGGGACGCAATGGCCTAAATCTTCTTGGTATCTCAACTAGAGCAGACCCACTGAAATCAATGTTAGTGTTTATGTAAATCTCACTGATTTGTGATTTGGCACTAGCAATTGAATTTAGGCCACTCTTTGAATTGGTTTTTCCGATAAATTTTTTTGCATAGATCCACTGGAGTTTTCTTTTCTGCCTCACAGGAAGTTAGGGAGCCTTATGACCCTCCAGGTGTTGTTGGAGTGCAAGTTCTAGTAATGCTTTATAACCGATGACCTCTTCACATGGCCCCTTTGGGTCATGTCACTTTACCAGCAGTCACCGACAAAAGGAAAGGTGTGCAGGGCGACTCAAGGCATCCCGCGTGCCCTTCCTTCTCAGCCCATCACATAATTTAGATGGGACAGAGTATGTTGGCACCCTATCCTTGCCCCCATCGGATGAGAGAAAGGACATCAATGCACAGAAATGCGTGTTGCCCCACCATACTTTCCCCCATTATACGAGGAAGAGGGGAGGAAAGTGCAGGTAGCTCCATCAGAGCTAGCCAAAATACACTTTCCTCCCTATAGTCATGGAGGAAGAGCCTTTCAACGCTTTCCCTCCACTTTGGGAGGAATGTGGGTGGGGGCTGCTGTGCATCGTGTGATGGCAACCAGCAGGCCCTGTCCTTGCTGTAAATAAAGTGGCAAAACAGGGCAAAAGGAAGTGGCCCTCCAGATGTTTCTTTATTGCAACTCCCAGCATTCCTCTTTTTAAAAAAAGCCCAGAGAAAGGGACTCTGCCACACTCCCAAGACAGCATATCCCATGATTGAGGAGCTCTTGCCATCATTAAGTACTTCCTAATGTTAGGTCGAATCTCTTTTCATGGTGTTTGAATCCATTGCTCCCTGTTTTGGATTCTGAAGCAGCAGGAAATTAGCTGGCTCCATTTTCAACATGACAAATATTGTAATGCCGTGGCTATCACGTCACTTCACAAGCTTAAATTCTTCATGCTAAACATAACCAGCTCTCTAAGGCATTCTTCATTAGACATTGCCTGCAGACCTTCAATTAGTTGCCCTTCTCAGCAGACATTCTAGCTTGTCAATATCCTTCTTGAATCATGATGCCCAGAATTGGACACAGTATCCAAGGTGAGGTCTGGTCAAAGCATAATAGAGTGTGATATGTTTGTAACCAGTTTCCTCTGTCTATGTGAGAAACATCAGGTGTCACATCTGGATGACTGGGTCCCTCCTCCTCCCCTCACAGCCTTCCTCTTGGAGCACCAGAATTTTTAAAAAAAAGAATGAGTGTTCCCTGTATGTCTTGTCTCACATCTTTGAATGCCTTCCACACATTACTATCCCATGCTATTTGGCATGGAATAGTAATGCTGAGGAGTGGTGCTCTGCTTAAATATGTCATTCACTGAAATTAGCCATAAAATATATTAGGTATCAAGACTCATTAGTAAAATGCTGGGCTTTTTGCTGCTTCTCTAATGCAATACTCATTTTATTATTTGTAAATTAAATAAACTTATATAATCAGACAAAAGGAGCCCCCGGTGGTACAGTGGGTTAAACTGCTGATCTGCTAAACTTGTTGACTGAAAGGTTTCAGGTTCGAATCCGGGGAGCGGCGTGAGCTTCTGCTGTTAGCCCCAGCTTCTGGCAACCTAGCAGTTCAGAAATATGCAAATGTGAGTAGATCAATAGGTACTGCTCTGGCAGGAAGGTTACAGCACTCCATGCAGTCATGCCAGACACATGACCTTGGAGGTGTCTATGGACAATGCCGGCTCTTCGGATTAGAAATGGAGATGAGCACCACCGCCCAGAGTCAGACATGACTGGACTTAATGTCAGGGGAAAACCTTTACCTTTACTATATAATTGGACATCTGGAGTTGATTGAGTCTCTCTAATCAGCTTAAGAAGTTGGATGTTATATATATTGCCTCAGCCATTTTGCTCGTGTTTTAAAGCTTTTAAGGAGCTTTTAAAGGAGACCTGTAAAATGGCCTGTCCTGCCTCATAACTGCATGCAATGAGTCTGAATTGTCCACACACAGAGCTGGCCTGAAGCATTCGGCTTCTTACTGAGGCAGAAGACCAAATGGTGTCATTTAAACACATAGTCAAGCAGCAGAGTATCTAAAGCCAGCCCCAGTATTTTGGTACACGAAGCAATAGCGAACCTCATTAGCATTTCCCTCCTCCCTGGTAGTAACAGTATAACACAATAAAGAACAATTTGCTGCCCTTTCATGATGCATGCTGCTTCACTCTGTTTAATGGTAGCTTCACTGCTATCCAGACATTTGGACAAATATTAAAATGTAGAGGAGCACAACAGTCAATGACACAAAAGGACCTTTTGTATCTTGAATGGGACTACACGTGTTTGTTGTTACACAGGATCATAGCACTGCAAAGTTAGAGGGGATAGATACTGTGGTCCGCCCCTCTGTTCAATGCAGGAACTACAGCTAGGGCCAGGGTTTTGATTCGGGGGGGGCTGAGTTTGGTTCGAGGGGGTCTGAGACTGGGTGGAAGAGGGTCTACCCTAGCAAACCTTTTGTATTGTTATCCCAATAACCCCATGAATGTGGGATATAATGAGCATGGTGATCAGATCATGATATAAATGCACATAACAGTTTAAATAATGTACCACCCTGAGAATTTCGTGGGGGGGGGGGCTGAAGCCCCCTAGGCGCCCTCCCCCCTGGCTACATGCCTGGCTAGGGCATACCCAGCAGATAGCTGTCCACCATCTTTTTGAAATGTCCAAAGAAAGAAAGTCCACCATCTCCCTAGGCATTGCCAAATTGTTCTCACTATTGAAGAAGGTCTTTTTAGTGATCAATTTAAATTTACTCTTCTATAATTTAAAACAATTAGACTTAGGTTTACCCTTTGAGGCAGCAGAGAACAAGCCTATATCCTCCTTTTTATTTAATCTTTGAAATATTTACAGAATGTGTCATGTTAGCCTTCAGTCTTCTCTTCACCATACTGAACATGCACAGCTCATTCAACCTCTCCTGATACATTTCATTCTCCATAACATTTAACATGCTTGTTCCCTTTGTTGAACCTGCTCCAACTTATCTGTGTTGTTTTTAAAATAGGGAGGCCTGAACTGAACACAGCACTCCAAATGAGGCCTTATGACTGCAGAATATAAGGGGGCTATTATGTCCCTTGACTTGAAAAGTACACTTCTAATAATGCAAGGCTAAGATAGCATTTGTCTTGGGGGTGTGGTTTTTTGTTTGTTTTGGGGGTTTTTTTGCTCTAGCATCACAGTACGGGCATATGTTCAACAATAATTGCAAGGATACTTTCACAGGTAGTATTGCTGAGACATGTATACCTGTGCTTTGGTTTTTGCAGCCCAGATGCAAATTTTGTTCCTATTTTCTAAAGCAGAGGTCTCCAAACTAAGGCTCGCAGGCCAGATGCAGCCCTCCAAGATCATTTTCCTGGCCCCCACCCTAAACTTTAGACTTATTAACTTGACTATCTCATCAGCCTAAAACAGGCTCATGCTTCCCGTTGAAATGCTGGTAACTCTATGTTGGTTAAAATTGTTCTTCATTTTAAATATTGTATTGCTCTCTCATGAGTTTTTTCATTACAAACAAGTTATATGCAGTGCACATAGGTATTCGTTTTTTCAAACTATAGTCCAGCGCCCAAACAGTTTAAGGGACTGTGAACCAGCCCTCCGCTTAAAACGTTTGAGGAGCCCAGCTCTAAAGTATTAGCCACTCCTCTCTGAAAATGTTATAAGGATTCCCTCCATCCCATCATCTAAATGACTGATAAAAACATTGAAGAGCATTGGTCCCAGGACAGAACATACTTACACTCCACACAGCTACTGATGACAACTCTTTTAGCATGGTTTTCCAACTACTGGTACTTTTAGATCCATCTAATAGTGTTCCCATTTATTCCATATTTAATTTGTTTGCTAATCAAAATATCAAGGGGGATCTATCACATACGTTACTGAATTCCAGTACCCCACCATCTTTTAAACTAGTGACCTTAGATATAAGGTTACTTTGGTACTATTTGTTTTTAACAAAGCCTTGTTGGCTCTACTAATCACAGCATTGTCCTCAAGAAACTTGCAAACAGAATCATGTACAGTATAATCTGTCCCAATATTTTTCTGGTATTGAGGTCAGGCTGTCTTGCTTATAGTTTCTTATATTTTTTTGCCTTTTTGAAGAAAGAGACTATATTTGCTCACTTTCAGTCCTCTAGCATTTAATTTTTTCTCCAAGTTTTCTCTGGAATTATGACAAGTGGTTCCAGGAGTATGTTTACAAATCTTTTCAGTAGAAATACAGTTCATCTGACTCGGCAGATCTGAATTCGTTTAGGTTAACTAGAGACCTCATCACAAAGGTCCATAGATTCGCCACGCATCCATTAGGTCCCGGCAAGGTGTGTGGAAACCTGTCACAACTTACCAGGGACCCCATCACATGGAGAGGAGAGTGCCACTGCCCAGCGTCCCCCCATTGTCCTGAAGGCAACACAGAAAGGTTGCCATGGTGGTGGCATACGCTGCTTTCTTTCCCTTTTCCTGACTGAGTCCAGCCCATAGTAAGTGTGTGTTATGTAATGGGCTCTGTTGGGAAAGAGGAGATCAACCAACATAAGACAGGGAAAGGAGCCCGTCTGATGAGGTCGTAGGTGATTGATACCTAACTCCTTTTCAATCTATATTTGCAACCATGATTCCTAGCCAAGGTTTTTGTGATTCATGGAAGCACACAGTCCTCTTTTTAGGAAGATAATTTGCTGGAGACTTGAAGGTGCAAGTGATGTCCCTATGCCACACCTTCAAGAGACAAAACATTTACAAAAATAGAACCACTCCTCAGTGACAATAGGAATCCTGTCTTGTAGAAAATGTGCCCAATGTATTCTATACACTGCTATACACTGTCTCATTGGTTTTATGTTGTCATGTAACACAGCTGATGTAGTTCAACCAAAGTAATTAGCCACGAGAACCGTCCCCTGCTTGATGCCAAATATTTTGAGTCTACCACCAGACCCTACCAGGTTTTTTCCATGTCAGGAGCGACTTGAGAAACTGCAAGTTGCTTCTGGTGTCAGAGAATTGGCCATCTGCAAGGACATTGCTCAGGAGACGCCCTAATGTTTTGATGTTTTACCATCCTTGTGGGAGGCTTCTCTCATGTTCCCACATGGAGAGCTGGAGCTGTCAGGGGGAGCTCATCTGTTCTCCTCAGATTCATACCTTTGATCTGTCAGTCTTCAATCCTACCGGAACAAGGATTTACTCACTGTGTCACCAGGGGCTCCATACTCTTCCATTAGGGCCTATAAACACATTTTAGAATAAGTCTACTATGTTACAGCGGTTAGAGGGACAGAATCCACACAAATCAATTTTTAATACCTTAACTCTTTTTTTACCTTAAATAATATATCTTTATGAATCTATAGGTGGAAGCTGACTCCATGATCAATTTCTACCAAAAGTTGACCATAGAAAAGTGCTGGAGGACCTAGAAATTCCTAAAGATTCAAAGGACATTTGGTTCTCTGTTAAACTTTTGGTAGAAGTTGCACATAAAATTACCCTGGAGGACCTAGACATTCTTAGTGAGAACATATTAATGAAATCCTTGAATAATCAGATCTACAAAAGTTAAACCTGCAAATGTGGAGGACTGATTTAATTTCTATTTGTTAAAAAATCATACCACATATTTATTTTTAAAATCTCATAGCAATTCACAATATCAACGTTGTAATCTAATATATCTGGAAAGAAAGCAGCTGGGGAAAAGGCTGATTGGCACTGATTCTTTTGCTGAGCGTTGCAATTGCTTTCCTTGGCAGCTGTCTTGTCTAGTATTAAGCCAAGACAGATTATAAATGCTCTAAATTAACAGGCCAATGAGAGAGTCATGTCATGCTGGCCAGCACACAGGCTGACATGACCTTTCGGCCATGTCAGCAGAAAGAATTGGGAGAAGGGCCAAGCCAGCCCTACCTTAGGCCGAGCAAGGTGGCTGTCTCCAGTAACAGATTATCGGGTTCAATGCAAAGGCCACAAATCTTTAGCTACCTAATTGATGTATTGTAGAAGGCTTTCATGGCCGGAATCACTGGGTTGTTGTGTGTTTTCCGGGCTGTATGGTCATGTTCTAGAAGCATTATCTCCTGACAGTTCACCCACATTTATGGCAGGCATCCTCAGAGATATTATTATGGGATATTTACTGCCAAAAAAGAGATACATGATTGTGGGATTTTCTACCACTTTTGCCCAAGTAAGCTCCTTTGGCTTTGTGAATTAAGCTCCTTGACTTAGATGGACGTTCCGTTTGCTCTTTGGCCTCATGCAAAAATGGCAGCAAGTGAATCAGTAGTAGCTAAGTATCTGAACTGTGGGAAAGGGGTAAAAGCCTCGAGACGTAAAATGAAAGTCCCAGTGAGTGAGAGCCATAGAGACAGAAAAGATTGGAATAATACCCATCAGCTATCTTTATTGTCATTCTGGGGACTTTTCCCATTTGAATGGGTACTCCATGTCCACAGAGATAGGGGCACAGGAACCCCCGTAAAAGTGGAAAGTGTGATTTTTTTATTAAAAAAAATAGAGACAGTGTCTGTCTAGGATCTCAAGGTCCCAGAGAGACCTAGGAAGACCAACTTCTTCCAGAATTTTATCATAGTATTGTGCTGGAGAACTAGATTCCTAGTGTTCCCTCAGGTAAGTTGATCTGAATGACATAGAGATTCCTAGAGAGACCATATTAGTAAAATCCACAAAAGCTAAACTCACAAATGTGGAGGGCCAAGTATACCTAAATATAGCAGTATGATTCTATTTTAATTACAATCACTAGATCTTATAAAATCCTAGGATTTGTACCTTCATGAGGCCATATTTCTAAATGTTGTTCCCTCAACTGCAAATCCCTGACTTCCATAGGACACAGGCATGGCAAATAAGTGGAATGCCGAACTCTGATTCTGAAAGACCCTCTGGTCTGAGGTAGTACTGTCTTCTACCCTAACTCCCAATGATAAGTGTATTGAAATAGTAGTTTAGACTTCCCGCCTGCCTTGAGTTATGGGAATGGCGGGGAGGGGATGAGGTGACATGAGGTTTCATCTCTCAGACACTCCAAATCTCATTAAACCGATTACACAAAACACTACAAATAAGCCTCTGATTATCGTTTTTGCATCCTGATGCCACTGCCTAGAGATAACGAGCTGAGATGTTTCCTCCAGGCCATACAATAATCACCCCAATTACTCCTGAGCAGTGCTTATTAAACTCAGGGCAGCACAGCCATTCACAAGGCACAGATAATTAAACAGGTGCCCAGGATAGTCTTGCGTACAGCTGGGAAAGACCAGATTTATTACACCACATCCCGGAGGCAGCAGAAATGGCCTATGAAAATATGCTCCCACTCACTTCTCCAGAATACAGGCCCTGTCCTCCTTGCTTGGTGTGATTTTGCCACCAGGCTGACTTTCTGCATCTTTTCCAGGAGGTTATATGGGCTGTTCCAACCATGAAGGGGAATATACTGTCACTGAGAGCTGGCACTGGGCCTGAGACAAGAAGCCCTTATCTCCCAAAATCTTCCTCAAAATCAAATGTTTCTTTCTTTACATTTATTTTTAAGTGACTTTGGTTTAACTTAAAGTGTAAGGGATTCAAAATAAATGAAAAATATTTATCAAAATAGAACTTTTGATATGTTTATTAGAAATGAGACAGCTCTGCTTTTATGATGTCTAAATCAATAAATCTTGGCGCTTATTTAAGGCTTGAATATAGTGACATCTAGCACTCATTCTGAATGCAGTTCAGTTATGGAATTGACTGTCTCTACAGGCATTGAAGATGAGTGTGCATTTAGGTAAAAGGTGGCAAGGATTAGATGAGACTACCCCTCAATTCCCTTCCAGTTCTATGTTTCCATGTTTCATAGTCAAACCTCAGTCTGAATCAAGATATAGAACTAGTGCCTTCCAGATGTGTTTGCATCTCTCATAATCCTTTACAATTGGCTGTGCTGGTGAGAGTGGATGGGCGTTGCAACTCAGTTGTCAATACAATTTATCAAAAATAAGTCTCACTGAGCTTCCCTCACTCTAATAAGAGTGGATAGGATTGCAACCACATTCAATCATGTACAAAATTGCTGTAGAACTTCTTAATAAGACTGCAGTCTGAAGTTTGGCCTGGACATTATGATTGCATCTACTGTACTCTCATTGCTGGTCTCATGGATAGGACATCCAGTATAACATCAAGAGATGCAATCACACTGACCAGACACTTGCATGGAGCTCCATGGTTGGCAGGGTGTGGCAATGGCAACATGGAGGAAAAGGTGATAGCCCAGAAGGACCAGTTGCATGTTAATGTCAACAGAGTGTTGCAGTAGGTTTAGCTTTTGGTAGATCTGGCCCCCATGATGATCATTTTGGGGCATAATGCTCTAGACCAGTGGTTCTCAACCTGTGAGTCACCAGATGTTTCAGCCTACCATTCCCAGAAATTCCAGCCAGTTTACCAGCTGTTAGGATTTCTGGGAGTGGAAGGCCAAAACATCTGGGAACCCACAGGTTGAGAACCACTGCACTAGACTACTCCAGAAAAGGATCTAGTGTTGATGCAGACACTGTCTAGCTCTCTCCTGGACTATGTGTGTGCAAGGCTCTTTGACCCATGACTCTACTGGTTGGGTGATGGGTGTGCAGGACAGACACAACTTGCCCTTAGGCTCAGAGTTTCCCACTACCAAACTCCATCCCCAATATAGATTCTTACATGAGCTTAGCTCCTCTGAAGGTTAATTAGCATACTATAATTATTCAAAAGTTATATTAAATTAACAGAAGCAGAAAGGGGTTTGCAGATGTGATCAGAATGTAGGAATTTTTTTTTCTTTTAAATATGAAAACAGCCATTTGATGTATGTTAATGTTACTGCTTTCAGCATACCTCTAGGAAAGTGTTGGAATACTAAAAATAGAATACCTGACCTAGTTTGATTAACTTAACTTGGGGAGTTCTAGGTCAAGAGGAGGAACCTCTCCGACCAATTTCCATGTGGCAAATGCTGGCAGTTGATCCTGGCAGAGAATCTGGACACTGGGGCTGACTTTTTAGGCCAATGTGGACTCCACCATTCTCATATGTTTTTCCAATTCGTAAGAAGATGGGAAATTCAATCTAGATTTAAGTCATATCACACCTCTTGAAGCAACCAGTCCTTCCACTTAGCTGCAACCAGGTCACGCTTCAGGGACCATCATTTTCTTTACCACTAACATACAAACCTGCCCAGACTTTACTTTCTTTACAGTCCCAGCCCTTTCCCTCCTCCCCGTTGCCTTCTTTGGAATACAAAAACAACATCTGTAAGGACAATAATAATCCACTAGGATGCCTTCAAAACAAATTATTCAGCATGTATCATAAAACAGGTCACTCTGAATCCTATTGATATGACAGACTCCCGTTTCACTTGTTTTTTAGGGGGGGAAGTCAGTGTGCATTTGGTTTCCTCCCTGTCCTGTCAAATACAGAGGCATATATATTTTGCTCAGAGAACTCTTGTTAGCAGATTCTCTTTCCTTCTCTCTGTCTCTCCTGAACAGGAAACTACTATACTTTGCAGCTATGAAGCTGGCAGCATGCAAGCATATGACTTGTAGTGTCATCATTTCACCACTCTATGAATTTTCAAATGCACCCACATTTTGGTTATGCTAGTCTGGCTGCATATGCACATGCACATAACATACACATGCTGATGAATGATCATGGTGAGGCATATAATGTGAAAAAGGATATATGAAAGTAGGATATGGAGGGGTTTTGGAGAGAAACAGACCTGCATAAAACTATCCCACTTTCATCACAATATTGTGATGGGCAGTGCTCATCTAGTTAAGCTGCAAGTGCAAAATGCTAGGGATTCTGGGAACTGTAATCCATATGAAGGAAACTGTTCCAAGCTTTGAAAAGATGTCAGTATTGATATAAGTGACAGGCTTAAATACTTTAAAGTCATCAGATCTCATCTGATCTTGGAAGCTAAGCAAGTCAATCAATGAATATTAGATGCGGTGAGCTATATTTCAGGAGGAGGAACTTGTCAAACCTCCTCTGAGATTTCTTTGCCTAAGAATATCATATGAAATTCATGTGGTTGCCATCAGTTGACAAGTGCCTTAAACACACACACACACACACTGATGTAAAATACAACAAAATACAAAATCCACAAGCAGTGGTGCATTTTGGAGGTTAGCTCTGAAGCATACAATGTATCATGCAGGTTTCCAAAGTTTCACTGTCTTCTTCATCAAAGATGTTAAAAACCATACAGGAGAAAAATGATGATTATATGACAGGCCTACATCTTGTCTCAAAGGTGCCCAGTTAAGATGATATTGAGAGATTTTAATACAAGCAGAGGGCACTTCCCTTGCTGGCCATGCGAGGAATAGAAAAAAAGAGCAAGAAAAGACTTGCAATAATCCATATGAAGGAAACTGTTCCATGCTTTGAATAAATGCAATAAAATTTTGGCTTTGCCAGTAACAAAAAAGTAAATTTCATTATTTTCCCTTAAGTTGCCTGTTCAGTTATGGTAGTTTAACTTGGCTCTTTAGTTTCCTCTGAAATATATCCCACAGCATCTGGTATTTGCTGGTAGTTTCCCATTCAAGTATTAACCAAGGCTGATCTTGCTTCACTTACTAGATCAGACAAAATCTGGTGCCTTCAGGATATTCTTATTTAAATGTTATCATCTGCTTATATTGCTCTTTGTTTCTCACATGGCCAATAAGGGTGGCACCCTCTGCTTAGCAATGCTTCAATAACATCTTAAGTTACAACATCTCAGAGTGTTGGCCTGTGACTCAAACATCACCATTTTTAACATCTTTGCCTGATGAAGAAGTCAGTGAAGTTTCAAAAGCTAGCATAATGTATTTTATGCTTTAGAATTAGGGTAAAGGTAAAGGTTTTCCCCTGACATTAAGTCCAGTTGTGTCCAACTCTAGGGGGTGGTGCTCATCTCCATTTCTAAGCCAAAGAGCCGGCATTGTCTGTAGACACCTCCAAGGTCATGTGCCTGGCATGACTGCATGGAGCACTGTTACGTTCCCACTGGAGCAGTACCTATTGATCTACTCACATTTGCATGTTTTTGAACTGCTAGGTTGGCAGAAACTGGAGCTAACAGTGGGAGCTCAACTTGCTCCCTGGATTCGAACCTGCAACCTTTCGGTAAGCAATTTCAGCAGCTCAGCGGTTTAACCCACCAAGCCAACAAGGGTTTTTAAATTAGCCACCCTAAATGCACTGTACTTGTGGCTTTTGTATTTTGTTGTACTTTGCTGTGCAGACAATGTAGCTACTAGGCATGGTTTCGAACCCAAACATCGTGATTCTAAAATCAAATGGGGGGGGGGGATTTTTTTTATTAGTAATAGAAAGGCTTACAAAAAAAATTCCAATTTTTTTAAATGATAACGTAATAACTAACGAAATTCGTTAGTAGTTCGTATGCCAGCGCATGCACGTTCCAGATGGTTTTGGCCTACAACTCCCAGAAATCCTAACAGCTTGTAAAGTGGCTGGGATTTCTGGGAGTTGTAGGCCAAAACTTGAATAAATCACACTGAATTCTAGATGGGACTCTCCAAATAGGAAGGAGGGAAGGAGGGAGGGGGTATTCTATTCTTGGAAGCAGCAAAAAAAGGAGGAGCCCTCCCCCTCGCTCCTCGCTGCCTCTCTCTCACCCCGATCCTGAGGGAGCGAGGGCCCAAGTTTGCCCAGGCTGGTCATATACCTACATTCCATGCACATGCAATAATACAGCAGTAATAACAATGGGTATAAGAAGAGGTAAAATTCAAACCGAAGTATTCTGACTGTGGTCCCTCCTCAAGCTGTGAAAACTGCAAAAGGCTCTTCTCTATGAGCCTGGGAAAAGCCAAAAGCCCGGGCTCAGCGTTTGCTGCCTGGGTGCACACACATACATATTCTTTGGGGGGATTTGCTGCAGAATCCGGGCTCATAGAGAAGATTCTGCAGCAACCCCCCAAAGAATATGTATGTGTGTGCACCCAGGCAGCAAAAATGCCTGTGCCCGGGCATAGAGAAGAGCCTTTCAGTTTGCACCGCTTGAGGGCTCAGTCAGAGAGAAGAGCCTTCTTTGCAGTTTGCACCAGGATTTTTTTTCGGAGGGCTGAGTTTGGTTTGGGGCTGAGACTGGGTGGAAGAGGGTATACCCTAGCAAATCTTTTGTATTGTTATCCCAATAACCCCATTAATGTGGGATATAATGAGCATGGTGATCAGATCATGAGAATAAACATAACAGTTTAAATAATGTACCAGTAAGGCCTTTTCGCGGACCACCCTGAGAATTTCGGGGGCTGAAGTAGCCCCCCCGGCTACATGCCTGCTGCTGTATTATTGCATGTGCATGGAATGTAGGTATATGACCAGTTGGATTACTTATAATATTAGGCACTTACAGTAGCATTCATTCTATTAGACATTAGGTTGGTTTCTCACCCCAATACTCTTTGATGCTTTAGATCCTGGCAGGCAGGAGAGGCAGGGAAGCCTGGAAAAAATGTAAACAGAGAGGTTTACTCAGAAGTAAATCCACAAAGGAGGGCACTTCATCCAAAGTGCCCTCCTTGCAGATTTACTCTGAGTAAACCTCTCTGTTTACATTTTTCCAGGCTTCCAGCCGAAAGAAGGAGCGAGTTTAGGGCTTGCCTTGCCATAATACTTATTGGCAAGGGAGGCGGGAGGGTGGTGAGAGAGAAGGAGGGTGCCCCCCCTTACGACCCAATAACGACACTTAAGAAAATCCTGCCCCCCGAAGTTCTATAAAGAAAGTCCACTTCCTGGTTGGCGTTCCAGATACGGAAATACTCAAAAGTAGCATTTCTTACGAATTTCTTACGAATCATTTCATTTTCATAACTTTTTTCTCATGCCTAGTAGCTACCCCTAGACATGTTTTACACTGAAGTATGTGTGATGGCTTCATCTTAGGGTCACAATAAGTCAGAAATGATTTGAAGTCACATAACAACAACTACAACAAAAGAGATTAAAAGAGGTGGTGGCCTAGTTCCCTGTGTTGGACTCCCATCCCTTCCCCCTGGACTCTTGTTTGGTTGGGGCGGTTTATACAGCAAAAGCCAGCATATGCCCCCTCCCCCTCTCTCTCCCTCTCTCTGGAAATCATCTCACCTAAGAGCCTGAGGGTATCCCTTGCTGATGGTTCTCCTTGTTATCTGCACAGCTTCTCTGCCCTCCAGAGTCCCTGCTCACTCAATGATTTACATGGTCACTTTGCCGTACAAATAGGATTCACTGCCCCCACCCCAATGCACAGCAGGGTCCAGGGTCCTCTGTCTCCTTTCTTTGTCATTGTGGCCACAAAACATGCCTTTCTCCTCCTTGCCATGGCTGCTTCCATCCCCATTACAATTTGTGGTCAACATGTCACTTCCAAGCTAACGGAGAAGGGAAAGGGAATCCAGCCCTCCCAGCCTGCTCTTACAGTAAGCCCTCTAACCTCAATAGAGCATCAGGCTTCACGCTTCACAGGAGCGGCAGAATTTTACATCCCCCCAGAGGTATTTTCATTCATTTGGCTTGTAGGTAAAATGAAATTTGAAAATTATTTATAGATCACTAGGGCTTTGGCTGTGAGAACTAGGCTCTGATCAAGCACACTTGATGCTCAACCTGGTTTCGGTGAAAGGTCTTGTATGTGGTGGAGCTGTACATCCGAAAATGGATACGGCATTATTACCATGGTCTTTGTAACCTTCCCTGTGGATGCTCCATTAGGCAGCCTTGCATAAACTCCTAAGAAGCGAGTTTCCTGTAACAAACCACAGCGGCTCACACAACGGACTTCATTTGAGATGTACAATATTCGTAGTGCATAGCATAAGTTTAGGAGGAGCATGAAGCAAAACCAACCCAGCTATAGAAGCAAATTAGGCTGCATTATTTTAAAAAATCACAGGTCCCTTCTGCAGGAATTTCATCACTTTGGGAAGAGAGCCACTGCCTACTGAGGATGGATAGCCCAGGGGTATTTCCAGCCTGTGGCTCTTTTTCAGAGGTGTTTACCTTTAGGTGTGTTCTGTCATATATCTACATAAATCTATAACTTCCCTTTCAAAAGTTCACACTCAAGTTTGCATTTAAAGATGCATAAAACACATTTTTAAAAACACTATGAACTTTATACATAGTTTGGTGCTATTTTTCCCCAGCTAAAACCTGTTACCAGAACATCCAAAATGCAGAAAGTGTATAACTAAATCCTAATCCACAGATACTAGGAAACTCATCCCACAAAGGGGGTGGGTGGAATCGTCTTCTTTGCGTGTTCTGAGGTGTTTCATGTTTAAAGGTGAAGAAGAATTTACTCACCTCCATCACACAGAATCTCCTCCCGTTTCTAGTTCTAGCCTCCATGCCCTGTTCTTTAGAGGGGGGGGTCCCAATTTATATTATCAAAAACTTTCTCTACATCCAATGCCATTAAGGAACCTTGTTTTTATTGTGTTTTTCATAGTATTTGATAGTATCTATAATTGTTCTCACATAGTCCTTTATAGTTTATATGTCTTTGTGGACGGAACTTTTTAGGCGTTTCTTTGTGCAATCAGAAGAGTGGTCAATTCCTGACTGTTTTTCTAATCCTCCATTTCTACATGCTGCAGCCACTGGAAGCAGTCTTACATTGAGTCCATCTTTGAAGTGTGTAGAGAAACAGAGGAGGGAACTCATCAGATTAAGTCCTAAAACAGAGATTTGGAATAGATGGTTCTCAACATGTTGCTGGACAACAATTCCCATGATCCTTCACAATTGTCTAGTTCATGGGCACAACAATCCAACAGTATCTGGAGGGACCCCTGCTCCCTGCCCTTCTCTGGGAAATGTGGACATTTTGTTACACAATCACAAAATAACAAGTTCCTCAAACATCTCTACTGTCTACGTTAGCCCACTAAAGTGGTTCGTGAAATAGGCATTAGCTTTTGAAATTACAGGAAATTTTACTATTATAATTACTTCATCACACTGGAGAAAAAATCCACTTAAAATCCGATTTCTGCCTCCTGCAGAATTCCGAGGTTTATAGTTTAGTGAGGTTGTTAAAGGCTCCTTCCTAAACTACAAACCCCAGAAATCTGCAGGAAGAAGAAACCATATTTTAAATAGATTTTTTCTCTCTAGTGTGACCTTCCTAATGCTGTGACACCTTAATACAGTTCCTCATATTGTGGTGACCCCCAACCATAATATTTTTGTTGCTATTTCATAACTGTAATTTTGCTACTGTTATGAATCATATTGTAAATATCTGATATGCAGGATGTATTTTCATTCACTGGACCAAATTTGTCAGAAATACCCAATACATCCAAATTTGACTACTGGTGGGGTTGGAGGGGATTGATTTTGTCATTTGGAAGTTGTAGTTGCTGGGATTTATAGTTAACTTACAATCAAAGAGCATTCTGAACTCCACCAATGATAGAATTGAACCAAATTTGGCACACAGAACTCCCACGACCAACAGATAATACTGGAAGGGTTTGGTGGGCATTAAGCTTGAGTTTTGGAATTGTAGTTCACCTACATCTAGAGAGCACTGTGGACTCAAACAATGATAGATCTGGACCAAACTTATCCCGAATACTCAATATGCCCAAATTTAAACACTGGTAGAATGTGGGGGCAATATACTTGACATTTTGCAGTTGTAGTTGTTGGGATTTATAGTTCACCTACAATCAAAGAGTACTCTGAACCTCACCAACAATAGAAGTGGGCCAAACTTCCCACATAGAACCCCCATGCCTTGAAGGGACTCACTGGAGCAAACCTCCCTCCAGCCTTGAATGCTCTCCCTTGCCTGCCAATCATAGCAGAGGAGGGCTTTTGATGGGAGGATTCACCATCTGTTTCCAAAAAGGAAGAGAAGGACAGGTGGAGAGATCTTTAGCCTTCCCTGCCAAAGGGGTTCCTAATACCATCAGAAATATATGTTTTCTGATGGTCTTTGGTGGCCCCTCTGAAACCCCTAATGACCCCCTCTCTAGGAGTCCCGATCCCCAAGTTGAGCAACACTGCTCTAAGACTTCTGTTCTCCACGAAGTCCTGAAACAAAATGCAGACTTTGCTGGCTGCAGGATTCTGGGAGCTGTAGTTCAGAAGGGTAACTCACAGTTACAGTTGTAAAAGGGAGGAAATAAAACAGTGATCTACATTAAAAGACAAAAAGAGTCCCCTAGTTTATTGTAGGTCATTAAAAGTATGGCTGTCACGCTGCTCAATATACAATAAGACTCAAGGGCAGATGGGGTAAGCAGCAAAATGTTAATTTGCCCAGGACAGCACAAATCCTTGAGCTGCAGACTCTGTCATGCATACAGAGTGGAGCTCCCATTATGTAGACTTCAGTTATCGGGATCTCCACCCCGTTATATCTGAAATCACCATGTCTCCCAGAGGTAACTCAATATCTCTGTGCTGTATGTAAATAACTGATCTCCTGATTGCCAGAACAATTTTGGATGCTTCCTCCTCTGCGCTCCCCAGCTAATTTGGAGAAATGAGACAATGTTGCATTATTTATAGAGAGGTTCTTCTGGCACACACGTCAACAAAAAAGAAGGTATTTTGCTATTCTTATCTCATTCATCCTCATAACTGCTCCGTGAAGCAAATTATCATAACTCCCATTTTACTGAGGGCAAGCCCAAAGACACCAATAGTTTTCTCTTTCATGTTATGAATTGCCACCATTACTTGTCATTGCCAACGTCTGGGAGCAGTTTCTGTTTACACCTCTACTCAGATTCATCTGGCTAATTATCTTAATTATTGGTGGAAAAACTTAAAAAAATACAAAGAGATATATTGTGCTAGTCTGTTTCAACACAAAAAGATAGAATGAAATCCAGTAACACCATTGAGGCAGAGAAAAATACATCTCTATCATAAGCTTTTGTGGACTATCCATCTGGAATGCAGCCTTCCTCGGTTCTAATGCTTTCTACTCCACCTCTCCAAAATTCCTCCAGGTTGCCAAACATTATTGTCTTTTCTAGAGACCCATGTATTTGTCTTTTCTAGAGACTCATGCCTTCTCCTGATATTCCAAAGTACAATCGTCTTGATTTAGTGGCTTGATTTGGCCTAGGACCTATTTATTTGTCTTTGTAGGCATTCAGAGTACATGTTGAGCTCTTCTCTGACACCACATTTCAAAAGTGTTGTAAATCTACCTTTGCACTTACTTCCTAAACTTTCTTATATAATCTTTCTGTGTTTTTGCTATTTCCTGCTAATAGTATGGTGTCATCTGCATGTATTAAATTGATGGTGTTCCTTCATTCAATTTTCACACCTTCTGGAAGTGAAATGTACATTGAGAGTTTCCAACTGTGGCCATATCACTCAAACACACACACACCCATATTTGTTGACAGATTTTAGATAGAACTAGAGTAGTTTTAGTGTGTTGGCCTCTTGGTACACCAACTGTTCTTGGTGACTGACTTTTCACAAGTGCTTTGAATGCAGTTTCTACTTTATCTTTTAGTGTCTTTTCTCTGGATGAGTCTGGTCATTCTTTAATCTCTTCATATAAATCTTTAGTACATTGTTTCCACCATCATTTATTGGTGTTTAGCTATGTAATGTATTCCCTTGCTGGTTGGAAAGCCTCCTCATTCTTAATTTAATTGTCCTTTTGATTTCTCAGATCTTGCTGAGGAGGTCTTTTGTACTTCAATGTTCACTATCATCTTGTATCTCTGCATTGGCTATTACACTACTCTTTTTCCATGTACACAAGTTGCTGAACAGTTGTATTCAGGTTTCTACCCCCTATTTCTGTCCTATTTTATATTTGCTTCTCCTATGTCCTGAACTGCTTGAAGAGTTTCACCTGTCAACCATTGAGATGTTTCTTTCTTTTGAGGTGCAAAAGGTATCATTTTGCACTTTTTCTTGCAACGTCGCCGGCTTCAGTTCAGAGTTCCTCTGACTCCTGGTCAGTTCATTTTAGTAGTTCAAATCTATTTTAACATTATCTTCAAATTGCCCCGAGCCGCTTTGGGAGTGGTGATGCATAAATGTGAATAAATAAATCAATAAATCATATAACAATGTTTTTTCAGATTATGTTTTGGCATGATGGTTAGTTTCTGTTTTCTTTACCTTTTTTTCTCATTTTTGACATTAGCAATGAATGTTTTATGCCACAATCTGATCCAGGTTTTGTTTCTTCGATGAGATTGGAGCTCTTTCTCCTACTTTAATCAGACTTCATATAATATAATTTGGCTGTTTTTGCCATGTCTCCCCTCACGATTAATGCCACTACATTTATTTTTCGATTTTCATGTCCAGTATAAAAATGTGTAATTATTTGATTCAGATTGTCCAATCCTGTTGACTTTAGCTTGCTCACTTCAAGTATCATAATGTTTACATTGTTAATTTAATGTGTCTAACTTTCCCGGATTCATGCCTCTCGCATTCCATAAGCTGAACCCTATTCACAAACATTCAGAACTTTGGACAGCTACTTGGAAGAATTATCAGAATAAACCTCAGTATGGATTTAACACTGTACTGACATAAACATCTCACAGTTTGCTTTAGTGTCTGCGAGGCTGAAGTTACAGGGGCAATGACAAGGGCAGTGGTCTCACTCTGCCTTGCCAAACACCTTTGCAAAGTCTTTTTGAGCAACCTAAAATAGCTGGCCTGTGATCTGCTACCGCGAGACTATCAGTTTGTTCCTGACTTTGGAAAGGAAAACATGCAGAATTGGAGTGCATGCTTATTCACTAAATTGTGTTTACTCTCCTGTTTGTATGCACAGGGTGGCCACTTTAAGAGCTTTTGAACAACAAACCAAATATTATGTTAGCATTGAAACTCAGTAGCTCTTTCAAACTGCCACAAAGAACCACACCACCAGTTACACAATAGAGCATCGTAGCACATTAACACACTAGGAATTGATAAGATATTTGTATATATTCCTCCCCCCAAAAGTAGAAAACATGGAGAAACTTGGACTGATGTGAATTTTCAGTTTAAAATTTATTCTGGGCAGAATATTCATGTAGTTTTGTATGCTGACAGTAGCATTGTCTGCACAGAAAAGAAGCAATTTCCAATTCTAAAAACCATCTTTATATGCTTAAAAAGATGTGACGTTTGAACACACTAAGCCATCAACTTTGGGAAAAAATTGCACAAGAAACAACATTTTCTACACAAAAACTATTTCTTTGTTGATATTATTATTATTGTATTTTTTAAAAAAAATTCTGAATATATTTTTTTCTGTGTAAACGTACCATGTGCAATTTTCCACAGAGCAAGTTTCCATCTGCAAATAGTCTTCAAAAACTATGCAGTTTTCAGACATTCTCTCAACTCAAAGAATACTGTTAACATTACTTGTTTCTTTATTCAAGAGTGAAATTAGGGGGAAATTACACCTCTGGCACAGATACTAATGAATTATTTGAATTCAGCTAAATGGCCCTGGGATGAATTATAGAACATAACAGTGGCATTGGCATTTTCCATGTCAATGTGGTGCTGCTGAATCTGTTCTGGTTAAACCCTTGTGTCAACTGAAATGCTGACCTGGAGGTTGGTGGTTTGAATCCACAGGACAGGGTGAGCTCCCATCTGACAGCTCCAGCTTCCCATGCAGGGACATGAGAGACGCCTCCCACAGGGTGGTAAAATATCCAGGTGTCCCCTGGGTAACATCCTTGCAGACAGCCAATTCTCTTACTCAAGAAGCAACTTGCAATTTCTCAAGTTGCTTCTGATATGAAAAAAAAATCTGTTCTGGCATTTAGTCTCAATTTTAAGGGAGCCATAGACAAAGTTGACCCCTCATTCCCCATACAGATTCAGCATCTCCAATAAAAGCTTTAAAAGTCAACATGGTTCTAGGCTGCACCAATAGGAGTATAGTGTCTAGATTGAGGGAAGTGATAGTGCACTCTATTCTGCCTCACCTGCAATACTGTGTCCAATTCTGGGCACTGCAATTCAAGAAGGATATCGACAATCTGGAAAATGTGACCAAAATGGTAAAAGGTCTGGGTGCCATGTCTAATGGGGGTGTGGCTTAGGGAGCTGGGTATGTTTTGCTTGGATAAAAGAAGAGTGAGAGAGAACATGACAGTCAAGTTTAAATATTTGTAAGGATGTAACATTGAGGAAGGGGCAAACTTGTTTTCTGCTGCTCTAGAGACAAGGACACAGAGCGAGCATCTTTGCATTTCCCTTCCTTCAGTTCCCCAGTTGAAGGAGGCAACTTCTTTCCTTCCAGATGTTGTTGGAATGTAAGTCCTTTGAGATACAGCCAGAATAGATGGGGAAAGATGATGGGAGTTGTAGCTCATCAGCATATGAAAGAAATGTCTTGCCTCCTTCGTTTGGCTCTCTGAAATTCCAAAACATGAGAGGTATAGAGCGGGATAGTGTAGAGAGAGCCACGGTCTGGGGAGGGCTCTGTGTGAGCTGCTCAGTGTCTGATAACAACATGTGGCCTGAACAGAGGGGTGAGGCTCATCTTGCCATTGTGGCATAGACCACCCAAAGTCCAGGCCATGGACCACCAGTCCTGGTGTCAACATCTTGGTCAGTATAGATATTGTGATCCTTTCTTATCTTTATTTTTCTTTCTTTTTAAAACATTGTGCAGTCAAAGGGCTCATTTTATTTTTACTTCAGGAATCTGTATTTTAGGAATATCCTTCCCTACAACAAAATGATGTGTCTACCAAAGTCAATGTGTTTAGCATCAGGGTAGCTGAAGCCAACTCCACTTCATTCCCATAGATAAGATGGTGCCATGATTTAAGAGAGTTTGAAATGAGAAATCACACATTCTCAGATAGAGTTTATTTTTGTTATTAAGTCTGGCAAACAGTTGGGTTTTTATTTTGCTCGTGACATATCAGGAACGTAAAATCTATTCTGAAGCATTGCCTTGTGTGCATGTGTGTGTCTGTGTGTGCAGAGTGAGTTGACATGTTAGTTATGTGTTTCATTACTAAAGTAATGAACATAAGCCATCTAAAGGACCATTAAACCTGACATCCAAAAACCATCAAGCCCTGGGTCTCAGATTATCTAGCTGTACCTTTGAGACTTTCCCAGTCTTGCCTGGAAATGCCAGAAATCACACACGAGACCTGCATCGAAAGCATGTGTTATTTCTTTTCTGACACCATGCCACTGATATGTAAAAGTCAATGCTGTGATCATTACCGTGTCTTAAACTACAGAATAGTAATGCTTCTCGGCCTCTGGGCTAAGATCAAGTGTAGTATAGGGATGTGTTGTGTGTTTTGTTCAAGAAGAATTCTTTATTCCTCAGGATAAACAAGTAATTGTTGTGCGTGTGTCAGAAGCGACTTGAGAAACTGCAAGTCACTTCTGGTGTGAGAGAATTTTCCATTTGCAAGGCTGTTGCCTAGGGGAGGCCGGGATGTTTTGATGTTTGACCATCCTTGTGGGAGGCTTCTCTCATGTCCCCCCATGGGGAGCTGGAGCTGATAGAGGGAGCTCATCCATGCTCTGCCTGGATTCGAACCTGTGACCGGTCGGTCTTCAGTCCTGACAGCACAAGGGTTTAACCCACTGTGCCACCATTATCTTGTTATCTGTTACTTTTGGTGGATTGACCTTGTTTGATTAAAACAGAATGCTTTGAGGTGGGGTTTCTATGAAGAGGTGGGGAGGGAGAGCAAAAAGAAAAGATAATATTGTGAATACAGTATAGTGCATTTCCTCTCCATTGGTGCCCCCTTGACATGGGGGAGAGGCTTGCGTACCCTAATGAAGTTGTGAGCTATGCTGGGGGTGGCATAATAGCCATTGGTAGGGCCTCCCATGCCAGACAGGTCACAACTGGAGTGTCTGACAAAGAGCGTCAAAGGGCAAAGGAAAACTCTGATTTCAAACCCGGGCAGATGGTGCTTGTTTAACCCTGTAAGGTCAACCATCTAGAGAAGGAAACTCAAATTAAACCTACAACCTGAGGACCTCGCTGCCACCGTCCTAAGCTTGCTAGGCCCTGGCAGATGAACCTTTGGTTTAAAGGGTGAGGCCAGTTCTGTGCACGCTGCGCTCCACCAGAAAAATCCATTGCACAGGCTCGAAGGACACATCCAACCTCCAAAAACGAAATCATCAACGCACTTGTAGAAAGTGTGGGATGAGTCCTTCCTAAGAATCTTCATTCGTGAAGTAATGCCAGAGATAGTGCATTCACAATAGGAATGCACTATATGCCAGAAATGTAATAGCGAAGAGGAAGATTACAAGAAAAAGTCTGTGGCAAAGCTGCAACTAGTTCAAGGAATTAATTGGAATAGGAGATATACCTTATAAATACGGGGCATCCCTACTTATCTGATGAGGTAGGAACTGAAGCATAGTCAGAAAGTGCAATCAGTTGAAAAGTGGAATCCAGGTTATTTTTAGCTTGCAAATGCTTTTCGGCTACTGAAAAACAGAAATAACATACTATATACATCAATTCTGAATATTGTTGGCTTTTCTTTGTGAACGAAGATTCAGGAAGGACTCATCCCATGCTTTCTACAAGTGCATTGATGATTCGGAGGTTGGATGTGTCCTTCGAGCCTGTGCAATGGATTTTTCTGCTGGAGCGCAGCATGCACAGAACTGGCCTCACCCTTTAAACCAAAGGTTCGTCTGCCGGGGCCTAGCAAGTTGGGACAGTGGCAGCGAGGTCCTCAGGTCATAGGTTTGGTTCAATTTTTCTTTTCTTAGATCAGGGCTGTCCAACAGGCGGCCCTGGGGCCGTACATGGCCCCCGAGCCCCTTCCCTACGGCCCCCTAACTTGTTTTAATAAAGTACAAATAAAAAATAAAAAATAAAATTTAAAAATTTTAAAAAAATAACTACTACCGGGTTTAGGCAAGCATTGCGAGACTACGGCAGCCACAGACGGGATTTCGAGGAGGTCGAAATCTCGTCTGTGGCTGCGTAGTCTCGCGATAGCTGCCGAAATCTCAGGTCCCGTGGGATTTGCAGCCGGCCTGGGTGCGTGCCTCCTCCTCCCTCGCGGCTGCTTCCAGGCCAGCCCCCATTCCCTCAGAGAGAGGGAGGGAGGAGGGGAGGGAGGTAGGGAAAGCCCCTCCTGGCTCCGTCCTCTTCCTGTGGAGGGCCCTCGCTTCCCGCCCCGTGGATGGGAGAGCCGCCGCACCCGGCCTGAGCTTGGCCTCAGCTCCAGCAGGGCTCTTCGGGGACGGCAGTGGTGTTGGCACTTCAGCCCTGTGGCGGGGCTCCCGCAGTATGGATAAGGAAGGGCCTGGCTCGAATCAATCAATCAATCTAAAAACAGTGGGAAGTTGGGTGAGGGGGGGAGGGGTCCCTCAGTGGCGGTTTCCTTGGCGACACTTTCTTCCCCTCCTCTGCGCCCCCTCCCCCTTGTTGTGCTGCCTTCCCCCGCGTGCAGGGTGCAACGTGGCTTCCTTTGCGCCTGCCCCCGCGGCTTGTTTTCCCTTCAGGGAGGGAGGGAGCTCTTTGGGCCTCCTCCACCCGCCTCTAGGAAAGATTGCCCCATCAAGCCCTGCGACGGCATTGAGGTGTTTGGTTTTTTTTTGGTGTGTCCCAATTTGAGTGTGGACTCAAATAACTCAAAGTATTAGGAAACATTCCCCCAAATCCACCAGTGTTCCCATTTGGGTATATTGAGTATTCATGCCAAGTTTGGTCCAGATCCATCATTATTTGAGTCCACAGTGCTCTCTGGATGGAGGTGAACTACAACTCCACAACTCAAGGTCAATTGTAAATAAATTGGAGCTGGGGAGGGGGCAGAGCCGGGGAGGGGGCGAAGCTGGGGGAGGGGTGGGGGCGGAGCCGGGGGAGGGGGTGGAGCCGGGGGCGGAGGCAGACCCTTCGGCCCCCCAAGTGATGAGTGACCGGAATTCCGGCCCTTGGGCCCGTAGAAGTTGGACAGCCCTGTCTTAGATGGTTGACCTTACAGGGTTAAATGAGCACCATCTGCCCGGGTTTGAAATCAGAGTTTTTCTTCTCTTAGGATGGTTGCCAAAAGGCTAGAGAGCCCATCCTGCCCTTTGATGCTCTTTGTCAGACCCTTCGGTTGTGACCTATCTGGCATGGGAGGCCCTATCGGTGGCTATTATGCCACCGCCAGCATAGCTCACAACTTTATTAGGGTATGCAAGCCTCTCCCCCACAACAAGGGGGCGCCAACGGAGAGGATTCTGAATATAGAAAGCTAAACTACCTTTTGCACACGTTCAAAAGTGGTTCATGGAAGGATCCACTCTTTCTGTAGGAAACCCATGAGATCATCTGTTGGGGCTGCTTTGAATGTGATTTTCCTGCTTCTTGGCAGGGGGTTGGACTAGATGGCCCATCAGGTCTCTTCCAACTCTATGATTCTATGACCACATATGTGTGTCCAAACAGTCCCAAAGAAGCCTCATTTTCCAAACCAGGAGGGATATGATTAGAAAGGAGCCACATAAAGATATGGTTCAGAAAGGATTTTGTTTAAGGAGGTTGGAAACTTGGATCCTCCCTGTTCCCTCGACCCATCAAAGCACAGTATGATTCACTGACTACCAGATGGAAGCTACCTAACCATGTTGCCATTTCTGGTATACATGGACACAACGCGTACCCCTGCTTACACTTGTACATGCCTGCATCTCAGCACACTTTCCCTATTCCTTGACTGCTGCTTGATGCTGTGGGCTTTAGGTATGGGAAGGGGAAAGCAGAGCCAATGGGAGACCATGGGTGGGACCAATGTTGAGCCTCTGCAGGGCTGGGAGGCCAATACCTACTGCATTATGCATGAGGCACAAAAGCTTTTATCTATGCGGACAAAGGCCCATAGCCAGCCAGCTGGGCTTTCTGCTATACCTGTGGCTTCCTTCCGCTTGCACTTTATCTCCACTCCCAGCTTGTAATTCAGCCCAAATATCAGAGAAGGCTTGGAGATTAATTTTCTCGGTTTGCAAGGCAAAGAAATAGAGATGGAGGAGGGGAGGGAGGGAGAGAGGAAGAGGTGCATTCACTCCAGACTCCCAGCTGCTCAATGTGTAGATGAAAGCAGGCGGAGGGGACACAATACAGTGATGGAAAGCATTTTTAAAAACACATATACAACCTGTGCCAATGAGAAAATCAAAATACCATTTCACGGCTTGGGAGGAACCTACTATGATACGTGTATGTGTTTGAATGCAAACGGAGAAAAAGGACTTGAAAGGTTTCAGAGGACATGTGTGTTTGTGAAGGCATGTGTGTATGTTCATCATGCACAAATGTTTGCAGCTGGGAACACACCACAATATTTGCAATTAACCATAGTCTCAGTTGTGTAATTGGGCAGCCACATAAACTGGATATCTCTTCCCGCCATCTTTACAATAAAGCTGCTGTGCTCTGTTTCAGGGGCTAGTAATTGGTGCAATGGGTTTTGAAGCAGCCTTTATCTGAAGACATATAACAGGTTATTTCCATCATAGCTTGGAACATCACTTTTATGAAGGAATACAATGAGAGATTGAAGCCATTCATAACTGAGCGGCGGTAGGACGAGGCTTTGGGAGGTATCCAGGCTCAGATCTGGTTTCTCCAGATGGTTTCTCCAGATTGAGCTATTAAGGCACAGCAGTGAAGGCCATGCTGGGTTGTTTCTTGGCTGGTTGGCACCTTTATTTGAGTTTCCCAGAAATCCTCCACCAATTCATAGTGGCATTCAGCCTTCTGTAAACCATGTCTAAACACAGATATCTTGTCCCTTCTACAACTCAGTCTATAGCCATCCGGATAGCTGGGTTTTTGTAGTAGTAAGAGATCTACAGCAGCTTAACGTCATATAAATAGGCATTTCTATTCACACAATGTTCTCTGGAATCTTCAAACACACACACACACACCTTTCTCCATACACATAAATACACACCACAGGCTGTCCTTGTTCATTAGTGCTGATTTCAGTGAGTATCAGGCTCAAACCTTTCCCAGCTGAGCCTGATCTATTTCAGAAACATTCCCAACATCGAAGGCTCCAAGTCATAATTAGTAATTTATGCAGCTTCTAATCAATGTGGAATGTGAATTTTTAATCCTTTCTGGCTCCGTGTCAGGAACAGACTTCTCCTTCGCTGGCTTTCTATGAACAACAACTGCCAAGCTTCAGCAATGGGGCAAGCCACACGGCTGAAGGCACTGGGTGTCTTTTGGGAATGGACTGGCAAAGTCAGGAGCGTGCCAAGCTGCAAGCTGGCACAATCAGAAAAAAAGGAGCACATTGTTGGGGGCTCTGAATAGATATGCCAGCTGAAGATGTGCCAGCATTAAGAAGCCATGCATATACATGTTCCTTAAGCCCTTTGAATATTGTTTCAGTTTGTTTTCATGGTAAGAAGCTATGTCTGGTAGTCTGCACAGGCCAATCTTGTGTGAAGGCATTCAGGACAATACTTCAGTTGCAAAGAAGTTACTATCACCTCAAATCTATCTGAAACTCAGCTGACCACCCATTACCATTCTGTCTGGACTTCTGTCTATCTGGAGTTATGTGCACAAATTATTGTCCTTGTGACAAAGTGTAATGAGCTTACAACGTACAAAAAAAACCTGCTTTCTGGCCCAGAAATGACAATATTTTCCTCATCACAATCGTGTTGTAGAAGGCTTATGGGATATACTTGTTACATAGTTAGATTTTTTTAAAAAAATCTTCCTTAATAAGATCAGAAAGGCTGATCCTAATTTATGACTCCGCCCAAAATATAACTGTGTCCAGAGGCACCTAGTGGCTAATCCATATTATGACATTATCCATGTAGGTAGAAACAGATAACTGCTTCTTAAACATGACTGTAACATACTAATACATTAAATGAGTGATACTTTTTGGCTCCTGAATGATATTCTCATTATGAAAAAGGGTGCAAGTGAGACACAAAGTGTGACAAACTCTGCTTTGTAATGTTTACAGTGAGACAGAAACATCAGACGTCTCATGTATGGCATCAACTGGAAAGTTGAAGTTGAAGCACAGGCTTTTGATTAAATTTCAAAAGAATTTCAGGCATGAAAATTGAAAAAGTCCTAAGATTGTGGCAACTTCCTGACAAAGAGAGAAGAGGACTGAGAGAAGGAACCAGTGATCACAGACAGTAGCATCTCTTAGTGCTAATAGTGGATCTAAAGTAGTGAAGTTGGGGCGCATCACTTAACTCTTTGGCAGACAATATATTTCATGGTGGTGATGTACAACAGAATTAATTCAGGATAATATGTAATATGGCTGGTATTCCTGAGCAACTACATAGTAGTGTAATTACATTAGTTGCTTAGCATAAGTAGTGTCTCCTGGCCCAATTTCCTCATTCCTTTCCTGCCTTGCAAGGGAGCAAGTGTGGCAAGTGAGGGTAATCTATTCTCCAGTTGTTAGAGATGCAGCAGACAACCTCCCTTCTTCCAGCGATCTCCAGTGTAACAGCTAAAAATAGTATCCCTGTAACAATTGCACTTTGTACCAGAGATCATGGGGAGGAAGGGCTAGGAATGTCAATCTGATGTGTCTTGATCAGCAGGTGAACAAATCCCCATCACCACCTGCAGTTATCACCTGATAAGTAAGGACTGGGGACTTCTACTGTCACTACATATTCTCTACACCGGTTTCCTCAAACTGTGCTCCTCCAGGTGTTTTGGACTTCAGTTCCCACAATTCCTAACAGCTGGCAAACTGGCTGGGATTTCTGGGAGCTGAAGTCCAAAACACCTGGAAAAGCAGAGTTTGAGAAACACGGCTCTACACTACTGAATACATGAGGATCATGAATACAAATCAGTTGGAAAGCCATATCTCTGAGATATACATGTGTAACTGCAATCATGAATTCCAGCCAATAGCAATAATTTAGAAGACTAAAAATGTTGGCTGGCAACCTGTTCAGTATTTATGGTGTTGTAAGCTAGATTTGTGACCTCATCAATTTTAGCATCCACATTTACAATTGTAGCACCATTGCCATGATAGCAAATGCCCGCTAAAACCCACCTTAAAAACTATGTAATTGCATAAATTGCAACTGTTCTTCACTGACGGATCAGTGTTCAGCCACTTTTTACCAATGAACCATAGTGACAAACAGTTATGATAGTGGGTTGTTGTAGGTTTTCCGGGCTATATTGAGAGAAACCTGTTCTAGAATAATTCTCTCCTGAGGTTTCACCTGCATCGATGGTCACAACCTCTGAGGATGCCTGCCATAGATGCAAGTGAAATGTCAGGAGAGAATGATTCTAGAACATGGTAATATAACCCGAAAAACCTACAACAACCCAGTGTTTTCAGCCATGAAAGTCTTTGACAATATAGTTATGATAGTATCTGGTGGAAGTCCTCCTGCTGCTGACCACATCCTTCAGCCTCCTCCTCACCAGTGCCACAAAACTCATTTGATTGGTTGTGGCTGCCTGGTTTCAAAGATGAGTTTTAAGGGGAGGAGATTGGGAAGGATGCTACCGCTATGCCTTTCATGCAAGCTCTCAGCTATATTAAATCATTTGTCATATAATACCCTTTATTTCTTAGGGTGAATTCAGAATGAGACATACAGGTTACAGCAGAACTACAGACTCCAAATCCATGATTTCCACACACTGGATCCTCACAGCTCATATTATTAAATGTCAGTGATGCTGCCCTGAGACTTCTCTACTAATATTTCCTTATGGCTTCTGTGAAGCTCTTCCATATTACTCTGCTTCCTGCACCCCACTACAAGGTTCACAGACTCTCCATGCCTCCATAATGGCAGCAGGATCTAAACAT
The DNA here is from genome assembly GCA_030556195.1 of Anolis apletophallus. Lineage (NCBI taxonomy): Eukaryota > Metazoa > Chordata > Lepidosauria > Squamata > Anolidae > Anolis > Anolis apletophallus. Next base: position 134,973,667 of record JARBWK010000001.1, on the reverse strand, counting down.
CTTGGCTGTACAGGTATATAAATCAGCACAGCAAGGCAACTGAGAACCAAGCCTCAGGGTACCTCTGATAAGCTCAATTGCTAAAACTTGCTGCAGATGAGAAAGAGCCTTTGATCTTTCTGAAGTTACCTCATCCCTTGCGCAGACTGTTTGTGTCGGGAGGCAAAGACGCAATAATAGAAGAGATGCAAACAGACAACAGGGCAGGAGACACATCCTCTCTTGCATAGCAGAAAACTCTTCCCATTTTCACCATGGTCAGACGAGTTGCCGTGTAATCTTCATTATAAATCTAGCCCAACACCAGCGGATGCAGGAGTGTGTGTTGGAATTGGTGTGAATGTGATTTTTCTCACCAGGAATATAAAGTCATGCATGGTGCAAATCAAAGAGGTTCGTAGGCACTGTTGATCTCTCCATGAAGTTGGATCTGTAGGTCCAGTACTTCCCAGAGGTGGTTGGTTTCAGTCATTTTGGGGGGTGGGGGGATCTCATGACTGTTCCATTGGTATATGTAGAGAAAGCACATGGTCACGGAGCCCGATCTATCAGATTGATCACAGGTTTCTCTCAATTTTGTCTGACTCAACATACATATTTATTTATTTATTGTTCGATCTTGTATGCCGCCACTCCCCGAGGGCTCGGAGCGGCTCACAGCACAATGTAAAACACCATAAAACACCATAAACATATACAGTACATGTATAATTGCCAGTGGTTGCTAGTGGTCCCCATGGAAATGGGACAGTGAATCCATTCTGTGTTTTGGTTTGAGCTGTAGAGCAACTATTCAAGGTGCTGACTCTAGACTTTATCACACCCACCTACTATTGTACGACAGTCCCATTAGCACATAGATAATGATATTGATATTGCAACTCTCTTCTGTACTGTAATTATGCCAGTTAGGAGCCCCTGGTGGTACAATGGGTTAAATTCTTGTGCCGGCAGGACTGCTGACCAAAATGGTCAGTGGTTCGAATCTGGGGAGTGGGGTGAACTTCTGTCTGACAGCTCCAGCTTCCCATGCGGAGACATGAGAGAAGCCTCCCACAAGATGGTAAAACATTTGGGCAACATCCTTGCAGACAACTAATTCTCTCACATCAGAAGCAACTTGTAGTTTCTCAAGTTGATCCTGACACGAAAAAAAAATATATGCCAGTTTATCAAGCTGAGATCTCGCAGTCAGATTTCTGCACACCCTTGAAAACCCACCTTTCTGCACTAACCGGCATAGATTTATATATATTTATTTGTCACGTTTCTATACCGCCCCTCTCAGCCTGAAGGCGGCTCGGGATGGTTTACACAGGCAGTCTCTGCCCTCAATACAACACAAGCAACAAGGCAACCCCCAAAACAACATATAACAAATTAACAATTCAAAACATACAATTACAGTCTCAGCGTCATGTTGAAATCATCTATCTATCTATCTATCATAGATAGATAGATAAAGATATATAGAGATATACATAGATATATAGAGAGATGTATAGAGATATATATAGATATATATAAAATTTATTCTATTGTACCAATTCATTTATATTTTTATTTCTATTTTTCTATGTGCAATGTTAGCATTAATCACAAAAAGGTAATGTTGTATATAAAATGAACGCAAAGTGATCACCTTGGGAATAACTAGGGAGAGGCGGAGGAGAGGAGAATCTCACTCAGTGATGTCACAGTACTGCTGGCATTATGGTACAGAAGTGGAAGGAAGCCGTCACACCAAGGTAGCTTCCATTGGTTGGGAGCAGTATGTAGACACGTTGGTAGGGCCACTGAGAACAAGGAATGAGGTGCCTCCCTTCATGCACACTTTTGCTCCCTTACAGTTTTAGCAGCCTGCTGCCATTAGTGTTCTCTCTGAATCTGAACAGGACACACTGGAATCTCGAGTTGACCCTATTAGTGCCAGTCTTAGTAGGAGAAATGCAGGAAATGACAACACAACCTGAGTGTGTTTCTCATTCTAAATCCCACCCACCCCTACATAAACAATATAGCCATGAAGAAAGCACTTCCCCCCTTTGCTGGTTTGCTAGACATAGTAGAGCAATGGAGTGTCTTGCAAAGCTGCCTTACAGAAAGTCAGAACTTTCAGAACTTTTCAGCCCATTTACCCAATACTGCCTATTCCAAGTCTACAAGAACCTTGTCCTTCCATATTTTTGGCTTGCAATGCCCATCAGCCTCATTAAGCACAGTTAATGCCAGGGGTTTGTGAGAGTTGTCCCCTAGAACATCTGGAGAGCAGAAGTTTCCCCGACCTTATTGTGTTCAAGATGTGAGGGGTTCTCCAAGGTCTCTGGGTTCTTTCTCTGCTCTGTAACTAGCAGATCTTCTTGTCTCTTTTTTGTCAAAGATGAAACTGAGACTTTCTCCACGCAAAGTGTTTACTCTATTTCCACTCCACCCACCTATGAGCTAAATTTGGCTGCTGGGACATCTAATACTTGTCACTTACTTGTATGCCAACTCAAGATTTGATCTCTCTTTATACCAACAATAGCAAAATGTGGCCTGTTATTTCTGTGGCTTAAAGTGCTTCCCCTCTACATTCCTCTACAGTTTTTGTTTTTATTTTTTGAAATAACATATTTTGTCTTTGATCAGTCAGCTTTTCTTGTCTTGGGTGCTTCCAGGAGCACCAGTTTGTGTCTAGGGTCCATGGCCCTGCAACCACCAGTTCCTTCAAAATAAATAAAATAAAATTGAAGAATCCAGATGTTTAGCGGTGTAGTGTGTCTAAATTCATCAGGTCTCAGGGTCTGGACAGGAGTCTCCAGTTTTTGTGGGTCATCTACAGGCAGGAGATGGGGTTGTATTTTCGACAAATTTGGTGGTCTTCATTCTGAGCAAGAGGAAAGAGATCTAGTTCAGCAGTAGTTTGCTACAATTTGCAAGGCTGAATTGATTTATTGCTGCAACTTACAAAGACTCTAGAGGAGATGGGGATGGTCTGTTACAGGGTTGTCAAACTTTTAAAGCTGAGGGCTGGTTCATGGTCCTTCAGATTGTTTGGGGGGCTGGGCTGTAGTTTGAAATAAACATGAACCAATTGCTATATACACTGCACATACCTTATTTGTAGAGCAAAATTAACCCACAAAAGAACAATATAATATTTAAAATAAAGTACCCACATAAACTTTCCAGTATTTCAATGGGAAGTGTGGGCCTGCTTTTGACAGATGAGATAATAAAATTAATTAGAATTGTTGTCTGCCTTCAAGAAGTTTCAGACTTAGAGAAGTTTAGGGCAGGGTGAGCTAAATGACTTTGGAGGGTGCATCTGGCCTGCAGGCCTGCATTTGGGAACCTCAGTCTATTACTTAGTTAGCTTCCTCCCCTGTCAATGATTAAATACTAGGACTCACCTTACGCTCTACTTTAGAACCACCTTCTGGCTAGAAATAAGTTGGCTACTAAAGAGCTCATCACAAAGGGCTAAAATTGGCGGCAAGCACTGATTTTAGCCCAGGTCACCCACGGAGCCAGCCACCTCCCATCAGATGACACCGGCATAACTCTGTGGGCGAAGGAGGACAGAGTCAGTGCATGCCACCACCAGGGCAACACGGGAGGGCTCCCATGTTGCTGTAGAATGCGTGGTAGAATGTACCACATGGAGTCATCTTCCCCCCTCTGATTGCCCTTGCTGGAGCTGGGTGATGCAGGGCATGGCCCACTGCATTCCCCACACCCCTCTGCGAAGCGGAGCAATCCCAGCGGCTATCTGACGAGGTCGTAGATGTTCCCTTTCTCATCTTCTTAAGCAGATAAAATAGACTAATCCCCTCCTTTCACCTTAATCTAGGAATAGTCACTTTGGCTAAGATTTCTGTCTTTCATTTCAAAACAAAAATATCTGTGTGTGTGTGTGTGTGTGTGTGAGAGAGAGAGAGAGAGAGAGAGAGAGAGAGAGAGAGAGAGTAACAAGCTCTGAGTAACAGTAGTTGGTGTGTAATGCAAAATACTTATTGATCTTTGCTGCTATCCCTAGGGCTCAGGCTTCAGCTAAGGAACCCCAGGGCCTGGGACAGTTACAAACAGACAACCCAAAGTGGGTTCTCCCCCAAACCATTCAAGGTTACCCATTCCCAGTTTTATAGCATTGCAATCGGTAAACTCCAGTGAAGTGTTGGCCTTAGGAATCCGTCAGTAGTGAAGGGAAGCCAGGATGCCCAAGATAGTGGCACTTCTGTTTCTTGTTTATTTCTAGCTGGTGAAGAATTATCATACCATGTGTTTTGTCATGTGGAGGTGGGAAGGTGTCAGAATGGCATCTGGGACTGACTAATTAGCAAATATACTGGGTGGGTTAAGGTGAGGCCAAAGGACAGCCAATGGTGTGAATGGTGGGGAAATGCTGGATAAGAAAAAAAATCCTCAAGAGATAATATTTAAAATTATAAAGGAAAATATAAACCCTTGCTATCCTGGCAATGATTTGTATTTCCAAAAATCTCCCCCCCCCCTCTTCCCCCCACACACACATACACAGAGTAGAATTTAAAAATAAGTTGGCTTCAACCACAGCTCATCTGTTCTCCAGTTGGCTAAAGCACGTGATGACAGACAGATAGTGTCAATGTCTGTTACAATCTGAATTGCACATGGGACACTACTGAGTTAATGCGCATGGTTGAGAACCAAGTTCAGTGTGAATAATATACAAAGGATGCAGGCAAGTCATCTGGGGATTGCTTTGTCAGATTCTGTGGACCAGAAAACAAGAATGTCTGAAGACTGTAAAAGCCACCATTTGTGGTTAGCCCCCTGCCCTTCCCAATAACCTTCCAGTATTTAATATTCCTGGCATTCATCATGAACAGTTACTGATCTTGGACCGCAACTCCCAGTATTCTTGGTCATACCAGTTGGAGGAGTCCAAGGAAAGGAATATTTCCAAGCTTTAGATAATAAACAGATTATCTTGGACTCTTTGTTCTGTTCACCTCATGCTTTTGCTAGGGTGGAGAGTTTGGAAATAACTGAAGACTAAATGCCTTCATTTGGTTGGCTTCTGCTGTAGCCAGATAAGCTTTTAAAGGGTGAAGCTGGAAAATAGGATGAAGAAAATGACAACAATGGTTTTGCATCCTTTGCATCAGTGTTAATCTTCAACATCTGCAAACGTTTGTTGATATTTTACAATTAAATGTCAGGGATTTAGGTGCCGTTAAATTCTAACACAAGTAACAAAAGTTACATGTTTGTAGTGGTGAGAGTAGAGGGCTTCCAGTATGTTTCTGGGCACAATTCAAAGTGTTGGTTATGATCTATAAACCCCTACATGGCTCAGGTCAAGACTATTTGGCATATTGTATTACCTTATACAAACTTGCCCAGACTCTAAGATTCTCAGGAGAGGCCCTTCTCTCATTCCCACCACCATCACAAGCTTGGGTGGTGAGGATGCGAGAGAGGGTCTTCTTAGTGGCTGCCTCTCTACTCTGGAACCTTCTCCTTTCCAGAGAAACAATGGTTTATTTATTTATTTATATTCCACCCTTCTCATCCGAGAGGGGAATCAGGGCGGATCACAGAACACAGCAGCACGGCAAACATTCAATGCCATTAAACAGACAGGACAGACAACAGATAGAGGCTTTTTCTCAACTTTGGCATACTAGAGGTTGTACTCGATTCTAGCCACAAGGGGGTGCTGTCACTCCATCCTCTATGACAAAGAGCTTTAATCACAGACTTCCTGTGATTAAAGACCTGCCTCAGAATCACCGTACCTTGGACTGCACACAACAGCAAAGCTACCAATATTTCTATATGCAGGCATAAATACTGGGCAGTGAAGAAAGATGGCGGAAAGAAAATAAACTAATTTGAAATAGAGGAAAGTTTTACAGATACAATGAACTTTCAGAAAGAAAAACCAAAGTATCCTCAAGCAAATCATGCCTGAACTCTACCCAGAAGCCTAGATGACCAAACTGAGGTCGTTGCACTTTGCCTTATGATATCATAAGAAAACATGATTCAATAGAAAAGACAATCCTACTTGGAAAGTTGGAGGGCAGTAAGAAAAGAGGGAAACCACCATTACAGGTGGATTCATTCAGTCAAGGAAACCACAGCCCTGAGTCTGGAAGGGCAGAAGAGGGTTGTTAATGACTGGGAAGCTTGGAGACCTTTCATCCATGGGGTCAGTATAAGTTGGAGATGACTTGATAGCAAATAGGAATAACAAAACAAATAATATGCAATTTACCCCAGAACCAGATCTGTTTTCTAGCCACTGCTGCCAAATGACTCCAGAACAGGAATAGGGAACAAATGTCCCATCATTTCTTACCATTGCCTGTGCTGGCTAACATTGATGGACACTGCATTCCAATAGCAGCTGGGTGTCACACACCCCTCCCCTACTCTAGCAACTCCAAGGAACAGGGATTTCACACAAAGAAAGCCATCAGCTTGTGATCTATATGCTTGGGTATGCAGTCTATGTTTGGCTCACTTGGCATCTTGTATAGGCTTCAGAGCTGCTGCAGCTGCCAGCTCTCTCCATTTGGCAGAAAGGCATCTGATGTTAAAGCAAATATCCTTCCCTTCTGCCTTCACAGTTGCTTCCTAAGCAGTGTTATTAACAATTAGGCTAAATTACCTCTGAAGCTCAGCTAGGCTTGCTAGATCAAAGCAAAACCAAAAAGAAAAACCACACACAGAGAAAAACAGAAAGGAAAATGCCCCAAACCCAGCCCATCTCCCTGCTTCTGAACACTCCCGCCTGTGGACATGTAACAACGATTCCTGAATGCTACATGTTTAGGGGAGGAGACCCAACTCAGAGGTAGAGGACATGATTTGCATGCAAAATGTCCTACATTCAATCTCTGCTATTTCCAATTGAAAGGATCAGTTAGCAGATGGCAGAGATCATACTTCTCTATCTGACAATCTAGAAGCCACTGCTGGGAAGAGTAGGAAACACCGACCTGGAGACCCCAGTGTTGCCTCACCTGATCTTTCCCCATTTCCAAGTGATTTGAATTTTAGATGGTCATACTGAAGAGCTGCACAGTGCCTCGGGTTTAGCACAACTTAGTGACTGGCTACTCATTTAGCTCTTTTACTTTAATGGCAAATTAAGGGCCTTGGTTAAGGGGTTGCAATGCAGAAGACCCTATCCACAACCTAGACACAGCTCTAGATGATAACTGATGGGTTCTCCTTCTCTGGAAGTTGGGTGGCGGAAATGTTTCAATTTTGTCTTCCTGCATGGCAGAGCTGGACTGGATGGCCTTGGGGTCCCTTGGGGTCTCTTCGAACTTTATGGTTCCCATTATGTTAAGCCAGCTATCCATCTCCCAACTTGGCATCTTTCAGATGTACTGGAGTGCACCCCTCATCGTCCCTGGCCAGACAGCCCTATTGACCATGTTGCTTGGGATGTTGGGAGCTGTCATCAAACATGCGTGGAGGACCTTCAGTTAGGGCAGGCTGATACAGAAAGACATTTTACACCACGGTTCAACAGAGCACTATGAAGCCTCTTTCATACTGTATTTCTTCCATTCTAAGGCTGGTTCTACATAGGGATTTAACATGCACCCAACTGGGTTTAAGAAACCCAGTTGGGTGTGGTTTAAAGTCCCCAAACTTCCCTCCAAAATCTGGGTTTTAAAAGGGTTTTTGAGGAGGAAGTTACAGCCTGGATTCAGCCCAGAAAACCCAAAAGGGCTGTGCAGACTGCCCCCTTGATAGTCTCAGGACTACCGAGGGGCGGTTCTCACAGGACCCATATTGGATTAAACCTGCATCTTTCAGGAAGACCTGGATCTAATCTAGTATCTAATTAATTTGGGACAAAGCAGGTTTTTCTTGCTTTGCCCCAAATTAATTTGATTTTACCAGAGACATTGTTTGGACATCTCCAGTAAAATTGCGGGAGCTCCCACATTATGGGCTCTGTCTGAATGGGCCCTCCGATGCACTTTTCCTATATAAGCATCTCTAAAAATGAGGTGCATCTTAGAATTGCAGGTGTATCTTATGTATTTTTGTTGGTGGCGGTGGTACTGAAATTAGGGTGCATCTTACAATTGGTGGCATCTTACAATTGAAGAAATACAGCACTTCTCCTTTTGAAGAAAAGAGATTCATTCACTTACATACCAAATTAATATTTGCAGGTAATAAGATGTATATTCCATCTCCCCACACTCTTTTCTTTATGGATGGAATGAAAGAAATGGCTTAGGAACTTTAAACTCAATGCAGGGGGCAATATGGAATATTTTCTATACAACCCCCCATTACATCAGCTACACTAGTTGTCAATTTGCTACCGAGCACAATTCAAAGTGCTGGCTTTTGCCTATAAAGCCCGAAACAGTTCTGGTCCAGCTTACCTATCCAAACGTATCTCTCCCTATGAACCATCTCAGAGTTTAAGATAATCTGGGAGGCCCTGCTCTCGGTCCTGCCTTTTTCGCAGGCACAACTGGCGGGGACGAGAGGAAGGAACTTCTCAGTGGTGGCCCCTCGGCTGTGGAACTCCCTCCTTGGGGACATTAGATCAGCCCCTTCCCTCCTGACCTTCCATAAAAAAGTGAAACAATGGCTTTTTGAACAAGCCTTTGGGAACCTAGTCCAATAGATAAATCAAATACTGGAACAGCTTAGATAATGTTTTTGAACAACAAGGCTAATAGTGAAGGTAGTGGTTTTGTATGTTTTTAAAGGTTTTAATGTATATCTATATATATAAAGGAAGAGCCGTCATGTGAAGACTACCTCAAACAGAGAAACTTTACAACGCAGAAACACAAAACTTGCCAACAGGAATAGGCCTCAAGCAAGGTACGTTTGTAGCAAAGAAACTCCCCCCCCCCCCAAACCTAAAAGGCCCCCAAAACCACGAGTAAAAATAAAACTACATTTCCCAGCATCCTCTGGGGCTGCCAAAGACTCTCCCAGTCTCTACATTCTGACATCATGATTGGCTGCCAATAAGGGCGAATTTGCATAACTGCTGTACTGGCCAGCCAACATGAACATTCCGACCCATAACAAACTGTCAGAGGAGTGCCAGAGCCTCCTCCAACACTTTCAAATCAGAAGACCATGATGGAGATCAACACCATTCAAGGGGAGCTCTTCTTCCTTTCCCAAAAGAACTCCAGTGGCTTGAATTCCACATTAATAAGAGGACCATCCAGCAACAATGGGGTTCGCCAAGGAGGGTGCTCCAGCCCCTCTATATGCTGGCTCCAAGGGATGGAGGTCATCACCAAGTACCTTCTGGTGCCCAGCGCTGGAAGAGCTCCCTCAGATGGCCTGTTCATGAAGAAAGCCTCATCGGACATCGACCAATGGGTGCAAAAGACACAGAGCAGGACATCTTGAAAAAGAGAGGAGCAGAAAGTAAGCTAGACATGAAGATCTTGAGAAAGGTGGTTAAAAAGGATACGGAAAGGATTTTTAACAGTCCCCCAACAGACACTGGACGCACCTGTGAAGATAGAGATCCCCTGACAGGACAAGCCCTCCCCAAGCTGATCCGTCCTGGCCATGGTACAAGTCAAACCCGAAGGACTGCAGGCAAAGAGCTGAGGCACAAACATAAAACACCCAATTCACTAACAACAATTCCAACCCTTACATACTCAGACTTTCTCGCATCTCCTAAATAGGGCACAGCAACGCGTGCCGGGTACAGCTACTATTTTATAATTCTGTTTTAAATGTTTATTGTAATTTTGACACTGTTTTAAAAGCAACGAATAGCTGCCTGTGTTGTAAAGCCGCCTTGAGTCACCTTCAGGTTTAAGAAAGGCGAGATAGAAATATCGTAAATAAATAACTAAATAAATAAATAAATAGATAATATAAGCTGGAAGGTTCAGGCTAGCATTTGGGAATCAAACAGCTGTTTTGCAATGAAATATGTAGGTGCCCTTGGCGTGTTTCTCTCAGCCTGGTCCACCTTGAAGAGCTGTGTAAGAATACAGTGGGGAGAAGGGAGAGCTATAAATGTCATCTTGAGCTTTCTGGACAAAATGCAAGGAACATACGAATAAAATAAATCAGAGAAGAAAGCCAAATCTTCAAAAGATTGTCAGGATTTGGCAGATAAATGGATGGGCCTAACATTGGCTCACCATCCCAGGGAGGAGCTTGGGACTTCTGCCAGCCAACCGACCTTCCTCAGTGATGGTTGATATTTCTCTCTCTTTCTTCCTGTCTTGTAATTTATTTGAAAAGATACGAGTCCTGTTGCCCCACATGGAGGCCCACACATCCCACAACCATGTTGGATTGACCAGCGGATGGGGTGTTGCCATGGTGACTATAGATAGAAAGCTGAGCGGTCCAGGAGGCCGACCTCTGTATTTAAGGGGCTGCAGAGAGCTCTTTTCTTTTAAGAAAGGAAAGTGTGAAGGGAAAGGTTTCCAGCCCATGGCAGGAGTGGGGAGAAAGCAGGCTGTAGCGTTATGCACGTTTTGGGGGGAGGGGGGAAGGGGGGAAGGTTTGATCTAGCAAGAAACATTTCAGCCTCTTGCTGTTCAGCTTGTTGGAGTTGGCCCAGGGCTGCTGCGGGGCCCCCAGGAGAGCCGTGAATCAAATATTCCTTCTCTACTCTGATCGGGTTATTGCCAATGACAGCAAATGCATTGCTCTAATCTTTTCCCATTTTGCTCATCTGCTACAGGATCTGACCTCCCTTAACAGCTTTGAAGGCTGTGCCAAGCAGAGGCAGTGGCAGCGGCAGCAAGGGCAGGTTGCGAAGAAGGCAAAACAGGAGACCCTGGCAAAAGCTGCCTCTCTCCAAGTGAGAGGGTGGGCTCTCCCAGGAACAGTGTTACAAGCCCCACTTCTGCCCTCCACTGGCTCTGGGTTGGTCCCTTAACAACATTCAGATTAGGCTTGCCTATCACAGGGTTTTCTTAGCAAAGTTTGTTCAGAAGGGGATTGTCTTGGCCTTTCTCTGAGGCTAAGAGATGTGACTTGCCCAAGGTGAGTTTCTGTGGCTGAGCTGGGATTTGAACCCTGGTCTCCAGAAACTACTTAACTGTACCACACTATGTTTGTGTATATTTAATACTCCTGAGGAAGAGGGAATGGCAGCAGAGGCTGCTTATCATGTAACTAGAAAGCAGAAAAGCACATGAAAAGCACTATGTAACAAAATTTGAAAAATGTTGTGTTCCTGGTTTGAAAGTGTTACTCCTGTTTAATTGTGCAGTACCTATTTTAAAAGTAAGTTGTTATATTCCGAAAAATTCATTTTTGTGGCTGCCACAAACTATGTTGAACTGGTCAAGACTCAATAAGATATGAGCCCCCCTGGTGGCACAGTGGGTTAAACCGCTGAGCTGCTGAACTTGCTGACTGAAAGGTTAGTAGTTCGAATCCGAGGAGCGGGGTGAACTCCTGCTGTTAGGCCCAGCTTCTGCCAACGTAACAGTTTGAAAACATGCAAATGTGAATAGATCAATAGGTACCGCTCCGGGAAGAAGGTAACAGTGCTCTATGCAGTCATGCTGGCCACATGACCTTGGAGGTGTCTACAGACAATGTCGGCTCTTCGGCTTAGAAATTGAGATGAGCAGCACCCCCCAGAGTCGCACACAACTGGACTTAATGGCAAGGGGAAACCTTTATCTTTATTATAAAATATTCATTGAAAAACTGTAGCAAAATGTGCTGCAGAATGTCCGGTAAAAACAAAGTGTTTGCAGTTTAATAAACCTTTTCCATGTTTTTATGATAAAACCAATTAGAAAATGACATTTATAACCCAGGAACAAAATTGTGTTATAGTGTTATAGGAGCCCTCTCCAGTTTTCACTCTGGCATCCTTACTGCAGGTTCTTTTAAAAATGTATTAAATGGTTTAAAAACCCCAAAGAAAGCCATTGGAGATTTGTTTATTGCCACCTTGCACACAAATTGATTCTGGTTGGGCTTCAATAACCTAAGGCCTGCAACATGTTAAACCCCCCATGTTGTGGCAGCCATTTTTTTTTCTTTCTTTGGCCCTTGGAAAGACTCCTGAAAAAAGTCATGGAAGAAAATGCATGTGCAGGTTTACAATTGAATGCAAGAAAACAAAAATAATGACTACTGATGATTTACTTTACTTTAAAGTAGCCAATGAACTAATTCAAGGTTTCCATACCTTGTGCTCGGTCATTAATCAGAGTGGAGACTACAGTTAAGAAATCAGAAGACTTCTTGGAAGGAAATATGAAGGAAGATCCTCAGATATAAAAAATATATCACTTTAGGATTGTCCATGCAATTGTATTGGTTATTTCTATATAGTTGTGAAATAAAAAAAATATGGTTGATAGGAATATAAAAGTTGATAGGAAGAGAATCAACTCTTTCAAATGTGGTGCTGGAGTTCTAAGGATACAGACAGCTGAAAAGACCAATTAATCGGTCCTGGAGCAAATCTTACCTGAATCATTGCACTTTGACCACACCATGATATGACTCACTAGAAAGACAATAGTGTTTGCTAAGGTAGAAGGCAGTAAGAATAAAAGATGGCCATGTTATAGATGGATAGGTTCAATCAAGGAAGCCACAGCCCTGAATCTGCAAATCTGAGCAAGGGTGTTGATGACAAGAGGGATTAGAGGTCTTTCATTCATAACGTTGCTATATGTCAAAGTCAGCTTGACAGCATGCTTATCCACCCATCCCATGACCTAGGATTTAAAACAGAGGTGAGGGTCACAAGAACTCCCAGAAATGGTTGGATTGTAACCCCCATCAACTTCGTGCCAGCATAGCCAATGGTGAGGTATATTGGGAGTTATGATCCAACATCTTCAGGGCCTTGTGATTCCCATCCTGCTCTAAAAGGAGGAAATTACACCCTTGAGGCGATGACATAAGAAGGACCTTTTGTGGTGCTGGATAATAGGGCCTGTTTACCATCAGCACTCTCACACACTCACATACACATTGCAGTCCACCCCCAGGTTTAAAATATTGGATATTCTTGACTGAATGTTTGCAAAGGAACAATAACTGGAATTGTGCTCATCCACCCCAAACCACATTGCATTGAAGAGTGTTGTGTGTGCAGTTGCCAGGATGGTAGGCAGCTACTTGAAAAAGTAAGTGCGAGTAGGTGATGTACCATGTGGAGAGTGGGCTTATTTCTGTACAAGCTAGACACGAAACATAGCCAAAATGGAGCCACCATGACTCCCCTTCCTCCTACTCTCCCCCCTCTTTTTTCATCCCCTCCTCCCAATACTAAGTGTGGTGAGAGTATGGTGAGTTGCAGAAAAGGTGAGGAAAGGGCACAGGGCCACAGGGAGAAAAGGCAATATGATCCTTCAGTAAGAAACTAAAGGTCTCAGACTGGAGATTCCTCTGAGGTATTGTCTCTCCTCAATGACTGTGTGTAAACAGAGTTAGCCACTGGGCCGAGTGTGTTGCAGCTTCTAGCCTAGCAGGGGTCCGGTGATGGGATTACAAACCATCAGATCTTATCAGCTAGACCTGTTTATCATCTCCTAAACCAGAATCAGTATACTTAGGAAACTTGAGGTCCTGAAAAGGTGATCAGAAGACCTCAAAATATCTCATTGCAATGACTTCTGTTCAGTGGTTGCATGAATCTTCCCCAGAGTTAGAGGTGGCCACTCTCTCCTTCTTCAGATATTATTAAACTGCAGCCTAGACCAGTATAATCCATGGTGGTTAATACTGGAAGTTTTAGTAAATTAGTATCTGGAAAGCCGATTGATTCCCACCCTGGTCCAAAATGCTAGTGGATTAATATCTGAGCTTTGTATGTATTGCTATGGCCTTTTTTTATTGCAAAACCGACCAAGTTGACTCAGTCCTGTGACCTCACTAGTTTAGGTCCAGGTAGAGAAATTACCTGCCATTGGTAATGGATCAAAGAGCACCAATACATAGCCTAATATCCAGTTTATTAGAATGAACTGCCAGAGACTTGTGAACTAGCAAATGGCAATCTCGTGGTTAGCATGCTGAATCTAGCTGGAGAGAGCTGTGATTGCATTAGAAAAGAAAAATGAAAGGATGCTTCGCCAGTTTGCAAAAGTTCACTTTGGTACTATGTTGCTTGATCCCATCTAGAGTCGCTCCATCAAATTAGCCATTGCACATTGAGCCACTAACTAGGTGAATTCCATTGATTCAGTGTGACTCCTCTAGCCGGGATTAACAATAGGATTTAGGTCTTTATCTCAAAGTCGAAAGAGGAACCCTTGCTACTTTCAAGCAGGTCTTTTGTAAAGCTAATAAGTCTTAATTAACCATTCAAGACCAAGCCATCCCAGACTATTTTGTATTATAATAGTTATAATTATAATTCCTTTCTTCCTTTCCCAAATCTTTGTGAAGATTGCAACCAAGAGTAGAAAGAAATATTTTGCTAATCAGAAAGTCTCAACACTCTTATTGATCGATTGGTTGGTTGGTTGGTTGCATTCATATCCCACCTTTCTCTCACATTACACTACTGCTACACCATTCCTGTTTTGGAAACAATAAGCTTGATATTTCAATTTTAGAAGGAGGGCAGATGGACATGCTTTTTAATAAACAAACAAGCAAAATAAATGGGAGTAATATAAACATTGCAGATAAAAGCCAGGAAATAGATCTTTCCACGGGGAATTGGTTGATTGTAGAACTAGAAGAGAGTAGAAAGCTACTAAACAGAAGCAGAAAAATATGAAAGAGTACAAAAAACATGAATCTCAGAAACATGACAGGTATAACACTATACCTGATGAAGGACTTTGGAAACTTCAGGCATATTTGGAAGTGATAGCTGTCAGTTGGAGACATTTTCTGTGAGTTCACTGTTCATAGTTCTTTCTGTCTTTCATGATCTCCTCCATATGCCGAAAGCATCAGCAAAGCTTATCCACTGAGTTCAAACCCCCCAGATTAATTCACTCACTACAATCAGTTGGAAGTGCTCTGGTTGGGGTTGCCAATTGTTTTCTGGCAGGGCTCCCCAGGCCTATAACTGCTGCCTAACAAGCACAAAATTCAGCAGATGAAGCATGCTTCCTAATATTTCATTTCAATACTTGGAAAATGTGTCATCTAGTAGGTTTGTGCCTCACAAACACTTCTGGTTCACAAAACACTCTTGCAGTTGAGCTGATGAGGCACATCTGCATTTTACTTCTGGCTCTTGGGCAGTAAGCTGTGCCCTTGCCAGGAACTTCTGGAGGACCACATGTTCCCTAGTCCTGGAGTAATATTATCTGAGGGTACTGAAGTAATCAATCGTTCATCCACCTGCTGTATCTCCAACTCAGATCAAACTAGGAACATGTTTAGGTGGTTACCACGTTCATCTGAGCCTCTCAGCAACTTCATTAGCTCTATACATATCATAACCATGTGTCCTATTATTTTAGGAAAAATAAAGCATTTATTACAATTACTCTGATAAAATCTATACATATAAAAGTCAAGGTAAGTATATATGTATGTTTGATCCTCCATGGCTTGATTGGTCTGGACCAAACTTGGTATACATACTTACCCTTCATTATCGAACATAATTGGTTGGGTAAACTAAAAAAGCACCCCATTTGGAGGCCAGAGCTCCCAAAACTAAGAAATACTGTATGTATGTAGCAACCACAAGAAGGAAGTATATAGCGAAAAAGGCTTCCTCACATTGCTAGCCTATGAAGCTTATGCTACAGTGCTCAGATGCAAGCAGCAGGTTAGTATATAAATACAAAAGCTACTTCGGAGGTTGGGCCCATCCAGACAGTACCTTTATCCTAGGAGCTTCCGCAGCAAACAGGAGGATGGCCAGACACCGTTCTCTGTAAACACAGAAGCAATTGCTACAAAAGACAAAAAAAAAAACCCCGAGATTTTCCTGTGGGAATATTCTGTGTGGGAATATTGCAGTTTTGAGCTAAATATGCGCATCTTCGCATGTCTGTATGACCCTACAATTGGAAATCACAGGATTTTTTTATCGGGGTTTGTTCCCAGGTTTTAAGTGTTTATTCCTGATTGCTTCGTTCCTAAAAAGAAGATGACAATTGAGTAGAAGGCGAAAACTTTGGGTGCCAGAAACTTCATGAAACATGTGGATGGCACATTTTTCTCTGGCCAAGACAAAGTTATGGTCCCCTTGTCAATGCTGTACATCTTTTTACAAGAAGAGCATTCAGGAACAGCACCCTGTTGTTTGATGCCACAAGTACACAACCAAATCTGTCTGGACAGATGGCCAGGCAGCCAGGCTATAAAAAGTGTAAATAATGACAAACTTCTGTTCCTGCCTTGAAAGTGTGTGTTCCTATTTAATTGTGCAGTGCTAACTTGGGCAGAAATGGCCCTATCCTGTAAACTTTGTTTGTGTGGCAGATACTTCATGAAACATCTGGAGGGCAGAGTTTCCCTTGCCAGGACAAAGAATGGAACTTTTGCAGTGATTCGCTACAGTGATTCTCTGCATATCTGCATCTTGAGCCTTTTTTTAAAGACAGCTGAATTTTCCACCGGAAGTCCTGCTGCAGTCATCTTGGGAGCCTCCAAATATTGCAACAAAGCATCAAGTCTGGACAACTGAGGCAGAAATCCTGGGACCAACAGGTCTGTATGTGGACCTCTTCTGAAGTCCCGGGATTTTTGCCCCTGTTTAAAATCCGTGATTTAGTGCTGTCTGGAAGCGCCTGGAGAGATGAAAAATGGCAACCCTTGGCCTCGGGACTTATGGAGATGTTTTAAGGGACCATTCTCACACAGCCAGGCAAAAAAGGAAGTGAGCTGAAACCCTGACTGTTCTCCTCTTGAGCCAGTGGCTCTTGCTGATTGGCAGGTCTTGAGGGTTTCATAAAATCACATTAGATCCCAAAAGCCTGAAATTTGCCCAACCTTTTATCTAAAGATTGATGAAAGCAAGCAATAAGAATGGGAAAATCCAACTATAAAAGTCATTTGAAAGAAAAAAATGAGAATTAAAATGAAATAACATGTTAATCAAGGAATTGGGAATGCAGTCATTAAGGTGTCATGATGGCACATTTCAATAAATTATGGATACAGTTTGTATGTGGCTTAAGAGCTATGTTAATCAGTTAGATAATGATCTCCCATTTATACAGTTCCTTTCATGAATAAGGAACCCAAAATGCTTTACAGAGAGGCGGCTCTTCACCTAACTCTAACTGAAATGCAAGTCCCTGTGGGGTGAGATGGAGCTACTATTATTAAGAGGCAGAATAAAGCATCTACTTGAATTGGCATGGGCAAAGGGCATGGCAAAGCCTGCAGAAAACAAATCCCCCATGTTGGAATAAGGCCAGGATATTGCTTCCAGCACCCAGCTTTATCTTTTTGACAGAAAAAAATGGGCTCTGGGTTGTTTAGTGACCCTATGAAATGGGTGTCCTGGTTTGACGTTTGTATTTGGAAGACATTGCCTCTAGTGATGCTCCCAGCTTGTCCACCCCTGCCCCGCAACCACTAGAGGATGTTGGGGCACTGGAGTGAGTCTGACACAGACTCATGAGTGTGGTCTCTTAGCCCTGCTTATGGGCAGAGTGAGTCAGCAGTGGATTAAGTGGAAAAGGACAGCTTCCTACAAAGCTCACACAGAGTTTGTGCCAACTAAGACATTGCAAGGGTTACATGTTTGACTACCAACTCCCAAAATTCTGGCTGGGTACTTCTAGAAATTGTAGTTCTCAAAAAGAAGCTTTTCAAATATTGGGTTCAGATGGGGTTTTCCCTAATTACAGTTCTGCATGTTCAGGCATGTAGCCGGGGGGGGGGCTAAGGGGGCGTCAGCCCCGAAATTCTCAGGGTGGTCCGGGAAAAGGCCTTACTGGTACATTATTTAAACTGTTATGTTTATTCATATCATGATCTGATCACCATGCTCATTATATCCCACATTAATGGGGTTATTGGGATAACAATACAAAAGGTTTGCTAGGGTAGACCCTCTTCCACCCAGTCTCAGCCCCCTTCCCGAACCAAACTCAGCCCCGAACCAAAATCCTGGCTACGGCCCTGTGCATGTTAACATGGCACTAGAATAGTGGTTCTCAACCAGGTGTTTTGGCCTACAACTCCCAGAAATCCCAGCCAGTTTACCTGCTGTTAGGATTTCTGGGAGTTGAAGGCCAAAACTTCTGGGGGCCCACAGGTTGAGAACCACTGCTTTAAGGCATTTAGACAAACTAAGGCCTGGGTTACACAATTATATATGAATCTGAAAATCCTGTCACCAGTCTGATAACATCTTCTCAAAGTGTTTTATTATGTGGACACATATTGGAGCATTCATCAGAAGAACTCTGCCTTCTACTGCCCACTCCCTAAATCATTGCTGCATGAACTGGTTCTAATTTCCAATTACGATGCCTATGAGCCAATCTGCCTCAGGGTAGAATCCTGTTGCCTTGCTTTTAGCTCTAACTGTTCTCCCTTTCTGTTCCTAAACACTGGTTGTCTCACAAACCAGTGATTTCTAGATATATTGGCTGCAACTCCCATAATCTCCACCCAGCGTTATTGGAGTTGTAGACCAGCACAGTGTCTGGAGGGGACTGAGCCAGGAGAAAGCTGAATCAGAGGAAGAGCTTAGAACAGAGAAAAGCAATGTTTCGCTCATGGATCAAGTATACCTTAAACGAATCTCTACCAATATTCATCAGCTACTAAGCACATGCCATTTTCAAAGGGACAAATTGTAGTCAGAATTCCACAATGTCTTTCCCCTGTTCATTTGAACCTACCCTCTACCCACAGATTGACCATATATCCAATTTCGAGCACAAGTCAATGTGTTGGTTTTGACCTTTAAAGTCCTTTACGGTTCTGGCCCAGCTTACTCATCCGAACGTATCTCCCCTTATGTCCCACCTCAAAATTTACAATCTTCCAGGGAGGCCCTGCTCTCGATCCCACCTTCGTCACAAACACGGTTGGTGGGGACGAGGGACAGGGCCTTCTCGGTGGTGGCCCCTCACCTGTGGAGCCCGCTCCCCAGCAAAATAAGATCAACTTCTTCCCTCCTTTCCTTTAGAAAAAAGTTAAAGATGTGGCTTTGGGACCGAGCGTTTGGTTGATGTGGGGCAGTGGACGGACAATTGAATAATGACAGGATTGTTAAGGCGGACTGTGGATTTGGTTTTGGACAGCCTATGAGTTCGGAATGGGGATCATGTGGTTATTGATATTTGATTGTTTTAATCTGCTTTGTAGTATTTTATGATGTGTTGTTGTTCTGTCTCCTGTGTATGCGGCATCGAATTGTTGCCTTTTCGTTAGCCGCCCTGAGTCCCCCTTCGGGGGTAGAGAAGGGCGGGTTAGAAATAAATGAAATAATCATCATCATCATAAAATTCCCACCTATACCAGAAATGGATAACAACCTTCAGTTCTCAAATATATGTGTTGTGCTTGGAAAACAAATAAACAGAACATTGGAACACACTGCCATGTCATGATGTATAGTACATGTCTTTGTATGAACCTTCTAAAAAAGATCAAGTGTGCTCTCTTAGCAACTTCATTTTCACATATCAGATGAGCCTCGCTTTGGTTGCCAAGGTGGGTCAAGTTGGGTAATAAAGACAACGTTTTGAGCAGAAGCCTAGACATGAAATTAAGAAGGGGTGAACTCTTTCGTGCATAGTAGTGGTTGCTTCCCATTGCCAGGGTAGAAGATCTCTAGGTAGCCTTCTAGTGCAGTGGTTCTCAACCTGTGGGTCCCCGGGTGTTTTGGCCTACAACTCCCAGAAATCCCAGCCAGTTTACCGGGTGTTAGAATTTCTGGGAGGTGAAGGCCAAAACATCTGGGGACCCACAGGTTGAGAACCACTGCCTTAAAGGTACCAGACCCTTCCTGATTTTGGAAGCTAAAAAGTTCAGACATGGTTAGTATTTGGACGGGAGACCAATGAATGCCAGTGCTGTAGGTTCTATTTATAGGGAGAAATGGTAAAAGCATGTCTGAATATTCTTGAAAACCCTATGAAATGCATGGGGTTGCCATTAAATTGAGAGGCAACTTGCAGGCCTTTGCTTAGAGGGGTAAACTGAACAGCTTGGTCAGTTATTCATGATCTGATATGATTGCCATAAATTGTGCCTGGAGTTGCCTTTATTAAGAGACTGCAGTTAATGTAAATAATAACAACACGACTACCTACTGAAAGGAGATAGATGAAGCATTTTGACCCAGTTTGGTTATGTGCACAATTCAAAGTCTTAAACTGGCACAAGGTACTTATGCCATCCCTCTGTGAACTTGCTACTAAAATTAGCCTCTATCCTCAATGGAATAGTGACAGGGCTTCTTTTTGTTGTGGAACTCAACTTTCGAGTACACTTACGAATATCATCCTTGCTTCATTTTTTTGCACTCAGAAAAACACTTTTATTTACCTGAGTTTTTAAGACTTAATTTTAACATGTGTTTTTTTTTTTAGCCTGACATTTAAAGTGACACCAACTACATTTCTGGGTCACTGAGCCAAAATTATCAGCTCAGGTCACTAAAAATCAACAATGGACAATGAACCTTATGTCTTTTCCAGCACAATACTATAGTCATCCCTCTATATTTGCAGTCCCAACTTTTTCAGATTTGACTGTTCCAGAATTTGATTGAAACGTTATCTCCAGAATTTTCTAGATCTTTCAGTATGACTCTAATACAATCAGCTTCCTCCAGTTTTGTTAGAAAAACTAGAGATTTCTAGAGATAACACTAGATACAAGTCCTTCCGTGTGATTTGATGTTCAGCAGGCATGGACCATAGAGTCATATAGGAGAACTTAGAAATTATTAATTTCTCGCAAATGAAAAATTCTTCATTTCTTCATTTACTGTTTTTCACTTCCATAGGACTCCTATGCCCCTAAACCCAGTGAATGTGTAGGACTGATTGCATAAACCAGTGTTTCCTCGCCATGACACAGGCACATCCTTATTGGGTCAGCTCTACATCCCGACCCCCAGGTTGAGAAACACCGTTCTAGCATTTCTTGCCAGAGGCAGCCGCTTCCTCCTGCCAAGTAGACTGTAGTTGGCCCTTCCTGCTTAGAAGGACAGCTAAAAGAGCAATATTTGGATCTCAATGTATGATTTAGTTTATGTGAAGGAACTGTCTTGCCTAGAAAGTCATTGATATTGTTGGGGCTGGTACAGGAAAAAGCCCCAGTGCCCAGCAATGGCACCTTGTGCTAATTTGCAGGCAGCAAGTTGCCATTTGAAATTCTCCATCGCAGGCAACAAAATGTTCTGCTGAAGCAATAAGAGGGCACATTGCTCCCATTCCACTATAAAGATAATGTTTAGTGTGTACAGCCTGAGTCAGCAGCAATCTTCTCCAGCACACCAGCACAGCCTCGGGCATTGGGATTTTCAATATCTTGTATGGAAGATGGCTCCTGGATGATTTTTCTCACATCTTGGCAATGTTTCTGTTTTCCCTGAATGTCTCCCTCTTGCAAGTGTAGGTTATTTGCCCACCTTACATAAGCTCCTAGAAACTCAGCAGCAGCAACAACTTCTAAACAATTGGCTAAAGGTGTTGGGGCAGGGGGGGTGGGGGTGGGGAGTAATAGGGGCTCCTAACTAAACAAATATGTTGCAAAAGGATTATTTTTTCTCAGATACAGAGGAATCCATTGATTCATTCTTATTTTTTTATTTTTAAACCACGCCTGAAAATAAAAACAAGCATCTACAACACTTCTTTGATGCCATATTTTTGGAACTGACAGATCTGTCCATCAAGAAGGTTGTTTCAAGAGCAGCAGGGAAACTCTCATTGTTTTCCTTTTGAAAAAAGTCTCTTGGCTGCTGCACAATCTCACCTCTCTTCCGTATTCTGTTCCTAAACCTTTTTGAAATGAGAAGAGGGATTTCATACAGCATACTTTTCTTCGCTGGTCCTTTCACAGACGGACTGCAAAGGCTTTTAACACGGCAGGAAGGAGCCCAACATGAGAGCTAGGAATATGGCCCTGAGATGTTGAATCAAAAAGCAAAACACCCTCCTTGGGCATGTGAGGATGGTCAAGCCACTGACAAAACAGCTGCAGGCAAAAGTCCCAGCAGAGAGATGAAGCTGAGCTCTCTTCCCAACAGGGCTCTATGATTTATTCCAAAGGCCACATCGCCACCTCATGGACCACGAAGGAAAGAGTGCGCAGAGAGCTGCAAGGAAGGCAGCCTAACATGCAACATTTAAACAACCACAGCTGAGAACACTCACAACCATCTTCTTGAAACACTCTCACAAATACTCTTTTCAAAGGCTGTGTTAAGGGACATCACCAACAGGCCTCCTTTATGCTCAGACACGTTTTCTTCCTCCCAGCACTTAACATCAGTTTTAATGAGGAAGCCACACACTCAGTTGTCCACACTTTTAGCATCTTAATCCCTTTGCTTCTAGTTCTCACCTCCTGCTTGAGAATATCATCTTCATTAAAAGATGGACATACTTTCTAGATGGCACATCTCTGTACCAGACACTTTGGGTGACACATGCAATTAGCTCATAGAAATAATCCTTGGTGCATTTGTCTTGTATTTTCAGTGCCAGAAATACAGCTTAATGGTGTAACATTAGCAAATGTTGAAATTTCCGCTACCTTGGCAGCCACCTCTCCACAAATGTCAACATTGACACTGGAATACAACACCGTCTGAGCTCTGCAAGTGCAATATTTCCGAATGAAGCACAGAGTGTTTGAGCACCAGGACTTTCATGGGGATACCAAGGTGTTATTGTTCTCCCAACCCTGCTATATGCCTGTGAAAAGTGGACTATCTACAGACGTTACACTCAACTCCTGGAATGATTCTATCAGTGCTGCCTCCAAAAACTCCTGCAAATCTCTTGTGAAGACAGGCAGACAAATGTCAGCATGCTGAAAGAAGCAAAGACCACCAGCATTGAAGCGATGCTCCTCCACCATCAACTCCGTTGTCCGAATGCCCGATCACTGTCTCCCAAAACAGTCACTCTACTCCGAACTCAAGAATGGGAAACGGAATGTTGGAGGACAGGGAAAGAGATTTAAAGATGGGCTCAAAGCCAGCCTTAAAAGCTCTGGCATAGACCCCGAGAACTGGGAAGCCCTGGCCCTTGAGTGCTCTAGCTGGAGGTCAGCTGTGACCAGCAGTGCTGTAGAATTTGAAGAGGCACAAATGGAGGGTGAAAGACCACCTTCCACCTGGAATCAGATGCCCTCACATGTGGGTCAAGAATAGGGCTCCACAGTCACCTACGTACCCATCGCCAGGAGACTGAACTCGGAGGACAATCTTACTCAGACGAGGGATCGCCTAAGGAAGTAAGCAATTTTTAGTGTCAACTGTTGTGTTTCTTTGCTGTTGTAGTGTGCCTTCAAGCCATTTCCAATTTATGGAAACCCTAATGCACACATCATTGGGTTGCTGGTTTTTTGTTTTCTTTTGTTTGCAAGATTTGTTAAAGAGAGATTTGCCATAGCTTTCTTCTGAGACATTGTGACTTGCCCACGGTTTCCTAACTCTAATCCTACCATGACTAGAATATGGAGGAATGGAGCTAAACTACAGAAAAGAGATTCCACCTAAACATTAGGAAAAACATGCTGATGGTAAGAGATGTTTGGCAGTACAGGAGTATAGTTGAGCTCCATGCAGTCATGCCGATCACATGACCTTGGAGGTATCTACGGACAACACCGGCTCTTCAGCTTAGAAATGGAGATGAGCACCACTCCTCAGAGTAGGACACAAGTAGACTTAATGTCAAGGGGAAACCTTTATCTTTACCTTTTATCATGTCACCTCTTAATCTTCACTTCTCCAAGCTAAATATACCCAGTTCCCCATGCTGCTAGGCTTCCAGACCTTTGATCATTTTGGTTCTCTGGACACGTCCAGCTTGTTAATATCCTTCTTGAATTGTGGTGCCCAGAACTGGACACAGTATTCTAGGTGCAGTCTGACCGAAGTAGAATAGAGTGAGACTATTTTAGCTGTATTTCTACTCTGCCCTGGCATTCGGAAGGATGAATGAACACATTAATGAATGAGCAAATTGATGAAATCCAGTGAGATTCAGATAAAAATTCACCATTCACCGTGATGGGAACACAATAACACAGCAAGTAATTTTCAATCCATTGATCTCTGTAAGATGTATTAATGCCTTTGCAGTCTGTATTCAGACTCACACATATGCACAGGCACGTACAGTCAATGCAACACACACTGTAATTTTTCAACACACACTGCATATTTTAAATTCCCACTTCATGCAACTAATATCTGGCGAAATACTGATAGCAATATAAAATCAAATATAGGAAAAGGATGAATACATGCACTAACAGCTTGAATGGGGATCTCATGTTTATGAGAGAGTGAATCTGTTCCAGATCAGAAACCAGATTTTAAAGCTCTTTCCAAGGTGCTGAAACATATCTCCAAAATACCACCTTAAAGAGCTCCTTTGTAGATAGGCTATAGGTGGAATTGATGCACCACCTACTGATGTGGGATTCACCAACTGGCATCATGCCCATTCAATTCTGCCCCAACATATGTGAAGATTTCATGGGGAAAATGGAAATGTCAGGAAAGCTGTGTGGGTTTTTTCGATGATCAAAAGCGCTTCATGCCATTGCCACGAATCCACAAATGGTGCAAATATGACCTCAGGCTGATCCCAAAGCATCTTGGCCAATACTTGGTTGAAACTGACAAATGGCCCTTGATGTGGCTGCAGACAGGCAGTTGTTTAATTTTTTAAATTATTTTTTTAACACGTGCGGCTTGCAAAAAGCGAACCAGTCACTCCTTCCGGTAATCGCTGGAATCATCAAATTAGCATAAATTCTATTAACAGTTTCCCAGACGAGACTGTTTCTGAGGCCTGGCCCCCTCCACGCAAACAAAAGGGAAGATAATTGCTTTACAATAAAAGAGATGATTCCCCCCTTCCTCACCCACACTCCCCGTTTCTTCCTTCCTTCATCCTTTGAAAGCGTGCTGGTCATGAAAGGGCCCTTTGGGTGTCTTTCTGCTCTTGTTGCCCAAAAATCAAATGCACTGCCACTGGCCTTTGGATAAAAGTGCCTGGCTTTGTAGGGTAGATTCTGTCAAGACTGACCCGGGGTGTGGGAATAGCAACCAGAGGAACAGGGACCAAAAAAGCAATACACAGAGGCCCCCACCCCCTTCCCTGCCTTCATCCCAGCCTTGCCCTATCAGAGCCTGGGGTCAATCAACAGATTTTGGACAGCATTTCTTCCCATAGGCTCTCCTGTCTAGGGATGATGAGTGTTATAATCTACAAAGAGAATGTGCCACATGAATTAAGACTGCACATGAGAAGGAAGGAAGTGGGCAATTGAAGGATATACAGTGGGTCCTTGATATCTGCTGAGGTTTGGTCCCATGACCCCCGTGGATACCAAAATCTGTACTCCCATTACCATATATACAGTGGTATAATAAAATTGTGTCCCTTATAGAAAATGACAAAGTCAAGGTTTGCTTTTGAGGATATTTTTGAGGGGAACATTTTTAATGCTGTGGATAATTGAATCCATAGATGGAGAATCTGCAGTTTTTATTTATTTATTTTAGTGTAAGGGGTGACTTGAGAAACTGCAAGTTGCTTCTGGTGTGAGAGAATTGGCCATCTGCAGAGACATTGACCAAGGAACGCCTGGATTTTTTTGATGTTTTATCATGCTTTTGTGAGGCTTCTCTCTTGTCCTCGCATGGGGAACTGGAGCTGACAGAGGGAGCTTGTTTGCGCTCTCCCTGGATTCAAACCTGCGACCTGTCAGTCTTCAGCCCTGTCGGCACAAGGATTTAACCGGTTGCACCACCAGGGGCTTCTAATCTGCAGATATGGAAAGCCAACTGTATTCAGTATGAAATCATCACTATCACCATCATCACCCTAGAGTGCATAGATAATGGTTGACAATGGACATTTTCAGCATCTGTCAAGACTGAGAAAAATATGTGCCCTACTAGATATTGTGGATCAGTCACAACTCTAACTGTATGGGAATGGTGTGCCCCTCCAAATGTTATTGGATTGCAACTGCCATCATTCTTCACTTTGGACTATGATGGTTAGGGCTGATGGGATTTTCAGTTGAGCAGCCTCCGGGAGAGGAGGACATGACTCTCATCCTTGATCTTAAGAGGGGGCCTTTGCTCTTTCTCGAGGGAGAGGAGCACTAGTTTGCTTTTTAAAAAAATACTGTTTACTTTGTGTCCTAGCTCTGGCACCATATGTCAGAGGCAGCAGATTACAGTCTTTTCAGTTCCTTTGCTTATGTATTTATATTAATTTGCTGGACTCCCAATATTCGTTACCATATATTGCTGTGTTTTTAACCCATGATTTTAGAGTGTGTAATGTGTTTTTAACTGTGTTTTGTTGTATTTTGACTTGTTTTGAGCCGCCCCAAGCCACCCGGGAGTGGCGGCTTAGAAGTCTGATTAATAAATAAATAAATAAATATACAGGTAAAAGAGGTTTAACATGGGATAACAGCCTCTGTGAGCTCTTCCTGCCCCTCAGAATTTGTTTCTGGCACCCAAACTGACTTGAGCTCCTGGCCCTTTAGCCCAAAATCAATTCCTGGGTAGTTTTAGCTCTTCTCATTTCAAGGTATGCATGTTTTGCTGTGTGTGCTATTTTGTTGTGTGTTTTCAAGTCAACTCCAACATACAGCCACCTAAGATGAACCTATTACTGGGTTTTCTGGGACTGAGAATGTGTGACCCACTTAAGGCCATTCAGTGGGTTTTCTCACACCAGAAGCGACTTGATGTTTCTTGAGTTGCTCCTAACACACACAAAAGTGTGTTTTCATGACCAAGAAGAAAATCAGAGCCTGGTCTCCAGTTGGAGTCCAACACTCAAACCAGTGTACCACACTGTCTCTCTTCCTGTTGTTACTATTAAATAACTGAGAGTTATGAAAACGTTGATCAGATACTTTGAGCCTACTGGATCTACTGGAAAACCACCCAGAGATTTTCCAGTAGATCTAGGCTTACTTTGTGGGGAATGGAAAGAACTGCAAGTTCCCATACAATTTTTGTGCATCTTTCAGACGTGTTGCAAAGGGATTTCTTGAATGTATTGTCGAAGGCTTTCATGGCCAGAATCACTGGGTTGCTGTGAATTTTCTGGGCTGTATGACCATGTTCTAGAAGCATTCTCTCCTAATGTTTCACCCACATCTATGGCAGACATCCTCAGAGGTTATGAGGTCTCAGGATGCCTGCCATAGATGCAGGGGAAATGTCAGGAGAGAGTGCTTCTAGATGGCCATACAGCCCGAAAAAACTACAACAACCCACGGATTTCTTGAATGTCCTGTCTCCAACCAAACTGTTCTTTCAGAGAGATAGAGATGAAGGCAGACACAGAACCTTACCTGTTGTCTGCTTCGATTTCCCTACAACTGGTTGCCTTAACAAAGCTTTTTTTAAACCCACACACAAGAGCAATTTGTAAGCAGGATCATCATTTCAGAATTGTAGTGGTGAAATGCTCTACTTATGCGGCAACCGAGCTGCCTGGAACATTTTCTGGAATGTCATTATGGTAATACTTCAAAGTGCTTTTCAAACATAATGTGAAGAATGCCTAAAATGACTGGCTTTTGTTCTTGAAATGAATGTTTCCTTTGAAAGGAAAGGTCTCGCTCAAGAATCACTGGCCTGATTTGCCATAGGGACTCTTCTCAGCCATTCTTTGGAAATTACTCATACCATCATGCAAAGCTTCCTAGCTGTGATTATCCTTTGGGCTTTTTTCAACCTGAGGTTCTGCAGCTGTTGATTGACCACAGTTCCCATTGGCACAGCCCAACATGGAAGCTGTAGTCTCAAAAGGCCCTGGGGGCAATAAGTTGGGAAAACCTGCATAACATGCTAAAATGTATGGCTGATTATTGGGCGAGCAGGGAACCAGCATGCTGATGGAGTAGGACTCTGGGAGGACTGGGTTCAAATCATGCTCGGCTATAAAATCCCATAGGTGACCTTGGGCAAGTCACACACTCTCAGCCTCAGTAGAAGGCAAATGCAAACTGCCTCTGAACAAATCTTGCCAAGAAAACCTCCTGATAGATTTCCTTAGAAACCCTAATGACACATTAAATTAACTTCCTCTCAGCCAGAACAACCCAGACATTTTGGTCACCAGTCCCATCATCCTACCAGCACGGGTGTGCATGTTTGGGGATGACATTGATTTGAGTCTATATCTGAAAGATGCAGAAGTCAAGATGCTCAAATGTAACAAACAAGGTTAGGAGTCAACATATGGGATTCAACATTACCCGTTCGCAAGTTCCTGTCATCATATTATGTTTAAAATAGTTTTATTGATGTGAAGCTATGTGTTCAGGTGCTGCAACAATGTGTTCAGGTGCTGGTTGAGGTAGGCAGGATTTCCCTGGGTACTACTTGTGGGGGGTCGGGAGCAGTTCAGGGTTTTGCCCTCCCTTCTGCTCGAGATCCCCGTGTACAACTGGTGGGCCACTGTGTGATACAGAATGCTGGACTAGATGGGCTGAGGTCCGATTCAGCATGGCTCTTCTTATGTTCTTATGTTCTTAAGCTATATTTTAGATTTAGAGGAAGGTAAGGGCAAACCACTTCCCTATATTTCTTGTCTGAGAAAAGCCTATGAAATTCATGGTGTCATAATGGGCAGAGGACTTGAAGGTAGAATCTATGATTATATAGTTCTATATGTGCATGCACACATATGCACACAAACACTCATTTCCTTTAATTACAACTCATGCAGAACGTTTTTTTTTTAAAGCAAATTTTAATGAGGCTGCCTTCTCTTCTGTCAGCAATGTATTAGCATTTTGCTTAAGTTTTCTAAGGGGAAAAATTGTTGAAGTATCAGTACTGTTTCTTTCCTTCCATGTTCTATGGAAAGCTCAATTCAACTGTGTCCAAAGTCAGTATTTATGTATCTGCCGTAACTGAATGGGGTAGTCTACTTGGGACTAGAATTATATTTAGTTTATGGAGTATGGTGATAATACCTTACAAAATTAATGGGGTCATGCGTTCTCCATAACCTGACAGACCATTTGGAGGGGTGATCTATCTATCATCTATCTATCTCTTATACAGTATAAATAAAAATGTATGTTTGTGGGATTAACATAACTCAAAAACCACTGTGCGAATCAACACCAAATTTGGACACAATACACGTATCAGGTCAACGAGCGACCACCACTCAAAAAATCAAAAGCATTCTGAACTCCACCAACAATGGAATTCAACCAAACTTGGCACATAGGACTCCCATGACCAATAGAAAATACTGGAAGGGTTTGGTGGGCGCTGACATTGAGTTTTGGAGTTATAGTTTGCATAGACCGAGAGAGCACTGTGGACTCAAACAATGAAGGATCTGGACCAAACTTGGCACGAATACTCCATATGCCCAAATATGAACACATATGGAGTTTGGGGAAAATAGACCTTGACATTTGGGGGTTGTAGTTGCTGTGATTTATAGTTCACCTACAATCAAAGAGCATTCTGAACCCCACCAACGATAGAATTGGACCAACTTTCCATGCAGAACCCCCATGATCAACAGAAAATACTGTGTTTTCTGGTGGTTTCTGATTACCCTTCTGCCACCGTCTTTTGCCCCCCCCCCCCCCCGGGATCCTGACCCCAAGGTTGAGAAATGCTGCCTTAACGCCAGCCAATCCAACTCCCTTCACCAGGACAAAAAAACATAACCCTCCGCAAAAGCAAGGCACTGGGCGGAAGTTATTGAATCGGCGTTTTCGCGTTGGCTTGGATTTCTCGAGAGAACAGCCAAAGCTGGAAGCTCCATGTCGGTGAATTGGGCAGTGAGCGAACCTGGGAGCATTGGGAGGCTGAAGCATTCACAGGTTTCCGAGCAACAAATTGAGTCTTTCCGCTTGGAAATATTTTTGGTGGGGTTTTTTTTTACTATTTTACTAGATTTTTTGAGAGTTGCCTCCCCACCCCCCACCCCAGGAAGTGTTTATAACAGCTTCGTGACATCCATAGTTAACCGGAAGCAAGTTTCACTCAGGGTGAAATTTCACAAGGGTCTGGAGAACAAGCCCTATGAGGAGTGGCCTGAAGAGCTGGACATGTTTAGCCTGGAGAAGAGAAGGCTGAGAGAAGACATAATAGCCATGTATAACTATGTGAGAGGAAGTCATATATATGTTGTGTTCATCGAAACAGGCCCAGGTTTCACACTGAGTGTATAAATACATTTAAAAACATAGTAACTATATGTATTACTGTGTTAGAGTGTCATTTTGGTTGGTGGTGTGCCCCAGGATTTTGTAAATGTAAAAAATGTGCCGCGGCTCAAAAAAGGTTAAAAAACACTGCTCTAGAGTAGAGATTAAATGCCTAAAATGACAGGAAGGGGAAGCCTGGGAAGCCACCCCCCCCCCCCCATAATGGGCCAATACAACACTGATCTTTATTTCTGTTTTTATGTTTTATGTGGATTGTGAGCCGCTCTGAGCCCTCAGGGAGTGGTGGCATATAAGACCGAATAATAAATAAATGATAAATTAAAAACAGATATCTGCCCTCCCAATTTCAGGAGGCTCCCAAAAATGGATTGGGACCCCCACTAAAAGCCAAGACATGAAATGGGTCAAGGTTTACACAGAATGCACAACTCTAATACACATGTAAATGATTTTAAATGTTTTTTAAGAGTTATGTCTAAAGATATATAAAATGTGAGGTTGATTCAAGTACAGCTGGTATATCTTTTTGGATTCTGCTGCTGGATTATAATTACTCACTACTTCTCAGTAACTGATCTTCAAAGTGATGCTGCAAAGCCTTGGCAGGCTGCTTCTGTTTAATTAGGAATAATGACACAGTGCCGTTTCACTCTGGGCCTTTCCTTCCTCCACTAACAACCATAGTGAGCAATTCACTGTTCTTTACTGTGCTAGGTGTAAAGGAGATATATTGGCTTTCTAACCCACTGTGTTTACTATACTGCCTAACCAGAACATATGCTGTTTAACACCACTATTAATCTCGTCATGCAGACTTCATAAGATTTGAGCATTCGTTTACAATCCTGCTTCTATCCAGGCACAACCATCTCTGAGAGACACCTGGGTTGAATATTCATTTCAGGCACTGTTGTTGTTTTTTTTCTTCCTTTTTCTTTTTGTAAGTTAAAGCTTATATCTCTCATGATGTCCAGAGCAATTGCTCCCTTGAGAAAATGGACTGGGCAATACTTTGTGGGAGGAGCCACCAGTGGCACAATGGGTTAAACTCTTGTGCCAGCAGAACTGAAGACCGACAGGTTGGAGGTTCAAATCTGGGGACAGTGCGGATGTTTGGAGGTTCTAGCAGGGGAGTGCAGCTATTGTATACCCAGGACTGAAGACTGGAGACCTTGTATACCTGGGACGTCATCCTCTTCCACTAAGCTCGCAGCTTCGGGAGGGATGCACATGGAGCGGTGAGGGAGGAAGGGGACACCCACCTAGCCAGCCAGATCAGTTGAATCAACCCTGTTGATCAATGGGATGGCAGATGTCGCAACCAGATCATCCTCACATCTATGTGGGGACATGAGAGAAGCCTCCCACAAGGATGGTAAAACATCTGGGCGTCCCCTGGGCAACATCCTTGCAGATTATCTCACACCAGAAGCAACCTGCAGTTTCTCAAGTCGCTCCTGACATGAAAATAAAAACTTTGCAGAGATATTCTTTCCACTCTTCTCATTCGTTACACTCTTGCAAAGCCCCCTCAGGTCATTAGCAGTTTTGCTGGATCTCATCAAAGAGTTCATTTACACTGCAGAATTAATGCACATTGACACCACTTTAATTGCCATGACTCGATGGTATGGGATTATGGGAGTTGTAGTTTGGTGAAGCACTGATACTCTTTAAAAGGCTAAAGACATTTTAAAACTATAGCCCCCATAATCCCATAACATTAAACCATTGCCATTTAAGTGGTATCAAATTATATTAACTTTAGAGCAGATGCACCCATGCCAACATTCTGTTTTCAGAGTTGCAAGCAAGGAACTTGTGAGTAGGACATGAAGGCAATCGTTACATGTTCTCAACAATTTGTATTGAGAGGCAGCCAGCTAGCAACACTGGCGTTTGTGCATCGGTATTAAAAAATAGTAGTAACACTTTTTTGTGTAAAGCTCCGTGAATATTCACAATACAGTTATACAACTTGGTAGCCATTACTGTATCTTCTGGTAGAAATTTTCATAGTTGGACAGTGCTTTATCTATCACAGGGCTGTCCAACTTCTTCGGGCCAAGGGCCGGAATTCAGGTGACTGATCACCTTGGGGGTCGGAGCGGAGGGTGTGGCCGCTCACGTGGGCCCACCCCTTTTCGGCGGGATGCCCAGCGTCCTGCGCGGTCCGCCCCTTTTCGGCGGGATGACGTCAGGCCCCACGCCTGACGTCACCCAGCCCCGCCAAAAAGGGGCGGGTTGTGCAAGAGACCGGGCTTGCGCGCCAGGGCGGGATCGGCAAGCCGCCCTCCGCCGTGACCCTAGCTCTTGCAGCGGCCGCGCTGAAGGAAGGTAAGCTCCCGGGCTTACCTTCGTTCAGGCGCGGCCGCTGCAAGAGCTAGGGTCACGGCGGAGGGCGGCTCGCCGATCCCCCGGCCCGCCTCCCGCCCTGGTGCGCATGCCCGGCATCTTGCGTGACCCGCCCGTTTTCGGTGGGGTGATGTCAGGCGCCAAAAGGGGTGGGTCGCGCAAGATGCCGGGCATGCGCGCCAGGGCGGGAGGCGGGCTGGGATCGGCGAGCCGCCCTCTGCCGTATCCTAAGCTCTTTCAGCGGCCTGAAGGGGAAGGTAAGCCCGGAGCTTACCTTCCTTCAGGCGCGGCCACTGCAAGAGCTAGGGACACGGCGGAGGGCGGCTTGCCAATCCCGCCCTGGCGCACAAGCCCGCGAGCGAGCGAGGAACAGGCGGGGGGAAGTCCCGCCCCTAGGGCATCTGACGTGGCTTCCCTCCGCCTCCTCCTCACTCGCGCCCCCTCCCCCCCCCCGAGGACGAAATTTTTTGAAGATTTTTTTTCCAAATTTTTTTTAAAAAAACAAACTGATGTCTTGCAGGGGGTTAGGGGGCAGTAGGGAAGGGGCTCGGGGGGCGTGTACGGCCCCCGGGCTGCCAATTGGACAGCCCTGATCTATCACATACCTACCCACAAACTGTCCCAATTTGGCAGGAGGAGTTCTAATTAATCTGCTGTCATCCCTTGTTTTGTGCTGCCTTTAAAGTGTCCCGGTTTCTCTCCTTCTCCATTTCTCCTTCATCGTTAGCTTAATTCATTTGCTGAAAACTGAGCTTGAAGTGCAATATATTTTGCATTCCCAGTAGGAAAGTGTGTGTATGAGAGGGAGGGAAAGAGATGGGGGATCTTGCCCTTCCCAGTAGGCTTAAGCAAAAGGAAACTGCTACAGTTTGTGTGTTCTTCTTCATGAATATTTTTTGTCCCTTTGACCACTTTTTATGATCTTGGCCACACATGATTCCATTTTCATCACTGAAAGGTTAGGAGGTATGCTATCATTAATCTCCTATCATTCAATTTCTCTGAATGGCCCCATGTTTTACCATTTTCCTCTCCACACAAACAATTATTCTTATATAGGAAAATACACATCATTTGGTAGTGTACAGTACATGTGTTTGCACATATGTGTACTGCAGATACAAAAATGCAGAAAGGTTTTGTTTGATTAATAAACAAAAGCAGATGGGTAGAACAAAAAATAAATAAAATTAAAGCAGGCAGTTGTTACAGACATTAACATTACTGAGCAGTAGGGTTATGATTAGTTCATTACCATGAGCAGTAGGGAAGTAGTAACAGGCTGTCCAAACTTCTTTTCTCACAAAAAGGACACCGTGTCTTTTTTTAAAAAAAACAAAAACAAAACATGGGTATATAGATAAGGGAATGTAAGAATAGTGCTGCTGAGTGACTTTGTGATATTGAACAAGTCATACAATCTCAGCCTGAGAGAAAGACAATGGTAAATCCTCTTCACACAAATCATAGAAACATAGGGTTGGAAAAGATCATAAGAGATATCCAGTCCAGCCCACTACTATACAGGAATCACTTCTAACAAGGGACCTCCACACCTCTGCTTAAAACTGCTCAGAAGAGGAGACTCCAGCACACTCCGAGGGCCCTTCCACACAGCCCTATACCCCAGGATATCAAGGCAGAAAATCCCACATTATCTGAGTGTGCAGATAACTCAGTTCAAAGCAGATATTGTAGGATTTTCTGCCTTGCTATTCTGGGATATAGGGCTGTGTGGAAGGGCCCTGAGGCAGCATATTCACTGCTGAATAGCTCTTACAATCAGGAAGATAATCATCATCATCATCTTTATTTATAACCCGCCACCATCTCCCCAAAGGGGACTCAGGGTAGCTAACATGAGGTCAAGCCCAAAATAATACAACATGATTAAACACAAGATAAACAGGAAAATAAATCGTAACAAAATATATAAAATAACAAATAAAAAAACCAATATAACATAGAATAATAAAATCAAACACAGAGGGCGGGCCAAATGTATGAGGTAAAATGTTAAAAGGTTAAAACCCTGGTCGAGATAAGGGTAAAAATGTTTAGGTAGAATCCATTGGTCCATGTACTTGTGTCTAGATCAGAAGAAAACAAGTTTGATTCCTCTTAATATGCCATCCCCTCAATTATTGAAACATTGCTTATATATACCTTACCAATCCTATTTTCTCCATACAAAATTTACCCAGCTCCCAAAGCCGCTTCTCATAGAGTTTGACTTCCAGACTTTTGACCACTTTGGTTGCCCTTCTCTGGCCATGTTTCAGTTTGTGAATATCCTACTTGAATTTGTGGGTTCAGGGGCCCGGAGTGCCTAGAAGGCCAATAAAGGGCCCTTCCTCACAGCCCGATATTCCAGAATTTAAAGGAAGAAAATCCCACAATATCTGCTTTGAGCTGGGTTATCTGAGTCCACATTCAGATAATGTGGGATTTTCTGCCTTGATATCCTGGGATATAGGGCTGTGTGGAAGGGCCCTAAGACACGGATGGGTTGAAGGCCAAACTAGAGGGTTTATTGTCAATGGCCAGAGAGGATGACCACAGAGAAAGCCCTCCAAAGAACTGACATACCACAACTGCAAATACAGAACATTTTTATTTCATTTGACAGCTATTCAAGAAACCCATGCCAGCTCTTGATTGGTTCCGAAACTGTCTGGCTAGGATCCATGTCCAATGTCATTGCTGGTTGGCTCTTCGTGGTAGCAGGAAATTTGGAGCATTTGTAGTGTCGGTCCGTTTATTGATCTGTCTCCAAGAGGGGCACAATCAGAAAGTGGCATTGGGAAATGAGTATATGATGGGCTTAATTGTTTGGCTCTGATGAACACAAGGGATTTGTGTAGGTGTTCGAGGGATGACCATATTAATGGGTGAGACAGGGTTGGGGCATGGGGGACGAATCTTTCCTACAAATAAATCTTATCAATGGGAGCAGGAAATGAACACAGGAACTCTGACATAAATTCATTGAGTGCCCCCCCCCCCCCATGCCTCCCTGTTCATTGTGAGGAGTCTGCTGAAATCAAAGGAAGGGGTCTTTATGACATCATTCCAGAGGCAATTCATAACAAAGGCTACTATGAGGTAAGTGGGTGTGTGCTCGCCATGTCCCTGGTGGAATAGCACCCCATATTTTATATACTTTTAAATATGTCATAATTTGAAGGACCGGTTTCTCAATATCAGTCTAACCAAAGCAGAATAGAATGGGACAATGACTTCCCTCGATCTAGAACAGTGGTTCTCAACCTGTGGGTCCCCAGGTGCTTTGCCCTACAACTCACAGAAATCCTAGTCAGTTTACTAGCTGTTGGGATTTCTGGGAGTTGAGGCCAAAACATCTGGGGACCCCCAGATTGAAAACCTCTGGTGTAGAAATTATATGCCTATGGATGCACCCAAAATCACATTGGCTGCATCACACTGTTGATTCATGTTCTGCTTTCAGTCTATCCCTAGATCCCTTTCACATCTACTGTTTTCAAACCAGGTGTCTCTCATCTGATACCTGTGCATTTCATTTTTAGTACTGTACATTTTTTTCCTTTTGAAATTCATTTGGTTAGTTTTGGCCCAGCTCTCTTATCTGTTTAGGTCATTTTGAATTCTGATCCCTTCCTCTGGGGGATTAGCTTTTCCTCCCAATTTGGTGATATCTGCAAATTTGATAAGCAGTCCTTCCATTCCATCATCCAAGCCATTGATTTTGATTTTGTCATGTCAGGAGCAACTTGAGAAACTGCAAGTCGCTTCTGGTGTGAGAGAATTGGCCGTCTGCAAGGACGATGCCCAGGGGACGCCTGGATGTTTTGATGTGTTACCATCCTTGTGGGAGGCTTATCTCATGTCCCTGCATGGAGCTGGAGCTGATAGAAGGGAGCTCATCCGTGCTCTCCCCGAATTTGAATCCTGTCTTCAGTCCTGCCGGCAAAGGGTTTTAACCCACTGCGCCACAGGGGGCTTCTAAGCCATTGATAAAGATGTTGGATAACACTGGGCCCAGGGCAGACACCTGTGACACCCCACTGGTCACGTCTCTCCAGGGTAAGGAGCTATCGGTAAGCAACCTTTGGGTTCAGCCAGTCAACCAATTCCTAATCCACTTAACAGTAGTATTGCCTAGATGCTAGCTTCTTTGTACATTGACTTTGGAGCCAGCTATATTACAAGGGGAGAACAATTTATCTTAAATGGTTACGTTGACCTAGGAGTGCTGACTGCTACGCCTGTATGGAAACCATGCCCGGATTACCCATAAAGCCAACGAGGTCATGGCCTAGGGGCGCAAGCCGGGGGGGGGAGGCACAGATCACGGACCAAAAACCCCCCAAAACTGGTCTGCGCCCCTCTTACCCCCTTTCTCATGCCCCTCCTCGCTCCTTCTCCCGGCAAAGTCTCTGCTCCGCCCCCCTCTGTCTCTCTCTCTCTCTCTCTCTCTCTCTCGTGCTCTCTCGCAAGACGCTGCTCGCATGCACGCACTCTCTCTCTCGTGTGCTCTTTCTCTCTCTCGCTCTCTCGTGCTCTCTCTCTCGTGCGCACCTTTGGAGCAAGTTTGCACCCGCTGCGAACTCCCCAAGCCTCCCGACTCCCGAGACGACCTTCAGAGCACAGTGGAGCTTTCCAGCCAGTGGGAATGGGGACCTTGGAGGTGGCGGGAGGTTGGCTTAAAGGGGGCGTAATTCCAAACTGTGGCCTAGGGCGCAAAAAAGTGTTAATCCGAGCCTAATGGAAACTAGAGATTGTGACACAGAAGGCACAAGACCTGTGCACTGGGAGCCCCCAATTGAGAAGCCAACAAATATAATTGACTTTTACCAGTAGAATTCCCCACCTTCTCTGCAATGACCCTGGGAAGAGAATTCCAAGCAACTGGATGAGACTCAAAAACCACATTTTGTCTTGGATTTTTTAAAAAATGAAAACTCCATACTTTCACAAAGCAGGAACACAGGATTTCCAAGATATCTCATTATGTAGATATATATGCAAATGCAGCTATCCCTAGATCCGCAATAGACTTAAATCCAAAAACACTTCTAGTCCCAAACATATCAGAGAAGGGTTATATATATATCAAGCTAAATTTATTCTCATTCAGGAGATATTTTAAAAATCTCATTTAAGGGTATACATAGGGTGCTATGGAATAATAACAATAACAAATTGTGAGCCAATTTGGGACACAAATCAGCTCACAATTTTTTTTAAAAAAAGATTACAATTAAAACGTAGAAAAACTGAACACTAAATTAAAAATAAACTACACAATGTCATACATAGGAAAATATGTAACTCAATTTTTATTCCTGGGTTATAAATGCCATTCCCTAATTGGCTCTATCATAAAAACATCTGCCTATGTATGTGGCACAGTGGGTTAAAGCACTGAGCTGCTGAGCTTGTTGACCGAAAGGTTGCAGGTTCAATTCTAGGTGTGTTTTAATGTATTTTAATTTTAACTGTTGTTTACTATGTATTGTGTGGCATCGAATTGTTGCCGTCTGTTAGGCCGCACTGAGTCCCCCTTCGGGGGTTGAGAAGAAGAAGTATAAACACTGGAAATAAATAAATTCCGGGGAGTGACGTGAGCTTTCGCGGTCAGCCTCAGCTTCTGCCAATCTAGCAGTTTGAAAACATGTAAATGTGAGTAGATCAATAGGTACCGCCTTGGCGGGAAGGTAATGGCGCTCCATGCAGTCATGCTGGCTACATGACCTTGGAGTTGTCTATGGCTCTTTGGCTTAGAAATGGAGATGAGTACCACACCCCTGAGTCGGAAACGACTGGACTTAATGCCAGGGGAAAACTTTTACATTTGCCTAATATTTTATATTAAAGCGGAATTGATGCTTTTAGCAGGAGTACTGTCAGGAGAGAGTGATGCACAGCAAAGGTTTCAGAGTAGCTGGCCTTAGAATAGCGAGGCAGCTCGCCAAAAGCCGACGGGGATAATCAGCCCTGATTGGTAGAAAGGCACAAGCAGTGATTTGCCAAGAGAACATCATGTGCCTCTAGGTAAAAAGCGGCCTGATTGGCCCATAGTCTACCATGCTGCGTTGTTTACATAGTATCTGAATGGTTGAACTGTTGCAAATGAAGCTGTTCCTGTGGCTGGCACAGGAATTGGCTGTAGAAATGTTGCGATTTAAGAACATCTTGCCCATATGAGATAACATAGAAGAATAAAATACTGCGCCAAGTTTATTAGCAAATGAGAATGTAGTGCTGAACAATGCTTTGTTTAACTGGGTAAAAGAAATGGGTTCATGTGTACCAGCCAATTGCGAGTTGTCAGATGGGCGGGATCAAGCTTCTGCCCATTGAATGTATAAAACCTAAGTGTTGCGTTTGATCGAGGCTCTGCCATTTTGGCAGCTTTTATGCTAGGCAGACTCCGTCATGATGTAACCAATGATTGACTTCATTTGGACCAGTTCAAGTTGTCTACGGTTCTGTGCCCTTAGAAATGGAGATGAGAGTTACACCCCTATTTGCCTTGGGAGTTCTGGGACTCCTGATTTGCCTAATATTTTATATTCATATTGTATATTCTCAGATACTCAACATGTAGAGAAAGGTTTGTAAATATTTTGCATCAGTTTGGTGGCGCAGTGGGTTTGACCGCTGAGCTGCTGAACTTACTAACCGAAAGGTTGCAGGTTTGAATCCAGGGAGTGGCATGAGCTCCCGCTGTTAGTCCCAACTCCTGCCAACCTAGCAGTTCGAAAGCATGCAAAAAATCTGAGATCAATAGGTACCGCTCTGGTGGGAAGGTAACAGCACTCCATACAGTCATGCCGGCCACATAACCTTGGATGTGTCTAAGGACAACACCGGCTCTTTGGCTTAGAAATGGAGATGAGCACCACCCCCCAGAGTCAGACACAACTAGACTTAAAGTCAGGGGGAAATCTTTACCTTTACCTGTAAATAAAGGTACATTTAATTACAATTTTCCCTACATATGGTGGCTTTTGAGACAATCCTGTATTTAGAAGATTTAAAACAAATTCAGCCAAGGAACCCAAAAGTTCTTCTTGTGCTTTAAAAATGTAGGGCTCCCATGGGGTAAACAAGTCTCGGTGGTGTGCTGCGGCTCTTCCGAAGAGGGCCAGCGGTAGAGCGAGGAAGTGCCCTGAAGTGAGGGCAGATTCGCCCTTAAGAAAGAAGGCGGCCGCAGCGTCCCGCTCAGAAGTTGCGCAACGTCCCCCCCTCCTTTGTTACAGTTGGCTTCGGAAGCGGAGGCCGTGTCGTCACGGCTTCAGTCGGGCAGCGCAGCGCAGCCAATCAGAACGGCGGGAGGCCTTCGGCTGTGAGGATTCAAACTTGAAAGCGGCCGTTTTCTGCCAGAGTCGTTGCCGTTGGCGAGAGCGGGGGCGGCGCGCGCCGGACGGAGAAGGGAGAGCGCGCGAGCCCTTCTTCTCGCTCAGACCCAGGCCGGGGAAGCCGAGGGGCAAGGCATCGCTTGGAGTTGCTCTCGGAAAGAAAAGAAAGGGGGCCATATACCGTGCCTCTTGTGTCGGGGGGTCGTGTGACTACATTACATTTGACGACGAAGGGGGAGAAAACCAGCCCCAGGTAATGAATTTGCGAGGAAGAGCGCCTTGACGTGGCCTTGTATTGTTCAGTGTGGGCCTCCAGGTGATGGGAGACTGTTACCTCTATTATCCCATATGCTGACTACAGTGGATGAGGCTTTGGAGTCCTGAATAGGATAAATACTTCCAGGATCATGGATGGGGTTTCCACTTGAATAAGGGACAGGCACCTAAAAATAGGGAATTTTTCACAAAAATAAGGGATACTTCATAAAAACTTGAAAATCATCAATTGATTATATCAAAAAGTGGCAACCCTAATCATGGAATATAATATAATATATTCCATATATATATATATATATATATATATATATATATATATATCGGCATTACTTTGCGAACGAAGATTCTTAGGAAGGATTAATCCCAAGCATTTTACAAGCGCGTTGATGACTATAAAGGCCAATCTGAGATAGGCAAGTTCGGTTGCAGAAAGCACAGCAGAAAGTCTCCTTGGGTGATGTTGTTTCCAAGTTGCGGTTTTTTCTGCATTATCGTTTCTCTTCGAGACCCATTCGGCGTGTCTTCTCGAAAGAAGCCGCAGCATTGTGGATAGTGTGTCTCCATGCCTCCCGATGTGAGGCCAGGGTGGACCATTGTTGGTGATCAATCTGGCCGAGCCTGAGATGTTGTTTCAGGGAATCCTTATATCTCTTTTTGGGGGCATCTCTCTTGCGCTGACCCGTGGCGAGTTCACCATAGAGTAGTATCTTTGGGAGACGGTGGCCCTCCATCTTAGAGACGTGCCCTGCCCAGCGCAGCTGTGTTCTCAATAGCATGGCCTCAATGCTGGTGATCCCTGCTTGCTCAAGGGCAGCAGCATTAGTCACATAGTCGGTCCAGTGTATATTTAGGATTGTGCGAAGACGACGCTGATGAAAGCGTTTGAGGAGTCATAGGTGTTGGCGATAGGTGACCCATGCTTCAGACCCATAGAGGAGAATAGATAGTATTTTAGCTCTGAATATATATATATATATATATATATATATATATATATATTCATTTTTGCTTGATGAGCATCAGTGTTCAGTGGCTTGTGCCATCATCATCCAGGCCTCATACTGCTTCCAGGATTTCCTGTGTGGTAATCTGCACAACGAAACAATTCTCTTCAGTACCAGTTTGAAACTGTATTACATCCTCAGTGTAGATGAGGCCTTGGATGCTATTGCAGACTCGCGTGGCCACTTCCTTGAATATGAATGCCTTTGTGTGTGAATTCTTCTAACAGGGTAGGTGCAGGTATGAAATAATAACTATTCTTTGTCTCATGGCAACAAGTGTTCCTGCTGCTTTTCTAATCTTTGTAGCTTTCCATCACATATTTTACAGGGGGAAGAAACAGCAAGGAGAAGAAAGTGAAAATGAGGATCAATAGATGTCCTGTGGAATATGCTTTCATCTTAAGTTTATATTTAATAGAGAATGAAATGTTAAAGAGAAGACTGCAGGCTGTACAAAAATGATTAGTTTTGAGTTTGTATAGTGAAGTAGAATTTTGTAGATGTTTTAGATGACTTGGGGGTCAGCAAAGGGGGGGGAAGGGTGGTGTCATTTAAAAGAGCAAGTAGTGAAACTGAAAGAGCAAAGCAATATATTTTACAGCATCAAAGTGGGATGATAAAGAAACAGGCAATCTCTCTTGGCACTGAGTTCTTAAGATTTTTAAACTTTTCCAGACACTTGTGGCTAATATTTTCCTCTTTACTTTTGAACTAACACAAAAGACCTTGTTCTTGCCATGGGACACAGCAAATCTGCACAACAGCCCCCTGTTTACTCTTCTAACCAGCAATAAATCATTGCATTATTGGCAAAGCTTTCTGCAGTCTGGCCATCTGCATTTTTGCAATATTGCCCATAGAGATGTGACTTGATGAGAGTAGTGTCTGGATATAGGTAGAAGGAGTCATGATAATGCCAAGTCTTTCAGCCACTTGAGCAGGATCCATGTTAGTGATTTTAGCCAAGAGTAAAAGTGTCTGAATAATGAATAACTTGGCAAGGCAGACAGAATTTGGTCTAAGAAATATCACTAGTATTCAAGTGGAAATATCAGAGATATAGCAAGATTGTGGGACAGAATGCAAGGAGAAAGGCTTGGGGGGATGTTTTGCCATTACTGTTTGCATAGTAATGAATGTTTTCATGTGTTAAGAGCTCATACATAGATTAAGAGGGAGGGGATATCAGAAAGTTCTTCCTCTGGTCTTGATGGAATCCAGAAGAAGAACTTTCCTTTGAAAAGCTGACTAAGCAATTAGACAGGAAGAGAATTTATAAATCTAGATCATGAGAGGAAATCAAGCACAAGTGTTCAATTAATTGTTTAAACAGCATCAGCACAGTCAAAAGACATGTAGAGGTTTTTGTATTTGGCAGCAAAGTGATCATTAGTCATTCTGGTGAAGCCAGTTTCAGAGGAATAAAAAAGGATGCATTTAGAGTTTGTGGGAAGGGGTGATTAGAAGAGAGTTATGACAAATGTTACACGTTAGGAATGTGGCCATCCAGAGGAAGCGAAATGACAATAGGGGGAGGATGATTCAAGGCAGTTTATTTCTTCGAGTCTTCTTTGGAAGAATAGAGAAAAAATGGCATGTTTGAAGGTAATAGGGAAAGAACCAGTGAAGAGTAGAAATAAATGATTACAAGACTGCAAAAGGTACATGGAGGTGTGCTGGCAAAAACACTGTAGATAGATTACATGGTAGAATGACTGGAAGATTCCCCTGTCCTCCAGCATAATTGTAATTACTCTTTTATTTACCCCAGCACCAGGTTCTTTGCCTGAGGACAGCAGCTGCCCTGCTTGTCTCAATTCCTTTTATGAACTGATAACACCTTTTTCTGAGTCTTTAGGAGATTCATTCTTTCAATCCTTATCTTACCATTGTCTGGGCCTCCAAGGCAGTAGGAATCTGCAAATTTCAAACATGATTGCCTCTGAACAGATACCTTTTGCATTATCGTGAAATACTAAGACATTATAATGATGACCAAATCCGCATTATTTTATACGTTAGGATATATGAGGGTCACTATGAGAAGTTTCTGGAAAAGTTTACAATGCCCGAAATCAAGCATGATCTGATTTAGTATGTTTATTCAATATGTAGAGTAAATAAATGTAAGAAGATACTTCAAGTTAATATTACATTCAATAAGTATGTGAAATGAAATTATTGTTTGATTGGAAAGGAAGCAAGTAAGACACAATCTTAAACTTCAAGAAAGGAAGAGTCATTTGTTATCTTAATCCTTCCACTCTACCATGGAGGTCTTCTGTGAACAGTGTGGGAAAACTGCATCCAAAATGTTTTTACTTATGATAACTCCATCAATGAAAGACTTCCCAAATCAGCTAATGTTTCAGAATCAGACCTGGAATGCGGCTTTTCTTTTTTCCTTCACTGGCATTGCCTTTGTAGTGGGGTCTGTCTTCTCATAATATGGGCAATGTACGACAGTGTTGACATATTGGCTTTTAGGGACATGTTAAGCTTGATTTATTTTAGGATCTGCTCATTTGAGATTTTTAGCAGTTCATGCATGTTATCTAAAAATCATATCCATGCATGGTATCTAAGAACATTTCTAAGTACAGCATTTGATTTTCTTCCTATCAGCATTCTTGAAAATCTGACCATTTAATGCTGCTTCAAACCAGTATTGAAGAAAATGATTTCACTGTGCAGATGATTACATAGGAAATCTGGGAAACTGTTTGAGTCACAGGTGGTGATTATTCAAACCACAGAGCACGGGTGCACATTTAGGGCTGTCTTTCG
The DNA here is from genome assembly GCA_030556195.1 of Anolis apletophallus. NCBI lineage: Eukaryota > Metazoa > Chordata > Lepidosauria > Squamata > Anolidae > Anolis > Anolis apletophallus. The sequence goes on along the minus strand of JARBWK010000001.1, from coordinate 134,929,593 downwards.
TGTGCTTTTTTGGCAGTTTGTTGTTTAGCCATAACCATTCAAGGCTAGCTTTGAACTGCATACATTTTGCTCTGTGATTGAGTTCTTTTTGAAGAAGGCTAAGAAATGTCAGGCATCTATTAATCAAGTCCCTTTAGATTTGATTCTGCTACATCAAATGTTTATTTTTGTAGAAAGCCATTGATTGAACATAGGAAGCTAGCACATAAAGTTTAATCTTTCTATCTGGGGATTAGAAATGTTATATGCTTGTTCTTGAAATGATGGTGACTATGAAGTAGTTTTGCTACAGACTGATGGAGTTTCCTTTCGATTAGTGCTACTAAAGTGATAGTCCTGGACTAGTGCCCATCTAAGAGGCATCAGTCGCTGGCCTGCAGTGAGTTTCTAGAAATTTTTTTTGTTACCAATGGCAATACGCTAGAATACTGGTATTTTCATGGCATATTAGGAAAAAATGTTTCTTACACCTCAGGTAGCTTGAGAAGCACTGCAATAAATTAATACAGTAATGCCTTGACTTACGAGTTTGATTTGTTCTGTGTCTGAGCTCTTAACTCAAATGGCTCTTATGTCAAATCAAATTTCCCATTGAAATGCTATTAATCTGTTCTAGCCCCCCAAAACCACACCAATTTGGTTTGTTATGTGTTTTGATATAAGAAAAATGTACTTTATAAATAACAAATAATGTATAAACATTAATACATAATAAAAGAATATAAAGACATAATTCCTTATTAACATTATTTTGACTAGAATTGTTCCTCTCTGCTTCAAACGCTCCAAAGTAAATTCTAGTATCTGTCAGTTGATTTAGTGCCACCTTAATAAGCTTCAAGGGATGTTCTTGAATCCTAATAGGCACTTGGTTCAATGCCTTGACTTCATAATTCATTTTCAAGGAAGGAAAGCTCTCTTGGGATTGGAGGAGGGGGGAGAATTGCAAGGTTATAAGCCAAAAAGATATGTTTTATTCTCCTGCTATGAGGGGAAACTTCAGTAAAATTATTCTGCAAATATCAATTGGAATGACAGGTATCTATTTACTTGCCTATTTTAATCAGGATAGAAGTTTACGAATGATAGACTCCTGGCCCCTCAGCTTTTCTACAATCTCCCAAAGCCTTGGGATTGCAGAAATATTGGCAAGGACAAGAGCAAGAAGCTTTCCTGTCTGCTCCCTTAAAGCCCTGTTTAAGATGGTGGCTAGTGTACTCGCACTAGCTCTTAACTCAAATCTCGTCTAGCATATTAAAGCAAAAAAAAAATCTACTGAGCATGGCTCATATCTCAAAAAATCATAAGTTGATTCGCTTGTAAATCAAGATTTCACTGTATATTATGTTTGTTGTAATATGATATAAGGAGCATATAATTCTAATTTTTTCTAAAACAAGGTCCTCCAGATGGGGTTAGAATGTCTATAATCCAGCCAGAATAGCCTATGGCCATTTTGTCTGAATGTTATACTTGTCCAGGGAGGACAAGTCTGGACATTTTAGTCTTAAGTTTGGAGAAGTCTGCTATGCAAAAGTTATCTACTTTTTGTGGTCTATCAGAAGCTATGCAATATTTGTGTAGTATTCCATGTACCTAATTTAGGCTACATCCATACCTGGGGTCCTCAAACATTTCAAGCAACTGTTCACTGTTAGGGGTTGTGGAGTGACTATAGGTTGTAAAAAAATATGAACAAATTCCTATGCACACTTCACATATGTATCTTCATTGTAGTGCAAAAAAACCATGTAAGAACAATCCAATATTTAAAATGAACAATTAATCAACATAAACTCAAACTTATAGTATTTCAGTAGTGGGCCTGCTTTTGGCTGATGAAATAGCCAAGATAATTAGGATTCTTGTTGTGTGCCTTCAAGTCGGTTCAGAGTTAGGGCGACTCCAAGTGTAAAGTTTAAGGTGGGGCCGGTAATTGACATGTGTACATGACCAGAGTGCTTTAAATTCCGAAATGGTTTATGACTCCACAAAGGAGTAGAACATCTGCATTCTTATAGCAGCTCAACTAGAATTAGACTCTGTAAATTCTTTGTGTTTTTGTTTAAGTGTGATCATTGCCTACAAGTCTGTACAAGACTGAGAAAGGGTGAAACTTTTGATGAAGCTGATAGTTTTCTTGCCTCATCTGTGACATTTTGTTCTCTTAACTTTTCATTCTGTAAGTCAATGAAAACCTTTGAAAAGCATGCTTTCAGAAGTATAATATTTTATTAAGTTACCCTATCAAAAGAGTGCATTCATTGTTTTTAAGAATGACATTCCATTTCCAAATTGAAATTATTTTCAGAGGTTTTCTATTTTTTTTATAAATATAGACTGGTAAGGATTTAAAGTATTTATTTGTGATACTGCGCTCTGGCAGCACAATAGGTTAAACCGCTAAACTGCAGAATTTGCTGATCCGAAGGTTGGCAATTCAAATCCACAGATGGGGTGAGCTCCCATTGTTAGCCCCAGATTCTGTCAACCTAGCAGTTTGAAAACATGCAAATGTGACTAGATCAATAGGTACAACTTTGGCGGGAAGGTAACGGTGCTCCATGCATCTATGGATAATGCTGGTTCTTCAGCTTAGAAATATAGATGTACACACACACACACACACACAGGCAACAAAGATGTCAGCAGGGGAGAGGCTGACTACCCACGAAAGATTACTACTACCACTTCAGTGTTAGGTTATTATATATGGTTTTCTGTTCGTGAACAGATGGTGATTACTGGATGGCATATGTTCTGTATCAGAAACTAGAGCTGATGTAGACTATCCAATGCAATTTTCTGAATCAACACCCCAAATAACCAAATCTAAAGTTCACCAAAAACTGATTCATAACCCTTTCGGTACTAATGTTGGAGAGTGGTCCCTGGTCAAGTTGTCCCTGGTTAAAAAAGGTTAGGCACTACTGTTGTAAACTATAGGTAAACAACTGTTCTGTAAGTTATGGATGTATTTCAAGGTTTTAACCTAGATAAGGATGTGTTATCTTGACAGTGTTTTTAGGAGAAATACACATTTTCTTGGGGGGGGGGGGGGGTTACTTCGATATTATTGAGTTTCTTCAGTTTTATGTAGAGTATTTCTTGTGCTGGTACATAACTGTCGTATCTACTTTTACATAAATTTGCAAATATGTATAGAAATATTATAAAGGAAGGAAGGATTACAGTAATTTGATGCTTCCACTCATTCTAAAGAAACAGCTGTGTCTCCTTATCAGTCCATTGCAAAAATTTGAAAATTCAGCCTATATTTCCAGCTGCTGGCAATTCTCTGTAGCCTTCTCTGAAGCTGGTATTGTGTATGCAGTACCTAATAGCCATCAAATACCATCAATGCTCCTTTTAAGCAAAACTCTGTAATCACCAATGCCCATTAAATGAACAACTTTAGCAATTAGCTGTATAAAAGCTTAGCACACAGGTGATTTCTCACTTGACATAATTACATCCCCATTGGACTGGGAACTATTTCTTCTTTCTGTAATGTGGAAACGCTATAGACAAATATACTTGATCTCTATGGCATACAATTACAACTGAAAGGAAATTGTCAAAATAGGCTTTCTTTAGACTTTTTTTTACATGCTTATCAACATTTTCCAGAGGCAGATTTGCTATGAGTAAAGTAGGAGTGGTGAAAGTGTCTGTGGTCCATTGAAGTGTCTGCTTAGCCTCAGACCTTTGTAGCTTGTAGAACTTCTAGCCCTGACAAGTTTTTGGTAGGTTGGTACTAATGGAAGCAGGAAAGGTGTACATGGGACAGTCAAAAGACAATAGCCAGTCTTATAATTAAGGTATCTGAAGTTGCCTGAAATAAACTTTGAACATTTGAGCAGTATTGTTTATTACCTAGTGCTAAGAATGTATTCAAAGTGTAATGTTAAGGTTTTTGTCTCATGCATAATGTTCTGTTGCAATTGGGGGGTGGGGTTAATAGTGACTTAGCATGAGCTTATCACATTAAAATATAATTGTGCAGTTTTGTTTGAGTCAGGAAAAGTGGAAATGCTTTCAAAAAGCAGCTTTCCCTGCTGAGATGAAAACAGGATTGTTTGCTTCTTTTCGTTTCTGTTTCCAGTGATTATTTATATTGCAGCTCCTGGTATAAATTTGTAAGATTGTTAACCATTGGGTTGGGGCAGGGGACGCTGGGGGGAACTGACAGTTGACATGGAGGGGTTCACATGAGACTGTGCAGGGCTCTCTTGTCAGGAGAGAGGCTGCCTGTGGTGTCCTCCTGCCAAGAGGAGGGTGTGATATGAGTCTGCATAGGGCTCTCAGGAGAGCCCTGTGCAGCTGTGTGTCACACTCCTCTGGGCAGGAGGATGTGACTGCCCACCACATCTTGCCAAGAGGAGGGTTTGGCACTCGGCTGGCTCCGGGGTGGGAGGAAAGAGCCCAAGGGCCCGCATCCAACTCACAGGCCTGGGTTTGCCCATACCTGATGTACATACACACAAATATATTTACATCCTACTGCTATGCTATGCCTTGTGTCATAATTACAATTTAAGGGAAATGAGACAGAGTTGCAATTCTGTGTCTCGGAGTTACCAATCTGCCCCTTCCACTTTACAAAAGACTATATGCCAATGAAAAGATAAGAACTGTAAACATTTAGACTGCTTTTATTGTATTTTATTAAGGGTACCATTTGCAGAGAAAACATTTTATTGTGCATCTTCAGTACATTGTTGTAAAAAATTCCATAAAATTATTTAATCTATGTGTTGCATTTTGTCTTGTCCTTCATTTCACTATCCTGAGAAATTGTGATTCAGTCCATATAACCTTACAAACTTTATTGTTGATAATGCGATTTCCCAAATTCGAATCCAACATTAACCACTACTCCATGTTGTATTTTAAAAGTAGCATACTGGAGTTGCCTGTCAGAATTCACAACTTGTTCTTCAGCCATCCCCAGACCACATAGAGCAAAATTCTCTAGTAGTGCTGCAGGTAAAAGTGTGTGGAGTAGAAATGAAGGACAAAAAAAGCCTCTGCATAGAGTCTTTTGAAACATCTGAAACTTTCCAGGCAAAATAGATAATAAAACCTGCTTGGTCAGTGTACTTTTTTTGAATTAGACACTTCAAACGTTTTGGTGTGGCCTTCTAGCTGTGAAGGTGGTATGTTGTTTGCAGGAAAATAGTACAACCAGCTTCTGCTTGGTCATAATTTATTAGCCATAGTTCCATTAACTTTTGAAGCTACGTGAGATTGAAGAAGCAATTTCTGCACTGCTGAACTAGCATTTTCTGCCTTAATTTCCACTATGATGTCACTGGCTTTTGATTCTTAGAAAATGTGCTGACCATGTCATGAGTTTTTAAAAGCTTTGAAAATAAACTTCTATGTCCATATAAGTCTAAAGATACTACAAAAATATATCATCTTATATTTTGTTGAATATTTCATATTTTGCAAAGTCCAGATTTTTTTTGAAGAAAGACATTATTTGTACTCTAGTTTTGGTGGACTGGTTTGAATCATGATGATTTAAACAATTAGGAAAGAATGTCTGAAACAGGAATCTCCCTTGCAAAGCTTTTGATGTGCACAGAGGAATAAAGGCTTGTCCGTTTTAGTTGATTAATTTGCCTTGTATTTTTCCTAATTTCCTACCAATTTTGCTATAGGGTAAGGCTACTCAAAGTAGTAGTTCTTTGGCTGATGCTGGTCCATAAGCTAGTGGCTGCTGTACCATGGTGAATGTTCATGAAAGAAAGAAACACTTGTAGCCATTGAGCATAAATAGGGTATCAGTCCCTGACACTTGTGTGGGAATTGTCCATCCCCCTCTCAGAAGTATTGCTCTAGATAGAGTTTGGACCCTGAAGTTAAGTGCTTCCCTCTATTGCCAAAACATCTGATTTCCATTCAACAGCTTTGCTGTTCGCATGCCCAATCCAGCAAAGAGAGTTGATGCAATTTTGATAGAACAAAGTATGTCAGTTCTTCCAAAAGCGACTATTTAAGACAGAAGTCATTTGTATTAATCCAATGGCCTCTATCTATTCCACATGCTTTTCCTTGATTTTCAGTGTGATGGTACTGCTGAAGTCCAGAGCACATCCTGTAGAACACTGGTTCTTAACCTTTTATTTATTAGGGACCTCCTTTAAATATCGTCTGTTGCTGCAGAATCTCAGGACTTAACTCAAGATCTAAAACCCTAAAGTACATACAATCTTTATGTAAATGGCTCATCAAGGGGCAAGGGAGAGATTGAAATGGAGATTTGGAGGGGACTATTCCCTTGAACTGCAGTTTCAGAGCACCACCCATGATGTTTTATGAGCTCTTCTTCCTCTGCTGTTGTGTGTCCCTCTTTTTCAAACACTTTAACTTACAATGGATCTCTAATTCAGTTTTGCTTGCATCCCAGGAACAGGAAAATAACCCCAGAAACTATGTAGCAAAATTTCAGATGTTGTGCAATAAATGATGTATCCTCCTCGCACAACTCTTCATTGTTGGAAATATCTCATAGTTTCAGTTCAATACGTGATAATGTCATAATTCCAGCTTTTTTCATCTGTACTTCAATCTTATCTTCAGCTTGAATAACTAACTTTTTCTCCTTGAAGATTTAAATGGAGTCTATACCTGACAGATATGTTAATTTTACTAAACAAGAAAATCTTTCAAATGATTGCAGAGGTAAAATTGCTGCTCCATGATGAATAATCTTGTCTTTCATTCCCTAGAACAAGACAAAACTTGTGATATCCAACAAACTTCACAGTGTAGCAAAGTTGATAACATCACTGTCCACATCTTTGCAAAGTTGCTCAGAAAGTCTTACGTTCAGTTATTTACTTTTTGTAAATGGCAATTTCTATTGATTCATTTAATGTCAGTTTTCATTTTTCTAGTATCTTCTTGGCAACTAAAACTTCCCTATATATGCCAGCAGTGGCATCAAGACACAGACAATATGATTTCCTTAATCTGTGCTACAAATCCAGCAATGCTTCCAGACAGTGCTAATTTTAAGGCATTTCAACCAATCCATGTCATGTTATAAATTCATTCAAGCTGCTACTTTAGTTGTAATGTATATCAAGGAAGAGATGACCAATAAATCTTCAAATATATTATTCTTGCGCTCATATTTTATGAAACATAATAAGGTCACTCAGTTTGTTATGTCTATTTTTGTCCAGTTGCTGAGCAAAATAAAGGTACATGCAAATTCTTTTAATAACTGTTCCTAGATATTGGTTGAGAAATTGTTGATTCACTTCTTAAGTATGTCATTTGACAAAGTTAATGAGGAAAGATCCTTAGCATCATTTTTGTTGATCAATGCAGAACACATTATTTGTGTAGAAGGTAATATATTCAACAAGGCCAACATCTGCCTGCAAAGTTGCAAATAGACTGATACTTGCATGCTGGAACATCAGAACCATGCAAGATTCTGTAGATAGTGGACGTCCTGAGCGTCGTTCTGCTCTAATAGCTCATGAACTATCACAGCTTAATATTGACATCGCTGCTCTTAGTGAAGTTCATCTCCATGAGAAAGGCAGCCTTAAAGAACACGATGCCGGATACACACTCTACTGGTCTGGCAAACCCAAAACTGAAAAACATCTTTCAGGAGTAGGCTTTATGATTAAAAATTCCATTGCCTCTAAACTCGAAATGTTGCCGACAGGTTACTCTGAACGCATTATCTCCTTACGCCTCCCACATGCTGTTCTCTTCAGTATATATGCCCCACTATGCAAGCTGACCCTGTGGAGAAAGACAAATTCTACTCAGACCTACGCCACCTCATACAAAAGGTCCCTGCAGAAGATAAAATCATTATCCTTGGTGATTTCAATGCCAGAGTAGGAAAAAACTCTGAAGCCTAGAAAGGTGTATTAGGCAAGCACGGTGTTGGAAACTGTAATGATAATGGGCGCCTCCTGCTAGAGTTTTGTGCAGAACAGCAGCTGACTATTACAAATACTATCTTTCAGTAAAAAGATAGCTTGAAGACCATCTGGATGCATCCCTGATCCAAGCACTAACACCTCATTGTCTATGTTTTAGTGCGCCAGAGAAACATTTGTGATGTCCGTAATACTCGAGTGATGCCCAGTGCAGAATGTCAAACAGATCATCGCCTTGTAAGATGTAAACTAAATCTACACCTTAAGCTCAAACATAAGAGGGTGGCATCTTAAAGAGGAGACTCCAAGTCAATAATCTTCAACAGGCTGCTGTGAGTGACAACTTCCAGGCAAATCTGCAAACAAAACTTGAAGACCACCCTACAGATTATTTTCCTACAGCATTTTGGCAGCACATCAAAAACAGTATCTTGCAGTCTGCGGAAGAATCCCTAGGGTTCTCCTTCAAGAATAAACAAGACTGGTTTGGTGAAAACAACCAAGAGATCCAGGAACTGTTGGCAAATAAGAGAACTGCTCACCAGGCACACATTGCCCAGCCATCTTGCCATGTAAGAAAAGCAGCTTTCCATCTCGCATGTAGTAAACTCCAGCAAAACCTCCGAGACATGCAGAACAAGTAGTGGATCAATTTAGTAGAAAAGACACAACGTTGTGCAGATCTGGGTGATCACAGAGGTTTTTATGAACCTCTCAAAGCAGTGTTTGGACCTACTTATCAGGTCCAAAACCCCTTATACAGTACAGATGGTCAAACACTAATTACTGATAAAGTCTCCATCCTGAACCGATGGGCTGAATATTTTCAGAGTCTCTTCAATGCCAACCGAATAGTCCAACACATGATACAACAACCAATGAAAAATGAACTGGACACAGCTCCCACTCTGGAAGAGACCGTTGAGGCCATACAGCAGATGAAAAATGGCAAGGCAGCGGGGATCGATGAAATCCCACCTGAAGCTTGGAAACAGGGAAGTCATGTACTTCATGCTAAATTCCACAAGCTCCTTGTGTGTTGCTGGGAAAAAGGTGAATTGCCATCAGATCTCTGAGATGCAGTTATCACCCTGTATAAGAAAAAAAGGAACAAAATCCGATTGCTCAAACTATCCAGATATAACACTGTTCTCCATTGCTATAAAAATCCTTGCAAGGATACACCTGAACAGATTAGTTCCTGCTATTGCAGAAGAACTTCTTCCTGAAAGCCAATGCAGCTTCAGAGCTAATAGGAGCACGACAGATATGGTTTTTGCCCTTAGACAACTGCAAGAGAAATGTAGAGAGCAGAACAAAGGACTCTATGTAACATTTGTTGACCTCACCAAAGCCTTCGACACTGTGAGCAGAAAAGGTCTGTGGCAGATCCTGGAATGTCTAGGATGTCCCCCCAAATTCCTCAAAATTATTATTCTGTTACATGAGGGCCAGCACGGTCAAGTCAGATATGGCGATGCTCTCTCAGAGCCCTTTCTAATAACTAATGGAGTGAAACAAGGTTGTGTTCTTGCACCGAGCCTATTTACAATCTTCTTCAGCATGATGCCCCAAAGGGCTAAAGCAGACCTCAAAGAAGACAGCATATATATATACGCTATCTGTCATGCCCCAGCCTGACTCCATAGCCAAGCCAGATAGAAGCCATGTTAAATCCCAGTCACCAGCCCAGTCTGAGAGAAAACCTTTGCAGAGGCCTCCGAGTCAGCCAGCAGTCAAGGCCAGACGCAGCCTTCTTTCTTCCCAAACTGATGAGGAGCGCTGGAAAGGCAAAGCCTCACTTCCCCCCTCCTCTCCAGGTGCAGCCGCTAACGAGCTGACATATTTGCCTTCCTTGAGAGGCTTGGGAAAGTCAAGCACACAAACTGTCCCTGAGAAAGTATTACGCCGAAGTCAGCGCCTCTGAGACCAAAACATTGTTGGGCCTATTTAAGTTGGTCCCCGTTGGTGCTCGGCATCTTGCGCCAACGTTAAGCTTCAATTGCCAAGCTCCATGGAACTCAAGTTCAGGACCAGGCCGCAGCGCCTCCACATCACGGTACTCAAGTATCCAGCCAAGCCCTCGTTTGCCAAGGACTTATCCCGGATTTAAACCCATTGGGGTTTCAAGACTATTTCTTCATTTATTGGATCTTTAAACTCTTCAAGAACTATTGCGCTGCAATACTTGGATGCTGGGAGCATCAGTGGACTATATTTTTTATCTCTTTCCTTTTTTCTACCTATTCTAAATAGAGCATTTAATCACAGCTGCTTCGTGGTGGTTTACTGAGGGATCCTCCAGGTCTAGGCTGCAACACTATCGTACTGATGGTAGCTTGTTCAACTTACGCATCTGAGGGCTTGCACTAAGACTCTAAAGCAGGGGTGCTCATTAGGTAGCTCGAGAGCTACTAGTAGATCTTCGGCCCTCTTCCAGGTGATTTTTGGGCCTCACCAGCCGGATGGGGCGCTCCTACCATGCGCACGCACACACTGTGCGCACGCACGGTCCTGCTGCTGGCTTCCGCTCTCGCGGTGCTTCTTTTGCCTGCGGGGCATTGCAGGAAGAAGGAAGCACGAGGCGGGGCCTCTGGAGGGAGCGCCCTGTCCCTCTCTCGTCCAGAAGCAGCGGTGCAGCTTCCATTGCTGGCGAGACAGGCAGGGCGGAGCGCTCCCTGTGGATGCCCTGCCTCATGCTTTCTCCTTCCTGCAATGCCCCGCTGTAGCACAGCAGTTCTAGTTTGTGCCTGGGGGGCAGGGGCCAGGACCGGGGGTCCCATTGGCATTGGGGCCTGCAGCAGCAGAGCTAGATTCTGAAGAGGATTTAGAAGGGTTAGCAGAAGGAGAGTTTACCATCACTGGGCCTCCTACGCCCACCCAAAGCTTGGCATGGGAGGAAGGTTGGCTTGACCCTTACGACGAGACAGATAACCAGGTGCAAATGGAAAGCAGTGATAGCGAAACTTATGAACAGCCAGGGGGGAGAGGTTCACAGGATCCTGTGAGTGAAAACATGGAAGAGAGCGGCTGGGAAGAATCTAGGGAGGAGAGCTCTCATGGAGATAGAGACCCAGGTGCTGGGAGGCAAGGCTGAACCTTTGATAGGAGACGAAGCATTGAGACTAGCAGGAGGGGATGGTACCACAGCCTAGACAGGCCGAGGTCTGTCAGCAGAGATTGGAGACGACGAAGCCTAGAGCGTCGGGGACCTCGGCCGAAAGATTAAGTATAGGATCCGTGGGAACGAATCCTCAGTACTTCGGCCACGTCTCTTCTGAGTAGACGTGAAGCGAAGCTGGTCCACGGAGCTAAGTTGGCTAGTGGCCTACTAAGTCTTGCCTTGCATCGTATGCCTTGCCTTGTTCCTGAATCCGCCTTGCTGTGCGGAGCTTTGCCAAGTCTTTTGGATTATTTACCAAGCTGCTTTGGACAATTGATTGCTTTCTGCCTTTGGAATTGCTTTTGCTATTTTTATGGACAATATTCCTTTTGAACTGTTTTTATATTCAATAAAGTAGTTAGCCTTCAGTTCGTCTCTGTGTGTGTGATTAAGGGGCCGGTCAAGTCCGTGCATCGTGACACCCGCAGGCGGAAGAAGCGCTGCGCAGGCAGAAAACAGCAGCAGGAGCACGCACAGCGGCGGGGGCAGGTAGATCTTTTGGACTTGGTTGCTTTAAGAGTAGCTCGCATTCTGAAAAAGTGTGAGCACCCCTGCTCTAAATTATCTAGTCCGTGAGCTGCCTTTTGCTGATGATGCTGCCCTTGTTGTCCATACAGAAGCAGCTCTGCAGCACCTAACATCCTGCTTTGCAAGAGCTGTTTGGGCTGAAGTCAGCCTAAAGAAAATGCAAGTTCTCTACCAGCCCGCACCACAGGAAGAACACCATCATTCCCACATCAGCATAGACAAATCTGTGCTTAAGTGTGTTCAGCAGTTCACCTACCTGGGAAGCATCATCGCTTCAGACGCCAAGATTGATAAAGAGATAGATCACAGATTATCAAAGGCATATAGTGCATTCGGAAGGCTTCACAAAAGAGTCTGGAGCAACAAGCACCTGAGGCAAAGCACAAAAATCAGTGTGTACAGAGCTATCATACTGTCTATTCTCCTTTATGGATCTGAAACATGGGTCACCTATCGCCAACACCTACGACTTCTCGAACGCTTTCATCGGTGCTGTCTTCGCACAATCATAAATATACACTGGACCGACTATGTGACAAATGTTGCTGTCCTTGAGCAAGCAGGGATCACCAGCATTGAGTCCATTGTATTGAAAACATAGCTGCGCTGGGCAGGGCACGTCTGTAGGATTGAGGACCACTGCCTTCCAAAGATACTACTCAATGGTAGTATACTACTCAAGAGACGCACCCAAAAAAGAGATATAAGGACTCCCTGAAACAGCATCTCAGGTTCGGCCACATTGATCACCAAAAATGGTCCACCCCGGCCTCACATCCGGGGGCATGGAGACGCACAATCCACAATGCTGCGGCCTCTTTCAAGAAGACACGCTGAATGGGTCTCGACAACGCAGAAAGAACCGCAACTTGGAAACAACATCACCCAAGGAGACTTTCTGCTGTGCTTTCTTCAACCAAACTTGCCTATCTCAGATTGGCCTTTTTAGTCATCAACGCACTTGTAAAAAGGGTAGGATGAGTCCTTCCTAAGAATCTTCGTTCGCAAAGTAATGCCGAGAGAGAGAGAATATATTCAACTATTGTATACAATTTCCTAGGTCTTGGTATTAGTTGTGAACTTCAAATGAGGCTCTGACCATTTTCTTGGTATAAATAACAATCTTTTTTTAAAAAAATTCATACTTTCCCAAAGCTCCTGCTCTTTTGCGGAAAAAATCAGTGTTCTTTCTAGCGTATTCTTTATGTTTAATCTTGAATGTCTTTGTAATTGTGATGTTTTCATGGTCTTATTGAACAATACGTATAGCATAACGCACTGTGGTAGTTGGTTGTCTTCTAGACCCGTACATGTAAAGACAATCGACAGATCACTGCTATAATGGCAACACTTCTTAAGATGGCTGGAAGAAGCTGCATTTTGCAATGGCTGGTTGGACCTGTATGTTGCCATTGAATCCTCTCCTGCCACAAACTTGCAGATAGCAGCAGGAGAAAAATCTTTCTTCCCCCTCTGGTACCATTGAGGTTGGAGTGGATGGTAATGTGTAAGTCCAGGCAGCCAATCAGCCTTTGTTTTGTCTTCTGTCACATGGCCATTGTAGTGGGGAGAGCAGCCTTCATGCCTCTGCAGACTCCCTGTAAGGTCGTCATGATCCCTATGAACTGAAGGTTAAGAACTCCTGAGCATTTGAACAAGAGGATCTTGAGTGATTTGGCCATGCTTTTGCAAGATCTAGTTTTTCAATCAGGTTGTATATGCCTAGAAGCTAAACAGGAAAAACTTCTATGTGTGATAGTTTTAGTGTTTCCCCACACCTCCGAAACCCCGGGCTTTCCCAAGGGTGTCTGAATGCCATCCCAGTAACTATTGGGATGGCATCCAGCCACCCTGAAGCCCCCTCCCCAAAACAAACCTTAAACCTTTTTTTAAAAACCTCAGTGTGCCGCTATTAGGGTGATCCTTCAGTCCTGGTACAAAGATACCTCCTCCCACTCCACTCTCCTGGCGCATCATTTCTTCATGCTAGGAGGCCTGAAGGACCACCTTAATGGCAGCCTAGTAAAGTTTTTTTTAATGTTGTAAGGGCTTATTTTGGAGGAGGGGATGGGTACCCTCTCAGTTTTTCGGACTCATGGAGCCTGAAAAACCAAGATGGCTGTGTGGATTGGAACTGAGGATCGTGTGACACGGTCCCCAGGCCCAGTCCACATAGAGCCCACACTTGGTAAGATCCGGGTCTTGCCAAGTGTCTAATTTGGGAAATCCTGCTTTGTTCTGATTTAATTCGGTTTTACCGCATGCGTTGTTTGGACGCCTCCAGTAAAACTGAGACAGGTCTTTTTTAAAGGCTTGTCTGGATGGACCCTCATCAAGAATGGTATACAACACCATCTTACCCTCATGTTGAACGTCAGCTAACAATTTGTGAAATAAAGTGGACATTTGGGAAACATTAAATGTACAGATGTAAGGGCTCCTATGCCTCCTTTTTTGATTGATTTGAGTTGTTAGTGTTTGCTTGCTTTGATTTCACTGTTGTACTTTTGCTGCATTAGTTTTTGTCTCTCAAGGCTAGACCTGTAACTTAGGGAGATCCTTCTCCACATAAATATGCAGTTTTGTTTTCATTTTGGTCCTGTTACCAAGGAGGACTTCATTCATTCCTGCTAGCTATAGCTGCTTAAAGCAGTAGTTTCTAACATTTGATCCTCCAGGTGTTTCGAACTTTCTGACAGTTGGCCAAACAGGCTGGGGTTACTAGGAGTTGAAGTCCTTTACTGGAGATCCAAATGTTGGGACCTGCTATCTTAGAGAAATTGGACAACTGTGAAAATAATGGATTCCTGCTTGTTTCCTTCTTGTCGTGCCATTATATGGGGCCTAAACCCAAGTTCTAGAAATCATAAGATTTGTTTGTCCCATGAGCTTAAGGTTTTTAGGTTGTTTTTCTTTTAGAATAGCTTCCTGCACCCTTGCTGCCCTTCAAAACTGAGTTGCATTTCAAAAGCCGTTTGTTATAATACTTGAAAGGCAGCTGTTCAAAGAAAAGTATTCATATTTCTAATATGTTCTCCTTATCTTGCAATAGGTCTTTGGATCCTTAGGAACCAGATGTTTACAGATGCAAATGCAGTCTTTTCTTAATGGCAAGAAAATGTCTGTGTTATCTGCACTTGTAGCACAAATAAATATTCATAACTTTCCATAATCAACCTGTTGATATTCATAATGTTCATCCTACTCAACTCATTTCCCCTTAGTTTGGACTTTAGTAAAATTTGCTTTTTAATGTGATTCTTAGAGGGTTACAAATAGAGTTGTCGTGAACTGTAAATTATACATTTTAGCAGGTTTCTAGTTAGGTTTTATTTCAAATAGAGATGCTTAATAGATTGTAATTTTATTTTTCAACAGTTTTTAGGGGGTTTTTTTTTCATTCATTCTGCTTCGGCTCTAATTATCATTTTTTCAGATCTCTCGTTTGCTTGAAGCCATTTGCATAATTCTTAAACTTCATTTCCTACTGTAACCCAATTTAACTATTTTCTATTGTAACAAAGTTTAACGATTTGAATGTTTATAAAATCAGTTAAATCATATTCTATGTAACTGGTCGTTTAAGAATAAGGAAAAAAGATTGCAATATATCATTGGCTAGAATATGTGTAAGGATGGTGATGGACCATGTTTGTGTTGTTTACACAAGATTCATACCTTTTGAAGTCTGAGTGTAAAAGATAATACAATATCTACACAGGGTAGTTGAGATGCAGATATTAGCATCTATAATGTTGGAGATGATCTAGAACAGGGGTCCTCAAACTTTTTAAACAGAGGGCCAGGTCAAAATCCCTCAAACTGTAGGAGGGCCGGATTATAATTTGGAGAGGAAAAACATGAATAAATTCCTATGCACACTGCACATATCTTATTTGTAGTGCAAAAAACACTTTAAAACAATACAATAATTAAAATGAAGAACGGTTTTAACAAATATAAACTAATAGTATTTCAATGGGAAGTGTGGACCTGCTTTTGGTTGATGAGATAGGGTTGTTGTTGTTGTGTGCTTTCAAGTCATTTCATACTTAGGCTGACCCTGAGTGAGGGCTGGCTAAATGACCTTGGAGGGCCATATCCAGCCCCTGGCCTTAGTTTGAGGACCCCTGATCTAGAGCTTCAAGTTTAATCTTGCTAATAAGAATTGTTGGGCAGAAGAAAATATGTGGGAAAATACTAATCTTTGAATTCTTTCAGCTTCTTGGCACAATGATGGAGACATCACTACTGAATTTACGGAACTTTTTTGACCACCTGATGCGTCAAGTAGAAATTCTGAATGAAGGCAATGAATACCGTAAGTTGTTACTTTCTGTGGCCATATGACAGTAACTGATGTCTCTTAAATACATTACTGAGAGTGAGTTTTTCCAGATTTTTAGACCTGACAATTGACAAGCGTTAGCTGATTCTGGAAGCTTTGTCATTAGGAAAGATGCTTTTGCTCTTTAGAAAACAGATCTGCATATAAGCTAGCAGGTTCTGTACAAAGTGGTTTCCAGGCAACCGTACAGAGCATGTGGTTAAAACATGGTTCCAGTAGTAACTTTCTTCTATCTGTTGCCTCAGGGTCATGATGTTTTATCGCCATGTACTGTGACAGGTCTCAAAGAGCCCAAGGGAAGTCTGTGGTGTTTTACAGAAAAATGACATCCGTAAATAATAGGTTGTGCGGGAATACTGGCTGGAGGCAAGTTTGTCCAATCTTCCGTAGAGGTAGTTTTGCAGGATGGAACATTTATATTCCCTTTAGGCAGTGTTAAGTAGCTAAAAGGAAATTGGCTTTTTTCTTTCAAATCAATATTTGTATAATTATCTAGCTGAATACAGTTGCTGGCCCAGACATCTATAATTCTAATCTACATCTACTGAAGCACATTACAGCAGTTACATTTAAATTCTACTGTTGAATGTCTTTCTGCTGTGCTAATCTATGGCCATAAAATAATCTGTTCTCAAGTTAATTATAGCTGTAGCTCTGTTCCTTGGGTATGACAGTTGTCAGCACATTCATATTGTTATTTAAATTGTCTTATCTTCTAACATGTAATGCTACTGGACATTTGTCAAATTGAGAAGCCAAACAGATTTGGAAAATCCTGAATCTCCACTATCTTAGTTGGGCTTATTCCCATGTAAAGCTTCTTCAGTCGTGGCTATCCTTTTGAATGGCATTCCAAAGATGGGCAGCTTTGTTTGACCGGGTCTCCCCCCAGCCCACCATAAGATGTATCCCCTCCGGATTTTCTGTGTTTTAAAAAAGGAAATTAAGCAAAAGTTCACTTTGAAAAAAGCAAAACAAAAAAAAACAACAGCAATTATTTTCCAGAAACACAAGGTCGAATGTTTAATTCTCCTTATTTTGACCTTGTGTTTTTCAGCAGTGGAGGCTGTGTGTGGGTCTCAAGTTGTCCATTCAGGTTCTATGTAATGATATTGGAAGGAGGCAGTATTTGTGACATAGCAATTTGGATTGTATACAATATATGTTATTTCCAGAGTTTATCCAGCTGGCCAAGAACTTTGAAGAATTCAGGAAAAAGTGGCAGAAAATGGATCATGAGGTGGCCAGATACAGAGATCTTCTAATGAAAACAGAAACTGAGCGTAGTGCTCTGGATGTGAAGCTGAAACATGCCCGAAACCAAGTAGATGTGGAGATCAAGCGAAGACAGCGAGCTGAAGCCGATTGCGAAAAGTTGGTATGTATAGCACCTTTTCAACGGCAAGTAGAGATGTGGAGGCCGAGAGGTGGGGAACAGCAGAATCCAGGGATTCTTCCGCTGGCCGCCTTTCAGATTTCAACCCTCCTTCCCCCAAAGAATCAGAAAAAAAAATCTGGAATGTTTTTTTTTTTTTAAAAACACATTTATTTATTTATTAGACTAGACATACATTTGTGTTTGTTGCATATAGTTCAATATTTTACAGCTATTAGTGTTTCATTATCATTTCTCACATAATATCTTTTATTTAAGGGGTCACAGTCTTCTATTTGAATAGTACATCTAAAACAGTCATTAATATATAATACATTAATATTCGCTTCCTCCTTGTCTATAGTCTTCATGTTGTAAGGTGGAGTGTTAATACTGGATTTTTCAATTTTTTCCTTTTGTGGTTATTCCTAAGCCTAAATAGTTTAGTTTCCAGGAGGACGTTCCTCATACCCTCCTCGAGGCCACAACAGGTCACTATCACCCTTGCTTCTTAGGAGGACTCTTCACACGTGTTACAAGCGTGTTGATAACTAAAAGGCCAACCTGAGGAAAGCAAGTTCGCTTGCAGAAAGCACAGCAGAAATCTCATTGGGTGAGATTGTTTCCAAGTTGCGTTTTTTTCTGCATTGTCGTTTCTCTAAGACAGGGCTGTCCAACTTCTACCGGACCTGTGGCCGGAATTCCAGTTACTGATGACCTGGGGGGCCGAAGGGTCTGCCTCCGCCCCCGGCTCCGCCCCCCCCCGGCTCCACCCCAGCTCCCGCCCTCCCGGCTCCACCCAGGCTCCGCCCCTCCCTGGCTCCACCCCTGCCCCGCCCCTCCCGGCTCCACCCTCTCCCCGCCTTGAGGTGTCTGTGGAGGACACCGGGCTTTGACTTGAGATAGAGATGAAAACCAAAATACCAGTCTCAAGTCCCAGTCCCTGCTTTGAACTGGATTATATTGCAGTGTGGACTCAGGGCCCTTCACACAGCCATATAACTCTGAATATCCAGGAAGGAAACCCCACAAAACCTGCTTTGAACTGGATTATATTGTAGTGTGGACTCAGGGCCCTTCACACAGCCGTATAACGCAGAATATCCAGGCAGGAAACCCCACAAAACCTGCTTTGAACTGGATTATATTGCAGTGTGGACTCAGGGCCCTTCACACAGCCATAGAACGCAGAATATCCAGGCAGGAAACCCCACAAAACCTGCTTTGAACTGGATTATATTGCAGTGTGGACTCAGGGCCCTTCACACAGCCATAGAACGCAGAATATCCAGGCAGGAAACCCCACAAAACCTGCTTTGAACTGGATTATATTGCAATGTGGACTCAGGGCCCTTCACACAGCCATATAACACAGAATATCCAGGCAGGAAACCCCACAAAACCTGCTTTGAACTGGATTATATTGCAATGTGGACTCAGGGCCCTTCACACAGCCATATAACACAGAATATCCAGGCAGGAAACCCCACAAAACCTGCTTTGAACTGGATTATATTGCAGTGTGGATTCAGGGCCCTTCCACACAGCCATATAACCCAGAATACCTGCTTTGAACTGGATTATCGGAGTCCACACTCATATAATCTGGTTTAAAGCAAATAACATGGGATTTTATTCAGATGTGTGGAAAGGAAGGCAAATAAGAAGCCAGGGCCCTTCCACACAGGCCTATAACCCTGAATGATAAGGCATAATATTCATTTTGCCTCTGCTAATAATAATAATAATAACAACAACAACAACAGGTTCCTGGAGTAGGAGACCTCCAAGGGCCATCCAGGGCCATCCAGTCCAATCTCCTTCTGCCATAAGGGGAAAACACAATCAAAGCATTCCTCACAGATGGCCATTCAGCCTCTGATGATAATAATAATAATAATAATAATTACAATGGGTTCCTAGAATAGGAGACCTCCAAGGGCCATCCAGTCCAATCTCCTTCTGCCATAAGGGGAAAACACAATCAAAGCATTCCTCAGCCATGTTGAATCAAACCTAAACTCTCATGAGAGCAACAGAAAGTACTGAACCTTGAGTTTGGGAGTTGTAGTTCTCCTCCATCCAGAGAGCACTGTGGACTCAAATAATGATGAATCAGGACCAAACTTGGCACGAAGCCTCAGGAGAGGAGGAAGCCGGAAAGGGAATGAATGAGCACCCCCCGCTCCGAACTCGGCCCCGCCCCTTTTTCGCTCTGGCCACCCCTCTCACTGTGCATCTCTCTCTCCTTCCCTCTTTCCTTCAGGTGGTGGAAGGGGGAAGGAATGAAAGGGGGAAAGAGAGAAAGAAGGAGGGAGAGGGAGAGGGGGGAGGGAGGGAAGGAGGAGGAGGAGGAGAGCCTGCTCCTCCTCCCTGCCCCGCCCCTCACCCCCCCCCCGCGAAAAAAAAAAAATAAATAAAAATATTTCAAAAATATTCCAAAAAAATATTTTAAAATTTTTTAAAAAATCTTAAAAGGCAGATATCTTGCAGGAGGGTAGGGGGGGCCGTGGGGAAGGGGTTGGGGGGGCCGTATACGGCTCGGGGGCCGCCAGTTGGACAGCCCTGCTCTAAGAGACCTATTTGACATGTCTTCTCAAAAGATGCCACAACATGGTGGATAGCACATCTCCATGTCTCCAGATGTGAGGCCAGGGTGGTCCATTGCTGGTGATCTATCTGGCCGAACCTGAGATGTTATTATAGAGAATCCATTTATCTCTTTGGGCTGACCTGGGGCAAGTTCATCATAGAGGACTATATTTGGAAATCGATTTCCTCCATTCTATAGACACGCCCTGCCCAGCGCAGCTGTGTTTTCAATAGCATGGCCTCCTTGCTGGTGATCCCTGATTGCTCAAGGACAGCAACATTAGTCGCATACTCATATTTCTACGTATAAGCTCTGGTGTCCGCAAACCACACAGCCCAAACTCCAGGAAAGGCGGCGGAGCATCAGGAGGCTCAGAATATAGTCCCGAAGGAGGGCCCACCCCCTCCTTCGGGACTATATTCATTAGAGGCACACCCTCCAGTATCGGGGAAACCTCAAGAGCAACTAGATCACTTTTCCAGCCACAGAGCTGAGAAGTTCCAGGCGGGTGTGCGTTCCCCGATGTCGGAGCGGCACAGAAGGAGAGAGTGCTTTGAGCAGCGCCGCGTGGGGAGGCGCTCCCCGGCCTCACAGCGGGGCAGCAGAGAAACGCACTCTCCGAGATGGGAGCGGCGTCGTGAAGGGAAGCGCTCCCCGGCATCGAGACAATGCAGAGCGGGGAGGCGCTCTCCTGAACCGAGCCCTCTTTATTCACGTAGTGATGGAGTAAGATCGCGCTCCTCAGTATGGGGCCGATCGTGAGGTGGGTCCTCGGTGCGCAAGGGTCCTTGGTGTCGAGAAGTGCCCCCTGCGCATGCGCAAAGGTCCTCGGTATCGAGGAAGAAGCGCCCGCTTGTGGAGCTGCTGAAGATCGAGCGGCGGTAGGAATTGCAGCTTTGAGAGCGGAGGGGGAGTGACATGCAGCTTTGGAAGTGAATGCGGAGGGGGAGGGAGTGAGTGAGTGAATGAAAGGCATGAGAGGAATCTGAACAAGCGACTCAGATTCCTCCGGTACGGGCACGCGCTCTCCATCCCGGCTCCCCAGCTAGCATGTGCGCGCGTGCAAGCCCTTCCTCTTGAGATCAACAAGAGGCTGCTGTGCGGTACGCCCGTACCGGGGGAGTGGTTTCTGGAGCCGAAGCCATGCATCAGCTGCGGAGGCACCTCTCAGTAGGTTCAACAGACTGGCCTCTTTGGCGGGTTGGAGCTCAACGGAGGGCCTTTGATTCTTCTGTTTGGCCCGCTTTCAAGGGACTCCAGTCCCAGCCGTCCTGCGCATGATCCCAGTGGGTCAGAGGCGCCAATTGGGGAACTCCAGCCCCGACGGCCTCGCGCATGCTTCACACCAGTGGTGGAGCAGAGGCGCTCACCTCCATGGTGACAGGCTCATGAGCTCAATGAAGGTTGGCGGCCATTTTGGCGGCATTTATCCTCAGCCTTTCTTTTTTCCGTTAGAGCTGCCATCCTGGTAGCCAACGGACACTCAGATGTATGTTTCTTTGTTTTGAAACCTCCCATTGCCTTGTAGTATTTGGCGGTTTCCCTTGACACTCCTAGCTTTCAAGATCATATGAAAAGTCTCTTTAGTTGTCCAAACACAAGAGTTCAGTCTGGCTTTAGAAAACCAACTCTCAATAAGTGATAACATTAGTTAATATAAACAATAAATAATAATAATATGAACTTATAATTTCACTTAATCTAATTTTATGCTAGTCAAAATTCATGAGAAACCTTCTCAATTAATTATTAATTTAACTATGAAATGGAGATAACGAATAGTCATCAATATTAATAATATTAATTGATAATAATTAATATTAAATGTCTTCTAATTAAAAGTTTTGTAGTTATTATACGCTAGTCAAAGAAATATTAGAAAAGAAATATTAGATAAGAAATATTAGATAAGATTCCTAGCTGTCGCAACGGCGGCGGATAGAAGGATCTGAGGTGGCAGCCCCTCCCACTGGCTATATATGCTGGAGGGGATGTGGGCGGGACTACCATTTAAAGAGATATTAGCTTTTAAAAGATTCCGAACTGTCCGCGCAGGCGCGGGAAATACCATAAGTACGATTCACAGGGACCACTCAGGGAACTTCAGTTATTGGTAAGCAACCAATAATTCCTCCTTGTCTATAGTCTTCATGTTGTAAGGTGGGGTGTTAATACTGGATTTTTCAATTTTTTCCTTTTGTGGTTATTTCTGAGCCTAGATAGTTTAGATTCAGACACTGAGTTTCTCATCTCTGAGCCATTCACACTTTGGATGCAGTCTCGGCTCATCCAGCTGTCTCTTGTCCTGTTTCATTTTCTAATTTTGTTGCTTCATTGATTGTATTACAAACCTTAACAGCACACCAAATCTCTGTCTCCCGAACTGTAGATTTACAGAAATACCAAAGATGACATCACCATGTAATGTATATCTTCAGCCTGTTCCTCTTGATTGGCTACTATAAAGTAGATGCAGTTGCATAATAAAAGTAAAACATCACAGTAAAAAGGGAACATTCAGTACAGTACAATACTTTCACACTTAGTGACAAAGAGCAGTTCAAGATGTTCTTGTGAATGAGTAACATAAAAGGCAAAATATTTTGTATAAATTAAACTACAAAGGGAGTCTTCTGAACCATAAAATCAGAAAGGATCTCAGGGGCCAGCCAATCCAACCCCTTGTTAATGAAGGATCTCCAGCTGAAGAATCCCCAACAGGTTCAGCCTCTTTGAAAACAAGGAGGCCCCACCACCTCTCTAGCCAGACAATTGGTTCAATTGCCACATTCCTCTTGTTAATAAGTTATGTCATTTGAATCTACCCTCTTGCAACTTTAAACCATTAGGCCTGGGCCTGCCCTTTGAGAAACAGGAAATAAGCTAACTCCTTCCTCTCTGCAACAGTCTTTGAAGTATCTAAAGATACCTCAGCCTCTTATATGTTTTGTTCTACATACCTCTTATCTTTGTTGCCCCATTAACTTACCTATATCCTTCTTACAGTAGGATTCCAGATCTGTATGCTATGCTCCAGATGTAATCCGGCCAGTATAAAATATAGTACAATCATTACTTCCCCTGTCTTGGAAAATATGTTTCTACCTATACTATAATAGCATTCACCATCTTTGCTGTGGCATCACACTTAGTACATTAGCCTGACTATTTCATTCTGTTTAAATTAACCTAATCTTTTGCTTTAGTAGTACTTATCTCTTGTCTGTGTGCTGTTCACTCTAGAGATGACACAATGTAATAATAGGGAAATTAAAACCCTTAGTAACTAAAATACTGAGTCAGATGGATGAATTAGGGGGTAGTTGTAGCTATAGAATTTGATGGTCCCCTGTTCTACTCAAGAGCAGAAGATGGAGGCAGAGCCCATTATACCCAGCTATCTTCCTTTTAAACAATTACATCATGTTAAGATTTGGAAAGTGGTTTTACTGGGGAATTGTAGGAAATCCTATTTAAGTCACCTTGCCGATCACTTGAAAGATACCTTGCAGTTGTTTACTGCCCCCTTTCTTTGGAACACACAAAAAATTGAACAGTTAGCTTCTAATCTAATTTATGCACAGCATCCATTTAGGGAACCCATCTTGGTGCATTTTGGAGTGAGGAAGATTCTTTATTGCATCCCTTGGTCAGATGGGAACTCTTTCATTTTCTTTTGGCCAATTTAATGTGGCAGAAACCATTGTGACTTGCAAATAGAATTGATAACATATCAGCAAATTACTTTATGGTTCAAAGAAATCTATTTGGAATAGATAGTCGTGACAAATTCAATTCCAGGACAGTCCCGGTCGCGAACATTCCGGGAATGGAGTGTGCGGGCCTTGTGTGGGACTCTAGTGAGAGTGTGGCCTTCCTGCTGGCGTACCGTGCACCCGACGCGCCGGCAGAGAGTCTACCTAAGCTGCTGGAGGTGGTGTCGGAGTGGGCATTGAGGTTCCCTAAACTTATTGTGTTGGGGGACTTCAATGTCCACGCCGACACCGCCTCCCCGTCATCAGCAGCCATGGACCTGGTGTCCACCATGGAGACACTAGGACTCTCACTCTGTAAGACCGGTCCCACACATCAGGCCGGGCACACCCTGGATCTGATCTTCGCGGCCGGGGTCCAAGTGACCCTAACCTCTATAATAGAGGTTCCATGGTCGGATCACGGTGTCCTCGAAGTCCGTCTTGAAGTGGCCTCTCCCCGGTAAGGGTGCCGAACCTATTCTGGTTCGCCCACGGAGACTTATGGAACCCACTCGGTTCCTGAATGCTCTAAGGGAATTGGAGCTCACCAGCGACTCAGTCGACAGGCAAGTGGAATGCTGGAACTCCTGCCTTTCCACAGCCTTAGACGAGATCGCCCAGACGCTCTCTCATCCCTCGTAGAAATCGCTCGCCTTGGTTGACCGAGGAGCTACGGGCGATGAAACGGAGGAAGAGACAGTTAGAGGACGTGTGGCGGGATCTCCGTGACGGAGCATTGAGATCGGCTTATAAACAGTTCAAGGATGTTTATGAGCGCGCTATCAAGGAAGCTAAAAAGGCCCACTACTCTTCCTTGATAGAGTCGGCTAGTTCACGCCCAGCTCAACTTTTTAAAATAATTCGGTCATTGACAACAAATTCGATTGTCCCAAACGATAGGGGTTTGGTTCCCACAGCTGAGGCATTCCAGAACTACTTTGCCGACAAGATCTCGACCCTCCGCCGGGATATCCCGGCCACTCTTGATACAGTATGTGAACTCGAGACTCCGCCGCCACTCGGCGGGTCCACCTTCACCCGATTCCAACTGCTGGACGCAGCAGCTGTCGATAAGTTACTTGCTGCAGCTAGGCCAACTACCTGCTCCCTCGATCCGTGCCCCTCCTGGCTTGTTAGATCTTGCCGGGAGGGGCTACGAGACCCCCTGGGAAAGATTATCAACAGCTCCCTTGAGCAAGGAGTGTTCCCAGGGGGTTTGAAAGAGGCAATGGTAAGACCGCTGCTGAAGAAGCCGAATTTAGATCTTTCGGCTCCCTCCAATTACCGACCTGTGTCTAATTTGCCTTTTTTAGGCAAGGTAATTGAGAGGGCAGCAGCGGATCAGCTGCAGCAGTACTTAGAAGACACAGCCGGACTTGATCCCTTCCAGTCCGGCTTCCGTATTGCGCATGGGACGGAGACCGTGCTTGTCGCCATTACAGACCAACTTCGCCGCCAGCTGGACCAGGGTGGGTCAGCCCTGCTTGTCCTGTTAGACCTGACAGCAGCGTTTGATACCGTAGACCATGAGCTGTTAGCCCACCGCCTAGCCGTGACTGGAGTCAGGGGGACTGCCCTTAAGTGGGTGGCCTCCTTCCTCCAGGACCGGGGACAGCGGGTGGAGAGGGGGAGGAGGTCTCCGGGAGTTAAGTTGTGGGGTCCCCCAGGGGGCCATCCTCTCACCCTTATTATTCAACATCTACATGCGCCCCCCTGGCCCAGCTGGCTCGCGACTTTGGTCTGGAGTGTTATCAGTACGCGGATGACACCCAGCTTCTGCTGAGAATGGACGGCAGGCCGGATACCGTACCCGATTGTTTCCATCTATGCCTGGAAGCCGTGACTGGATGGCTGCGGGGCCAGCCGGCTGAAGGTGAACCCGTCGAAGACGGAGATCTTGTGGCCCGGTCGACCTGGGCTGGATGAGTGCCGGTTGCCTGCCCTGGATGGCGAGCCACTTAGCCCGTCACCCTTGGTTAGGAGCTTGGGTGTCAAGTTGGACTCCCTGCTTACCATGGAGGCCCAGGTCTCCGTGGTCAGCAGGACGTCGTTCTTCCACCTACGTCAGGCCAGGCGACTGGCCCCCTACCTGTCCAGGGACGATCTGGCCACGGTGATCCAAGCGATGGTCATCTCGAGGCTAGACTACTGTAACGTGTAAGAGAAAAGGACACGCAACCAGAAACGTATGAAAATCAATAATCCATCATTCATTAAGAATTATCTCCAAGTCATTAACATAACAGTCAAGTACTATACAGCCGTACTCACGAATAATACAGTATAACAGGATAGACGGACCAGGAGGGTCAAATAATAGTCCATACAAATCAAAGGGTTATATTCCAGTATAAGAATCCAGGTCGAGTCGTGGAGCCATGGAGTGCGTCGTAGGGGCCGGGTTGACGGAAGTCACCGGGTTCCGCTCCGTTTCGCGCCTACAGGCGCTTTTTCAAAACCCAAAATTATAATAAGGCGTCAGGGGCATCCACTCATCTAAAATATCAATGAAAGTGTCCAGGTAATAGCAAGCTGGTCCAAACAGAGGTCAATTTTTAACAAGATTAGTACAATAAAGCAACGCAATGATACATACCGGTTAGGGCTCGTGTGAACAGGCACGGGCCAAACTCAGGGGAGTAAGGCCCAGAATAACTACAGAGCAATGTATTTAATGTAATTCTAATGATAGATAATCAACTACACCAGAGTTAACTAATAATTAAGAGTTAATTGAGCAAAGCAGAAATTGATAAACCTTCATTCAATCCAAGTGGATATTCGGTGGAGAGGGCAGAAATAAGGCGTGTTTCTGCTCGTAAGAGTGCTAATTGGTGATCCGAGTGGGAGTAAGGGATTACTTTTTCTTTTTTTTAAAAAAATAATTTTTTATTCATTCAAACAACAAAGAAAACAAGCAAGCACATCTGCATACCTACATAGACCTTACCATACATTTAACATAAGTTTAAAAAAAGAAACATATCCCCCCTCCCTTCCCTCCCGCCGTTACTAACCTCACCCCCTGCATACCAACATTTCCCCTAATGTCTTCCTATTCCGTTTTGCAGAGGCCCCATATTTCTTTAGGCCATTACACAGGTGGAGCAACCTTGCTTCCCCTCCCTGTGTAAAAAAGTAAAAGTAGAACCTTATTTGTCCTTTACTATCGTAACTGCTAATATATGCAATTTTAAATCATATTATTTTATATTTCTTCGATTTTAAATAGTCAATATATTTATTCCAATCTGTTCTATTTTCTAGAGCCCTGTTTTGAGCTACTTTCTGCGTCAGCAGATCCATATTCATTATGTCATATACTTTTGTTAGCCAATCCTGATAGGTTGGCACTTCTTTGAGTTTCCAGAATCTGGCCAGGCTTATCCTTGCTGCGGCTGCCAGGTAAAAGAAGATTTTATCATCATTTTTGTCTAACTCAAAATCAAATATCCCCAATAAGAAATACTCTGGTTTAAAATCAAATTTTTTTCCCAAAATATCTTTTGTCCTCTTGAATATCTCCCACCAATATTTCTTTACCACCCTGCATTCCCACCACACATGAAAGTAGGTACCTACACTTGTTCCGCATTTCCAACACTTCGCATTCAATTTACCCTTGTTGAACTTTGCGAGCTTTTCTGGTGTTAGGTACCACATGTAAAATACCTTATACCAGTTTTCTTTTATCTCCACGGCATAGGTATATTTTAATTTTTTGCCCCACACTTCTTCCCATTTACCCAAATCTATGGAATGTCCCACCAGTCTGGCCCACTTTATCATTACTTCCTTGATCAAATTCTCCTCCGTGTCCCATCCAAGTAATAGCTGGTAGACTTTCTTTATTGTTTTGACATCGCTTTTGACAATTTTCGACCAGCTGGACTCTGTTATTTCAAACCCCTTCTTCAGATCTTGTTTATAATTCTCTTTAATTTGCCAGTAGTGGAACCAAGTTAGACTGGGTTCCTCTCTCTGCATCTCTTCCAGGGACAGCAAGTCCACTTCCCGCCCTTTAATCCTTACTATTTTTTTGTACGTTAACCATCTTTCCCTTGGGATTTCCCTTTTGTGGTCTGCCTCGTTCGGAGAGAACCACAGGGGGGTTTTGTCGCATAACCTTTCTTTGTGTTTATCCCATACTGTAATAAGAGCCGCCCTTACAAAATGGTTTCTGAAACCTTTTTCTATTTTAGTCTTATCCCTCCAAAGATAGCTGTGCCATCCCCGAAAGAGGTCTTCTCCTTCCAGGGCCAGCAGTTTCTTTTTTGACAGTGTTACCCAATCTCTCACCCACATCAGCACCCCTGACTCATAATATATTTGCAGATCCGGCAATGCCATTCCTCCTCTTATGGTGGTGTCTTTCAATTGTTGGTAACCTATCCTCGGCTTCTTATTCAGCCAGACAAATTTTATTAAGTCCTTTCTCCAGTTGTCCAACATAACTTTTGACCTTAAAATCGGTATTGTTTGAAACAAAAATAAGATTTCTGGTAACACAGACATTTTAATCAAGGCTATCCTGCCCATCATTGAGAGTTGCAGCTTGCTCCATTTTTCCAACTTAAGTCTTATTTCCCTCCACTTTCTTTCATAATTATTTTGGAGTAGGTGGGCATTACTTCCTGTCAAAAAGACTCCCAGGTACCGGACCATTTTTTCTATCTTAATTCCTGTAACTCTTTGCAGAGTCTCTTTTTTCTTATCCGTCATGTTCTTTACAATAAATTTGGTTTTCTCTTTGTTCACTTTTAGCCCGGCAACTTCCCCATACTTTGTTAATTCCTTCCACCACTCCTCCCATTGTTGCAAGGGGTCTTCTATTACGCAGACCATATCGTCTGCGTACGCCGACACCTTATATGTGTTATTGGGAATTTTCAACCCTTTAATTTCTTTATTTTGCCTTATGCTTTCTAAGAGAACTTCTAATGTCATTACAAAGATCAAGGGTGACAACGGACAACCTTGTCTTGTGCCTTTCCTTAGTTGAATTTCTTCTGTCAAATGACCGTTTATAATAATTTTAGCCGTCTGTTTATCATAGATTGACCTGATGGCGTTCTCAAAATAAAATCCCATGTCCATCTCTCTTAACAATTCAAATATAAACTTCCGATTAACTTTATCAAAAGCTTTTTCGGCATCCAAAAAAAGGATGCCGACTTCTCTTTGAATATGCTTGTTGTAATATTCCATAATGTTCAGGATCAGCCTGGTATTGTCTTTAATTTGTCGGCCTGGGAGAAAGCCAGTTTGGTCTTTATGTACTCTTTCATTCAAGACCACTTTTAATCTTGCTGCCAGAATTCCTGCAAATATCTTGTAGTCAACATTTAAAAGTGCAATTGGACGGAAACTTTTGGGTGTCCTCATATCGGATGCATCTTTGGGTATCAGGGTAATATTTGATTGTGTCCAAGAGGGTGGGAGTTTTTGTTCACTCAGAACTTTATTCATGACCTTCAGCATTGATGGCATCAGTACCTCTATATGTACCTTATAAAAATGTGATGAAAAGCCGTCCGGCCCGGACTCTTGTTTGGCGCCAAAGTTTTGATTATTGACCTGATCTCTATTTCATTTATTTGTTTATTCAAGACTTTCGTTGGTAATCTGATATCTTCTTTATTTTTTTACCCCCAAGATACTTTGTGATCTCCTCTCCTGGAATATTGTCCTCTGAGTAAAGTGTTTTGTAAAATTTCACAAATTGCTCTTCTATTTCTTTTTGATGGATATACTCTTTTCCGTTTTCACTAATTTTGTTTATATATTGCTTTTGTCTCTTACTTTTGATCTTCCAGGCTAACCATTTACCCACTTTATTTGCATTTTCGAAATGCTTCTGTTTCATTAAGTTAAGTTTTTTTGTTATATCTTCGAGTTGGAGGGTTTCCATTTGTTTTTTAAGTAGGTCTAATTGTGTTTTGATTTTTGTGTCCCTTGGGTTATTTTTTAGCTTTTTTTCCCATGATGAGATTTCCCTCTCTAATTTTTGGTAATTATTTCTTTTTTCTCTGTTCCGCCTCGCTGCTTGTTGAATATAATGTCCTCGCATAAAAGCTTTGGCGGTGTCCCAAATTATTTCCAGTGGGGAGTCTTCTTCTTTATTGAATTTAAAGAATTCCTGCAAAATCTCTCTGCTCTTCTCTACTTCGTTAGGGGTTTTTAACAATTGATCATTTAATTTCCACCTGAAGGTTCCCTCCCTATTTCTGGTGTTTTCAATTATTAGCTCTATCGGCGCATGGTCAGATGTTATTCTTGTCAGGATTTTTGTTTTTTTAACCTTCATTACCAAATCCTTTGACCCCCACGCCATGTCAATCCTCGACCATGTTTGGTGAGGGTTTGAAAAAAAAGTATAGTCCCTTTCGGTTTTATGGTAGTGCCTCCAGAGGTCTATCAAATTAAGTTCCTCCAAAAGTCTCTTAAAACTTTTTGGCATTTCCCCCTTCTTTATTTTGCCTTTCCTACTTTTTCTCTCCTCTGTTTTCTCTACAGATTTATCCAAATACCCGTCCCACACTCCGTTAAAGTCTCCCATTATTAAGAGATAGTCAAACTCCTGTTCCCTAATTCTTCTACTGAGGGACTCCAAAATTTTCTCTTTTGCCCCGTTTGGCGCATAGATATTGCAAAGAAGTGTTCTTTCCCCCCCATTCTCCAAAATGATTCCCAGTTGTCTGCCTTCTTGATCTTTAAAGACTTGATTTGACTGTATTTTGTCATTCACAAAGGTTACCACCCCTCTCTTCTTTTCTTCACTTGATGAATAGTATACTTTTCCGAATTGTTTCTGGTCTAAGTATTTGACATGTTTTTGACAAATATGAGTTTCTTGTAAAGAAATTACATCAAATCTTCCTTTTTTAAAATAATTCCATACTTTATTTCGTTTATTGGGGCTGTTTAAGCCATTCACGTTTTGTGAATAAAATTTAGACCGCTG
This sequence comes from Anolis apletophallus, assembly GCA_030556195.1. Classification (NCBI taxonomy): domain Eukaryota; kingdom Metazoa; phylum Chordata; class Lepidosauria; order Squamata; family Anolidae; genus Anolis; species Anolis apletophallus. Next base: position 134,898,948 of record JARBWK010000001.1, on the reverse strand, counting down.
CGCCATCTTCTTCCTTGTTTCCGCCCCCTGTAGCCTCCTGTCCCATCTCCATCGGATCTACATCTTCTTCTAGCGGGGATTTTTCCCTTAACCTTTTCCTTTGTCTCTCCGACGTGTAGTCTTTTTCTTCCCTTTCCCTAGATTCCTTTTCCTTTGCATCTCCTTCTTTTGTTAGGTATCTCTCATAGAATATTCTTGCTTTGTGCTCTGATGTTAACCAATGCTTTTCCCCTTCCCATGTTGTCATCAGTCCTTCTCTTTCCCATTTGAACCTTACATTTTCTCTCTTAGTATATCTGTTATGTAGAAATATTTTCTCCTTCTCTCCAGGACTGCCACCGGGAATTCTTTGAGTATTGCAACTTTATCGCCTTTATGGAAAGTTGGGGTTTTAGCATTTGCTCTTATTATTTCATCTCTTACAGATTTTCTACCGAAGCAGACTATCGTGTCCCGTGGTGTACCATGTCTTTTAGCATAATTTGATTGTACCCGGAACACCCTATCCACGTCTCCTTCTATCTCCTCTGACGTGGTTTGTAGCACCTCCGCAATTATCGTAGTTATGGTCTCTTTGATATTTTCCTGTTCCTGTTCTCGCACATTCCTGAATCTAAGTTGGAATTCCTTCTCCTTTGTCTCTAGTGTCTCCTGTTGCAATTTTAAGGTGGATATTGTCTTCTCCATTGTTGCCATTGTTTTTTCCATCTCTTTTTGTTGTAACTGGACTGCTTTGTTTTCCTTTATACAGTCTTTTTTCCCTTGTTGTAACAGCTCAATATCCTTTTGCATATTTCTTAATTCCTCTTTGATCACTATTTTCATTTCCTCCTTTAGATTTTTTTTAAATCTTCCATCTCTCCCCTTATGATACTATATTGTGAATCCTGTTTTTCTTGGATCTGTTTCACATCAGTTTGTATTTTTAGTATCTCTCTCATCAAATCTTTTGATGAAAATTCCTCAGTTAATGAGCCCTTTCTTCCAGGTTGTTTTTCTCTAGACTTTCCATTTTTGTTTTTGGAGTATTCATTCTTAAACTTTAACAATTAAAGACAGGTATAACAGGAGAGATGTATATAGGGAAGGAGGTCAAGACAGGTTTACTAGGATAGAATTGAGGGTCAGGTCATCTAAGGTTATTTGAGATTGACTCTCTGTCTTAATCAAATTCAGGGTAGCCTTTCCTGCTAGTATTCTTCTTCCTGTAGGCTGTGCAAATTCGCCGAATTCGCCAAGAAGAGAGCAAATAGGGAACAAATGGGAGGGATTCAGGTGCTAGACAATTCCAGGTAGAGTTCAGGAAAGGATGTCTGGGAAGGCCCCTTGCTTTTCAACCTTTCAATCTTTGTGGGAGCTCTGTACAGACTTCAATTTCTTTATCTTCCGCTAATCCCTTAAGTCCCTTGAACCTTGTGCTGGTTTGCGAGGCTTGCGAGGGTTTATATTTTGTTTTTTATATTTTACGTTAGTTGCGTAAGTTACGCCGCCTGTTTATCTTGCCTGGGCCAGTTGCGCAACCGCCCGAATCACTACACGCTGGGATCACTTCCGCATGGCGTGTTGGTATACTTGCGCTGCCGTGCCGACATTGTATTGTACTTTTTCAATACAGGTGAATTTGAGATCTTCGGGACGGTGTTTGAAATTAAAGCAATGTGAATATAAAACTGAGTCTTGTTTGCCAAGTCTCACATTCGATTTATGCTCAGAAATTCGTAATCTGAAGGCTCTCTTTGTCTGGCCTACGTAAACAAAGGGGCGGGGACAATTGCATCTGAGGGCATAGATCAGCCCGGAAGTATTGCAGGTCGCAAAGCATCTGACACGGATCTCCGTATTGGCATGTACTTTCCTAATTATACGGTCCCGGCTAATGTTTTTGCATGCACTGCAATGGCCACAATCCTGCGAGCCAGGAGTGAGGGAGCTGGATAAGGGCTGCAAATTAAATGTGGAATGGATAAGAATGTCTTTGATGTTGTGAGTACGTTTAAAAGCAACCATGGGTGTCTTTTCTAAACCCGCAATGTCTGAGACTAAGTCCCAATGCTTCATGACAATGTGTTTAAGTTGTGTACTATGTGGGGTAAGACTACTGTAACGCCCTCTACGTTGGCCTTCCCTTGGTGACAATCCGGAAACTCAAGCTGGTGCAGAATGCCGCGGCTCGCTTGCTGGTGGGAGCACCAGTGAGGGAGCACATCACTCCCATCCTCCGGCAACTGCACTGGCTTCCCATTGAGTACCGGATTGTCTTCAAGGTATTGGTTTTAACCTTTAAGGCCTTGCACGGTCTAGGGCCTGTGTACCTGAGGGACCGCCTTACCCCGTATGTTCCCCCGAGATCGCTGCGCTCGGAAGAGCAGAATTTATTGGTGATACCATCGTCCCGCGCCTGTCTCTTGTCCAGTACAAGACAGAGAGCTTTCTCTGCGGCGGCTCCAGTACTCTGGAATTCGCTCCCTGACCATGTCCGAATGGTCTCGGAACTCCTCCCTTTCCGAAGAGAATGTAAGACGGCCCTCTTCAAGCTTGCATTTGGGTAAACTCAACTCAAACTCAACTGGCTCGTCTCGTCTGAATTAAGGCATCGTAGCCTTGTAACATCTGGGCTATGTATTGTGTTTTATTGTTTTTATGGTATGTTTTATTGTACGTTTTTACTGCTTGTAATCCGCCCCGAGCCTGCTGGGAGGAGCGGAATATAAAACCGATTAATAAATAAATAAATAAATAAATAAATAAATACCATATGCTTTAAATGCCGGCTAGCAATTTGATCCTGTAAAATCTCTTTTCTTTTACTTTAAACTAACTTGTTGATATCACTCGAGACAGGTGTGCATCTGTTTATAGACGTTAATATGCTGGTGGTGTGGTGGTGTTTCTGATAAGGCTGTGTGTATTATGGGCTGTCTATCTCATAAATGCAAAGTGAGACTACTTTTGATGTTTCCTGTCTTGTAGGAGCGACAGATTCAGCTGATCAGAGAGCTGCTCATGTGTGATTCATCAGGCAGCATTCAACTGAATGAAGAACAGAAATCAGCACTGGCCTTCCTAAACAGACCTCAGACTTCCCTTGGTGGAAACAAAAGGTAGATTAAGTTAGATATTATCTTGATATAGAGTACATTTTTAGTGCCGGGTGCTTTTTTGCTCGGAGGCAGAAATTTTAAAATTAACAGGAGTTTTTAACTAGATGATATCACTCATGCCGGTCATAACATATAACTCAGAATCCTACTGAGATCGGGCAAAAGATAATGCTCCCCTGTGTAAATGTCCTAGCATGTTGAGAATAGCAAACAGTTGGTGTTCATTGTGCTTGAGTGTCAGGCAGAAAAAAATGTCATATGTTGTGCTGTTTGTGTACACAAAAAATACATACTTCCATATAGAAACTCAGACGAAGTACAAAGACCAGTGCAACCACTGGTAACATTCCAAGGGGTTTCTGACCAAACCATAATGTGTGTTGTATGTTGAACAGATTAATTTTATCTAACATGTCCTTTTTCAAGACTGCGTGTGAGTGTTGAACTATCCTGGGTTATAGGGTTATAGTTTGGCAAGTTAGACAGATTTATCAATTCTAAGGCCTTGGTACTCCCAGCATACAGAACTCAATATTTATCCAATGCCAAGAAGCCACTGGGTTTTCTGAGAATTGTATGGTATCACTGTAGGAAAGAGTTGTAAAACAGTGTTGCTTTGTTTAGAGCACCTTTTTGCTTGTACAATGTTTTTAATATGTACTATAACTATTGTAAAACATTGTTTCCCACTGATGTATAAATGCTACCTTGGATGTCAATAACATTGCCTCTGCACCAGTAATAAACTGAAAGGTGGGCACAGTAGTTCCATAATACCATTTTTAGCAGCTGACCTAGTTCCTCACAGCAATGTTATTTCTACTGTGGGAAAAGGTTCTTTGATCTGAATCCAGGTTTAGTGGCTATTGGAAGGGCTTCTTTTGTACTGTTAACCATAGATTTCATTTTTTCTTCATCACTATAGTCAATGAGGTTTAAGCCACAGGAATTGCACTGACTTGTTGAGAAAGACAGATATTTATGATAGTGTTTCAATCAACATTTATATTCAATAGAATATAAAGTTGTATAGGATCTCTAGGGATGTTGTGTTCAGTTGCAAGCAGAGAGGACATTCATATCTGAACAGCAATAGAAGATTTAGGAAGGAGTTCTGTTAATGATGAAGTGGTGAAATAATGCAATGTAAATTGAACATTCCTCATTATGCAGACCTAAATAATGTTTAAGGAGATTAGGAAAAGGTGTGTTGAATTTTAGTACATGTACTAAGTGTTTGATGTCACTCTCTCTAGCACTGAAGGGGAATGCATAAAGTCATTCCCCATGTACAAAGCTTTCCCTGCATCCTATAAGAAGAAGACATACATTTCTGATCAGAAAAAGTATGTTTGTAAGAGTTCTTTTGGATAAGAGTTGGGGTTTTTTAGAGGTAAAAAAAGGAAATGGTGGGGGGAGAGGCAAAAACATAGGATATAGCTAAGTAAAGGGAGTAAATCAACCATTAACAACAGTATTTTACTTCTGAACTGAAAACATATTTCTGTCATAATTTGGGTACAAATTCAAATTTGAAGAATCCATATTTTGCATCACTATTTTTGGTTTAACATATGAAGAGGAAGAGACTGAGCTTTGTAAGCAGCTAAATATTTTGTGCATGTGAGCTATGCCAAAAACTTGCATTCTGCAGACAGGATAGATCACACAAATTGATCAAGCATATCCCATGTTACATAATAGAACCCTTCAAGAAACAAGGTTGGTATTTTTGGAAGGATTAGTTGAATGAAAGATAGATATGGTAATATGTTACATCTAAATCCCACCAATTTCTGTGAGAATGTTAACAGAATGACTAACTTCTACCCATTAGAACCAAAAGGAATTAAAAATATTTCACTGGCTATTAATGCATGTGTTGCATATGAAAGTGAATTCTAATGTTATTATACCTGGTTCTTCATAGTTAATCAACTATGAAGAACCAAGTATATTAAAATTAGGATTCATTTTTTCTGTTTATGTGATGGGGTTGCAAACATATTTTTATTATAAATAATAATAATAAACTTTATTTATATCCCGCCACTATCTCCCTGATGGGGACTCGGGGCGGCTTACTTGAGGCCAAGCCTAACAATACAATAAATAAAGTCAAAGCACAAACAATAACATAATAAATTACATAAAACATAACAATACAGTAAACAATATAAAATTATAATAAAATCTTTCACAAACACACTAACAGTGAGTGGGCCACATGTACAGAATAAAATACTAAAGCTAAGACCACGGGGTGAGATAGAGATGGTTAGAATTCTTTATATGCTGTAACACTGTTCATAACAGGTTCTGCCTAAGCAATTGGGTTAATCTTAAAGACCTCAGACATGAAGTTTCGAGATTTAAAATTATGTATATGCATATGATTCTAAACATTTTTTATATTTAGACTGTCAACAATAGATGAATCCGGTTCAATTTTATCTGACATCAGTTTTGACAAGACAGATGAATCACTGGTAATGTAATCCTGATCTACTTTTATGTCTTGTACTGTTTCAGAATGAAGTGAAAATGTGATGCTGTATAAGAGATATATGCTGATTGTGTGAAATGTCCTTCATCTGACTGTATGTTACTATTAACCGATTGCTCTATAATTCCACTGTATGCTAGACATATACCAGATATGTAGTATGCAAGATTATAAGATTCAACATTTTAACTTTTTAACATTTCAACTATACAAATCAGCACATACATGTTTGCTTTCTGCACAATACTAAGATTTTATTTTTTTTGTTATTTCCAGGATTGGGATGCCGCAGTAGTAAAAACTGTTAGACTGAAGAAAAGAGAGAAAAGGGTGTGTATGTTCTTTGGTCTGATGTAAACCTAAATTCCATGTTAGCTTCTGTACACATTTTTCAGTGCAATAGTTTTAAGTTGTATGGTATCAAGAAGACAATAATTTCAGAAATGCAGGCTTTGAGCATGACATTTAAAGAGTACATCTATCCACATTTAAGAATTTCTTGTTCATCACTGGGAATAAGTTTCTCCATCAGAAACTTGTATTCTCTTTAGGTCAACAGGACAAATGCTTTATCAAGCTAGCATTACTGAAAAGCTGCTTAGATTTCAATCTGTATTCTATCTAAACTGCTTGTTCCAGATCTGGAGTTATGTTCAGACATATAATGTTTTTCACTAAGATTCTGAGACTATATAGGGCAGTTTTGGTTAGTGTTGGCACCTCCAGCAAGAAACACCATGTTAGAAGAACATTTGACTGTAGTTTCCTTCATAGCAGGGGAGGTTGGGTTGGATGACCCTTGGGTCTCTTCCAACTGACTCTAGGATTTACTGTCAATCCTTCATAGATTCAGAGAGTACCACAGCACTTGTAAACAGAAACATGTGACAGAATTTCATTTTCAGCACTCCAATAGAAGTTTCTTTCACGTTTCCTAGACATGCTGTAACAAATAGACAAAAATTCAGTAACCTTCTTTTTTCACAGCGCTCATCCAGGCAGTTTATTGAAGGTCCTCCTGGTCCTTTAAAGAAAACACGTTCCATTGGCTCTGCAGCAGATCAGGTGTGTGGTTTGGGGAAGATTCAACTAGTTTCTCGTGAAAAATATCTGAGAGTTTAAAAAACTTTGTGCCACATGGATGAGTGGTGTTTGTGTGATGAATGTTCTATAATAAATGCTATGTAGAGCTGGTTAACACATTCACACTTAGAGTTCACAGAACATTGTTAACAACTGTTTCTCCATATCCTAGTTACAAAGCATAGATCTGATTCGATGATTAATATTTCTTGATGTAATCACATGCACAACTTAGATCTAAAGTAGGAACCCGTTGTATGATGAGAATAAATGATCACCACAGATAGTATTTCTACATTTTTGTAAAGAGTGGCAATATATCTCCTGTACTCTTGAGTTCAAGCTTTCCATAAAAAGCTAGTCAGATCCAAATATGTTTTCTTGAAATGATCCTTTAGCAAATTTGATCATTTGTCATATTCCTTTTTTGTAGAAGACATATATGGATAACATTGGCTTCCACTTCAAATACAGCCACACACACACACACACACACACACACCCCGGTACTATTACTACTTGTATCTCGGTGTTTCTGACCTTTCAAAGGATCAATCTTTTTCATGTGTGTTTTATGAATGACTTACATTATATGCTCTTGTATAACAATCCTAAAGTTGAGTTCAGGAGAGTTGTTTGAGTAGGGGCAGGTCATGTTTGTGTCATTCATAAATTTGCATGTGGTCTGTTTGGAAGATGTGAACACAAAAAGGTATTGGGATATAATATGACAGTTCCTTAGTTTAGGCCAGAGGTTTTGTGCAGCAAACAGTGCTTAGTAGGTACTTGAAGTTTCACAAAGTTAAAATAGATGCAGGTGCCCAGAATTATGATGATGATGTTTATTTATACCTTGCTTTTTCTCTCCACAAAGGAGACTTAGAAAGAGTTATCCTCTTCTTGCAGCTTTTAATCTCTTGGGTGTCTCTTTTCAGGGAAATGAATCAATAATTGCAAGAACAACCCTAACAGTTCCCAATGACGGAGGCCCAATTGAGGCAATCTCCACTATCGAGACTATACCTTGCTATCCTGGAAATAACAGAAAGGCAGGTATGTGTCGGCTTTGAGATAATTACTTAGGCTTTAAGCTTGAATGTGCAACATCCTTGTAGCCACATCCTTTAATAAGTGTCTGGCTGTAGCCATACAAATGCTAATACAAATAAATTATTTCCTATGATTAATAATCCTAGAGGGGAGGCTCTTAGCCGTGACAGTTCAATGGACAATAGTAGCACATACCAGAATTGTGTTTGGAATTTGTTTTGACTGAATAAAGAACATACTATTTTTTGCCAATTTTATAGCGCATTGTTCAATTCATTTTCAACCTCTTACTCTCCTTTATTTTGCAATATAAAAAAGGAAAAATACATTTTGAAGTATTTTATCTATCTTTCTTAAATCCACCCTGCAAATTTATTTCTGTTTGAGATTATTTGCTGTTAAATTATCTAAAACTAACCTTTTGGGTTTTTTTTTAAGTAAAGCCTTCATTATTTTAGTACTTCGCTAGGGGGGGAAAGGATGAAATGGAATATCCTGAAACACCTCTTTCTAGCTGCATTCACTTGCCACTGTAAATAAAGGTTATAATGTATGTGTAGAGAAAAGGCATCTGCACTAGTTTATCTTGGAGCCCCTTAGTAAAAGTTTGATACAGGACTCAAAGACAGAATTATAAAATAAATGTATCCTCTCATTTCCAGCCATTCTGCAGCCTTGGAACAGCGATTCAAGCCTGGGAAGCAGGAAGCTAGAAAGCAAATCTGAAACAGATGGATCCAGCACTCCTGGGAACACTGGGATGAGACTTCATGAATTTGTATCAAAAACTGTGAGTGAACAGGCAAAAGGATCAGCCTCCCCAATTCCTTTTTGTTGTTCTTGGACAGTTTTCTTAATGCAAGGAAAATAGTCCAAATTCAGAATACTGCTTTTGATCTTTTTTAGTCTCTCTAACCATTTTAGACTCTAGGTCAGGGGTCCTCAAACTAAGGCCCCGAAGGCCGAATACTGTCACGATGCAAGGACTTGACCGGCCCCTTAATCACACACACAGAGACGGACTGAAGGCTAACTACTTTATTGAGTATAAAAACAGTTCCAAAGAATAATGTCCAATAGAATATAAAAGCAATCCAAAAGGCTTGAAGTAAACAAGTCCAAAGTAATGTAGCAAATAGGCAAAAGCTTTGCAAGGCTCCGCAAAACTATGCGGATCAGGAACAGGGCAAGGCTCCGCAAAACTATGCGGATCAGGAACAGGGCAAGGCTCCGCAAAACTATGCGGATCAGGAAACAGGGTAAGGCTTGGCAAGGCTTGATGACCACAGGCTGGCTTAGCTTCGTGGTCCCACTCTGCTTCACGCCTATTCAGGTAAGACGTGGCCGGGCACTGAGGATCCGTTCCCACGGATCCTATATTTAATCCTTCGGCCGAGGTCCCCGACGCTCTAGGCTTCTGCGTCTCCAGTCGCTGCTCACGGACCTCGGCCGGTCTATGCTCTTTGACCATTCCCTTCTGCTAGACTCTATGTTCCGTCTCCTATCAAAGGTTCGACCTTGTCTCTCCGCAGCTGTGTTTCTATCTCCCTGAGAGCTCTCCTCCCTAGCCATTTCCCATGCGCTTTCTTCCATATCTTCCCCGGGAGGCTCCTGAGAAGATCTCCCACCCGGATGTTCATAACTCCCAGAATCGCTGTCCATCTGCACCTGGTTATCTGAATCTTCACTAGGGCCAAACAACATTTCTTCCCAGGCCAAGCTCTCTGTGGGCGAAAGAGGCCCCTGAGGGGAAAGCTGCCCTTCGCCCCAGTCATCTAGCTCATCCTCTGAATCCTGTTCTGGCACAGCTGGTTCTAATGCTAATGGGACCCCAGGTCCTAACCCCTGCCCTCCAGGCACAAACGAGAACTGCTGTGCTACACTATCCCCCCCCTCAGGGCCCCTCCTAGGCCGCCCTCGAGGCTTGGGTTTGTCAGGGTACTTGCGATGGAACCGAGCGACAAGGTCCGGGCATGGACATCACGAGCCCGCGTCCAAGAACGCTCTTCCGGCCCAAAGCCCTTCCAGTCGATCAGATACTCCAGCTTCCGGTAGCGGATACGCGCATCCAGGATGTCCTGCACCTCCAACTCCTCCTTGCCGTCACGCATCACAGGGGGAGGAGGCGCTGCGTCACATCAGGCCGCACCCCCTTCGCCGGGCGGAGCAAAGAACGGTGAAACACAGGGTGGACTTTCATGTCCGCTGGGAGTTGCAGTTTGAAAGAAACAGGCCCCACCTTCTCCAACACTTTGTAAGGCCCCAGAAATCGAGCATCCAACTTGCGGCTAGGCCGCTGTGTGGGCAGATTCTTGGTAGACAGCCAAACTTTATCCCCCACCAGGATCGCAGGGCCCTCCTGGCGCCGCCGATCAGCCATCCGCTTATAATCCGCTTTAGCCTGGTCCAATTGAGTGCGCAGCAAGTCTTGCAAGGCATTGAGCTCCTGAAGCCAATCTTTCGCTTCCGACACCCCTCCGGACGGGTCCACCGGAGGGTAGAAACGAGGGTGGTGTCCATAGTTGGCAAAGAAAGGAGTCTCCTTGATGGATTCGTGCGTCGCGTTGTTGTAGGCAAACTCTGCCAGAGACAACAAGGACGCCCAGTTGGTTTGCTGATAAGAACATAAGAAGAGCCATGCTGAATCGGACCTCAGCCCATCTAGTCCAGCATTCTGTATCACACAGTGGCCCACCAGTTGTACACGGGGATCTCGAGCAGAAGGGAGGGCAAACCCTGACCTGCTCCCGACCCCCACAACCAGTACCGGGGAAATCCTGCCTACCTCAACCAACTCCGAGGTGGCACTTGAATGTCCTTTTCAGTAACTACCAATACACTTGGTATCCATGAATCTGTCTAATCCTGCCTTGAAGTTGTCCAGGCTGACAGCTGTCACAACCTCTTCTGGAAGTGAGTTCCATAACCCAATGACCCTCTGGGTGAAGAAATATTTCCCTTTGTTAGTCCTAACTTTCCTACCTTGGAGCTTCAGGAGTGCCCTCTAGTCCTAGTGTTATGTGACAAAGAAAACAGTTTTTCTTTATTCACCTTTTCTATCCCATGCATGATTTTATACACTTCGATCAAGTCACCTCTTAAACGCCGTCTTTCAAGGCTGAAAAGACCAAGGCGTTGCAACCTGGTTTCATAAGGGAGCCGCTCCATCCCTTGGATCATTCTTGTTGCCCTTTTCTGTACCTTTTCCAGTTCCGTTATATCCTTCTTAAGGTGCGGAGACCAGAATTGTACACAGTACTCCAAATGTGGCCTTACCATCGATTTGTAGAGAGGTAATACAACATTTGCTGACCTATTTTCGATTCCCTTTCTGATCATGCCTAGCATAGAATTTGCTTTTTTCACTGCTGCTGCGCACTGGGTTGACATCTTCATTGAGCTGTCCACCAAGACCCCAAGATCCCTTTCCTGGTTTGTCTCAGAAAGCTTTGACCCCATCAATTTGTAGGTGTAGTTGGGGTTCTTTGCCCCGATGTGCATGACTTTACACTTGTTTAGGTTAAAATGCATTTGCCACTTTGTTGCCCATTCACTCAATTTCGAGAGATCTTTCTGGAGCTCTTTACAATCAGTTTCATTTTTAACTACCCTGAACAATTTAGTGTCGTCTGCAAACTTTGCTACCTCAGAATTCACTCCTACATCCAGATCATTTATGAATAAATTAAAAGTAACGGACCCAAAACTGAACCTTGGGGTACGCCACTTCTCACCTCTTTCCACCCGGAGAAATGTCCGTTTATTACCACCCTTTGTTTCCTACAGTTTAGCCAGGTTCCAATCCAGGACAAGACCTGTCCCCTGATTCCATGGCTGAAGAGCTTATTTAGGAGCCTTTGGTGAGGGACTTTGTCAAAAGCCTTTTGAAAGTCAAGGTAAACAATATCAATTGGGTCCCCTTTATCTATGTGTTTATTTACACCCTCAAAGAATTCTAACAAGTTAGTAAGACATGATTTGCCTTTGCAGAAACCATGTTGATTTTCCTTCAGCAATGCCTGTTCTTCTATGTGCTTAGTAATTTTTTCTTTAATAATGGTTTCCATCACTTTGCCTGGAACTGAGGTTAGACTAACTGGCCTATAATTTCCTGGATCACCCCTGGATCCTTTCTTGAAGATCGGAGTTACATTTGCCTCCCTCCAGTCCTGATAGTTGACATAGCACCGTAGGTACTGTTCCAAGGTGGCATTGACCCTTTCGGTCTGGCCGTCAGACTGGGGGTGATGGGCCGTGGACATCCACACATCAATCCCCAGCAACTTCTGGACAGCCTTCCAGAACTGAGAAGTGAACTGGGTGCCGCGGTCGGTCACCAAACTCTGTGGCAGGCCATGCAGCCGGAACACATGTTGCACAAACATATCAGCAGTCTCTTTGGCAGTAGGCACCCCCACACAGGGAATGAAGTGTCCCATCTTGGTGAAACAGTCCACCACGACCAGGATCGTGGTGAAACCCTTGACTTAGGCAAGTCGGTGATGAAGTCGGCCGAAATCATTTTCCAGGGAGCGGAGGGGTCGGAAGCGGCTGGAGCAAACCGGCCGGCTTGCCCCGGGTTCTTGGCCCGCTGACATACAGGGCAAGAGCCCACATAGTCCTCCACATCCCTGCGCAGCTTAAGCGACCAACAATCGCGTAGCACGTATTGCAGGGTCTTGAACAGCCCAAAATGACCAGCGGCCCGACTATCGTGGCAAAGTTTGAGAATATCCTCCCTCTCGGGCCCGGGGGAAACATAGACAGAGTCACGGTGGTAGAGCACCCCGTTCTTTACCTGGAAAGGGGCTTGCACCCCCTTGGTCAGCTGCTCTTGCACCCACGGATCAGTCCGTTGGCGCGCCTGAACCCGTTCACTCAAAGGTCTCTTGTCCCTAGGGGCCGGCGGGGCCACAGGAGGGTTCACAGGAGCCGCCCGGGCCGCAGCAAAGTTCTCCGCTTTCAGGAGATGGGCCTCAGAAAGCCCCTCACCGCCACGAACATACTGCGGCTTCCAAGACAGGGCATCAGCTTGCTTGGTCTGCTTGGGGTCACATAGTGATTCAAGTGTTCCAAGTTCCGGTGGTCAGTGTGCACCTCCACCGGAAACTTAGCCCCTTCAAGCAGATGTCTCCACACTTCAAAAGCCACCTTGATGGCCAGGAGCTCCTTCTCCCAAATGGTATAGTTCTTTTCCGGAGCCGTGAGCTGCCTGGAGTAGTAGGCGCAGGGCAACAAATCCGTCCCCTGCGGTTGCAGCAGGATCGCTCCCACTGCCACATCCGACGATCGGCCTGCACAATGAAAGGGGTGCGGGGGTTTGGGTGCTGCAGAAGCGGCTGTGTGGTGAACAGCTGCTTCAATTTCCGGAACCCCACGTCCGCCTCTGGCGTCCACCGGAACGGCACCTTTCCCCGCAGGCACTGAGTGATAGGATCAGCCCACTGGCAAAGTCCGGGATGAACTTTCTGTAGTAGTTGGCAAAGCCCAGGAATCCCCGCAGGTCCAGTTTAGTGAACACCTTGGCTCCCCGCATCCGCTCCAAGAGCTCGGGGATCAGGGGGAGGGGGTAGCGGTTCCGAACCGTGATCTTGTTGAGTTCTCGATAGTCATTGCAGAGCCGCAACTCCCCCGATTTCTTTTGACGAAAAAGAATGGGCGCCCCAGCCGGGGACTGGGAGGGTCGAATGAAGCCCTTCCGCAGGTTCTCATCCAGGAACTCTCGGAGAGCCTGTTGCTCTGGTTCGAGAGAGGGTAGAGTCTTCCCGCGGGATAGGGGCCCGGGTTCAAGTTCAATGGCGCAATCGTAGGGCCAGTGGGGAGGCAAACGCTCTGCCTCCTTCTCGCTGAAGACGTCCCAAAATCCGGCATATTTCTTGGGTAGTGTGGCCACCGTCTCGACTTCCTGAGCCTGGCAGGCCCGGGCTGTCAGACAGTGACTCTGGCAATGGTCGGAGGAAAAAACAAGCTGTCTCTTGGTCCAGGAAATCTGGGGGTCATGGAGAGCGAGCCACACAATGCCCAGGACAATGGGGAAATCGGGGAGCTTGGTCACAAGAAAAGAAATGTCCTCTTTATGGGAGCTGGTCCACATCTTGGTAGGGGCTGTATATTGAGTCACAGCCCCCGTCTTCAGGGTTCTCCCATCAATAGTCTGTACACCCTTGGGTTCTTGGAGATCAAGAAATTTTAATCCAGCAGACGTGGCATAGTCTGCATCAATGAAGTTGTTGGTGGCCCCCGAGTCGATCATGGCATGAACCATCATCGGCCCCTTCTCGGGCGACCACAGGCCAACCATTACAAGGAACAATTGTCCAGTCTTGGGTTCAGGAGGAAGAGTAGCGACGGCGGCCGAGTGATCGAACCCTCTTACACCCGGCCGGCTCCTTCCCCCGTCGCCTGGATGGCTTCTTCGGCCTCCGGGGCCCCTCCCAGGGCGGCAGAGGCTCTAGGAGTCTTCCCATGGGGCTTTTGGGGGCACTCTCTGGAAAAATGTCCGCCCCCCCCCCCTTCCCGCAGTACCAACACAAATTCAGACGCTGTCGCCGAGCTTTTTCGGCCTGGTCTACCTTAGGCCGCACCGTGCCTAACTGCATGGGTTCCGGCTCATCCAAGCCCGCTGGTGGCGCAGCGAGCTGCCGGGGCACGAACTGTCCAGCCCCTGCCTCCTTTCGCGCCACCGGCTTCTCCACCACACTTTTGTCCCATCGCCTCCGGGTTTGCAGCCCCACTTCGACACGGAGGCTCAGGGTGATCGCTGCTTCCAGATCCGCGGGTCGTGCATGCTTCAACAGCTCTTGTTGTAACTCCCTGGTCAGCCCCGCGATGTAGTGGTAACGCAATGGCGAAAGGTTCCACTCCACCTGGGCAGCCAGCACTCGATAACGAGAAATGTATTGAGACAGGGACAAGTCCTTCATCGTCAGCCGGGCTAAATCGCGCTCAGCCAACTCTTCATTCACGGGTGGTCCCCAGGTCGCCCGGATAGCGTCGATGAACGCCCTTAGCGTGTTCACATGGGGGGACTGGGCCCGGATCAGCGAAGTAGCCCACGTCGCTGCCGTTCCCTCCAGCAGGTTAAAAATAAACCCCACCTTGGCTCGATCGGTGGCAAACTCTGTGGGTCGCAGCTCCAAATACAGGTCCACCTGGCAGAGGAACACCTCGACTTGAGCGGGGTTGCCCCCGAAGCGGGCAGGCGTGCTCACTCCCGGGTGGCGCCCGGCTCTGGTCCTCAGCTCTCCCACCTCCTGTTGTAACGCCGCCACTTGCGCGTCCGACAAGTTGGCCATGGCTGCTACCGCCGTGGGCCGCTTCCTTTGGCGTCCCGTGGTGTGATAAGGGGTTCAGGAGTGCTCCGGCCAACTGTCACGATGCAAGGACTTGACCGGCCCCTTAATCACACACACAGAGACGGACTGAAGGCTAACTACTTTATTGAGTATAAAAACAGTTCCAAAGAATAATGTCCAATAGAATATAAAAGCAATCCAAAAGGCTTGAAGTAAACAAGTCCAAAGTAACGTAGCAAATAGGCAAAAGCTTTGCAAGGCTCCGCAAAACTAGGATCAGGAACAAAGGCTCCGCAAAACTATGCGGATCAGGAACAGGGCAAGGCTCCGCAAAATTAGGCGGATCAGGAAACAGGGTAAGGCTTGGCAAGGCTTGATGACCACAGGCTGGCTTAGCTTCGTGGTCCCACTCCGCTTCACGCCTATTCAGGTAAGACGTGGCCGGAGCACTGAGGATCCGTTCCCACGGATCCTATACTTAATCCTTCGGCCGAGGTCCCCGACGCTCTAGGCTTCTGCGTCTCCAATCGCTGCTCACGGACCTCGGCCGGTCTATGCTCTTTGACCATTCCCTTCTGCTAGACTCTATGTTCCGTCTCCTATCAAAGGTTCGACCTTGTCTCTCCGCAGCTGTGTTTCTATCTCCCTGAGAGCTCTCCTCCCTAGCCGTTTCCCATGCGCTTTCTTCCATATCTTCCCCGGGAGGCTCCTGAGAAGATCTCCCACCCGGATGTTCATAACTCCCAGAATCGCTGTCCATCTGCACCTGGTTATCTGAATCTTCACTAGGGCCAAACAACATTTCTTCCCAGGCCAAGCTCTCTGTGGGCGAAAGAGGCCCCTGAGGGGAAAGCTGCCCTTCGCCCCAGTCATCTAGCTCATCCTCTGAATCCTGTTCTGGCACAGCTGGTTCTAATGCTAATGGGACCCCAGGTCCTAACCCCTGCCCTCCAGGCACAAACGAGAACTGCTGTGCTACAAATACAGCCCTCCAAGGTCATTTACCCGGCCCTCACTCAGGGTCAGCTAAGTCTGAAACAACTTGAAAGCATACAACAACAATCGTATTGCATCAGCCAAAAGCAGGCCCTGAAATATTAATAAGTTTATATTGGTTAAAACTGTTCTTCATTTTAATTATTGTATTGTTTTTAAGTGTTTTTTGCACTTTTTTCAAATTATGATTTGGCCCTCCAACAGTTTAAGGGGCTGTGACCTGGCCCTCTGTTTAAAAGGTTTGAGGACCCTTGCTCTAAGTAATAAATACCTTCTCTGTGTGGTCCTCTTCTTCTGCAGGACTTCAGTTGATACATTCTTCTCAGTATCATGATTTTCCAAACTCATGGAATAGGAGAATTCTAAATTACACAAGCATGTTTAATCATTATTTTAAACTTGGTAGAGATATTATATTTATTGTTAAATCATATCTAATCATGTTGAATCGAGTCCATAAGATTGTGTTCAGAGAGGCAGCCACATGTTCTGTTTAATGTTTGGGAGGCATTGAAATTACTTTCATCATCCTTTAGTACAGAGATAACTAAAGATTATCCAGTTTTCTACTGACAACTCAATGCATGTCAGAGTTGTTACTGTTATTATTATTATATTTATTTATACCCCGCTTAATCTCTCCCGAAGAGGGACTCAAGTCAGCTTAACATAAAAGAATTAATACACAATTTAAATTTTACAAATGTACAAACATTAAAACATAATTAAATATGAACAATATTAAAATTCAGTTTAAAAATTTCAACATATTCAGTGCATATTCAAGTTGGCCTTTTAAGCATCTGTAGGACTACCAGAAGATTCTGGAGGAATACTGTACTACATAATTATGTGTCTTGTCAGAATGGCAATAGACAGAGTGATCTTCAGATGCACCATCTCAGCTCCTGCATGGTCATGTTGGGCGATGGGGGGAAGTTCAGGAAAATTGTGAGCCTTGAGATGTGAGGTTGATCTTTGCATGAGGATTTTGATGAATTAATCCCTCCACAACACTCAATAAAAGGGATATACTGGTGAAAATGCAGTTATCCAGTCACGCTGCCCTTTATATGGTTTTCTTGGGAAGGGAATTCAGGAAAATGCATGTATGGAGCTGGGAAATAAGAGACATGGTATTGCTCTGCCTGGCAATATGCTCTTTTAGTATAGAACTAGCTGAACCCGGCACGCGTTGCTGTGCCCTATGTAGGATATGCGGAAAAGTCTTAGTATGTAAGGTTTGGAAATGATGTATGTGTTGTGTGTGTGTGTATACATGTGTATGTTTGTATGTATGTGTGTATGTATATGTGTGTGTTTATATGTGGGGGTATGTGTGTGTGTTAATATGTGTTTGTGTATGTATGTGTATATATGTGTGTGTTTATATGTGTATGTGTATATATTGGTGTTTGTATATATTTGTGTGTATATATATATATGTTCGTGTGTATTTGTGTGTATGTGTATATATATGTATGTGTGTGTTGGTATATATGTATGTATGTATGTTTAAATATGTTTACGTGTGTATTTGTGTGTTTATATATGTGTATGTGTGTGTATATGTGTGGGTTTGTGTTGTTTTGTGTAGAAGTTATTTTTATAATGGTTTTTAAAAATTTTTTGGTAAGCTTGCCTGTCTCTTCCATGTCTGTCTGTTCTTCTCCCTGTCTGCCCTTCTTTGCCACCTCCATGTGGAAGGGGGGCGGGGGACGTTTGTGGTGTATCCGTCTCCTCTGTTGCCTTCTCGCTGTCCTCCGCTGCCTCCCTTCCGCTCCCAGAAGAGGAGGGCGAAGGGAGAGAGATCGCTTGGGCCCCTTTCGCCCTCCTTTTCAGAGCGCCGCCGCCATCGCTCCCCCTTCGCCACTTCCCTGCCGAAGGGGGGGGGGGCGAAGGGGGATCTTCGGCAGGAGGGCGGGTGCGGCGGAGACCGGTGCGGTGGTCGGCTCCTCTGTCCCCTGTAGGTGACTTACCTTCCAGGCACCGCATGGAGCCGTGTGGCGCGGACGCCTTCCCGCGGCGTCCTTGCCACACGGCTGCATGCGGCGCCTGGAAGGTAAGTGAACTACAGCTCCCAGAAGGCTCCGCGCCGCTCGCTGGGAAACGGGCGCCCACGGGCCTTCTGGGAGGTGTCGTTCACTTACCTTCCAGGCGCCGCATGGAGCCGTGTGGCGCGGACGCCTTCCCGCGGCGTCCTTGCCACACGGCTGCATGCGGCGCCTGGAAGGTAAGTGAACTACAGCTCCCAGAAGGCTCCGCGCCGCTCGCTGGGAAACGGGGCGCCACGGAGCCTTCTGGGAGGTGTAGTTCACTTACCTTCCAGGCGCCGCATGGAGCCGTGTGGCGCGGACGCCTTTCCCGCGGCGTCCTCGCCACACGGCTGCATGCGGCGCCTGGAAGGTAAGTGAACTACAGCTCCCAGAAGGCTCCGCGCCGCTCGCTGGGAAACGGGGCGCCGCGGAGCCTTCTGGGACCTGTAGTTCACTTACCTTCCAGGCGCTGCATGCAGCCGTGTGGCGCGGACGCCTTTCCCGCGGCGTCCTCGTTCTCTCTCGCCGGCCTCCTTCCTGTTTTGGATCCGGGCCGCGGCGCCGCCTCCTTGGCCTTCTGCCCCTCTCCTCGTCCGTTGTTCTGCCGGTCCGGGGCGAAGGCGGCTAAGGTTGCTGGCGCGTGTCCCGGGTTGAGGAGCGGCTTGGACGTAGCGGAGAAGGTGGGCACGGCGGCGGGGGCGCTGTTGGGTTCAGGCAGCGGGTGAGAGGCGTGTCGTGTCCGGGTTGGTGGCAATGTGTTGGCGCGTGGAGGTGTGGTGGTGGGGGGTGTTGGAGGAGGAGGTGCGCGGAGTCTGAGCTGCCGCCGCGTCCGCCGCCGTTCGCGCATGCGTTGAAATGTTGTTTGTCGGGGGTGTTTTTGAGGGGGTTGCGTTGTGTTTTGGGGTGTTTTTGTGGGCCCTATAGGAACCCAGGGGTATGGATCAGTGGCCCTGCGAGTTTTGTGTGTGTGGGACATGTAGTTTTCGCGCCTATTTGCCGGGTACCACGACCACTCTCTTTTTATATATATAGATATAGTTATAGTTTGCTCCATACAGTACATAAGCATAATTGACAAACCCACTTTTCAGTCTCAGTTTGCAACTAATACCCATGTTTCAAGTACTCCAGTGGTTTCCAACCTGTGGACCATGGACTACCCGTGGTCCGCAAGAATGAAAATAGGGTCTGCGGCCTCACCATTACTACACCGTTGCCTCAAAATCACGTGGTAACAAGAGCAACTAGTCTCATGAAACCCTCTTATAATGCCAAAGCAAAGAGGATGTTGGGAGGGGAGAGACTGACTACCCATGAACAACTATCACATCAGCTCTAGATTATTAAATATGGTTTTCTGTGGGTGAGCAGATGGCGACTACTGGATAGCATATGTTCTGTATCAGAAACAAGAGCTGATGTGGTCTATCCAATGCAGTTTTATGAACCAGCACCCCAGATAACCAAACCAAACTTAAAGTTGACCAAAAACCATTTCGTAACCCTTTTGTACTAATGTTGGAGAGTGGTCCCTGGTCAAAAAAAGGTTGGGAACCACTGATGTACCCAGTCAGATATACTTAAGGAGAAACAACCCTTGTTAACCATTACTAGTATGTGATACAAAGTCATATAATTACTGGAGTACTGCCCAGAGAGGCTCATGTGACAATCTTGTGGGGAAAGAAACTGGATAAAAGAAAATTGGTTAAAGTTGCTGGCTCTTTTCTTTTAATTTTTTTTAAGGTGGTTATCTGCTTTTAGAGCCTCACTAGTTGACTAGATGTTCAAAATCATCAAAAGGAATTAACCACCATTCATATCTATTTTTGCATAGACTTCCTGTATTTCAGTAGTTAATTCCAGTCAAGTCAGTTCCATATACTTCTCTTGTCCCTCCCCCCAGGTTATTAAACCAGAGTCATGTGTTCCATGTGGCAAGCGCATAAAGTTTGGGAAACTGTCCCTGAAGTGCCGAGACTGTCGCGTGGTGGCGCATCCAGAATGCCGAGACCGCTGCCCCCTCCCCTGCATCCCTACTTTATTAGGAACACCTGTCAGAATTGGAGAGGTATGTTTGTGAGGTATCATCAGTGGGGTACTGTAGTATAATTCTCTGCCAGATTCAAATGATGCTGCTGATGACATATAGTCAGCTAACGAAACCTTTCAGTACTAGATATGAAAATATAATTAAATACCATAATAAAAAATTCACTTGAAGTTTTCAGGTGACCTCTAATAAGTGATGTTCAGAAAGTTTATATTATATGGCTCCTCTTAAGCTTTCTACTTTGGGCTTTCCCTTGCTTAAGGATAAATGTACAATTTTTTCCTACTACCTATCACTAAATATGGCTAGATGGAAAGAAAAGGGTGGACAGAAGTTAAAAAGAGAGTAACATTACTTGACAGTTTATAAGGAAAACTGAATGATTATACCAGTTCATTGTAAATTTGCCATTTATGTATGCCTAGTTTTTTAAATAAAAAATACAAAAAAGCTGGAAATCTTATTTTTAAATTGAAACCACAAGAAGTGGAAAATGTGGTTGGTCACTGTTCGAAAGGCTTGTTATATTTGCCTTAGGGATGTGCACTTTTTTTTTACACTAGCCAGATAACCTAAGAAATTTTTTCAAGAACTTCTAGTGCCTCTCATGTTGATTCACTGAGTGGTTAATGTTATGGCATTTCTCATCATATCTTGATTATGGTCCATAATAAAATTCAAAACTACACTATTAGAGTTGAGCTTTAGAAAGATGTTTGGGCACAAAGTTTGATTAAATGCACATTTTGCTTCCTGGTTTTTTTTTAGCACTTTGTTTTCATCTGTTTCTAGATAGCCAATACTCAGCTTCTGAAATACATTAAATGTCTCCTATAGAATCTTCTGTGGAGTTTATGCAAAAGCAAACACAGATAGTAAATCACTGTATTTTTTTCTTTCAGGGAGCCCTCATGGATTTTGTATCTCTGACTCCACCAATGATCCCTTCCATTGTAGTCCATTGTGTGAATGAGATTGAGCAGCGAGGGCTCCATGAGGTAAGGTTTGAATTTGAAAGGCATGGATCCTATGCAGGGAGTTGTTTAGAACGGCAATGAGCAATGCACACGTTGCAGGAAGATCTTATTTTCATCATGCTGCCGAAATTCAATGGAGTGGCAACAGAGTATAAAATTGCCACAAACTCCAACACATTGTTAAGCAGGGTGTCAGACACCATGTGTCTTTTTTGGAAGATGGACTGCACCTCCAGAATCATTGATTACATATTTTTAATGGATTGATTTTTGCCACTGTGTCACTTCCCTTCAAGAGGACCTCTCTAGCAAAGCTTCCACAAAACATGAGAGAATAGCAAAGTGCAGACTCCCTGTGCAACCTGAGGACCCAACAAGGGCATTAGAAAAGGAAGCTGGACCCATTCACCACCAGCAAGGCAAGAAGACATTGTGTCTTATTTCAGAACTGGGAATATGTAGTTCCAGGCCTCTCCAAGAGTCGCCATTGCTTGTAGCACAAGCTTTATTCCTGGTAAAGAATGCAGTAAATGGTACATGGCAGAAAAGCATTCTAGGACAAAGCATCCCCTCCCGGCCTATAGTAGAATTAGATACCCAAACAAATTTTAGCCAGACTTATTCCTTGACCAGTGAACAAAATTTCCCATAGCCAGAATATACAGGGAGCTCTGAAATGTTTATAGTGCAGAATCAAAGAAAACCAAAGAGCACAAACATGATCCATCTTTCCCCAATAGCTGTGAGAACTGTACAAGCAGGTTAGCACTATTTTTTAAAAATCAACTCTACAAATCAATTTCTAGCCTTCATAGCTTTTTCCCAGCCTCTGTATCATTTCTCAGTCTCAAACAGCAAAGGGAATGCAAAAACTATCCAATGAGATAACAAGCTGTTAATGTTTGACCGTGATGCTAATAAGAACTCTAAAACCCATCTGTCTGGTGGCAGGGGACCAACTCATTAAAAGAACTGAAGACAGGTTTAGCTATTAGGTGAAATGCTCAGCTAAAAGACTGGACTCGGATATAAGAAATAATGAAATATACCTACAGTTGGCCAGCTAACCAGTTGGTACCAAGCATTTCAGCAGTCTTTGTGTAATGTAAAATAAACCACGTGTAGTTCACGTTGGATCAGCCTACAAACTGCCTTGTCAGAGAAAGAGAATATGCCATGCAGGTGAACAGTAAAGAACAAGTAGTTTACTCTTCTTAATTCAGAACAACATATGTACAATATGATCACTTGTATCGAAAAGTTCTAGGCTCAGCCATCACCCCGTACATTGTCTGACCAATCAGCTTCATCCATCTTATTTTACAGTTGACACACACAGGCACTCACTGATTCCTTGCATGCTCTAACAGTCTTAACACTTATGAGGACATGTAAGACTCCTGGAAGCCATTCCCCCCCCCCTCCCCCTGAACTCCAGATTTTATTGCCATTCCTGCAGAACTTGCATATCATGCTTCCTGGCTGCATCTCTGGTGATTGCTCTTGGGCTGTGTGTATTTTTTGCTGTAGAACTCTGCATAATATCTGCTTTAGTCTAGTTGTCCTTTTACTTTGAACTCTACATGACCATGTGTTTGTACTATAGTTTTTTAGGCTGATTCAATTGGTAATACTATGCCTTTGGGACAGTTTCCTCTTCTAGATTTTTCATGTCTGGCTCGTCTGTTTGTGGCATAGTCTGGGTATAATACATTTCACGCACTTACCCACATATAGGATGCTGCTATTTTTAAGGTGAAACAGCCAGTTCTGATTTTGTTGTCACGAGAGTGAAATCAGACTATGACAGGGATATATGTTTCCCAGTATATTCTTAGGAGCACAAATGTACTGTTCCCAATAGTTGCCTTCCTCTGATTGAAAAAGAATAAATTTATATTAATACTATATAATAACAGTTGAATATCAGAACCTTTGTCAAAGGTGCCTTTGCAATGATTATGGATACAATCCTAAATATTAGGAAGTGAGTTTTTATTGAAACCAGAAGTAACCAGAGTAAATGTGCATAGCATCTTGCTTTCAAGATAAAATACTAAAATACTTGTTTCAACAGACAGGTCTCTATCGAATTTCTGGCTGTGACCGCACAGTGAAAGACCTGAAGGAGAAGTTCCTTCGAGGGAAAGCTATGCCGCTGCTTAGCAAGGTGGAAGACATCCATGCTGTATGTGGTCTCCTCAAAGATTTCCTTCGCAACCTCAAAGAGCCTCTTCTCACCTTCCATCTCAACAAGCCTTTTATGGAGGCAGCAGGTATATGCAATGTAGAACTGTTGCAAGTTACTAGGATGTATGTAGGGGAAACTATTACTTTGGTTGGCAACTTGTAAGACACTGGCTGTGGAGTATTGTTACAAAATGGTTAAAATAGCAGTTTGATATTTTGCCACCGTGGTAATAAGGAAAGAAAACATAGAATCTACATCATATCATTGGCTGGATCCTAGACAATCTAGCACTGGCTCTTTGCAAGTGAATGATATAAGTAAGGGATGTATTCACATATGGAATGCCATTGATTTGATTTAATTGTAATATTTTTCCCTAAATGACAAGTATTTTAGTATTCTTGACTCTTTGCCCACAAACAAATGGACTTGCTTTACCTTCCATACATTGCCTTCTGTCTTGGTTTTATCTTACTATTTGAGGACAAGAGAGAACCCTCCCACAGGCTGGTAAAACATCTGGGTGTCCCCTGGGCAACGTCCTTGCAAACGGCCAATTCTCTCACACCTGAAACGACTTGCAGTTTCTGAAGTCGCTTCTTGACATACGCAAAAAGAAACCTTACTGTTTATCACAACAGGATCACATCTGTTTTTCAAAGGACTTCCCCAGCCTCCTAACTGTAGTGCTTGGTTACTTTCTGTTTCTGTTATTTTCCACTGTTGTAATGAGTAATAGAAAATCTGAATACACCACTAAGAGAAAAACTGATGTTTCTGGGATCAAATATGTCTGACCTGGTGGAAAGTGCATTTAAAAATCCTTAGCAAACAACAAGCCCACAGAAGTAGAAATTGTTAACACAAAAGGGCCAGGCAGTTGTTTGGGCCTTCTCAGCACTTCACCATGGGCACTTTGCTAAACAGGTCATTATTTTTCTGTGTTCGGGAAATTCCAAAGACATTACTTATTTAAACTAACTTCCCCTTTTCTAATGTTAATACTACTGACCCGTGATATTAAGTGATAGCAAATCTTGTTTTTCAGCTTAAGTTCTTTGTCAATATTTATTTACTTTTGACACATCAGAAAGCAGCACTGTTCCCATTTTCTCTCTTAATGTCATCTATTGTTCTACTGAAAGCAGTTATAGAAATACAGATTTTGTGTTTTTGTTTAAAGAAATCTTGGATGACGACAATAGTGTGGCAGCCATGTATCAGACTGTTGGGGAGCTCCCTCAGGCAAACAGGGATACTCTTGCTTTCCTCATGCTACACCTCCAAAGGTGAGTGCACTTGGTTTGTATTTTTAAGAGTATACATAAAAGGAATGCTATCACTCCTTTCATCAGATTCTGGTGTGTGTTGGGAAGAAGATAAACTCGGCAATGAACAATTTATCAGACTTGTTTTGAACATGTTCACATGAGCACAAAACACTCTGCCTCAAATGTCTCTTATCTCTTTTCTAGAGTGGCTCAAAACACAGATACCAAAATGGACATTTCCAACCTGGCCAAAGTCTTTGGGCCTACAATTGTTGGCCATGCAGTCCCAAATCCAGATCCTATGACACTTCTCCAAGACACAAGGAGGCAACCTATGGTAGGTCAGCAGTGTAGCGTAACAGTAGAAATGTGTGTTGCATCTTAAGATGGAGAATGTTTGGCATCCGTTTCTGTTTTATATTGACAGTACTGTGTGTGTCCCACTTTAAAGAAAAGTGTTATCACATGTAATTATTTAGGTTGTGGAACGGTTAATCTGCTTGCCCACGGAATACTGGAGTCAGTTCATGATGGTGGAACAGGAAAACATTGAACCAGGACACGTCATCGAAAATTCAAATGCCTATTCAACACCCTGCAGATCAGATGTTAAAGGTAACCATCCCCTTTATTGAACTGCCAGCCCTGATCCAACGAGTGTGTTAGCTGACATTTGCTTTTTTCATTAGATGGTCTTGCTTTTTCACAGCAATTTTTCAATGCGAAGATACTGGTTCTAATAGTAATACAGGCTGTTGCTCTTTAGCACATTTCACTTTTAATCCACTTCCCCCCTACTTATCAGATCATTTTCTACACTTTCTTCTTGATCATCTGTTTGGTGCTAAAAGTTGAGATGGCACCATCCTACATGCTTATCCTAGGAGAACAACAAAATAATGTGAATAGATGTGCCATAAAGCATAGGGGCTGCTGCCCAACTGAGGCAACCCCCAGGTCAGATTCAGTTGACAGAGTAATGAAAAGACATAGCTTCATTCTCTTGGTCCTTTTCTTTCCCAGCATGCACAATTGCCATCATATTATGCATGTAGTTATCTGAGAACAGTCCTCCATTCACATCTGAGAATTAAGCATTCATGGATTTGATTGTTCAGATTTTGCTGCCACTCTGCTACTACCCTACACTTGATTGAAGATATATATTCTCTTTATTTGTTCATCTAGTATTATTCATGCTGGAGGACCAACAAAAGCCTAGAGGAGGATTATCTCAAGTATAAAGAAAGATTTCAATGTTATTTATATTCTCAGTGTTTCCACTTTTGTGGGGACGCTGGGTCCTTAATCCCTACAAATATGGAAGGATTACTCTATTAGTTGTGTGTGTTGTGCTGTGGCAAATTATTTTAGACCAAGAGACATATAATTTCAGTGTCTCAGAAAATTAGTAATGGTACCTAATGTCATTTTATGTTTTTGGTATTTTTTTTATTAACTGCCATCAATTTATTATGATCTTGTAAATGAGAGATCTCCACAACACCTTTACTCAGTAGCCTGACTGGGTCTTGCACACTCAAGGCCGTGGTTTCCTTGATTGAATCCATCTATCTGGAATGTGGTCTTTCTCTTTTTCTGCTGCCTTCCAAGCATTACCGAGCATTGTCTTTTCTACTGTGTCATGGCTTCTCAAGATATGATCCAAGTGTGGGCAGCCTCAGTTTAGTCATCTTGGCTTCTAGTGAAAAATCAGGCTTGATTTCCTCTAGGGCCCATTTGTCTTTTTAGCAGTCCATGGTACCTGTAGAACCCTTCTCTTATACCTGACAAAAATTACCTGCTTAAGACTTTTTACAATTGTGTATTTGTGATGTTGGATCTACTTCATGTGAATTGGGAATGCTAATGGAAGTGTGATGTCTGTGTTGTCTTCTTACAAAGTGAGTATGTTAGGACCACTCACCACTCCAGAGCAGCAACTAGTGAAGACTCCTTCAAGCAGCTCGCTCTCGCAGAAAGTCAAGTCTACTTTCAGCAGAAGTACACCCAAGTAAGTCAGGTAGCTGTTTCCATGGTTTAATGAACAAAACACTTTCCCTTCCTTTCTGTAGAGTTCTGTAGATCCCTAGCAAATCACTTTAAAGGGCAATATGGGTGAGCTGTGGTTTTTGCTGTAGGATTCCTTTCCTTTTTTTCAAACTCTATGATAAAAGTGTATTTTGAAATCTGGTGGAACTAGCTAGACTGCACATCTTCCTGTAGACAATTTTACTACATCTAAGAAGGGGTGAACTGTTACAGTTGTTAGGCATCTGGAATGCACAATCCTATATATTCCAGTCTCAAAGTGGCCAAACCAAGTGTAAACATACTGGTCCAGATTGCCATTCACCTGGTACTATGCAAGCATCAAGGAGGAGGGTTCGTGTGAATAGGATTTTGGCGTGTAAAGATCATAAGTTTATCTGCATTAACCCTGATGTTTAGAGCTGGACTTATTACTCAACTTTAGAATTTCCAAATTACATTTTCCACATCAATAGTATATGAACTTCCAATTGATTTAACAACAGTGAAAACATAGATCAAAGACAAGGCTAAGGGTAGATCCTAATTACAGACGTGAAAGGTGATGCAGGATGCTCTCATTGGCCAAATAAATGTGATTACATTCTCAGAAAAATACTACTTGCTGAGCCTTTCCATTTCTTTTCTAGGTTTGCAAGTAAAAGCAAGTCTGCAACCACTCTTGGACGCCAGGGCAACTTTTTTGCTTCTCCTATGCTGAAATGAAACCTGCTTCTGTTCTAAACTTCTTCTTACTGCCTTAAAACTACAATAAAACCCTTGAGTTGCGCTGTCATTCTTCCCAGCAACACTCTGTACTAAGATCTATTGTGTATGTTTGTTTTTTATTTAACTGCAACATATTTGAATTTTAATGTGCAATGTAAAGTTATCTAGAGCTGTATCACATTTATTGTATGGTTGTAACTGGCAGAATCAACTCAGCATGTTTGTAGAGAAGCTGCAAGGGGCGGGTTATTTTTGGAAAGTTTTCTGTAACTACAAGGCTTCCGCCATCTGTTCAAAACACCCCATTATTGTTTCATTTGTGTGTTGTGACTATAAAAAAGGGAATGCATTTTGCACCAGCAGTAATGCTGCTTATTTCACAGAACAGCTATCATCCTTTGAGGAAGTGGGTGTAGGAGTGCTGGTCCATTGTATTGGGAAACAGTGCATGTTGAAACTATACTGGTACTCTTTTGCCTAGTCTATTTTAGTGAAACCAAAGACTTTTTAAAAATCATGGACGTTGAGAACTTGGTCATGTGAAAAATTGAAATCCAGTGTCCTATTAGTGCATATGCACATGCCTGTTTTGTGGTTTTCACTTGAACAGTAGATAACAATAGCAAGCAAACCTCATGCTTGAACTGAGTATCTTAACTGTATAGCTATTTTCACCTCCTTTGGAAATCTAGCCTAGATTATTTATTTCCAGGGCAGGTAAAAGCACATATTGAGCATTGCAGGCACTCCTAACTTTGTAGCCATAGCAATCTCATTTCACCCTTGTATTTATACCTCCTCCCCTTAGCCTTTCCTTTCCTTGGGAACATGCTGTTTGTTAACATGCAGTCAAAACTTCTTTTTTCCACAAAGGACTCTTTTATCAATTCTCTTTTTGTAAAAAGTGCTTATTTGTAAAATCATTTATTATTGTATGTCCCGTCACAAATAAATCCTACCTTATAGAACTCATACTGATTTTTGAAGTGTTTAGATGGTGCAGTCATATTTGCAAAATTTGACAACTCAAAATCCTCAAAATGCTGCAACATTGGTGGTCTGAAATTTAGGATTTTTGTAGCCCTTTGTGGACTAAGTAGCCCTTTGTGTTGAACTAGTTAATGAAGGTCGCCAAATATGTTCCTGTGATGTATGCACAAAGAGTGCATTATTTATAACAGTGGAAGAAGGCAATAAATGAAAAGGAAACTCTGCTTCCTCAACAGGCTGGAGTATGAAAATCAAATCTCTGCAGTGTACTTTTATGGTTCATCCAATGAATGAGCATCCCAATGATTGATGGCTATACACTGAAAGTATAGACTATGCAATATACTATGAAAGTATACACTATGGAGTCATGCTGGCCACATGACCTAGGAGGCTTCTACGGGCAATGCTGGCTCTTTGGCTTAGAAATGGAGCCACCCCCAGAGTTGGATTCAACTAGACTTAATGTCAAGGGGAAACCTTTCCCTTTTATACACTGAAAAATATTGCATGTCATCTTACCTTTTTCTTGAGTAACACGTTAAACTAAGGTTAATGTAGAAGAAAGGAATTAGAGACAAATAACCTCTTACAATACTAATCAAGGAAAACCTTTACATTAAGGAAAGGCTTATTTGATTCATTATTCTGGGAAAGTGGCAGGACAAATCAAATTAATAGACTAGGGTTTTTTTTTAATAGAAATAAACAGGCATGTAAGTATCTCTTATGGGATACTAACTTGTTCAAAAACTCAGTTTTAGGTGAGTAAAATATCTAAATTTATTAATAAAATAGCAACAGTCAAAATGCAATGTAGTGTGGGAGTAAAAAAGACAGTACTAAAAGTGTCTGAAGGAAAATGAAATTAAGACTAAATGTTTTACATATGAATTGGGTGAGGAAAGTGATTTTACTAGTGTTATTTTCAGTAGACGAGTAAAAGTTTAGAATTTAGATCATAGTTGAGTACTTCATAAAATTAACATGAAATGGATTGCTCCGAAATATGAAGCTATGTTACAGTTTGTGGCACTGCTTTCTAGCACCACCTTGTGTACTTTCTAGTAAAAGCAAATGCGTTATTCTTTAGAGAAGACTTGATTTTCTGGGGGGTTTTTAATTTAAAAAAATACCAGAAATCAAATGTGAAGAAAACACAAGTAGCCAGCTGAACTTCTTCAGATATTCTGTATTCACAAGTGGAAATTGCTCTTGGTTGGCTTTAAATGCATTATTTGAAGAGATGCATTTGTACAAAAAGTCCAAAAGCTCACCTAACATAGGAAAGCTGGGTGAAAAGGAATAAGTTTAGCCAAAGAATAGTATTTTAAAATGACTTCAAAGATACTCTTCTAGGAATATATCATGCTTGTCAGTATACAGATTTCAATGGATGTAGCATTTCTAACCAGTGTAGCAAATCTAATTATGAAGACTATAGCTTTATAACACTGGAGGATTCACAAGCTTGGCTTTGCATTTTTAAAAAAACAAAACAAAAGGGAATAATGACTTGCACAAAGTTAGCGGCAGCCCTAGTGCTTCTGTTACGACTGGCGTGTTATCTGCTACTAACCCTGTTTCAGCAGGTTACATTCATGCTTCTTTATACAAAAGGTGAACTTGCTGCCTATGATCTCCTCTTTTCTCAGCACACTGGATTACTGGGATTAACACTTCAGGGAGCTAGGCAAGGGGCACCTATTTACCAAGAAGACAGCAAAGCCTTCCAGCTACTTTATGTAATTGAAGCTAAAAAAGACCAGCAGAGCCTTCTAATCTGAGATTAGTGTTTTATACCAGACACATTTTTGTTCCAGGACACCTGGGGGATGCTATAGATGTGACGGCAGAAAGATGGTGTTGGAATCTTGTCCATTGAGGAGAGGTGCATAGGAGATGATTGCCTCATGGCATAGGTTGCACCCTGGTTGCTTTCATGACAGACTTCAGATGTTAAGACATTTGTGAACCCTGTCTTATTGCACAGACTATGGATAGTCACCACCCATTGGGCTTAGATTACCCAAGGATCTGAACAAGCCAAGCACATGTACTCTCCTGAGGGAGAGCTGGGGTGGCCTTGTAGCTGATGCCTTCTAGAGACAAATTCAGAGAATGAGATGCAACTATCTGCTACTGCCTAAATCTGATAGGCCACAGCACAGGTGTCTCCTGCAGGTAAGCCTGAAAAGCTGCTTCCTTCCCCCATCTCTTCATGGCTGCTTTCTCCAGAAGTGGGATCCCACTGACATAATTAAGCAAGTACCACACCAGCAATGGCGAAACAATGCTGATGTATTGCCACCCACGTAGCACAGATGCGGCTGACACAAAAAGTCCTGTCCACAGCAAGATCTCCCCAAGATAGTTGGGGTGACGACTATACGCCCACAGGCCGCTCTGGATAAACTTGCCCTGCGGAAATAAAAAAAAGGATAATACATAGGTGCCCAATGCCAAACTAGTATCCCTATTAGTTGAACTGTTGCAAATGTTCATTTGGTTAGGTTTCCCAAAGCAACATGCCTACTGAAGTGACTTTTAGAAATAGGTTTCCCACACAGAAAAAAGCAAACGATTTTGATGCAGAAATAAAAAACCTCCATTATTGACCTACTTAGCTTCTAAACGTAAGGAACGAACATCTTGAGCTGATGCCAGACGACAGCTCCCATCCTCCACTGGCTTGATGGACCTGGTGAAAATTGCAACCCAGCATCATGTGGAAGGCTATAGCGGATTGTCTCAGCAAGCTACTACTAACACCAAAAGCAGCAATGTTACAGTTTTATTTATCTTTTGATTTCTTTTACAGATGGTATGTTTCGCTGGTATCTACGCCTTTATGTTTTCTCAATCATGCTGCCCTTTTCAGGGAAGCCAAAAACAACTACAAAATCAAACTCTACTCTGTGTTTAGATGCTCAACTAATGCTACTAGCCTGAAAGCGAAGAGGCTGAGACGGAAAACTCCACAGAATACTGTAAATGTGGATAAAAGATGTCACACTTGTTAACGGAAGTTCTGTGTAGCCAGCCATACCTGGGGCCAGCAGGATAGCTTGTCCAACCACTTGAAGCTCATGACCTCTCAGAATGCAGCCCAACACAAAATCACACCCTATTAAAGCAGTTCCACCGGCTGCCAATATGTTTCCGGTCCTAATTCAAAATGCAGGTTATGATCTATAAAGCCTTAAATGGTTTGGGTCTTGCCTATCTTTGGGATTGCATCTCCCCCTATGAATCAGCATAGGCTCCAAATTCCACCAGGGAGGCCCTCCTCTTGCTCCCACCACCGTCACAAGCATGATTAGTGGGGACAAGGGAGAGGGCCTTCTTGGTTGTGGCCCCCAAACTTTGGAACTCCCAAGGAAATTTAAGCAAGCCCCTACATTGTCCTCCTTTCACAGGGATTTGAAAACCTCGATGTTTGAGAACACCTAGTCCCTAGTTATAAATGGCCATCCCTAGGTTCCATAATATTTTGTTCTCTGCACTTCATCCAATACCTGGCTCTACAATACGCCACTTGCATTATCCAATGCCCGGCCCTTTTATAGCCTGGTCACGCTCATTGTACTACCAGCAATTGGTTTTGTTGAGTATTGTTTTGATCAAGTTTTAATGCTGCTGTTTTATACTCTTACATTCTATTGAATTGTACTTTTATCTGGATGGTTATATTTAACTATGTTTTTATTTTAATTGTGTTTTTGCTTTGATGGATCGTTTTGTATTTGTGTCTGTGGGCATTTGTCCCATACGTAAGCCGTCCCGAACCCGTTTGAGGAAATGGTGGCTGGGTATAAGAATAAAGTTACATATTATTATTATAAACTTATTTAAAACATTTAGATTTGTTTGTGACTTGATTGCATAGTTCTCGAGCGTGACCTTTGAGAATGGCAACTGAATGGAATATGTATGTTGATGTCTACCAATATTGGGCTATTATCCATAATTCACATTATAATTGCAAGTAGTTAAGCCGGAAGATCTACTCAACCATTTTAAAAGACCCTCCTAATGGGATGGTACGCCATTAGGATTATTGCGTGAGGACTTTTTATTTGCATATCTGTGGTAGCAGATACTACAAAATTATGGACAGATCAGTCCAGCTCACAGGCCACACTTTCTCTAGCCAGGCTGAGGCAAATAGTTCCTACAAACTGTAAGACCTTCCTCTGCAGAGCAAGCAGACACATGACAGAAATAAAACATCTTACAAGACACCTGTGGCCTCTGTGTTTTATCTTCAGTAAGATCATTAATCTGACCACTTGCGACACCTCAGCGGATGAGGATGGTATTTGATCACAGGTGTAGCTTACAGAAGAGGAACAAAGACAGAGGAAATGCAAGCTGTGTTGATAAGAAATGACAGGGGTTTCCTCAGGGTAGCCTCAGGGCCAAACGTAAAAGAGATGGGTTTGCCAGATTAGTTCCTTAGGGTAGATGCTCCTTTCCCTATGGCTCTAGATTAGTGACACCACTGCCTATGAAGAAAGAAAAGCCCCAAAGGATCCAATGGTAGGAAGTTATTTCATTTTTTCAATCATGCCCCCACTCTTGCCATGGTTTCATGAATGCAAGAACTACCAACTGCTGAGCAGAGATGACTCACTGTATTATCAGGGTTGCTTCTGAAGTGCCACTTTTGCTGGTCAGCCACAGCCTCTATAATGAAGCCCACTGCCCAGGTGCTCCATCCAAGGTAGTCCCAGAATCCCAGAGGCTTTTCACGTTTCTCCAGGTTTAGCAGAAGAGTGGGGAGAAGTGTTACAAACACCCAAACACCTGCAGGAAAATAACAATGGAGAGAAAATGCAATACTAATAGGCACACTAACCAAGTTCAGTCTTCGATAAACTTGCACAGAACAGCACTATTAAACATGTGCTTGACCAGCTACACTGGGAAATTACGTTTTCTGTCTCAGAACATATAACTCCCAGTTTTGAAGGCAAAGGTCAATGAGAGCCGCTTGGTTTGTGTATCATACTTGTCTTCAAGAATATATATATACTCTCAACTGTACAGTCATAAAATCTGTAAACCTGGAAAAACTGCTTATTTTGTACAAACCGGTTTGCTTTGCTCACATGTACACACACCCAGTTTCTGGCAAAAGCTCCACTCAGCTTCTCTACCTTTCTATGGTTTCTCCAAACATCGTCCACTTTTTTAAGCTTAGCTCCTCAGCCATTTCTATCCAACCTTTATTTTTAAAAGAACTTGAAAATGCCAAATTCCCATCCTTTAATACATAATCTGTTGGTTTAGGAGGATAAAAAGGAGAGTTGCTTTGGATCCATTAGATAAAAGGGACCTCTATAAAATTTCAGGGATTTCCTCTCATTTCTCATATTACAGGCTGGGCAACTCTTATCCAAAATTCCAAAATCTGAAATACAGTACTCCCAACATTGGTGACATGGCTGCCTGAAATACGTAGCAATGCCTTTGCATTCTGATTGTTCCATATACAGATGCTTTGTTTCATGCAAAAATCTGTTAAAATTATGTGTATAAGGTGCACGCAAAACATGAATGAATGTTGTGTCTAGATTTGGGTCTCATCTCCCAAATCTGTATATGCAAAAAAAAATACAGCTATTCCAAAATTTGGAAAAATCCAAAACACTTCTGGTCCTAAGCATTTTGGGTAAGGAATACTCAACCTGCATACCCCACCCCATTGACAAGGACCTCCCAAATTATTATGTTGAACCACTGAAGGAGTGATGAAGTCTGCTTGAGTGAGCTGGCCAGTACATACTACAACCTTGGATCCAATCCAAATGCTCCCATTATCATCACTACCACCAACTAAATGTTATAGTTGTATAGTGGACTATAGTAAAAGTAAAGGTTTCCCCTTGACATTAAGTCTAGTCATGTCCGACTCTGGGGGTTGGTGCTCATCTCTATTTCTAAGCCGAAGAGCCAGCATTGTCATAGACACCTCCAAGGTCATGTGGCCGGCATGACTGTATGGCAGTGTTTCTCAACCTAGGGGTCTGGACCCCTCGGGGCACCATGAGGGAGTATCGAGGGGGGGGGGGTCACCAAAGACCATCAGAAAACACAGTATTTTCTGTTGGTCATGGGGGTCTGTGTGGGAAGTTTGGCCCAATTCCATTGCTGGTTGGGTTCAGAATACTCTTTGATTGTTGGTGAATTATAAATCCCAGCAACCACAACTCCCAAATGTCAAGGTTTATTTTCCCCAAACTCCACCTGTGTTCACATTTGGGCGTATTAAGTATTTGTACAAAGTTTGGACTACATCATTGTTTGAGTCCACAGTGCTCTCTGGATGTAGGTGGACTGAAACTCCAAAACTCAAGGTCAATGCCCACCAAACACTTCTAGTATTTTCTGTTGGTCATGGGAGTTCTTTGTGCCAAGTTTGATTCAATTCCATTGTTGGTGGAGTTCAGAATGCTCTTTGATTGTAGGTGAACTATAAATCCCAGCAACCACAACTTCCAAATTGTGGTGTTCCAGCCTAGTGGCCATAGACAGACACCGGGGGTCCCAGCTGATCAGGGTCAGATCGGGGATGATGGGTGGCCTGATGGATACGGGTCTGCAGAGGAAGACTTAGCCTGGGATGATGGATGGTTACATGGGTATGTGACTGCAGATGAGGATAATGCTGACTCCATGGAATTTAGTTCTGAATTCGACAGTGAGAGGCCCAGCGACCTTGAGTCCCACGAGAACTGCACTCCCTTGCCAGGCGAGCATTCCGAGGATAGGGAGGATCGAGTTTCCCAGCATGATAGTGAGACATCTGGGGATGCTAACGAGCCGGAATTCGACAGGAGGGCCAGCATCAGATCCTCCCGGAGAGATTGGAGTTTGAGGAAGGGGGTGCGCTGGGCACACAGGAGTTAGTTCTCTTTATTAGATTGTGCTCAGGTCCTTCTAGTCAGACTTGAAGCTACGTTCAGCTTGGAAGGACTTGGGTCCTGGGTTTCGTGTTCGTGTCCGACCGCAGGAGCGGTCTGTTTGCCGTGTCTTTATAATCTTGTTTTCCATGGGATTTATGCCAGGTTTTTCTACCACTGTTTTGGGACTATTTTGAATTACCTTTTGCTCTGGATTGAATTACCTTGCATCTTTCTACTTTTGGACTATTTCTTATTCTAAATAAAAGCACATTTATAGCATCTGTCTAGTGTGTGTGATCTAGGGGGAACTGCCGCGATCTGAGGTGCAACACAAATGACAAAATCAATGCCCCCTCCCAACCCCACCAGTATTCAGATTTGGGCGTATTGGGTATTTGTGCCAAATTTGGTCCAGTGAATGAAAACACATCATGCATATCAGATATTTACATTATGATTCATAACAGCAGCAAAATTACAGATATAAAGTAGCAACGAGAATAATTTTCTTGTTGGGGGTCTGTATTAAGAGGTTGAGGCAATATGAAAGTTGAGAACCACTGCTGTATGGAGTGGACTATAGCAAGAAGATAAATGCAATATGATGCAATAATAAAATGCAATACTAAATCTTGTTGAAGAATGGTAAAACAGAATAATCGTCACTAAGGGAAAACCAAAAGAAATTTGGTTAAATAGTTCCATGTGAAAAATGATTACCAAGAGAAATTAAAGATGTTGTACATCAAAAATCCACTGAAATTCAAGTGCTCAATTTCTGAAGGGAAAAACTAAACACCAGGGATCCAAATAGTTCTTTGTGGGGACAGCATCCCAGAGGTTTGAAACTGCTAGAGAAGTAGCTCAGCCTCTCATACTAGGACTTTAAGATCGTCCGGGAAGGCCCTGCTCTTGATCCCGCCTGCATCACAAACATGTTTGGTGGGGACAAGAGAAAGGACCTTCTCAATGGTGGCCCCTCGGCTATGGAACACCCTTCCCGGGGACATTAGATCCCCCCCTCCCTCTTAACATTTTGGAAAAGAGTCAAGACTTGGTTGTTTGAGCAAGTGTTTGAAAATGCAAGGTAAAGGCATAGGAATTGGAACAACTGGACGATGAGATTGGATGATGTTTTTATTAGATGTAAATGATTTATGTTTTAATATTCTTGTTCTGGTTTTTATTATGTGTTAATGTTTTTAAATGTTTTATGGTGTTTTGGGGCATTGAATAGTTGCCACTGCAAACTGCCATGAGTACCCGGAGGGCTGAGAAGGGCAGTATACAAATGCTCTCTCCTCCCTCTCCTCTCCCTCTCCCCCTCCCTCTCCCCTCTCCCTCCCCCTCCCTCCCCCCCTCTCTCTCTCTCTCTGTGCATGCTCAGTTGGTAGATCTCTTGAAATGATGTGAAAAACAAGGTGTCTGAGACACATTTTAATTCTCAGGCAGGCCTAGATGGAAGCAAGCAGCTCCTAAAGTTTATTGTTGTGTGCCTATGGTGAACTTAAAGTTCTGACCTATGGTTCTGACCTATGGTGAACTTAAAGTGAACCTATCAAGGGATTTTCTGAGCGTGTGCACCTTGTACAAGGTCACCTAATGGGTTTCCAGGGCTGAGTGGGGAATCAAACCAGAGTCATAGGCTAACATTCAATCCATGGCACCATGTGTCTACTTGATCCTAATCTATGGTATTTATGGAAACTTGGTGCATTCCAGATGCTTGGAACTTCAAACTCCCTGATTCTTAACCACTGGACATATTAGCCGTGGCTTTTGTGAATGTCTGAAGGTTGGGAAAGCTGGTTTAACACTTTAGTCTCCGAAATGTTGGACTGCAGCTCTCAGAAGTCCTCATCAGTGCTGTCACTGATGAAAGCAGATAGGAATATCAATCCAACAACACCTGGAGGCCACCAGGCCTATAACTCAGCCCAGAAACACGCACAGCATGGAAGAGAACATGTTAACTGCTTCCAATCCACTCCTCTTCCACACATTGATCAACTGATATTCTCACCTTGCATTGTCCAGTAAAGAAAGAATATGCCAGGTTGGTCTCTTATACCATGGAACCGTCTGTCATGTCCGTCTTTCAAGATTCGCAGGAAGAGGAAAAGACCCAGCCTGAAAACAACAGAAGCAATTGAACATATCGACAAGGATGCACGTCATTACATTAGCTTCAACCAGTTACATTAGGTAATGTTGCCCTCTTTTTGGTGGACCTGTTCTTGCGATTTTAACAACAGTTGAAAAACCTGCTTCTGATATGATTATAAGCCATGGGAAAAAGCTGTATTCACTTAAAAATCAAAACTCTGCATCAAAGGGAGAGAAAAAAGAATATGGTGATCTGTATAAATTAAGGAAATTTTTCTTACCGTGCACAATTTATTCTGTATGTTTTTAAAGGTTATGAATAATGTATTAGTTCTGCTAATGATTAGGAAGAATATGGAAATATGCAATATACTCGCCCTGCCTGTGACGTTGAAAAGCTTGCTGAACAACTGGTTTGGTTTTTTCAATAAGCATTGTCTGCACAGGATCAAACATATTGATGCAGCAATAAAGACAGAAATGTATTTGAGATCCTGGGTCAGGGAAATGTAGAGGAATTATGCTAAATTTTGTCTTCTAATACCCCCAAATCCGTGTTTTACCTCCTGTAGATCTCCCCCGCTCCCAGATCCATGCCATTCACTGGCCATTGCAAGAGAGGAGCAGCAGAGTATAGCTATGATCCCATTGCATAGCTGGACATACTGAGACAGCTCTGGCATTGCAAGGGGAAGAGTGAGTCCTCTGGAGATTACAGAGCAGTAGTTCCCAAACTTTGATCCTCCAGGTATTTTTAACTTCAACTCTCAGAAGTCCCAGCCAGGATATTCCAAATGATCCTTCTCTTCTGGTATATCGAAATTTGTAACCGTCTTTTATGAACTGGAATGACTATAGGGGGTTGGACTGGATGGTTGTTGTAGTCTCTTCCAACTCTATGATTCCAAAAGCCGAAATCTATTCCTCCCTGTGAAATAAAACTTAATTGGAAACTTACCTAAGACCCCAGATAGTCACTAGCCCTGTTTGGACTTGCTGCCGTGGATGACTGCTGTTCCCCCAACTGAGGCTAAGCTGTGCCAGTAAAATGAATGCCCCACTTCCTAGAGAAGAGGAAAAAGAAGAGGGAAGAAAGATGAGGAGAAAGAGAGAAGTCTGCTTTAGGCATTAAAAGAAGAGTGCAACTAGCAGTGCTTGTATTCCTCTCTGGCAAGAGATAGTTCTCTTGGGAGCACTCATCAATCCTTCCACTGAGACACCTGTGCATACAATTAAATGTGATTGAACATCAGTATTCTCCAACTTCTGATGTTCAACATATATAACCCACTATGATGTATATGAGCCAGTTTGGATGTTGATTAGGACTCTGGGGACCGGGATTCAAATTCCTGCTCACTTATGGAAACCCACTGGGAGAACGTGGGCAAGCTGCCTTCTTTTAGCCTCGGAGGAAAGCAACAATAAACCCCTTCTGAAGAAATCTTGACAAGAAAACCCACGGTAAGGTCTCCAAAAGTCAGAAATGACTTGAAGGCACGCAACAACAAAGTAACTCATTGTGTGCATTATCTCTGGAAGGGATTCATTTAGCAAATCTATTCATCTAGCAAACCACATATTCCTCCCTACTTCTGGGTCAATATAAGATCCACGATCTCAGTCAACCTATTAGTATGGCATTCCTTTTTTAACATTTAGCCTGAAAATAGTGTTGTATCCCAGAGCAAGAACATCTCTGTCCTTAAACACCACACCAGTACAGTACAATCAGCAAGCAGTTTATTGAAGGATATATGTAAGCAAAGCAATAAAAATGATAGAAACACTATAGTCCAAAACAGTATTTTCAAATGAGTACAGATAGTGTGTGAACTTCAGGGTACAAAGGTAAAAACTCAAGATCCAAAGATGCATAACCCAAAGGGACAAGGCAGCATAGAACAGCAACCTGGCAAAACTTGAAACACGAAACTAGAAATCCACTTGGGAACAAGACTGTCATGAAACTCCAACGTTGACGAGACTAGGCTAGAATCCTTTCCTTGTATCATATAAAGCTTTTCCTGTCCCATGAACCGAAAGGAAAGCATTTCGTTTCCCCTTACTACCAGGTAAGGATTTCTTATCTATCTTTTCTAGCAGATGGACTCCACTAATTTTGAGAACTTTGTCTTAGTTTACAAAAGTCATATTTTCTATCTTTAAACTCATTAAAGTCTGCACCTGACAAATCCTCCTCAAGAGACAGTTTCTCAGAGGAAGACTGCTGTGGGCCTCTCCCAGGAATTTGACCTTGGGAATCTACAGGAGAAACACTATGTTCATGAGAAACCTTGGGCCTCTCAGGATCCTTCCACACAGCTGAATAAAACCCCACATTATCTGATTTGAACTGGGATATTTAGCAGTGTGGACTCAGATAACCCAGTCCAAAGCAGATATTGTGGGATTTTCTGCCTTCATATTCTGAGTTATATGGTTGTGTGGAAGGGCCCTAAGCAAGGCCGGGGTTTGACTCAGGCCCAGAAAAAACCTCATCCCCATTGATACAGGCCCAGGAAAACCATCATCCCCATTGACATCAGGCACAACCACAGGCTGAACTACAACACTGAGTTCCTTACGTCAGCATGACAGCCTTGCACAATGGCATAAGGATTTTTTTATATTAAAAAAAACAGTGTGTAGAGGTCAGAATAGCACAGGGTAGAGTGACAGCAAAGAAAGTTGCTCAACTGGTTTTTGCATAGGTCAGGAATTTGCCATCTACTCCATCAGCCAAAAGAACTTCAACATTAAACAAAACACAGGAAAAACACACATTTTGGCGTCTCAAATGTTAGACCTGTTCTTGGGTATATTTGACCTGCTGATTCCAAAATGGCACCTGTTTCCCCCATGGTATATGGCATACAGAACATCTTCATCTTCTCACTCATAAAAAAAACCCATAAGAACCATATCTAAGAAACTAGAGCTCATATAGTCTATCTATCCAATGCAATTTTGTGAATCAGCACCCAAAATAACTCCAGGAACAGGCCTAAAAATCAAACCACCAAGAATTTTATCCATCTAGAACAGTGGTTCTCAACCTTCCTAATGCAGTGACCCCTTAATACAGTTCCTCCTGTTGTGGTGACCCCCAACCATAAAATTATTTTCGTTGCTACTTCAAAACTGTAATTTTACTATTGTTATGAATAGCAATGTAAATATCTGATATGCCAGATGTATTTTCACTCACTGGACCAAATTTGGCACAAATACCCGATGTGCCCATATTTGAATACTGGTGGGGTTGGCATTGATTTTGTCCTTTGGGAGTTGTAGTTGATGGGATTTATAGTTCACCTACAATCAAAGAGCATTCTGAACTTCACCAATGATGGAATTGAACCAAACTTGGCACACAGAACTCCCATGACCAACAGAAAATGCTGGAAGGGTTTGGTGGGCATTGATCTTGAGTTTTGAAGTTGTAGTTCTACATCCTGAGTGCACTGTGAACTCAAACAATGATGGATTTAGACCAAACTTGGTAAGAATATTCAATATGCCCAAATATGAACACTGGTGGAGTTTGGGAAAAGAGACTTGATCTTTGGGAGTTTTATTTGCTGGGATTTATAGTTCACCTACAACCAAAGAGCATTCTGAACCCCACCAATGATAAAATTGGGCCAAATTTCTCACACAGAACTCCCATGACCAACAGAAAATACTGTGTTTTATGGTCTTTGGCGACCCCTCTGACACCCCCTCGCGACCCCCCCAGGGGTCCCGACCCCCAAGTTGAGAAACACTGATCTAGAAGACCTCCAACGCAGCTTACAACAACAACAATATTCTGGAGAGGATTTCTGTACAGGATGGGGACACTTAGTCTTTGTGTTTCCATGCAATTTTCTAACCCACCCTCCAAAGTGAGTGAAAATTGGAGATGGCTTTCGTTTTCCATTAATAATTGTGTAGAGGAGGGAATTTCAGCAAGTGTGGCTTGTCAAGCAAAGAGGGGAAATCCCCTCACATACACAGCCATTAATGGTAAAGGAACCACCTCCAGCTTTTCTCTGGCACTCCTATACCAAACACTTACATGAAGGCAGTGACAGGAAGAGGGTATATTTTGTCTTACATCCTTTCTGCAAAAGGATGGCCCATCACAAATAAGATTCAGTTGCTTGTGTGGTTTATAATGAAAGATAAGCACCTTGTCCTTCCCTCCAAGCAGGAAAACATCTGGCCTAAGCTAGGATGGGCCCCTGGCAAAGCTGAAAACAAATAACAAGGGCCTTCCACACAGCTGAATAAAAGCCCACATTATCCAGAATATCAAGGCAGATAATCTACATCAGGGCTGTCCAACTGGCGGCCCCGGGGCCGGATCCGGCCCCGTAGCCTGTTGGACACGGCCCCACCTATGCCCTCAGCCGCCATTTTTAAATTTTAAAAAAAATCGATTTTTTTTTAAAAATGGCGGCCGGGGGGGAGGGGGAGGCGGGGCAGGGAGGAGGAAGAGAGCTAGCTCCTCCTTTTCGGCACCCCCCCTCCCTACCTAGGAAGGGGGGGCGCCAAAAAAGGGCAGAAGGCGGCGCCAACGGCAGCGCGTCACAGGCCTGCCGTGACGCGCTGCCCCTTGGCACCGCCTACTCCTCCTTTTCAGCGCCCCCTCCCTTCCTGGGGTGCCGAAAAGGAGGAGTAGGCGGTGCCAAGAGCAGCGCATCACGGCAGGCCTGTGACGCGCTGCTCTTGGCGCCGCCTATTCCTCCTTTTTCGGCGGCTTTAGGAGGGGGCGGGCTGGGGGCGGGGCCTGGGGGCAGGGCCTGGGGGCGGGGCCAAGCGGCCCCGCAGGTCATCAGTGACCTCTT
The DNA here is from genome assembly GCA_030556195.1 of Anolis apletophallus. NCBI lineage: Eukaryota > Metazoa > Chordata > Lepidosauria > Squamata > Anolidae > Anolis > Anolis apletophallus. The sequence continues at coordinate 134,856,787 of JARBWK010000001.1, read as the reverse complement.
ATCCGGCCCTGGACCCGCCAGAAGTTGGACAGCACTGATCTACATTATCAAAGCAGACAATCCACATTATCTGCTATCAATGAGATTATATGAGTCTACGCTGTCATATAATCCCCTTCAAATCAGGTAATATGGATTTTATTTGGCAGTGTAAAAGGGGCCATGGTGTATTGGTTTGAATGTTGGACTGTGTCTGGAGATCAGGGATTGAAACCTTGCTCAGCCATAAAACCCACAGGAGGAACACACTCTCTCAGCCTCAAAGGAAAGCAAGGGCCAACATCCTCTGAACAGATCCTGTCAAGAAAACCCCATTGTATGTTTTGTCTTAGGCCCTTTCTACACTGCAATACAATTTAGATTATCAAAGCAGATAATTCACATTATCTGTTTTGAACTGGATTGTATGAGTCTACACTGCCATATAATTGTATTTTAATGCTGTTTTAATTTGTTTGTATTGGTTCTTGTGAACCGCCCCGAGCCTTTGGGAGTGGCGGTATAAAAGTTGAATAAATAAATAAATATAATCCAGTTCAAAGCAAGTTATCTGGATTGTATATGGCAGTGTCAAAGGGGCCTTGGCGTCACCATAAATTGGAAACAACTTGAAAGTACACAATGATCCATGTGCCACACACCAGTTTTTGTTTTGTTTTTTGTGTGTGTGTCAGGAGTGACTTGAGAAACTACAAGTTGCTTCTGGTGTGAGAGAATTGGCTGTCTGCAAGGATGTTGCCCAGGGGACGCCCAAATGTTTGATGTTTTACCATCCTTCTGGGAGGCTTCTTTCATGCCTCCTATGGGGAGCTGGAGCTGACAGAGGGAGCTCAACTGTCAGTCAGTGGTCCTGCTGGCACAAGAGTTTAACCCATTGCGCTGCCGGGGGCATGCCAATGTTGGGCAAGGTTAAAAGTAAAAGAGCCAAGCCTTAAATGGTGGCAAATCCACCCCCATAGATCCGAATCCTATACCATTGTGCTGTACAAATGCATTTCAGCAAAAGAAAATGATCTCTCCTAGACATCCATAGCTAGCCATCCACACCTCTTGCCAATATGCTGTCCTGTTAAACACATTAAGACAGTGAAGGGATTAATTGCCCTCATGGTTGAGGAGAGAACACAATTTTGCTGGTCGCCCATTTATTCGTATTGTTCTGACACAACTTGTAATGTAGAGGCACTCATGGGGCGAAGGCTCAGCACCAGTGTTTCAATATTTCCCAGATCATTTTATAGATTAGTGTAATTTTTCAGACTTAACAAGACTGCCACTTCTTTAAATAACCATTGCCAAAGCAGGGCTTATTTAATCAACTCCAAATCACACAACAGCAGGGTTTTTCAAAACCCTTCCAGGGCTCCTTCCAGGGGGAAATAGACCCTGAACAAACCGGGGCTTGCTGCTGATGGCTTCCAGGCTGCGTTCATCCTTTTGCAGACCTCCTTTTACAAACGTAAAGGGAGGAATGCAAGGAAAATAGCAGGCTACTTAGAATCATAAGAGTTGGAAGGGGACCAGAAATAAGTATAGGCCACATAATAATAACAAAGCATGTGCTGAACAATAAATACAGGTGGAGTATCTCTTTGGAATTTAGGATTTTTTTTCAGATTTTTAAAAATACCTGCATACATACTTGATGAGTTATCTTGAAGATAGGACCCAAATCTAAACTTATGGGTTGCAGTGAGTTTTCTGGGCTGTATGGCCATGTTCCAGAAGCATTCTCTCCTGATGTTTCACCCAAATCTATGGCAGGCATCCCCAGAGGTTGAGGGGTGTGTTGGAAAATGGGGTTTATGTATCTGTGGAATGTTCAGGGTGGGAGGCTTTGAAGCTGCAAGGCTATTCCGTGATAACTGGGAATATGGCGCAGCTAGCTGGGAGTCAGCTGCATAAGATCACCACTGACCAGAAGGTCATGAGTTCGAGGCCTGCCCGGGTTGGGGTGAGCTCTCGACCAATTGTGTAGCTCGTTGTCTCTCTATATATGTTGTTTGTCTATGGCATTGAATGTTTGCCTGTATATGTGCATTGTGATCTGCCCTGAGTCCCCTACGGGGTGAGAAGGGCCGAATATAAATGATGTAAATAAATAAATAATAAATAACCAAGGTGGCCAATTGCAACACTCACACTTGCCTCAAACAGACAAGAATTCTTTCTCCCACCCTGAACATTATTCCACAGATACATAAACTTCACTTGCCTAGTTTCCAGCAGACCTCACAACCTCTGTGGGTGATGTGGGTGAAATGTCAGGAGAGAACGCTTCTGGAACATGGCCATACAGCCTGGAAAACTCACAGCAACTCAGTGATTCCAGCCATGAAAGCCTTTGACAACACACTGAATTAACTTATGTTTGGACCTTACACACATAGCCTAAAGGCAATTTTATGTGCCACACTTTCAGTAGCTTTGTGCATGAAACAAAGTTTGCGTACACTGAACCTTCTGAAAGCAAAGGTGTCCCTATCCCATGTGGACAATTTTGGAGTATTTTAGATGTAAAATTTCAGAGATGGGGTGCTCAACCCGTAATAATAGAACTAAACCTAGACTAAGTGAATTTTACAGATGCTTCATCAGGGCGGTGCTAATGCGACACACACAAAAGAGAAAATTAATGCTTGGGGACTTGCAGTCTTAACATGTTACATCATTTCCAATGTCAAGACCATGCCTGAAGTCTAGCCTTTTGGACCACAACTCCCAGAATCCTCCAGCCAGAAATTGGCCAGGTAAACTGGGGCCTTTGGAGGACTTGAAATCTTTAAAAAGTAACTTGGTGGGACTCATAACGGAAGAAGCAGCAACTTTCCCAAGCCCTCTATGGGCCAGGATGTCCCAGCCTACAAACTTGGAGTGTGCATTTAGAATTAATGCAATTTGACAAGTCGTAACTTTACAAAGGCCTTCTCTGCCAAGTGGTGCCAAACTACAACTCCCAGGATTACCCAGCGCTGAGCCATAGCAGGTAAAGTGGTGTCAAACTGCGTTACTTCTACAGTGTAGGTGCAGCCTTGGAAGGCAGGGTGCGAGTTGCAAAATAGGGGAGATCATCTAGGTGGGGCTCAACATGCCCCCCCCCCAGCCCCATACATTGAATGTATGGCCACGTCGGTCTGCCCACCCTCCTCCACTGCCCAGACCCACTGCGCCTTGGGGGTGCCCCCCTCACCCGCCAAATCGAAGAACTTCTCGGTGCGCAAGGCGGCCGACACCGCCCACAGCCCCCATTGCAGCGCAAAGTCCGAGGCCGCCAGCAGGAAGAGGGCCCGCCCCGGCAGCCCCATGGCGACTCGCCCCACAGCGCCCCGCTCTCCGCCCAACACAACACCGAAGAATCTCGCCGACGCCTCGAACGCGCCGGAACCAATCCTGAGCCACGGCTCCCTATAGTGACCAATCGAGAACCAGTATGCAAATCAACCTTGCCGCACTTTAGAGACTTGAGCGAAACAAATGGGCGGCATAAACAACACTTCCAACTGAAGTGCTGAATGGTGGCTTCCATGTCAGTGGAGTGGTGAATCTCTCCCAGGTTTTACTCTGAACCAAGTGAGAACTTTAAAGGTACTGAAGCCACCCCACTCATAGTCTCAAAGGCCCTTTCCACACAGCTGAGTAAAATCCCACATGATCCGCTTTGAACTGGGATATATGGCAGTGTGGACTCAGATATTCCAGTTCAAAGCAGATATTGTGGGTCATTCTGCCTTGATATATTCTAGGCTATATGGCTGTCTGGAAGGGCACAAAGGTGTAAAAAGATCCCTTTTGCAATACCATAAGGACACCATGTCCTTCCTAATCTTAGAAGCAAAGCAGGGCCAGCTCTGGTTAGCACTTGGATGGGAGGCTGTCAACAAATACAAGGTGCTGAAGGTTTTTTTCATGGGGAGAAGCTGGAAAAAAAACTCTCTGAGGATTCTTTACCAAAATAAGTTCCTATGAATTTCATGAGGCTGCCTTAAGGCAGCAGGGAATTTGAAGCCACACACACATTTCAGGTTGAGGGCCTAGCTGAGTATTTTTAAACTTGGGACTAAAACCCAGAGCTGACCATCCCACTAATATGGAAGCTCCCTGCTGCCTTGGGGCTCCTGTCGTGGAACCAAAGGTGTTGCTATATTAAATTCACTCATCTTTAATGTCTATTTATGTCAGATGCGAGTTGAGGGTACAGTTAAAATACATTTAAAAACACAAGTTTGGTTGTTGTTTTTTTAATGAAAAAAACATTATGCTAAATGTCCTTTGAACAGAAGCTGGAGTGCCTCTGGTGTTGCTGTGAGAAGGCCCTCCATTGTGCATGTGGCTCAGGTTGCATTGTAGTAGGTCGTCTGTGGCTTGCTCTTGTCTGCACTTGCATGTCAGACTTCACTTTGTGGCCCCGTTTCTTAAGGTTGGCTCTGCATCTCATGGTTCCAGAGCACAGCCTGTTCAGCGCCTTTCAGGTCGCCCAATCTTCTGTGTGCCCAGGAGGGAGGTTCTCATCTGGTCTCAGCCACTGATTAAGGTGCTGGGTTTTAGCCTGCCACTTTTGGTCTTTTGCTTGCTGTGGTGTTCCTGCAAGTATATCTCTCAATCTTAGGAAGCTGTTTCTTGATTTAAGGTGTTGGCATGCTGGCTGATATCTGAACAGGGGATGGGCCGTAGATGTCACTGCTTTGGTCCTTTCCTTATTGGCTGCTACTTCCTGACAGATGTCAGGTGGTGCAATGCCAGCTAAACAGTGTAATTCCTCCAGTGGTGTAGGGTGCAGACACCCTGTGATAATGCAGCATGTCTTATTAATAGCCACGTCCACAGTTTTTACGTGATGAGATGTGTTCCATGCTGGGCATATGTATTCAGCAGCAGAGTAGCAAAGTGCAAGGGCAGATGTCTTCACTGTGTCTAGTTGTGATCCCAGTCAGCTTTTGTATGCTATTATTTCTAGCACCCACTTTTTGTTTGATATTCAAGCAGTGCTTCTTAAAAGTCAGAGCACGGTCCTGAGTGACTTCCAGGTATTTTGGTGTGCTGCAATGCTCCAGTGGGATGAGAGAAGCCTCCCTGCAGTATCATAACACACCCTGGTGTCCTTTGGGCAACATCTTCGTAGGCGGCCGATTATCTCACATCAGATGCGACTTGAAGCATTTTAAAGCTAACACGAGGCCTTGTTTCATGAGTCCAAGGCTATGATTGTGGCACAGGTGGGTTACTCAGATGGGTGGAAGGTGGCCTTGTCATCTTTCAGGGACAGGGCAAGAACAAACTGGAGGGGACACTGTGGTGTCGGTTCTGTTTCAGCCTTCCACAGCTTTGTACTGATCAGATTAATGGATCCCAGTCTTTACAATATTCACCCTGCAGGCCAGAGTCTTGTAGGTAGGCCATTTTGGGATAATCCCCAGATGTTGTTGTGTGCCTTCAAGTCATTGCTAACATATGGTGGCACTAAGACGAATATATCTTGAGGTTTTCTTGGCAAGATTTGTTCAGAGGAAGTCGACCTTTGCCCTCTTCTGAGGCTGAGAGTGTGGGGCTCGCCCAGAGCTACCCAGTGGGTGTCCACAACTGGGCAGGGATTCCAACTCCAGTTTCCATAAAACTTTCTGTTTTGGAAGAAGATACCTTGTACCTCTTTTTGCAATGACATTATGTTGAGTATGCAAGGTGGAGAATCCCCACCTCAGTTTGTTTGTTCCCCCAAACCATATTATTGCAAGGGTTTTCCCAGGAGCTGCCCTTAAACACCATGGGATCAGGAGAAACCGTTGTCACAGAGAAAGGGGAAGATATCTCTTTATTGCCAGACACACAGGATCCAGGCGGAACCAGTGTCTACAAACTAGCATCACTCAGCCCACCAGTGTAGGGACTTCCATGTTGCCAGCATTAATATTGGATATCAGCTATTATCCACCCATTTAAGGAGTGCTGGCTTGGGGGCAACATGGGGGTCAGGTGTCCATGGGGGTGTTGTTGTTTATTTGTTCAGTCGCTTCATGACCTCGCCCATGCCAGAGCTCCTTGTAGGCCGTGGCCACCCCCAGTTCCTTCAAGGTCAAGCCAGTTACTTCAAGGATACCATCAATCCATCTATCTTGCCCTTTGACACCCCTCTTCCTTTTTCCTTCCATTTTCCCTAGCATCATTATCTTCTTCAAGATTTCCTGTGTTCTCATTATGTGGCCAAAGTACTTCATCTTTACCCCTAATATCCTTCCCTCCAGTGAGCAGTCGGGCTTTATTTCCTGGAGTATGGACTGGTTGGATCTTCTTGCAGTTAGAAGGCTCCCGAGGTCCTCCTTGCTTTCAGCCATCAAAGTGGTACCATCTGCATATATAAGGTTGTTAATGTTTCTTCCAGCAATTTTTACTCCAGCCTTCGATTCATCAAGCCCCACACGTCAGATGATGTATTCTGCACAAGGAGAGAGAAAACTGGGTTCAAGTCCCCCATATGTGAAATGAGGATGACTTTGGCCAGGTTCTCACAGTGTTGTTATGAGGTGCAACATTGCAAGGGAGGGAGGAATAGCTGTTTACTGCTGCTCTGCAGAATAGGACACAGAGCAATGGATTCAAATTGCAGGAAAAGATATTGGACATTACGAAGAACTTCCTGACAGTAAGAGGTGTTCTGCAGTGAAATATGCTTCTTTTGAGGTCTTTAAAAAGAGGCTGTATGGTCATCTATTGGGAGTGCTTTGATTGGGTGTTTGTGCATGGCCGAAGGGGTTGAGCTAGGTGGCCCTTGTGATTTCTCTGAGGTCTATGATTCTATGGCATCAGAAAAACCTTAAACACCCTGAAGGCACAAGAGCTGTCCGATCTTGTATGCTAAGCCGGGCCAGCCCTGGTTGGTACTTGAATGGCAGAATGACCATGAATGCCAGCTGCTGTAGGCTATATCTCAGAATGGGGTTGGACTAGATAGCCCTTGGGATCTCTTCCAACTCTTATGATTCTATGATTCTAGTCACAGTCTTGAAAAATAAGTGAAGATCTCTAGCACATTGCAGATTCTTGGGCTCGTTATTGTGAGGGATGTTTATTTAATCCCTTGCTGATCACAAATCCCTTTGAAACCCAATCACTGATAATGGTGAATTAATGAGGCGTCTATAATGCCCTTTGCAGCATGGCAAGGGGCTCATTCATCTGTGATCACACCATTTTTGCCCAGGGATTTAGTTGCAGCAGGTTCTGGCGTAAAGACCTGGGCTCAAATTAAGCCCGGGAATCCGTCAAGTCTGGAGACTTTAGCATCAGCCGCCTTGCTTTCTTCTTATAATTGCCTCAACAATCTCTCTTTAATCTCTGCAGCTCATCCATCAGTGGAATCAGAAATGGGACGGAGTAAGTGAATGCACCGCCAAATCCAAGCCATTCATAATAAACCTTCTGCTAGCATACATAAATCCCTGTGGATTTTTGCTGTTGTTGTTGTGTATTTTAAAATCCTGCAAATACACTTGCTCACACATGTTTGCACAGAGCGAAAGGCAAATACCATCCTATTAATAAAATCTTGGCCGTTACAGCCTTGAACAGGAAATATTTTTGCCATCTGTTGAGCACCAGACACAAAGATTGACAGGGTTATTATTGCTGAGACAGAAATGTTCCCTTTTTGTCCTTATCTCTTTTTTGTATCTCCTTGCCAAGGGAAAGGGGGGGGGAATTACAAGGGGATCCGTTATTGCTGAAATACATCTTATTTAATGCTCCTTGCTTCAGATCGGCAGCAATTGTGAGAAATTGCAAGGTCAGGGAGAGTGGAAAGCGAGATGAAAAGCGGGGTTTGTGGCAAGGGTGACTGGTGTTGTAAAGACAAGCGAGCAGATTGTTTTCGTGAGATGTTTATGAACAGCATCCAGAAGCAACACACCCACATATAAAAGGGGACAGATTCCTCCCGCTTTGAAGAATCAAGCCTCAAAGGCACAAGCAGTTTCTGCTGCCGTGGGCCACGTATGAATGTTTAAACCACCAGCAAGATCAACAAGAATGAGAATGAAATTATCCCCAAGTAATAGAAGAATGCGACGAGAAGAAAGAAAGCGGAAAAGCATGCCACGGCTGTCTGACAACTATTAGCATATCGTTCCCTATGCAAATGTTATTAGCACCATTACTGGATTTGAACAGGATGCTTGAAGAGTAAAACAATAGGAGGCAAATGGGAATTGCAAGACAGTTGTGAATCTGTGCACATGTCTTTGTTTATGAATGAGCAGGGAGTTGAGTCAGAAAGCATCACTTTGAATACTCCAAGCAGGAAAGAGAAGGACAGTACAAACCCCTTATCCATGGGTTCTGTGTCCACTTATTCATGTTCCAAAAATACTGTATTTCTTCCATTATAAGATGTCATCGATTTTAAGATGCCCCCTTAATTTCAGTACCAACAACAAAAATACATAACATACCGCTGCAATTCTAAGAGATGTTAATATAGGGGAGTGAGTCTTAAACTTGAAGAAGTACATTATTCGAACCACACCAGAAGTGTTTGTGGGCCTCTCTAGATCCTCCAGTGCAATTGTATGCATGTTCCTGGCCCAAGTACACTCAAAAATATATTATTTTTAAACAAGCAGTGCATGGAAGTAGAAGAAGACAATAGAATAGGAAGGACAAGAGATCTCTTCTAGAAAATTAGAAACATTGGGAAAAAATTTCAGGCAAAAATGGGCATGATCAAAAACAAAGATGGCAAGGACCTAACAGAGCTGAAGAGATTAAGAGAAGGTGGGGAGACTATACAGAAGATCTGTATAAGAAGGATAATAATATTGAGGATAGCTTTGACGGTGTGGTGAGTGAGTTAGAACCAGACATCTTGAGGAATGAGGTAGAATGGGCCTTAAGAAGCATTGCTAATAACAAGGCAGCAGGAGATTATGGTATCCCAGTTGAACTGTTTGAAATCTTGAAAGATGCTGCTGCCAAGGTGATGCTTGCCATATGCCAGCAAATATGGATGGACATCAGATTGGAAAAAATCAACTTATATCCCCATACCAAAAAAGGGAAATGCTAAAGAATGCTCCAACTTTCGTACAGTGGCTCTTATTTCTCATGCCAGTAAGGTAATGCTCAAGATCCTGCAAGGTAGACTCCAGCAATACATGGAGAAAGAGTTGCCAGATGTACAAGCTGGATTTAGAAAAGGCAGAGGAACAAGAGACCAACTTGTCAAATATCCGCTGGATAATGGGGATACCAAGCCACCTTGTCTGACTCCTGAGGAATCTGTATAACAACCAAGTAGCAACAGTCAGAACTGACCATGGAACCACAGACTGGTTCAAGATTGGGAAAGGAGTGCAACAGGGCTGTATCACCCAACCTATTCAACTTATATGCAGAACACATCATGCAGCATGTGGGGCTTTATAAATCCAAGGCTGGAGTTAAAATTGCTGGAAGAAACATTAACAATCTTAGATATGCAGATGATACTACTTTGATGGCCGAAAGCAAGGAGGAGCTGAGGAGCCTTCTAACCAAGGTGAAAGAAGAAAGTGCAAACACTGGGTTGCAGATAAACATCAAAAAACCTAAGATGATGGCAACCAGACTAATTGATAACTGGCAAATAGAGGGAGAAAACATGGAGGCAGGGACAGACTTTGTATTTTTAGGCGCAAAGATTACTGCAGACGCAACCTGCAGCCAGGACATCAGAACAAGTTTACTTCTTGGGAGGAGAGCAATGACCAATCTCAATAAAACAGCGAAGAGTAGAGACATCACACTGGCAACAAAGATCCGCATAGTTAAAGCAATGGTATTCCCCATAGTAACCTATGGATATGAGAGCTGGACCATAAGGAAGGCTGAGCGAAGGAAGATAGATGCTTTTGAATTGTGGTGTTGGAGGAAAATTGTTGAGAGTGCCTTGGACCGCAAAAAGATCCATCCCATCCATAATCCAGGAAATAAGGTCCAACTGCTCATTGGAGGGAAGGATATAGAGGCAAAGATGAACTATTTTGGCCACATAATGAGAAGACAGGAAAGCTTGGAGAAGGTAATGATGCTGGAGGGAAAGGAAAGGAAAAGGAAGAGGGGCCAACCAAGGGATGGATGGATGGTATCCTTGAAGTGACTGGCTTGACTTTGAAGGAGCTGGGGGTGGCTGACAGCCAACAGGGAGCTCTGGCGTGGGCTGGTCCATGACGTCACAAAGAGTCAGAAGAGACTGAACAAATAAACAACAACAAATTATCTACATTTCAGGTATCCCTGGGGAGTCTTGGGTTGTATCCTAAATATCCAGGAGGGGTGCATACTGTCCCTCACGGCCACAGAAAGAGCCTCCTCAAAGAGTGAGTAAATACAGTTGGGTATCCCCTGGACAATGTTTCTTGTAAACGGCTAATCTTTCCAACCCTGCTTTTGACATTAAATAAATAAATTGCCAAAGTTTGCACTGAAGAGTGGGCTAAGGAGATATTATTATAAGAGAGAGAGAGAGAGAGAGAGAGAGAGAGAGAGAGAGAGAGAATGGGTACGCCCAAGAAAATACTGGGAGGGAAACAAGAAAACAGCCTTGGTGGGCTGGATTTCTAAAAAAGTGAATATTCAATAATCCACGCAGCTGTTTCCTCCTTCTCCAGGCTCAAAGAAGGAACCAGAAAAGGGGGAAGTGCAATGGGTGGAATTTTTTAGCTTCATTCTGACAAGGCTTTTATTTCAAGCACTTAAATTTCAATCAAAATTTTACATAAACCCAATAGTCAACTCCATGCTCCAATATAAATGCAGATGAACTATTTTAGCTTATAAACCATTAATTAAACAGATAAATACTTTTCTGCTACCTCTCCCATTTCTTGTAAAGACAGTTCCCCCTTGGAACTAAGCCAGAGAAGTCACCAACAGTCACTTCTGCTTAAGGATGGGGCTCCCCTAAAGCCACCTACTATCGTCCAATCAGAAGTGTCTTCCAAACCAGGGACATTTTGACTCATGACTCTCATAACCTCTGAGGAGGCCTGCCATAGATGCAGGTGAAACGTCAGGAGAGAATGCTTCTGGAACATGGCCAAACAGCCCGAAAAACCTATAACAACCCAATGATTCTGGCCATGAAAGCCTTTGACTCTCATATTATCGGGCACCATGAGGTAGCATGGATTTAGCTGCCAGGAGTTAGACCTTTCATCCTTCTCCCTGTTCAACCATTTCCTCCATTCTCTGTGTCACAAGCAGCACCCATGCTATTGACCCCCAGCTTCCCATGGGTCTCATTAGGGGAGAAATCACACAGCCGATAGGTGCCAACTGTGGCTCCAAGCACCTAACTAAAGACATGGAAATGGTTTCCCTGTGGGATACGTGGGAGCTCAGCACTGTGGGGTGGAGGTGGGCACCACTGATGTGGCCAAAGCGCTGATGGCCAAACTGTAGGCGAGAGCAATTTGTAGAATTGTAGGAAGGTGAAGGCCTGGTTAGGGCAGAGCCCAGGCTGCAGAAGGCAAAATGGGTTGTGCCAGTGAATTCAGCCAGGAAAACTTCTCTTTTGAGTATGAAGGTTCAAATTGAAGGTGATGCTAAATGTGTCTTCCCATTTAACATTTCTGCTTTTTATTTTTCAAAAAATGTTATATAACATCCATTTGCAGAGGGCGGATAATTATCAGTTTTATAACAGTCGTGAGTGTATGTGCATGAGGGGTGTTAACCCTTTCCATCCCCTGCTGTGATCTTGACAAAAAAAACCCCAAAGCTGCTGTTTTGCAACAGGAACTAATCCTCCCCTAGTGCCAAGTCCCAGACCAAGCAGTGGCTATTTATAGACTATTTCTGTCAGACATTTCTTTTACGCCCCAAAGAGAATATCAGCCAAGACTGCCAACAACAGATAAAGGAGAATAGCCTGATGGGATATACTCAAGCATTTAAAGATTGGAGCTGGTGAAGTTTGAGTCTCTACCTGTATCAAAAGTAAACTCTTCTACAGAGAAGTGACACATACAAGATGGGGGAGATCCCCAATAAGAGCAACCAGTCTCTATGGGGTGGCTTGAGGTTTTTTTTGGGAAGGATATTTTACTTTTTTTTTTTTGCTGGCAAGAGCATTTATTTTGAGCAGATCAGAAAACTGTTGGAGGGTGAAAGTGTTTAATTATTGTCCACCAAGAAATACTTGGCAGTCATATCCAGGTATGTAGCTGGGGGGGGGGGCTGGAGGGGCTCACCCCCCCCCAAACTTTAAGGGTGGTCCACGAGAAGGCCTTACTGCTACATTATTTAAACTGTTATGTGTATTCATATCATGATCTGATCACTATGCTCAATATATCCCATGCAATATATTCCATACAATGATACAAAAGGTTTGCTAGGGTAGATCCTCTCTCACTCACCCCGAAACAAAATCCTGGCTACGGCCCTGGTCATATCTATTTTCAGCAAATCAGAAAACTGTTGAACTGAGAAAGTGTTTAACTATTGCCCAACAAGAAATATGTGTTAACTCCCAGCATTGCTACTAGTGCTCTTGATGACAGTGTGGGGTACAGTTGCCCGTAGTGAGTGCATTTTGTTTCAGTTGGGTAAACAACAGCTGGTTGGGGAGGCACACTTTAGGATAAGAAAATGACAATAAGAAAGGGTTAACCACAAATCCCAACCCAGTATCATCATGACACAAATTAAAACCACCCTTCCCATGGCAACCTTATGGTTTGAAAAGTCAGGCAGTCCTGTTTTTGCTTAGGGCTATTGTGGCATCTAGGGATTGAGCTGCAATGTAATCCTTTCAATTTGTGTAACACAAACCTATCAGCTTTCATTGGCCATGTTTCTTCTTGCAACCTCAAGAAATGTGGTGTTTGCAGAATACAGTTTTGGGGTACAGGTGAGATGCTCTACTCTGAAGGTGGTGCAAGAGAGACCCCCAAACATAGCAGTATTGATTTAGGATACTCTGGTGAAAAAGGAATAATATACATTACCATACAGGATATGTGTGAGTGCCTGTGTAAATAAAATAAACAGGAGTCTTGACAATGAATGCCATGAGGTGCTAAGCGATATCACACTGGGAATCTGGCTCATTTGTATATTCATCCCAGGATCTGTTTTCCTTGTTGTTTCACCTTTTCTCCTGGCACAAAGGGATGGATTCCACTTGTCTTCCTAATAATAGGTTGAGCTCAGACTTATTCTAGATTAGATCTATTTGACAAAGGGACATGGTAGGTGTGACTCACCTAAGGCACACTTGAGTTACCCAAACCTAACCACGCCTGGGTTGAACCCAGAAAGCATGAGCTTGGCTTCACATTTGGAAAACGACAAGAGAGATGTCACCTTCCTCTGCCTTATATGGAGGCCACAGTAGCACAACAGGTTAAACCACTGAGCTGCTGAACCTGCCGACCAGAAGGTTGCTGGTTCAAATCTGGAGTAGGGGGGTGAGCTCCCGCTGCTAGCCCCAGCTTCTGCTAACCTAGCAGTTCAAAAACTTGCAAATGTGAGATCAATAGGTACCGCCTCAGTGGGAAGGTAAACGGCACTCCACGCAGTCATGCTGGCCACATGACCAAGGAGGCATCTATGGACAATGCAGGCTCTTTGGCTTAGAACTGGAAATGAGCACCACCCTCAGAGCTGGAAGGGGAAGCCTTTACCTTTATCTGTGTTCCTGTGTTATCTGTGTTTTGCTGTTTCTAGGTACTGAATGTTTGCCTTTGTATTTGTGTATGCCTGAATCCACCCTGAGTCCCCTCGGAAAGATCAGATGGAATAGAAATAAAGTATTATTGTTATTATATTGTTATCATTATTATTATTATTAGTAGTAGTAGTAGTATATCCTTCCCACTGGGAACTACCTAAGGAAGAATCCCCAAGCCTGTATTTGTGGGATTTTTTTTTATGAGGCCAGCAGAGATGTGTGTAGTTTTGGAAGTCTCAAGATACTTTTTCTTGGGCAAAGCAGGTGGAGTTAGCATAGAACTGACATGATCTTGAAGTTATGTTGCATCTAGGGACATGAGACATGGTGGGAAAAGGCGTTTCTTCCTTTGCTTTTAGAGTTGAGCCTTGATTTGATATGGAGCTGGAATTTAGGAAGGCTTGCCCAGATGAGGCAGAAGCCCTGGAAGGTTCCTGGTTGTTCTTCATTTTTGTTGGAAGTGAGATTAAATCATGCTTGCATTAAGAAAGACTGTGTGCCTACATTGAGCAGTACTGATAGAAACATACAACTATCAGAAAATTACTTTTTCTGGTTTTGTTTTTTAAAATGTCCCTATGCTGCCTGAAAAGCATGGTGAGTGGGGGGAAAATGGAGTACAGTAGAGGCACAAAATGGTCTGTAGTTTGTTCATTCCTGAGCCAGGGTCACTAAATAGCACCAGGAACTCCCATGTTAATCAATAGTGAATCCATCCGGAATGTTAGTCCAATTTTAGTTAAAGAGGAACTGTAGCTAAAATTCCTCAGCTTATTTTGTGGATAGAGTTGTACATTTTGATAATGCATTTAAAGTTTGGATTACAGTCCAATGAAGAATATTGATTCTGTTTACATTGGGGCCATCCGCTGCTGTTTCCCTGGGGTTTTTTTTTTCTGCATTCACTCCAGGCTTTTGCTTTTTTATGTCACCTAACTGTAATATTGTTATTTTAAATTGAGAGTTTGAAAGAAATTTGGTACTCATTATTTTACAAAAGGAGTGTGTTGATATTATTCATTATTTCAAAAGTGATATGTTAATTAACATGGTGCTTCAATAATAAAAAACATGGAGAAAAATACAATGGCAAAAATCCCATCAAAAGCAACCTTTTAGGAGTAATGATACATTGACACTTATTGCAGTAGAAATCATAATGATGCTAGCAATCCTTATATTAATTTGCAAAAGGAACACTATTATGCCTTCATTAACATGTCAAAAATAATGAGCTACTGGAAAAATTGTTATTTGTAATTCATTATTTCCAAGTGCTGTTTAAACTTACTGCAAGCAATTGTGTATTGCTTGGATTGTAGATTTCTGAGCCAATTGGGGCCTTTTGGGAAGTCTGATCTGGCTACGGTCGTCCACGCTCTGGTCACATCCCGAATAGATTACTGCAACACACTCTACGTGGGGCTGCCTTTGAAGACAGTTCGGAAATTGCAATTAGTCCAGCGGGCGGCAGCCAGATTGCTAACGGGAGCTACATACAGGGAGCATACCACCCCCCTGTTGTGTCAGCTCCACTGGCTGCCTGTCCAATTCCGGGCTCAATTCAAAGTGCTGGTTTTGACCTTTAAAGCTCTATACGGTTCTGGCCCAGCTTACTTGTCCGAACGCATCAGCCGCTATGTCCCACCTCGTAATCTAAGATCATCCG
This sequence comes from Anolis apletophallus, assembly GCA_030556195.1. Taxonomy (NCBI): domain Eukaryota; kingdom Metazoa; phylum Chordata; class Lepidosauria; order Squamata; family Anolidae; genus Anolis; species Anolis apletophallus. The sequence continues at coordinate 134,841,416 of JARBWK010000001.1, read as the reverse complement.
GGGAGGCCCTGCTCTCGCTCCCGCCTACATCTCAGATGAGGCTGGTGGGGACGAGGGATAGGGCCTTCTCGGTGGTGGCTCCCCGCCTGTGGAATGCGCTTCCTATTGATGTACGATCCACCACATCCCTCCTGGCCTTCAGGAAAAAAGTAAAATCCTGGCTGTGGGACCAGGCATTTGTACACCAGCACAAGGCAGCATTTTAGATTGGTTTTTAATTAAAGTGGGTGATTATGGCCAATGTTTTTATGGACTGAACATTGTTTTAATCCAGAGTGAATGGTGCTAATGTAGTTGTATTTTAATGTATTTTTAATGTATTTTAATTGTTGAAGGGTTTTGGGGTTTATATTGTTATTATGTGGGCATCGGTGTGCCATACTGTAAGCCGCTCTGAGTCCCCCCCTTGGGGGTTGAGATGAGCGGGGTAAAATCCCGAAATAAATAAATAAATAATTTTGTGAATGGCAGATGGCATGGAAATGAACTGCAACACTGCCATATCACACACACTCCCAACCCAACTCCACTTTTAAGAAAATGCCTGCTGCAATCTGTGCATGAATCATCTAAAAGATGTGTTATTTCTTTTCTTTTCATCAGATGTTTCTTCTAGTTGGAGAGACAAATATCGCTACTCCCAAGATGGTGAGGATAACGCCCAAGCCTTTTATTATATTTACCAATTACAAAGCAAACAAGATCTTTGTTGTTAAAGGCCTTCATGGCCAGAATCACTGGGTTGCTGTGAGTTTTCCGGTCTGTATGGTCATGTTCTAGAAGCATTCTCTCCTGATGTTTCGCCCACATCTATAGCAGGCACCCTCAGAGATTGTGAGATCTGTTGGAAACTAGGAAAGGGGGGGTTTATATATCTGTGGAATAATGTCCAGGGTGGGAGGAAGAACTCTTGTCTGCTTGAGGCAGGTGTGAATGTTGTAACTGATCACCTTGATTAGTATTGGATGGCCTTGCAGCTTCAAGGCTCTGCTGCTTCCTGCCCAGGGAAATCCTTTGTTGGGAGGTGATTAGCTGGTCCTGATTGCTTCTTGTCTAGAATACCTCTGTTTTTGAGTGTGGTTCTTTATTTGTTATCCTGATTTTAGAGTGTTATAATACCGGTAGACAGATTTTGTTCCTTTTTATGGTTTCCTTCTTTCTGTCGGAATTGTCCACATACTTGTGGATTTCAGTGGCTTCTCTGTGTAATCCAACATGGAAGTTGTTAGAGTGGTCCAGCATTTCTGTGTTCTCAAATAATATTCTGCATCCAGGTTGGTTCATCAAGTGCTCTGCTATGGCTTGGAACAGAATCTGGCTCTAGTCAATTTTAACTGGCTCCTGGTAGGTTTTCAAATTAAGAGGTGGGCATGGTGAAAGCATTGGTTACTGAAATGATTTTTCTCTTCAAGTTATGAGATATGGATAACCATTCTGCTAAAGAAAGAATTAACTATTTATTTATTTTTATTTTTATTTATTCGGATTTCTTGGCCACCACTCCTGGGTGGCTCGGGGCGGCTCACAATCGAACAAATCACAACACATTATACAAATTAAAACAATTTAAAGCCACAGCATTAGCAATAAAATCAACCTGAACCACTAGACTAACTACCAATCAGCTGGGTGTCATATGCAGAATGGCAGAGCAATCTTGTTTTCCTGCATGCAGCAAACTCTCTCAGGCTGTCCTTGAGACCAAGGTTTGTTTGCCCAACTACTTCTGAAATTTTAAATAGCCTCTCACAATCCAATGTTTGTGAGACTCTGTATTAGGCAGACGAAAGAGCCATCCTTTGGACTGACGCTTACTGCTCCTTCCCCACAACAAATATACTCAATGCTGCTGGGAATATCAAGGATTTCAGGAGTTCGCTCCTTCGTGGGTGAGATTATGAAAGTTTCTGCACCAACGTTTTTCTTATTTCAGGACCGATTTGTGAGAAATCTTATCTGTAGGAAAATCATGCTTTGTGTGGAAAATATATTTTGGTGCTAAAACAACAATTTCACAAAGGACCTGCAAAGGAATCTTGTATGACCATTACATGCCACATATCATTATTAACTATACTGTTAGGTCATGCATTCTGTCCAGACCCACCATTCCCCATCCCAAACCCCACATACTAGTCACCATTCCCCATCCCAAATCCCACATACTAGTCAGCAGTTTACCATTTTGTGTGTTATCTTGATGTGCATCTTAACCACTGAAGAAAACAAAATCAGTGAGTATTTTTGGGTTGTTGTAGGTTTTTCGGGTTGTATGGCCATGTTCTAGAAGCATTCTCTCCTGACGTTTCACCTGCATCTGTGGCAAGCATCATCAGAAGTTGTGAGTATTTTTCTTGTGTTTCTAATCACTATGCAGGTAAAATCCTCCCCCTGCCCTCACAACTGCTGCATCCATATACACATCCATATTTTCTGTGACTTTATTTACTGTGATGAAAAACAGTGTCTGTTTTTATGTTTTCCGTGAGGTCATATGGCTTTGTTTTGTTTTATAGCTGTGTTTATATGAATTGGGTTCATTCTTTCAAATGCCTACAGGGCAGAAGGGTCATTTATTAATGTCATACAGAAATAAAACAAAACTACTTCCCAGCATAAAAGTATAGTGTTAGGGGTCTCATAAAAAATCAGATACTTTTCCTAAACCTGTAATCAGCAGTTTGGTGTGCAAACCTCAGCAAGTAATCGCTCTTATTATTTCCGTGCCTTGAAATATGACCTCTTCTGATTTCTGCATAACAAGTACCTGTTGATTTGTTGGTTTAGTACATTTCTATCCTGCCTTTTATCGCTGGATTTAAGACAGTATCTATAGCTGTCTGCACCCCCTTCCCAATCCCCAATTTATACGAGTATACGAGTAGTAGCATCACCAGGGGAGTGTGAACCACACCAGGTGTCATTACTAGACAGGATGACACTAGAATGTCTATAGAAAACTTGTGCAGCATTCTAATAGAAATGTATTATTTTTTATAGAAATATCCCTATAGTTAGATGCAGCTACTAAATATTTGTTGTCAATCTATCTGACATGTACTATACAGTATCAATATACCTACAAGACTAAATCTCTCAGCTAATTTACTATTCCCAATCTGTGGTCCATAAACCACCAGTGGTCCACAAGAACTAAAATGTGGTCCGCGGTCTCACTACACCATTGCAATGAGAGCAACTGGTCTCACAAAACCCTCTTATATTGCCGGGGCTTATTAAATATGGTTTTCTGTGGGCGAGCAGATGGCGACTACTGGATGGCATATGTTCTATATTGGAAACTAGAGCTGATGAGGTCTAGCCAATGCAAGTTTCTGAATCAGCACCCCAGATAACTAAACTGAATCTAAAATTGACCCAAAAGTGGTTTGTAACCCTTTTGGTACTAATGTTGGAAAATGGTCCGTGGTCAAAAAAAGGTTGGGAACCACTGGGATAAAGGGAGGAAATGCTGCATTTTTGGAAATGTTTTTGGAAATGTTTTGGAGTTCGTAAGTCTGACTTGGCCACGGTGGTCCAAGCTCTGGTTACATCCCGAATAGACTACTGCAACGCTCTCTATGTGGGGCTGCCCTTGAAAACCTCTCAGAAGCTCCTATTAGTCCAGTGGTCGGTGGCTAGGTTGTTAACTGCAGCAGTGTACAGGGAGCGTACCACTCATCTGTTGCGCCAGCTCCACTGGCTCCCGATCAGCTTCCGGGCACAATTCAAAGTGCTGGTTTTAACCTTTAAAGTTCTGAACGGTTCTGGCCCTGATTACCTGTCCGAACATATCTCCTGGTATGAACCATCACGAAGCTTAAGATCATCAGGAGAGGCCCTGCTCTCAATCCCACCACTCTCGCAAACGTGATTGCTGACGACGAGAGACAGGGCCTTCTCGGCAGTGCCCCCCCCCCGGTCTGTGGAACTCTCTCCCCAAGGACATCAGGTTGGCCACCTCCCTCCTGTCCTTTAGAAGACAACTGAAGTCCTGGCTCTAGGGCCAGGCATTTGATTAGTGGCCAGTGGCAATAGGAAGGAAATTGGGTTTTGTGATATGGATTCTTCCGACTTGGTTTGGTTTTACTGGCACGTTAATTTATTGCTAAATTTGCTGATATTGAACAATGTTTTAAATGATTTTATTGCGATTTGAAATTTTTATGGTATTTATGTTGTTGCATCTTCTGATGCTTATGTGAGGCCGCTCTGAGTCCCCCTTGTGGGGAGGAGGGCGGGATAGAAATATACGAAATAAATAAATAAATATTTCTATCCTGTTTTTCTCTTGGCCCTCATTTTGGAAACACTAAGAACATAAGAAGAGCCATGCTGAATCGGACCTCAGCCCATCTAGTCCAGCATTCTGTATCACACAGTGGCCCACCAGTTGTACACGGGGATCTCGAGCAGAAGGGAGGGCAAAACCCTGACCTGCTCCCGACCCCCCACAACCAGTACACTGATGAAGTAAATCCTCATAAAAGTATCTGTGGGGTCTGCAGGAAGAAATTGATGCACCCATCCATGTTTGGGGTACTGGTAAAGGTTTCCCCTGACATTAAGTACAGTAAATTTGTGTCCAACTCTGGGGGATAGTGCTCATCTCAATTTCTAAGCTGAAGAGCTGGCATTGTCCATAGACAGCTCCAAGGTCATGTGGCCAGCATGACTGCATGGAGTCGATATTGTTTACCTTGACTTTCAAAAGGCTTTTGACAAAGTCCCTCACCAAAGGCTCCTAAATAAGCTCTTCAGCCATGGAATCAGGGGACAGGTCTTGTCCTGGATTGGAACCTGGCTAAACTGTAGGAAACAAAGGGTGGTAATAAATGGACACTTCTCTGGATGGAAAGAGGTGAGAAGTGGCGTACCCCAAGGTTCAGTTTTAGGACCGTTACTTTTTAATTTATTCATAAATGATCTGGATGTAGAAGTAAATTGTGAGGTAGCAAAGTTTGCAGATGACACTAAACTGTTCAGGGTAGTCAAAAATGAAACTGACTGTAAAGAGCTCCAGAAAGATCTCTCGAAATTGAGTGAATGGGCAACAAAGTGGCAAATGCAGTTTAACCTAAACAAGTGTAAAGTCATGCACATTGGGGCAAAGAACCCCAAATACACTTATCAACTGATGGGATCAAAGCTTTCTGAGACAAACCAGGAAAGGGATCTTGGGGTTTTGGTGGACAGCTCAATGAAGATGTCAACCCAGTGCGCAGCAGCAGTGAAAAAAGCAAATTCTATGCTTGGCATGATCAGGAAGGGAATCGAAAATAGGTCGGCAAATGTTGTATTGCCTCTCTACAAATCTATGGTGAGGCCACATCTGGAGTACTGTGTACAATTCTGGTCTCCGCACCTCAAGAAGGATATAACGGAACTGGAAAAGGTACAAAGAAGGGCAACAAGAATGATCCAAGGGATGGAGCAGCTCCCTTATGAAATCAGGTTGCAACGCCTTGGTCTTTTCAGCCTTGAAAGACGGCGTTTAAGAGGTGACTTGATCGAAGTGTATAAAATCATGCATGGGATAGAAAAGGTGAATAAAGAAAAATATTTTCTCTGTCACACAACACTAGGACTAGGGGGCACTCCCTCAAGCTCCAAGGTAGGAAAGTTAGGACTAATAAAGGGAAATATTTCTTCACCCAGAGGGTCATTGGGTTATGGGACTCACTTCCAGAGGAGGTTGTGACAGCTGTCAGCCTGGACAGCTTCAAGGCAGGATTAGACAGATTCATGGATACCAAGGGAATCAGTAGTTACTGAAATGGGCATCCAAGTGCCACCTCTGTGTTGATGGAGGCAGGCAGGATTTTCCCGGGTACTGGTTGTGGGGGGTCGGGAGCAGGTGAGGGTTTTGCCCTCCTTTCCGCTAGAGATCCCTGTGTACAACTAGTGGGCCACTGTGTGACACAGAATGCTGGACTAGATGGGCTGAGGCCCGATTCAGCATGGCTCTTCTTATGTTCTTATGGAGTGCCGTTACCTTTCCACTAGAGTGGTACCTATTGATCTGCTCATATTTGCATGTTTTTGAACTGCTAGATTGGCAAAAGCTGGGGCTAACAACAGGAGCTCACCCCACTCCCTGGATTCAAACCCCTGACCTTTCAGTCAGCAAGTTCAGCAGCTCACCGTAGGCCACTTGGGGTACTGGAGGAACCTAGATTTCATTTGTGCTACTTAGTGGCCTCTCCATCAGCCATGTGGTGGATCCATTCTGGGTTTTAATCCACATTTTAAAGGAGCTCTCCAAAGTGCTCCTTTAAATGTCTACTTCCAAAACAGTTCCACATCTAGGGCAGCTGAATCCCCACTCCCCTTATAGGTAAGAAATATGGATAGCTGAACCCCAGTTCTCAAACCAGATTCAGCACCATGGCTAATTCTTTTATAGCTGGACATAATATCCATAATACACGGAACAATGGCTTCAAAATCCAAGAAAAGAGATTCCACCTGGATAGTAGGAAGAACTTCCTAACTGTGAGAGCTGTTTAGCAGTGGAACTCTCTGCTCCAGAGTGTGGTGAAGGCTCCTTCCTTGGAGGCTTTTAAGCAGAGACTGGATGGCCATCTATCGGGAGTGCTTTGAATGAGATTTTCCTGCTTCTTGGCAGGGGGTTGGACTGGATGGCTCCCAAGATCTCTTCCAATTCTATAATTCTATTAGCATAAATTCAGCACCATGGGATCCATCACATACGATCCATCAAATTCAGAGGGAAACCACATTGAGAAGTTTGGAATAGATTTAGTATCCCCAAAGAGAGGAAATTCAGCAGCCACAGAGAGAGAAAAAGTGAAAGAATACAAATTAACTCTGAACAATCACTTGCTTTTTCCCTCTTATAATACCCTGGTAGTTTCTGTGCATGGCATCCCTTTCAGTGAAGGCCAATGTTAGTTGGAACGGGAGGTTTGATGGGGAGGGAGACTGCAGAATTGTTTTGATCCCTGATGCTTTTATAAGGTCAGATTAGATCTTCATAAAGCACTTTGGAGATTACTTGCCGGGGGAGACCCGCCTGCTGTGAGAACAAGTGGCAAGCCGCTAGCTTTTCCTGATAGTGATCTCTGTTGGGCCACGTGGATTCCCAGAGGAGGGCAGCCCTGGGATATCACAAGCCTCCTATCCAGACAAGCCTTCTGGCCCCCTTATCTCTCCATAAACCAGATGGTTGCAGCCACGTCCTTTGTCATGAATCCTGCAATTAACACCAATGGCCTTGTAATGTGCAGTTTAGCCTACTTTAAGCTTTAGTGCGAACAATGACTTCCCTGGTAATTACCCTTTGAAAGAATTGCAATAATTAAAAAATATGAATGTAATGAGAGAAGCAAGCTGTGATGAGAAGAGAAGGCCAGAAGGGGAGAAGTTTGTGAAATGAGAATATTCCCCTGGCGGCTGTTGTGAAGAGCGAGATCCATGGTTATGATAGCCAATTCAACAATGCAGAAATTCATCCTTTTGTGTAGAGACCGTCCTGCTTGTCTAATGTAGAGGAACATTGCTGGCATATGTCAGAGGTATATTTACTTTCTTTTTCTCCAATATAACATATGCCATCCTATGCTTGCAATGCCTCTCTGCACCTCATATTGGACAAACAAGTCTCCACGCAAGCAAATAAATTGACAATTTCAACAGAAGGTGGAAACCATGGAAATGAACAAAATCTGGCTACCAGTAGTGAAAAACTCTAAAACCAGGACAGTAGATAAAGAGCAACACTCAAAAAGCATGGGAATTCCAGACAAGAATAAATCAGGACCAGCTAACACCTTCCAACAAAGATACCCCCAGGCAGGAAGCAGCCAGGCTTTGAAGACGCAAGGTCATTAAATGCTAATCAAGGTGGCCAATTGTTGTCAACCTTTGCAGCCCGAAAGACAGTGGCATCTGTCAAGTAGGAAATTTAGGTATCACTTTGTGGGGAGGCTGATTTAACTGATTTAGGAGGCCATAAAAATCTCCAGGAAGTATGCAAAGAATGAGGAAGCAACAGCTCTCCTGGTGGCCAGGAGCTGGAATGTTAAATAGCCTCTGAGTGTCTGTCTATATATGTCTGGATGCCCTGGACTTTTCTTTCTTTTGTTGAAGCCTGGCCTGACGCTGTTCTGGAGTCTCTCCTGCTCTGGATGCCCTGGCCTTGTGTTGTTTTTGTTGAAGCTTGGCCTGATGCTGTTCTGGGGTCTCTGCTGCTTTTAAAATAGAGGCTCTATCTTGCATTGCTCGGTGTCTGGCCTGACGTTGTTCTGTAGTCTCTGCTACTCTGGATGCCCTGGCCTTTTCTCGCTTTCGTTGAAGTATTTCGAGTCTGGCCTGATAGTGTTCTTGAGCCTCCTCAGTGCTTGATGCAGTAGCTGCATGTTGGTTGTTATCATGTTGGCAGTCAGTTGTCTCACATGCTTGCTCGACGTATTTTATCTTTTTTGCTGTGGTTGGGATTTTTCCTGTGGTTTTTTCCCCCTTGTTTGAGACATGTTTAAGTTGCCACACCTGATAAAAGAAGCACAATAATTTACCAGTGTAATTCAGAAAGGATTTTTAAAAATTGTAGTTGTGGTTCAGGGAATAACGTGTTGCAGTGCACACTTCTAAAAATGCCCCTAATAATTATAGGATCCCAGTCTCTGCGGCCTGATCTGGAGTTTCAAGTTAAGGAAGCCTTACTGTCTACTAATTCCTATCATAGTAGCCCAGTATCTGAGGCCTAGTCAGGATATTCAAGTTAAGGAAGCCTTACTGTTAATTCATTCATGCCCTTTCAGGCTCTTTATGTAGTAACTTGGGCCTTACCAGGAAAATCAAGTTAAGTAAAGGATGCCTGAGAAATGTATATGCAGGTTTAAATTACCTCAAACAGCACAGTAATGTTTTCAGTACGTCAGGAATACCTCAAACAGCACAGTAATGCTCTAAGTACATCAGGAAACCCTCTTACTCTAGTGATATCCTCTCTAGAAATGAACATTCCATTTCCAACTGAAAAAAACTGGGGGGGAAACTCTCTCTCTCTCTCTCTCTCTCTCTCTCTTTCTCCCCCCTCTAGCAGTTTAGAGTTTTGGAATGTTGGGTGGGTGGCCAATCAGACTGTTATGCAAATGATCCTGCATTGGGAGCCAATCGAAACGCTGGCACATATTCCTCTGCAAGCACTGACTTTTATTATATCTATAGATAGATAGATAGATCGATAGATAAATCACAATAGCACATATATATTTAAAATAATCCTGCCTGTTCAAGGCAATTTAAAAAGCCGGGCCAAGGCTAGTGCAATTTCTAGAGGACCCGGGAAATTAGGTGCAATGCTAACAAAGAGTAAACACACCTTATTCTTTAATGATAATCTGTGTGACACATCTTTTCTCTAGTAAGACAGTGTGTGCATTGGTAAAGATGTGAACTACTCGTGATTTTAATTCTGCCACAATAAACATCTCACAATTCCAGAATGTGATAGCATTGAGCCATGACAGTTAATGTGGTATCAAACTACTATAATTCTGCAGTGCAGATGCAGCCTTAGCTATAGATAAAACTATCCCCACCATCATTTGGAGCTAGAGTTTTCTGAAGAAATGCCTGAATGCTAGGTAAACAAAACAAACTGAATTTAAAAACGCACACACACATATATACCGAGGCTGATGAAGAACTCTGAAGAACCCAAAAGCTTGACACTATTATGAAATTCTCATTGATCTCATTGAAAGCATTACCAGCATATGCATTTTTGGTAAGGTGGTTTCGTTCTCATTCTAACCCTGTCTGTATCTTCACAGAAGTAAATCTCTGTGGAGTCAATAGGGCTTACTCATATGCAAGCAGGGATATGAATTAAGCCTTAATCTAATATTAGCGCAACCGCTACTGTCTCCCAGCTTGGCTAATGGGCCAACATTTTTCTTCAGAGCACTGTTCATTAATGATCTCCTCACTTATGTAAGATTGCCAACAAGTCTTACATAAAGCAGCCTTTTGAATGTCAAAGCAGCTCTTTGGGGCGGGGAAGGAGGAAGGAAAGATTTGGACAAATTATCATGGGACAAAAAAAAAAAGAATTGACATTTCCTTTCTCTTTCTTCACCCTTTAACAGCAGGGAGGAAAGTGTCTCAGCTCTCTGTCTGCTCCCAAATCCAAGCCTGATAAGAGACTGCATTGCAGCGAAGCCCTTTCATAAAAAAAAGATGCCAGGTTTTGTTTAAATAATACCCAAGAGAGCCCTACAATTTGTAAAGGCTGCTTTGATAGAAAAAGCAAATGAAACTCAGGCGGAGGCGCCCAGGCTCTTCTGGGGCGCAGGATCAATGCTGGCATGGAATTGAAATGCCAATACCATTTATTAGCAGGAAGGCTTCTGCCTTGTCATTCCGCAGTTAGCCTTGATCGGGGAACAAGCACAGGCTCTGACCAGAATTTGAGAGGACTCCAATGTCCAGGGGTCATGCAATTTGGGGGGGGGGAGTGCTGGGGGTGGGGGGCCTTTGAAAGCTTCCAACCTGCCTTGTGAAGAGGAGAAAGGGAGAGACTATAAATTAGAAGAAAAGACAATTGGTTGCATAAGCAAGAGCTAATGTCCTTTTCCACTTAAAATAACACTTGGCATGTATTGATCATGGAAAGAACGTTCCGGGAAGCTGAAGACCCAAGTCAGTGACAAAGTTTTTACGGACCCTCAAGTGTCGAGTTTTTCCCAAGGAAACTTCTATCTCAGGTGATGGGCCCTTTTGCTCATCACTTTGAAATAATAGCTCATACTAGTCAGTGAGACGATTGGGCTGCCTGCTGGTGCAGTGGGTTAAGCCACTGAGCTGCTGACTGAAAGGTTAGTGGTTCCAATCCGGGGAGCAGGGTGAGCTCCCACTGTTAGCTCCAGCTTCTGCCAACCTAGCAGTTCGAAAACATGCAAATGTGAGTAGATCGAAAAGTACCACTTCTGTGGAAAGGTCTCGGCGCTCCATGCAGTCATGCCAGCCACATGATCTTGGAGGCATCTCTGGACAACGCTGGCTTTTCAGCTCAGCAATGGCAATGAGCACCACCCTCCAGAGTCAGGGGCAACGTTGACCTTAGTCGGTGAGAGGAGATTGAAACGGTTAATTATTATATTCTTTTGGTCTCCTAGTTAAAAAGTGTAAGGATTAAAAGGAAAAGGGAGTATGGCAGTAAAGATGGACTATAAAAGCACATTTGAAACTAACTTAATTATTTCAACATCAACTTTTTTTGGTTTTTATTCTGTTCTTCAGCTGCAGTAATGCAGTACAGTATAAAGCCCCAGGAAGTTATGGGCAACTATGTAGTTGGTGTGAGAGTCAGCCTGATACAGAAGTGTCAGTGTTGGACTTGGACTTTGGGAAACCAGGGTTCAGAGCTTTGCTTGACCATGAAAACTCATTGGGTGCCTTTGGGCAAGTCACACTTTTTCAGACTGGCAACCCCTACAACACACATGTAAATCTAGCCCGCCACATCAACATAGTTAAATTTATACAGTCTAACAATTACAAATGGCTCTTTGAAGACAACCATAAGGCTGAGGTAACCTTCAGTGAAAATTAGTTTGACACTTCTACATCTATAGGAGCCACGGTGGCGCAATGGGTTAAACCCTTGTGCCAGCTGAACTGCTGACCTGAAGGTCGGTGGTTTGAATCTGTGAGATGGGGTTTGTTCCTGCCTGTCAGCTCCACCTTCCCATGTGTGGACATGAGAGAAGCCTCCCACAAGGATGGTAAAACATCCAGGCATCCCCTGGGCAGCATCCTTGCAGACGGCTAATTATCTCACACCAGAAGTGACTTGCAGTTTCTCAAGCTGCTTCTGACACACACAAAAAACCTACACATGGGGGGGGGGGCACACCATTCTCCTCAAAAACCAAGTTAACTGGAAGCAGTGTTTGTTTGCTCCACTGACCCTACACAAATGGATAATCCATAGAATGCAGAAGAAAAACGGGAAGCTTGGACTAGGCATGATTTGTATGGTATGACTTGATATCCCCAGAAGATCTCACATGGTTAATAGCAAACCTGTTGAAATGAAAGACTTCAAGCCCATAGAGGTGCACTGGAGAGTTTAGAAATGTCTAGATAAGACACTTTTTATTAGACATGGACAAATAAAACCACAGGCACTGTTCCTGTGAATAAGGTAATTGTACTGTAATGGGTGTTGGAGAAATTTGGAACATACATGTGCCCTTTTTTGCTATGATCCATGCCCTCCCTTTGTTTTTTTTTATAATAGTAAAGGAAGAGTTTGTTTTCTTAAAAATTGGAAGATGATTTGGTACTGCTTTACTGCTTCTAATTCTCTGCAACGTACTTCATTGAATTCTTGGCTTCCTGGTTCTATATTTGCACCTGGCTACAGCAACGTGCAGTTCCATGCAGTCATGCCAGCCACGTCACCTTGGAGGTGTCTACAGACAACGCTGGCACTTTGGCTTAGAAATAGAGATGAGCACCATACCCCAGAGTCGGACACGACTGGACTTAATGTCAGGGGAAAACCTTTACCTTTACCTACGGCAGCATGTTATATAAACATACATTTAGTACTAGTCGTCCCCTGCCATGCGTTGCTGTGGCCCAGTCTGTGTATGTGTGTTTTCTCTGTGTATATGTGTGTGTGTATATTTGTATATGTGTGTGTGTGTTTGCATATATATGTGGTATTGTGCATGCGTTGTAATGTACTTTTTGTTTTTCAGCTTTTTAAATCTCTTCTGCCATGTTTTTCAGTGTTTTTATGAGTGATGGTCACTCATTGGCTTGATAAGTGTATTGTGTCCAGATTTGGTGTCAATTTGTCCAGTGGTTTTTGAGTTATATTTATCCCACAAATAAACTTTTATTTATATAGATGCGCAGGTGACAGATGTCCTTTGGACACTATTTCCCTGTCTTTAAGATTTGGTACTGAGAACCTAATTTATTTGCTCACAGATCTTTTGGGGCCTGTAAATCATTAGCCGCACTGGTTCCCACTGTTCCTGGGATCTCAGTGTCCCTGATGTTACAGTACTTGTCCTTCTTTCCTGTTGCCACATGGCTGTCACACCCTCCTACCCATGAAAGGGAAAATGCCAGCAAACATTACAGATCTATTTTGAGAAATCAGAGAGGGCAGCCTTCGGGCTGATATGAGCGGGATAGAAATAATGTAAATAAATAAATAAATTTGAGTTTCCTATGAAAACATGGAGTGTTTTTTGCATTCTAACATCAGTTCTAAAAAGTTTATTGTACGGGCCAATGACAGTTTTGTACTGAAATCTTTCCTTAGATTCAATGAAACACAGTAAAAGGAAATTTTACAGTATCATTAGAATAAATCAGAACAATAGTAAGCTACTAGAAGAAAAGGATAGCAAGAACTTAATTAGTTAGAGAGAAAAATAATTAGTAGTGCTGAAAGTAAGTCTAAAAGATTTGGAGAAGACTGGCAACGAAAAACTAAGCAGTAGTCAGGGTGAACTTGTTGAAGTAATTCTCCCATTCTGTAGTTGAAACCTACCATCAAGATAGCTTATTATATCTTAATAGTGTTGTAAAGGTTTTCCCCTGACATGAAGTCCAGTCGTGTCTGACTCTGGGGGTTGGTGCTCATCTCCATTTCTAAGCCAAAGAGCCAGCGTTGTCTATAGACACCTCCAAGGTCTTGTGGCCAGCATGACTGCATGGAGCGCCGTTACCTCCCCCCAGAGCGGTACCTATTGATCTAATCACATTTGCATATTTTTGAACTGCTAGGTTGGCAGAAGCTAGGTCTAACAGTGATGTACCGGTACTTTCCCCAAAATCAGTGTGGAAAATATGTGGCTTTCCAGAATCTGGATTCTCTTATGAACACATCTAGTTGGCTTATGTTGGTGGCAGTCTAAAAACATCTGGCTCACACGCAATCCAGACAACACCGATTTTTCAGCATCCTAAAACACCTGGAGAATCACATGTTGTCCATCCCTCTTTTGTTGATGGAGACAATAGCAGGAAACATTCAGCTTGCTTTCAGACCGGCACTAAGTGACATTACTGAGATCAATGTGATCTAGGGCCCTTCCACACAGCCATATAACCCAGAGTATCAAGTTAGAATAGCCCACAATATCTGCTTTGAACTGGGTTATCTGAATCCACATTGCCATATATCCTAGTTCAAAGCAGATGGTGTAGGATTTTATTCAGCTGGGTGGAAGGGGCCTAAGTATGACATTGTTAATAAGACTAAATATACTGTATGATATGCAACAAAACCTATTTATCTGTTATTGCTATTTATTTATTGCTCCTGTCATATGTATTCGGTCCCAAAAGCAGCATACAATTAACAACGTTTCAGAATGAAAAATGTACAAGCACTGTAACATTCCATCAAAAAGGTATAATATTTTAAGGAACCTAATGAAAGCAAGAGATAGATGAATGATCCCGTTTGTGGTGCGTGTGAAAATTGCCCCATGCATTTACTCATCGATTTGTTCACATTTAGCTTTGTAGAGTCCTTACGGACAAAAGGGAGGGAAGTTTGCTGTCCCACTCCTCCTCAGTATGTTTTTGGTCACGCTGCTAATCATACAATCCTGAAAATTCTGAATTAGACTCTGGTTTTCACACTCATATAATTGTTATTTTGAATTTGATATAGAATTGTGCATCTCATACTCTCCAACTGTCCCGATTTGGCAAGAACAATCTTCTGTCGTCTTACTTTTTCAGCTGCTTTTAAAATGTCCCAGTTTGTCTTCTGCCCATTTCTCCTTTTGCCCTCAGTTTACGGCAAGAGCTACAAACTGAGTTCAAAGTGGAAAAATAGTTTGCATCTAGCAAACCAAAGTCCCTTCCACATTGAGATTATATGGCAGTGTGGACTCAGATAATCCAGTTCAAAGCAGATATTGTGGATTATCTGCCTTGATATTCTGGGTTATATGGTTCTGTGGAAGAGCCCTAAGCAAGGAAAGAGGATAGGAAAGACCTTTTCCAGTCAGCTCAGACACAAATGAAGTGCTGTAACCTCTCCTAGCTTGCCCATTCTTCCTTATTAACAGCTTTGGCTCTCTCGGTCTCTTGACCGTGTTTTGATATTACTTGATCACCTTGTTTTTCATCAGTGTAATGTTGAAGGGCATGGCATTTCAATACATATTGAAATATGAATTCACTTTCTCTGAAAATATACCCTGTAAAGATATTTTAATATGGTTTGCTTTGTTTTTGAGTTAGCCACTGCGCTAGAAGAACAGATTGGAAGTGTGAAAATGTAAATTTGGATTTACACTTATGACAGGTGAATACTAAAGGTGCTAATCTAGTTTTTGGAGATTTGTGAAAATCAGTTTTTTGAAGCTTCCCTCATCAGAAGAAGTAGCCTGTTCTCATTCACTTGCCATCTGCAGGCAACTGCAAAAATAGCATTTGATTGTGAAGAAGACTCCATTCCTTGTGGTCTACTCAATAGCAACAACAACAACAACAACAATTTTATTGATTAGCCAGAAGCCATATCAAATACACACAGAACACATTGCAATGATTCTAAAACAATCTGAGGAGAATTCTACTCAATAGCAGACAATTTGGACTAGCTGTTTTTGCAAGTTGGTAGCTGCTCCTTCAGATTTGCAGACGAGAGAGCACTTGATTCCTTCTTCAACAATCTCTTGTTGTTGTGGATGCTTATAAAGGGTTTCGGTGAAGAAGGGCCAAGCCTTTCTGGCACAAGACTTATGATCCTCCTCATTGGCCTTTTGCACTCTTGCAACCTCCACCCTCTC
Source organism: Anolis apletophallus (assembly GCA_030556195.1). NCBI lineage: Eukaryota > Metazoa > Chordata > Lepidosauria > Squamata > Anolidae > Anolis > Anolis apletophallus. Next base: position 134,825,613 of record JARBWK010000001.1, on the reverse strand, counting down.
TAATAGGCACATTGCCTTCAGCTAGCAGATGGGGAAGAAAAGCTCTAAAGGGAAAAGAAACATAATTAATCACTATAATTATTACTTAATCCAGTGGCTCCTCTAATTGCTTTCATGACTAGTAATTAGTAAAAGCAAAGCCCTGCATAATTGCCATGTAGCCCTCTAAATAAACGTGGAACAGGAATGGCTGACAGTTCCCCAGGAGAGTCTGGGAACAGAAGAGCCAATTGAGGCTTGGAGAGAATGAGGGCTGGACTGTAATTATATGGACCATCAAAAATACCTGCGTTACAACGGTGCCAACATTTCAGGCTGTGAGTGTCTTCCAGCTCCCTTTGCAGCGTGTCTGTGGTGCGAGGGGATGAACCTGTCTTAGCTTATTTTTGTTTGACATTTTAATTTTTACACAAAAGATGTATGGTTCCCCAAAAAAGAGAGAGAGAAAAAGTTCTCTTAAATTGTCACTTAGTTGCAAGTTTTTGCATCAGCTAGTGGAGAGTTTGTCTTCACACTATTTTTTAGTGCAGTTACCTATGAAATACAAAGCCTAAGTGAAACGCAAAATATAATAAGGCTCCCAGGAGCCCCCAGTGGTGCAATAGGTTAATTCCTTGAGCTGGCAAGACTGAAGACCAAAGGTTGGAGGTTTGAATCTGGGGAGAGTGCGAATGAGCTCCCTCTGTCAGCTCCAGCTTCCCATGCCGGAACATTAGAGAAGCCTCCCACAAGGATGGTAAAACATCAAACCATCTGGCCATCACCTTGGCAACATCCTTGCAGATGGCCAGTTCTCTCACACTAGAAGCGACTTGCAGTTTCTCAAGTCACTCCTGACACACACAAAAAAGGTTCCCATCAGTTGTAGAGGCTCAGTATGGGTAGATTTGTGATCTGAGAAAAGACAAAAATGTATGTCTGCTTAAATATCCTAAAACAGGCATCCTCAAACTGTGGCCCTCTAGATGTTTGGGCCTCAAACTCCCAGAAGCCCAAGCCAGCTTGTTCAATGGTCAGGAATTCTGGGAGTTGGAGGCCCAAACATCTAGAGGGCCGCAGTTTGCAAGAGGCCTGTCCTTAGGGGATCAGATCCTCTCTGATTGTGGAAGTTAAGCAGGACAGTCTTGGTTAGTAATTCAAAGGGAGACTACCATTGAATACCAGATGCTGTGGGTTATGTTTCAGAGGAAAGAATTGGCAAAGACATTGCTGAGTATTCCTAGCATAAGGAAATCCTATGAAATCCATGGGGTCACCATAAGTCAACAGATGACTCGAAGGCAAAGAGAGAAAGGGAGTAAAGGGAAAGATCGTCTTCTTTTCACATGAAGAGGTAACGTCTCGTCTTCCCAGCCAGGGATGATGTAGAATACCTACTTCACACACATCTCTCTCTCTCTCCTCTCTCTCTCTCTCTCTCTCTCTCTCTCTCTCTCTCTCTCTCTCTCTGTGTGTGTGTGTGTAGTGTTTTTATTTATTAAGAAAAATTATTTATGGCAAGAAAACATTTTTTTTATGTTTTTAAATGTGAAATTTATGCTGGTAATGCTGAACTGGCTTTAACTCAGTGGTTCTCAACCTGTGCGTCCCAGATGTTTTGGCCTTCAACTCCCAAACTCCTAACAGCTGGTAAACTGGCTGAGATTTCTGGGAGTTGTAGGCCAAAACACCTGGGGACCCACAGGTTGAGAACCACTGCTTTAACTACTTCTATCTCAGTATAGAAAATAACCTATTCCAGGTCATAGTCAGAATTTAGAAGAGCTATCCAAAGTGCTGATTTAGCACCTTACTGTATATAGCTCCTTCAAAATTCAGATTATAACTTGGAACACACTTACCACTCCATGGACACACAAGACTATAGCTGCCACGTCTGAATTTTAAGCAGGTTAGTCTGTTCCAAAAGATTGAGAGAGAAGGGGTGATAGGAAGGAAGGCCAAAGTTGAGCCTTCAGACCTGCAAGCTTGATACAGGTTTTAGTAGATCTGCAAAAGTTTTACAACCCTAAACAGACTAACACTCTTGAACGTTACTCAGATTTTCTGGTAGTTACTTACTGCTTCCCTTGAGAGTTTTAATTCAATCTTGAAAAGTTTGTCTTCAGTCAATCTATGTTCCTGTGTATGGAGGAGATTAAGGTCACTTGGTTTGTGACTCTTGCAGCATCCAATGCATTTAGCCAGTGGGCTTCAGCACAAGAGAACTCTGAACTTTTTTTCCATCCAATGCTTTAAGTCAGCTGAAGGCACCCATGGGAACCCTGGGCAACTGTGCAAAAGCAAAGCAGACATCTGTACAAAGACCTTTAAATCTCTGCAAAGAACACAGCCTTCCTCTAGATGTCTTGGCTGACAACTCCTTCCTCCTGCAATTGGATCCATGGAGGAAACGATGTTGATGTGTTATGGCCAGGAACTATTTTGTGAGCCAGATTATTAGCAAAGAATTTGAGGGAACAAAAACTTCCCCCTCTGTTCACCTCTTGAAAATCACAAGTAGCTACACACTGAGTATGCCTTATCTGAAATGCTTTGGACCAGAAATGTTTTGGATACCCCCCCCCCCAATTGGAATGCCTTTATTTGCATATAAGTAAATAATGACATGTCTTGGAGACGGGACCCCAATTTAAACATGAAATTCATTTATGCTTTATGTACAACTTGTATTCATAGTCTGAAGGTAATTTTATACAACATTTCAAATGGTTTTGTGCATGAAATAAAGTCAGGTAACAAAGATCTATCATGCAGACAATTTCCAAAACTTAGCATTTTTCAGATTTCTTGGCTGCAATCTCCTTTTTGATTGATGACTGATCAGTGTACGAGAAATGAGGAGGAAAATACTGCATAAATGGTATCATACACCTTGTCAATTAGCATACTACTATAAAAAGGGGAGTAGTCAGTGCTGGCATGGATGCCATCAGAAAGGGCGATTTATGCACATGATGTGGGAATGTGAATATATACAATATTTTTGGCAGACTATACAAAATCAGTCAAAACAAATTCTAGGAAATGAGTGGGTCATAACAAAGGAAATAGCGGTAATAGGAAAAATGGAGAAAACGGAAAATGATAGGGAAATAAAAGAAGGAATAATAGAATGTGCACAAGCAGTAATAGTATTAGGATGAAAAGATAAATCAAAATGGACAGTAAATAAATGGTATCATTATATGGTGGAACAAATGGAATTTGAAATTATGAATGTGAAATTAAATGCTTCAAAAATTAATGAAAATGGAATGAGAGAAATGGAAGAAAGATGGATAAGGGAAAAGAATCATACCGCCCCGTTGCCAATCTGCCCTTCCTGGGTAAGCTACTAGAGCGAGCGGTGGAAAGCCAGCTGCGTGACTTTTTAAACCAATCCGGGGGCCTGGACCCGTCCCAGTCAGGATTCCGCGCGGGCCACGGAGTGGAATCCGTCCTGGTAGCGATTACGGATGACATCCGCCGCCAGCTGGACAGAGGGGGCTCGGCAGTCCTGGTCCTTTTAGATCTAACCGCGGCTTTCAACACCGTCGACCATGATCTGCTACTCCGCCGCCTGGCTGCTTCCGGGATCCAAGATAAGGCTCTGACTTGGCTAGGATCGTTCCTGCGGGACCGCTCGCAGCGGGTCGAGTGGCAGGGCAGGTCTCCAGGAAATGCGGGTTGGAGTGCGGGTCCCTCAGGGTGCTATCTTGTCCCCACCCTTTTTAACATCTATGTCCAGCCCCTGGCCAGTATTGCTAGGAGTCATGGTTTCAGCTGCTACCAATACGCCGACGACACACAGCTGTTGTTGAAGCTCGATCCAGGGATGTCGTCGGTGCCTGAAAGCTTCAGTCAGGGACTAAGGGCGGTGACAAACTGGCTTAGAGCACACAGACTAAAAATCAATCCGGCAAAACGGAGATCCTCTGGCCCGGTCGACCCGACCCTCACTCACCATTACCACTCTTTGAAGGCGAGCCCCTGTCCCCGGCTCGGCGCGGTGAAGAGCCTGGGAGTGATTCTGGACGAGAGGCTGACGATGGAATTCCAGATCCAGGCTTCAGCCAAGGGCGCCTTTTTTCATCTCCGCAGGGCCCGACGGTTGGCCCCCTACATACCATCAGAGGCGCTGAAGACCGTGATACATGCCACCGTAGTCTCCCGTCTTGACTACTGCAATGCCCTGTATGCGGGTCTACCGCTGTCCACGACTCGGAGGCTGAGACTTGTCCAGAATGCAGCGGCCAGACTCATCTCCGGGGCATCGGCTAGGAACCATATCTCGCCAATCCTAAAAGCTCTTCACTGGCTCCCTACAGAGTTCAGAGTGGTCTATAAACTCATGGCGATAACTTTCAAAGCACGGCAAAGAACCGGACCAGCCTATCTGGGCGACCGGTTAATAGACCAACACAGTGAAAGACCATCGCGTGAAATAAATGGTGACTGTATAGTTATCCCAGGGGTGAGAGAGGCCCGGCTGACAAAGACCCGATGGAGAGCTTTCTCTGTGGTGGCTCCTGTAATCTGGAATACACTTCCGCCTGCTCTTAGGGCCATATCGGCCCCAGCCAGATTCCTGTCCGAGCTGAAAACTTGGCTCTTCCGCCAGGCGTTTGGGGATTGACTAATCTTGGGGATTGGGCCCTTTGTGATTCTTTGAACTCGTGTTTTTAATTAGATGTATTTTTTAAATGATGTAAGTCGCCCGGAGCACCATCGGTGGAGGGCGACTCACAAGAAATAAAGTTATTATTATTATTATTATTATTATATTATGAATCATTCTGGAGATCAAGCCATAAGAAATAGGATACAAATGTTATATAGTATATAGAATGGAAAGGTATAAAGATAAAGATATAAAGATTGTCTCCATAAGAAATGAATATATAAAAGGAAATAATCCTCGTGTTGGTGGTGGGAATTGTAAATGTTCTGTGAGTGTTTGGTATGTTTTTTTGTGTGTGTGTTAAAATAAAATAAAAAATTGTTTTTTAAAAAAGATGACTGATCAGTGGTACAGAAAATATTTGTGTTGATGTATTCATCAATTCAGAGTTAATAATATTCCAGGGCTATCCAACTGGCGGCCCTGGGGCCGTACACGGCCCCCCAGCCCCTTTCCTATGCCCCCCTCATCTTTTTAATAAAAAATAAAATAGGAAAATAAATTAAATAATAAAAATAAAAAATTACCCACTTCCGGGTTCCGGAGGAAGTCTCACGAGACTACGCCAGCCACGCGGGATCTCGCGTTGAGAGCGAAATCCTGTGTGCCTGGCGTAGTCTCGCGATAGTTAATACAGTTGCCGAAATCTCGGGATTCAGCAGCTATGCCAGGGCGAGGTCGGACAAGGCCAAGGCGAGGCCTGCGAGGAGCTCCGCCTGGGCCTGCGAGGAGCTCCTGGCCACCCTGCTCGGCACTAGCAAGGGCCTGGCCCTGGTTCCCTTCCTGCCCGAGGCCTCCGCCTCCTTCCACGCCGGCCTCCAGGACCCCTTCCCGCCCGCACAGAGGCAGGCCTGCAACGCCATCGCCGCCTCCACCCGCGCCTCCCCAGGTAATGAACCCACAGCCTCAGGGGTTGGGAGGGTTCCCCCATGCAGGAAGCATTAATTATATTTTATTAATGTATGTATATCCCCTCCCTCCATCCATGTCCCTTTCTGGTGTTATTATATTTTATTAATGTATTTATATTCTCTCATTCCATCCATGTCCCTTTCTGATATTATTATATTTTATTAATGTATGTATATCCCCTCCCTCCATCCATGTCCCTTTCTGATATTATTATATTTTATTAATGTATTTATATTCCCTCCCTGCAGCCGGGGAGGGAGCGGAGCCTGGGAGGGGGCGGGGCCTGGGAGGGACGGGGCCAGGGGCGGAGGCTGACCCTTTGGCCCCCCAGGTGATCAGTGACCGGAATTCCGGCCACAGGTCCGGTAGAAGTTGGACAGTCCTGTAATATTCCTTAATATTCAATTCTAGTCCCGCTCTTATTCTTTTCTCCTTAACCTAAAGATCATCCCTTTGGGAATTTTTGCAGTTCATGATAGCTGGAAGGAAAACAAGCCTTGACCATTTGAGAGTTGATTTAACTTGGTGAGATGCAGGTTTTTCAGGGCTCTGGTTTACATAAAGGACTCAAGACTGCAAATCTCGAAGTCCCAAGGAAGCTCAACAGAATACACTTGCCAGGTCCACCGAGTTCTATCTGCAAACATTTAGGAGGTTCCTTCTGCTTCATTCAACTGAAAGTAGAAGAACGTCATAAATCACGGGCTGAGAAAATCTAAGAGAGAAGTATTACTAATAAGAAAGGTCAGGGCTTTCAGGGAAAGGAGGAGATGGATACTTTCCAAGGAGCCTTGTCTCCAGCTTACAGTCCCCACCCCATTTTTCGTTCTTCCCCTGTTCTCTCCCTTAATATATATTCTGCCCATGTATCCTTCCTGGATGAGAAAGGCAGAGAGTAGCAGAGAACACTTTCTGCCTTTTACACCCCGGACATCTCTAAAGTCTCTTTTGCCATGAGGAATGAATTCTATACTTTGGCTTTCTTCAGAGCCGCTACGGCAGAGCTCTTGGCCACCATGATCTTTGTGCTCCTTGGAGTGGGCTCCGCCTTGAACTGGCCCTCTTCCCTCCCGGGCACCCTGCAGATTTCACTGGCCTTTGGCTTGGTCATAGCCACTCTTGTCCAATCACTGGGCCACATCAGCGGGGCACACATCAACCCGGCAGTGACGGTGGCTCTCCTTGCGGCACAGAAGATTTCCGTGCTACGAGCTGTGGTCTACATCATAGCTCAGATTGTAGGGGCGATAGCTGGCGCAGGGGTGATTCACCAGTTGACCCCACCAGAGATCCATGGAGGACTGGCTGTTAATGCGGTAAGTGGAGGTGCAGTCACTGCTATGGCAAGAGAACATCTGTAGCTTGAACTCATTAAAATGTCAGAAAATAAGATCCATAGTGTTCAGAACTTTTGACTGAGTAAATATAACTGTGCTGTACAAAGCATCATAATGGGAATACACTGCACTTTTCCCTACTGGATGTATGCACAGGTTGACCATCCCATATCCAGAATTCCAAATTCTGTCCTACTGCTCTGATGATTCAGTGTATACAAAATTGTTTGATACACAAAATTGTTTGAAATATTTTATAAAATTATTTTCAGGCTATATGTATAAGATGTATATGAAACATAAATGAATGTTGTGTTTAAAATTGGGTCCCATCTCCAAGATACCTCATTATGTACATCAAATAAATTCCAAAGCCCATATTACTTCTATTCCCAAGCATGTCGGAAAAGGCATACTTATGACCATATCTCATGGGCAGCCCGGGCGGGGGGGGGGGGGTAGAGGAAAGTGAGGGAAATTGTCCTTAATAGTGGGGATATGACCTACCCCGGCAACATCCATCTTTGGAGATGGCCAGCCAATCCACTACTTTTCCCCACTTCCCTCTGCTTCCACATGCAGTCTTCAATCAGGGACTTTTTTTCCATCTTCACATGCTGGTGAGACGGATTTGCATGTACATTGACCAGAAGTGGCTGTGTATTGTGACATTTGTTGGACTCCATTATGCCAGCATTAGAAAATGGTGAGAAAACTGGGAATATTTAGTGTGGGATAAGGCCTTTAAACTGTAGTCCCATTGATCTCCTTTTTCAATTCAGATGTTATGCTGTTGTCTGATTAGCAGCAGAGCCCATTTCTTGTCCTGTGACATTTCCTCATTGTCTTTCTCTTGGCCCATCATCATCATGTTTATGTATTTCCTGTTTTCTCTCTCCACAAGGAGACTCAAAGTGACTTACATTAAAAGCATTTCAATACAATTTAAAATCTACAAGTCTACAAACATTAGTAATTTTTAAAATCAAAATATATCACTAAGTTGTAGTGAAGTTAAAGTGGGAAGGAGGAGAGCCATATATTTTGAGCTCACTGGGGGAGAAATGGGATATAAATAATATAACAAACGTGTGATAGCTACTTGGCTTATGTTGAGATCCCTCTCTCCACAGCGGCATATGACTGTTGGATCTCAACCACATTCTGCACATGTTTATAACCCTCATCAAGGAAATAGTCAGATGAGTTAGCTGGCAGGTAAAGCCTTGCCCCCATTGCCCTCTCTGACTGTCACTTTCCCCCTGCTTGTTGGACTGATATGTCTAAGGAACATGCCCCAGAGTCCTCCATTTTGTTCTTCTCCTGTGAACATGGAGACATACAAGATGTCTCCAGGGAGTGAAACAGGTCCTTACTTTCCTATATAGAAATGTTGTTATTTCGATAAAGACTTTTTAATAACTTTTGAAGCTTGACTCTGCTCCTGCCTTGCGGAAGCTCATTCACTCTATTGCTGTGCTCAAGAAGCTTCTGAACTGCTGAACTGCTGTTGCTGCTGCTTTACTTTGGAAGTGCTTTTCCCTTTTTGAAATTACCCCATAATGGTCATATGATTTAGGCCACTAATCCAACAATTTGTGTTATAATGGGTTGGGAGTGTTGGGTGCAATATGTATAATAGAGGGTTTCCTTAAGGCTCCGTGCTATAGTTTGGCTGTAGCAGAGAGCCATAGGAAGCTTTCCATTCAGGTTGTCACGTTACTATTTTGTAACGCTGCTGAAGAGCATCCTTGTCTGAGTTCTTTGCACTAAATCTTGTTGCCCGACATGGCTGTATTTTTCTTCTCTCTTTCTTTCAAACAATTGAACAGATTATTAAAGAGGGTACTCTTTTTGCGCAGATGAAATTCACTGCAATGAACCATCAGATCTGACTTCAAGAATTCCTTCCTAGGCTGCCAGTGGTTCTTTAACAAAGCTGAAAGTAGTTTGACAGTTAGCTCATGGGGTGTGTTTATTCATCCCATTATCAGTGATTCTCCAGCTTTGCAGTGTTTATATATTTTTCTACACCATCTCTACAAACTGTGTGATCAGAGGCAATCATGAGTGTCTTTACGCCATGAGAAGCGCCTGCTTTTCTCACAACATTTAACAATTCTTCTTGCCAACTTTCCCCCCAGTTGTTTTGGTTACAAAGCACACAAAATGACATTGTGGTTGCGTGTGCTTCCAGGTGAAAACCTCTTGCAAGTGCATAGCAATTGATTTTAGCAACCCGATGAGTATATGGATCTTGATATTTCTGAGATCTTTTCTATAGCCTCATCCCTAATTTATCAAGCTTTGCTACCTGTTAAACCCTTGTGCCGGCAGGACTGAAGACTGACCAGGTTGCAGGTTCAAATCTGGGGAGAGCGCGGATGAGCTCCCTCTATCAGCTCCAGCTCCTCATGTGGGGACATGAGATAAGCCTCTCACAAGGATGCTAAAAACATCAAAACATCCGGGCGTCCCCTGAGCAACGTCCTTGCAGATGGCCAATTCTCCCACACCAGAAGCGACTTGTAGTTTCTCACGTCGCTCGTAACACGACAAAAAACAACAACAACCAAAACCTCTGTTTCAGGGACCCTGTCATTATGCCTTATATTGACAGGCAGATTTCTACCTTGTTATGAGGATGATAGTCATACAGCGAAATTCTTAATTTCCTCTTTTCTTTTCTGGATGAACTTCCTTTCATTTTTAATGTGGTTTAAGAGAAGAGTAGGGTTTTTATTGTTTTTTTGTTTTAGGAAAGTGTAGACGATGGCAGATGTTATCTTGTGGAAAATCTGCCTTTATCAGAATTCCCTTTCTTATATAGCTGGTAGAAGTACAGGATCTCTTCACCCCATCAGCCTAAAACAACGTTCTTCAACTGTCCCGAGATATACTGAGCTATATATGCATTTCCATCTTCCTCAGTCAGCATGGGAAGTATAGGTATTGGAGTCCAGCACATTCAGTTGGATAAGACTAGTTTCCAGGAGCCTCCATGCTTCTGGATATGGGAAAGTTATGAAGTCACAACATGGGTGTAGTTTCCAAACATAGGAATGTCCTAATGAAGAATCCCCCAACCTTTTTTCTTCTGCCTTCCAAATCCTATCACTCAGCTCATACGGCTGTTCTATTTGCAAGTGAAGGGAGTTGTAGCTCAAGACTTCTAGAAGGCAGATTGGGAAAAACTACTTTCACCTGTCTCTTAATGTAAACAGTAATTTTCTTGTCTAGAAGTAACTACTGGCATTTTTTCATGTCAGGAATGTTTAGAAACTGCAAGTTGCTTCTGGTGTAAGAGAATTGGCCATCTGCAAGGATGTTGCCCAGGGGACATCTGGATGTTTGATGTTACTGGGCTCTCAGTTTCTCCTTTGTTGCAGGTCCAGCAGACATTGCTGAAACATGTAAAGCTGATATGGGCAAACTTTGGCCCTCCAGGTGTTTTGGATTTCAACTCCCATAATTCCTAATAGCCAGTAAACTGGCTGGGATTTCTGGGAGTTCAAGCCCAAAACACCCAGAGGGCTGAAGTTTACCCATGCATGATGTAAACATATTTGAGCCTGGGGTACAACAGGGAGGTGTGCGGAGGGTGGGAGTTGCTTCATAAATGAACAGATAAACAAACACATAGGTTGAATCCATGCCAGCAAAATTATTCATCTTCACCTTGATCTTGGTCCTCTTTGAACATAAGGCATTCATCCAGTTTCAAAATCAAAGCACTTCTTTTAGATTCCTGGGAGCTTTAACAGGATTTTTTTAAAAAACTTTTTATTTTTCAGTTTCTATGAAAAAACATTTTTGACATTGTGTTTCCTGAACCCAATTTAGAATGGGGTAGAATCAGGGGGCAGGATGGATGTATAAATTAAATAGGATTTCTTGGATCAGGTCATACTTTTTAAACACATTTATATTTAATGGATATCTCTAGATAACCATGTATTTGAATATACAAAGGTCTGAGATTCTCTACTCGCTGAGGTGTATGTGTTTTTATTAAATATGTATTGTTTTATTACATTTTATTTATTACTAGCTTGGGGACCTGGCCCTGCCCGGGTTATTTGAGAAAGGCATTGTGTGCCAAGTTTGGTCCTTATCAGTTGTTCATTTGGCTTGCAGTGGTCTCAGGAAGTGAGTGAAGGTACTTCAAGTCCCATAATCCATGGTCCACCCTCCTCCAAATTGCACCAGGATGCAGAGTGGGTCATGGGGGCTCTGTGTGCCAAGTTTGGTCTTGATCAGTCATTGGATGAGGGTTGCAGCAGTCTCAGGAAATGAGTGAAGGTACCTCATGTCCCATCATCCGTGGTCCACCCTCCTACGAAATGCACCAGGATGTAAAGTGGGTCATGGGGGCTTTGTGTGCAAAGTGTGGTCTTCCTCAATCACTGGATGAGGGTCGCAGCGGGCTTGGGAAGTGAGTGGAGGTACTTGAAATCCCATCATCCATGGTCCGCCCTCCTCTAAACTGCAGTCAGATGGAATGTGGGTCATGGTGGCATTGTGTGCCAAGTTTTGTCTTTATCGGTCTTGGTTCTGGGCCGCAGTGGTCTGTGGGGAATGGTTTGAAAGTACTACAAATCCCATAATCCATGGAGGTACATCAAGTCCTATCATCCATGGTCCACCCTCCTCCAAACTGCAGTAGAATGTAGCGTGGGTCATAGGGGCTTTGGTAGGTTTTGTGCCAAGGTAGGTTACTGTGAATTCAGGCCATACACAATGTCCCATGAGCTGAGGCCTAGTCGGGAAAAGTAAGTTAATGAAGCCTTACTGTCAATTTAGGCCATACACAATGTCCCATTAACTGAGGCCTAATCAGGAAAATCAAGTTAATGAAGCCTTACTGTCAATTTTGGGCCTGGTCTGTGATTTGTAGGGGCTACAATGTTCTGTGGGAAGTGAATCGGGTGAAGGTACTGCAAATCCCATCATTCATGGCCCATCCTGCCTTTAACTGCACCAGGTTGTTAAGTGGGCCATTGGACCTCTGTGTGCCAAGTGTGGTCCTGATCTGTCATTGCTGTGGGCTGACTATCTGAGGCCTTTCCTTTTCCCTCTGCATCACCTTAGAATGTTGGAATATAGATGGCCAATCAGTAACTTATGCAAATTCTCCCACAGTGGCAACCAATCATGTTGTTTGAATGTTGAAACTTGTATTCTTGGATGCTGGCCAATCAGAGTCCTTTTTGCAAATGCAAACACTGCCTCAGTGGCAACAACAATTCGGGATGGTCTGTATAAGGAGATGCAATTTGACAAATAGCCAAACTTGTCATCCCTCCACATTTGGGGAGGTTAGGACCACAAGATATCCACAAAACCGGTAAAACTACTAATAGCCAGTAGATTATTTGCCCCTGTTGCTGCTGCTACCCTATGCCATTTTTAATAAAACAACACCAGTTTCCATCTTCACGTGTGCTCTGTTACATTCAACTTAGTCACTGCTGGTCAAGTTTTGGTTGCTGGGAGGAAATCAAATTGGTAGGATGGCTGGCCTGACCACCTTCACATTCCCTCCCTCACATACTCAGAGAAAGGGAGGGAGGGAGGGTATATGGGTGTCTGGGATGGTTAGAAAGACCAGAAGTTGAGGGGAGTGGGAGAGAACCATCACCATTGCAGCACTTGCCCCATTCCCTTCCTCATACTCTTGCAGCATTGGACTCAATATGTCTGGGCTAAATAGGAGCTTATACAGTCTGTGTAAAGACTGGATCTGCTAAAGGAACTGTCATCACCTGAAACCCCCTTCCCACTGCCCTTGCCCGTCTCCTGCTGCCACCACTGCCCTCATCACTCTTTCCCACCCAACCCAGCTCTTTCCTTGTCCTCTCTTCCTGTCCTGCTCCCTTGGTCTGCTATAGAGACCCATGCACCACCCTTTCTTCTTCTTCTTCCTACACCTTAATCTCGTCTCCTTCCATCTCACAAACAGACAGAGAGGTCATGGTTACGTTACAGAGGGAAAAGAGAAAGGCGGAAAGAGAGTCGTATGTATGCCATCCAGTCAGAGCGCAGCTGGCTACTAAATCTGATGAGAAAACAATAAAGGCTATTATGGATGAATAATGGATATACCATATTTCATCACATAATAGTCAGACATTGTTCCTTTTTTAAAACAAGGGGTGTGTGACTATTATCACAAGGAAAAAAATTGCCTTTATCCTCCGGTTTCTGTTGTTGTTTTTAAATAAAATGCCTTGCCAGCTTCAAACAAACAGCTCTGTTTCTGTTTGTTTGGGTTTTTTTTAGACTGCAGAGCCATTTGGGGCTGCTTTTTCTCTCTTTTTTCTCTTTTTTCTCCAAAGGAGAGACAGTTTAAAAACTCTGAAGCTCCAATGTTTTCTCCTTTCTCCTTCTTCTAAGGAAATGCAATTTTAAAAAACCTGAAATGGAGGTCTCTGGAACTCAGAACTCATCCCTCCTTCCTTGCCTCAGAATAGGTGGGAGGAGAGAAGAGTGGAGCTTCTGATAGCTCAGTTTTCTAGTTTTTAAACTGCCTTTAAAAGGAAGGAAGGGAAAATCAGTCCAAAATAAGGATGCAACTATTATGCGAGGAAACGGGGGGGGGCCATTATGCAGTGATGACAATTATGCAATCAAATTCTCTCTCTCTCTCTCTCTCTCTCTCTCTCTCTCTCTCTCTCTCTGTGTATATATATATAGTGCATATCTCTTTCTCTATATCTCTATATCTCTCTATATATAATAAAGCGGAATGTTTGTTTGTTTGTATGTGTGTGTGTATGTATGTGGCAGCGTTCTGATTGGCTGCCACTTTCACAGGCCACAGCAACCAGCGCGGGTGATGGACCTGCACCAAACTTGGGACACATAACCCGCCTTACCCCCTTTACATCCTGGTGTGGTTTGGGGGACATGGACCACGGATTATGGGATTTGTAGTACATTCAAACACTTCAAACCACTGCGGCCACCTAAAAGGACCAAAAGAGACCACACCTGGCACACACATCCCCCATTACCCACTCTACGTCCTGGTGCAGTTCGGAGGAGGGCGGACCACAGATTATGGGACTTGAAGTACCTCTACTCACTTCCCAAGTCCGCTGTGACCCTCATCCGATTACTGATCGAGACCACACTTGCCACACATAACCCCCAAAGCTGCCTTCACGTCCTGGTGAGGTTTGGGGGAGGACTGACAATGGATGATGGGATTTGTAGTACTTTCACAACCCTCTGTTCTCACAGACCACTGTAGCCCCCAACACACACTGATAAAAACCACACTTGGCATACAGAACCCCAGTGACCCACTCTACATCCTACTGCAGTTTGGAGGGGGTCGGACCATGGATTATGGGACTTGCAGTACCTTCACTAATTTCAAGATACCACTGCTACTCCCAATAATGAGGGATCAAGGCCACACTTGGCAGACAGAGCCTCCATGACCCACTCTACATCCTGGTGCTGTTTGGAGGAGGTGACACCATGGACAATGGGACTCACAGTGCCTTCACTAACTTCCTGACACCACTGTGAGCCACATAAATAACTACTACACACCAACTAATATGTTTCTCAAAAAACCCGGGCAACGCCGGGTCCCCAAGCTACTATACACATAAAAGAAAGATGTGCTGGTTGTATGATCTGAATTAATTCAACACAGTGAACATGTGGATGTGACAGAAATGTCCTCTTGTATGACTTCACAATGGGGAGCTGTGTGGCTTTGAAGACCAATTTGAGTTTGTATTAAAACAGGTGAATCTAACAGTAATGGGATCAAACCAGAGTAAGATATGGTGCATTGGAGTTGGGATATAGCCCTTGTGTGGGTTTAGCCATAATTAGCAAAATAATTCAGCAGATCCGTCCTCGGGCCAAGCCTACATGCCGGCATTTTATGGTGGACCTGACAAAGTATTGAATTGTCAGCTATGCCTCAGAATCTACCCCTTGTGGGCATTTTCCTTTCACGCACTAAACGGTGCTGTAAGTGGGATGGTAATTGTTTGTGTTGTCTCTGTGATTGCCAAGGCTCAAAAGCTGCCTCTTCCAATCTGTCTTTCAATGTGTTTCTTAATCTTTCCAGCTGCAGAACAACACATCAGCTGGGGTGGCGGTGGCAGTGGAGCTAATTCTGACCTTCCTCCTGGTCCTCTGCGTCTTTGCCTCAACTGACAGCCGCCGAACTGATAAAGTGGGCTCTCCAGCACTATCTATCGGTCTGTCAGTCACAGCTGGCCATTTCTTAGGGGTGAGTATTGTTATGCCTCCAATGCAAAAATGGTGGAATGGTGGGTGGGCTCAGTCTGGGAGGGATGGGTACCAAGTATATTCTTTTCCATTATCTTCCATTCAAGGATGTTAGAGCCACCAGGGATGGTATGTTCTGACCAAATATAGGAAACCAAGGTTCAAATCCTCATATGTCTGTGGAAACTCACTGGGTGTCCTTGGGCAAGTGACACAGTCTGCCTCAGAGGAAGACAATGGCCAACATCCCTGGACAGACATTGCCCCAAAAACCCACACATGTTAAAGTTGGCATAGGTCTGCACTGACAGCAAGGCTTGTAACAAACACACAAATAGAGACAGGCTAGCAGTTGGTTTGGACAATAATTCCCACAGTCCCTTGCACTGAGCCATACTAGCTGAGAGTCCCCAGATGAAACAAATATTTCTCATACCTGCCATGCAAAGTTATTCAGTCAAATAGTTTTGCCTCCTGTTTTCACTGCGGACTTGTTCGCACATGAACCTACCACCCAACTTCATTATATGTGAATGTGAGAAGTAAGCTGGTGCTTTACTACATATGCTAATGTAATGGTCTGTAACCATGTACAGATAACACACACACAGACACAGAAGACTATCAGTAAGTGTGAATCCCTGCAAGAGAGACAAACGGAAAGAGGAACCCATTTTAGAGGAACCCACAAAGAGAGTGAGAATACACACGAAACCTGAAGCTCTTTGTTCTTGTGAATGTTATTCACCTTCCAGGGCCAACCAGAATCCACCAACCTGGTGGTTTGTGGATTCTGGTAAATGTAGTCCAAATGTAGTTCATTTTATTAATCTCTGCCTTTATCCCTGTTTTTTTAACTTTCAGATCTATTTCACTGGCTGCTCCATGAATCCGGCACGGTCCTTTGGTCCAGCTGTCATCATGAGAAACTTTCAGCATCACTGGGTGAGTGGATCTTTCCCATCTGACACAGCTGGGATCTAGTTTTCAAAAGAATTTTGCAATATGCAGATATCATTGACTGTTGATGCGGGGAAGGGGAAGCCTTATTCTTCTTTCAGTAGGTACGAGCTGGATACACCCAATCAGCTTATATCCAACAGTAGTTGTACTTACTTACCCTGCTTCCCCTTTATGCTTGTGCTTCTCCTTCACCTTACGGTACAGTGAGCCATCTTTAAGGGCTGGTCAACCTTCAGCTATCTGTGCTTCCAAAAACCTGAAAGAGCAACTGGAATAGCCTGGAATGGCTACCAAAATGGTGCAACTCCAACCAGTATCAAACTGGGTGGAGTTGCACCATTTTGGTAGCCATTCCAGGCTATTCCAGTTGCTTTTTCAGGTCTTCGGAAGCACAGCCAGCTGCAGGTTGATCAGCCCAAATTGGGTGTTAGATTGGACTTATTGTTGTGTGCCTTCAAGTTGTTTCCCATTTATGGTGCCTCTATCTTGGACCTCTCTTGTCAAAATTTGTTCAGAAAGAAGTCTCCCTTGCCTTCCTCTGAGGCTGGGGGAGTATGTCTTGCCCAAGGTCACCCAATGGGTAGTGCAATGGGTTAAACTCTTGTGCCGGCAGGACTGCCAGCCAAAAGGTCAGCACTTCAAATCTGGGGAGCAGGATGACCTCCTGTCTGTTGGCTCCAGCTTCCCATGTGGGGACATGAAAGAAGCCTCCCACAGGATACTAACACACCTGGATGTCCCCTGGGCAACGGCCTTGCAGATGTCCAATTCTCTCATGCCAGAGCAACTTGCAGTTTCTCAAGTATCTCCTGACACGAGAGGGAAAAAAACCCCAATGGGTTTCTATGGTCAAGCAGGGATTTGAACCCTGGTCTCCAGAATCTAGTTTATTGCTTAAACTGCCCCCGGTGACGCAGTGAGTTAAAGCCCTGAGCTGCTGAACTTGCAGGTTCAAATCCGGGAAGCGGCGTGAGCTCCCACTGTCAGCCCCAGCTTCTGCCAACCTAGCAGTTCGAAAACATGTAAATGTGAGTAGATCAATGGGTACTACTCCGGTGGGAAAGTAACAGCACTCCATGCAGTCATGCCGGCCACATGACATTGGAGGTATCTACGGACAACATTGGCTCTTTGGCTTAGTAATGGAGATGAGCACCACCCCCCCAGAGTCGGACACGACTCCACATTAGACTACAGTTCCCTTTATTCCTTCTCATTTTAATATCCTGGATGAAACCTCTAAGAACTGAGGTCCAAAACCTCCAGAAGGTCAGTTTCCTGTTGCTGTTTTGAGGAGGGAAAAATCATTTATCTCCACTATTTGAAGTTCCCAATCTCAATTAGATTTCTAGGATGCTTAGAAAAGGGATACAGAGCATGAAAAGTTTCTTTTTGGGTGGTTACAGCTCCCAGAATGAAAATGTTGGCTGCGGGAATCTGGGAATATCCCCCTCCCACCCAGAAGAGCACTTCTCAGCTCTGGCTGGAGAGGAAGAGAGAAAAGAGTAGCTGCCTTGGTTTTAGCACCTGGCATATAGATGGATGACTGATGCATTAATTACAGGTATACAAACAAGACTCAATTCTTGCTGGGCTGTGTCTTAATTAAAATCAGTGGCTTATGAAGCACGAGTCTTGATAGTGATATATGAGCCATGGACTTATCTCAGGGCCAGTTTATTCAAGCTGTTATCCTGGGATAATCATTCCTGAACTTGTGTCAACCTCTCGTTTGCTTACATGTTAAAGTGATGAATGAGAAGCTGAGGTAAGGCGAAAGAAAGTTGGCCGACTCTGGCAAAGTTCAGGGACTTTGCTCACCTCTCCTCTTTCTCAGCCTGAGATAAGACACAGCAGCAGCAGCAGCAGAGTTGCCGTTGACTTCAGACACTGGAATTTGTGAATGACTCTGGGGGCCACTAAAGGAATGAGGGATGGCGTAGTTGAAGCCCTCTGGAATTCCTTGTTCTGGCAAATAAACTTATTGTTTCAGGGTAACACAGGCCCGGATTATCCATAAGGCCACCCTAGACCCTAGGGGCGTAGCCATGGGGGGGGGCACTAGATCCGAACACCCCCCCCCCATTTTTTTAAAAGGTCGATCTTCGGTGCTTCTGCGCCTGCGTGCAGAGCGCCATAGGCCCCTAGGGCTTCCCTTCACCTCTTGCTCCTCGCTCGCACCGGGCGCCTCTCCTTCCTTCACTCAAGGAAGGAGGGGCGCCCAGCATGAGTGAGGAATAAGAGGCGGAGGGAAGCCACATCAGAGGGCCTCTGATGCGGCTTCCCTCCGCTCTGCCTCTTGCGCCTCACTCGTGCCGGGTGCCCCTCCTTCCTTCACTCAAGGAAGGAGGGGCGCCTGGCATGAGCGAGGAGGAAGAGGCGGAGCGGAGGGAAGCCCTGCCCCTAGGGCCTCTGACGCGGCTTCCCTCCGCTCCACCTCTTGCTCCTCGCTCGCGCCAGACGCCCCTCCTTCCTTCACTCAAGGAAGGCGTGACTTCCAATGTGTGGCCTAGGGTGCCAAAAAGGGCTGATCCAGGCCTGGGGTAACAGCTCCAAAGTAAGGACTTGTGAATTATCTCGGTGCATATCCTGGTATTTTGGCCTACAACTCCCAGAAATCCCAGCCACACATTTCCCATGAAGAAGAAGGTTATTTGTACGCACCCTGATGGAGCTTCCCAAAAAAGCTGAAGCTTTTCTCTTTTTTTCTTTCCACTTCTCCAGGTGTTCTGGGTGGGACCTTTGGCAGGAGGCATCTTGGCTTCTCTGATCTACAATGTCATCCTTTTTCCTGATACCAGAAGCTTCGCTGAGAGGATTTGTGTCCTAAAAGGGACCTACCATCATAAAGCTGAGCATGAGGAGAGGAAGGACAGGAGATGCTCAACAGAACTGGTGCACAAGTTCTAATGGCAATGGAGTGGGCAAAGAGGGGCTTGTTGTATGCCAACACCCTCCAAAAGGAAAAACCATACTCCCATCATCCCAATTCCAATTTTTCATATTCTCCATGGACTCTCTAATAAGGCTTTGAGTTGGTATCAAAATCAGAAATCAAATATGCTGATGTGTATCTCAAGGGGATGGAGGAGAAGAATGGGAATGTTGGCTTATCTCTGGGGCATCAAAGCAGAAAGAGTACAGTATATGCTGTTCGTAAGCTGCCCAGCTATCAATGATTTGAAGGTGAAGGATAGCCTATGAGTTAAAACCAACTCATCTCTTCAGTGGGGCTTCCAGCACTCCAGGTAGAATAGCGCTTGGTCAGTACGAAATCCTGTGACAGTCTGGAGTACTGTCTGCACTGATGCATATTAGAGCCCAACAACACCTGGCAAGCCACAGGTACTTCATGTAATATAATATTCCCTTGGAAGCAACCTTGAGGTGCTCACTTAGTTGTACAATTTCCTTTGTCACTTGCCTCTGATAATTGCTGTCTTCTCACTGAAACAGCCATTTCAAATACAAGACAAAAGCTTTTTCTCTGCAGCTTCACCGCTATCCTCAAGGACGAAGTATGTCACATTGCAGTTATATCACCAGCCAAGACTTACCTTGTCTGGATTACAGCATTTCACTGGGCATTCCTATCCTCACAACCCATTTCTTAGCTGTGTTTCTGTCCTGTATTTAAGGCACAAACTGTAAACATTTGGGGGAGAGTAGTTCGGACAGAGGTCTGACGTTCTGTGTAGTTCCCAAAGCACATTCAGTGGTATGTTAAAAATAATGGTGAATAATAAAAGAACAGAAGAAATAGCACAGAATCATAGAATCATAGAATCGGAAGAGACCTCATGGGCCATCCTGTCCAACCCCATTCTGCCAAGAAGCAGGAAAATTGCATTCAAAGCACCCCCAACAGATGTCCATCCAGCCTTTGTTTAAAAGCCTCCAAAGAAGGAGCCTCCACCACACTCAAGGGCAGAGAGTTCCACTGCTGAACAGCTTCCACAGTCAGGAAGTTCAGGTGGAATCTCCTTTCTTGTAGTTTGAAGCCATTGTTCCACGTCCTAGTCTCCAGGGCAGCAGAAAACAAGCTTGCTCCCTCCTCCCTATGACTTCCTCTCACATATTTATCCATGGCTATCATGTCTGCTCTCAGCCTTCTCTTCTTCAGGCTAAACATGTCCAGTTATTTAAGCCGCTCCTCATATGGCTTGTTCTCCAGACCCTTGATCATTTTAGTTGTCCTCCTCTGGACACATTCCAGTTTGTCAATATCTCTGTTCAATTGTGGTGACTTAGTCTGACCAAGGCATAATAGAGTGGTAGCATGACTTCCCTGTACCTAGACACTATACTCCTATTGATGCAGGCCAAAATCCCATTGGTTTTTTTTTTTGCCGCCACTTCACCTTGTTGGCTCATGTTTAACTTGTTGTCCACAAGGACTCTAATATCTCTTTCACACTCACTGTTCTCAAGCCACGTGAGAATATTAGCCACTCAGAGAGCACAGGTGGAGCAACCATTCTAAGCCCAAATTGTAAAATACATTCCTGGTGCTGGCTTCTCTGGTCTGAGAGGAAGATGAGCCAGTGGTGTGGAGAAATGCCATCCAATTAGAGATTCTCTGCCTGCAGGGTAGCTATGAGGTTGGGAGTGCCTTCCACAGATGCTTCCTGGAATGGTTTTCTCCTGAACTCACATATTCATGGAGGGGAGGGATCCCACTCCCTTTGCTCAATTTTTTTCCAACAGCCTGGAGCAGTTGTACATAGCAGTGTATTCAGGTGTGGAAAAAGAGGGTGGTTTCCTGTCACTGGTACACATCCAGGGGCTGTGTGGAGGAAGCCCGGCCACCGGGGCCTCTGACATTTCACAGATCAAAACCAGGAGACATGTGACAGCAAGGCAATATCAAAGTGTGGCCAAAATGGCAAAAGGTACCCAAGAGGAAGAACACACAAGCTAAGATAGATAGCAGTAGTTTGATTTTGCCTAAGCCTACTGGGAAGGGCAATCAGACTCAGCCACGAGTGATCGCCTATGATGTAATTACGACAAGTTTCCATCCCCTCCTTTCCTATTCAATTGAGTTAAAGTAAAGGTAAAAGTTTCCCCTGACATTGTCTAGTCGTGTCCGCCTCTGGGGTGGTGGTGCTCATTACCATTTCTAAGTCAAAGAGCTGGTGTTGTCCATAGAGACACCTTTAAGGTCATATGGCTGACATGATTACCTGGAGGGCCATTATCTTCCCGCCAAAGCAGTACCAATTGATCTACTCACATTTGCATGTTTTCGAACTGCTAAGTTGGTAGAAGCTGGACCTAGCAACGGGAGCTCAGCCCACTCCTCAGATTTGAACCGCTAACATTTCAGTCAGCAAGTTCAGCAGCTCAGCAGTTTAATCCACTGCGCCACCAGGGGAAACCCTAGTTAATTAAGTGCAAATTACGTTGGCACTTTGAAATCATTTTGCAGCAAAAAAAATAGAATGAAGGCAAAGGGAGAAAATAGAAGAAGAGAGAAACTGGGATATTTTAAAAGAAGCTTTAAAGGTGGGGTGGCAGAGGATTAATCAGGACAGTCACAGCAAAATTTGGAAACTTGGATGGTAGGAGCCATGTGAATCTCTTCTCCTTCACAGGCCTTTGAAAGTTGAGTTCGGATTATTATTATTGTTGTTGTTGTTGTTGTGTCAGAAGTGAATTGAGAATATGCTACAAGTTGCTTCTGGTGTGAGAGAATTGGCTGTCTGCAAGGACATTGCCCAGGGGATGCCTGGATGTGTTACCGTCCTGTGGGAGGCTTCTCTCATGTCCCCGCATGGGAAGCTAGGGCTGACAGATGGGAGCTCACCCCGACTCAAGGATTTGAACTGCTGACCTTCAGGTATTCAGTTCAGTCGGCACAAGGGTTTAACCCACTATGCCACCGCAGCTCTAGAAAGTCAAAGCAAATAGGTGTGGAATGGTTTACTGGTATTTTTAAAAATACAGGTGTTCATACTAACTTCCCATATCAGCAGCTTCCAAGAACAAAGCACTCGCGACAGTTTCTGGGAACAAATCTTTGCCAAGAACAGCACTTTGGTAATGCTAACAGATCTTAATTGTACATTTAAGACCAATCCACCTCAAAGTACTTTACATTACAACAGGGACCGTTCACAAAAATATATTGCTCCTGGCAAACAGCCCTATTTAATGTGTGTATTGGAGCTAAGCTTGGAAGGAAGAGGGAAGCTAACAGGGTGAGGCAAATCATATCATCGTTCCCGCGAACCCAAATGTTGCAGCGCTTCAACCCTGTGTGCTCTGGCATCGCTTTGCCATTGCAGGTTTCTGCTCATGTTTGGGATGTAAGATGTACTATTGTAAAAGGTGGGCCAACTAGTTTAATAACAAAAGCGCATATTCACTGGAGCTGCACAGAATTAGAAACCCATCGGCATCCCACGACACCCTCTGGATGCAGAGAGAGGGCAGAGGTGCACGCCAGTCAAGCGAAAGTCCATTTTCTTAATCATTCGAAGGAAATGGCCTGTCATTTTTTGTAACATGAACTAAACTGAGAAGACAGCGGGTGAATTTGTATCCAGAGATAAACGTCTGCAGTCAGAACATGGCTGGGTCCCTGGGTCCATTCATGCTGTCAACGGGGGCAAATGAAATTTCACTCCCAAGTGAAACCTGACTCAATGGGATGCCAGCATAGTAAGAAAAGAGAAATCTATGAAGCGGAGGCGGAAGATTAGGCTGCCAAGTGAGACAGATCAAAGAATAAACGCTAGTGTTTGGTCAGTGTCAAAAGCAAAACATGCTGCCTAGATTGACATCGATTGTATGGATTTTAGGAAGGGCTATCTTTGTGTTTCAGGACTACACTGAATCATATCTAGAGGGATAATTTGCCTTTGTGGTAGAAGAAACCAATATTCTGTCATAATAAGGCCGTCCCCATTTGATCCTGGAGGTGAAAAGATTGGAAATAGCTATAAAGCCGCCGGTCTATTACAGGGAACAATGGCATCGAGGGAAGACACAACTCTTGCAGAAAAGTCACAATTCCTAATTTGGCCCCCACAATGGAAATCATTTGAAGTGTGATTGTGTGTTGATTTGGGGGTGATAGCAGTGGTTCCTAGTTGGTGTCCATGGGTAGGGAGACGGAGAGAAAGTGGGAGAAGTGGGGAGAAAGTGGGGAAGAGGAGAGAAAGAAAAAACATGCACAAAAGAGTCTCAACAAACAGTCTCAACAAGAAGTGGGAAGAAAGTGGGGAAGGAGAGAGAGAAAAAAACATGCACAAAAGAGAAAACGGCACATTTGCTTTATTGGCTTGTCTGGCCTCTTACACATGAACTGTGGCTCCTCAAGCATTTGATTCACAGGAAAGATCAGCGAGCACGCATCCGCTTTCAAGTGGCATGAACCAAGCTTTTACCATTCTAGAATCCTCATAGCGACTATTGAGAAAAAATTGAGGGGTGAGTAAACAAATGGATTTCACCACTAATGGCATATTTAATACACCAATGCCCAACTGGGATGCGAATGCTACTGGATAAAGTGAATCAACATGTTATGAAGCAACAGACTTCAATTGACTGAAGGGAATTTATCAATTCAAGCACTCTTACACAAAATCCACTAATGGTCTATCAACTGCAGCAATATCCTTTACTTGGACCATAGCCACCTCTGGGTATTTGGAGGGACAGGGAGATGAAACCAAAACTGAGGAAAAGCCCATTGACTGTTAGCACTTGTTTTCCTGAAACCCCATAATAACAGGTTTTTCCAAAAACAACTTTTGACAGTTAGGTTTTCTGGAGAACTAAAACGCACACGGACACACCACCCGCAGCCACCCTGGTGATTGTGGGGATTGTAGGATCCTTATTGCAACTTCCCTACACTCTGCTTCTAATTTCTGAGTACTGTATCTCAGTGAAACACCCACTTTTGTCATTGTTAGGGAGTAAGCAGACCAAGGCTGCCATGTTTATTTTCCTGGCTTTATGGAAACTTCCTGAAACATGGAAATGAAGGCATTTTTCATCACTTGCCACCAGTCCATGAAATGGGTCTTCATTTGTGAGTGAAAAAACTACCACCCATTAAGACCAAGGAGAAGGAGACCATCATAATACCACTGCCTTGCTATGACATAGGACAGTGTTTCTCAACCTGGGGGTTGGGACCCCTGGGGGGGGTCATGAGGAGGGTGTCAGAGGGGTTGGCAAAGACCATCAGAAAACACAGTATTTTATGTTGGCCATGGAGGTTCTGTATGAGAAGTTTGGCCTAATTCTATTGTTGGTGGGGTTCAGGATGCTCTTTGATTGTAGGTGAACTATAAATTCCAGCAATGACAACTCCCCAATGTCAAATTTATTTCCCCCAAACTCCACGAGTGTTCACATTTGGGCATATTGAATATTCATGCCAAGTTTAGTCCAGATCCATCATTGTTTGAGTTCACAGTGCACTCTGGATGTGGGTAAAGTACAACTCCAAAACTCAAGGCCAATGCCCAGCAAACCCTTCCTGTATTTTCTGTTGGTCATGGGAGTCGTGTGTGCCAAGTTTGGTTCAATTCCATCGTTGGTGGAGTTCAGAATGCTCTTTGATTGTAGGTTAACTATAGATTCCAGGAACTACAACTCCCCAACCCCATGGGTATTCAAATTTCAGCGTATTGGGTATTTGTGCCAAATTTGGTCCAGTGAATGAAAATACATCATTCATATTGGATGTTTACATTACAATTCATAACAGTAGCAAAATTACAGTTATGAAGTAGCAATGAAAATGATGTTATGCTTGGGTGTCACCACAATATGAGGAACTGTATTAAGGGGTCACGGAATATAAATAAAGTAAATAAATGAATTAGGAAGGTTGAGAAACACTGATATAGGGTGTATGGCTGCAATGGATTCACACTGTGCTGCATCCGTGGGATCTGCTTGATTGTCTTGATTTATTGTGGCCCCATGTGACACATTCATCTACAGTCCAGCTTAAAGTCTGGCAAACTCAGAGCAGCCATGGATACTTCTTCTAAAAAATCAATTAGTGTGTAGTGCAGTCTCCTCCATTTTCCGTTGCTTTCCACTTTATCAAGTATTATCATCTTGCTCACTGAGTTGTACCGTCTCACAATACCTCCAAGGTATGACAGCTCCCATTTAACTATCTTGGCTAGCTATGCCCTTATTCTAATCTGTTTATTTGCTAGGTGCCCCAACTTTTCCCCACTGAGCTGTCCTCTCCGTTCTGCTTTTGTTTCCTCCAGTAGGAAACCAGGCATCCCACTGTGGATGCCACTAAGCAGGACAGGAAAGCAATAGTATCGTCCCACTTGTATTTTCCACTTGAAATCATATTGTCTATGATAAATAAGCACAATGACTATTGTCATTGATCGTCCCTGGACCTTCACAAACTTGTCTAATCCTTTAAAAAAAATCTTTACAGCAATCTCATGAGAAGGGTTAGGCAGAAAAAGAGTGATTGGCCAAAGGTCATGATCTGAACTTCATGGCCTTAAAAGGATCAGCAGGACCTAAACACCTTAAAGGTGCTAGAGCCCATTTGATTTTAGAAGCTAAATGGCATTAGCACTGGTTAGTATTTGAATGGGAGACGGCCAACAAATGTCAGGCACTGCAGGCCATATTGGAACTGGCAAAACCACCCCTGTGTATCCTTTGATTATACATCTCTTGGGTTTACCAGTAATCAACAGGGAATTTGAAGGCACACACGTACATTAGGAATTATGAAGAGGGTTGGGAATCATGGGATTCCTCCGAGGTGGTTGAACTGCCACTTGCAGCAGTACTTCTCATTGGCTTTGGTGCTGCAGCTGGGGGACATATGTAGGGCTACATAATTCTAACCCTGAACTAGAAGACTAGTCTAGTACTTATATGCAATATACATGGGTGGACAAAGTGTGAGCCCTGGGCTGCATGTAGCCCTCGTTGCCCAGGGTAAAATAAATGGTAGTACTGGCTTGCTCCAAAATGCCCCCAAACGCACTCTAGAGGCATTTCCACTTTTTCTGGAATCCCTTGGGGAGGAAGGGGGCAGAGATTAAAAGCATACAGTATTTGCAAAAAAAAAAAAAAGAGTTTTACTCTGAAATACCTCAAAATGTCCTCTAGGTGGAACCATATTTTGCATAATCCCCCATGGCCTATTTAAATGGGTAGCCCATTTGTCATCTTGGGCCAAAACTGGTTCAGAAAGACCGCAAAATGTTGAAAAAATATTATTCCCCCTAGAGAGCATTTTGGGACAAAATTTTGATTTTCTTTTGTAGGCAGAGTTACAATGGAGTGGTACATCTCTTCAGGATCTCCTGGAGCAGCAGCTCTCAAGTGTGCTCTGGGGAGTCCTTGGGGCTCCATGAAGCATACTGTGGGGCTCTGCATCACATAGATATTGCCTAAGCCCTGTAATTGTAGTGGCCCCGTTACACCAATGGCAAACTGGTAACTCAGCACTTACACAAGTTCCACTTAATTGTGCATTTATATACTTTACCTTCACATGGTGTAGGCCTGCAAGTAGCGAACCAGCTGGAAAGCTTATGTGGTGTTTGTGTGTGGACCCATTCATATCCCTGTGCACTTTGTGGCCTTTGGAGTCATTTCCTCTAGATTTAATCCACCTTAGAGAGTTATTGTGGGCATAAATGGCAATGGGGGGAACCAAGGATGACAGATTACCTCCTCAAAAGAGCAAGAGAGTAAGCTAGCTATCATATAAAAGGAAATGTCAGAGGGACATCATTACAGTACATTCAGGGATAAGAACATCAAAAGAGTCCTGCTGGGTTCGGCTAAAGGCCTGGACTAGGCCAGCCCCAGTGAGACGCTCCAAAGCCAGGCAAGAAGGCAACAACACTCTCCAAATTCCGTCCTTCAACAAATGCTCTTGAGCAACATATAGCCTCTATTATGGGAGGGAATATAGATATAATAATGGCTATAAATCCTTGATAACTACATCTCGATGAATTTATCCGACCTTTTTTATGTTGGCAACCATCACCACTACTTATGTCCATGAGTTTCACCATTCAAATTGCCAATGTGAGAAGAGGGAATTTTTATCACTCCTGAATCTCCTACCAGTATGTTACTGTGGGAGAGGGGGAATGGTCAAATGTGTAGCTGTATCTCAGATTGCAGTTTTTGGAGTTTTCCTTTCATTCTACAAGCCCCACTGGCTGGTTGTTGGTTCCCATTGAATCAGTGGGATTTATCTACAAGGACCGCCCAGTGGTGCAATGAGTTAAACCTTTGTGCCAGCAGAACTACTGACCAAAAGGTTGGAGCTAAAAATCTGGAGAGCGGGATGAGCTCCCATCTGTTAGCTCCAGCTTCCCATGTGGGGACATGAGAGAAGCTTCCCACAGGATGGTAAAACAGCCAGGCATCCCTGCAGTCAATTCTCTCACACCAGAAGCGACTTGCAGCGACTTGACACATACAAAAAAAAACAACTGTAAGACTCACTTTTGCCATCAATCATTGATTCAATGGTTCTCCTCCAGCTGGGAACAGTATTTGGGCCACTGAGATCTATTCATACAGGCCCATGTTTCTGGGTCCCATTTCTTATTGTGATTAGGGACTTAAATGTCTTCCAAGAAGAGGTTTTGCATTAACCCTACTGCATTTTGATCAAGTCATTATTCTGTGATACTGACATCTAGCCACCATACTGCAGAATCAAAGATGTGTTCCTATATGGCAGGGGGTTTGACTAGATTGCCCTCATGATCTCTTCCAATTCTATGGTCCTTATGATTTCTCCAAAGTCTTTAATATCACCTTATACATTTGTCAAGAATCCGAGAAGTGCACTTGAATGACAAGAAAAGGTTCATTGGAAGACGTTTGCTTGACTTCAGGAAGGAGAGAGAACTCTGTGGCCTTCCAGATATCATAAGATTGCTATTCCCATCATAGTGGGGAAGAGATTATGAGAACTGTGTGTCCAAGAAAATCTACAGGGCCCGGCTTTCTCCATCCTTTTACTGGTCAAATAGTGGTCTGTGGCAGTTGCTCTTCTGGGCTACAAACAGGCCACATCTGGCATAGGAATGGGTAACCAGCCCGGTGGTCAAGGAATGATAGATTTGAAAGATAGGCTTTAGACTGTAGGCTTGGCAGTGTTCACAATGAACTTTGATATAGGACTGGCTTCAGACTGAGCCATCGATCACTAAATTAGATCTGGATTTGGCAATATGACGAATAATAATGTTTTAATGTATTTTAATTCAATGTTTTATCTCATGCATAATGTGGTTATATTGTATTTTATATGCAGTCGGCATCAAATTGCTGCCATTGTAAGCTGCCCTGAGTCTCCCTTCGGGGGCTGAAAAGGAGAGGGTCGAAATGCTGGAAATGAATAAATAAATAAATAATGATGGGTCAAGACAGCTTGAGAAAGGCAATAGTTCCTTATCCTTGATTAGGAGATCTCACTGCCTCTTGGATAGACACAGTCCTTGCACTAACATCAAAGAGACATGCTTTGGAATTGTAATGAGGAACGTACTTCCATGGAGAGCTGGCAGTGATACCACTTTATGCAAAACAATACCAAAAAAAATCATAATCCAGGGTCACACACAAACGATCCTACTCATTTCATGACAAAACAAAGCTGGCGATATATCGGGTGTGAGGTTGCAGCGGTAAATCAGAAGACAGCTTTAATCTTTATGAGAATCAACAGAAACTCACTGCTACTCACAGCTGTACATATTTACATTTAACAATGGCTCAGTTACGTCTCCTCTGAAAAGTGCATAAGATACCACAGATCTGTACAGTGTCTCTAAGCTCCCTTGGCCTTATGGCGCCCATGTATCATCTCCCTACTATCTGGCATTCTTAGTGCTAAAAAGCCTCTCTTTTTTTAGCCAAATTGGAACTAGGCAAGATAAATGCATCTAAAATGCAGACAGACTTCAGACAAAAGGCCCTTGGGGCCCTCTAGTGGCCAGTTGCAGAATAACCTGGCTTAGTGTGGCTGAGCTCTTCCTTCAAAATGGAAGAAGCTATTTCTGTGTCTGCTCTCTTCCCAAGACACTAGCAGACTATAGTCTATGTACAAGGCTGAGGCTGGGTAAAGATATGGATTCTTTCTTTGGTTGCTCTGTCTTGTTCTCCAGCTCTTCTCCATCATAGCTGCCCTTGAGAATAGCCAGTCGTTGGGACAAAGTCTTTGGGTCGTGGTAAAGAACAAAGTTGTAAAGCAATGATGCCAGGACAGCCCCAGCCAAGGGACCCACCCAGAATATCTGCAAAGAGAAAGAGACAGTGAGTGAGTAATAGTTGCTGCAGATGGACGGCTGGAGGAAGCTGCAGCTCATTTACTGGAAATCAAAGCATAGAATAATAGAGTTGGAAGAGACCACATGGGCCATCTTATCCAACCCCCTGCCATGCAGGAAAAGCACGATCAAAGCACTCCTGACAGATGGCCATTCATCCTCTGATTAAAAGCTTCCAAAGAAGGAGTGTTCACTACACTCTGAGGCAGAAAGTTCCACGCTGAACAGCAATCACAGTCAAGAAGTTCTTCCTAATGTTCAAGGGGAATCTCCTTTCCTGCCATTTGAACCCATTCCTCCGAGTCCTAGTTTCAAGGACAGCAGAAAACAAGCCAGTTCCCTCCTCCCTATGACTTCCCCTTACATACATGGCTATCATGTCTCATCTCAACCTTCTCTTCTGCAGGCTAAACATACCCAGTTCTTTAAGACGCTCTTCATAGGGATTCATGGTCTCCAGACCTTTGACCATTTTAGTTGCCCTCTTCTGGACACCTTCCAGCTTGTCAATATCTCTTTTAAATTGTGGTGCCCAGAATTGGACACACTATTCCAGGTGAGGTCTGACCAAAGCGGAACAGAGAGGCACCATGACTTCCCTCAATCTAGGCACTACACTCCTTTTGATGTAGCCCAAAATCCCATTGGCTTTTTAGCTGCTGCATCACACTGTTGGCTCATGTTCAACATATTTCCAAGATTCAAAGATCCTTTTCACATGTATCTCTGTTGTTGAGCCAGGCATCACAGATTCTGTGTCTTTGCATTTCATTTTTTTCTGCCCATGTTGATTAGACATGAGTAATACTGGTGGCATAGTAAGTTAAACTGCTGAGCTGCTGAACTTGGTGACCAAAAAGTCAGCGGTTCAAATCCAGGGAGCGAGATGCGCTCCAGCTGTTAGCCCAGCTCCTGCCAACCTAGCAGTTCGAAAACATGGAAATGTGAGTATATCAAAAATAGGTACCACTTCTGCAGGAAGGTAATGGTGCTCTATGCAGTCATGAGCTTGGAGGTGTCTACAAACAACACTGGCTCTTCAGCTTAGAAATTGAGATGAGCACTACCCCCCAGAATTGGACACAATAGACTTAAAGTCAGGGTATTTACCTTTTTAATACTAGTGGTGAAAAGAGAAACATAGCAGAAAGAAAGCATTCTGGGAAAATTAATCTGCTCTCCTGTTGAAATGACTTGGGGTTAAGGTCCTTGGACATATTTAATAATCTCATTAACTGTAGTGGGATTTAAGTGCAGCAACCTTTCTCCTGAGACAAGACCCGCATCTAGATCTTGGTTTACACCTTCATATTCTACAGTCAGAGTTACTAACCTCTGAAATTTGAATAGTCTCAGTTGCATCAAACTTTGTAAAGGAAAAAAAGAGCTCTTGGGCTGATTATCATCGTTGGAGGATGACCTGTGTGGACTGGGGAGAGCATCCATTCTTCCATTAGCCCACTCCTCCATTCATCCCGTGGGGCAGAGTGAGGCAGGGTGGGGGCAATGAAGCAATGTGGCCTGATCTCAAATGTTGGATTTAGCCAACCGCATAGGAGTCTCGCAGGCTCTGATCCCTGGAGCCTGAACATTACAGGGAGGGCTCAAACCCTCAATTATACAATTCCCAGGCCAGCCAAAGTGTTCTCTAGATGAAAACAAATTTCAATCATAGGTCTCATGAGGAAGGAGGTCTTATCATACCACTGCCACCATCAGTAACAGCAGCAACTACTCGTCCTATTCCTGTTCTCCTTCTTCCAACATCACCACCTTCTCTTCCATCACTGCTTCCCTCCCTCCATATGTGGATACAGCATAAAATACCTATCAAGCAAATACATGGCACTGCCGAGTTTTGCCATCTGACAATCTTGGACAACATTTTTTTTCTATTTTGAATAACAAGGAAGGAACAGAAAGAGGTGTTCTTACCCAGTGTTGAGGAAACTTCCCAACAATTACAGCAGGGCCAAAGGATCTAGCTGGATTCATGGAGCAGCTGGTGAAATAGCGCTAGAAGAAGGAATGGGCAAAATGGTGTGAGGAGAAACATCTCTCGTTGGGTCCCAGCTTGTTCCTTGTGTCTCTCCTAGCACCCTATTTAGAGCAGGGCTTTGAAGGTTTTCCCCATAGCACATTGCAAAGAAGCACTTCTTATAGGTGGTTCTCATATCAAAATAAGTACATCTCCCTTAAGCACAGACTTGTGATACTGCACACTTTCTTAAAATACGCTGCTTACTCACGGACACTGGGAGGCACCAAGTGTCATTTTTGTAGCCCCTATGGCACCCTTTGTAGCCATACTAATGTCTCCCCCTTGCTTACTTGGGTTCCACATATCTTTACGCTTCTCTCAAAAGCTCACGTTCTCTGATCTGCGATGTGTGTTCTGGAAACATTATTTTGCGTATTGCCTGATTGCTAGGGGATTCTTGTAGGTCCCCAAAAGTAAATTTTGCTAGCTTTGGTCTTGAGTAGTATGCTAAGGGATCCTTAAATCAGGGAATCTAATTCAAGGTGGACAAACTCAAAGTTTATAGGGTCTACTTTGATTTTCACTCGCATTTCAAGATGCATGCTTAGTTGCAAAATGATGCCTTGGGAAGATGATACAGTGTGGGACCGGCACTTGGGAGATCTGAATTTTAGTTCCCACTGCACATTAAAACTGCCTCAGTGACCTTGAGCCAATCACAGTCTCTCAGATTTATTTACCTCACAGGGAACAACAGGAAAAGGTTAAGAAATCTTATTTTTTATCACTAAGACTGGCGTTTACATATACAAATCTAATTCTATTTCCCCACCAAGCTTTCTTGGTTTTCGGCAGCATAATTTAAAAGCAGGGAAGGCCCTCAACCCCATCTGCCTCTCACTATTGTCAATCTAATAGCAGGGGTACCCACACTTTTTCGGCATGCGAGCTACTTATGATAAAACCAAGTCAGAAAGATCTACCGAGAGAGAAGCAGGGCGGAGCAGGGGGAGGGGGCGGGGTCTAGTGCGGCCTGGCTCTGCCCCCTCCCCGCTCTGGCTACAGCGCGACCACACCTTCTCCAGG
This sequence comes from Anolis apletophallus, assembly GCA_030556195.1. Taxonomy (NCBI): domain Eukaryota; kingdom Metazoa; phylum Chordata; class Lepidosauria; order Squamata; family Anolidae; genus Anolis; species Anolis apletophallus. The sequence continues at coordinate 134,793,093 of JARBWK010000001.1, read as the reverse complement.
CTAGAGAAGGGAATGCCAAGCCAGTAGTGGCATAGCTATGCCACTACTGGCTTGGCATACCCTCCTCAAGGCTGAAGAAGCTGTGGTCCTGTTGTAGCCGGGGAGGGGGCGGGGCCTGGTGCAGCATGGCTCCACCCCCTCTGAAGCGCCCCATCCAGCTGGGATCGACCTCCTAAGGTCCCGGGATCGACCAGTCGATTGCGAGCCACCTAATGAGCACCCCTGCTAATAGTGAGGGGCAAATCACCCGGATATCTATCAATTGTTTCTAAATATATGGGGACAAGTATTGTCTGATCAATTGCTGGTCACCTTTGCTCACACTCAAGGGTAACCTGCAACTTTTACCAGCAACTTTTTACATAACAGTGCAATTACTACCATCCCTATTTAAACTTCCTCACTTCCTTGGAATTCAAGAGCGTCCCACTTTCCTTGGTAAACATCCCCTTGCACATTTCTGATTCAATTTCTGATTTTATAGTTGTTTGGCATCAGAATCGTAACAAAGAGCACTCTATAATTAGCATTGAAGCATCACTTAAAAAGGAAGGAAGGAAAGGAAGGAACTCAGTGAGAAGTTACCGAGGGCTTTAACTTGCACTTTCTCAGCCTCTGACTCTTCAGAGGCAACTGCAGGAAAGAAGACACCCGTTATTCCAAGCATGTCCTTTTCCATTAGTAGAAAGGATCTATTCATAAAGGCATTTCCTTCAGAGTCATAGAATCATAGCGTTGGAAGAGACCTAATGGACCATCCAGTCCAACCCCCTGCCAAGAAGCAGGAAAATCACATTCAAAGCACCTCCAACAGATGGCCACCCAGCTCCTGCTTAAAAACCTCCAAATGAGGAGCTTCCACCACACTCTGGGACAGAGAGTTCCACTGATGAACAGCTCTCACAGTCAGGAAGTTCTTCCTAATCTTCAGGTGGCATCTCCTTTCCTGTAATTTGAAGCCATTGTTCCGCATCCTAGTCTCCAGGGCAGCAGAAAACAACACTGCTCCCTTCTCTATGTGATTCACCTCACATATTGCTACATGGCCATCATGTCTCCTCTCAGCCTTCTCTTCTGAAGGCTAAACACGCCCAGCTCTTTAAGCTGCTCCTCATAGGGTTTGTCACAAAGTCATCAATGGTCATATTCAGCCAAGGTTAAAAGAACATAATCCGTAATTAAACTAGCTGAATGTTCTTGTTCTACTCACAAAACAGACGGAATCATGGGTTTTAATGTCCAAAGGAACCTGGGAGTATGGACCATCTCAGCCCAGTTTACACTTGAGCTTCCTTAAGGGAAGCTGGCTGTCTGCCCCAACCACAACCATCACCACCATCACAACCTGTCTTCAAATCAATTTGGGAAAGTTTATATCCTCAATGCACCTTATGCTAATTAAGAAACACAGAGGAGTGAAGATAAACACACACGCACCCTCTCCTTGTGCCTAATGCACTCAGGTTTTATAGCCTCTCACTTGGAGGCATCTCGGAGCTTTTCCACTTCTCCACAACTGACCATCCTCATTGAGCAATTATCTCTCATTATCTCTGTTACTCCATGATGCTGGTCCCTAGTAATGCAGCTTAAAACTAATATACCTGGAGGACAGACTATAGCCCTCAGCTGTGTTACCCAGAAGAACCCATTATCATGAGGAAAGAGGGCTGACTGGGAAAACCTATTGCATTTCAACCCTCCAGCAGTAGCAGGTTGACGTCCAAGTTAATGGTGAACCTGATCCAAGTTTTAGTCTGAACTTTAAATGAGTTGTCTAATGCTGAACCCTAGACTTAAAATGAGTCCAGTATCTTGGATAGCTCCTTTAAACTTTAGACTAAAACCCACAACAGAGTCACTGTCCCACTGACCTAGAAGCCACTGGCCTCCACAACACCTGGCCCCAGTTATGTCCTCTACTTACCCCAATTACTTGCCCCAGAGCAACAGAGATGCCAATGATGATAGCAGGAGTGCCGGTGCTTCGCTGACTATCAGTGGACGCAAAATAGCAGAGAACCAACTGCAGGGTCAAAATGAGTTCGACAGCGACAGCTTGTCCAGCGGAGATGTTACTGCTGACCTGGGTTGGAGGAGAAGGAGATGACAAAATGGTGAAGGAGATTTAAGCTTCATCCATCAACATACAAGGAAGTGAACCTTGTGATGTTTTCTGATCTCAATGAGAAATCCATTGCAGGGTTAGTATTTTCCACAACCAGAGAAACCAGTAGGAAGCAACCTACAACCAAGCAGAGCACATAACTTCTGCCTCTTTGCATCACTGTTTCCCAAAAAACAATATGGGAATATTTTTCATCCAATCTATTCAATTTTTTCATGTCAAGAGCGACTTGAGAAACTGCAAGTTGCTTCTAGTGTGAGAGAATTAGCCGTCTGCAAGGACGCTGCCCAGGAAATGCCTGGATGTGTTACCATCCTTGTGGGAGGCTTCTCTCATGTCCCCGGATGAGAAGCTGGAGCTGAAAGAGGGAGCTCAACCCACTCTCCAAAGATTTGAACCACTGACCTGTCCATCAGTGGTCCTGCCGGCACAAGGGTTTAACCCATTGTAGCCCCAGGGGCTCCTATGTATTCCATTCATTGGAAGAGACAAAACAAAAGGATCCCAAAGACCAAAAAAATTCCGTTTTGTTATGACGCTTTGTCCTGGTTGGGTTTTTGTTGTTGTCACAAAAAGTTAGAACAAAATTGTACAAGGCAAATGGCATAAATGTGGGGCCATTGCCCTTTAAAGGTAAGCAGAGCCAAGTCTGGTTAACACTTAGATGGCAGACTACGAAGGAGCATCAGCTGCTGGAGTATATTCAAAGAAAAGGGGTGGCAAACCGAGTAAATCTCGCCTATGATAAGCTCATTTTAAATCACACAGAGATTATTTGAAGACACATAATAGCAGGTATCTTGCAACATGGAAGAAAATAGCACCCTTCACCTTGGGAAGAAAAGGTGCATAGCCCTTAAAGCTAGTCACATTATTTTGGCACATGATAGAAAAGGAAGACAAAAGTTCCCTGGCAGTAAAATATGATAACAAACTAAATAACAATTTGCACATGCAAAATTATTTGCTGCCCACATCAGGTGCATTGCACTGCGTCATGGTAAGGCTGGCCCTGTGAAGCAACCATAATCAAATCATTGATTTGGGGTGAAGAAAGAATCAAGATTATTATGAAGGATATTCAAGCAAGACCTCTAGAAATAATTCTCCTATATATTCTCAGGTAAAAAGTGAGACGCATGGGGCCCACCAACATCATTGTGTAGTCAAGAGGTCAAAGTAATGAATGAGGAGGAAAACCAGCTAGGAGAAGCAGCAGCAGTTTGCTTTTGCCTTTGAGAAGGTCAGGACATCCTCATCCTCTCCTCACACATCCCCAATTTTATGATTGGGAGCATTTTGAATTCCTTGTAACAGCTGAAGTAAGATGAAAGCAAAAGGAGAAGTTGAGAGGAGGAAAGAAAATGCAGACACATGGCCATAGTGCCCGAAAAACCTACAACAACCCAGTGATTCCGACCATGAAAGCCTTCGACAATACAAAATGCAGGATATTTTAAAAGCAGCTGGCAAAGTGGGATGATAGAGAATGAATCAAGACTGTCTTTCCCAAATTAGGGCATTTGGATGGGATGCACCCTCTAACATGGCTGCAAAATGCTTAGCAGTATGAGGCCAGGTATAGATTTAGTTCAGTTAGTGTGATGATCTTAGCTTACATACCATCCAAGACCAAACAGGACAATACAGAAAAAAAGATCAAAATAGAAAAACAGAGCTTTTCTAGATTAATACCATACCTCATGTCCCTTCAATTTCTTAGTTGTTTTCAATATAAAAGAAGAACTTTGCAAAACTCTAGATCATGGATAAAATGGATGCCAGCCTGATTGTTAAGAAAACAAGAAAGAGGAAGGGAGGGTGTTGTCTTTCTTCCATAAGCTCCCTCAAGTCTTCTTCACCCAGCAAACACTCAAGTCTCCAGGAGAAAAGAACAAGAAGGTGATGCGGCCGGGCTTGAAGCAGGTAGGGGAAACACTGCCCATCTTCCCCAAGTGTTTTGGATTTCAGTTCCCATCAGCAGGGATTACGGAAGAGCAAAAGTTCCACCATGCCGGGGCTAAGCAGTGCTGTGAAAATGGTCTTGGGGTGTGTGCGTGCATCTGGCACACCTTTAGGGCAGAGGGAAAGGCTGAGTTGATCTTCTTGCCAAGATGAAACAAAGGGCAATTCATAGCTGTAAGTGTCTGGAAGTTCAACAAAGATCAATAGCACGAATCTTTATTTGAAAGGAGGAGCTGGGTAAACCTGGTTGGTCCCAAGAAATCACAGCTCTGTAAACACTGTGAAAGAGGGAGATGGAGGGCCCTTCCACACAGCCATATAACCCAGAATATCAAGGTGAATAATCCACAATATCTGGTTTGAATTGGGGGGCTCTTCCACACAGCCCTATATCCCAGAATATCAAGGCAGAAAATCCCACAATATCTGCTTTGAACCAGGTTATCTGAGTCCACAGTCAGATGATGTGGGATTTTCTGCCTTGATATTCTGGAATATAGGGCTGTGAGGAAGGGCCCTCAATTATCTGAGTCCACACTGTCATATATCCCAGTTCAAAAGAGATAATGTGGGGCTTTATTCAGCTGTGTGGAAGGGTCTGGAGAGAGAGGCGGGGTTAAAAACGGTCTCTGGCTTCTTTCTAAAACAAGACAAACAGGGGAAAGATGGCTTAGAGATACCGGAAAAGATTGTAGGGGATTACAGATTAGGAATAGTGCAATAGAGAGAGAGTACTGTCAGCCAGAGGGAAGAATGTAATAGAGTTGTAGGAAGTCATGAATGGGTTAATCTGTGATCTAATTGTGTATTAATAAACTACTGCTTGTTTATTCTTTTTTGCAATCATGTCTGTCTGTTCCTATTACATTTTGAGAGAGGCTGGTCAGGTTCCTCTCAAAATGTAATAGGAACAGACAGTGCCGCAGGGTTCCGTCCTGGGCCCGGTCCTGTTCAATATCTTTACTAATGACTTAGATGAAGGGTTAGAAGGCATGAGCCTCAAGTTTGCAGACGACACCAAATTGGGAGGGATAGCCAATACTCCAGAGGACAGGAGCAGAATTCAAAACGAACTTGACAGTTCAGATGGGCCAAAACTAACAAAATGAAGTTCAACAGGGACAAATGCAAGATACTCCACTTAGGCAGAAAAAATGAAATGCAAAGATACAGAAGGGGGACACGTGGCTCGAGAGCAGTATACAGTATATGAAAAAGATTTTGGAGTCCTCGTGGACAACAAGTTAAACATGAGCCAACAATTTGATGCAGAGGCAAAAAGCCAATGGGATTTTGGCCTGCATCAATAGGAGTATAGTGTCTAGGTCGAGGGAATTCATGCTACCCCACTATTCTGCTTTGGTTAGACCACACCTGGAATATTGTGTCCAATTCTGGGCACCACAATTGAAGAGAGATATTGACAAGCTGGAATGTGTCCAGAGAACGGCGATTAAAATGATCAAGGCTCTGGAGAACAAGCCCTATGAGGGGTGGCTTAAACAGCTGGGCATGTTTAGCCTGAAGAAGAGAAGACTGAGAGCAGACATGATAGCCATGGATAAATATGTGAGAGGAAGTCATAGAGAGGAAGGAGCAAGCTTGTTTTCTGCTGCCCTGGAGACTAGGATGCGGAACAATGGCTTCAAACTACAAGAAAGAAGATTCCATCTGAACAGTAGGAAGAACTTCCTAACTGTGAGAGGTGTTCAGTAGTGGAACTCTCTGCCCCGGAGTGTGGTGGAGGCTCCTTCTTTGGAAGCTTTTAAACAGAGGCTGGATGGGCATGTGTCAGGGGTGCTTTGAATGCAATTTTCCTGCTTCTTGGCAGGGGGTTGGACTGGATGGCCCATGAGGTCTCTTCCAACTCTATGATTCTATATTGGGATCCCTTTTCAGATTGATCCAGAGGAGGATCTTAAAGGGGAAATATGAGTGACAAGAGCCCAAGGGTTTGACCTGCAGGAAAAGAGCTCTGTCACACCTACCCACTTAAAAATGAACACATTTGGACACAGACTTATGAAAAGCTTCCAAATGAGGAAGAGATGGAGTTAATTCCTATGTCTTAACCTGCTATATCCTTAAGTCACCCGAACAAGGAGAGGCAAGCTCTCCTGCTCAAACTTTCACCCCATAGTAAAGAGGTTTTTTTAAAAAAAAAAACCCGTCAAGCACTTTATTTGTAAAGCTGAGGATTTAAAAGACTGGCCGTTCACATTTAAGCTGATTCTACCTGGTGCGCCTGTTTCTCTTTTACAGCTTTGTTGGGCTTTAAAAACATTTTCATCTTATTTTATTGTATTGCATTGCATTGTCTTTTATTGCTTGGGATTTTATTGTATTGTTGCATTGCATAAGTTATATGATTTTTCAGGTTATGTTTTCCATTATTTTAAGCTACACTACACACCGTGAGTAAGCGGCAGGCATTGCCTTCAAACAAATACACATTTTCCCACTTGAAAAGGTATTGATTTTGTTCTTTGTGCCCTTCATGCACATGCAAAGAACAACATTGAAATTTCCGCATGGCAAGTAGGTAGAGACGAATGAAAAGAAGGCAAGACACTATAAAGGGACACTACAGATGGAAATTATACTATTATTCAGTGGGTTGGGGGGGCACCAGATGTACCGTACCTCATGCAATTGATATCTAGCTGAATAATAGTTGGGAGAGTGTGCTATACTGTAAGAGCTGCTTCCAAAACATACTCCAAGAAACAGCTGGTGAGGACACCATCTCAGTTTTGTGTAGGATTCCCAGATGTCAGGGTCTGTTCCTACCTATCCAGATATGAATCCCTTTCTTCAATCCTCAAGGTGAGGGTGAGGAATCTCAGGTGGAAAGCACTGGCTTGGGAAAATGTACATACCAATAGTTAACCTACTTGTGAGAGCTAGTGTGTTGTGTGTGTTGTGCGTATGCCATACTTGGGGCAGCTGTGGCTAATGCCCACATGAAACATTGCCACAATCTACCTTTTGATGTCACAAGGAGATCATCCTTAGGCAAGGCTGTAGCCAGGAGGGAGGGGGCTTAAGGGTTCAATCCCACCCCCAAATTTTTCAGGTTTAAAAAAAACTGGTTTACTTATGAATTTTAACTGGTTAACCAAATCCCCATGCCAAGCCTATGAGAAGCAAAGATTAAATGAGCCTCTCCAGAACTGCAAGCAAATTTAGATAATTTACTCACACTATCATTACTTGCAGCAATAGCCGATATAGCAGAAGCAACCAGGTTGGCCCACCCATAACTGGCAGGCAAAGCCTAAAGCATAGGGGTGGGTGGATTTGAAGGCCCTCATGAAGGAGATCAGACTTGGTAGGTGGGTTGACAAGAGCAGGGGTTCAGGCTATTTAAGGCTGCTCTGCTCCCTTGCTGTGCTCTTTGCTTCAGTGTGAGGTAGGAGGCAAGTTCCTAATGGGGAATTAGGTTTTTCCCTTCTTACTCCCCTCCTCCCCTTTTCCAGATAGTAGGGTTCCCATTGCTATGCCTTTATATAGATTGTTTTCAACTCTTAAACATTTGAAAACATACACAATGGGGCAAGAAAGACTGACTGGACTTGCACTCTTGAGTGTCCACCGTCCACTTGAGTGTCAGAATGTATTGACACAGTTTTCAAGTGTTTCCAACAGATGTTGTGGTATTCTTTTGTAAGCATAAATTACAAATTAACAGTCATATTTAGTTATTTTAAGACTTGAAACTTTGTAACTAAAATAGAAAATTGATTTAATTAAGTCTATAAAATGCAGAATGAACCATACTATTTAAATTATTTTGTGTTGTGGACCTACTCTTCATAACTCACTAACTCACTGAATTTTTTTTTCTGGCTATGGCCCTGACCTTAGGCCTCAGGTTTTGGTGCCAAAATCTCAAGGCCTGGGGCAGTCCACACCTAATTTTTATTTATTTAAAATATTTATATTCCGCCCTTCTCACCCCGAAGGGGACTCAGGGTGGAGCACAACATATATATGGCAAACATTCAATGTCAGGACAAAAATTCATATAAGCATACATAAACATTAAAACATTTGTCTCAATATTAATCTATACCGTTTAAAACCGTCTTGGTCATCTGCGTCAAATCTAATTGACCTGGTAAAGTTTCCTTATAAACCTATTCATATGAAACCTTAGCTTGGAATAAGAAATCCCAATGATAGGGAGTACGCATATCAATTATAACTATGGAGTACCTATATGTAGAGACAATTATACATCAGTCAAGCACACTGCAGAAAATATTTGGTTACTTGTAATTCTAGGTGAAGGAAGCAATCTGGTTTTCTATCTCCTAAGCCAAGAAGCAACACAGCCTGGCTAAACGGACTGGATCATCCACAACAGGTTATAATCTCCCCAGTTTTCCCATAATCCACTATGATCTCACGCTTATACACAACACATTTCACAAGAGGAAGTTCACACATGCAACGAGGTCCCAGTCTTACATATTTACACCTCTCTTTTCCTTCTTTCATGGGCTTCACCTAGAAAACAATGGGTAAGTCAATTTCCCCTTTGTGACAACAGGCCTTTGGGTCAGCAAATAAATTGCATAGAGTTAGAAAGCAAGAATTACCAGCTGTTTAAGGCTGGTAATTTTTTTTAATTCCCTGACTTTGATAAATCAGTGAAATAGACATCTACATACTGTCTTTCAAGGCCCTTCCACACAGCCCTATATCCCAGAATATCAAGGCAGAAAACTCCACAATATCTGCTCTGAACTGGGTTATCTGAGTCCACACTGCCATATATCCCAGTTCAAAGCAGATAATGTAAGATTTTATTCAGCTATGTGGAAGCGGCCTAAAATCACACTCAGATAATGTGGGATTTTCTGTCTTGATATTCTGGAATGTAGGGCTGTGTGGAAGGGCCCTGAATTACCTATTTACAGTGATGGAGCACCATAATGGCATAATGGTTTGAGTTCTGGACTTTGAGGCCCCTTCCACACAGCTGAATAAAATCCCACATTATCTGCTCTGAACTTGAATATATGGCAGTGTGGACTCAAATAACCCAGTTCAAAGCAGATATTGTGGGATTTTCTGCCTTGATATTCTGGGTTATATGGTTGTGTGGAAGGGCCGTACTAGGACTCTTGGAGGCCAGGATTCAAATCTCCACGCAGCCATTAAAGCCCTCTGAGTGACCTTGGGAAAAGGCACATTCTCTCAGCCTCAAAAGAGGGTGATGGCAAACCCCTCTGAACAAATCATGCCAAGAGAACTCTGTAATACTTCAGTTCACTGTAAGTCAGAAATGACTTGAAAGCACGCAGCAACAATCACAGTGACATTTCTGTCACTCTACCAAGGCTTTTCTGTGATTTGATCCTTATTACACATGTTTTTAATTGTTAAAATAAAACGGAGTGGACAAAACCAACATGTATTTGTTAAATATGGTACTTAAAACCTCTGTTGTTTCATCCCTGCCTGAAATTATAGATATTTTCATTTGTAGCTTTTCCGGTTCTGTAAGCCTGCACCATCCCTCTGTGCAAACGATTGTGATAAATATTATACCTTATATTTCAAAATTCTTATGTAAACTAGACTGTTGATTAGTTGGTTCTGAGTGCCAAGCAAGCCTTAACTGAGCCTTTATTGACCTAGCAAGGAATCCAAATAGAAGAACTTAATTTGGAAACTTCAACTCAAAGCACAACTGAGCCAAAATAATGAAGTTTGACTCCCTGTTCTGCCTATCACAGAAAATGGTCTTTGCAACCATCTTTGCTGTCAGTGAGGCACACTACCTGAATGCTAACCAGCTTTCAGTGATCTCTTGTCAGGTCTTAAGAAGTCCTGCCACAGGATGGCAACCCACGCAGATTTAAGAGTTCTTAGTATTCTTAGAGTTCAACATGCTAGGGCTGGAAAGGATCCCAAGGGACATTTTTAGATCATTTCCAATACCCATTTCATTATATAATAAACTGTTATGTTTAATTCAGTCACATGCATTAATGGGGTTATTCATCTGTGTCCTGTCACGCTATCACTCTCCTTGTGCCCCTCCCAATTTTGTGCAAAATTTTAAAACATAAGCTCCTATAGGTATTGACTTTCCTTTTTGGTCTTACTCTATAATAACATCACTCCTAGATGATCAAGATAACATCATCCAAATGGGCAGAAGTACAACTCTCATTATCTCCAGCCAATAAAGAATTTCCTCACAACTTGATGGTGTTATATAAATATACAGTCAGACATATCTTGCTTTACAATATGATATCTCTTAGTTTGATACACTCTGAAGCAAAGGGATGCCAGTGTGCCTGCGCCATCTATGCCTGCTATAACTACCTCAAGGCAAAGGCTCTGCCATGGTATATTCTTACATCCTCCTCTGCTCACTCCATTCCCACTCAATTCCCATCTATAGACAGAGATGATGCAAATCTAAATCTCTCCCCACACCTGAATTCTTGCTTTAAATATAAACAAACACATTGATTAAGTGAGTCTGCCACCTACTGACTGAAGTTGGTACAACAGGTTTCAATCACAGCAACTTACCGTATTGAAAGTAATCTATGTTAGTGAATGCGCTTTTAAAATCAAATAACCACCAAGTGCGAATTCCTCTAGGCAAGTGGTTCCCAATCTTTGGGTCTCCAGGTGTTTTGAACTTCAATTCCCAGAAATCCCAGCCAGCTTACCAGCTGTTAGGAACTGTGGGAATTGAAGTCCAAAACACCTGGAGGCCAAAAGGTTGAAAACCACAAATGTTGAGAACCACTGCTGTGGCAGATTCTCATGCCTCAGATTTCTGGCTTTCTGATGCTGGAACAAAGGCACTAGCAAGCACATATAAAGACTTCATTGCTAGATAGAATACTGGGATCTAAGAAAGGAAAACAGAACCACCATCTACCCTTGTACCAAGTTTAGAAACTCCAGTTGGTTCATAATACGGCAGCAGGATTAGTTACAGGATCATCTTTAGGACACCTATCCTAAAGTCACTCCACTGGTTGCCAATTAATTTCCAGGCAAAGTATAAGGTGTTGGTTTTGACCTTTAAAGCTCTACATCGTTTGGGTCCAGGTTACCTACAAGATCGCCTTCTCCCATACAATCCGTCCTGAACATTGAGGTCCTCTGGGGGGCATCTTCTCCAGCCTGCCAAAAGCCAACTGGCGACCGTCACCCAGAGGACCTTTTCATCAGCCGCCCCAAGACTGTAGAATGACCTGCCAGTAGAGCTTTAACAGCTAGATCAGCTGCTGGAATTTAAGACACAAGTGAAAACCTATCTCTTCTGGCAGGCCTACCCAGACAGTTTTAATGACAAATTTTAAATTTCCACTCTATGACTAACTTTTGTTTTGTGTATTTAAATATGTATTTTATGGAAAATGTTTTAATATGGGTTTTCTATGGAGTGTTTTTAAATGATTATGTGTTTTGATTATGTGTTTTAGCAATGTTGTAACCTGTCTCGAGCCATGAAGAGAGGCGAGTAAGAAATAAAATTATTATTATTATTTTACACTTTACAGTAGTCACAGTGCATGTACTGTAGCACCTGCTCTCTCTTCCTTTTACAGCCTTCTATACTCTCAAACTATGCCCAATAGACTTGTCCTCCACTTCCCACTTCAGCCAATTACTTCCCTTTCTCGTTATCACTGTGTGCCCTCTCTTTCAGAAAACAAAGGAGACCCAAGATGAATGCAGATCACACACTTTTCTTACAAGCGTCCTGCAGAAGTTGCGCCTAAGAGTGATGGCTAAAAGAGGCTTTCTAAATTTGGCCATCATCAGAAATGGAAACCTACACCTCCCATCCTCCCTAAGAAGTGTATTTGTGGTTGTGGGACCTATAGTCTAACACGTCCAGGGGGCATCAAGTTTGATGCTACTCTAGAGTCAATCCTTTTCATAAAGGACATTGGTGTCTGTCTTTTACTTTTACCTAATGCTTTTACTTTTACTTAATGCCACTCAATTCTTAAAGACTAGCTCCCAAACTTGGCTCCCTGGTTTTATTTGGACTACAACTCCAATAATCCATCATCATTGGTAATGCTGGCAGGGACTTCTGGGAGCAGAAATCCAACAACATCTGGGAAACATGATTGGGAATCACTGCTCAGAGTTTAGGGAGCAAAAATTCCTAGAGATTTTAGGAGATGATCAAAGGGTTATTTATTTTACCCAAGCTCTCGCTTCAAACTATGGTGAAAGCATATTGGAAATATGTCTGAGCAAGTTTACTGTACCACCGTTGCCAACAGTAATACAAATTCTGAGACAGAACAAGGACATACCATGTTGATGCCTAAATTTCCCCGGACGGTAGCTGGCGTGACCGCATACAGGATAGCTGCCCCAAGAATCCCTCCAGCCAGCTGGGCAACCATGTAGCAGATGGCCTTCACCAGGGAAATGCGAGAGCCCAAGAGGAAGGCCAATGTCACCGCTGGGTTGATGTAGGCCCCACTGGCATGCCAGGCAATCTGGACAGTGGTGGCTGCAACCAAGTTGAAGGTGATGGCACTCTGCAGGATGGACGGAGGCTCCGGCCAGCTCAACACAGAGCCCACACCAAAGAAGACGTAGATGGCGGTGACCAGAAGCTCTGTGAAGACACCCCGGTAGAAGGGTATTGAAAGCAGTTCCCTCCACATCCTTGCCAGGAGCTAAGCAGGAGCAACCTTTGTGTGTGAGTGTGTGAGTGTGTATATGTGTGCCTTGCTGCCTCTGTCTTGTGGCCTCTCTGTCTGGGTGAGGGCCAAGAAAGGGAAATAGTATTTAAATTAGTAAGATTGCCACACTGGGCTGGACCAGGAAGCTTATGAGATACGGATGCAGGGGCATTTCCTACCCAGCTCCTTCCGGTCATGGCTGACAGAGATGCCAATACTGGGAAAGTTGTGGACTCACAAGAAATATCAATGGGTGCTTCCTGGGATTCACTCCTAACCCCACTGCCTTGGGGGGGGGGGGGTTTAAAGTGAGTGATAGCTGATCCAGAAAGGCTACAAAGACTGGCAAGCACACACCTTCCCTTTTCATAAGACGTTGCTCTCAGAGGCTGAGATATGGGTAGGTGTGTCTTCAGAAGAAGTTCTAGTTTGAACCAGGAAGTCTCCAATTCAGTCATGAGTTTGTCGAGTGAATATTACTACTTTTCTCCCCCACATTTCAAAATATCCTTTATTGTGAAGGACCCACTGCTTCTTACTTCAGTTTTTTTTAAAGGCATTTCCTTCTGTGGCTTTGGACATTTTTTAAATTATAAACACACATACCTTTCAGCACACCACAAACAGTTGCTTGACAGTATCAAAACTGTGATGGATACACTGGCTGTTTGAACAACAATGATTAAAAATATATATAATCCAAAGCTTCACTTCACAGAGAGGACTGAGTCACACAAATAGCTTTATGGCTCCATAATGCTTCAGCAACACCAAATAGATTTCTTCCTGGCCATGGGAACCTTGGCTGGCAGTTTGTGGGCTTATGTCCCTTTCACAGTTGTTGAAAAGAGGGATTTTAGCAAGCATTTGTGTTGTCGTTACCTGGTTGCATGACAAGCCACACCTGCTGACATTCCCTCTTCTATCCAGTCATGAAAGGGAGAGAAGCCCTCTCCCGTTTTCACTTTGGCAAACCTACACGAGATCCAGTCAAAGAGGGAAACAAAAGACCTTTGTCAGAAACAGTGGTTGCGGATGTACTTTTAACTATGTTTTTTTATTTGCTTTAATGAAGGCTTTGTTTTAACATGTGTTTTATCCATGTTGACAGCTGTCTTTGAGTGGAAAAAAAGAAAGACGCAGTATATATAGAGAGCAAATGAAAGGAGATTGCTTGACAGGTCTGGCCTGTGATGAAAAAGAGGAACATCTGTTAGCATTGTGGCTGCTTTCTTAACCCTTCCTTTGCAATGCAGACCAACCAAAGCTTGAGATTAAGCTTGTGCAGATGAGTGAAAAGTCTTTCTGTGGCACCTTCTGGATCTTACTTGGATGGTTCCAAGATCATTGCTTTATTTGTTCCTTTGGCAAACCTTTTAGCTTGGCTGATGCCTAGTTTTGCATTAAATTTATTTTTATAATTTCTCTCTGCTGCATTTTAAAAAAATTGTGTGGGTAAGGATTCCCCCAGGCAGTAAGAAGCCAGACCTTGAAACTGCTGGGCCATTAAATGCTAATCAAGTTAGCCAATTTAAACATTCACACTTACCTCAAACAGACAAGAGTTCTTTCTCCCACCCTGGCCATTCCACAGATATATAAACCCCACTTGCCTAGTTTCCAACAGACCTCTCAACCTCAGAGGATGCCTGCCGTAATTGAGTGCAAACATCTTTTGCATTTTCAACCCAGTTTGCAGCAATTGACACAAGGTGAAGACAAAGGGGGAAACTGGGAGGAGGAGAGATAAACTGGGACATTTCAAAGGCAGCTGGAAAAGTTGGGATAACATGGGATTAATTGGGACTGCCCCTGCTAAGTCTAGACAGTCAGAAAGTGTGGCCTTATTAATCCTAGGACAAAGCAGCCTCTGCTTCCTTTGCCATAAGAGAATGTTCTGGCACAAGAATGCTGAAACCCAAAGGATCCTAGTTCCAAGCCCAGTTTAACCTTCTTTCTTTTTTGTATGCAAAAAGGGATGTGTAATGAACTTTGCTTTGTGAAGCTGAGTCATGGGAATACAACTATGTTAGTTTAATTATTACGTGATCACTTTGCTTTGGTTAAAGGAAATGTTTTGCAGAGGGAAATTCCAGAAGAACAGCTTTTTTGCACAGATGGTTAAGCTACACCTGTCTTCCTTTGCATTTGTGAACACTAAAAGCTTCTTTATTCACAAAACGATTTTTTCATAATGTTTAGTACCATCTGCATTGACTGGCGGAGGCTTTCCAGAATTCCAGGCAGTACTGCTCCTAGTTCCCACCACTTTCAGGAGGGATCAAGCCTAATCTTTCCTACAACTATATGTCCCAATTTTTGTAGCTAGATGTGAAAATTTAATAACCTTTCTTTCACATCAAACCTTGATATAATGAAATGAAGAAAATTAAGTGCACACAGGTATCATTAAGTGAAATAAATGTGTTGTTGTTGAAACTAAAGATTGTGCAGGCAAATCTACATTAGAGTAGTGAACTAAGCTTGTTTGCAGGTTACATTTTGATTTCCTCAAGGAAGTAAATGAAATTCATTCTAGATTCATTTGTGTCAGCTTCATCAGACACTTAGATGCCAACCAGCAACAATTTTATCCTTCAAATTCAGCCAGAAAGGCACTTTCCTTTTGTAAGAATCCCAGATTCTTTCTTCTGCCTCAAGGGTAGGAATTGTGTGCTCCTGTAGTTGGACTACAGTTCCCATCAGCCTCAGTCATCACAGCCAATGGTGAAAAATACTGTGAGTTGCACTCCAACGTGCACATTTTGAGCCCATCCCTGCATAACTAGTGTTCCCTATGAAAACTGTATCAGATCAGGTTATTATTTACTGTATTTTCTGGCATATAAGACTACTTTTTAACCCAAGAAAATCTTCTCAAAAGCCATGGAAGTCAACTTATACACCAGGAGTCGTCTTATATGCCAGGAGTCGTCTTATAGAGCGGGTGCTGAAACTTCCAATCAGGATTGGAGAATCTGTGGTTGCCGCATATGGTGGTGGTGGGACTCAAAAATGGCAGTGGCCACGTCCCTGCCATATGCAGTAACTGTATGAAAGCATTAAGGGTGACGCTGTACAAGTACAGTAGAAGAAAATCCATCCATTAGGATTTGTGGATTTAATGCGGTCCCGATGGTGAGGTGAAGGGGCACCTCACTGGGAAGGTGTAACTGAAGGGCGGAGCAAGCTGCAAGGCGTCCGGGGCGCCTGGGGAATGGAAAAAAGAGATAGAGTGGCTCTGGCCCAGAAAAACAGACCTCTTTTACCTGTCTGGCCCGCCCTTGTACCCTATTACCATACCTCCTCCTCTGCCTCTCAGATCTCGCTCCTGAAGACTGCAGTGAAGAGGTGCAGGTGTGCATGTGCGAGATCTGAGAGGTAGAAAAGGAGGTACAGTAATAGGAAAATTACCATATTGAAATCAAATCTGATGCTTTTAAAAATTTTATTTGGTGTGCATTGGAAGAGGGGTAGTCTTGTACGGCATGTATATCCCAAACTCTATATTTTAACTGGAAAAGTTGTGGGGTCGTCTTATACACCGGAAAATACGGTACCCCAGTATTGTAATGGATAGTCTTCCCCAACCTAAATATGTCAAGACCATAGCTCTTGTCACTTCTGTTAGCCATGCTGGCTGGGTTACAATACGTCTGTAAGGATCTGGAGTGAAGAATGCTAGTCTAGTAGATTTTTTAGGCATCAGGAAAAGGCACACCCCACCTGCATCCTAACCTTTTAATCCAGGGGTAAAGTGCCCGTGGCCCTCTAGATGTTTTTCAAATCTCCATTTTCCAGTTATCATGGGCAATGATCAGGGATGATGGGAGTTGGAGTCCAATATCTGGAGAGTCATAGACTTCCCAACCCTGCATTAATTGGAGATACCAGAGATCAGCTGGGGTGTGTATGTGCATGTAAACTGTATGCTGCATCTGTAGGCTTGCCAGAGTGAAAACTGAAGAGGGCTCCTGTACCTTTAGCAGTTATGTAGAAAGTAAGGATTTCAGCTGGTACTGCTTGTTACCTGGTTGTGTGACAAGCAACTCCTGTTAAAACTCTTCTCAACAAATGTTAAAGATTCAGAAGCCCACTCCAATTTTCACTCTGGCAATCCTGTGGACTGTCTCTGAAGTCAGCCTGGAGAATCAAATTTGAAATTGGGGAGAGGGGGTGGCCACCAGAATCTTCCAGCTAACAGCATGATCATGTTGAACGGGTCATTTAACTGTGACTTATGTTCAGAAAGGAGACATGGTGGTGCAATGTTATACCCTTGTGCCAGCTGAACTGCTGATCTGAAGGTGGATGGTTCAAATCTTGAGATGAGGTGATCTCCCGTCTGTCAGCTCCAGCGGGGACATAAGAGAAGCCTCTCATAGGATGGTTCTTTGTGTGTGTGAGGAGCCACTTGAGAAACTGCAAGTTGCTTTTTGGTGTGAGAGAATTGGCCGTCTGCAAGGACATTGCCCAGGGGAGGCCCCCAGTGGCACAATGGGTTAAACCCTTGTGCCGGTAGGACTGAAGACCAATAGCTCACAGGTTTGAATCCAGGGAGAGCGTGGATGAGCTCCCTCTATCAGCTCCAGCTCCCCATTGCTGGGACATGAGAGAAGCCTCCCACTAGGATGATAAACAGGATGGTAAAACATCTGGGTGTCCCCTGGGCACCATCCTTGCAGGCGGCCAACTCTCTTACACCAGAACTGACTTGCGGTTTCTCAAGTCACTCCTGACATGAAAAAAACTTGTATTTGCTCTAGCAAAATCCCTTTCCCTGTGCAAACCACATTCTGGTTCCTCCTGCTTAACCTTTCTCCCTTGCTGACTCATACATGCAAATCAACAAATCCTTGGTTTGCCCAAAGGAGGCAAAAACTCTACCAGCCTCTCTGTTTCTCTTCACACTAGAGTAGACAGGGTTAAAGATTTAGAGACTCCTTTGCCAGAAAGACGAGGTGCTGAAATTTGATGGATGGCTCCTGTCTAAAATTTAATACTGTTGCTAAAGAGAGACTGAAAAGATTAACAGCTTGCTTTTAGGCAGGGTTAGATATAGCTCAGTCCACTGAAATTCACGGGAGTAGATACTCATAACTTTGCATACAAATGGCAGCTGGTGGCTTCCATGTCAATGGGCTAGTGAATCCCCGCTAGATTTTAGTCCGAACATTTTAAAAAATATATTTTTATTAAATTTTCGTATTAATATAATATATTAGTATGGACTTTAAGGTGATGAATCCTATCCCCAAGCTAAGTTCAGCAGCTTGGAGACCTTCTTTGAGGTTCAAGCTAAAATCCAGTGTGGATTTAGCTGTCCAGTAGCATAGGACGGGGCTGCATTTGTGGGTGCTTTGCTCAATTCTGTCTCAAGCGGAGAACACAGCTCTTCCCTAGCTGTATAGGACAAACTGTCATAAATCACTATGGGCAAATTCTTTCAAAGTAAACCCATTCATTTTGTGCTATATTCAGCCCAACGAACCTAGCAAACAATGCCAGTTTCTCAGAACTGCTCTATTAAACAATTTTGCAGAATTTCAGCATGCTTTGGGGCATCAGCCATGTAATATTGACAAATACAATGTGACAAGAGTGCTATGAATTGCCTTGTTCCAGCCACATAAAATCGCAGTCACCGGGACTGTTTATAGGAAGGAAAGCTCTGTTACAGCAACTTAAGTCTACAGTGTAGAAAAGATAAGCCACCTGCCATTTCCCAATCTAGTCACTTAGTTGTCAGCGTTGTCTGTATTCAGGAACTTTGTGGTATGCGACATGGTTATCTACAAAACCTTCCTTTCACATATCTAGGGAGCATGTCTCACCATAAAACCCCCAGGAGCATATAACTAAAGCTGTGGCTTCTTTTCCACTAGGATCAATTGGGATCTGATTGGAAAGAGCCAAGCAACAAAAGCAGATGATTTTAATATGCATAATTATTTTTTATAAAACCAAAAATACTTGTTGCCATCATTCTATTCCCTTGCTGCTGTTCCTCAGGCAAGAAGAAAACAGTATGTAACATAATTTCTTCCTTAGGAAGTTTTGAAACCTGGGAAATTGATGTTTGGTAAGCGGATTTGTTGCTTTACCACAGGGGTGCTCACACTTTTTCAGCATGCGAGCTACTTATAAAACAACCAAGTCAAAATGATCGACCTACCCACTACAACATTGTGAAACATATAACACAATATCTGCTTTGAACTGGGTTTTCTGAGTCCACACTGCCATATAATCTGATTCAAAGCAGATAACATGGGATTTTATTCAACTGTGTGGAAAGGACCACAGATAACCCAGGGCCCTTCCACATATCCTATTTTACAGTTAACACACACTGTCCTCCCACCCTGCCTGCAATCTACCAGGACGCCCTACGTAATCTACCAGTAGATCACGATCTACCTAATGAGCACCCCTGCTTTAACACATCGGCACCAACCAACCACTGTAAAGATCTGAAAGACTTGCATAACGTTACGCAGCCTTTTGATGATTTAGTGAGAAGGTCATAATTGGCATCTTTTTGAGATTGCATTTTATCCCAACTCCCACAATGGTATAAATATGTTTGATACTTGAGGACTCAATACCACTTGTAACTGTAATTGAAGAAGAAGGTTTTATGTCCACAAAAGCTCATGCAAAAACAAAGACCAATTCATAGAATCCTAGAGTTGGAAGATGTGGCGTAACATAAAATAAACCATGTGTAGTTCATGTTTGATCAGCCCACACACTGTCTTGCCAAAGAAAGAGATTATGCCACGCAGGTGAACAGTAAAGAACATGTAGTTTACTCTTCTTAATTCAGAACAAAATATTTACAATGCGATCAGTTGCACCAACTCACATAATGGCCTTTTATGCAAGTTTTAAAATGGTTTTTCATTGTCCATTTGGATAAACTCCTTCACCAGCTCATGAAGCGAGAGCACACTCCAAACTCTGTCTCTCTCCGCTGAGCTCAAGCCTGAACAAACATGTAACAGTATCCAAAAGTCCCAGGCTCGGCCATCTCCCCGGGCATTGCCCAACCAATCAGCTTCATGCATCTTATTTTACAGTTGACATACAAACACTCATTGATTCCTTGCATGCTCCAACAGAAGAGATCTTGTGGGCCATCCAACCTAATCCCCTGCTAAGAAGCAGAGCAGGAAAATCGCATTCAAAGCACCTCCGACAGATGGCCACCCAGCCTCTGTTTTAAAACCTCCATCTTAAAGATACCTTCTTATTTCTAATTTTTCTTCATTCCTTTTTCTTATTGTCAAAGCAACTTTGCCTTTGCTCTTCCTCATTTTTCTCTGACTTAATCTCTAATCTTGGAAAGATTTCAGCACCTGCCTATAGGGCCAGCTACTTGACAAATGTCAAGTGCACCTGTAGTTCCTATTACTATTCTCCACCCTAAAAATTAAGCATGGTTTAATCTTTTCCTTGCCAAACCCATTGTCTGCTCAAACCACACCTCCTTCTTCCTAACAGGACTTCAGAAAATGATACTGGGAATTTTTTTTTTCCTTCTAGGAAGCAAGTCAGATAAACAAGCCAATACCCGAGGCCCTACAATTCCACTTTAACTGCCATAACTACGTTTTGTGGAAACCTAGGACATTTGTGGTTTATTTAGTGGCATCAGAGAAGCTCCCTGGTTGAGGGGCCTAAGTGCCCCTTTATAAATTCCCAGCACCAGGATTCCATAGGATGTTGCCATGGCAGATAAAGTGGAATTGTGACACTATAATTGTGTCATATGAAAGGACCCCTAAGATGGAAAGGGACATTTTGTACCTTTCCTACTTCTGCATGTCTTTGTGTCCATTCAACCTGAAATGGTTTCCTAATGTGATAACATAAAATATTGTCTTGCACAGTAATATGCTGTTTCAGCCTGGTTCATCTGAGTTAGCCAGGGATGATGGGTTACCAGATGAGATAGCCAGGGATGAGGGGTTGTCTGGTGAGCCTGCTGTTAATGAGCAGGTTGGTAATGAAGAAGAAATGGATGTTGATTCAGAGTTTGGTAGTGAGAGTCAGGATGGCCTTGGTTCCCAAGAAAGTGTTTTCACTCCCTCGATCTCAAGCGAGAATTCCAGGAATGAGGAGGATGTTTCCCAGCCTGATAGCACCACCGCACCTGGGAGCCCTAATGAGCAGAGCTTCGACAGAAGGGCGAACATCAGATCCACCCGAAAGGATTGGAATTTGAAGGGGGGGGGGGTGCGGTGGACACATAGAAGTTAGGTTTCTTTATTAGACCAGGCTGGGAAGGGTTTTGCCAGACCTGAATCTATGTTTAGCTTGGAAGGATTCATGCGCAAGACGCTAAGTTCACGTTGACCGCAGGAGCGGTTTGCCTTGCCTACGGATGTTTGCTTTCTTTGGGATTTAATCCAGTTTGAGGATTTTTATCGGACTATCGTTGGATTTGCTTTACTTTGCTTTCATCTTTCAACCTTTGGACTATTCTTTATTCTAAATAAAAAGTAATTATACAGAGACTGCTTGTGTGTGTGATCTAGGGGGGTACGGCCACGATCTGAGGTGCAACAAGTAATGGGATTAGGAGGTGCAACAAAATATGTTACACCACTTGTTATTTCTTCTTGTTTGATGTCCCTCCTACAAAACCTAAAGTAAACATTAAAAAAAGAACTCTCTGGCCAAGGTACTGTGTACACAAGTCAAAAGGCACCCAACCTCTTCAACGTTAAGGGAGGCTTACCAAATCTGCCGGGTTTCCTTCACTCTATGAAATACAGCAGGTAATACAATATCTTCCACCTGCATGTGACACTTGCTGCGCATGGCCAAAGTATTAGAGTGTGCACAAGTGTTATTGCAGGTGTGTGGGGGGGGGGGTTAACTGTTCCCAGCCCTGTGAGAAAGTCCATTACGTAAACTCCTAGTGTGAGAATGCAAACACACAAGAGGCATGTTGTGATGTCATTGACTCCTCCGGAACCAGGATGTGAAACTCTGTGACTTTATGTTCAGATTGCACAGCTATTAGAAAAGAATTAACCAACAGAGTGATTCAAAAACATTATTTGACATCAGCACTGAACAGTGGCAAAGGAATGATAGCTGTCATCCTTTCATCATAAGAAAAGGTTGCTCACCATCATCACAATTCTCAGCAGGGTTGGAGAATCGCTGATCCTTCAGGTGACGTTGGACACCATTTCCTCTCAGCCCCAATCAGAAGGACTAAGTCAAAAAGGAGAATAAAGTTTATGCCTAGCATCAGGTTAAAACAGTGGTTCTCAACCTGTGGGTCCCCAGATGTTTTGGCCTTCAACTCCCAGAAATCCTAACAGCTGGTAAATGGTTGGGTTTTCTGCGAGTTGTAAGCCAAAACACTCGGAGACCCACGGGTTGAAAACCACTGGGTTAAAACTTAAACCGCTGGGTTAAAACTTAAACCTTCCATTATTTCTAAAGTGACAAGTAATTATGAGGATCAGGTCCATCCCAGGAGCAAGCATTGAGGATTTAACCTCCTGGCTAGCATTGAGTAATTTACAGCCAACGTGGGGTAACTGAAAGAGTAATAAAAAGGTACAAGCTTCATGGTAGGTGTTGTTGTTTTGAAGTTGTTGTTGTCAAAGTCTTGAGCTGTCGCAGATGGAGATTCTAAGTTTGAAGGATTAATGAAGAAATCCAGATATAAGCTAATACTATGGAGAAGGTATGAACTGACTGGGGGTGTTGCAAAGAAGGGCTAGAGAAAAGTCAAGAACATCTACTAGATATATGTAAATAGACTGCTGTATGAAGTTTTCTACTAAAGACTCAAGTTGTGCTTGCTTGATGCTTAACCAGAGGGGGAGTGCTTCTGCTGAAGAAGAGGGTTGGCTTGTTGCTGAACAAAGAACCCCAACAATTTGCTGTGACCAGTCCTCACTACTTTTGGGATGAGGCTCAGGCCCCATCTACACTGTTAATTAATGAAGTGTAGATCCATATAGATCCATATAATACAGTTTAGCTGCACTGAACTGCTGTTCTAAACTGCTTTATATGGCAGTGTGGATGGGCAACTGTCTTCTTGTACTGTATAAAATGCCATGTGCACTGATGACAACACATATATAAAGTTGCACGATGAACATCTATAAGCATCATTTTACACCAGCCTAACGCTCAAGTACTTTTGATAGCATCAAGTGAAGGTGTTCCTATCCATGGCCTTTTTCCTTTACTCCCTGAAATTTCATGCAGAATGGGGAAGTGTTTAAGCTTATGCTGCAGTGCTTTGGCTCTAAAGCTCAGCTCCACTTGCTAGGAACTCTAGTCATCCAGACCAGCACTTCTATAGTGTGCTCTTATTTTCTCTCTCCCAATTGAACTTTCCATGTCTGGTGGGTCAGCTGCTCTTGACTTAGAAATCACTGGGCAAAGGCTCTTTTTATATCAGATACATGTGCATGTATTAACACACACTCATTTCATTTTTATTATTTACACCTGTATACTTTGGGAGTCTTTACCTCTCCATTGGCTTTACCTCTCCATATACTTTACCTCTCCATTGGCGCCCCCTTGCAGTGGGGGAGAGGTTTGCGTACCCTAGTGAAGTTGTGAGCTATGCTGGCGGTGGCATAATAGCCGGCGGTAGGGCCTCCCATGCCAGACAGGTCACAACCGAAGGGTCTGACAAAGAGCGTCAATGGGCAGGATGGGCTCTCTAGCCTTTTGGCAACCATCCTAAGAGAAGGAAAACTCTGATTACAATACCGGGCAGATGGTGCTCGTCTAACCCTGTAAGGTCAACCATCTAAGAGAAGGAAACTCGAACCAAACCTACGACCTGAGGACCTCACTGCCACCGTCCAAGCTTGCTAGGCCCTGGCAGATGAACCTTTGGTTTAAAGGGTGAGGCCAGTTCTGTGCACGCTGCGCTCCACCAGAAAAATCCATTGCACAGGCTCGAAGGACACATCCAACTTCCGAAAAAGCCCTGTCGCGATAGGCGAGGACGAAACGGTAGGTGTAAAGATGCACTGGAAGCCGCAGACCCAACCCTGCATACAGGCGGTTCAGGACTTTGGTCGCTCGAGACTGACCCGGGAGATGACAGTCTTGTTCGGCAGCATCCTGAATGACCAAGCAGCCTTTTAAGGAGAGCACTGCTTGCTCCGTATGGAGAGGGGCCTAGAAAAGGTGGTCTAACAGCTCATCCCCGTCTACCTGGTTGGCTAGCCGCGGCCAGCGGGCATCTTCGATGCGGTCGAACAAAGACAAAGAAACAACGGCCAACACCTGCCTGCAAAGGTGCAAATAGACTGACACTTGCATGCTGGAACATCAGAACCATGCAAGACTCTGCAGATAGCGGACGTCCTGGCGTCGTTCTGCTCTAATAGCCCATGAACTATCACGGCTTAACATTGACATCGCTGCTCTTAGTGAAGTTCGTCTCCATGAGGAAGGCAGCCTTAAAGAACACGGTGCCGGCTACACACTCTACTGGTCTGGCAAACCCAAAACTGAGAAACATCTTTCAGGAGTAGGCTTTATGATTAAAAATTCCATCGCCTCTAAACTCGAGGCGTTGCCGACAGGTCACTCTGATCGCATTATCTCCTTATGCCTCCCACATGCTGTTCTCTTCAGTATATATGCCCCAACTATGCAAGCTGACCCTGTGGAGAAAGACAAATTCTACTCAGACCTACGTCACCTCATACAAAAGGTCCCTGCAGAAGATAAAATCATTATCCTTGGTGATTTCAATGCCAGAGTAGGGAAAAAACTTTGAAGCCTGGAAGGTGTATTAGGCAAGCACGGTGTTGGAAACTGTAATGATAATGGGCGCCTTCTGCTAGAGTTTTGTGCAGAACAGCAGCTGACTATTACAAACACCATCTTTCAGCAGAAAGATAGCTTGAAGACCACCTGGATGCATCCCCGATCCAAGCAGTGGCACCTCATTGACTATGTTTTAGTGTGCCAGAGAAACATTCGTGATGTCCGTCATACTCGAGTGATGCCCAGTGCAGAATGTCAAACAGACCATCGCCTTGTAAGATGTAAACTAAATCTACACCTTAAGCTCAAACCTAAGAGGGTGGCATCCTAAAGAGGAGACTCCAAGTCAACAATTTTCAACAGGCTGTTGTGAGAGACAACTTCAGGCAAATCTGCAAGCAAAACTTGAAGTCCACCCTACAGATTCTTCTCCTACAGCGCTTTGGCAACACATCAAAAACAGTATCCTGCAGTCTGCTGAAGAATCCCTAGGATTCTCCCTTAAGAAAAAACCAAGACTGGTTTGATGAAAACAACCAAGAGATCCAGGAGCTGTTGGCAAAGAAGAACCACTCACCAGGCATTCCTCGCCCAGCCATCTTGCCATGTAAGAAAAGCAGCCTTTCGTCTCGCATGTAGTAAACTCCAACAAAAACTCAGAGACATCCAGAACAAGTGGTGGACTGATTTATCAGAAAAAAGACACAACGCTGTGCAGATCTCGGTGATCACAGAGGTTTTTATGAAGCTCTCAAAGCAGTGTTTGGACCTACGTATCAGGTCCAAAGCCCCTTATACAGTACAGATGGTCAAACACTAATTACTGATAAAACCTCCATCCTGAACCGATGGGCTGAACATTTTCAGGGTCTCTTTAATGCCAGCCGAGTAGTCCAAGGTTCAGCTATCCAACACATGATACAACAACCAATGAAAAATGAACTGGACACAGCTCCCACTCTGGAAGAGACCATTGAGGCCATACAGCAGTTGAAAAATGGCAAGGCAGCCGGGATCGATGGAATCCCACCTGAAGCTTGGAAACAGGGAGGTCATGTACTGCATGCTAAATTGCTGGGAAAAAGGTGAACTGCCATCAGATCTCCGAGATGCAGTTATCATCACCCTGTATAAGAAAAAGGGAACAAAATCCGATTGCTCAAACTATCGAGGTATAACACTGCTCTCCATTGCTGGAAAAATCCTTGCAAGGATACTCCTGAACAGATTAGTTCCGGCTATTGCAGAAGAACTTCTCCCTGAAAGCCAATGCGGCTTCAGAGCAAATAGGAGCACCACAGATATGGTTTTGCCCTTAGACAACTGCAAGAGAAATGTAGAGAGCAGAACAAAGGACTCTATGTAACATTTGTCGACCTCACCAAAGCCTTCGACACTGTGAGCAGGAAAGGTCTGTGGCAGATCCTGGAACGTCTAGGATGTCCCCCCAAGTTCCTCAAAATGATTGTCCTGTTACATGAGGGCCAGCACGGTCAAGTTAGATATGGCGATGCTCTCTCGGAGCCCTTTCTCATAACTAATGGAGTGAAACAAGGTTGTGTTCTTGCACCAACCCTATTTACAATCTTCTTCAGCATGATGCTCCAAAGGGCTACGGCAGACCTACAAGAAGAAGACGGCATATATATACGCTATCGTACTGATGGTAGCTTGTTCAACTTAAGCCGTCTGAGGGCTCGCACAAAGACTCTAAACTATCTAGTCCGTGAGCTACTTTTGCTGACGATGCTGCCCTTGTCGCCCATTCAGAAGCAGCCCTGCAGCGCCTCACATCCTGCTTTGCAACAGCTGCAGAGCTGTTTGGGCTGGAAGTCAGCCTGAAGAAAACAGAAGTCCTCTACCAGCCCGCACCACAGGAAGAACACCATCATCCTCACGTCAGCATAGGCACATCTGTGCTTAAGTCCGTTCAGCAGTTCACCTACCTGGGAAGCATCATCTCTTCAGACGCCAAGATTGACAAAGAGATAGATCACAGATTATCAAAGGCATATAGTGCATTCGGAAGGCTTCACAAAAGAGTCTGGAGCAACAAGCACCTGAGACAAAGCACCAAAATCAGTGTGTACAGAGCTATCATACTGTCCATTCTCCTCTATGGGTCTGAAACATGGGTCACCTATCGCCAACACCTACGACTCCTCACACGCTTTCATCAGCGCTGTCTTCGCACAATCCTAAATATACACTGGACCGACTATGTGACGAATGTTGCTGTCCTTGAGCAAGCAGGGATCACCAGCATTGAGGCCATGCTATTGAGAACACAGCTGCGCTGGGCAGGGCACGTCTCTAGGATGGAGGACCACCGCCTCCCAAAAATACTACTCTATGGTGAACTCGCCACGGGTCAGCGCAAGAGAGGCGCCCCCCCAAAAGAGATATAAGGACTCCCTGAAACAACATCTCAGGCTTGGCCAGATTGATCACCAACAATGGTCCACCCTGGCCTCACATCGGGAGGCATGGAGAAGCACTATCCACAATGCTGCGGCCTCTTTCGAGAAGACACGCCGAATGGGTCTCGAAGAGAAACAACAACGCAGAAAGAACCGCAACTTGGAAAAAACATCACCCAAGGAGACTTTCTGCTGCGCTTTCTGCAACCGAACTTGCCTATCTCAGATTGGCCTTTTTAGTCATCAACGCGCTTGTAAAAAGCGTGGGATGAGTCCTTCCTGAATCTTCGTTCGCGAAGTAATGCCGAGAGAGAGAGAACTTTGGGAGTCAGCACCCACTGCCTTATTTCCAGGTAGCCTTGGTTTGCTTCCAACTATTTGGACCACCCAAGTTTTGATGTCCAAGGCAATGTGTTGCAACCTACAACACAATGTTATAGTAAAACCCTATCTAGCCAAACTCTATTAGGAAGGACATGCCCCTTTGTGGAGCTCCACTTAGTTGAGAAGTGGAGCTTGAAAATTCAGTTGGGATTATACAGCATAGATGGAAATTATGGAGTCCTCCCTATGTTGAATTGTAACCTCCAGCCAGAATAACGAACAGTGAGGAATGATGAGAGTTGTAGCTCAACAACATTGTTACTGTTCCTTACTCTCAGTGTAGCCCAGAAAAATAAAGAAAAATGGAAGAAAAAGAAGGTGGAAAGCAAAAATATGACACTGTTTTTCTACTTCTCAAATTCTTGGAACACCCCCTGTTATACTGTATATAAAAGATTGAGCTTTAGGGCTGCAGCCATGGACCAGACTATTTTGAACTACTAGTGTACTTATAGTCTGTGACTAAAAAAATTGCAACATTTCTCCTTTTACACCTTTTCGGATAACCCATACGATTAGAAGAAGCATATAACAGGCAAGAAGGTGCTTTGTTTCCTCTAATGCCCTAGCACATATCCAGGCTCCTATAACTAAAGCTTGGGAAAGTTACTTGCATGGACTACACAGCCCCAAGAATGCCACTGACAATGCTGGCTGGAGAATTCTTGACATTGTAATTTAGGCTAGTCTGACTATTTTGAGAGGTTCAAGCAGCCCTGTTTTTTGTGAGATTGCAATGCACAACCTCAGCATTTTGCGCCTCAGTGACCCGCAACAAACCACAGATTTTGGCAAGTGTCACATTTTGCTTCCTATTACAGTTCCTTTTTGGTTCCAAATCAATAGGAACTCAGCCTCTCAAATTCAGTGCTACAGGTAATGAAGGAGACAGTTCTTCGAGGCACTCAAACTAAGATAAGGAATTAAGATAATAACGGATTCTGGAGAAGATTTATTATTTTTCCAAATCTGGAAAGGTTTGGAGGAATGTCTGTTCATTTCTTGAGCGAAATCTGCCCGGAAATGTTCTGCCAGAAATAATCTCTTTAGACCATCGCACTGTGACTCACAGAGCAATAATCCCAACCATTTTGCAAGGTCTAGCCTACCTCTTAATCACATCTTATCTTGGCCTCCAGTTGGCAGTTTACTGTTTTTTCCAATAAGTTTTTCCTTCAAGTGTTGAAAGTGAATGAAGGAAATTGCTGTAATGTTTACAAGAAGGTCTGGGATAATGTGGCAGAGCATGCAATTTTATTTTAACCGGAAAGATCAACCACTGGACACAATTACCCGTTTAATCCAAGGAGCTGTAAACAAAGCTGTGGTTCTCTCTTGCTTTACTTTATCATTAAAGATAAGCTGCCTTGGGTAACCTTATGTGAAGGAAGTTGGGAATTCGCACTCTAGTAATAGTTTGTTGAGAAGAGACGTTGGCAGGAACTATTAGTTAGGCCATTGTGAAAAAGACGTTTCTTTGGGGGGTTAGGATGAGTTTGGAAAAAATGCTTCTTTGGACTTGGTTTATAGTTTGCTACTAGGGTTGGAGTTTTCAATTTGGAAAAAACACTCAAACGTTCTTTATAAAACACATTATAGTGAATGACCGCAGATCACCTCACAGTTCTTTTCGTCAGGGCTTTCTCCAGCTGAGCCCCTGAACTCTTGTCAAGGCATCTAAGGCCCCATGTTTACCAGGGTGATAAACTATGTAGTGGTGGCGGTGGTGGATTATTTTGAAAGAAAGCAAAATAAGTGTTGGTTCATATTTTAGGATAGGATCTAGTATATTATGAGAGCCAGTGTTGTGTGGTGTTTGTTGGAAATCTATCACAGCCAGGCACAAGTTTGTAGTCCTCATCAAGGACTTAGGCAGATGAATTAGTTGACAAGGAAAGGTCCTTCTACAATTGGCCTATCTGACTGTCTCCCCTTTCTTTTCCTGTCACATTGTTTGTTAAATAGGTGATGCTTAGGAACACGCCTTTTTCTATAAACATTTACAAATTATTTGAGCACATGGCAAGGCTCAGAGTTCTCCATTTTGTTATTCTCCTGAAAATCTGGGCAGAGACATGATGTCTTCTGTGAGTTAGTTAGATAGCCAGGCCCCGTTTTACTTTCCTATCTTTACTTTACTTTGAATAAAGTATTTTATAACTTTTAAAGCTTGAGCACAATTGTTCTACTGCCGGTATTATAAGCATCTGATCTGCTGTTGCTGCTGTGCTACCATTTTAATGTTTTTCCCTTTTTGGAAATTACTCCCAACAGTTTGACCAGGGCACTAGGAAACTAAGGTTCAAACATACACATGACCAAATTGGTGATCTTGGGTAAGTCACGCTCTCTCATCTTTAGAAGAAGGTGAGGACAAACCCCCTTCTGAACAAATTCTGCCAAAATAGAAAATTTTATTGTAGGTTCTTCTTAGGGTCAACATTGTGTTGTGTAATTTCTGTTTCTACAGGAACCACAGGTTCAGAGTTTGGCTTGTTGGGCATCCCAGAAGGCCATATGGGACACAGATGGGTTGAATGCAAAATCAGATATTTATAATCAATCACCAGAGAGGATGTCTGTTGAGAAAGCACTCCAAAGAACTGATATAAGGTGCAAAAACAGAGCATATATACTGTATTTTGACAACTCTTCAAGTATACTGCACTAGCTTCTGATTGGTTCAGAAAGTGTCCAGCTAGGATCCATTCCCTGAGTGGTCTAGGGCTTGATCCTTTCTGTGGCAGGAAACTGTAATAAACTATCATTGGATTAGGGTGTGTGTGGTTTTCGGGCTGTCATTGGACTATTTTGAAGAATGTATCCATTTATTGATCCACCCATGAGAAGGGCGTAATCACAAAGGAATGTGGTGGGGCAATCGATAATGGGCATAATATTTTAGCTCTGGTTGACACGATGGTGTTAGTCTTGATTTAAAAACTGGTGCTTTAAGGTGATGATCATCTCAATGGGTGTCACAAGAGAGTCTCGCTTGGGGAATGAGAGTGGAAACATTCCCAAAGATAACCCAGATCATATCAGATGAAAGAGGGATAATGACCCAGAAGCTTTGACACAAGCTTGTTGTGTGCCCCACCCCTGGTGTCTCCCAGGTCATTGCGAAAAGATTATGATAATTTAGGGAACCATTTACTGACATCCAAGGTAGAATGAAGCAACATTCCAAGAAAATTTATGAGAGGTTAATACAGGGCGAAATAGAAAAGGTAAGATATGTCCCCATGGAACTGCACCTCATAGTTCATAATTTCGGGCATCTAATTTCTCAATCACAATGCATTAGAAAGGACTTGAAAGCACTGAACAATAAGAATATTTTCTATCAATTTGGGTAGAATAACTCTTGTGAAATGCATTAGGAAGTGTGGGGAACTTAACTGGGTTGGCCTTTTGTAAAAAGAGAAATGGTTGTACAGATATGGCAATGCAGCCTCAGGCCCCACCTTTGCCTTGTGTGCTCAGGCTCATTGACAGTGTGCCTTTCTGAGAAATTAGGGGAACTAACTGCAGCTATTATGGCAGCCAATTTTAATGGCAGCTTTCCTTAAAATTCCAAATGTGCCCACAACGACCTTTGCACAACGACCTTTGCACACCACTCATTTCTTAGATTTCATTAGTCTTTCCCAGCAACATAATCTGAGATGGTGAGGGTGGTTTTGCGGTTTGTATTAGAATTTTCCTCCATATTGCTGGACAAGTGGGAATCGGAACTCTTTCCTGCCCTTTTGTCAATCACCTAGGCAAATATAGCACTATTATTCCATTGTAATAGCCATGGTTGCATTCTGTGGAATCCTGTGGGAATTATAGTTTGGTCAGAGGCACTGAATTAGTTTATTGGCTGAGACAGTCTCTCCCTCCACTGCATACCTCAGGATTTCATAGGATGTTGCCATGGCAGTTAAAGTGGAATCATAGCCATATGTGTGTACTGTAAAAGCACCCCAGTGTCATGAGTGGGATGGCAAATCTTTTATGTTGTGTCTGCTCCTGCCATTATTTATGCACATATAATAGGAAAGATAATTTACTTCAGGTAACTTCTTGGTAATTAAACTAAGCAGAATGTAGAAAATGCTGGTACCATCCTAATATGGATAATATCCAGAAGATCATTTGTTGTTGTTCCAGATAGTAAACAATATGACCGAGACCCCTTCTACACTGCCCTATATCCCAGGATCTGATTCCAGATTATCTGCTTTTAACTGGATTATATTAGTCTCCACTGCCAGATAATCTGGAATAATAATGATCAAGACGGTTTTAAACAGTGTATTTTAATATTGATACAAATGTTTTTAATCTTTATGTATGCATACAATGAATTAATGTCCCGGCATTGAATGTTTGCCGTACATATGCTGCGCTCCGCCCCGAGTCCCCTTCTAAATGTTTCTAAATAATAAAAGAAAATAATAAAAGAAAAGAAAAGAAAATATTCTGGGACTAGATCCTGGGATATAGAGGCAGTATATAAGGGGCCTGAGTGCTCATGGTCATTGTAGTGATGGGAAGTGGTGTCACTACCACTGCAGATGAAAAATGAGACATAAGAAACCAAAGTGCAGTCTACACCTTTAAACTGGAATGTTTCCAATTTGCAGTATAATGTAATGTATTATAAAGAAAGCATGGTGCCAAGGTTCGTCAGTAGCTTGTCAAAATGGCAAACTGCTACTTTGAGTAGTAAGGCATACCCTGAGCATGTTGGCCCGGAAATTCTATGGTATCAATTAGACTGAGGCCCCTTCTACACTGCCATATAATCCAGACTATCAAATAGGGTTGCCATTTTTTGATATAAGAAATAAGGGACATTTACGGGATTTTTCACAAAAATAAGGGACACTTCATTAAAAACTTGAAACTCAAACATTGAAACTCAAACTTGGCACACAGAACTCCCATGACCAACAGAAAATACTGGAAGGGATTGGTGGGCATTGACCTTGAGTTTGGGAGTTGTAGTTCACCTACATCCAGAGAGTACTGTGGACTCAAACAATGATGGATCTGGACCAAACTTGGTGCGAATATTCCATATGCCCAAATATGAACACAGATGGAGTTTGGGGAAAATGGACCATGACATTTGGGAGTTGTAGTTACCGGGATTTATAGTTCACCTACAATCCAAGAGCATTCTGAACCCCACCAGCTACAGAATTGGGCCAAACTTCCCACACAGAAAGCCCATGACCAACAGAAAATACAGTCCAACTCCCTTCAACAGGGCAAGAGTATCAAAGCAGACAATCCATTTTATGTGCTTTAAACTGGATGATGAGTCTACACTGCCAGATATTCCAGTTCAAAGCAGATAATCTGGATTTTATATTAATAATACACTTTATATTCTGCCCTTCTCGCCTAGGGAACTCAGAGCGGATTACAGCATTTAAATACATAGGCAAACATTCAATGCCTGTGTATTGAGACATACAAACACAAACAAAGGCACAGCTTCTCCTTTCTTTTACGGCATCTGGGAGCAGTGCTTGTCTCTAGCTCTGGGAGGTGCTTTTCTCCATTTTCAAGCCGAGGAGCCTGTGTTGTTGACTTCTGGTCATGTGGCCGACAAGATTGCTTGGAGTGTCTCTCTGCCTTTTCCTGCCAAAGCAGTACGTATTCACCTACTCACATTTTGCATGTTTTCGATTGGTAGGAACTAGGGCTGACAGACCCGTCTCGTGGATTTGAACTTCCAACCTTCAAATCAGCAGTTCAGCAACACAAGGGTTTAACCCACTGTGCCACCGTGGCCCCCTATTGCAGTGTAGAAAGGGCCTGACACGCAAGGAAGTCCATTAGGATTGCAGATTTTGGGGTGAAATCACAAG
Source organism: Anolis apletophallus (assembly GCA_030556195.1). Lineage (NCBI taxonomy): Eukaryota > Metazoa > Chordata > Lepidosauria > Squamata > Anolidae > Anolis > Anolis apletophallus. Next base: position 134,759,858 of record JARBWK010000001.1, on the reverse strand, counting down.
AGATTACTAATGTGGAGTTTACTGGCTATGGTTCCTGGGAATTGCAGTCCATTAAAGTTGGAGAGCCACATAACCTACCAGTAAATCCAATTGTCCATCCCAACCAGAGTGTAGCCATTGAATCAATTACAGTACCAGACTTATGTAAATCCCATGGGTTCAAATGGTCTACTCTAATGAAGACAACAAATTGGATTTAGGCCAACTAAAGAATGGAATATCTTTTTGTTTGGATGTATTTACAAGTCAAGTTTCTCATGTTATCTGAATATGAATGTGAAATATATGACAGCCATCCTGTTATGACTTTGCATTACACATCAAATGATGACATTCAAAGGTTTATAGGACAATTTCAGATGAAATAAAGGTATATTCACATGCATTTATAAAATATTGATGGAACCGGGGGCCAAGAATAATACATTCAAGAGGCAACAGGAGAAGATATTAAAATCAGTTTCTCAGATATTTTTTTTTAAAAAAAACAGAAATGCATTTGTAAAACAAGATTAATGACTATATTGAATATGACATTTAAAAAAAGATTTCTGTAAGATAATCTCACGGTGGTATTGCATGCCAACAAAGCTGAATAAATGTGCCGACACAGAAGTAATGTATGCTGGAGATGTAAGAAGACGGAAACTAGTTTTCTCCACATTTACTGAAGCCATAAAGTCATAAAAGCATTTCAGATAAGAATTACTGAGGTCATATAAAATGTTACAGGATATAAATTGTTTTTCTCTCCAAGAATGAATCTTTTGAATGATACTCCACTATATGTTTTTTAAAAGATACAAAACTAAACAAAATGGAGTAATGATTGCAAACATGCTCATACACGAGCCCCAAACTGGAAGAAATGTAATCTATATAACATCAGCCTCTAGTCACAGATTTTTTATTTCATTTATCAAGCAGAAGCACACCAATTGTATCCGCTGCTGTCAGTGGGCAGAAAAAAAATGCATTTTCGCTCTTTTCAGTCTGGTGGAGATACATCACATTTCTGGGGAAATACTTGCAGGATTGCTCATGTGAGACAGCAGTCAGATATTGGATATTTTATGAAACATTAACATCATAAGACAATAAACAGCTTCCTTAGAAAAGGTGATATAGAGATATTGTTTAAAATCAAATATATTATTTTAATTCCCTCCCACTGGATTTGGTTTAGATCTTTCTATTATTTTGGTTTGTTGTTTTTGTTGTTGTTTATTCGTTCAGTCGCCTCAGACTCTTTGTGACCTCATGGACCAGTCCACACCAGAGTTCCCTGTCGGCCGTGGCCACCCCAGCTCCTTCAAGGTCAAGCCAGTCATTTCAAGGATACAATCCATCCATTTTGCCCTTAGTCAGCCTCTCTTCCTTTTTTTTTCCATTTTTCCCAGCATCATTGTCTTCTCTAAGCTTTCTTGTATTCGTTCGTTGACCCCGAGAATGTTTATCTTTAGTCTTGACATCTCACCAATAACAGTAACAAACAGTGCTCAGGGGCTACTAAGCCACAAAAAAACAGTACCCACGAGGGGTTATTGAATAAATCACAAATAAAGTCAAGTAAAGTTTCCACTATATCTATTTTCAATATTATGCTGCATATGAAATCACAGAGGAACATTCAAGACCCAAATGGGCCTAACGAGCATATCCCACGTAGGGTATGAATCAAACACAATAAGTAGCACTCCCACACAGGGGTTAAGTCAACTCAATATTGTACTGCTTATGAAATAATGGAAAAGCATAAATGACCCAAATGGGCCTGATGAGCAAGTCCCACGTAGGGGTTAAATAAGTAGAACTCCTGTGATATCAGCAAGCCAGGAGAAGATCCAATGGGGGCTCTGGCCCTGCTTTTGGCTGCTCAGCCAATGAGGTGGAAGGGAGGTGGGCAACAGGGAAACAATGAATAAAAGTTTGGTTGACTGGATTAAGGTGACCGGTGTTTGCCAAATGGCTGAGTGATAGCTTTAGGCTCTCAAGTCTGGCCTGGGTTATTGTTTGATTCCTTGAATTAATGTTCCTATCTAGCTCCAAGAGTTTAGGTCCTTTGTCACACTGTCCTGCAATATGGAGTTCATTGATGAAGTTGATGCTAGTTTTGGGAGATTAGGATATGGCACAGCAGAGAGGCAAATGACAAATCCCCGGTTCCTCGCAGGTGGATATATGTCCTTTGTGTTGGGTGATCCAGTATGTCCTTAGACTCCTTTATTCTGGGTGGCCTGGCTATCAGCCCTCTGAGGTCCAGATAGATAGAGTCATTTACTTATTGCCCATGCAAATGGATCTGGTTGAGTCCTTTGTTAGTGGATTATCAGCTCAGGAAGTTTGGAAACTCCATGACCCATGAGTTGCTGGTTCATGAAAAGGTTGCTTTCCTTCATATTTTCTAATATAGACATACATACCTATAGGGAATGAGGAATGGGGCAAGGGAGCATACACAGAGTTCATAGGAAAAGGGGAGGTCATGCAGGGTCTAAGGGGAAGTCAAGTCAGCACACACACACACACACACACACACACACACACCCAGTCCATAAAAGTTTGTAAAGTTTGGCAAGAGTTTATAAAAATTCCTATAAAGTTCATGAAAGTTCATAAAAACTCATAAGAGGTCATGGGGGTGCATAGAAGCTCAGGGAAGCACTGAGTAGTTGGAGTCCATTCATAGGAGAGATAGGGAATTATGGGATCATTCCAGTCTTGTGTCCTTGGCAAAACTATGAATTCCCTGATTTTGAACTATCTTTTACAGAGTCTTGGGGGGGGTGGGTGGGTTCACCTCCGATCACACTTTCAGCTTTGAGCTAGCTGCGTCATCACATCTGGGCTAGTTGAACTTATCCTCCGCTCCTCCCCAGTAGCATTTTGACCATCTTCCGGCCTGGTAATCCCATCTTCTGATGGCATACTGACAGATCTCTGGTTGCACTGGTGCATTTAGTTTTCTTGGCAAGAATACTGGGGTGGGTTGCCATTGCCTTTCCCAGGGATCATGTTTGGTCTGTCCTCTCTGCCATGACCATCCCGTCTTGGGTGTCCCTTCATAGTTTCGCTCGTGGCATCATTGAGGTGCTCAAGCTCTAGCACTGCAACAAGGCAGCGATCCTTTGCTGGAGTCCTTGTTTTAGCTTCATGAAAATATTCAGTACCTTCCACATTACCTATGGTTTGTATGGGATTTATTGTTGTTGCTGTTATTATTTAAGATCTCCCCAGCTGGAACCCTGATTTCTGTTAAAGCAGGAAAGATGCCAGCATGGCGTAGTGGACTGAGCACTGGACTTTGGACCGGAATTCAAATCCCACTCATCTCTGAAAGCCCATTGAGTGACCTCAAGCAAGTCATTCTCTCTCAGGCCCACAGTGTTCTGTGGCCTGGGAAAGGTTTTGTTTATGATTATAGAAGAGGAGGCAGTAAAGGGACACAATGTATCACTATGGAGAGTAAAAGGTTGCAATTAATTGAATCTTTTATTTGAGGGGGGGGGTTGTTACAATGTTAGGAAGGGGACAGGAAAGCGAGGCAGAGACGGATCTCTCTGAGAGGCTGCTGCTTTGGCCACACTTCCCGGCCATGCTTGCCCATCGAGGCATTCAGGAACTGCGGAACTCCCTGCGGCAGGCCAGATGGATTTTGAATGGAAAAGAAAGGGGGGAGGTTCCACATCATCACCATGCTCAATATATCCCATATGCATGGGGGTATTGGGATAACGATACCAAATGTTTGCTAGGGTAGATCCTCTCTCACTCAGCCCCCGCCCCCCGAATCAAACTCAGACACCCCCACCCCCCGAATCAAAATCTTAGCTACGGCCTGACAGGCACAGAGAAGAGGGTATGGTGTGTGCAGAAGGTTCAAAATGAAGAAGTAAAACTGTGTGTGTTGGTTTTGTGGGTACAGGGGTCATGCTATATTGTAGTATATGTTGTTCAGATATGCAGCAATTCATTTGCAAAAGAGGTCAGTTTAGGTACTATTTGCAATTTCCACCAGCAGATAAAAGTATAGTCATTCCTTCACATTTGCGGTTTTCACTTTTGCAGATTTGATTATTTATAGATTTAATTTAAAACATTGCCTCTAAGAAATCTAGGTCTTCCAGTGTGACTTTAGGGCCAACTTCCTCCAATCATGCTGGAAGACATTTTTGGAGAGATACATCTCTAGGGACCCTTCCACACAGCCCTTTATCCCAGAATATAAAGGCAGAAAATTCCACATTATCTGAGTGTGGACTCAGATAACCCAGTTCAAAGGAGATACTGTGGGATTTTCTACCTTGATATTCTGGAATATAGGGCTGTGTGGAAGGGCACTAGGACACTCTAGGGGCCCTTCCATGCAGCCCTATATCCCAGAATATCAAGGCAGGAATTCCCACAATATCTGCTTTGAACTGGGTTATCTGAGTCCACACTGCCATATATTCCACTTCATAGCAGGTATTGTGGGATTTTATTCAGCTGTGTGGAAGGGGCCTAGGTCTTCCAGTGAGACTTCATGGTCAGCATTATAGACTCATGTGGGGTGATTTAGACATTCCTACAGAGATGTTCTTTTTCTCAGATAGCTACATTTTAAGATATTTAATACACACTAGTAAAAAAAAAAAGGTCCCAGGCTCAGTCCACTAGAGGATTGGGTGTGCCCACAACAAGGCTCTGAAGCCAAACCAATGTGCTTTCTCCTTCTCAGAATGGGAATAAGCTGCCTTGTTAAACTATGAATCTGAATTGGATGCATTGGGACCTTTGGTGTAGTCATTTTTTCAAACCAAACAAAGGATTTTTTTAAAGGTTAGTGTGGGAGGAGAAAGTAATCTAAAACAGGTCCTGAAAGTTGATATTGATCAGCCCTGATCATAGAAAGCTTGGATCCTTCCTTTATTATGCCTTTGTGATTCAAAGTCTTGTACAATGTAGTCCAAAAGAGTTGCTAACTTTCCCCAGCACTTAACAACCATTTAATCAATTAATTTATATTGTTATTAGTTTGTTTGTTTTTCCGAGTGAGCTCAAACCAAAATATGGCAGTGTGGACTGAGATAACACCGTTCAAAGCAGATATTGTGGGATTTTCTGACTTGATATTCTTTGTTATAGGAGGACTGTGTGGAAAGGCCCTGAGAAAGAATAAGCGGTCCAAGATCACGAGACCAAAGTCCTATGCATTTATTTGGGAGTCAGCTGCAATAAGAGCTTTAGGGCTTACTCTTGAGTAGACAAGGTGAAGAACCAGCCTTGCAAAAGTGAAGTTTTTCCTAATATGGATAAGCCATCAAGCAAATGCTTTGCCAGTTGAACACCTTGTGTGTCAGATTGTTCTTAAACGCAGGAGAGTAACCCCAGCAAACGAAAAGGATGGCAACCCGAACCTTTAATTAAAAGCTTCCTGAAGGTAAAAGGAGAATATAGCATCATGCCCTTAATGTTTTTATCTGTCATCTAAGGCATGTCAATTCCCTCAGTGGGATTAACTTTCCTTCCTGGTCTAATTCCTTCAAACTTACACCAAAATGTCAATCCTAGGTAGAGACAGGCAAGCTTATCCCACGCCCAAAAAATCCAATGCAATGTGACCGCATTTTCAACATACTTCCCATTGAAGCCCACACAGTTTTTTTTCTTTGGTCTTGGTGTGAGTATGGCAAGAGGAAAAGAGACCTAGAGAAGGGTGGGGCTATAAAACTAGGGCAAACATAGGGTGGAGAATGATTAGAGATTATAATTGGGGAAAGATTAGAATTAGGTTCAAACTATCTGAAAGACAGCATCTCCTTACACCAAACTCACCGAAGTGTGAGATCTGTAGGGGAAGGCTTTCTCCCACCAGTATGATAGGCTCACTTGGGGGGGGGGGTGTTGTTTTGTTTTTTTCGTGTCCGAAACCATTTGAGAAACTTTAAGTCGCTTCTAGTGTGAGAGAATTGGCCATCTGCAAGGACGTTGCCCAGGAGACGCCCGGATGTTTTGATGTTTTACCATTTTTGTGGGAGGCTTCTCTCATGTCTCCGCATGGGGAGCTGGAGCTGACAGAGGGGGCTCATCCATGCCCTGGATTCGAACCTCCAACCTGTCAGTCTTCAGTCCTGCCAGGACAAGGGTTTAACACATTGTGTCACCAAGGGCTCCTGGCTGGCTTGGTGAAGATAGGATAGGGTGCCTTCTCAAGGAGCATCTACACTGTAGTATTGATGCAGTTTGACACCTCTTTAGCTGTAATGGCTCAATGCTATAGAGTCATGTGATCTATAGTTTTTGAGGCTATCTCCTCGAAGTGCCCAGTTTTAAAACCATCCATCTGGCATCTACCCGATGTAGGGCCTTCTCTGTGGCAGCACCAAGTATCTGGAACACCTTATCAACTGAAGCACCGATCACCTGCAAGATTTGTCTTCTTTTGTATCTGAGGGCCTGCAAAACCATCTCTTCAAGCTGGCTTTCGATTGTTGATCTCTGTAATTCTGCTTAGTTAAGTCTAGTTTAATCTTAGTTAATTTTATCTGATGTTTTATCTGTTTTATGTTGTTTTTGTGAGCCGCTCCGAGCCCTTGGGGAGTGGCGGCATACAAGAACGAATAATAAATAAAATTAAAAAATAAAGACTTCGTAGAACTATTGCACTGAGCCATGGCAGTTCAAGTAATGTTAAACTGCATTCATTCTACAATGTAGATGCAGCCACAGTGGCTACTCCCACCCTCTTGTATGCCTTTCTATGAGAGCCCAGACCTCGCCGCCCCCAGTTTTCTTCCACAAGTCGGTGAAGACATATTTTTTATTTAAGCAAACTTATCTGTATACCTTAATAAAGCTGAATGTTTGTATGTGTCCGGTGGAAGGGCGGAAGGACATGTGGCAGCTTTCGGATTGGCTCCCACTGTGGGGTTATTTGCATAAACAACTCCCATTGGCCAGCCAACGCGAACATTCCGAGACTCAAAAGTGCCAGAGGGAAGTAAGGAAAAGGCCTGAACCAGTCAGGCATGGTGGGAGTTTAGGTCCAATACACTTTGCAGCCCCCAACACTGAGACAACAAAACCAAACTTGGCACACAGAACCCCCAAGACCCACTTTACGTCTTGGTGCAGTTTGAGGGAGGATGGACCATGGATTGGCCAGCATTCCAACATCCCAAATCTCAAAGATGCCAGACAGAGTTCTTCACAAAAACGCTTCCTTCAGCTGATTTTAAAAACTAGCCCTCAGCCTGAATTGACAGTAAGGCTCCCTCAGGTCCGGCTGACTAGGCCTCAGCCGGACCTGAACCAAACTTGGCACACATAACCCCCATGATGCCCTTTGCGTCCTGGTGCAGTTTGGGAAAGATGGACCACGGATTATGGGATTTGTAGTACTTCCAAGCGCTTTGCTTCCCAAAGACCATTGTGGCCCCTAACAAAGACCGATAAACATCAAACTTGGCACACAGAGCCCCCATGACCCACTCTACATCCTGCTGCAGTTTGGAGGAGGGCAGACCATGGATGATGGGACTTGCAGTACCTTCCCTCACTTTCCAAGACTGCTGCAAACCTAATCCAATCACTGATCAACACCAAACCTGGCACACAGAGCCCTCATGACCCACTCAACATCCTGATGCAGTTCTGTGTGAGATGGACCATGGATGATGGGACTTGAAGTACCTTCACTCACTTCCTAAAAACAATACAACCCTCATCCATTCACCAATACAGATCAAACTTGGCGCACAGAGCCCCCATGACCCAATATACATCCTCCAGCAAGTTGGGGGAGGTGGGACCCCAGATGATGGGACTTCCAGTACCTTCAGTAATTTCCTGATACCACTGTAACTCCCAATACTGATGGATTAAGACCAAACTTGGCACACAGGACCCCCCCAATGACCCACTCTACATCCTGCTGCACTTCTCAAATGACCCGGGCACCGCCGGGTCCCTAAGCTAGTAATAAATAAACAGGGATGGTTTTTTTTAATTGGGCGTGGTTTATGTGTCTTTCAACTTTTGTGTGTTTTTTGATAGATTTTTAAATGTATCATAAGATTTTAATTGTTGTCACATTGTGTAATACAAGCTTTTAATGTGTTGTTTTTGGAAGCCACCTTCAATCCCGCTCTGGGAGAAAGGTAACGCAGAAATATAAAATAAATAATAAAATAAATGAATAAACATGATAGATAAGAAATAAAGAGAGAACTTTCTCTTCCAAGAAGCCAATATTTTCAGAGGCAACAAAAGCGGGACTGTCATCATCATCATCACACCATCACCACCACCACAATAATAATAATACAATAAAACTTTATTTGTAGACCGCCCTATCTCCCTAAAGGGACTCAGGGCAATTTCCAACACATATGGCAAACATTCAATGCATATAAAGGACATATAAACAAATTACATCAAAACAGAATTCATCAAACAACCTAACTATAAACTTAATACCAAATAAAAAAATAACCAAATACAACTTAAATAACCCATAACATTCATTTTCTCAATCTTATCATTCTATCAGTTTACCTAATAAATGAATAGGAGGTTTTCATATTGGAAGTGGTTCATAGAAAACTGAAAAACATTTTCTTCTTGCTTGGGACTCTATAAACACAGGATTCGTGACCTGGAGTGCTCTTGATTGCCTCACAAATGGAGGTGTGAGGTGGAAAATTGTAGGTTGCAAGTGGTTCCCACAGATGTTTTAGGACTTAACTGGACACAGGAAGCTCTTGCATTCCTGAAAAAGAGGGGGAGTGAAATCCACACACACACACACCCAATGATAAAAATCCATCCTTGGGTGCATCCAGGAGTAGCTAAAGGCCTTCTCTGACTGCGGAAAATAGAACCTAGACGTTACTACCAGCTTTATTTTAAGTTGTATGTGACTTTAAATTGCTTGTTGGCTTATGACAACTGCATGAATTTCATAGGAATTTTCTTCAGCAAGGGGTACTGTGGCCCCATATACACTGCCATATAATCCAGATTATCAAAGCAAATAATCCACATTATCTGATTTGAAGTGGATTATATATGTCTACACTGTAACAGAAATTTGGGTTTTTGGTTGCAGAGCCCATAAGGTGGAAGAACTCAGCCAAGGCCGATGAATCCAAACAAGACTTTTAATTTCAATCTGATCAATATTGAGGCAAATAGCCCCTCTTACCATAGAGGTAAAGGAACAAAATGGCTATCGCCCCGAGCTACGCAGTTACAAGATATTTATACTCATTCTTATCAGCAAGTAACATTCTTCACATTAACCCTTAGTATGGCTCTTTCTTTGTTCTGCTGTCTCTGGGCAGGTTATTGCTGACATATGGGCACTTAGAGCATCTCCTCTTGGGAGGGGTACTTTTTACTTTTTAACCCCTTCAACACTACCACGTAATTCAATTCAAAGCAGATAATCTGCATTTTATATGGCATAAGAACATAAGAACATAAGAAGAGCCATGCTGAATCGGGCCTCAGCCCATCTAGTCCAGCATTCTGTGTCACACAGTGGCCCACTAGTTGTACACAGGGATCTCTAGCAGAAAGGAGGGCAAAACCCTCACCTGCTCCCGACCCCCCACAACCAGTACCCAGGGAAATCCTGCCTGCCTCCATCAACACAGAGGTGGCTCTTGGATGTCCATTTCAGTAACTACTGATTCCCTTGGTATCCATGAATCTGTCTAATCCTGCCTTGAAGCTGTCCAGGCTGACAGCTGTCACAACCTCCTCTGGAAGTGAGTTCCATAACCCAATGACCCTCTGGGTGAAGAAATATTTCCCTTTATTAGTCCTAACCTTCCTGCCTTGGAGCTTCAGGGAGTGCCCCCTAGTCCTAGTGTTGTGTGACAGAGAAAATATTTTTTCCTTTATTCACCTTTTCTATCCCATGCATGATTTTATACACTAGCTCAAGCCCACGATTCCATACTGTCCGGCCACTTCGGCCTCACAAAAACCCTAAAGCTATTGGCCCGGCAGTTCTGGTGGCCGGCCATGAGAAAGGACACTAGTGACTACATAGCGGAGTGCGAAGTGTGCGCACGGAACAAGCCCAAGACGGGCCGGCCGACGGGGCTGCTACAACCGGTAGCCGACCCGGCCGAGCCTTGGAGCGAAATAGCAATGGACTTCGTCGTCGACCTGCCGCCCAGCAGCGGATATACCACCATATGGACGGTGGTGGACCTGTTCTCAAAACAGGCTCACTTTGTCCCCCTTCGCAGGTTGCCCACGGCCCCGGAGTTGGCTCGCCTCTTCGCCCACCACGTCTTCCGGCTCCACGGTTGCCCCGGCGCGTGGTGAGTGACAGAGGACCTCAGTTCACGTCCAGGTTTTGGAAGGCGTTCCTGGCAGGGTTGGGATCCCAGCGGGCCCTGAGCACGGCGTTCCACCCGGAGACGGACGGCGCCACGGAGAGGGTTCAACGCACCCTACAGCAGTACTCCGCTGTTACTCGACCTACCAGCAAGACAATTGGGCCGAGCTGCTAGGCGTGGCCGAATACAGCTACAACAACGCCGAGCACGCTTCGACGGGGCCTCGCCCTTCAGCATTGTGGCGGGCCGCGACTTTCCGCCCCTGCGGTGGCCCCAGCGACAGACCCGGAGACTCCGGCTACAGAGTGGGAGCCAAGGTTGCGGCGGCCTGGCCGGCCATCCAGTCGGCGCTGCGGCAGGCCGGGACTCTTACAAGCTGTACGCTGACAAAAAGAGGGGGCTCCAGCCAACGACGCGGTGGGGAGACCGCGTGTTCCTCTCCATCAAGAACCTGAAGTCGACTCAGCCGTCTCGCAAGTTTGCGAACAAATTTGTAGGGCCCCTCAGCGTGGTGGAGATAATTAACCCCGTGGCGGTCAAGCTGGACCTGCCGCACACCTGGCGCAAGGTCCACCCTGTGTTCCATGTAAGCTTATTGAAAAAGGCTGTGTCCGACCGGAAGTGGTCCGCTGAGGAAGGCGCACCGGTGCCTATTATGGTGGGGTCCCACACCCACTTTGAGATTAAAGACATTTTGGACTCTCGGCACCACAAGGGCCGTCTTAGTTACTTAGTTAAATGGACTGCCAAGGACTTGCACCCTGAGTGGGTGTTGGCACCCCATGTTAGCGCCCCGAGACTGGTTAAGGCTTTTCACGCCGCTTTCCCGGACAAGCCGAGGCCCTGATCCCCTTTTCTTTGTTCTTTCCCCTTGCAGGTCACCACCTTGTGGAGGGGGGCTATGTCAGCCCGGTTGGTTCGTTTACTGCCATAACGGACCAAGCCGATCGCGCCAATTGATATGGACACTGCCGGGCGGGCAACCACCGGCCCATCCCTTGATCTGCCAGATACCTTCCTGGCCTTTGATATGTGGACTGGCCATCTGGTCAAGCCTTGAAGGAGGGACCCAGCGGGGGGCGGGCCGGGGAGGGAGTCTTGAGGGATGTTTGCGCGGGCTTTTCTTTAGTCTATCTTTGCTGAGCCTGGAGTAAGGAACCAATAAATGATTTATCTTCCAACCCGCTTGGAGTGAGTCTGGTTTATCGGACCCCCCTTTCCGGAGCATTACACTTCGATCAAGTCACCTCTTAAATGCCGTCTTTCAAGGCTGAAAAGACCAAGGCGTTGCAACCTGATTTCATAAGGGAGTTGCTCCATCCCTTGGATCATTTTTGTTGCCCTTCTTTGTACCTTTTCCAGTTCCGTTATATCCTTCTTGAGGTGCGGAGACCAGAATTGTACACAGTACTCCAGATGTGGCCTCACCATAGATTTGTAGAGAGGCAATACAACATTTGCCGACCTATTTTCGATTCCCTTCCTGATCATGCCAAGCATAGAATTTGCTTTTTCGCTGCTGCAGCGCACTGGGTTGACATCTTCATTGAGCTGTCCACCAAAACCCCAAGATCCCTTTCCTGGTTTGTCTCAGAAAGCTTTGATCCCATCAGTTGATAAGTGTATTTGGGGTTCTTTGCCCCGATGTGCATGACTTTACACTTGTTTAGGTTAAAATGCATTTGCCACTTTGTTGCCCATTCACTCAATTTCGAGAGATTTTTCTGAGCTCTTTACAGTCAGTTTCATTTTAACTACCCTGAACAGTTTAGTGTCATCTGCAAACTTTGCTACCTCACAATTTACTTCTACATCCAGATCATTAATGAATAAATTAAAAAGTAACGGTCCTAAAACTGAACCTTGGGGTACGCCACTTCTCACCTCTTTCCATCCAGAGAAGTGTCCATTTATTACCACCCTTTGTTTCCTACAGTTTAGCCAGGTCCCAATCCAGGACAAGACCTGTCCCCTGATTCCATGGCTGAAGAGCTTATTTAGGAGCCTTTGGTGAGGGACTTTGTCAAAAGCCTTTTGAAAGTCAAGGTAAACAATATCGACTGGGTCCCCTTTATCTATGTGTTTATTTACACCCTCAAAGAATTCTATCAAGTTAGTAAGACATGATTTGCCTTTGCAGAAACCATGTTGATTTTCCTTCAGCAATGCCTGTTCTTCTATGTGCTTAGTAATTTTTCTTTAATAATGGTTTCCATCACTTTGCCTGGAACTGAGGTTAGACTAACTGGCCTATAATTTCCTGGATCACCCCTGGATCCTTTCTTGAAGATCGGAGTTACATTTGCCTCCCTCCAGTCCTCGGGTACAGTGCCTGATCTTAGAGAAAGGTTATATATTTTGGCTAGAATTTCAGCAATTTCACACTTGAGTTCCTTAAGAACTCTGGGGTGGATGCCATCTGGCCCTGGTGATTTGTTGACATTTAGTTTAGTAAGGCATGTGAGAACATCTTCCTTGTTTATCTCTATCTGGTTTAATTCATTTAATTCCCTCCCTGAAAAACTGACTCAGCTGCAGGCATATGTTGTCTGTCCCCCTGTGTGAAAACGGAGGCAAAGAAGTCATTTAGCCGCTCAGCAATCTCCTTGTCTTCACTGATGCCATCTGGCTCTGGTGATTTGTTGACATTTAGTTTAGTAAGGCATGTGAGAACATCTTCCTTGTTTATCTCTATCTGGTTTAATTCATTTAATTAAATGGCAGTGCAGAAGAGGCCTCAGAGGTGGGTTTGCCAGTTCCTTCCTCTCAAATACAGCCCAAAACACTTGTGATTTGTAGTTATATAGTGCCCAATTTTTCAACAAGTTCAGTTCACCCGGGGGGGGGGGGGCATTGGGAAATAAATAATCTCATGCACGTTCTGGAGCTGATTAGAAACTAATGGCACTCAGTAAGACTGAGGATTCTTCTAGCTCTGGCTGAGTTTGATTTTTAAAAGAAGGGAAACAATCAACCTCTGGTTTTAGACTTAAAAATACCTCTTGGCCAGTAGCTGTTTTTCATAAGTGGTAAAATGGAACAGACAACACCAGTACCCATAGCTCCTTTGGAGAGACACATGGGTAGTTGCCAGAACAATTGGAAGCCCCAGTTTGGCTGAGAGGCAAGCGGCTGGGAAAGAACATAGAGTCATAGAGCTGGAAGAGACCTCATGGGCCGTACAGTCCTACCCCCTGCCAAGAAGCAGGAAAATTACCTTCAAAGCACCCCTGACAGATGGCCATCCAGCCTCTGCTTAAAAGCTTCCACCACACTCTGGGGCAGAGAGTTCCACTGCTGAACAGCTTTCACAATTAGGAAGTTTTTTTCCCAGTGTTCAGGTGGAATACCCTTTCCTGTCACTTGAAGCCATTGTTCTGCGGCCTAGTCTCCAGGGCAGCAGAAAACAAGCCTCCTCCCTAGGACTTCCCTTCACATATTTATATATGGTCCTCATCATGTATCCTCTCAGCCTTCCCTTCTGCAGGCTAAACTTTACTGGAAGAGTGCGAGTTCTCCAGAACCCCCAAGTGGTAAAAGGAGGAAGGAAGAGATCAGTAACTTGTCTGAAAAAACAGCGTCTGGGAAACTAAAACAGAGTAAATGCACTCCTTACAAGATAGCAGCTCTATCAACCATTCCAACTTCATTTAGTTATATGAGCTGTTTGGGTAGTTGATTGCCTGTGACAATCTTATATCTTACACTAAAGTCAATATCACACTTCATGGCCAGGTGTATTTATATTGGCCTTATTACACTTTGTACTACATATTGGCATGTTTACATGGCCTCTGAAAGTTTAATTTGTTGAAACAGATTCTGCTGCATTTTGTGATCTTTCTGTTGCTATATGTGCTTGATTACATATATATATATTAAAAAACTTTTAAACATTTTAACTTTTTATCTTGTGCATGCGGCCTTGCCATTTGTGATTGGAGATACTTATCTGTATATTGTTTTTATTTATATGTCTGTATTTTTATTGTGTTGCTGCTGCTGTTTTTGATTTTTATTTATTGTATTTGTTGTTTGGGCCTGGCCTCATGTGAGCCACCCCGAGTCTCCATTATACCCCATGGTGGCGGGGTATAAATAAAGATTATTATTATTATTATAGGAGGGGAGCACCAAGGTACCTATATTGGTTTGATCACAGGGGAGACAAAGGTAAGGAGACAGACATTGGACACACCGAGTGAGGTATGGCAAAGATGGAGCATTTCTTCATGTGGTTTGAATTGGTGGCAACAAATCCTCTCTGACTATTAAGAGGACCATGTATAATTCCCACTCCCACCCCCTCGAGAGTTAAGGAATCTGAAATATTATTGAATGATGTGGAAAGTTTTATGACTAGTGATTTCATTTGAAAATAATTTGATTTTGCATATTTGTACTATTGTTGTTGGGATCAGATGTTGGAAGTAACAGGCCCCTTCCACACATCTGAATAAAATCCGACATTATCTGCTTTGAACTGGAATATATAGCAGTGTGGACTCAGATAACCAATTTCAAAGCAGATATTGTGGGATTTTCTGCCTTGGTATTCTGGATTATATGGCTGTGTGGAAGGGCCCTCGGTAATAAAACTGTTGAATGCTTTGCTCTGTGCTTTGAAGAGAAAGCAATTCAATTTTGCTCTGGTTTTGATGTTGTCATTGTGAAGGCATCTGGTGTCCGGGCAACTGTCTAATAGCTGGGGTGCATCCGAACTGTAGGCTCCGAGACCTTGCAATCTGTTTCATTTGCTGAGACTTTGGGACCTCATCACACTAGAGCAGTGTTTCCCAACCAGTGTGCCGTGGCACACTAGTGTGCCATGAGCGATCATCAGGTGTGCCGTGGGAAATTGGAACCTCCAATACCCTTTCTTCCCCCTCCTGCCGAACACTTTTTCTTTTCCACTCGGGCTCCCTTCTTCCCAGCCTCGCTCTGCTCACTTTGCTTTGGGACAGGACTGCGCAGTAGCGCCCACATGGGTCACAACTTCCTCCCTCCCCCCTCCCCTCCTGAACACACTCATGCGGCCCCCTCGGATCAAAATGGCGGCAGAAGCGGCAGTGTAGAAGAAAAAGTAAGTGTTCGGCAGGAGGGGGAAGAAAGGGCGCAAAGGGGAAGAGGGAGGAAGAGGTCTCTGTCGAAAGCTGGCATGGGCACATTTGGACCTTCCAGGTGTTTTGGACTCCAACTCCCACCATTCCTAGCAGCCTCAGGCTCTCCCCCCCCCCCCAGCCATTTAAGGAGGAAAGGGCCTCAGGCTGTTAGGAATGGTGGGAGTTGAAGTCCAAAGTACCCAGAGGGCCAAATTTTTCCCATGCCTGTTTTAGGGACCTTAAAGTGGTGAGCCTTTTTCCAACATTGTGATTCTGGATAGAAAACAAACAACAACATAACATAACATAACATTGTTTGAGTCCACAGTGCTCTCTGGGTATAGGTGAACTACAACTTCCAAACTCAAGGTCAATTCCCAAGCAAACCCTTTCAGTACTTTCTGTTGGTAATGAGAGTTCAATATGCCAAGTTTGGTTCAATTCCATTGTTGCAAGAGTTCAGGATGCTCTTTGATTGTATGTTAACTATAAATCCCAGAAACTGTAACTCCCAAATGTCAAGGTCTATTTTCCCCAAACTCCATCTGTGTTTACATGTGGGCATATTGAGTATTCATACCAAGTTTGGTCCTGATCCAACATTGTTTGAGTCCACAGTGCTCTCTGGATATAGGTGAACTACAACTCCAAAACCCAAGTTCAATATCCACCAAACTCTTATAGTATTTTCTCTTGGTTATGGGAGTTCTGTGTGGGAAGTTTGTGTCTCCCCTGTGATCAAACCAATACAGGTATCCTGCCATTCCTTCCAGGATATCTATGTTGTGCTCATCAAAACAGGTCCAGGTTTCACACTGAGTGTATAAATACATTTAAAAACATATTAACTATATGTATTACTGTGTTAAGAGTGTCATTTTGGTTGGTGGTGTGCCCCAGGATTTTGTAAATGTAAAAAATGTGCTGCGGCTCAAAAAAGGTTGAAAAACACTGCACTAGAGAATGAATCCACTTTAAATCCGGTTTCTGCCTCTTTCAGAATTCTGGGGTTTGTAGTTTAGGGAGGAGCCTTTAACGGCCTCACTAAACTACAAACCCCAGAATTCCGCAGGAGGCACAAGTCAGATTTAAAGTAGATTCATTCTCTAGTGCAGCCATCCTGAAACTGCGGCCCTCCAACTGTTTGTGCCTCCAACTCCCAGAATTCCTGACCATTGAACAAGTTAGCAAGGGCTTCTGGGAGTCGGAGGCCCCAACAGCTGGAGGGCCGCAGTTTGAAAATGCCCATTTTAGTGCAATGAAGAGGAGTGGACAAACAGGAATGGAAATCAGTCCTACTGCTGCTGCTGTTTCCACTGGGCAATCTGCAATCGTCTTAACAATGTATGTAAGCCTCATCATATCAACAAGAAAGTGAGTTGTAAAACATTTGACTGAGGAAATCTATACAAGATTGTAGTGTTGCAATTAGATCATATACCACTCAGGAGTTTGCTTGGAAACTATAGAACTTCCTTCAACATAAATATAGACATGGTTATAATCTTAGGCAGAATCTCAGCATGTGCACACATACGTTAATATACTGTTTGCCTTTTGGCTACAGATTGACCAAACCTGGCTTTATAGAGATACAAACTGGGCTATATTCTATGTTTTCAAAACATGCAGGGGAATGGCAGGTTTATCCCTGCACTCTTTTTAAAAAAATGAATACAGCACATACAGTACTGTGGACCCAGTTGGTTCCAGTACACTCCCATGCACCTTCCCTGGTTTTTGTTTTTTGTGTGTGTCAGGAGCAACTTGAGAAACTGCAAGTTGCTTTTGGTGAGAGAGAATTGGCCATCTGCAAGGACATTACCCAGGGGACATCCGGATGTTTTGATATTCTCTCATGTCCCTGCATGAGGAGCTGGAGCTGACAGAGGGAGCTCATCTGCGCTCTCTCCCCAAATTCGAACCTCCGACCTGTTGGTCTTCAGTCTTGCCGGCACAAGAGTTTAAGCCATTACAGCACTGGGGGTTCCTACCTTGCCTGGTAAGTAGATCTCTTTTACCTGTCAGTATTACTAAGATAGCTAGATCTCTGCTTGTCTCTGTACCTTGTACTCTCACCAGCATCTCTGTAGCTCCAATTACTTTTCAACTTCCCACCTTCATGACAACGCTGCTCTTTCTATGGGAGGAAAAGAGGTTAAGGTAAAGGTTTTCCCCTGACTAAAGTCCAGTCGTGTCTGACTCTGGGGGTTCTTGTTTTTGTCCATAAGGATGCTATTCCGCTTATTTCACTCTGAGTTTTTAACACTTTATATGTGTGCCTGCGGCCCACCCTGTCTTTGTTATTTTAGATACCTAATTGTATTTTTTCAATTTATATGTATGTATTTCTTATTGGGTTTATTGCTGATGTTTTGATTTTATTTTATTGTAATTGTTGTCTGGGGTTGGCCTCATGTGAGCCGCCCTGAGTCCCCATTGGGGAGATGAGGGCGGGGTACAAATAAAGTTTATTATTTATTATTATTATTGGTGCTCATCTCCAATTCTAAACAGAAGAGCCAGCATTGTCCATAGACACCTCCAAGGTCATGTGGCTGGCATGACTGCATGGAGCGCCGTTATCTTCCTACAGGAGCGGTACCTATTGATCTCCTCACATTTGTATGTGTCTTTGAACTGCTAGGTTGACAGAAGCTGGGGCTAACAGCGGGAGCTCACCCCACTCTGCAGATTCGAACCTGAAACCTTTCAGTCAGCAAGTTCAGCAGCTCAGCAGTTTAACCCACTGCGCCAACGGGACCTCCAGGGAGGAAACAAAGCCCCAATACCACGAGTGAACCATTCCAAAATACCCTTTGACTTGGTATAACAAGTACTGGACCAAGTGCTATAACAAGTGCTGAATTCTAGGTCAATAGCAAGCTGTCAACAAATCTCCATAGAAGGAAATCCCCAGCTTAGTTCCCAAGCTCAGAATCCCAAGCTGCATCCCTCGCACGATTGCCGCTACAAGAAGAGCGAGCAGCCTTTTGATGGCAAAGGAATAGCATTGTATCCCAGGTGGCTTCCAAAGAGCACTGACCAGCCGCGTTCCAGCTCCTCCGCGTGAGCCAATGAGAGTCGAAAGGCTCTTCGAATTAGCCAATCACTTCTCAGCATTGGCTGGCTAGGTGATACCAGCGCTTTCCTCCGCCTGTCAATGCAAAAGGCGCTGCGGCGTGCTCAATAGTGCTTCCGCATTCCCCAGCGTGCTTTCTTATTGGTGCTCGCTTTTGTCGCTATTGTTCGAACTCTTTTGCCTATTGGCTGATGGAAGTTCCGATGCTCTTCCTCAACCAATCCGAACGTACTGTGGGATACAGACAGCAAGAGGAACCCTTTTGTGTTCTTGTAACTTGGCTGAATCAGTCCTGTGGGCAAAGATCTCTCTTCTCTACAAAGGGATTGGTTTCCTGTTTTTTCCCTAAGCGTCCCTACTCCTCACTGTATCCTACAGAACCATTGCTTTCAGCAGCTAGTGCACCAAAAACACAAGTTTTTTTGTTCCTGGCTTATAAATGTCATTTCCTAATTGGTTCTATCATTAAAAACAAGGGTGTTGGGTTGTTTTTTTTTTACTAAACTGCGAAAACATCATGCGGCACATTTTGCTATAGTTTCTCAATGAATTTCTCAGAGTCTCAGCCAATTCAACATAGTTTGTGGCAGCCACAAAACTTTCTGAAGTATAACAACGACTTTCAAAGCAAGTGCTACAAAATTAAACAGGAAATAATACTTTCAAACGTTTTTCTCATGTTGTTACTATAGTGTTATTAGACACAATTTGATTTATAGCTTGTCATGTCAGGAGCGACTTGAGAAACTGCAAGTCGCTTCTGGTGTGAGAGAATTGGGAATTGGCCGTCTGCAAGGACGTTTGCCCAGGGGACGCCTTGATGTTTTGACCATCCTTGTGGGAGGCTTCTCTCATGTCTCCATATGAGGAGCTGGAGCTGATAAAGGGAGCTCATCCGTGCTCTCCCCGGATTCGAACCTACGACCTGTCGGTCTTCAGTCCTACCAGCACAGGGGTTTAACCCACTGCACCACTGGGGGCTCCTAGACACAATGAGGTGGCTCATTCAGGCAACATGAGCTAGAAGACATAAGTGATAGATCAATGCTGGCTCTAAGCCAGGCCTTCGGGTGTGATAGGAGAAAAGAGGAAAAATATGAAGTGGGCTTACAATAACCTGGATGTTTGGCATATGTAGCCCAGCCGTACTGGGTTTCAGGTAAGATTCCTTCTTGGCTCTGCCTGGATATTTTCTAGCGCTCCCTATTGGTCCTTCTCTAGCCGAGTGGGACTGTACATTTCCAGGCTGGCATAGTAAAACTCCTATGGGAAACATTAATGGGTTGTTGCCCCATTGCGTTGTTGTAGGTTTTTTTGGGATATATGACCATGTTCTAGAGGCATTCTCTCCTGACGTTTCGCCTGCATCTATGGCAAGCATCCTCAGAGGTGAGGTCCCATTGCCCCATTGTCTGTCCCAATCGCCTTTTGTAAAGCAGGACTGGGAGCTGGGTATGATTTATTCTTTGCCTCAGGAAGCAAAATATATTGGCCACGACAAGTGCAGTGTGCTGTTTTGTTTTGTTGTTCTTTTTCAACCCACTTCTGCTTACAAATTAATTAC
Organism: Anolis apletophallus; assembly: GCA_030556195.1. NCBI lineage: Eukaryota > Metazoa > Chordata > Lepidosauria > Squamata > Anolidae > Anolis > Anolis apletophallus. The sequence continues at coordinate 134,739,773 of JARBWK010000001.1, read as the reverse complement.
ATGAACTCATTCTTTATGGGGCCGTGGTGGCACAATGGGTTAAACCCTTGTGCTGCTGAACTGCTGACCTGAAAGTTGCCAGTTTGAATCCGTGGGACAAGGTGAGCTCCCGCCAACCTAGCAGTTTGAAAACCTAGGTTAGCTCCTGCCAACCTAGCAGTTCAAAAACAGCCTTGGTGGGAAAAAGCAAAAAGATGCTCCATGCAGTCATGCCAGCTACGCGACCAGGAGGTGTCTATGGACAACACTGGCTCCTTAGCTTGGAAATGGAGATGAACACCTCCCCCAGAGCTGGAGTTGACCACTGCCTTCAGAGCTGAAAATGAAAGGAGAAGTCTTTGCCTTTGTCTGTGTAGTTCTGTTTCATTGTATGTCACTATAACAAGGCATTGAATGTTTGCCTATGTTTGTTTATATGCTATAGTCTGAGTCCCCTCAGGGAGAAGGGCGGAATATAAATAAAATTATTATGAAAGTATATTTCTGGTCTAACTGTTTTATTTTCCTTTTTTATTAATTACAGGAAGATTGGCTTTATGACGTAATAAGAGGCTCTGCGTCCTCGGCTTCATCACCATCACTGCTGTCATCGCCTTCAGCTACTGACTTGCTGTCATATTTCTGCTCTTCACCAACCTCCAAATCTGTATAGTAGATGCCACCCTGTTGGTCTGAAGGTAAATCTAAGTTTATCTTGGGAATGCTGTCCCTGTTGCGTGGAGAGATGTCTGAGCGTCCCTCTTTCAGGATCCAGAGATAACTATAGATGGCTAGAGCCACAATCACAAAGGAACTCACAAACCCACCGATGGCACCTGTGGCCACTGGTCTGACCCATTCAAAGGGACTCCGATCATACGGTGGTAGAGGCATCCTCTTTATGAGAAGCTCCAGCTCGTCCAGGTTCCTCAGTGCACGCCTTGTATTGGAGGCTTTTCTCCCTCGCCGTGCTCGGCCTTGTCCACTACTCTCCTCACCCATCCCCATCTCGTTCTCTTCTAGGAGCAAGGAAGAAGTCAGATGCTTAACAGTCTCATGATATTCTTCCACATTCTTCTTGATCTCCAAGTTCTTGTCCTGGTTGAGGTTCTTCCCCAGTTCCATGGAGACGTCAGGGCGCCCGATGTCCTGGAGAGCGCGTGAGAGACGGTCCCAGTACATGGTGTCTCCTTCCGTCTGCAGCCAGTGGTCCAGTGTTTCCTTGCATTGCTGTGTGCTGATGATGCTTCTACGCCTGCGGGCTCCAATTGGGTTCTTCTCTTCCAAGAGCCGATCTAGCTCTTCTCGCACATTCTCCTCAGGCCCAAGGAGTTTGCTGCTGAATGCTTGACATTCCTCCGGAGACAAGAGCTCCGAGATGCGGCCCATCATATGGCTACCAATGTCGTCGGCTACTGTGTCATCACCCAAAGCAGGGGCCAGCAGTAATAAAAGAGCTACTCGTATGAAAGGTAGCATCAGGAAGATTCCAGAAATCTGAATGGAGAGACAAGGAAGAAATCAAAAAGGAGAAGGGAAGAAGTAGGCAAAATGGTTTGGGGCATTCCCTCTTCTCTAGTTATATGCAAGACAGTAGTTCCCAGGCTAGAACATCCTTTTGCTCCGAAACTCCTCAGGGATTCATCCTCAAACTTGGGAGGTAATAATAAATAAAAAAAGAATCATTTCACCATGTTTTAATGTGTTGTTGATTGATGTAATTCAATATTTTTATATAATTTCTTACTTAATGTGTGTATATATATATATATATATATATATATATATCTTGCAAATTATTTTTCTGTGTTTTGTTTTTAGCTAGATACGACCTGCCTCATAACCCATGCTAAAACACCAGTGAATACACAAGAGACTGTTCAATCCAGAGGGAAGAATAGATGTCAAACAGCAGGTTTTAAGCCCCTTCCACACAGCTGAATAAAATCTCACATTTTCTGCTTTGAACTAGGTTACAGTATATGGCAGTGTGGACTCATATCCCAGTTCAAAGCAGATATTGTGGGGTTTTCTGCCTTGATATATGGCTGTTTCTGAGTTATATGGCTGTGACTGGAAGGGCTTGAAATACTTTAGAACACTTTCTATAGAACTGAGAATCACTTCAACTGTCTGATGTCACAAGAGAGAAAGCAGACAGGGCTGCAGGTATATTCCATGGCATTCAGGGAAGTCCTAGTTTGCATCAAGGTGGGCAGTCTTAGGCCCCTTCCACACAGCTGAATAAAATCCCACATTTTCTGCTTTGAACTGGGATATATGGCAGAATGCACTCATATATACCAATTTGAAGCAGATATTGTGAGTTATTCTGCCTTGATGTTCTGGGTCATCTGGCTGTGTGGAAGGGCCTTTTGCCCTTGGCATTGAGGAGGCAGGGGGATTTGTGGCCAGGGGCTTCCCAAGTCCCTTTTTGATTGAAGGGTAGGAAAGCAAAGCAATCCTCAAAAGAGAATAAACCCAAACTAGTCACATAAGTCTGGCAGCGCATTGCCCCAAGCCCCTTCTACACAGCTATATAAAATCCAGATTATTGGCTTTGAATTGGATTATTTGGCAGTGTAGGCTCAGATAATCCACTTCAAAGCAGAACATGTGGATTATCTGCTTTGATAACCTGGATTATATAGCAGTGTAGAAGGGGACATAATGTAGAACAGTGTATTGTCTTCCTTAACTGGCTGGGACGTGGAGTCCTTATGCCATGCCTTTGACTCAGGGCCTTTCCACACAGCTCTGTATCCCAGGATATTAAGGCAGAAAATCCCACAATATCTGCTTTGAACTGGGTTATCCGAGTCCTCACTCCGATAATGTGGGATATTCTGCCTTGATATTCTGGCATATAGGGCTGTGTGGAAGACTCCTATATTTTTCTAATATCTTCTTCTTCTTGGCTTTTCTTCATGAACAAAGATTCAGGAAGGACTCATCCCACGCTTTCTATAAGCGCGTTGATGATTCGGAGGTTGGATGTGTCCTTTGAGCCTGTACAATGGAATATTTCTGGTGGAGCGCAGTGCGTACAGAACTGACCTCACCCTTTAAACCAAAGGTTCGTCTGCCGGGGCCTAGCAAGCTGGGACAGTGGCAGCGAGGTCCTCAGGTCGTAGGTTTGGTTCGAGTTTCCTTCTCTTAGATGGTTGACCTTAGAGGGTTAAACGAGCACCATCTCGTTTGAAATTAGAGTTTTCCTTCTCTTAGGATGGTTGCCAAAAGGCTAGAGAGCCCTTTCAGTATTATGTCTGTAAAATGTTTCACTATATGTTTCACTATATGCTCACAAAATCAATTAAATTTTTTTTTTAAAAAAAAAGGCTAGAGAGCCCATCCTGCCCGTTGACGCTCTTAGTCAGACCCTTCGGTTGTGATCTGTCTGGCATGGGAGGCCCTACCGGTGGCTATTATGCCACTGCCAGCATAGCTCACAACTTCATTAGGGTATGCAAGCCTCTCCCCCACAACAAGGGGGTGCCAACGGACTAACTAACTAACCAACTAACTGCTTTATAAATGGCAAATAAATATGAATAAGCTATCAATGTAGTCAATATTAATGCCCTACAAATTTGCTGTAGTACAGTCATAGCTCAAGGCATTGCATCACCATCCCATAAATTGTTAGGCAATGTAGCTGGATAAAGTATCAAATATATTTGAATTTAATGTAATGAACATAGACGATAGGGAGCTCTGGCGTGGGCTGGTCCATGAGGTCACAAAGAGTCGGAAGCGACTGAACAAATGAACAACAACAATAATGAACAAAATATTTTCTCTAAATTTTGATGAAAGGAAACATGCAACAACTAAATTTAATATGTGTTTATTTTCAAGTCTGAGTTTGTCAATTTCTTCCAATTCCATCCAAAATGGTTTCTGACTCTGATTCTCCACTCTTCTGTTAAGTGGCCACCCAGAGCTCACAGCACAGAAATAAAGGATAATGGCCTCCTTTTAAAAACATTTTCAGAAGATTTATTTTGATCAGCAGGTGGCAGCACCTTACTATTTTTTTAAACCAAAACAGAATAGCAAGTGACCTCCATTCTAGTTCAGAGATCTCAGGCCCCTTCTACACTGCCTATATCCCAGGATCTGATCCCAGATTATCTGTTTATCCAAGATTATATAGCAGTGGAGATGTAGGGCCCTTCCAGACAGGTCCTGTATCCCAGGATCTGATCCCAGGTTTTCTGTTTATCCCAGATTATCTGGCAGTGAGGACTCATATACCGTAATCCAGTTTAAAGCAGAAAATCTGGGATCGGATCCTGAGATATAGGGCCTATCTGGAAGGGCCCTCATATACAGTAGAGTCTCGCTTATCCAATCTTCACTCATCCAACATTGTGTATTATCCAGTGCAGTCTGCCTCCTGCCTGGATTCACAGCTATTTCAATACATTGCAATGTTTTGGTGCTCAATTCGTAAATACAGTAATTACTACATAACGTTACTTTGTATTGAACTGCTTTTTTGTTGTAAAACAGGATGTTTTGGGGCTTAATTTGTAAAATCATAATGTAATTTGACGTTTAATGAGCTTGTCCTTAATCCCTCCTTATTATCCAACATTTTTGCTTATCCAACATTCTTCTGGCCCGTTTATGTTGGGTAAGTGAGACTCTACTGTAATTTAGTTCTAAACAGATAACTTGGGATCAGATCCTGGGATATAAGGACAGTGTAGAAGGGCCTTCAGAGGGCTTTATTAAACCCAGATGATAATGGCACCAAGCTGCCAATTTATTTTTTAACAGACCTGAAAAGAACGAGTTAATGGTCAGGATGGCTAATTCTAACCTCTACTCCAACCCCAATGGAGACTTCAAGTCGCATGATAATTTAAGAGTAATATTGCCCGATTTTGGGAATCCTGTTTGGTTTCAGTGGATAGAGGTTGGACTGGAATTTGGATAAAGTTTAGATTCAAGATCCCACATAGCCATGAAGTTTTGGGTGATCTTCGACCCTGTCACACACAGCACCAGAATCGGCCAGTCTCGCCACAGAGCTAGGTAATTCTGACGTGGCTGCACAGGGTCTTGGGGATCTGTCACTCTGCACCCCTCACCTTTGCAGTTTCCTCCCTGCCTCATCACACAGGGGGAAGCCTCCTAAATCCACACAACCTGTCTTTCCTAACGGAAATATGGGGAGCCTCTTGTCCGCTGACAGCTTCTTTTTGGCAGCAGCAACAGGGTTTCCCCCCCCCCCCTCAATTCAACCACAGAGCCACCTCAGAATTAGCTTTACTGGGTGTGATGGGAGTCGTCCGGCTCCGTAGAACCCCAACTGCTGCTGCCAAAAAAAGCCTGTGTGAAGAGGTCCTTTGAGAATGTCCCTACTTTGCCTGAATCACCACATAGGATTGCTCTGAGGATAAAGTTAGCAAGGGTCATATAACCCTGAATATCAAGGCAGAAAATCCCACAATATCTGCTTTGAACTGCGTTATCTTAGTCCACAGGCGTTTGCACACTAGCACAAGGCAGCATTTTAGACTGGGTTTTAATGGAAAGTTGATGAATAGGGCTCAATGCTTTTTATGGACAGAACACTGTGGGGGGGGGGGTTTGGGGTTTTTTTTGTTTGTTTGTTTTGGTTTTTTAAAACTTAAATGAATGTGTATGATATGTTGATGTAATTGTATTTTAATGTATTTTAATGTGTGATGTTTTGGGGGGTTTTATACTGTGTTTTACTGTGTTGGCATCGAATTGTGCCTTTTCGGAAGCTGCTCTGAGTCCCCCCTCAGGGGTTGAAAAGAGCGGGGTAAAATGCCAGAAATAAATAAATAAATAAATATATTCCAGTTCAAAGCAGAAAATGGGGGGTTTTATTCAGCTGTGTGGAAGGGGCCTGAGAGCCAGCACAATGGACTGGTTTGACTGTTCAAGGTGGGGTGCAAACTAACTCTGAGGCAGCTGCGTCATGCACAGAGCTAATGAGGGTTAATACAGACCAAGGCTGTTTCATGCGGCCTTGACAGCATTAACAAAAGCTGTGGACTGCCCCAAATTTTATCCAAGATTCCAGAGTACACCACAACTTTGTGCCTGTGCAAGCAGGTGGGCTGTCTGTGCAACTGTTTACAAAGCCATCCTGTGTTCCTTGGGCTCAGGTGAGTCAGGGACTTCAGATAGCACCCATAGACTCATCCGTCCTCAACATATTGTTGGCCACCAGGTGTGATATGGCTAGTGTCCATCAGTAATTGCAAGGAGTTACATCATCTGGGGCCCAAGGGTGATTGGAGAAGGTAGAAGGGAAAGGAGGAGAGCTTCTCCCCCCACTCCCATATCGTTCTAATGTTCTGGCCATAGTCACTCCAGCTGCCCTGGAGACTTGGACTTGGAGCAATGGGTTCAAATGACAGGAAAGGAGATTCCACGTAAACATTAGGAAGAACTTTCTGACTGTAAGAGCAGTTTGTTCAGCAGTGGAACTCTCTGCCTTGGAGTGTGGTGAAGACTCCTTCCTTGGAGGCTTTTAAACAGAAGCTGGATGGCCCTCTCTTGGGGTACTTTGTGCTTTTCCTGCATGGCAGGGGGTTGAACTGGATGACCCATGTGATCGCTTCCAACTCTGTTGAATATGGGCCCTCTGTTGAATATAGTCAACTGCTCCCTTGAACAAGGAGCTTTTCCAGAGGAGTTAAAAGAGGTGGTGGTTAGTCCATTGCTGAAGAAGCCCGGGTTAGACCCCGCGGCTCTCCATTACCGCCCGGTGTCCAATTTGTCATACCTGGGCAAGGTAATTGAGAGGGCAGCAATGGACCAGCTGCAGACTTTCTTGGATGATGCAACCTGACTAGACCCCTTCCAGTCCCCTTCCATTGACCATGGGACAGAGACTGTCCTAGTCTCCATCACTACTCCGTTGCCATTTGGCCATCGGCGCTGCTTGTGTTATTGGACCTCACGGCAGCGTTTGATACTTAACACACACCGCCTGGCGGTGGAGGGGGTGAGGGGGACAGCCCTCAACTGGCTGTCCTCCTTCCTCCAAAACCGCCTGCAGCGAGTGAAGTGGGGAGGGGTTTCCGAGGGCTGCCTTACAATGGAGTCCTCAGGGGGCCATCCTCTCCCCGCTGTTATTTAACATCTACATGTGACCAGCCCAATTGGTGCGGAGTTTTTGGCTGAAATGTCATCAGTACGCTGATGACACCCAACTCATTCTAAGGATGGACGCCGGGGTGGAATCTGTACCTGATAATTTCCATCTTTGCCTAGAAGCCGTAACTGGATGGCTGCGCGCCAGTAAGTTGAAGGTGAACCCGGCGAAGACGGAGATCTTGTGGCTGGGCCGCCCGGGGGGGGGGGGGGAGATCCAGCTGCCGACGTTTGACGGCGTGGCACTCCACCCGCAACCATCAGTAAAGAGCCTAGGGGTCCGGCTGGACTCCCAGCTGTCTATGGAGGCGCAGATTGCCTGCGCCTGCAAGACAGCGTTTTACCATCTGCGACAGGCAAAACGTCTGGCTCCTTACCTCTCCCGCTGCGACCTGGCCACGGTGATCCAAGCCACGGTCATCTCGAGGCTCTACTACTTTAATGCGCTGTACATTGGCCTACCCTTGTCGGCGATCCGAAAACTCAAGCTGGTGCAGAACGCAGCAGCACACTTGCTCTCAGGAGCCTCAAGATCTACTCACGTGACTCCACTCTTGCACAAGCTGCACTGGCTCCCAATTGAATTCCGGGTCACCTTCAAGGTGCTAGTTCTAACTTTTAAGGCCTTATATGGTTTGGGGCCAGTGTACCTGAGGGAGCAGCTTACCCCTTATGTGCCCAGGAGATCGCTGCGCTCAGAGGGGCTCAACTTACTGGAGGTGCCTGGCATTAAGGTCTACAGGCTCTCTAGTACGCGGCAGAGGGCATTTGCTGTGGCCGCGCCAACCTTGTGGAACACCCTCCCTGAGGAGATACGAGTCATCCGGGACTTGATGCCATTCCGCAGAGCCGTTAAGACCTGGCTATTTAGACAGGCATTTGGCCCATAACCAGTGCCCGTTATCACCAGCGCTCTGTTACGTCGCCACCATCGCATTTCTGCTGTCTTATTGCAGTTTATTGTTGGGAATGGGATTTTAACTGGGGGTTTTAAATTGGTTTTATTGTGTTTTGTGTGTTTTATTTGCTATTTTAATTCTGTAAACCGCTCTGAGCTCCAGAGAGAGCGGTATATTAAGGTGAACAAATAAATAAATAAATAAATAAATACTCTATGATTCTATTATTCTAGGTGATCAGTGATGGACACTACCCATGTTGCAGCCAGTGCCTGTCACTATGATGACAACAGGAGGGGGGCAGTATGGGTGGCCATCCACCAAGTCTGCTACATGGAGAACCTGAATAATACTCCCTATAGGAGAAAAGGCTTCCACAACAACCCTAAATTTAGAATGAAAGTGATTGTGCCAAAAGACATGGAGCCAGGTACAAAATAAATGATGGGGCCATTAGAGATGGCACAGTCCTCTGACTCATTGTTCCCTAGTAATGTGAGAGTTGTTGGGTTTGGAAGAACACCCAGCTGAATAAACCTATAGGAGAAAAGGTTCCTGAAGAAGCAGAAGTAGAAGATGAAGAAGTGACGGCTGTGGAATGAAAACAAACAATCCACAGTTTGTGACTGAGCAGAGGGGCCCCACAGAGGGTCCCGTTCACGCCTTCCCATTTCATTCAGATTCCAAAGGGCAGAAAAGAACATTTCAAGCAACTTACGCTTCAAGTTGTGCTGTGGGTTTTTAAATATTGCCAGTCCTTTCTCCCTCCCTTGATGTTGAGTATTTTCTACATAAAATGTGCAGCCTAGCAATGCTCACACAACTCTGCGCCGTTGCCTGGTTTGCAGTTTCCACAATGTGGGGGAATAGACAACAGGCCTCTCTTTCAAGAAGAACGGCAACTTTTCCACATCTGGCTTTCATTGAATGCTGCATCAGGCCATAAATGGATCTCCTCAAGCTGGCGAATGGCATTTTAATTATCACAAGCCCACAATCAGACCATTCTCCCAGGCGCCCCCAATTCAGTGGCATGGATTTATTGCATCATTCAGAAATGTGTCTCCTGGATGGCCTGAAAGCAGCACTCCCCATCCTTGTGCTCCTCTGCTGCCTTGGGACTACAACTATCCTCATCCTCAGCAAGTGGAGCCATTGTTTGTGCTGATGGGCAATGGGAGCTGCACTCCACACTGATCCCTTGAGGCCCTTCCACGCAGCCCTATATTCCAGAATATCAAGGCAGAAAATCCCACAATATCTGCTTTAAATTGGGTTATCTGAGTCCACACTCAGATAATGTGGGATTTTCTGCCATAATATTCTGGAATAGAGGTCTGTGTGGAAGAGCCTCAAGGAATCAGTGTGGCACCAGGTTGGGGGAAGCTGCTTACATAAGCAATAAGAGCAAAATAATGGAAATATATTTTACCAGATTCTAGAGGAGATAGCAGCATGTTCGACCACACGTTTTATGGTTGCTAGTGAGGGTGTTGTGCCCTTGAAGTCTTCTTTCCCCTTCTCAAAATCATGTACAGGTAATAAACTAGCAGAGCAGGCTTAGAGTAGCCCTTTTTCTTTCCCCGTATCAGCCTAATACATGTACAGGCTCGAGTGGGAGCGCAAACTCTAAAAGTACCCTCTTTCCTCTGACATACGAAGTGGTTCAGCTCAGAAGTCTCCAGCTTCTTTCATGTAATATGACAAGGGCCTTTTAAATTGTGCAATTGAATTTGGGAGTGGGGAGGGAGGAATACCTGGGGCCAAGGCTCCCTTTGGTTGATGACCAAGATATGTTGGACCTCAACTCCTATAATCCCTTGGGAATTGTAATCCAATACTTATGGAGGAAGCCACATTGGGTAAAACTGGTTCTAGGGAAAGAAATGCATGATGCGATGTGTGTTTGATTTCCCTATGCCTTGTCTCTTTTCAGGGGGACAAGGAAAAGAGGGAAATGCCTGATGCCACAATACACATTGGTCATTCATTTCAGCACAGTTCGCTAATACCCATGGTTTCCTGTTTCATGATTATGGAGGTTCATAAAGACAATGCCTATAAGGATGAATAAAAAAAAAGTCTGTGTGCTGGTTATATTAAAATTGTTGGCCACACTGACTTATCAGCACTTTCTGTACATGGCCACTATCTTCCCCGCTCACTGCTGTGCAGTTTTGAAAGTGTTACGTCAGTTGAGACTGCGATAAAAGAAAACTTGTCTGCCCACCTTGTGATTTGCACAAAAGAAGAGCAGTGTGCAGTGAAATGGGTTCAATCAACAGTGAGTGATCATTACAGTGAGATGCTCACTGAAGAGCTGGAGCCTAACATTTGGACAAAACACACAGGAATGCTATCCAAAGGTGTTGTGTTGTTGCATGACAATGCATGTCTGCACACCGCCGCCATACTGTTGAAACTCGCTAAAAACTTGCTCTTGGCCCACCAGACGATCACCTGTTTGGTCACTGAAAGAAGCCCATGTCTGATGAAGAGGTGAAGATAGCGGTGTGCTTGTGACTTGCAGCACAACCTTAAACATTTTAAATAAGGGAAGACAAAAACTTGTTGAGAGATAGACAAATTATATTGAAAAGCAGGGAAATTATGTAAAAAAAAGTATGTGTTTGTATTTTCTGAAAGTTGAGTAAAATAAATTCTAGTCAGAATGCGGATAATTTTTGACTCATCTGCATATATTTATCATCTATCTATCTATCATCTATCATTTTTATTAACTTCCTGGAGCCCCTGGTGGTGCAATGGGTTAAGCCCTTTTGCTGGCAGGACTAAAGACCGACAGGTTACAGGTTTGAATCCAGGGAGAGTGCGGATGAGCTCCCTCTGTCAGCTCCAGCTCCCCATGCAGGGACATGAGAGAAGCCTCTAACATGGATGGTAAAAACATCAAAACATCCCAGCGTCCCCTGGGCAACATCCTTGCAGACGGCCAATTCTCTAACACCAGAAGCAACTTGCAGTTTCTCAATTTGCTCCTGACACGGAAAAAAAATTAACTTATTCTTAAGATTCCACACTTACGTTGTGAGTCTAAGAGCAAGGCAATTGTTTGTTGTCCAGAAGAACAAACAACTCAAGTAAGCTATCACAATAGCATCATTGGACCCCAGAGCTGAGAAATCAACACAGAAGGGAATTGAAGGAAGCAAGATTTGTTGTGGGCAAAGCACACTGCTTGAAACCATCTGTGAAAACGTGCAGCCAGGGGGCAGCAGGAGCCCACCACGCATCTTCCTGTTGAGATGGAGCTGAAGGATTTCATGCATGAAACTTTCCAGGTTCTTTTCAAGCTTGGTGGCCTTTTGTTAATGAAACCAGGGTTCTTTGCTTGGTTTGGGCATTTTATTTTACCTTGTGATGTTCAAATGTTCAGAAAAAAAGGAATATGGGCACTGGTCCATCTGTCACTAAGTTAAGGTATATGGGAACAGATCATAAAAACAGAAGTTGGGATCCACCTACACTGACTGTTAAATGCAGTTTGGAGCTAGCTTCAAATGGTTAGACAGCAAACTCCCACAAAAGCATGAAAGAAGGCCCTTAATGAGTGTTGGTACTCTGTAGTTTGTGTAATCACCATCTAGGCTTCACACTGAGTCTAGGATTTACTATGTAAATCATCTGCACTAGGAGCCGCGGTAGCATAATGGGTTAAACCCTTGGGCCGGCTGAACTGCGAACACAGAACAGCTTAAACGATGTAAATGGATAAGGAGTTGAATTGGAGGACATTGCTAGTTTATAGTTTTAATTTTTTTATATGGATTTTATTATGTGATTTAAATGTTTTAACTGATGTATGTATGTATTTTGTGGCATCTAATTGTTACCAATTTGTACGCTGCCCTGTGTCGCCTTCAGGCTGAAACGAGCAGGATAAAAATGCTGTAAATAAATAAATAAACTGCTGACCTGAAGGCAGGCGGTTTGAATCCGCAAGATGGGGTGAGCTCCCATCTGTCAGCTCCAGCTTCCCATGCGGGCACATGAGAGAAGCCTACCACATAATGGTAAAACATCTGGGTGTACCGTGGGCAACATCCCTGCAGATGGGCAATTTTCTCACACCAGAAGGGACTTGCAGTTTCTCAAGTTGCTTCTGACACGATTAAAAAAAAATCTGCAGTGAAATTACTTTCTTCAGTACCAGTTTTATTCATTTTGTTCTTTTAAGAAAAAGCATAGATTTTAATAATCGCAAGATTGCTCTAGGGATGCAGAAGGAGGGAGTTTTGCAACAACAGAGACAGGTAACTGCCACATCTGTATCTTTCACATTCCATCTATTTCCACATTAAAAACATACACAATTGGTTGCTGTTGATTTTTAAGAACTCCGTGTGGGAACAAAGTACTCACAGATGAACAGAATTCCGTTGTCCCTTCCACATGGGAGTGCTGATAAGAGCTATACATAGACCCACAATGAATAAAAACAATTCCTCTTGAAATAACAATTGACATGAACTTTACTGTTCAGTATCCAATTTTGAAACTTATTCTTCAGTATCTAATTGTTCAGTATCTAATTTTGAAATTCTGACTAAAACCCAGAACAAATTCATCATGCTGTCAACATTCAACCTTGTAATTACCCCTACTTTTAAACAGGTAATGTACTGGCAAAATCGTGACCGCATTGATATTTGTAATCCCCGGAATATTTTTTTTATTGATGTGTAGAATAAAAAGTACTGGATTGACAGATATTTTTAATCAAGAAATTATGAACCGAGAACAGAGAAAAGGCTCAATTGTGGGGGGTTTTTAAATAAAAAAGACTCTTTTCCCATGGCTGTTGCGATATCAAATAACTTCCTGAATATGTTTTTGATGTGCTTTCATTTGCTTATACAATTAAAAAATTAAAGATTTAAAAATTCCCCAAAAAGACTTCTTACCACCATTACTGTGATCACAAACCTTCCGGATTGAGTGACAGCGAAGACAAAAAACAAAAATAAGCCAACACTTTTCAATTCCTTGCAATCTCTTTAATACTGTGAAATACTTTTTCTTTTTTAAAATACAGTATTTTCTGAGGTAGACCATTACAGTTTAAACGCATTTTTTTCAGACATTAATAAGACATGAATTAAATACTTTCATGTACAATATGTTGCAAAATGAGGTAGAAATGGTTACAGAGGATGTACAAAGTCAAACATGATTTTTAAAAAACAAAAACATCGAAGTCTTCAAAATTCCAGTACCACTTTTTGGAGGAAAGCAAACATAAAAGAGAAGATAATTTTCCTGAGGTGAACTATATATACCTTTGATATCTATGAGAGAAATGTGCACTGAATGCACCAGAGTTAAGCCAGAGCTTGGAAAAGTAATGTTTTGGGTATGCAACTCTCAATAATCTCCCAGATACCAGTGGCTACGCTTGCTGGGATAAATTGCAGCCTTCAAAAGAGCAACTTCCCCCAAGCACTGGAAAAAAGCTCTGCTCACTGACAAAAGTTTATTTTATCAAAATTTTACCAGCATTTTAGGATATTCCTGGGTATCTTATGCGTGCTGTCGACTTACAGTGACTATATGAATTTCATAGGATTTTCTTAGGCAAGGAACACTCAGATATTATTTCGCCAGTTTCTTCTTCTGAAATATAGCCTACAGCATTTGTTAGTGATCTCCTATCTAAGTACTAACTAGGGCAGGTCCTGCTTAGCTTCCAAGATCATACAGGACCAGGATATCTTAATGCTCACAGGTCTGATGACAAGAGTTGTGTGTAATGACCACAGGCAAACACCTTATTTCTGAGTGATTAGCATCAGATTTGCTTGGTGTGGTTGTTTTCACTTCTTACTTTTCTCATTGATGGTCTCTTGCGGAAGCTTTATTTGTTGTAAAGTATTCTGGAGCCATGTTTCATAATGTAAGATCACAAAAGTCTGCCTTGCGCTGCAAATAATATGCTTTTGCAGCTGCCCATGGCCAGGAAGATTTGTAAAGGTGAAAGAACCTCAGAGTTCCTCTAGTACAGTGGTTCTCAACCTGAGGGTCCCCAGATGTTTTGGCCTTCGACTCCCAAAAGTCCTAACAGCTGGTAAACTAGCAGGGGTTTTTGGGAGTTGTAGGCCAAAACATCTGGGGACCCACAGGTTGAGAACCACTGTTCTAGTAGTTCTTAAGACTTGGTTTCCCACATATTTTGAACTGCACCTCGTAAAGCCATAGCCAAGTCAGCCAATGGTAAAGTCCTCTGGAGACAGAAATCCAAGACATCTAGAGCAATTTGACAAGCTTTAACTTTCAGCAAGAAAACAAGACTAAAATTGTTGAAATATTTGATCACTATGAGCTAAATGTACCTCCTCCTCTTGATTTATATTTCTCCTTTTCCCTAAAACTGGGACTCAAGTCAGCCTTCAGAATTGAAGTTACAGTAATTGTGCCACAAATCTCTGGAGTGAATTCAATCTTTGGTTGCCTTGGGTTGTTGTAGGTTTTTCGGGTTGTATGGCCATGTTCTAGAAACATTGTCTCCTGACGTTTTGCCTGTATCTATGGCAGGCATCCTCAGAGGTTGTGAGGTCTGAGAGAATGCTTCTAGAACATGGCCATACAGCCCGAAAAAACCTACAACAACCCAGTGATTCTGGCCATGAAAGCCTTTGACAATACTTTGGTTGCCCTCTTTTTTGCTCCTGCAGAGTTCCATGCCAAAAGTGGGTCTTGTTGAGTGTCTAATCTTGCATTATCCCCTCCCTTACAATTCCACAAAAGCTCCCAAATCAATACAGCAAATTTTCATTGGGCACAACAGACTGCAGGGAGAGAGAAAACAAGCAAGGACGTCCCTCTGTCCTACCAGGAAATGCTCCTCTGGGTCAGAAGCCTCCTGCAGAGAGCTCACAGAGAATGGCATTTGGGATGTGTTTTGAGCTCTCCATCACTTATGGGTGTGCATGTTTGGAAGGGCTATTTCTGTAACATGGGAAGGTATGGAAGAGAAGAAAGAGACAAGCAAACTAATAGGAACCAGTGAAAACCTTATTTTGGAAAGCTAACTTTCAGTAAATTAAGTGTACAGAACAAATAAATGCAAGACATGCATTTAAATCCAAACATAAATCAGAAGCACAAAACATATACATAAAATGCTATGGAAATCACACACACCTTTCCCCCTTAGTAGAAGTCTTCCACACTTTTTCAAAGACAATGGGACTTGTGAATCATTTCACAGTTCTGGGAGCAACAGTCCAAAAATGTATTTTTTTTAATCTCTAAGCTTGTTAATGGCAAACCCTCTCCTGCTAAGTAACCAGTGCATTTATGTTTGGAGACAGTTTATCTCTGAATGTTAGTTTGTTGAGGACAAGCAATCAAGGATGTTTTGTTGCCATCATGCTTTGCTTGCAAACTACTTATGGGGGATTTAGCTGGCCACTACCATAAAGAAGAGGACTAGACTAGTGGTTCCCAAACTGTGTTCCACGGAACCCTAGGATTCCACAAAAGCATCACAGGGGGTCCGTGGAAATAAAATCCATGCCAGAGTTTGAAGATCTTATTAAAATTCAGTGTACCTCTGCTTTAAAAACAAAATCTGAGTCTCTTCATTTCCAAACCTACATTATACAAAATACCCAAGCAATAGAAGTAGATGAAGGAAAGAAGAACTCTGTAGGTTCATAGTGCACAAGGACACTGATAGGATTAGGAGAGCTAGGGTTCCACAGAGGGAATAAGTCTTCTGAAACGGTTTGGGAACTGCTAAACCAGACTACACAGAAATGAGCTGCCACAAAACACTTATTCTTGAGTACAATGCAAAACATGTTTGACATAAGTGCCAGATGGCCAAGATCAGATGCTTGAAATCTACTTTTGGTTACCAAGCTCATCCTAAAAAATTTCCTTCAAGTACATTGTCACCACAATAAATTCTGTGTTTCACACCACATCTCAAATTCCTTCCAAAAACCAAACTTACCCCTCTCTGCTCAATAGTCCCTAAAAAAGAATTAACAAGAACCTCATATTCTTTGGGATGTCAGTGGTAAAGCCCGGGCCAACTGTGTCTCCCCTTCACACTCCTGTACAACCTGACCCTGAACCCCACTTCTTTTCCCAGGCTTTTTAAGAGGCAGGAGAACAAAATAGCTGTGATTTGTTTAATAGGGGGAGCAGAGAGCCAATCTGCAACCACCAAATATGAGTCAGCTTCCTCCACTGATCTCGCTTTTCAAATGCTGTGAGCCACATTAACTCTCCTACAACGGACCTCCTGGTACTTTGGAGCCATCATTTGAACGCACAAACCAGCACAATACCCTTTGGTGGCACCATCAGTTATGTGTAGTATCAAAAACACCATCACTGCATCTTTCTCACAGAATTGCCATCCTACAATTTATCTAAAGGGAAGGAACAATACAAAGAAAAAAGCTTCACATGGTATGATCAGCAAACCAGAAAGTCAAAGAATCTTTGGTCTTAATCTAAAGCCAAGCTTGTTGGGCAGGAGATCCACTCACTGGTATTTCAAAGTTAAATTCAGTGCTCAATACCAATTTTTCTACACTATTTCTAACTTCAACATCCATGTGTAATTTTTGTTTTAAAATAGGCATGTTACAATTTGTGGGGAGATAATGTATCTATTTGTGATAGGTGAGGAATGTTTTATTGTTACCAGAATTATTGCTCAGAAATTATTTGCTGGCTAAGCACTGCTAGACATAATCACGAGGACCAGAAATTTGCTTTTGTATCAAACACTGTTGTTTTTGGGAAGCTGTACCACAAATTGGTGGTGACCAGACAATAAAGAGAAATGGCTGAATTTCATATTAGGGACTGAAAAGTGATCACTCCTACCATAAGAAGTTAGCATTCTGCTCCTACAGTGACACTTTGGAGCATAGTGTATGGATCAACTATTCTATTTTCTGACTTTTGTGTGTAATTCCTGTTGTTATTTTGGCTACATCACCTGTGCTTCAGAGTGAAGAAATGGTTGCATATGGAATGAAAATTGTTTTATTTGTGGCTGTCAGTCAAGCCTCAACCAAGTGCTTGTTTAATTTCAGTCCAAAGAATGATATTTTTTACTGCAATCAGATGGCATATTGGAAAAGGGAAGAAAGAAATTAGAGAGACTCTTGTACCTTTTAACATGGGGAAAAGGAAAAGCTTAAATCATTTGGATCTCAAGCATCTTCCCAGGTTTCCCCCAACACAAAGCCTTTAAAACATACATGCACAGAATGAGGCTATGGGAGATGCAGCCATGGATCTCCTTACACTATATCTAGATGTGTCCCCTGCAGTGGGAGGGGAAAAAGGAATAGTGGGTAAGTGGGTTACCAGGCTTGATTAGTGTATTGAAGAAAGACAGAGGAAATAGCTGGAAAAGAGAAAACGGAAAGCTTCTTGATGTGTGAGGGCTAATTTGGTCACTGAGACGAAACACACTTCCACTTTCTCTCCAATGGGAAGGCAAGGGACAGTCCTTAGGTCTTAGTTTGGGATGTAGGAAAACAGTCTGGAAAAGTCATCAGTGGTGGTAGGGGAGAGAATATGTGTACAAATGGAAGGAAGCACTTCTGTCCAACCCTGAGGTTCTGCACCGCGGTCACTAGCAAAGTCCTGCTCAAGATGAAAAAGTAAAAACACACACCTGTGTTCAATGCATTGTCAAAGGCTTTCACGCCAATGTTCTACATCAGGTACTGTACTTAGTTATGTATATGTGACTAAGTATCATCTTTGGTCTTAATCCCTATTCCCGCCATAATAGCCAGCAGGCAGGCTGGGTGAAAGAGGTTTGCTCAGCTGCCAATCAGGATGCAAGGATAGCATTTCCACTCCCTTCTGCCAATAAGCAAGCCTGAAACAAGTATCAGAGACTGGCATCCTGCTTCCGATTGTCATAGTCTCCCTCAATGGGCAGAGACTTCTTGTCCCCCAGTTTCCAAGTGAACATACTTCCTTCATCTGATCTGGCTGTTAATGTGGACAAAGAGGACAGCACAACTATGTCTGAAAACGAAACCCTTACAGATATGTGAATGGAGTTTACAAGTGTGTAATTCCAAGATGTAATTCCAATATCAGACTGTATTCATAAATCACCAGCATATAAGAAAGTAGGGATGAAATGACTTAAGACAACAACCACAAATAAGAAAAAAGAAAGAAATGGTCAATGGATTGAAATGAATGAACGAATAGAACAGAGTTTCTCAAACTCTGCCCCCCTCCCCCAGATGTTTTGGTCTTCAGCCCTCACAATTCCTAAAAGCTGGTAAAAATAGCTGGGATTTCTGGGAGCTGAAATCCAAAACATCTGGATGAATAGAGTTTAAGAAACACTGGAATAAAAGATAACTGCAAGTATGCATGTAACAGAGACCATACTTTCCCACCGATTCAAAAGAAGCTATACATGGATGCCAAGAAGAAAACTGCAACAGTGCTATTATAGGTAGATGACGGTAAGGTTTCATTAATCTCTAAATTAAAGTGCTACCAGATGAAACTGAATTGCCTTAGTGAAAAATCCAAACATTTACCATATACACTTAACCTGTGGGTGATTTTAAAGTTGAAGATAGTGTGTGTTCACTTATGGGGAGGACAGTCAAAGATGGCAATGAACTGCCAATACTGACAGCTACCAACTCTAGCCAGACAGAATGCCATTGTTTTAACTGTCCTAAATCCACAATGCCAAACGAGTCACAACAGCAGTCTTCATAGCTATTATGAAAACATGGGGAGAGTTCACAGATGTAAGCTTGTTCCATACGAATTACTGTGGGGCAGTTCATACATCGCCTTTTAAGGCCTATACCTAAAGAGCCAAGCAGTTTTGTGGGTCTTTCCGTTCACCTTATGGAAAGCAGGCTAGAGAAAGTGGCAAAATAAAACAGATAGTATCAAAGGATGTCTAATCCTTTCTCTTCCTGCTGGTTGTCTCCTCCAAATCAACCCCCTTCCCAACTGATATGGGCAAAAGGGTCAGCTTGGTATTTCTTCCTCACATAAGGTGCTTGATACTAAACTGTGCACAATTTATGAACTAGCCAAGCAAACATTACATACACATCCTGCAATATATCAAATTGCCACAAAAAAGAATGCTTGTTCACGCTATTTGGCTATGGGCTACAAGGGATGACACACAAAGAGAGAACGCCACATTTGTGAATTGACAATCGACACCTTTTTAACAACTAAAATGATTTCATTATTGATTAGTTCCAATCTGTGAAGAGGAATTATTGCATTAATAAATGCAAAGTATTTCAATATAAAAGTCCCTGATCTTATTAGAGCTCCATGGCACCTGAGAGAGGCAAGTCATTCCCACATCTTAAGCGAAGCTGAGGGAATATCACTCGCACAGAAACCATCTATTCAACCCATGGCTTAGCTAGGACATGCCTCCTACCTCAGCCTCTCAGGAACACCCCCTCTCTTTTTGGTATTAAGTGCTTTGGTTTATTGAAGACTTATATGAGAATTTACTAAACAATGTCAAATTCAAAAGCAATTGTTAGCCTGTTGCTTTTCAGCCAGTAGCTGAGATAGGCTACCCCTATAGTACTGCAATGCCATCTCATCAGGTCCTGTGTCCAGCTGATCCAAGATATTACCTTTAGCTATGGTCCAGCACTTATCTTTTGTATAGCAGCATAGGCATATTACAATTTCAGGAAGACATGAGAGAGGTGGACATCTATCACTACGGAAGGAAAGTATATCAGCTCAGGGATTTATATGCACCTCTCTCTCTCTCATACATACACATGTGCTCACTCTCCCAGAGACAGAAATTATTGGTTTCAAAAACGCAAGAATCAAAGAAGAAGGACCTGTAGAGCAGAATCTTTTCGCAGGTTCCAGAAAACAAGACATACAGGTTCATAAGTCAACAACTTCAAAATATTTTCCAAGTATTTGGGACAACTGAACTTTTGTTACCTGATAGTTTTGGGATAATCTTTGCCAGACAATGATTCACCGGTACAAAATGCTAATGAAGAACTGCTTAGGAAGCAAAACATCCTGGCAAACTAGTTCTAATAAGCCAGTCTTTGGATTCGCAAGAGAAATCAGACTAAATTAATCACAAAACAAAAGTGCACAATTGTTCTCAGGTGATTTTCAAGGGCCTTTCACTGCCTTTGAGGCCACTGAAGACACAGTCATTCTTAAGGTTTCCTAGCCACAGTTATAGTGTGATAACATGCACCTCCACAATGTGTCTCTATGCAATCTCACTGTGGCAGATGCTGATGTTCAAGTGCCAGTCTTATTCAGCATGAGCTCCCAAGAAGTAATTTTTTATGGGGGACAGAATTAGAGTTGGTAGGAGAGACGTGTCATAACAAAGACACTTTGGGAGAGTGCTGCATTCAAATCATGATTTTGTGGACAAAATCTCAAGTTCACAAAATGGGCCAAGCGTTGGCAAGCAAGCCTTGGATTGTGGCGAGCAAAGGCATTTGAAATAATATGAAGGTAGACCTCAAACAGGCATTCAATATTAGTTTGTTTCCCAGCTAAGAAGAATGGCTTTACTGTGAGATTCTATGTACTCCAAGAAGTAATATTTATGGATAAATACATCTGGGGAGGGGGAGGTTCTGCACAGAAACGTGTTTACTGCACAAAAAGTTTCTATTTCTGCCCAGAAGGTACATTTTTCTACACAGTATATCTGGACAAAAGTGTGTTTTCTAGACAGGAAAACCACTGCTACTTCTGCACACAAAGCAGGGTTTTTTTTGGTACAACATAACAATCTCTTTTTGTAACATCTTAACTGGTGTCAAGAGACCTGGAGATCTTTAAAAATTATACGTTATTTGTGATCTTTGAGTTAGTCCAATAAGTATAGACACTAACATTGATTTCAAAGTTTTACCATTCATAATCAGTTGTTAGTCCTCTAATCTACCAAAAGCCATATCATTATCAATATAAAGTATAGATAGACCTCATTTAATGAAGTGGATCGGTTCCTCTGCATTGCATAAAATTTACTGTCACAGATAGAAATGTCATGGAAAGATTAGGGACAGGTTTCTCCACCACAAAAAAGAACAGGTCAATAGGCTTCAGCATGCTTTATATCTAAAACTAACAATATACACATATGAAATGAAACAACCACAAGGAAAAAGCCCTAGGTTGAAAGTACTAGAGACAACTTGGATGTTTCTTCCAAAATGCACCCAGGGCTCAGTATGACGTTCTGGAGCCAGATGCAGTTTACTTTGCCTGTTGCAAGCCAGCTACACACAACCTACAGGCTGGAGTAGAATATCATTCTTTCCCAGCTCAAGTCTTTCCTCAGCCTCATATATCTCATAGACAAGTATGAGGTGCAAAACATGTGAGAATCTGTGGAATGGTGGGAAATGTGGGTTCACACTGAACACTATTCTAGGATGACCACCATTTCACGGATCCCCCATTTCTCTCCAACCTAGCATCCCATTCATTTGCTGCTTGTATTGTGTATAAGTTGCCAGGCTAGAAAAAGAAAGAAGATCTGTGAAATGGGAAAAACATAAACAAAGCGTTCAGAGTGAATCCAAGCCTCTTCAGCCTTTCTTCCTCTCCCACCTTGTATTACAGTATGTACTAGAATACTTGTATTCCAAAATCTGAAAAAAACCTGAAATACAAAACACTTCAGATCCCAAATATTTCAGATAAGAGCAATTCAAACACATACCATTAAACCTGAAGACCAACAAGATCCCAAAATGAGTGAGGCTATCATACTTTGGATATATAAAAAAATGACACTGAAAAAGACCACATTGAACAGTAGGAAAAGACAGTAGGAAAAGAGGTAGGTCATATTACAGATGGATGGATTCGACAAGGAAGTGCCAGTCCTGAGTCTGTGAGGCCTGCGCAAGGCTGTTGATGACTGGAGCTCTTAGGCACTCCTCAATCATAGGATTGCCATAAATTGAGGCTGACTGAATGATAAACAACATGAACAAGTCTTCATATATTTGAAGAACCGGTCTACAGTGCATTCTCATGTGATCCCTCTTATGTGTACAAACATGTAAAAATGTGCATGTTTTTAAAATGAAATGATAACGAAGGAAAATGCTCTCGTGCAGGTTAATACAGGAATAAGTCCAAAAGTATTCAAGTGGGCTTATCCCTGGGTAGGTGTGGACAGAGAGCATTCAGGATACTTGTATTGACAGGGCAGAAACTGAGAATTGGAGTGCGGGGGGTAGTTATAGGGAAAATAAGTAGATCAGCTCCAGTGTAACCCACTTCTTTTCTTTTCACCGAGAATATGCTGGAGAATTGTGAGGCCACAGGATCTGATAGTTTGAATCACCCCCGTTTGCCACTTGATGGCAGAGGCACAGACACTGCCTCAAGTTCACAAGGTTGCGGCTCATTAAACCCTTGTGCCAGCAGGACTGCCAACCGAAAGGTTGGCGGTTTGAATCCAAGAAGTGGGGTGAGCTCCTCTCTGTCAGCTCCAGCTTCCCATGTGGGGACATGAGAGAAGCCTCCCACAGGATGGTAAAACATCCGGGCGTCCCCTGGGCAATTCTCTCACACCAGAAGCAACTTGCAGTTTCTCAAGTCACTCCTGACACGGAAAGAACTGAATATATCTGGTTTTGTTGCATCTAATTATAATTTTGGAAGCTTCAGCTAGAATTTTTTTCTTGGCTTATAGAAGGCTCATTGCAATAATGTATTTAGAAGTCCTAGTCAAGACCATAACAAAATGGGAAATGAGTTGGCAACCTGAAATTTGAAAATGACATTGAATGATTCCTTCAAAAAGTGGTACTAGCCATGGCTTTAAAACTACAGCACTAATACTTCTTAATCTTTGAAGACACATTACTCCACAAAAACGCTATGGTAAAAATGCTTTCTTTAAACAAAAAAAAAGAAAGAATAAAGTTATGGCATAATATATTGTGAGACGCCCCTGAAATACATTCAACTTTCATCTTTGTAACAACTTCAAGTTTATTTTTGCTTTTATTCTTCCTCTCTCCCTTTTGCTTTAATATAGGAATCAAACAGGCCATTAAAAGCACTTCTGTAATCCCTCCGGAACTTTTTTTTTTTTTTACAATTTTCCTTGAGTTAAAAAAAAAGAGGAAACATTCTTCTTGGTTTGAGGTAAATTATTTTTCCTGAGTCGTTAAAAAAGAAACAAAAAAACACTACTACATACTTTACAAAAATAAAAAGGAGGCTAGTTTATTCAACAATCTACACTTTAAAAAAACCAACTCAAACCCCCTTCCCTTAAAACCCACTGATGTCATCAGCCTCGGAAATTATACTCCTGAAGGCTCTAAAGGACATCCGGGGTATCTCCCTGGAAACACACCTTAACTAGGATAGAATGCACTGAATGATCCTGAGTGCGATGCCCATGTGACCAAACAGAAATATCCAGGAAGTGCGCTATGGAAAAAAAAGGGAACTGGGGAGACCTGTCTGAACACTTTATAATGCTGGTATGGAAAGGGGGTGTCTAGGGGAAACAGCTTAATAATAAATAGATTATCCTGAGTTCATTGAGCAACTACTTTTTCATTAACATAGAGACCCAACAACCACCACACAAATTTTCAGACATTTTTTAAAAAACCAAACCAAACCAAATGTATGCAAATCAATCTAGGGAAGTTCTTGCATCCAGGAGGTTTGACTTTCTAAGAGACTAGAAGGACTCCTCACCCTTCCCCTGTTTCCATAGGCAGGCAGGCGTTCTGCCCCACAGAAATGGGAGCACCAAGAGGAGGGGAAAATGGAAAAGGTCTCTCGATTGGAGAAACCCAAGCTCCCACTCAAAGAGGTCCCGGATGATCTAACAGGTGAGGCAGGACACTCTCCACTAATGCCGCGATCCATACATTTTATCCCATTCAATGTACAAATCCAGCTCTTTCTGAGAGACAGCAGGGTGAACCTTGCAGAAAATGCTTTCAAAATCTTTGTACGAGGTGGGCTGAAGCTGGCCGGGCAGGCCATGTAGCTTATTGGCCCCTGCCTGCTGACAAAGTTGGAGGAGCTCACTGCCGGAGTAGCTTTCGGTGAGTTGCACAATGGAGGCCATTTCCCTCTCGCTGAGGCAGTAGTTTTGCTGGGCTAAGGCATGGTGCAGGATCTGCCGCCTGGCAATGGTGTCTGGCGGGGAGATGTAGAAGCGCTTGGCAAACCTTCTTTGCGTGGCTTCATCCAGGTTGCCAGGCCTGGTTGTGGTTGCTATCACAACCACGTTCTGCTCACCTGAGGTAGCAAGGTTATCCAGATAGGAGAGTAGCTGGGACTTCAGGATGGCGGAGTCTTCCAGGACAGACTCCACATCGGTGATGAGAACGACGGCAGGCTGGCGACAGTTAGAGATAAAGAAGGTTGTCTGGAGGATCTTCTCAGCTTCAGCCTTCCACTTGGAGACCAAGGCTGTGCCACTGAGCTTCAGCAGGGTGGATCCCAGCTGTGTAGAAATACACCTGCTCAACAGGGCCTTCCCCACACCACGAGGTCCAAACAGAAGGATGGTTTTGGGTGGTCGGCTCACCCCAGTGTAGGCACCTGGCCTCAGGATGGGCCACACCAGCTCTTCCTCTATGGCAGCTTTGACAGAGACGTTTCCGGCAATGTCTGTCCACTGCACCGGAGGGCCACAGTCAATTATCTTGTTGTTCACTAGTTCAAGGATGAAAGGGTCCACTGTTTTCAGTTGTTCTTCTATCGTCTGGCTGCTGTTGTCACTACTGAACGTGGGTGCTTTGGGCTGCATTCGGAGACCAAAGGACTCTCCCTCACGGTCACCATTTGCAGCGGGAGGAGTGAACTTCTCAAAGCTCTCACTCGGCCTCAGTGGGGCTTCACCAACATTGTAAGCTGGCGAGATAAGTCCTTTCATGGGCTGGCTGTTGTATTTTTCAATGGGCTCCTCTGAAGCCACGGCTGCCGCCGCCACTCCCACAGACCTTTTCCCACCTTTGAAAGGCACCTCAGAGCTGCGGTTGAATCCATTGCCTCTACATTCGCCACTGTCGGACATCTGATATGGGGACTTTGGTTGCTCATAGCTGTATTTGCGATATCGGCCTTCGCTATCATCTTCATCACCAGTGATGTCAAAGGCCTTTCTTTTCAAAGAGTTCCCCGACTCCCCACTGAGGGGTGGCACCGGGAGGGGGCTCTGGTAGCTGTATCCGGGGACCACAGGGGGACGAGAAGAGGGAGGGATTGGAGTGGGGGCAGCAATACCTGAGGGCAAGTAAGAGGCTGACGGGTGAGGAGGGTGGATGGTACCATAGCCAGGCTGAGGTGGGTAGCTGCCTGAGGCATAGTTGTACATAGCTCCAGAGGGGCTGTAGCCTGGGACAAGTGTGGTCGTGGGGTGGCTGGGCTGTAGGAGGCCTGAGCTGTGCAAGGCAGACGGGTGTGGAGGAGGAAGTGCCGAGGCTGGCTGGCTGCAGTAACCTGATGACAAGTAGCCTCCACTGTAACTGGAAGAGTACTCCTGAGGTGGCCCCAGGCTACCAGAAGCAGTGGGGCCCCCACAAGTGTTACCGGGATAAACTGAGTCAGAGAGATTACTGGAGATCACAGGAGAGGTACCGAGACTGTTTCCTGGGGTGACAGCAGGGGGGACAACCCCCTTGGAGCCGGGCAATCCATCATGCATTGGGGTCAAAGGATATGCCCCCTCTGAACTATGTGCCATTGGCCAAGGCTCCATCTCCCCCTTCTGACCATTGAGGGGCCCAAAGGCACCATCCCCATAGCTGTTGATTGCCGATGGCCTGTCATAAGGAGAGTCCAATACTCCAGAGTACTTCTCCGCATACCGCTTCAGTAGGTTGGAAGCCGTCAAGGCTGAGATGTCATCATTGGCCCAGGCATAGTTGAAGCGCTGTCGGCTGCTGTGGTAGAGGTCAGATTTGTGGGCAGGCGAGGAGGTGGTGGAGGAGACATCAAGATGCTGCTCCGGCCACTGATTCAGGGGCTGAGCATGCTCTGGTGTCCAGTGCATCTTTGACAGAGCTGGGGAAAGAAGATGAAAGAAAATCAGAAATAGATTTGGAAGGTGTGTGTGTGATAATGATTCAGTCCTTATTCTACTACTCTATGTGACTATCAAAGGTACCCAGCTTTCTATAGCTCTGCTTAGCTTGGCATGAAGTGACCTTCCAACAAAGTTACACAGGTGTAATAGTTGAATTCAATGTGCCCAGCAATGTCTCATGAAGCCATGGTCACTTGGTCCTTTCGGCATAGCCACTGTTGTAGTGCACCCTCATGGCATTTTGAAAGAGGGGCCCATTAACTCCATGCCCATAAGGAAGGTGCTTTATAGCCACAGAAAGGTGAGGCACTCTGGAGCCATCCTACATATTACTTACCCTTAGCTTCCAACTACATCTACTGCTGGAATAGGGACACAAAACTACACTCGCTTGAGTTTGTATAATAACCTCCCTCCATCCCAGCATTCCTCAGTCCTCAAGAGACTCACCAACCAACTGCCCAGAAATATGGTGGTATATATTTCCCCCTGCACAGTTTAACACTAAAAATTAGGAAATGCTTCACCACTGCGACAGGAGACAGAACATTCATTCTCACACATGTTGGAGTGGCAGCAGCATACCCACTGAATCTCCTGATTTGGCAGGTAGAGCCCTGATTAATCCTCTGCTGGCCCAATTTTTCAACTGCTTTCAAAATATCCCACTTTATCTCCCCCCCCCCCCTTTGTGCAAAAGCAGTTTGTTGTTGTTTATTCGTTCAGTCGCTTCAGACTCTTTGTGACTTCATGGACCAGCCCACACCAGAGCTCCCTGTCGGCCATCAACACCCCCAGCTCCTTCAAGGTCAAGCCAGTCAACTTCAAGGGTACCATCCATCCACCTTGCCCTTGGTCGGCCCCTCTTCCTTTTTCCTTCCATGTTCCCCAGCATCATTGTCTTCTCTAAGCTTTCCTGTCTCCAGCAAAGGATTGCTGCCTGCCTTGTCATGGCGCTGGAGCTTGAGCACCTCAATGATGACACGAGTGAAACCCTTATGAAAAAAGCAAACTGCATCAGCCTCTCCTTGCTTGTCTGTTCTATATTAATAATTTTTTTCCTATTTTGACCACACTTTTAATTTTGGGCCACACATGGCCAGGTTTTCATCAGTGAAATGTGAGAGGATGTGCTGCTGCAAATCTCTAAACCATTTTTGTGTTCCATGCTCAGAGAAAGGAGGGGTATTTATTAAACAAACAAACAAACAAAATTGCCATTCTTGTTTACCTGCCTGCCCACTTTAATAAAACTTCAGAAGAAAATGAAATTGGATATGCCAATGTCTCTAGCTCTCCTGCAGATCCTGTAGATCTAGTTTCTTCCTGGATTTCTGGAACTGTAGATCTTCACATAATTAGGTAGGTAAAGGTTTTTTCCTGACATTAAATCTAGTTGTGTCCATCTCGGGGGGGGGTTTATCTCAAGTTCTAAGCCAAAGAGCTGGCATTCTCTGTAGACGCCTCCAAGGTCATGTAGCCAGCATGACTGAATGGAGTGCTGTTACCTTCCCACCTGAGAGGTACCTATTGATCTACTCACACTTGCATGTTTTCCAATCGTTAGAGTGGCAGAAGCTGGGGCTCACAGTGGGAGCTCACCCCGCTCCCCGGATTCACACCGCCAATCTTTCAGTCAGCAAGTTCAGCAGCTCAGCAGATTAATCCGTTGCACCACCTGGAGCTCCCTTCATAGAATTACAGAATGGGACGTGGTTTCCAGACTCTTTCTGAAGACATCCACCTCTCTGGGCAACTAGTTTCATTGCTGAGCCATTCTTACTGTCAAGAAGTTCCTTTCAATGCACAATTGAAATCTATTCTCTTGTAACTTCAAACCATTAGACCTGGCCCTACTCTTTGGGGCAGCAGGGAACAGGGCTGCCCTCTCCTCTCTGTAACAACCCTGGAGATATTCAGTTCTTAGAAACCATTTTCATCTTTTAAAAGGCTATTTCTCAGTTAAATTTCATCCTAACTAATGGAGAAACATACATGTAACCACCCGAAGAGTAGATCAGGCCGTCGATATGAGGCTAAGCTCAGGAAAGTTACTTTTTAGGACTCTAGCCTACAGAATTTCCCAGGCTGCACAACTTCTGAAACATGTTTTCAAAAATAGAAACTTTCCAAGCTACGTCCTGAAGATGGGCAAAAGAGAGTCAAAACTATGTTGTTTTTCAACTGCTTAATATACATGTCTGTCAGCCAATCAAATATTAAGGACATCCACGGAAATCAGAATTACTTTAGCAGAGGGATTCACTATAAGTGAATAATTATAATTATAACTATATTGTAGTTGCTTTAAGATGCGTGCTGCCTTAAGTCCCAGTTTGGGGGAAAGGTGGGATATAAACAGCTTATGAGGTAGAGGAAGAAAAGGAGGACTCTGGGTATTTTTAAATTAAAAAAATCACCTGCCTTCATTGTAATCATGCATAAAAGGTCTCACACATCTGGAGGGGAGGGGTCTGAGTGGCCCCAGGCCACATTAAGCTTTAAACCCAATGCCATCAAAGCTCAGTCATCCATGTATAGAACCAGTGGGGGAATTGATTTGTTTTGGTGCTGGAACCCTGAGGTCTCCTTTAATTTACTCACAATACCCCTGATGGAGCACTGTTCCAAGAAATTCAAATACTGCCCCTTGCTGGCAATTCAACATCAGGGGCACGGTGGGGACAGTGGATCCCAGACACTCCTTTCATCAAAGTGGTGGTATCCTTCATGCCCCACAATGCTCCACCAGCAACACTTTTCCAGGAACCAAGGGGAGCAATATAAATGACAGCTCCCAAATTATGTCACCCATTGGCAGACTGCTGGTAGTAGTGATATTTAAATAGGAGTCTAAGACATGCACCCGCATTCAGAAGAAACCAGAATGTTGTTTTAAAAAGGTATGGTTGCTTTTTCAGTTACTTGCAGTGCATTATTTCTAAACTCTGGGAAGTGTAGTCCAACACAAGGAGAGTGCAAGCCTACAGATAGATCTTATATACAGATAAAGGGAAGGTTGCATTTTCTAACCATGGCTGTGCTGCTGCTTTAACACAGGATAAAGATGATTGGGGATACAGAGCAGTGCTCCCAAGATATCTATCGAGAAATGACATTTTTTTTAACCAGTTTGCTAAGGTATATATTTCCCCATTAGATGACAATCCTATCTTTGGGTTGTTGTGTTTTCCAGGCTGTAAGGCCATGTTCCACATCTATGGCAGGCATCCTCAGAGATCGTGATGTCACAAATCACAATCTTTGAGGATGTCTGCCATAGATGTGGGCAAAACATCAAGAGAGAATGCTTCTGGAACATGGCCGTACAGCCTAGAAAACTCACAGCAGCCCAGCGATTCCGGCCACGAAAGCCTTCAACAAATTCTCTTTCTTCTCCAGAAACCTCTTTGACAGCCTCATCAGACTAGCATTTTTAAGCTGGCATCCCTGCTTTCTTGGCATCTTCTGCCTCTTGCAGAACTCTGGAAGATGTAGTTTAGAGTGGGACCTTCAGAATTGTTAGCTAGAGAAGTCCTCACCTTCCCAAACTACATTTCCCAGAGTTGTGCAGGGTGCCTTCTTTAAAATGCTAGTCTGACGAAGCTCTGCTCATACATAATACAGTGAGCAACTGGCATTCACCCAGATCAGATTCCAGGAACTCTGGCAGGCACCAACATCTATAGAGGTTCAAGCTCTATTATATACAATGGCCAAGTAAAACAGTGCCCATTATATAAAATTGCAACATAAAGATTACATTTTAGATATCTCTCTCTCTCTCTCTCTCTCTCTGTGTGTGTGTGTGTGTGTGCGTGTGTATGTGTGTGTGTGTGTATATTTTACAGGCCAAGAATAGTTAAATCCATGAAAGCAGAATCTGAGCGTAAGGGGGCCAAGTGGATTCAAATCACAAAGAAAGAGATTCTACTTAAACATTAGGAATAATGAGTTGCTGTGAATTTTCCAGGCTGTTTGGCCATGTTCCAGAAGCATTATCTCCTGACGTTTCTCCCACATCTATGGCAGGCATCCTCAGAGGTTGTGAGGAATATTGGAAACTAAGCAAGGGAGGTTTATATATCTCTGGATTGTCCAGGGTGGGAGAAAGAGCTCTTGTCTGTTGGAGGCAAGTGTGGATGTTGCAATTAATCCCCTTGGTTAGCACTGCAAAGCCTTGCAGCTTCAAGACCTGGCTGATTAGGAACAGTGGGTTTTTTTAATGTAAGAGTTGTTCAGAAGTGGAATTGGCTATTTCAGACAGTGGAGGACTCACCCTTGGGAGATTTTAAACAGAAGTTGGATGGCCATCTTTCGGAAATAAGTTAGTTAAAGATTTCTTCATGGCAGAGACTTGGGCTAGATAGTCTTTGTGGTCCCATCCAAGACTATGGTCCTGTAACTGACAAGGTCCTTCAGTCTTGTTTCATGTATCCATAGAATCCATTGTTAGTAGACCTCTCTAAATAATTCTTGGCATGTACTCATGTTTTCCCCATTCTGGGAAGGAGTGGTGCATGTTTGACTACTACTTCATCACACTAGAGAATAAATCCACTTAAAATATTTTTGCTGCCTCCCGCAGAGTTATGGGGTTTGTAGTTTAGGGAGGAGTCTTTAACAGCCTCACTAAACTACAAACTCCAGAATTCTGCAGGAGGAAGAAATCGGATTTAGAGTGGTTTTATTCTCTAGTGTGATGAAGTAGTGAATATGTTTTTTTTTCCTTTTGAAGGGAACATAAGTTTATTCTATTGGTTTGGGGAAATGAAATGGGAGATGTTAGCCGCCTAAACAAGCAGAGTGTTCTTACAGAAGGGCTTTCCGCAGTTCTGTATACCCTAAAAAGGTACCATGCTTTCTGTTCTTGGAAGCTAGCAGCGTCACCCTTTGTTCTTACTTGGATGAGAAACTGCTAAGGAATACCAGGTTGTATATTTCCAAGGACAGGTTCTATATTTCCAAGGACCCATTTCTGAGCATTCCTAAGAAAATCCTGTAAAATTCATAGAGTGGCCATAAGTGAATAGGTAACTGGAAGCCACATATGTATATACAAAGGGAGAGGTAGCTTAATACAAGGCCAGCCATGCCAGTTGTAAATTTGCAACCCCCTCTCCCTCCCATAGCCCCCTCCCTCTTGGCTCAGCTGCTCCATAGCAAGCAGGCGGAGGAATGCACACAAGGAAGCAATCAGGGCCAGCGCTGGAGGAATGCTAACAGCACATCACCAGCCTCCGACTTAAGTAACTTTAATTGTGCCGGGCTGTTTTCGACCCCTGCCTATGGCTTTCTTGTGCTTCTGATCTAATGAGCAAAGACATTTCAGGAGCCTTGCTGAGGGGGCTCGGCAAATTCCAAAACGTGGGGGCTCAAGATTGAGGGGAAGAGTGGGAGAGAGGAGCACAGAGGAGTATTTGTGTGTCTCTCTGTGTCTGTGCATCCGTCCAAGAACACTGGGCGCATTATGCAGACACAACCAAACCCACACAGGACTTTGTAGCTACAATCCTAGGTTCTCGGTGCAGCTCCCTTCCTCGCCTCTATTGTTGGTGTGTTTCTGTGGCTATGTGTCCACTCTCCCTCCCTCCCCCCCACCCTACGCCTTCCTCTTGGCTCTCCTTCCTCCTCAGCCTCCTCTGCTCCTTCACAAAGGCCTCAGGGGGAACGCTGTGGAGTGGGGTGGGGGAGACCCAAGCGGGCAGAGGAGTGTTGCCATTCAGCCCTTAAGCCACTTTGTGGCCACAGCACAATTAGATTACCTAATGCTTTAATTGACTTATATGGCATTTGTCCTTCCACTTTAGATATCAAACTTACACAAGAGGATTTAAATGGCAGCTTTAACCAGGCTTTCTTCGACATCTTGCTTTCATTTACTCACCATTATAGTAAAGTGCTACAATCAGCGAATATCTGGAGAGAGAAGACAGAGAGGGGTGTCCCTCCTCCTCTGCTCTTACTCCTCCCCATAGACCTAGCCCAAGAAATAAAAAGAAACTAAATAAAATAAGATACTCAGCAAGAAGAGACAGGACAATGGGGGAGGAACAAAGACCAAGTGCTGTCCAGTGAGCATTCACTTTCGGCACACAATTTCAAGGCCAAATATACATAGGCAATAGCACAATATGGGTGAGGGGAAATATTGTTCCTTGCCTAAATGATAGTGGAATCACCTCCATATCAGGGGCATCAATGGCAGCAAAAGCTATTAAAATAAGAAGCATTTCTTGACCTCTTTAGGAGGAAGGACTGCCTTTAAAAGGAAGTGCATATATGGAGCATGAGGTCCGCAAGGCTATTGTTTGGTGGAGGCAAGGTCAGGGCATTGGCTAGGTTTCTCTGACACACAAGCTGCATGACTGGAAAAAATGTGTGCTGCAATTCACGCTAAAAAGGGAGTAGATTGCCCCCTTGTCATCTCCTACTGAAATCAAACCAGCTCTCAACCTAGGGCTATGAAAAAAACAAACAAACCCTGGTGCCTAAATGCCTGGGAAGATGAGTGCCCATCAAATGGGATTCTGAAATAATTTGTGCATGAGTGGTGAGTAGATTTTGTGTATTCATGTGTATGTGTGTGCAAACAGATCTGTATAGTTCTAGGGCAGATCTTTTCAAACTGTGTGTCACAACAAGTTAGTGTGTCGGCTGCACTGTGTAGGTGTGATGTGAGAATGTAGTGAGAAACCTCTGAGTCTATGTAACATAAGCAAGAAATCACATATTTGAACAAATATAAATGAAAGGTTTTCATGAGATCTATTGTAATTCATTTTGTTATTACAATTTATGTATGCATCCGATCAGTGGTGCAACGGGATAAAATGCTGACTTGTTGACCAAAAGGTTGGCATTTCGAATTTGGGGAGCAAGGTGAGCTCCCTCTGTTAGCCCCGGCTTCTGTCAACCTAGCAGTTCGAAAACACGCAAGTGTGAGTAGATCAATAGGTAACGCCTTGGCGGGAATAAATGGTGCTCCATGCAGTCATGCCGGCCACATGACCTTGGAAGTGTCTATGGACAACACCGGCTCTTCGGCTTAAAAATGTAGATGAGCACCACCCACCAGAGTCGGACACGACTAGACTTAATGTCAAGGGGAAACCTTTACCGGCTCTTCGGCTCTCCGACTATATCTCTTATGAAGTGCTGCTTTAACCTCCGGTTTGCTAGTAAAATTGAATTAATGTGTTGTGAAATTATGCATATTTTAAACATATGTTAGCAACATTAAACGTTTAGAAAGCTCTGTTCTAGTGCTTAAAGAAGTCTGATGTTGCCTTCCACAACTGTGTAGCTGTCTCATATAAATTTTAATTATTCCTCCCACTTCCTGCTGCATGGTTTTGCAGTTGACCCATTAGCTGCAGTAACCATGCCCTGCTGAAGTCACCTTCCTCACTGGCTGCTCTATTTGTCCAGATCTCTCAGGCCACAGTGAATGGACTTAAATTATGCAAATAATATCTATGCAATGCCACCACTGATCTGTCAAAATATTGATGGTTCCTTAGGGAGATTACATCAGCTCTTTACTAAATGATACAGGGGAAGGTCTTGGAGATAAATATTTCCCTAGGAGTGATCCCAAAGGAAAATAGGTATATTCTGAAAGCACACAAACATAAAAAAAACACAACTATAACATCCTTGATGTTTTGTTTCAATTGGTACCCTAGCTTTTACTGAACAGTTCACCAAAATGCTTCCCTTTGGACAGGAAGTCTAATGAGGGTAAATGTCAAACATTTACTTCAAAATGGAGAGAATCAACTGATACCATGTCCATGAAAACATTCATTTGGATGTCAAAACATCATCAGTCACTCTTTCTTTCCTTTGAATCAGAGATCCCCAAACATTAAAATAAAATCAGATCCTGTCATGTTTAGCCATAGTAGAGTGTGGCTTCCCCCAAGGATCTGCGGAAGTATCATTTTGTGGGAATTCTGGTTCAGATTGTTTTAAATCTCAGAGAACTAGAAGCCCAGACTTTCTTCAGGGGGAAATTATTGCTATACCCATATAAATATATAAGCCTAAAATTAATTGGTGGACCTGTCTAGAGAAAGCCACATGTTGACTCACCTTTTTTTTTTTAAAAAAAAAGAGTCCATGCCAATTTAGATCAACGAATGTGTGCCAGTTTATAGCTATGTTTTCAGAACTGGCCAATTCTGAATAGAAATAGATTGTAAAATACCAATTTCTTCTCTTTCTCAGAATATAAAATCAATTATACCGCTCTTCTGATGCAAAATGACAGAAAGAGATAGAGGACCTGGTTTCCCCAAACAGAAGGGGGAAAAACAATGTTCTTGGTGCTAATATGCAAAGGGAAACTCTAGACTTTATCATGATGCAATATCTGGAATAAATACACGGCCTGCCTATTTTCAACCCAATCCCTCGAGTTCTTGTTGGTTTTCTGTGCCTTCAATTTGTTTCCGATTTATGGTGACCCTATGACAAAGCCATCTTGGTGTTTTCTTGGCTATTCAGGGGAGGATTGGCTTTGTAGATGCCAACAACACCAGGAGCAAATCAAGATGAGAAAGGGAATTGCATATATTTGAGCCTCACTGAAATGAGTGAATGTGTAGGGACAAAGCACATTAAGGGACAAGGACACATTATAGATACAGATTGGTTTCTTTCTGTTTGACAATCATATCAGTACTGTCAGTGGAAAAAGGGAGGTATTCCCAGTGATCCAAATCTATATTTTTTCTCTAAGTCTCTAGCCCAGGAGATCATTACTGTTTTTGTTCAGTTATCTTCCAGGTTATACTCTTGACTATATTTTTATAACCTTGAGATCAATTCTTTTTTTTTCTTTCTTCAAAATATTCTCCAACTCTGATTTCTTTTTGGGTAACCCAATTTTAAAATATTTCTTAAATATATCCTGTAGTTGGTGATATCTAAATCAGTCATTTATCTTTAGCTCCTCTCTCGCTTTTAATTGTCATTGTCCTTTTTCTTCCATTAGATATTCTATATATCAGTGTTTCTCAACCTGGGGGTCGGGACCCCTGGGGGGTCACGAGGGGGTGTCAGAGGGGTCGCCAAAGACCACCAGAAAACACAGTCCTTTCCGTTGGCCATGAAGGTTGTTATGTGAGAAATTTCATCCAATTCTATTATTGGTGGGGTTCAAAATGCTCTTTGATTGTAGGTGAACTATAAATCCCAGCAGCTACAACTCCCAAATATCAAGTCTCTTTTCCCAAACTCCACCAGTGTTCAGATTTGGGCATATTGAGTAATCATGCCAAGTTTGGTCCAGATGCATCATTGTTAGAGTCCACAGTGCTCTCTGGATGTAGATGAACTACATCTCCAAATCTCAAAATCAATGCCCACCAAAGTCTTCCAGTATTTTCTGTTGGTCATGGGAGTTCTGTGTGCCAAGTTTGGTTCAATTCTATCATTGGTGAAGTTCAGAATGCTCTTTGATTGTAGGTGAACTATAAATCCCAGCAACTACAACTCCCAAAGGACAAAATCAACCCCCCCCCCCGGGCCAACCCCACCAGTATTCAAATTTGGGCATATCGGGTATTTGTGCCAAATTTTGTCCAGTGAGTGAAAATACATCTGGCATCTCAGAGATTTACATGACAATTCATCACAGTATCAAATTGACAGTTCTGAAGTATCAACTAAATTAATTTTATGGTTGGGGGTCACCACAACATGAGGAACTGTATTAAAGGGTCACTGCATTAGGAAGGTTGAGAACCACTGCTATATATGTTCTCCATTCCTCATTATATGTTGGTTTTAGTGCTGCTTCCAGAGGATGTAGCCATAATGGGGTCTTTGTCTCCATTCCTTCCTTATATCTTTTCCATAATGCTAGAAGGCTAGCTCTTGTTGGATGCCTATTAAAGTCTTTGTTAACCCTATCTTTCCCATACTATAAGTAGGCATGCCAGCCGAATCGTAGACTATGCCCCTTTAGGTTGAGTAAAGCGTGATTTCCTAACGTTATTCAACTAAGTCTATGTCTTCATAATAACATCAAAGATATGGAAGTGCTACTCCTCGATCTTTGATATCTATTAGATTTCTATACAAAATTCTAGCCTTTTTTATTCCAAATAATTTGACCATATCCTTTCTCCATTCATCAAAGACCTTCACTACCTTGATTATTTGTAAATTTTGAAATAAGAACAGCGTTTTGGTAAAATCATCAATTTTAGTGCTCCTATTCTCCCCAAACCAGGATAATTGGATCCTTTGCCATCTTTCCAGATCTTTTTTTACTTCCTTCCATGCCTTCCCATAGTTGTCTTGAAATAGATAATTGTTTTTATATACTGGGATCACATAAAAATTACTTGGGTCAAGAGTGGAAAAAGTTTAGGAATTCCTGTGTTATCCATATTCCTAGGAACTTAACTTTCCTTGTGACCTTACATACTAGTAAGCTCTCCAGTTTATAGATATTGTTTTTCGAGAGTGTTTTAGTTTAAAACTTCTATTTCTCTTCATTTATTTTAAAGTCTGCCACATTTCCATAATTACTAATGATGAGGTAATATTCTTTATAGGATCTTCTATCATGACCACCATGTCATCTGCATATGCCTTGACTTTGAATTCTTGCCCTTTTATTTTCACTCCTTTCATATGTCGGTCTTTCCTAATCTTAATGTTTAGTACTTCTAACATCCATATAAATAAGAGAGGAGACAGTGGGCACCCTTGCCTGGTTCCTTTTTGTATATCTATCCAATTTGACAGTTGACCATTTATCCTTAGTTTTGCTTTTTAGTTAGAATAAATTGTGCCCACCACATTTCTTTGAAGACTCAGATCTTCAAAGCTGTAGTCCAATGCTCAAACCACGCGCAGGGAAAGCCAGACAAGCAGAGCTCAGGAGCTTCAATGCGTGGATGAGGCAGTGGTGTCGAGAGGAAGGGTTTAGGTTTGTTAGGAACTGGGGGACATTTTCGGGAAAGCCAAACCTTTACAAAAGGGACGGGTTACACTTGAACGAAAATGGAACCAGACTGCTGGCAATTAATATTAAAAAGGCTTCAGAGCAGCTTTTAAACTGATTCCTAGGGGAAAGTCGACAGGAGCTGGGCAGCTTCCGGTTCGAGAGGGTGAAACGGCAAGTATGGAGGATGAAATTTACGCACAAATGGCTGAGTCAACAGAAAAGATAGAAAGTAGTCAAGAGGTAGGACATGGTAGGCCTTCCACAAATTCTCATAAACAGCCAAAGTTGAAAGGGCATCAGAGCAATAAATATAAATGTCTGTATGCAAACGCTAGAAGCCTTCGAACAAAAATAGGGGAGTTAGAATGTTTGGCAAAAGAAAAAAAATATTGATATTATTGGCATAACAGAAACCTGGTGGACAGAGGAAAACACAAAAATTCCAGGTTATAAACTGTACAGGAAAGACAGGAGAGGGAAAAACGGTGGCGGTGTGGCCTTGTACATAAATGAAGAGCTAGAATCTCATGAATTAGAATTTCAAGAAAATTCAAACTCACCTACAGAAACATTGTGGGTAAAAATCCCAGGACAAAAAACTAATCTAGCATTAGGGATCTGCTATCGCCCTCCCAACCAAACTCCAGAGGCAGACTGCTATCTGGAAAATGAAATTAAACAGACCTCAAAAAGCAATAAATTAGTCATAATGGGGGACTTCAACTATCCCCGAATAGATTGGCTAAATTCTTGTTCTACGCATGAAAGAGAGACAAGGTTCCTCGACATGCTAGCTGATTATTCCCTTGAGCAGATGGTCATGGAACCAACCAGGGAAAGGGGATCCTGGACTTGGTGCTAACTAATGAACAAGATCTCGTTCAAGATGTCCTTGTAACTGAACCCATAGGTACCAGTGACCACAACACAATAACCTTCAACTTAAGTTTGGATAGCAAACTGTCAGTGAAAACTAACACAGAGACCTTAAATTTTCACAAAGGGAATTTCACCAAAATGAGAAAAATAGTAAAGAACAAACTGAAAGGAACAGTAAAAAAAATCAAATCCCTCCAAAATGCTTGGAACCTGTTTAAAAATACTTTAAAACAAGCTGAACTAAAATGCATTCCTAAAATAAGAAAGAGGCCGGGAAAGTCCAAGAGGACATCGGTATGGCTTACAAATGAAGTAAAAGATGTGATTGGAAAGAAGAAAAACTCATTTAAGAAATGGAAGGCTCTTCCTACTGAGGAGAACAGAAAGGAACACAAGCTCTGGCAAACTAAATGCAAAGCAACCGTCAGGAAAGCCAAGAGAGATTTTGAGGCACATATAGCTAAGAACATTAAACAAATAACAAAAACTTCTTTAATTACATCAGAAGCAGGAACCCAACTAGAAAAGCAGTTGGGCCACTTGACGAAAATGGTAAGAAAGGGACAATAAGTGAAGACAAGGAGATTGCTGAGCGGCTAAATGACTTCTTTGCCTCCGTTTTCACACAGGTGGACAGACAACATATGCCTGCAGCTGAGTCAGTTTTTTCAGGGAGTGAATTAAATGAATTAAACCAGATAGAGATAAACAAGGAAGATGTTCTCACATGCCTTACTAAACTAAATGTCAACAAATCACCAGGGCCAGATGGCATCCACCCCAGAGTTCTTAAGGAACTCAAGTGTGAAATTGCTGAAATTCTAGCCAAAATATATAACCTTTCTCTAAGATCAGGCACTGTACCCGAGGACTGGAGGGAGGCAAATGTAACTCCGATCTTCAAGAAAGGATCCAGGGGTGATCCAGGAAATTATAGGCCAGTTAGTCTAACCTCAGTTCCAGGCAAAGTGATGGAAACCATTATTAAAAAAAAATTACTAAGCACATAGAAGAACAGGCATTGCTGAAGGAAAATCAACATGGTTTCTGCAAAGGCAAATCATGTCTTACTAACTTGATAGAATTCTTTGAGGGTGTAAATAAACACATAGATAAAGGGGACCCAGTCGATATTGTTTACCTTGACTTTCAAAAGGCTTGTGACAAAGTCCCTCACCAAAGGCTCCTAAATAAGCTCTTCAGCCATGGAATCAGGGGACAGGTCTTGTCCTGGATTGGAACCTGGCTAAACTGTAGGAAACAAAGGGTGGTAATAAATGGACACTTCTCTGGGTGGAAAGAGGTGAGAAGTGGCGTACCCCAAGGTTCAGTTTTAGGACCGTTACTTTTTCATTTATTCATAAATGATCTGGATGTAGAAGTAAATTGCGAGGTAGCAAAGTTTGCAGATGACACTAAACTGTTCAGGTAGTTAAAAATGAAACTGACTGTAAAGAGCTCCAGAAAGATCTCTCGAAATTGAGTGAATGGGCAACAAAGTGGCAAATGCATTTTAACCTAAACAAGTGTAAAGTCATGCACATCGGGCAAAGAACCCCAAATACACTTATCAACTGATGGGATCAAAGCTTTCTGAGACAAACCAGGAAAGGGATCTTGGGGTTATGGTGGACAGCTCAATGAAGATGTCAACCCAGTGCGCTGCAGCAGTGAAAAAAGCAAATTCTATGCTTGGCATGATCAGGAAGGGAATAGAAAATAGGTCGGCAAATGTTGTATTGCCTCTCTACAAATCTATGGTGAGGCCACATCTGGAGTACTGTGTACAATTCTGGTCACCGCACCTCAAGAAGGATACAACGGAACTGGAAAAGGTACAAAGAAGGGCAACAAAAATGATCCAAGGGATGGAGCAGCTCCCTTATGAAATCAGGTTGCAACGCCTTGGTCTTTTCAGCCTTGAAAGACGGCGTTCAAGAGGTGACTTGATCGAAGTGTATAAAATCATGCATGGGATAGAAAAGGTGAATAAAGAAAAATATTTTCTCTGTCACACAACACTAGGACAAGGGGGCACTCCCTAAAGCTCCAAGGTAGGAAAGTTAGGACTAATAAAGGGAAATATTTCTTCACCCAGAGGGTCATTGGGTTATGGAACTCACTTCCAGAGGAGGTTGTGACAGCTGTCAGCCTGGACAGCTTCAAGGCAGGATTAGACAGATTCATGGATACCAAGGGAATCAGTAGTTACTGAAATGGACATCCAAGTGCCACCTCTGTGTTGATGGAGGCAGGCAGGATTTTCCCCGGGTACTGGTTGTGGGGGGTCGGGAGCAGGTGAGGGTTTTGCCCTCCTTTCTGCTAGAGATCCCTGTGTACAACTGGTGGGCCACTGTGTGACACAGAATGCTGGACTAGATGGGCTGAGGCCCGATTCAGCATGGCTCTTCTTATGTTCTCATGTTCTTATGTTCACTACACCCTAAAACAGCTAAATTTAATTGTTGTGACTCTTGTAATTAAGCCATATCTATGTGTTTCTAGGCTGGTTTAAATGGGGCTTGAGCTAAACCTACCAATATGTTTTACTGAATCAGGGACAAAGGTTTCGGTTGCCCAAGCACATCCTGAAGTATATACACCTGGCCTTAAAATAAAACCCATAATAGTACTGACAATACAGCAGTAGACATTACATTCTTCAATGGCTATTGCCTAAGCACTAACTATGAACATAGTCCAGTTGAATTTCTTGATTCTCAAATATTCAAATTGGCTACAGAAAATAACCTTAGAGAAAAGATTATTTGGGTCTCCCATGTCCAATAGTCATGGGCCAGAAATTCGTCCCATTTGTTTGATTCGTGTTTCTGTTTTGTTCCGTCCATTTGGATGGCACGAAAGGGAAAAGCCCCTCCTGAAACAAAAATGCAATTGATACAAAAGGCAGGCGGGAATGGGTACCAGGTCCAAGTCTGCTTTTCGGATCAATTGGCTGGAACCTGGCAGGGCCTGTAGCCAAGCACCAAGGAAGGAGTGCTCTTACTTGGCTGCAGGCCCTGCAAGGCCCAAGTGCGTAGGTCCAAAGCCTGCACCCGTAGGCCTGGGTGCTTTGGGCCTACGGATGAAGTCCATCCTGCAATTATGGGCTGAAAGAAAACTGATCTTTCAGCCCTGAAAACAAAAAAACAAATATCTGACCTCCTGATTTCAGGAGGCTCAGATAAAAATGGATCGGGGGGCCCACCAAAAGCCGGGAAACGAAACAGATCAAGGTAAGTCCTGGACGCATATAATGTCAGTTACGAATTATCTCTGTTAGCTTGGACTGGTAGAAGCTAGAGTCCAACATAGAATCCTGGAATCATTGAGTTGGAAGGGGCCTCATGGGCCATCCAGTCCAACCCCCTGCCAAGAAGCAAACTCTCAAGGTCCTCAAGTTCCTCACCCTGGTTCAGGGCTGGAGAAGTTACTATTTTAGATCACAACTTCTAGAAATGCCCAAGCAACACAGCAACAGCTAGCTGGGAATTCAGCGGAGCTGTAGTCCAGAAAGTAATTTCTCCCACCTTAGCTTTGCTCTGAGCCCAAGAGCACGGAGGGAGAACTGGAGGCAGAAGCGGAGTCCTCACTATCTAAAGACTGGGCATACTGAAAACATTTTCAGGCTGCAATCCTATGCACACTTACCTGGGAATAAGCAGACACACGTATAAGATTCATGAATAGACGTTTTTCTTTAAAAATCGGCATACAATATTTATTCACAAAGAAGGTCCGAGAAGTATTTTTCATGGAAAAGTTAAGTTTAAATAAAATAAAGATTCAAAATGAGTAAAGTGAGGCTGGTATTTTAGAGAGAGAAAAAAATCAAAAAGGAATCCAGGCACCAATGTTTAACAAGGAGAGTGATTAACTACTTGAAACAGTATCCCAAGGGAGAGAGTAGATTCGACATCCTTGGCGGTTTCTTAGCACAGGATGAGTTCCCCTTTTTAGAAAATTACATTTTAAGAAAATTACTGTTGTTGGGGGGGAGGGGGATGTTGGAGTTGTTTTGCTGGAAGTCCAGGCTTTCTGTCACTAGAAACTGGCAATATATGTGGATGGATGGGTGGATGTTTAAAGAACACTCTACTGAGCAGAGAGAGGACATGGATCCTGAGATGGGCGCAATAAAATATAAAGAGAAAGGAGCACAGAAGGAGTTGTTGGAGCAATGCCCGATGAAGACTAGAAGCAAAACCAATTCAGGCTTATGCTCTTACGTTTTAAAAAATAAATATATAAGGACATTTTAAAAGGCAGGGAAGGTGCAAGCAAAAGGGGACGAGCGAAGGGGCTCGGAGGGAGTGGAGTTGTCAGGCATTTGAAATGGAACGTAAATAAGCACTCCCAGAGAAGGCAGATGTTTCAATGCGCTCCCTTGGCAGTGTGAGAAAATTACTGTCCAGTGACCAAATGGCATGTCAGTTTCCCACCCTCTTGGCTTGCCCATTATCTAAAGCACAAGACAAAAGGAAGAAGGGGGGGCGAGGCAGGAGAGAATCCCATTGTCCCCTCACACTCTAATTATGGAAATCTGGTTAATCTATTCAGGAGCAACTATGAACTGGGTTTTTGTTTAGGGGGTGGTAGAAGAAAGCTCTTTTGGCAAAGGCTTGCAGCAAAGGGTTTCCAACTGTTCAGTGTTAAAAGCGGGTGCCCTCTCCTCCCATCCACACCCCTGCGGCTCCCCCAAACCTAGGCCTGCTCTTGAATCCACACTAAAAGTTAAACACTCCTCTGTGTTGTCTTCTCTATTTCAAAAACAAAACTAGCCCACTTTGTTATTTCAAACACCAATCATAAGACAAGGAACTGCCCTTAACAAGCCTTTGCTGAGTCAATCCCATGCAAACACGTTCTGCAAAACAATCTACATCCTATACTGCCGATGCAGTCCAGAAATGAGAGTCAAATGCAAGTTGAGTATCTCATATTGCAAATGCTTGGGACTAGATGTGTTTTGGACTTCTGACTGTTTCAAATTTTGAAATGTCTGTATTTGCATATACATAATGAGCTATCTCGGAGATGGGACTCAACATGAAATTCATTGATACAGTAGAGCAGGGGTCCTCAATCTTTTTAAACAGAGGGCCAGGTCACAGTCCCTCAAACTGTTGGAGGGCCAAATTATAATTTGGAAAAAAAAGAATGAATTCCTATGCACACTGCACTTATCTTTTTTTGTAGTGCAAAAAAACACTTAAAAACAATACAATAATTAAAATGAAGAACAATTTTAACAAAAATTATTAGTATTTCAATGGGAAATGTGGGCCTGCTTTTGGCTGATGAGATAGGATTGTTGTTGTGTTCTTTCAAGTCGTTTCAGACTTAGGTTGAACCTGAGCGAGGGCTGGGTAAATGACCTTGGAGGGCCGTATCTGGCCCCCGGGCCTTAGTTTGAGGACTCTTGCAGTAGAGTCTCGCTTATCCAACATATAAGGGGTGGCATAATCCTGGAGAAGCAAAAATGTTGGATAA
This sequence comes from Anolis apletophallus, assembly GCA_030556195.1. Lineage (NCBI taxonomy): Eukaryota > Metazoa > Chordata > Lepidosauria > Squamata > Anolidae > Anolis > Anolis apletophallus. The sequence continues at coordinate 134,696,323 of JARBWK010000001.1, read as the reverse complement.
TAAGGAGGGATTAAGGAAAAACCAATTAAACATCAAATTACACTATGATTTTACAAATTAAGCACCAAAACATCATGTTTTATAACAAATTGACCAAAAAAGCAGTTCAATACACAGTAACATTATGTAGTAATTACTGTATTTAGCATCATAACATCACAATGTATTGAAACAGCTGTGGATCCGGACAGGAGGCAAACTGCATTGGATAATAAAGAACATTGGATGAGTGAAGGTTGGATAAGCGAGACTCTAATCTTAAACTTTTTCCACTTCTTACTTGACCCAAGTAATTTTTACATGATCCAGGTATACAGGTATATAAAATGAGTATAAAAACAAGCATTTGGTGATAAATCAGCATTTGCACGGCTTGCTAAACAGGGTGATTTCCCCTTTTAGTGAAGTACAGCTGAAGCATCTTCTGCACAGTCAACTTTTAACACTGGATGTTGTTACTATCAGATTTACTGCTGCTAAAGGATTTTTACATGAAGCTTTCTCCTCAACTCACTACCTTATCTAAAGTCCAAAAACAGAAAACCAGCCTTTGGTTGTTTCTGGTTAGTCTTGAAAGCACTGAATTGCTCATAGTATTCCCTGGTTGACTGCTGTGCCAAGATATAAATCCTATCTTGATCTCCACAACAGGAACAAACAGAAAATCTACTAATAATTTTCTGAGTGATCTGCAAAAGATTTCTGTCATTTTCTAAAATTTATTGTTTTTTATTCGTTCAGTCGCTTCCAACTCTTTGTGACCTCATGGACCATCCCACGCCAGAGCGTCCTGTTGGCCGTGGCCACCCCCAGCTCTTTCAGAGTCAAGCCAGTCACTTCAAGGATACCATCCATCCATCTTGTCCATGCTCAGCCCCTCTTCCTTTTGCCTTCATTTCCCCCCAGCATCATTGTCTACTCTAAGCTTTCCTGTCTTTTCATTATGTGGCCAAAGTACCTCATCTTCTAAAATTTACAATAATTTTTTTTTTTAAAAAAAACAACAGTTTTCTCCACAAACCGAAAAATAAGCTACTTTAAAAATGAGCATGCCTGTATGAAACAACTGGAGCTCAGTTCCTGTTGAACAAAATTCTTGCTCTTGGCCGTGTAGTCAGAAGAATTTTTTTGATTAATTATAGTAGACCACCTTGATATCAATTGTTTCTCTTGCCCATGCTCCAAAAATATTCCCTCCTAGAAATGTTTATGAGCCTCTCTAAGTGTTCAAGTTTGCTTCCAGCAGATGTGCAGTCAAAATACAAGGTTTGGCACTATCCACAGAGGTCTCAGAATGTATGCCAGCAGATACGAGGGTCATACTGTATACAAGTACATCTTATTACATATATCTGTCTTATCCCCAGCCACAACTTTTGCTCCTGCTGGTAGATCCTAAGGTTCGACTTTAAAATAGATCCCAGGAGCCAAAAGACAACACAATGAACATCCAAGTAGAAACAGTGCTATTGTGAACTGTGGCCCTAGGCCAGTGGTTCTCAACCTGTGGGTCCCCAGGTGTTCTAGCCAACAACTCACAGAAATCTGTTAGTTTACCAGCTGATAGGATTTTTGGAAGTTGAAGGTGAAAACACCTGGGGACCCACAGGTTAAGAATCACTACCCTAGGCCTATTGCTAGAATTCACTGTTGCTGTAGCTATATAGAAGATAGTTCTAATACATTAAAATGTATACTGTGTACTGTTTTAAGATTTCTTTTCACATACGACTGCTGCTAATACATAAGTGACAGCAGCTTTCAATCTTGGGCTGGGAGAAAGATGGGTTATTTATGAAAAAACTAAGTCTCAATATGAAATAACTTTTATTTACATCAGTTATATCCACTCACCATCTAAGAGCACCACCATGTCAGTCCTTAGCTATAACAGCCAGAGCCCACTGATGTTTGGGTCAAATATCCTACCCAAAATTATTCTCACAGTATTCCCAGTGGGAACAAAAGGACCTGCATATCTCCATCACTTACTGGTCTCTTGCACACTTTCATTGAAGCATCCATACAGGAGACTTGGATGCCCTGGGACTCATACACATTTTTGCCTAGCAACTCACAGACTGCGGTCCACCATGGACGTGTGATTACACGCTTGCATATATTTTGCAAATCATACCAAGAGGGGGAAGCTGATCATTAAGAGAAATTTCACCAATATATTCCAGCAAGCTCATCCCTTTAGCTCAGTGTTACTTGCCTGCACATGGCTTTGCATAAGCAACAGCAATTATTTGCAACACAGTCCTCTTGCATTGACAATAAAAAACTTCTACAATAATGTACTTGCCTATTCAATGCATTGAACAGAATAGCTCTTTAGCTACTTGGGTGAGCTACACACTAACACAGATTTTCCACTCTTCATACCATGTTTGAAATAAGCCATTCCTCTCTGTGCCTTTCATATAAGAGAGGGATTTCGTCTCTCTTTTTTACTCATTCTCCCATGATGCATGCTGCCTCAGTAATCAAAACAGCTTGGTACACCATATATCTAAAAAATGTTTCAGAATACATACCATAATACCTACCACCATCATCATCCCAATATTCTAAAATTATGGATCTAACTTCATGTGCCCATCTCATGTGCCCATCTCATTCTCTTTCCATGTGCAATGTCACACCTGGCCTGAAACACACCAGAAAGTCCCTTCCCTGATGCTTGTACCCATTTTACAACCACCGGCTCTATTTCAGTGGTTCTCAACCTATGGGTCCTCAGGTATTTTGGCCTATAACTCACAGAAATCCCAGTCAGTTTACCAGCTGTTAGGATTTCTGGAAGTTGAAGGCCAAAACATCTGGGGACCCACAAGTTGAGAAACACTGCTTTATTTAAATCTATCATGGTTAACTCCGTCCCTTAAAAATCTCTGCAACATCAAAATTATGCATCAAGAGGTGAGATCTATGACACTCATATAAAGATTACGCTGACTTTTTGATTTCATGTAAAAAATTCATCCAAATTATATTTTGGGTCTCAAACTCATTAAAAACCTATCCAAAGAGATACAGCATAAGTGTGATGTAGTGGTTTGGGTGTTGGAAGAGGATCCTGAAAACCCAGGTTTGAATCACCACTCTGGAATGAAAGCTCACTCAGGCTGGATCTACACGGCCATATAATCCAGATCATCATATCAGATAATCCACAAGATCTGCTTTGACCTGGATTATATGAGTCTACACTTCCATATACTCCAGTTCAAATGAGATAATCTGAATTTTATATGGCAATGTAGAAGAGGGGCAAGTGGTCTTGGCTACGTCACCCTTTCTCAGCCTTGGAGAAAGAGAAAAAAGCAAACTATCCCCACATAAATCTTACCCCCCAAAATGTGATAGGGTCATCACAAAGTTGGAAATAACGTGAAGGCACATAAAAATAATCCAAAGGGAAATAGTTAAAACCACTATCAGGAGAGTGGGGGGGGGCTGTCTTTCCTCCTCAGAGAGGTATGAACTATCTTCCCTTGCTCAGAAATCATGAGCTGCCACTGGAGATTACACCAACCTTGTAGGTACAGATGGATGTTTCAAGACTATTTGGACAAAAGGAATGCTATTATTCACTAGATGTCCCAGACCCCTCTGCCAGCCATGGTAGGCTTTATTACAGCACATTGGGGGAAGTGCTAGGAGAAAGAGACAGGGATTATTCCCAGAATAAAATGAGATTGATTTCAATCTGAAATGAGTGACCACTTTTATAGACCGAGTTGAATGTGGTTTTAATGGCAATGTAGTTTTTATGTATTTCTCTTTTTATGTATTTTAATATGCTGTTTTAAGATGTTTTAAATTTGTATAGCATTGAATTTTGCTGTAAGCCGGTCTGAGTCCCTCCTTGGAGGTGAGAAGGTCGGGGTACAAAAATTTTAAATAAATAAATAATAAATATATCCAGTACAATGTAAGTGCCAGACCATGAGTTTACTCTTTGAACCACAATCTCCAGAATCTCCAAGTCAACAATGTCATGCTCACTGGAAGATTCTAGAAGTTGTAGACCATACAATTTTATTTATTTATTTAAAAGTAGCCACCCCTCCACATTCACGGGGATTAAGAGGCAGGAAAATCCTGAATGTCCCTAGGCTCCTCCTAAAAGCTAACTCTTAACACTGCTGACCATATTTAATACACATGTTATCTGCACATTTCCATAGTAAGACATAACCCCTCCCCAAAGCCTATTTGGTAAATGTTCAAATAATAAATTCCTGTGAAAGTTAAACCCATCAAAGTTGAGGCATTGACTGTATTTGTTGTCAACTGCTGTCAAATCAACTTCGACTTACGGTCAGCCCATAGTATCTGTACAACTCTATTTCAGCACTACATATCCCACTCTGTATCAAGAAATTTCAGGGCAGCTTACCATAGCATAAAAAACGGCTAGAAACATTAAGATATATTAAATAAGCAAAATAAATATTTTAAAATGTAAGTTAAATTCAGATTTTAATTTATTTTTTAATTACAAATAACAGTCCTTGGCTTACATTAATGAGGCCCAAAGGTGTTTGTGGTCAGCCAAGATTTTACTTGGTGCCTAAATTACATGAATACTGTCATCCGTTGGGCCTCCAAGTGGAGAGCACCCCACAGTTGGGGTGCCTTGTCCGAAAATTTATTTATTTATTTATTTCCTGTACTTCTCAACCCCCGGAGGGGGACTCAGGGCAGCCCTGTACCACTGTAAGAGTTATTTTTATGTGCCCACCCAAGGATTGAGATCTGGTAGGAGCCCTCACTGGAAGGAGAGCTCCTACCAGATCTCAATCCTTGTGGAGGCACATAAAAGAAACTCTTCCAAGCACTGCACTGGCACCACAGTAAAGACAGCATGGTGTCTTTGAGTGTTGGACTGAACTCTGGAGTTAAGTTAAGGGTTAAAATCCTTTCTTCGCTATGGAAACCGACTGGGTGACCTTGAACAAGTCGCACACTATGTTTCAGAAGATTGATCTGAACACTCTGAAAACACTATAAGATCACCATAAGTTAGATGCGACTTGGAGGCATACAACAACAAAGTCATCTTTTTACAAATATAGACGAGCCAGAAACAAACAGCAGGGCCATCACAGGCTACAAAATCTACAAAGTGATTACTCTAGCCTGAAGCATGGCAATGTCCCAGATTTGTTTTGAAGTATTTGCCTTTTCTAGGGATGTTTCCTGCACTTCCAATTGTTCACTGAAGTGTCTAAGCAGGAACACAAGCAGCTGTTGTGATACACATTCCCGAAAATGACATCGTTCCCCTTGATTTGCACCAAGACAACAAAGACACACAAACATACACAACTGAAGGACGAGGAGTTACTCCTGGACAAGAAAGCATTTGATTATTATTTTAAGTCAAGAACTCCAAGGCTCTTGCTTCTAAAGATAGAGGTTAAAAGTGAACTGTGCCTGCTTTTGCCTAGTGGTGCCGCACACAATGAACATCCCCGTGACTCTTGTTGACAAAAGGAAAGGATGGTTTTGCAATCAAAGTGGGGTCAATGTACATATGTTAAAAGGATTGAGGCTAACTTCAATGGTGCCCCTATTCTGCCTCCACCTTCTGGAGCAGTCACTGCCTGGAATCAGATTTCAGCTCTTGTTCTCTTTCTTCTTTTCTTCCATTTATCCTCCTTTTTTATTTGTTTGTTTCCACGAGCCCTGTGGCTCTCTAATGTCCACTCTCTGTCCACTCATATATCAAGGGCAGAGCAGCTGGGCATCACAGAGTGACCAATAGGCCATTTCCCATCTGTGCCCTTTCAGTATCTGTCCAGCAACTAAAAAATTAATATGTATCCATTTGTACATGGCAAGCAGCTGAGCATCACCCATCTGTCAGGCTGACAGTGGTTAATCTCAGTGAAACGCAAGCAGGAGAAAACAGGAGCAAGGGAAGTCCGGACATTGGAAGATGGTTTGAAATCCCATCTCACACACTCCCTTTTAAGATAGTTCATAATTCTACCCAAGCCCCTGTAAAGAAAGAAGATACACACATACAAAAGCACTGTACAAATCCCATGAACCCCCACCATATGATCTACAAATATTGGGTAGGCATTTTGAATCTTTGGTGTAAATAGGGGAGGGGGGTCAGACTTAGGATTTTAGGCAGACCCCTCTTACCTTTTGTCATGAAAAGCAACCTTTGTCTTAGGCCCTAGATTTTTTCCACAGGTTCTTAAAAAGTTACATATGGTAGAAAGAAATCAAATGTGCACACTGTTTCAGCTATGGGGCAAAACTCATGAACCAAAATAATGATTCCCTATCCGTTTAATATAAGATCACAAATGCATAACACGCAATCTGCTTCCAAAAAAAAAGCAATAGAGGGTCACATTTTGTAATAGCAAGAAAGAGAAAGAGGTTGTCAGACAGGAGCCAAATAAACCCACCATCAATAGGTGGTGAGCGACAACCACAAATGATCCCATGAAGAAGTACGGCCTGAGATATGCTTATCATGCGCGCAATTGTAAATATGCCTATACAATATGAACTCTGTATCCATGGAGGATATTATCATGCAGAAATAAGAAATAAAGTTACTGTAGACTTTTGGATGGCGTGATTTTAAAATTGAATGTACTTTTAAAATGTTTAATATGTATTATTATTATTTGTGGTATTTATATTTTATATTATTAATGCATCAATTAATCTATATTAATGCATCAATTGATTTTAAGCTTAATATTTGTATGTGTTTAGGGCACTGAAGAATTGCCATATGTAAGCCACCTTGAATCCCCCTTGGGGTAGAGAAAGGCGAAGTATAAATAGGGTAAGTAATAAATAAATACATAAATAGGTATCATCTGCAGGAATGTGCTAGGTCCTCCACTACTGAAATGTCTGGAGGACCTAGAAAATTTCTACAGGTGAAATTGCAGGTATAGATCCCGCAGGGTGTACTGTATATAAGATGAATATGCGTCATCCTTGGTGGGTGTTGGTGGCTTATAGGTTAAGACTCATTGCAGTAACAGTAAGGAAATATAACTTGAGAAAAGATGGCATAGCTTGGCTCTTTTCATTGGGCAAAGCAGTAAAACTCCCAGTCTCTGTGAGCTCAACCATGAAAGCTTCATGCCTTTCAGGATAAATATCTGTTTGAATGCATCTACTGGATATTCATTGCACCCAGCAGAGGTTCCTGATTTGATTCGGTCAAAGAATGCAGGAGGGGATTCAACCCAGCATTCTCCAGATGTTCTGAGAGTACTACACCTCTTCCCCCCAGGCCATGTTGCCATGTTGACCAAGATAGTGATGGAGCAATAGGAGTTGTAAGCGAATGTAAGATGTTTTTAGGATTACCAACTTCTGGTGGACCAATGATTGAAAACCACCACCCTACACAGCACACTCAGTTCCCAGAAAGCAGCAGCGTCACATAGTGTCATTCAGGGTACGTGACCATCACTGCAGAATTAAGCCCTATATAAACAACATGGAGGAATATGAGCAAACAAAATCATAGTGCAATAGCACATTAGTAGAAATAAGGTATACTGTGATGCCCATATCAACAGGACTACTATTCAAGATTTCATTTATCCACATCTGACAAAATATGCCCCCTCTAGGCATTTTCTAGGTCCTCCAGCACAACTTTATGGTATTCCTGGGCCAGAAGTCCTTCATTTCAATTGGGTTTACTATTATCCATGGTTTTGGGTAACCATGCAAAGTATGGGAATGTATCCCTTGCAGATGTAAGGGCCCTACTGTACTTGAAAAGGGGAAGCCTTTAAATAAACTGTACACACTGCAGAACCTGCAAGAATTTCACAGCAGACAAGCTGAAGTAGAACATAATTTCTGGAGGTAAAAAAGGTGAAACATAAAGAAACCAAACTGAGCTTCGTATCATAAAATTTAGCAGCATAAAAGGTTGGGTCTGTCTCACTTCATTAATATTTCAAAGTTTATTGATCTGATTATTTGTAATTTGATTTTCAGTCAAATGGAGAATGTGTATTAAGATAATCCAGTTCCTGCTTGGACATCAACAAAAATGACAGAATCAGGAACCTCAGGCACCGGTTCTTAAATAGTACAGTTTGATATCCCCTACCTGAAATGCCTGAGATGAGACAAGTTTTGGAATTTTTTAAAATTGTAAATACCTGCGTATCTATAATTACATGAGTTGGATATAGAACCCAAGTCATAACATGAAATTCATTTATGTTTCATATATACATATGATAAAGGTAATGTTATGCACAATATTTTAAATAATTTTGAGTATGAAACAGAATTTGTGTATATGAAATCACAAAAAGCAAAAGCATCACTATTTCAGCCTCCCCTGTGGACAATTGCACATTTTGAATTTCCAGATAAAGGATACACAACCTGTAATTTCTATGGGGCCAAAATGGGGCCAACTACGCAAGCTCAGATGCTGAACCGGAATGGGTAGGGATTGGTGGGTGAGTTGACTCAGTGGCTGGATGGTATTTTGATGGGCATGCAGTGCTGGAACTGGTTCAACTGCTCTGGACCATCACCCTCATAGCTCCCTGTCATTCTGGGCTTTGCAGTGACCAACAGGACAAAACTGGCAGTGGTTCTCTAGTGACAGTAGCGGAAGCAAGAAAGTGACACAAGACAACAGAGGAGGGGAAATAGGATAAATCATTCCTGCCTCTCTTCCCTCCCTTCCTCAAGCATGTTATTACTCCAGCTAGCATTATTACAGGTGTTTAGCCACAATTACAAATTTTGTGACCAATGGTCACTGCAAAGGTCAAATCAACAAAGAGAGGGTAAAGCCCTGTCCTTGGTCTACTCAAACCTAGGAAAAGGGATGGTTGTGTGAACAACCCCAGCCATTTCCAAATATAAAGTGCAGATAAAGCTCTGGACCATTTCACTTATTTTTAAAACACGGGTGAAGTCCACATTAAGGCAAATGGATCCTGTGTGTCATGCGGACACCACAGAGTCCATCCACCCGCACACCCAATCAGCTGGCCCATCAAGGTGAGGAATCCAAGGTGTTGCATGTCATCAGCGCTGATGGTATTTTTTATTCTCATCCACAAGTTTTGTAAAGTTACTTTTTGGACTACAATTCCCAGAATACCCAGTCACCATAATCATGACTACTGACTAGGACAGAGGTTTCCAAACTGTATGCCGTGATATATTTGTGTGTCAACAGCAGTAGGTGTGTCCCATGAACATAACAAGAAACCTACAAGTCTATGTGAAATAAGCAATAAATCTCTCTCTCTCTCTCTCTCTCTCACTCACACACACACACACATCTATCTACATTTTGCGGCATCTGGGACATGGACCCAACATCTAAAATTAAGTATTGCAAAAGCTGACAGTGCTGCACAGGCAATTGTTAAGTTATGTCATCACAATTACCCGGGTTCTATTCGTCCCTTTTTGAAGGTTCTTAGGGCAAAGGTGTTCCCCATTGCCTTGTATGGAGCTGAAATATGGGGTGACTAAGATCTTTCAATGGTAGAGCGATTCCAACTTCATCACCTGAAAAATGGTTTAGGAGTGTATAAATCATCCTTGTCAGCAGCAGTGAGAGCAGAGATGGGAGTACCCCCAATTTCCACTGTAATCCTGAAAAGGCAGATCAATTGGTGGTACAAAATAAGACAAATGCAACCTCATAGATTACCAGCCATATGCCTACTAGAACAAGAAAACCACAAAGAGTGGTCATGGCTGAGCAGACTTGGCCACATGGTCAGCAGGCTAGGTTTTGCACCCCACGAGATAACAAATTTAGGGGCAAAAGTGTGCTCAATTGTATATCAAAGAGCTCTCAACATTGCTGCACAAAACGATATAATGATCATAATGCAAGCTAGAGACACTCCATACCTGGCTAAATTTAAACGTAACATGAGCATGGAAACTTATCTTTCCTTCATGCTACCACTATATATCAGAAAACTTTTTACCAGGGCTAGATTCGAGCAACTCGACATTATGTCCAAGCTGGGGCAACATCAGAAAATTTCCTATATGAGGAGAACCTGTGGGTGTCGGGAGGTAGAGGAAGAAGTGGAGGACTCAGAACATTTCTTCCTTAAATGCCCCTATTACAACAGGATTCGACTTTGTTATCTAGAGCCTCTTTTGGAGAACTATACTCACTTAGAGAATAAGGAGAAATTGCACATTCTCCTACAGGGTTCAGATAAAAATTCTATTTTAAAACTGATCCTTTTACGCAAAAAGTGCTGGCCATCCGCGAGAAGATGAAAGCAGAGAGCTCTGACATCACTGCCATCAATGTAATTTAATACAGATATATTTACTAGTTTTACTTACCCCTGCCCTCTCTCACCTTTTATTCTATGTAATTAATTAATTTTTAATCTTTTAAACATGAAGTTTTGTAGATACGAGTATGTTTAGCATGGTGGTATGTATGTTTTGTAATCACATTGGCATTTACTGTATGTATGTGTATATTCTGTATGATTTGATATGGTCAAAATTGACTAATCAATAAAGAATTTATGGTTTATGGTTATGGTGGTGTGTGTGTGTGTGTGTGTGTGTGTGTGTGTATGGCCTGGTTGATCCATGGTTCTAAATGCTTCAAAAATACTTACAAAAGTTCTGGTGGTGAACATTTCAGAACTCTATCAAAATTTCATTATTATTTCATTATTGGCGATTTTAAAGACAGAACCAATTAGAAACTGCTATTTATAACAAAATTTTGAAAGTTTTGTTAGAGTTCTGAAATGTTCACTACCAGAACTTTTGTTTTGTAAGTACTTTTGAACCATTAAGAACCATGGAGCAACCAGGCCTTATACACACACACACACACACACACACACACACACACACACACACTGTATAGGTTTTCATTAGTTATTTTGTATCCCTATCTCTTATAAGGGGTTGTTTAACCTCTGGTTTGCTAGCAAAACTTGATTTCTGTGTTGCGAAATGATGCATGTCTAAAAAGTGTGACACCAACATGAAGTGTTTGGAAAGCTCGAGACTGGGGGATTTGGGGAAGTTCACTGGGAAACCTTACTTTTCAAGATTAGAGGGAAATTTTTCAGAACCATCTCAGCTACGCACTATTTGAAATCCCTGCTCCTGGGCGACATAAGAACTTTGTGTGCTCTGGATAACCACTGTTGTCTCTTTGCAACAGATAATTGTAGCAAAATGTGATCCTTGATCTCCCCGTAATCTATTACTGGTGTGGAGCCTAAACTTTAGCCTGCCAGAGCTCAGTTGACAAGCAGCTATTTAGAAAGCCAAAACGGAGGCTTTGGGAGGGAATCTGTCAGGCAAGTGGCAGATCAAGGGCGGGAGACCAGCAGCCCCGTGCAGCTCAGATTTCCACTCCTGTTTATCAATGGACGCACTCGGAAGATTCAGTAGCTCTATAAAAAGCGGGAGTCAGTTTTGTATGGTGGGGATAATTCTGGCAAGCCTTTTAAGTTTACAGCTGCTTCGGATCTCTTTAGACACAGTTCTCAGGCTCCTCCATGCAAGTTCGAACAAATTTTACTTGATTTTTTGCCTACTGGCACCTCTGCTTTAAAAAGTCCCAAGCATCCTAACTTCATGCCAAAGTCACCACTTTATTATTTTCCTTTACTCCTATAAAATGTTACTGCAGGGATTTTTGTGATAAATGTGCTCTGTCTCTGGCATCTCTCCATGCCAAAGATTGGGGGGTGAGGCAGGGAAGAAAACAACAGGCACTTCAAAGGCAGGCTCCGATCCAATCCAGCACAGGAGCAATCTACAAGTGAGATATTCCAGCAAAGTGGGGGGGGGGGGGGTATTATATATGACATTTCCAAGACCCAGAAAGCTGGAGAGGATAATGAAAATGTACCAGAGAGCTGCTAAGAGGGGGATTCTTGCAGCTGGCCTCACATCCCCACCAAGGGCCCCACGGCATTTAGGGAAACTAATAGGAACCATGTGTGCTTGTGAGTGGCAAGAGCAGCAGGCTCACTGGACAGTTGAGCTAGGAAAGGACATTTGCTCATTTGAAGCCCAGCAAGGGCATAGTTTTCCAATAGGAATAAAGTAAGCCTGCTTTAGCACTACATCCCTTGGGGAAGTAACTTTAGCATTACTAAAACCTCCCTTACCAATATTCCTTTTCCTCCTCTATGTGGGTAGATAGATTTTGTGCACGTAGATGTGTTTGCTCAGGAGAGCCATCACTGTTCAGCAGTGGAACTCTCTGCCCCGGAGTGTGGTGGAAGCTCCTTCTTTGGAGGATTTTAAGCAGAGGTTGGATGGCCATCTGTCGGAGGTGCTTTGAATGTGATTTTCCTGCTTCTTGGCAGGGGGTTGGACTGGATGGCCCACCAGGTCTCTTCCAACTCTATGATTCTATGAATTATAGGAAGTGCCATGGATTTTGCAGACACATTATCACCTCCTCATGTACTTTTTAGGAATATAGTGCTGCACATCAATCAGTAGCAATGTAGCTGCTTGAGCCATCCTTCTGAAAAGGAAGAATCAGATTTTAGCCATTTTAATATGTTCCAACCAGAGGACATTTCAAAAGAAGGGGAGAAACTGCATATGTGTGTTTACGTGTGCATATGTATTTCTGATTTCCATCCAGTGATGCCAAAGTTGAACAATGAAGAAAGAGGACAGGAAGAAAAATAATACATGGCATGTATAGTGGTTGGAGCATTGGACTATGACTCTGGTGAAAGGGGGTCATGGAATGTGGTCATGGAATCCAACCAGGAGTCAGAAACAACCTGAAAACACACAACCACCACCACCACAACAGCAATAATCTAAAGGAGAGTTCTGTCAACAGCACAGATTGCCGAAATGACCAACAAATGGACCCTAGGGCACATGAAGTCTGAAATTTTCTAAATGCCAAGTTGACTACACTGAGGCTGTCATATTTAGTAAGTATCGTGAGATGATATAAAAGATAAAGGTTTCCCCTGACATTAAGTCCAGCCGTGTCCAACTCTGGGGGTTGGTGCTCACCCCCATTTCTAAGCAGAAGAGCCAGTGTTGTTCATAGACACCTCCAAGGTCATGTGGCCCGCATTACTGCATGGAGCGCTGTTACCTTCCCGCTGAAGCGGTACCTATTGATCTATTCACATTTGCATGTTTTCGAACTGCTAGGATGGCAGAAGCTGAGGCTGACAGCAGAAGCTCACACCGCTCCCCGAATTCAATGAGATTATATAACTCACTGAATAAAACAGTGTTTGGCAAATAAGAAAGCAGTAAGAAAAGAGGATGAGTGCACTATAGGAAGTCACAGTCCTTAGTTTGCAAGATCTGAGCAGAGCAGTTAATGGCCAGGGCTTCTGAATGTGCCTCATTCATAGAGTTGGCACATTTAGAAGTCACTTGGGAGAAAATAACAGCATGTGCACACTGCACACCGAGTAGCACAAATTAAACATGAAGTCTAATGATCTGTACAATCTCTGGCTCATCAGGACAAAAATGGGAACCCCAATCTAGCATTCTTATCTTCTGCACATTGGATAATTTCTACTTTGCAACCTTGTGGTAGATCATGAGGTTTTTTGAAAAGAAAGAAAAGAGAGAAAAATGTAACCTATACCAATGTAATGTACTATAATATTTTTATTTTTATTATTTGTTAAATAAAAGATTTTTTTTAAGGAAAAAAATGAAAAGAAAGAAAAGAAGCAGAACACACCACAAGAAGACTATATCTACCTCTTCTGATGTACAAACTCCAATAAGAACTCTTGAAGACTAAATGGGGTTTCAAACCAGTACTACCATTTTTAACACTGCAATGTATGTGTCCATTTTTGAAGTAAAACTGGACCCCCTTATCCATAGATTTGATATTCAGTTTCACTTGTCCACATGCAAATAAATCAATAACTCCTAGAAGTGTTTGTGGGCCTCTAGCAGTACTCCAGTGCAATTCTGAGATATGCTTTTGGACTACTATTATCCACAATTTTAGGAATCCACTGAAGGAGGGAGTGGTCTTGGACCATATCCCACACAGATACAGGGGCCATACCTTACAAATGTTTTGTCTATTCCCATATAAACCTGTGAGTTAGGATAGTCAAGTGTTGAACTCAGTTTGGAACCACCATAAAAAAGGCCCAAGAAAATCTGGGTAGATTTCCCCAAAACCCTAAAATCTTTGTACAAACTGTATTGTGCAATATGTGCTTGGTTTCTCTCCATCTTTATGTTCCACATAAGGGTAACTTGGAAAAACTTCTAGGCAGTGAGATATTATCAGCTCTGTATGGGGACAGCTTACTAAAGTTATCTACTTGCCTTATTTGGACAGGAAAGTGTACAAAGACTTCCTGTTTAGGTTGGGATCTCATCAGAACAACACCCCCCCCCCCCCGGCCATCCAACTCTCATATATATATTTCTATTTATGCCTATTTCCCCTCCTGTCTTGTTACTCAGCTCTAGGATGAGACAATCATAACTTACCAGGTGTGGTTTCATACTACATCATTATAGCATTATGATTTCACTTCACTTGCCCTGGCTGCATCCTATGGAATCCTTGGACTGAATCTGAATTAGTTTTAGACCAATTCAGATTAACAGCAAAGATGGGCATACAAAGATTTCTTTTTATCATTAATTCATAATGTTGAAGGGTTTACAATATATTTTAGTAAGAAAAAAAACTGTAAAAAGGAAGAAAATAAACTCACTTAAAATGTGATGCTCGAGGAAAGTTCTACAGACACGACAAATAAAATTTGCCCTAGAGGAAGTCAAGCTTAAGCTTTCTCTAGAAGCCAAAGGACTACACAAAGGCTGTTGTACTTTGGACTTACCACGAGATAACATGACTCACTGGTAAAGACAGTGATAGTGGCAAAACAGAAGGCAGCAGGAAAAGAGGAGGACACGTGGGCAGGCTCAATCAGCCCTGAGTCTGCAAGATCAGAACAGGACTACTGATGATCAGCTGACTTGCAGGTCTATCATTCATAGGGAGGACTGACAGAGTGAAAACTGAGAGGGTTCCTGTTCCTTAAATGGTTGGGTAGAAGAGAGAATTACAGCAAGTACTTCTTGTTACCAGTTTGCGTGAGTGCAGACTGAAATCTTTTCCTCTACACAAACAGCCAAAGCTAACTTCACAGCAAAAAACAACATCATAAAAGTTTTGGTTACAAAAATATTTTAATCTAGTTTCTTTAGATCAGGGGTGCTCACACTTTTTCAGCATGTGAGCTACTTATAAAACAACCAAGTCAAAATGATCTACCTACCCACTACTCAGAGAGCCATAATAGCAAAATACTTGGAAATTTATTTCACTGAGAGCCATATAATATATTTTAAGGCTGAATTCAACTAAATGTGAGTATAATAAGCCCCTGAATTTATTCATCATAACAATGATGATAATATTCACTCAGCCTCTGCTACTACTACTACTACTACTACTATTAATAATAATAGTAGTAGTAGTAACAACAACAATAGGTTCCTAGAGTTGAAGCAGACCTCCAAGGGCCATCCAGTCCAACCTCCTTCTGCCATAAGGGAAAAACACAATAAAAGCATTCATCACAGATGGCCATTCAGCCTTTGATAATAATATAATAATAATAATAATAATAATAATAACCATGGGTTCCTAGAATAGGAGACCTCCAAGGGCCATCCAGTCCAACCTCCTTCTGCACCTGGGCGGCGGCGGGAGACTGCGGGGCGGGACTGAGCCTTCCTCCCACCCTGCCTGCGATCTACCAGGACACCCTACGCGATCTACCAGTAGATCGCAATCTACTTAATGAGCACCCCTGCACTAGATGTTGCATCAGTTCAAGCCAACGTACCACCAGTGAAGCGAATCAAGCTTTACATGAAATAATAGGAAAACCTAATTATCCTCAAAACTAGGAGATCTATCATAAAATCACAGAGTTGGAGGAGACCTCATGGGCCATTCAGTCCTGCCAAGAAGCAGGAAAACTGCATTCAAAGTACCCCTGAAAGATGGCCATCCAGCCTCTGTTTAAAAGCCTCCAAAGAAGGAGCCTCCACCACACTCCGGGCCAGAGAGTTCCACTGTTGAACAGCTATCATAATCAGGAAGTTCTGAGAGATGCTGTTAACACCTTCACATGGCTAGTCCTCACTTGTAATTTTTGTTTTAATTGAAGACTTACAACAGCAATAATCCAAAACTACTGTATATTAGCAGTGGAGCTATAGGTGCTTGCATGGTTCCTCCTCATCCAGATCGGTTCATATGCAAACAGGTCCAACATCCTTAGGTTCGGAAGCAGAGGAGAGGCCCTCCCTCCATTCCAACTGCCACTGCCTTGGCCCCAAAGGGACAGAAAAAGGAGACAAGTACATCTTTTCATCATGTTCAGTCCCAGAAGCAGATGAAAGGCTATCCCTCCATCCTAGCTGGCACATGACTTTGCTACGTACGGAAAGAAGCAGAAGCAATACCTGCTGGACTTAATTCCCTCCTTCTCTACCATCCCATTTTCATTTTGTGTCATGTCTGAATTAGATTCAGACACAGCACAAAATGATTCAGTCTAAGGACAGGGAACTAGATTTCTGATTGGTCTCTTATGTGTAAAGTGTCATGTACTGTGATGGTACCATATAAATACATACATCCATACATGATAATGATGATGAATATTTTATCATAGTTATGACAAAGCAGTGAGAAGCCCTGATTCATGAGAACAATTACGAAAGACGTAATGTTGTTTTCCTCATCCCAGATCTTTTTAGAGTATGAATTCTAGTGGAAGGACATTTCTTGAAGACAGGTAAGTAGCTACCAAAGGGGGAGAAGGAAACATCCTAAGTAAAGACATTTACTGTGTATTGTCGAAGGTTTTTGTGAATGGAACCATTGGGTGCTATGTGGTTCTCAGGCTGAATGGCCATATTCTAGCAGCATTTTCTCCTGACGTTTCACCTGTATCTGTGGCTGGCACTTTCAGCAGCCAAGAAAACACACAAAACCCCACATTTTATTATATTTGGTGTCAATTGGTTTTTCTGGGATTTTTAGTTTTCAGCTAAATAATTTAACATTAATAGTATGGGGGGGGGGGCTTAGTAATCTGCAGATACATTTGTAACATAGATATGGTCTGCCACATTCGCTAATGAAAGGGGAATACAGTTCTTTCATAATTGAATGTACTAGCAGATCTCTTTTTGCTCATAAACATGGTTGATGGCAGAGTATCACAATACATTCCTCCACGGCATGGGCTGCAATGAGGAAATTAATCTATGTATTAGCACCATGAACACCACTCCTGATCAAGTCACTCAGGGAAGAAGAAAGAAACAACTCTTGTTTGCATCAATGAGGAAATAAGAAAAAGAGTCATGAAGCTGGGCAAAAAAGCACATCCAGGGCCTGGACAAGAACAAAGAGGAACACTTCCAAAGCACTGAACCAAGAACTCCAGAGCAGTTTTCACAGGAAGGAAAAGACAACGAAAGACTGGAGGAACAGATAATGTGCTCCAACTTGGATGGGAGAGGAGAGCATTACAGACTGCTTCTGTGCAATTGAAAGACAGCCAAAGAATGAGAAAAATGTTAACCATCAAGAATTACAGACCTTTCCACTATCAATTAAAAGGCTATTCCTAGGAAGAGTGGGCTTGTTCAAAAGGAAAGGTTGGCTTATTTTATTACCAGCAGCCAATTGACTGTCACTGTGTTGATATTATATATATTATACTATACTAGAAGCATTGCCTCCTGCAAAAGAATGATAAAGCAATGTGCCAGAACACAACAACTATTGCACAACGAATAAGAAGGGCCCCTGGTGGCGCAGTGGGTTAAACTTTTCTGCCAGCCAGCAGGACTGAAGACTGACAGGTCACAGGTTCGAATTTGGGGAGAGCACGGATGAGCTCCCTCTATCAGTTCCAGCTCCTTATGTGGGGACATGAGAGAAACCTCTCACAAGGATAGTAAGACGTCAAAACATCCGGGCGTCTCCTGGGCAACATCCTTGCAGACGGCCAATTCTCTCACACCAGAAGTATCTTGCAGTTTCTCAAGCCGCTCCTGACACGACAAAAAAAAACTAATAAGAAAGACAGGCCCATTGTTTTTTATTGTGTTGCCACCGGCATAAAGTGTCAATCAATAATAGCAGATCTGTGTTTGGGGCATTCACTGTTGGTGTTGTCCATCAGTGTCCCTGCGTTCCATGTTCTGAAGTTCATTTTTCTCTTTTGGCCGCAGGATGGTGACCCCACTGATAAGAGAGGAAGACTATGTTTAGGGCATCTTTTCTAGCTCCTTCGCCATGTGGGGTGAGCAGAGTGAATCCTAAAAAGGGCTGCTCAGTAATGGATACAGCTGCCGAACTACTCAACTACCTCAGACCTTGAGGTAGAACAACTGGGTGCCAATCCATCGCCCATGTGCCAATCTGTGACTAGGAGCTTCCAGATTTCAGTCCTGCCCCCGTTGCCACTCGCTGATCGCCATGGGACTTTTGTTGGTTTGTTTTATTTTTCTTGGAAGACGCCTTTGCGTGAGTTTTTTTTAATGTGTGGAGATCAGTGCACAACTGACCAACACACATTCACAGAGTGAGGTCTCACAGTGACATGATTAACACGATGACTGTGGCTTCTCAATCTGTTGCAGCCTTCTTCCGCCTTCACAGCCATTGTAACATGTACCATGTTATCCTCCACCTGCTCCGCCATTGAGGTCTTTGTGTCTTCGGACTGTGCTTGGTCTGGAACCTCCCCCGCAGCCACTCCTGGGAGTGCACGACTCCAGTCGTTGTGCCCGCAGGTTCACTGGAACACGCAAGCCCCCTCACCACGACAAGGTGACAGTCCATCAAGGGAGCTGAGAAGCTTTAACATCGACACAGCAGCACTTCAGGAGAGCAGGAGAGGGACAGCTGAAGGAAGAAAAAGGAGGCCACACCTTCTTGTGGAAGGGGCTGCCTGAAGAAGACCAAAGAATGCACTGAGTTGATGAGCATAGATGGCATACAGCCTCTACGCTCATCAGATGGAACCAAACTTCAATTGCACTACATTAAAAAGAACACTACCCAAGCCTCCTGAATCATAGCTCCAATGTGGCTGAAGAGGTTCTCTTACAAATCCCACAACAACAAACCAGGGATGCGCTTGCAGCACCCCCTAGTTTGGAAGAAGTTAGCAATGCCACCAGCCAACAAAAAATAACAAAGTCAGTGGACCTGATGGGATCTCTGCTGAAATCTTTAAAGAGGGTGGACCCGAGCTGACATAACAACTCCGCCAGCTCATAGAAAAAGTGTGGGTAACCAAGAAAATCCCAGCAAATTTCAAGGATACCACCATCATCACCCTCTTCAAAAAAGGGGAAAGAACAGACTGCAGAAACTATCGAGGTATCTCCTTCCTAACCTCCGCTGGGAAAATCCTTGCAAGAATCCTTGCAAACCGCCTTCCATCCCTCTCCGAAGACACCCTCCCAGAATCCCAGAATGGCTTCCGCCCCTCCAGAGGAACACTGGACCTGATCTTCACTGCACGACAGCTCCAAGAAAAATGCACGGAACAAAATCAACCACTGTACATGGCATTCACTGACCTTGCAAATTCGTGAACATCCTGCAGCTCCTCCATGATGACATGATGGCAACAGTCTTGGACAGCAATGGCTCCCAAAGTGACCCATTTAAGGTGGAATCAGGTGTCAAACAGGGATGTGTTATTGCCCCAAATGTATTTTCCATCTTCATCGCTGTGATAGTTCACCTTGTTGATGGGAAGCTTCCCAGCGGAGTGGAAATCATCTCTCGTACTGATGGCAAGCTATTTAACCTCAGCAGACTGAAAGCCAAGACCAAGATTACAACAACATCTATTATAGAACTCCAGTATGCTGATGACAACGTTGTCTGTGCACATTCAGAAGAAGACCTACAAGCCACTCTAAACACCTTCGCAGAAGCATACGAGATGCTCGGCCTGTCATTGAACATCGAGAAAACCAAAGTGCTCTTCCAGCAGTCACCAGCCAATCCCTCTCCAACGCCAGAAATACAACTTAATGATGTACCATTAGAAAATCTATACCAGTCCTTCCATAATTGGATGTTTTAAATGTCTCATTCATGCACAACATAACGCCCATTTACTCCTTCCAGCATGACTCTTCCCACCACCCAACCTCTCCAAGGAGCAAGGACTCCTCATGCTGAACCTGTCTGGAGGAGGAGACAAATTCACCTCTAGAACGGCTTTAATTTTTTATTCTTACCCATTCTCCTTCAAGCAGATTGGGAACTACTGTCCTATATCAACACTTCTGAAGTACATTTGCAATCTGAAAGTCCTATGAACCCTTTGGAATTTGCCATTTTCAGAATCCAGTTTTGACAACAGATTACTGTCATTGAGTTGGGAAAGGTATCCCATTGCAAGTGCTCCTCTTGTACCTACAACCCACCACCTATTAGATGTCCAAACAGCAGCTGGACGGATTATTGGTATACAATAATTCAGTGGTCAGCACATGCATGGATATCCTGTGATGGTCCTAAGAACCCAGCAACAGGAAGACTGAAGTTTAAAAGGGTCACCCAGCCAACACCATCTATAAAACAGGATTGTGAAGTAACACCACCCATAATATTCTATGGAGCAGTAATGTTCTGGAGTAAAGATCTACCTTTCCAAAAATAATTGACATTACTTAAACATAAAGGACATCTGGCAAACTTACCCCAAGGCATCAGCTACTCCTTTTGAAGGAAGGATGGCTAATTTGACAGCCCCATCCCACCTGTAAAACCTGACTTGCAGGCTCTGCTGACTTTCAGGGGAAGTTAACCCTTAATCTTCTAAAATTAGATAGCCATGGAAGAAAAATTCTCTCCCTAAGATGCTCCCACTCCTTCATTTCTCTACTAATGCTCCCACCCCACCCCCAATTCCCTAGACCTGTGTCTCTGACTGTACCCACCCTCTTGTGCTCCCTCATATTCCTTGAAGGCTCCTACCCCTCCCTCCACATTTTCTTTTCTTAAAAAAATATTGTGTTTTAGTTTTTTAATATAGTGTTTAGCCCAGATTTTAATATATTATGGTTTTATCAGACTATACCCAATTCTCCTTATGCTGATCTATGACCGGCATAAGGAGAATGGGTAGAATACAAATAAAATTTTATTATATTATTATATTAATAAAGGATTTTTAATTTGAACACTGAAATGTGCAGCCGCCAAAGTCCACACTATGTTAAAAGTAAGATCCATGTTTGATATCTCTCTCCTAATAGCTAACATAAATGGAATGTGATATTCTGTCACTGTGCTGCATGCAAATCACCGCATCGGTTGTCATTGGCACAGTTGGACTTCTGTATCCCCGTCCCCCCATAAAGCAGTAAACCTGATGTAAGGGCTGATGAAAAATGTATGAATTCACACAGTCTGCCTCAACATATAACATTAACTTCAGAATTAAATAAGAAAATCTCAAGAGAGGAGATCATCAAAGCAATCCAAACAATGAAACGTAACAAGGCGGCAGGACCGGACGGTTTCACCGCCGAGTATTATAAAGAATTTCAGGAGGACCTGGCAGCGATCTTGGAGATATTGTTTAACGGCATAATGGAAAAGGGGGTGATTCCTGACACTTGGAAAGATTCGAATGTAACTCTGATTGGGAAACCTGGGAAAGACCCATCTGACCCGGCAAGCTACAGACCCATCTCCTTACTAAATTTTGACTATAAATCATTCACTTCAATTTTAGCAAACAGATTTTTAAAAAATTTAAGCAATTGGATAAAAGAAGATCAAAATGGTTTCTTACCCAAGAGGCAGATAAAAACAAATATTAGATTTATTCTGGACATTATTGAATGCTATGAAAAACATAATGACAAGGAGATGGGTCTGATGTTCTTAGACGCAGAGAAAGCGTTCGACGTGGTGAGTTGGAACTACCTCCGGCTCCTCCTAGAAGAGCTGGACATAGGCTACCAGATAAGTAATGCATTCAACGCTATCTATAACTCCCAGAAGGCCAAAATTATTGTAAACCAGAGGAAGACAGATGAGGTTGAGATTACAAAAGGGGTACGGCAGGGATGCCCGTTATCCCCACTCCTTTTCATCCTGATATTAGAGACCCTACTAAACAATATAAGATGCAACAAAGAGTTGAAAGGGTTACGGATTAAGAAAGAACGCACCAAAGTCAAAGCCTTTGCCGACGACGTGGTCCTGATAATGGAGGACCCAGTCAACACAATAACTAAGTGGAACCAAAAGATCGAGGAATATGGGAAGGTCGCTGGTTTAAAAATAAACAAGAGCAAAACGAGCCTCTTAGTCAAAAATATCTCAGAAAAGAGGAAAAAGACGTTACAGGAAGTGTCCGGCATGAAAATTGTAGACAAATTAAAATATTTAGGCATTAACATAACAGCTAAAAACTCAAAATTATTCAAAAATAATTATTCGGAGTTGTGGGGGAAGGTGAAAAAAGATTTTGATAGATGGAGTAAACTCAACCTATCCTTCCTAGGGAAAATAGCAACTCTAAAAATGGTGACCCTCCCAAAAATAAACTACTTTTTCATGACCCTTCCAATCATAAAAAGTGCAAAATTTTTCGACAGCTGGAACAGGGATATCTCCAAGTTTTTGTGAGGGGGAAAGAGACCTAGGACGAAAATGAAAACACTCCAAGACACTACAGACAGGGGTGGTTTAGACGTTCCAAATCTCAGGCTATACCACGATGCCAGCTGCTTAGTATGGTTAAAGGAGTGGATCCAATTAAAGGACCACAAACTACTAGACTTAGAAGGGCATGAACTAAAATTTGGCTTCCATGGTGTCACAATGCACAGACTTGGCAGGCCCCTTAATCACACAAGTAAGAATGTCCAAAGTAGCAGTAACAGGTAAAAGCTTGGCAAGGATCCGCAGCCAATGCAGATCAGGAACAGGGCAAGGCTCCGCAAATCAATGCGAATCAGGAAACAAGGCAAGGCTCCGCAAATCAATGCGAATCAGGAAACAAGGCAAGGCTAAAGCAAGGCAAGGCTTGATGACCACCGCTTAGCTTGTGGCCCCACTCCGCTTCACGCCTATTCAGGTAAGACGTGGCCGGAGAACTGAGGATTCGTTCCCACGGATCCTATACTTAATCCTTCGGCCGAGGTCCTCGACGCTCTAGGCTTCTTTGTCTCCAATCTCTGCTGACGGACCTCGGTCGGTCTAGGGCTCGGGACCAATCCCTCCTACTAGCCTCAATGCTCCGTCGCCTATCAAAAGTTCGACCTTGTCTTTCGGCAGCTGTGTTGCTATCTCTCTGAGAGCTTTCCTCCCTAGCCATTTCCCATGCGCTTTGTTCCATATCTTCCTCAAGGGGCTCCTGGGAAGCCTCCGGGTGTTCATAACTCCCTGCATCACTATCAGATTGCACCTGGTGATCTGAATCATCCCTGGACCAAAACACATTTCTTCCCAGGCCAAGCTCTCTGTGGGTGAAAGAGGCTCTTGCGGGAAAGCTGCCCTTTGCCCCAGTCATCTAGCTCATCCTCAGAATCCAGTTCTAGCACGGCTGGTTCTAATGCTAATGGGACCCCAGGCCCTGTCCCCTGCCCTCCAGGCACAAACGAGAACTGCTGTGCTACACATGGGTATATGATATACGGCAAAAAAAAAGTCTGGATGCAAATTTCAACAATCACATCATACGAAGCGCTTTATACAAAGTCTGGCAAAAATATGGGGGAGAACTAAGTAAACGGAAAATACCACTCTGGACCTCTGTCAATGAGGCGTACAGAATAAGGGTACTGATTAACAACAGGTGGACCCCATACTCCAGGACATTAAGATGGGACGGTGGAAAGTTCATCCTAAAACCAAAGGAGGAATTGGAGAGATAGGGGATTGAAACTAGCTGGTTTGCATTTTTACAAATGAAAGAGAAGTTTAAAGAGGACCAGAAAAGTGGTTTTGAGGGAGAGGAGTTCGAATTAGAAAATAAAATCCTAAATGAAGAAACGAAACTACACGGGAAAATCTATAAAATCTTATTAAGAGCAGACACAGAAAATAACCAAAGAAGGGAGTACATGGAAAAGTGGTCGAGGAACATAGGCTTTAAAATAAATGCAAGGACCTGGCGGAACATTTGGAACAATAATTTCAAAAAATCCCTATGTAACTCATTCAGAGAAAATTGGATAAAAATAATATACCGATGGTACCTTTCCCCAGAAAAAATAGCTAGGATCTACAAAAACTCCAACCCAAAATGTTGGAAGTGCGGTAACAGAAATGGCACCTTCTTCCACCTTTGGTGGACCTGCGATAGGGCATTCAAGTTCTGGACGATGATCTATCAAGAGCTTAGGAAAATAATAACATTCAAAATAGAACTGAGACCGGAGGTTTTTCTCTTAGGTGTGTTGGATGATGCAATCCCTCAAATGGAGAAAAAAAATTATTATTAGCGACAACCGCGGCCAGAATCCTATTAGCTAAGAATTGGAAATCCCCAGAAATACCATCACGGGAGGATTGGTTTATCAAGGTGATTGAAACAATCCAAATGGACTATTTAACAGAACGGTTAAGGAACAGAAATAAGGATGGGCATAGGGAATCTGATTGGGGAGCAATAAGAACATACTGCAGATCGGAATTTAATATAGATTTACTGTTAGAATAATCATAGGAACTGTTCTGTGTCTCCCCACAGGCGAAAAGAAAGAAACTGCTTTGATAGAAGGGAAGGAAAGAACAAGCTTTTGTAAATCCTCGTCTCCTCATCATGCACATGTCCATTTCTACACTCTATTTTCTTTTCACTCCTATTTTCTCTTTCATACTTTCTTACCTCCGAGCAAATTGGTGCTCATTTTATCTTTGTTATGTGTTGTTTTTTTAAAATCACTGAAAACTCAATAAAGTCTTTATTTTAAAAAAAACATATAACATTAACTTCATCAATACTCATCAGGGGATAAAATTCAAATACGTCTTATATTAAGTGATTCTCTAAGAGCTTTTGTTCTTGATGCACCTTGCTACTTTAATCTCAGTCTGTGGGCTCCATCTTAAATTACAAGATAATGACCACAAAGTATTTTATGAACATAAAGAATTTTTTTTCATGCCAGGAGTGACTTGAGAAGCTGCAAGTCACTTCTGGTGTGAGAGAATTGGCTGTCTGCAAGGACGTTGCCCAGGGGATGCCTGGTTGTTTTACCATCCTGTGGGAGGTTTCTCTCATATCCCCACATGGGAAGCTGGAGCTGATAGACAGAAGCTCACTCCGCTCCCCGGATTCGAACTGCCAACATTTCAGTCAGCAGTCCTACCGGCACAAGGGTTTAACACACTGAACCACCAGGGATGCTCTTCAGAAACATGGGAAGACTAATAACTAATCAGGTTTTCCTTACCCTAAACCTGGTAAATGTAAAGTTTCCAAAGGTTAGGTGTTCACTAGTCTCTCAAATGTAAAATTTCCTTGTTTAATGTATCCATAAAATGGTTATTCATTGGCATTTGATTCCAGGTTCTTCTCGTGGATATCAACATTCTCAAATATCATTAAATATCATGCCATAGTAAAATGTTGTCTCATATAAAATGGCAAAAGCAAGCTTTGGCTTCTGAGTTTTTAAAACTATATTCATGGATACAGATTCTGTAAACATAAAGGGCCATTGTTGTAAATCCATTTGGTTCACCCAAATGAGTCTTCTTGATTCTCTTCTTAGCTGCCACCATTGGCTCATCACACTCACCAATCCCTGGAACTATGAGAAGTTTAGTCACTGTTCACTTTGTCACTCATAAAATAATTTTCCATATTATGACAGAGTGGAAAATATTTCCCCAGCAATGAAGAAAAAATCATTTTGAATGGAAGAAAACAACTGTTTCTTAGGCCTGGTTAGGTTTTTCGGAATACTATGAAAATTGGAATGTATTTGGAATTAATTCACATTTGAAGCGTTTTTGAAGCGATGTAAGTAACCCAGAAGTGAATTTGCCATTTCGAAGCCACCGCCTCCATTTTAGGAAAGGAATCAGCGGGTTTCCCTCCCCTGGCCTTCCCTTCCGTGTGCAGTTCTGATGCGTCTACGGCTGTCACCCCAGTTCTGATGCGGAGGGAAGGCATGGGCTTCCAAACTGGGTTAAAACACCCAGTTTGAAGAGGATACCTTGCCTCCGCGTTAGACCTGGGGCGAAATGCGGCTGTCATGTTTAAACTGGGTTAAACATGTATGTCAGCCATTAACGAAGCCATTCCGAAATTTCGGAATTAATTCGGAAACATTCTGAATTTTTTTTTTGAAAACTTTTGGAAATCAATCAGATTAGAAGCGCCAGCACCCCCTACATCCGAAACGAGTTTTGAACCAATTTTTTTAATCAACCAGGCCTACTGTTTCTGTAATCAAGACATCAGGATTCCCCCACAACACACTCATAGCAATAGTGCATTTTGCATAGATCATCCATAAAGGATGTAAACCAGATAACTTTCCAAGGACAGCATAGAACAATTCACAGTAACTCATATACTACATTAGTCTGCAGTGGTTCTCAGCCTATAGATCCCCAGGTATTTTGGCCTTCAACTCCCAGAAATCCTAACAGCTGGTAAACTGACTGGGATTTCTGGGAGCCATAGGCCAAAAATCCTGGGGACCCAGGTTGAGAACCAACCACTGTTTTAGAGCAGCCACACCATTTTCTATACCTATGTAAATTTTAACTGCCTAGCCAGGGGAGCCTATAACCGAAATTCCAATCTATAGGCTGGAAAGGTAATAAAATATCTCCATTCATATTTTTTAACTATTTCTATGATTGTAATGAATTAATATTTTAGTCCAAGAAGCAGGGAAGGAGCTTTCCTTCATTGTGGCCTTCGCCAACAATAACATCTCGGCTCTAGAAAGCTCTCTCTCTCTCTCTCTCTCTCTCTCTCTCTCTCTCTCTCTCTCTCTCAGGGAGTGGGGACTAATCCCAAAAGGAGAGAATTAACACATGGGAGCCACTCACTCTGCAAATAACAAAGCCTGAAAGTTAACAAAAGAGAAAGAACAAACAATGCTTGAGGACAGGCTAATCAAAGTCTTGACATACACAACCATGTTTTGACAGACATTATATAACATTTGTGGTTTACCCCTGGCATCAACTCCAATAGGATGTGTAATATGCAACCAATGAGAATTATTATTATTATTATTATTATGTATTGTCGAAGGCTTTCATGACCGAAATCACTTGGTTGTTGTAGGGTTTTCGGGCTATATGGCCATGTCCTAGAAGCATTCTCTCCTGACGTTTCCCCGGCATCTATGGCAGGCATCCTCAGAGGTTGTGAGGTCATTATTATTATTACGTTATTTATATCCCACTTTTTATCCCCACAAATGAAACTCAAAGCAGCTTACATTAAAAGCATTTCAATACAATTTAAAATAAAAAATATACAAACATTAAAATATAATATATTCATATATTCATCAATGGTATTCATTAAAAATTAATTTAAAAACCATAAAATAGCACCATTCCATGGATCACCACTCTGAGAATCAATAGACAGAGGAAGGAATCATTAAACCTCCCAATGGCACAAACTCCTTTAAAGAGGTTGGGTTGGCAATCTGTTTCTCCAGATGTGGTATTACAACTGGCATGGTTCAGGAGTGTTTGAAATTGTACCAGCACACTTCATCAGAAGTGTGTACCCCAGACTTCCCTAAATCAGAGCCTTCCAGATTGTTTTCTCAATAATACCTACAGTTGTCAGCTAGTATTGCTGTGTTGGTAGGAAAGCTGGGAATCAGGGCCGTAGCCAGGATTTTGATTCGGGGCTGAGTTTGGTTCGGGGGGGCTGAGACTGGGTGGAAGAGGGTCTACCCTAGCAAACCTTTTGTATTGTTATCCCAATAACCCCATTAATGTGGGATATAATGAGCATGGTGATCAGATCATGATATAAGTGCACATAACAGTTTAAATAATGTACCAGTAAGGCCTTCTCGCGGATCACCCTGAGAATTTCAGGGGGGGGGCTGAAGCCCCCTTACCCCCCCCCCCCCGGCTACATGCCTGCTGGGAATTGTAGCCTAATTTTAAAAGTAGCTGTGTTTTGGAGTGAGCACAGGCTAATGCACTGCTCCTCAACTACCAGATAGAACAGTGGTTCCCAACCTTTGGGTCTCCAGGTGTTTTGGACTTTCCAGCCAGTTTACCAGCTGTTAGGACCTGTGGGAGCTGAAGCCCAAAACACCCGGTGGCCCAAAAGTTTGGAACCACTGAGATAGAGGGTAGTAGTATGTTACTTTTCCCAACTTGCCAAGGACCAGCATCACGTTTGTGGCCAAACTCTCCAGGGAACAGTAGCTAACTGCTCATGAACCAGCTCTGTTTCATGGATCCCCATTTTGAGGAGCACACTGTCCTATCCAGAGGGCCAGCAACATTGGCACAATCCATGATTCATTCTCATAAAGAGCTCTTTAACTCCCTCCTTGCCAGAGTGAATAATGACCTAACTATGGATCTCAGCTGCTCTTTCCTATTAGTCTGTCTCTTGGTTCATACAGGCACAGGAAACTGAGATGAATTAGAAGAACAATGAAACCTAGAATCTAGAGCTCATCACACTCAGGGTGGGTGCAAGACCTGAGCATGGAAAAAATGAAATAAATCCTACACTGGAGTAGGAGTCACATTATACCCCACACAGTTAACTGCATATCCCTCTTTTACACAAAAAGTACCCCAAAATGCTTGTGGCCCAATTCATCAAAATTAGTATGCATACTACAATCCACCTGCAAAGGATCATTAAAACTATTTGTGCACTCATATAGCATAAACCCAGTTTTCACCTATCCACATTTGACAAAATATATCCTTTTTAGGAACCAATTATTCAACCAATGCTATTATATGCTTCTGCCAGAAGTTGCCACAGAGTCATGATAGAGAACCGAGCACATTCCTAGACAGTGTATCTTTCTAGGAATATCTAGGTTCTCCGGGACAACTCAATGGTAACTTTCAATAAAATTTGTTTATTTCAATAGGAATCACTATTTTATTAAAAATTTCTGTCTCTGCACAATATTCATGCACCTCATGCGGATACAATCTTATTTTTATCGTAAAAGCTACTTCATGCAAAGAACTGCTCTAGTGAGTATATACTGTATTCATATTGTATTCATGTATCAGAGTGGCGTATAAAATATAGAATCAAGACCGGCCCCAGTTAGAGAACCAGCTGATCCTTTTCTGATTTTGTAACTCAGTAAATTGTGTGTATTCCTCCAAGGACAGCAAAGGCCTTTCATGAACGTGCCTTGTGCACCATGAAGGAAAGGGGAATGACTTTGAAGTAGCTATCATCCATAAGCAAGGCTGACACACTACCTGCCTGCCTCCTATGAATGATACAGCACACCCCCCCCCCCACACACACACATTTGTGGTTTCATTATTTATGGATTTCATTTAAAAAATCTTATCTACAGGAATCTTAGATCCTCCAGTTTTACTCCATGGTGAACTTCCTTGAGTCAACCTGGAGAGCTTCTACCGAGAAATCTCTATGGCCAGCTTCCAGCAGAAACAGATGATAGATAGAGCCATCCTAGAAGACCTAGAGATTCCTAGAGAAGTGCTCTCTATAGTTAAACATGGAGATCTGACTGTATTGAACGTTCACCCACACTTTTGGCACTCAGTTCTCATTTCAACCTTCAAGGAAGATGCACCAAAGAGCAAGAAAGAAGAACATTACTCCAAAGATTCCTCTCAATTTAAATCCCCCACTCCATGCAATGGGTCAGCAGTCTCCAAAACAGGGTCCTGCAAATAATGCTGCCACATAACAGACATCCTTGCTGTTCCCTTAAGCAAGGAATTTGAAAGGGAATCTCATATTCCCAAAGCTCCTACCCTATGAAGAGGAAGCTTTCAGCCTTTTGGAGCCCCCCACCCCTTAAGGAGTGCCTCAGAGCACGACATGTTCAATCTGGCTCATGTTAGGACCGTTTAGGCCTCTCCAGGCCGCCTTTGTTCCTTGACTGACAGCTCTTTTCTAAATGCCACCTCTATGAGCTGAAAGGCCAGCACAGCCTTCTCTGCTCGACTCACTGAAGGCTCTTCCACAGGCTTTCCCTTACCCAAACACTTTCAGAGTCTGGTACACCACTGATATTGCCCTTCTGATCTGGGACCCTAAGCATGTTAGTCCTGGTTAGCACCTGGAAGGGAGACTGCCAATATAGCTTATAGGTGCTATAAGCTATACCTGTATTTCAGAGAAAGGAACTGGCAAAACTATCTCTGGGAATATCCTATGAAATTAATGGAACAATCATATGTCTGCAGGTACCTGAATGTATGTACAGTACACACATACACATCTTTGATGCTATTACCCCTATCACAACCTGTAAAGTCCAGCCCAAAAGCAGAATCAGGAAGAATCTTATAGCAAACCCTTTCATTTTCCTGTCTTTTTACTTGTTGGGATGGCTCTTTCCCTGTTAATCATGTCCCAACACACTCTAGTTAGGTGGACTTTCAGCACGTTCAATTTTGTTAACTTTCTCTACCCTTCTTTCAAGTTGCTCTGGGTAGGAGAAAATAAAAAGTTTAACACGCACACACACCCTAATCTGCCAGCAACCTGTCAGCAACCTGTGCTCATCTGAGAAAGAGAAATCTGCCTGACATGAGGCTACTCCTATCATCTAGCTCAGTGTTTCTCAACCTTTTTTGAGCCGCGGCACACTTTTACATTTAAAAAATCCGGGGGCACACCACCAACCAAAATGACACTCGAACACAGTAAAGAACGGCTGGGGGGTGGCCTGCTGGGAGCAGCTGCTAGGAGTGCCGAAGCCAGGGGAGGGGGAGGAGCCAGGCTGCACCATGCCCCGCCCCCTCCACGCAGCTTCAGTTCTCCCACAGCTTTGCCAGCCTTGAGGGGGCAATGCCAAGCCAGCGGTGGCAGAGCCAGCACAATGCTGGCTTGGCACTGCCCCCTCAAGGCTGGCAAAGCTGTGGGAGCACTGAAGCCGGGGGAGGGGGCAGAGCCAGGCCGCGCCATGCCCCGCCCCCTCCTCCTGGCTTCAGTTCTCCCACAGAGGAGAAGCATGAGCGGTGGACAGGCTTCAGTGGGCGGGGTTCCTCCTCTGCGCAGCTTCAGCGAGTGAGGGGTGAGAGTCGTGGCAGGAGTCATGGCGGATTGGAGGCTGGCTGGGGAAATGGCCGAAGGAGGCGGCGCCCCGGCCCCTTCTTCTTTTTCTTCGCCGCCACTCGGCCCTTCCTCCTCCTCTCCCAAGCAGCAGGAGTTCGTGAGGAGGAGGGGGGAAGGAAGGGGGGCAGAGAGCTTTTCTCGCGGCACACCTGATGATCGCTCACGGCACACTAGTGTGCCACGGCACACTGGTTGAGAAAGACTGATCTAGCTCACCCTGAAGTGATAAACCTCTCCTTGCATCTTAACCAGTGCACAAGAACGCTCCTTCACACATACATTCCATTCACACAGGAAACCACATGCCAGTCATAGAGATGCAGCCAGCTATAGCTTCAGTGTTTCAGAGCCCTTCCAGACAGGCCCTATACCCCAGGATCTGATCCCAGGTTTTCTGCTCTAAACTGGATTATATGAGTCTGCACTGTCAGATAATCTGAGATAAACAGAAAACCTGGGATCAGATGCCGGGATACAGGGCCTGTCTGGAAGGGCCTTCAAATGCTCCCTAAAATAAAATAAAAAATCCCAGGATTGCATAGGATGGAGCCATGGCAACTAAAATGCGATCATAGCACTACAGTTAACTCACGTGAAACAGACTTGAGATGATGTATCATAAACACAGATCTAACACCTTGGTGAGAATTAAACCCAAGTGCTATATATTTCATTGGCCATTGAAAATAGTTTAGTTGGAAGGAACAAAAGAAAGGTTCTTCTTTATTGTGGCACCCAGATGACAAAAACGCCTCTTCAGAGCAATATATGTAATTTGCTTACTATGAACTTAAGAACTGGTGCTTAAGACTGTTTGGGTTCAGCCGGCATTTTAAAAGTATAGTTTTTATTTTTATAGACTTCTCGACCACCTAAGCTAATTTTAAACATCTTGTTATATTGTTTTGTCTAGTTTACTATGCCTGAGTCTATTTTGCAGACAATTATGAGATTGGGACTTTATTAAATATAATACAAATACAAATACTTGCATCAATAGTTTTAAATTAGTCCAGATCTAGCACTCTAGTCACCACACTATACCCCAGGCCTGCTTCATACTACCGTTCATAAGTCTCATTTCAGCTGGGACCATCCTGATGAATCTCCTCAAAGTCCAAAAATAAATTCCTCAGCTAACTCAAGTGAGGAAAGGAGATGAAGCGATAATCTTGTCCTTCCCAGTAAGCTCAGGCAAAAGCAAACAGTTGCAGCCCCTGCTAATCTTCTAATCCAGTGGTTCTCAACCTATGGCTCCCCAGATGTTTTGACTTTCAACTCCCAGAAATCCTAACAGCTGGTAAACTGGCTGGGATTTCTGGGACTTGTAGGCCAAAACACCTGGGGAGCCACAGGTTGGGAACCACTGTTCAAATTCATCTCACTAATGACTTTGGCCACCTTGGCCACCTTCTGATGCCTATCGTGTCCCATATGTGAAATGTTGAAGGGCATACTCATAGTCAAAATAGAAGGCAATTTTGTACCATACACATTATTGTAAAATTACTATCCCTTGAGTTACTCCGAATGTTCAATATAAACACTTTGGTCACCCAGTCGCATCTAGTACAACATCTCCTGTATCCAACAGGAAACAGTACCAGTTCGTCCAGAGACAAACATTAAGAAAATCGTCAGGTTCTTAGCCTTCCTTTTGCTCCTTCTCCAAAACACTGGAATATCATAAACATACAGATGAATCACTTCTGACTGGAAAAGCCAACATCAAATATTTATTCAATATTGTGGACTGAGTGCCAACATATACCTGGGTTGGTTTGTTTTTTTCCATGTCAGGAGCAACTTGAGAAACTGCAGGTCGCTTCTGGTGTGAGAGAATTGGCCGTCTGCAAGGATGTTGCCCAAGGGATGCTCAGTTGTTTTTATGTTTTACCATCCTCATGGGAGGCTTCTCTCATGTCCCCACATGGAGAGCTGGAGCTGACAGAGAGAGCTCATCCACTCTCTCCTTGGATTTGAAACTCCAACCTGTCAGCCTTCAGTCCTGCTGGCACAAGGGTTTGACCCATTGCCCCACTGGGGGCTCCTTGTATTACTGATGTCCTCATCGATCTTTACTTGAAATAAATTGCTCATGCTACAATTTCAGAGAAAATGCAGAAAAATCATAGGATATCATTCCTTCACCATCGTTTTCTCATCCCTGCCCCCCTTATCTCTACTGGGTTTCCACCTGCCCATGGAAAAGCCAACTGCACCTGCGGAAGCCTTGTCCCTGCTCTCGGAGAAAAAGAGTCATGTGACATGATATGCAGGACAGCTAAAGGCCAACACTGCTCATGGATATTTCACAAGTGTAGGATCACTACCTGCCTCTCAGTTTCCATTCAGCGTGGCTGGCTTGCGAGCATCTATGCAATTTGAGAAGAGAAGATCAAAGGTGGGTTTTTTTTATACAGCACATGGATACAGATCATTCTGAAACATGCCAACTGCAGGCACCAAATAATAATGACTGCTTTGTTTGTTCGTTTTGCACATTTGGCTGTGTCTGTACATGTCCAGCTAAAGCTGTTATGAAAGTACAGTTCCATTGGTTTCTGTGGCAAAGGCATGCTCAGATTCACATCTTGTATTGGTGTTATTTTCTCATTAAGTGAGTTGGTATTCAGCAAAAGTATATTCAACTCAAGAGACATTTTAGGGCCAACCAATATGAGCTCCCCTCTTCCTCTGATATTGTAGTTGCCTCCTTTTCTGCATCTGCCTTTGCTCTCCTTATCTTCCTCTAATGTCCATTCTGCACTGCCCTATATCCCAGGATCTGATGCCAGATTACCTGCTTTAAACTGGCGCATATGACTCTCCACTGCTAGATAATCTCGGATCAGATCCTAGGATATAGAGGCAGTATGGAAGAGGCCTAACTTATGGTGACCCTATTCTAAGGTTTTTTTTGGCAAGGTTAGTTTGTCGGTGCCTTCCTCTGAGGCTGAGAGAGTGTGACTTGCACAGCAGGTTTCCATGTTGTTGTTTATTCATTCAGTTGTTTCCGACTCTTTATGGCCTCATGAACCAGCCCACGCCAGAGCACCCTGTCGGCTGTCACCACCCTCAGCTCCTTCAAGGTCAAGCCAGTCACTTCAAGGATACCACCTATCCATCTTGCCCTTTGTCGGCCCCTCTTCCTTTTTCCTTCCATTTCCCCAGGATCATTATCTTCTCCAAGCTTTCCCGTCTTCTCATGATGTGGCCAAAGTACTTCATCTTTGCCTCTAATATCCTTCCCTCCAGTGAGCAGCCGGGCTTTATTTCCTGGAGTATGGACTGGTTGGATTTTCTCATGGTCCAAGGCACTCTCACAATTAATGGAATTTACCTTCATGTTGACTCACTGTTCAGTATTTGAGTCAGTGGGTCTACTCTTTTTAGGTCCAATCAATAGGATTCAGTCCCTGTAATTTTTTTTCTGGGTTTCTGTGGCACATAACACAGGCAGTACATCAGGTTATAAGGCTTTGGGAGGATGAGCAGTAAGCTATGCTCCTTCTTAAATGCCCAAGGCAACTTATTTTTTAAAATAATCTTTATTAAGTATTTGCAAATTATAAAGATAAAATTTGAAATAAAAAGAGAAAAAAAGAAAGTAGAAAAAAGTAAAACAAGTAAAAACAGAGATAAAAATAAAAGATGGTGAAAGTGTGTGGCTTTCACTTCCGAGCTTCTTCCTGGAGGGCTTCTCTCTTTACCTTCTTTTTTTTTTCTTTCTTCCCCTTCCTCTTCTCTTTTCCTTTTCTCCACTTCTTCTTTACATTCTGCTACATGGTGGGTATCCGATTTCTTTTTTTTATTTCTTATTATTCTTAATGTAAAAATTCAGTTATCAATGTCCAATCTGTTTTTTCCCTTGTCTTTTCTTTGGATATCAAACAAGTTAATCTATCCATATTCCTAATGTCCATAATTTTTTTATTCCAATCTTCCAATTTAGGTTTTTCTCTCTCCATAGTCTGCCAACTTATATAGAGAAGCATCAAGAGTTACATACGAAACTAATTAATTCTTATAACTGAGTCCACAATTCAGGCTTCCTAGACATCTGTCAATGTGTCCTTATTTCTTCTCCACCTTGACTTTCCATCAAAGCTGGGCAATTATGAAGGATTGTGATAGGTTCAATCCAGAGCCAAAATTGTTCTGCAGTCCACACATGTCGAGGAACATATACTTTTTCCTCTGTAAGAGCATTCAGTTGCCAAGCTTGCTTTTATAAATATGATGCCATATTTCTGCAGCAGAGAAGCAATGACTGTTGTGATGCTTGTGCAATACGGAGGGTGGAGGGGATCACAGAATGTGATAACTGATCAAAGCATTAGCTCCCCATGAATCCCAGGTCTTATGTGCTGTCTGTGCTTTGTGGGGGACAAGGATGGGACTTGATCATCACTTATCTCACTTGCCTTTAAAAAAACATCTTCGCTTTGCTCTTTTGTGTTTACCAGCATCATCCAGTTGTGGAATGGGGAACTAGAAAAAACAGTTCAACTTCCCACCCAAGCTGTGACTCCTGAGAAGACACATCACCTTGAAAACACTCAACCTCCCTAACCTCCATGGCACTGATCGGGTTAGCAGAGCATCACCCTTGGCCCTTTAATTACACATCTTTGCAACCATTAATCCTGGTGCCATCAATTACGGGAGCTTTATCCCATTCATTTTTTAAAAGAAAAAAAAGCATTAGGGGTCTAGCAAGCAGTCAAGTACCTCTCTCCTCTACCTGTCAATTACAGAGCATCGTAGACCTCTCTTGACTATGTTGCTATATGCACATTCAAACTGTTCAACAACCAACCACACACACAGTCCAATCCCATTCACTGCTTGATTCCATTCTTATTTCCCTATCCACTCATCTACTTAGCACCCACCCACCCCCAAAGAGCATCTCTGACCTACACCAAAGATTGTTTGAAGGAAGGAACACACTGAAAAAGGAATACAATTTAGCAATACCCATCTTGACAAAAGCCTAACAGAAATAACAGAAAAAAGAGTAGAGTTACATTAATAAAAACTATCACCACCATCCTTGAAATGCACAAAGCATTGCGCTTAGAAGAGCACAAAGCTTCTCACTGAAAGACTGCATGAGCACTATTGAGTAACTATTTTGTAAGAGATGGGTTGCATTTTGGACATGAACAACTTGATGATAATTTCCCTTTGCTATTATAATTTCAATATTGATTTTCCTCTTTCATGTCTGTAAATACTTCCTCCGGTTCCCCCCATCACCGACTTCTTTTTGCGCAAAGCACCATAACTCAAGTGCGGTTTCCATCTCTTTATTTTTTCCTGTCAGGGCGACTTGAGAAACTGCAAGTCACTTCTGGTGTGAGAGAATTGTCCGTCTGCAAGGATGTTGCCCACAGAATGACTGAATGTTGTACCATCCTGTGGGAGGCTTCTCGCATGGGAAGCTGGGGCTGACAGATGGGAGCTCACCCCACTTCCCAGATTTGAACTGCCAAACCTCCAGTCAGCAGTTCAGCCAGCCCATTGTATCACCCATTGTATCACCAGGGGCTCCATCATATGGAGACCAGGAAGAAAGCAGAGCTGTATCCATCTTCAATGACTGCAATATTCTAAACGTGGGCAAGGAAAAAATCCCTATACTATCTATTATATTGCTATCTCTATTATTTCAATACAGTATATTACTAATGAGTGTGGTACGCATAACTGGATTATTTTGGTGCTGTAGACCAAGGCTTCTTAAACATTTTCTATTTGTAACTATTTTTCTGTAATACTAAATATATACATATATAATAGGTATAAAAATCAAACATTTACTGCTAATAAATCAGAATTTGTAAGGCTTGTAATCAGGCTGATTTCCTGTATATGAAGTACAGCTGAAGCATTTTCTGCTAAATCCATTGTAAATATTGCATGTTCCATTTGTTGTCGAAGGCTTTCATGGCTGTAATCAATGGGTTGCTGTGACATCAGGAGAGAATGCTTCTGAAACATGACCATGCAGTCCGGAAACTTCACAGCAACCCAATATTGCATGTTGTTGCTAATAGAATTTGTATAAATATCTAAAACAGGAACTAGGTGGCATTCAGAAATTTTTGTTATTGTTGCCAAGGTTTTTATGACCCCAACATTGAGTTAAGGAGACCCCTTTTGTGACCGGGACCAACAGTTTAAGAAGCAGTTGTGAAGACAACTCTGGAGAAGACAAAAAAGGAAGAAGATGCTAAGATAATTCCCTATACTCCTACATACCAAAAGGAAGATTTTTTTTAATGTAGTGATGCAGCCTCTCCAGAACTTAGTTTCATTTCCGCATATATTTTTATTTCCATTTTCAGCCCTCATGACTATGTCAAAATATCACATGGGCAAGATCAGCTGAGAAACTCAAGAAATCTCTTTACACAGAACATTTTTTTTACTACCCACCTTTATCAACTCAGAGGATCCCGTTCCAGTCATTTCAATACCTTCCCTATCCCCTCTCTGATTATCGAGAGAAAAGTAACTACAACTTCAGCGCCTTTAGCCCAGTGCTCATACACTCTGCAGCTAATTTATGTGTACACTAGCTTGGGGACCCGGCGGTGCCCGGGTCATTTGAGAAGCGCAGCAAGATGTAGAGTGGGTCATGGGGGCTCTGTGTGCCAAGTTTGGTCTTGATCCATCATTATTGGGAGTTGCAGTGGTATCATGAAATTACTGAAGAACATAAGAACATAAGAAGAGCCATGCTGAATCAGGCCTCAGCCCATCTAGTCCAGCATTCTGTGTCACACAGTGGCTCACTAGTTGTACACAGGGATCTCTAGCAGAAAGGAGGGCAAAGGTAGTGGAAGTCCAATCATCTCTGGTCCACCCTCCCCCAAAGTGTAGTAGGATGTAGATTGGGTCATGGGGGCTCTGTGTGCTAAGTTTGGTCTGTATTGGTGAATGGATGAGGGTTGCATTGTTTTTAGGAAGTGAATGAAGGTACTTCAAGTCCCATCATCCGTGGTCCACCCTCCTCCAAACTGCACCAGGATGTAGAGTGGGTCATGAGGGCTCTGTGTGGCAGGTTTCGTGTTGATCAGTCATAGGATTAGGTTTGTAGCAGTCTTGGAAAGTGAGGGAAGGTACTGCAAGACCCATCATCCATGTTCTGTCCCCCTCCAAACTTCAGTAGTATGTAGAGTGGGTCACTGGGGCTCTGTGTGCCAAGTGTGGTCTTTATCAGTGTTTGTTGGGGGCCACAGTGGTCTGTGGGAACAGAGGGGTGTGAAAGTACTACAAATCCCATCATCCATTGTCAGTCCTCCCCCAAACCTCACCAGGACGTGAAGGCAGTCATAAGGGTTATGTATGCGAAGTTTGGTCTCGATCAGTGATTGGATGAGGGTTGCAGCGGACTTGGGAAGTGAGTAGAGGTACTTCAAGTCCCATCATCCATGGTCCACCCTCCTCCAAACTGCACCAGGATGTAGAGTGGGTCATGGGGGCTGTGTGTGCTAAGTGTGGTCTGTATTGGTCCTTTTTGGTGGCCTCAGTGGTCTGTGGGAACCAAAGTGTTTGAAAGTACTACAAATCCCATAATCCGTGGGTCATCTCCCCCGAACCGCACCAGGACGTAAAGGGGGTTAGGGGGTTATCAGTACCAAGTTTGGTGCAGGTCCATCACCCGCGCTGGTCGCTGTGGCCTGTAAAAGTGGCTGCCACATATCCGCCCTTCCGCCCTCCCGCCCTCCGCACACATACATACAAACATTCCGCTTTATAAAGGTATACAGATACAGATATGAAACAAAGCTTGCTTGCATCAGAGCTGCGTTTGACTGGGGCAATCTGGTTATTACATTTCAAAATCACACCTTCCAATGAGATTAGGGGATTAGATATGGGTTGCCATTACAGTAAAACCAATTGTCTATGCAGTGTGATCAGTGAGAGCAATCAGCATAGTGATATTATTTTCCCCAGGAAAAAAAACAAAACAGGTTGCAATTCCATTATTTCTTGGTGGAGAATTGAGTCTTGCTTTTTCCCCTCCCCACACAGACACACAAAACAGGACAGCCTTTTATTGCTTTGGTTTCCAGATTACTGATGCAAGCTTCTTCGTGGCAAAGTGCCCTTTGTCCAGGGGGAAAGATTATTTCCAAGCGGGTCAGTTATGGCTCACAGGGTAGTCCACCCCAAAAGACTATGAGGGCTAGAAACAATCCAATGTTTAGTTTGGTTTGCAGGAGACGTAAATGATAGAAAGTAATAAAAACAACACTCTGAGCGAAGAAGGGAGATGCCCGCCCATGGCTAAACCAAAATGCAAAAGGATTATTTTAATACAGTGTAGGTGCATAGATTGGTCCTTAAGAGAGAAATTATTCCAAAGAACAATAGCACTGTCTGTTTTAGCAGAACCAACCAAAAGCTAACAAAATAGATTTCTAGTTTCATTGAACTATTATTCAGATCGATTTTTTTAAATGAGGGGAATAAAACCTAAGCAACCATGGATTTTGGTATCTATGTGGGTATTTTGGTATCTACGAGAGTAATCAGAAGACGTTTACTTCTTGGGAGGAGAGCAATGACCAATCTCGAAAAAATAGTGAAGAGTAGACACATCACACTGGCAACGAAGGTCTGCATAGTCAACATGAAGGTAAATTCCATTAATTCTATGGTCTGTTCTATATAGTAAAGAGCCAGCATTGTATGTAGTTTGCGTGTTGGACTACAACTCCTGGACTTTCATTTCCACTCTCATTTCCAACCCGCATAGTTAAAGCAATGATATTCCCTGTAGCAACCTATGGATGTGAGAGCTGGGCCATAAGGAAGGTTGAGTGAAGGAAGATAGATGCTTTTGAACTGTGGGGTTAGAGGAAAATTGTGAGACCGCAAGAAGATTCAACAAGTCCATACTCCAGGAAATAAAGCCCGGCTGCTCATTGGAGGGAAGGATGGTAGAGGCAAAGATGAAGGACTTTGGCCAGATAATGAGAATACAGGAAAGCTTGGAGAAGATAATGATGCCAGGGAAAAAGGAAGAAGGGCCGACCAAGGGCAAGATGGATTGATGGAGTGACTGGCTTGACCTTGAAAGA
Organism: Anolis apletophallus; assembly: GCA_030556195.1. Lineage (NCBI taxonomy): Eukaryota > Metazoa > Chordata > Lepidosauria > Squamata > Anolidae > Anolis > Anolis apletophallus. Next base: position 134,655,870 of record JARBWK010000001.1, on the reverse strand, counting down.
GCTGAGCTCTGGCATGGGCTGATCCATGAGGTCACAAAGTGTTGGAAGTGACTGAATGAATAAACAAGAAATGAGGGTCCTGGAACCAAACCCAATGGATACCGAGGGCCAAATGTATTCAGAGGTAAGCCAGTCCATACTCTATCAATGGGCCGGGCTTTTAAAAATGGCATCTGAGGGAGGATATTTGTAGATTAGGAGTGGGCAAAGTCCAGTTTACCTGATATTTTTGGACTATAACTCCCAACATGCCTTAGCATTGGCTACTTTGGCTAGAGTAGGTGGAAGCAGCAGTCCAACAACATCTGGGCGGGCATACAAGTCCTATGCTTCTTGTTGGGCAAGGCTGTGATCTTAAGCACCCTGGCTAGAGAAGAATATCCCCTGAGGAATACAGGTTTTGCTTCTAAGTAATCTGGCTTAAAACTCTGGTATAATCAAATGACTCTGTACCTGTATCAAAGAACAGGTAGAAAAAGAAGTGATGACAGGCCTCCTTTTGAAAATATAAAAGCACATTCTTGGCCGGATATTTTTGCAACCCCAATCCGGGTGGCTTGTACAACAGAGCGAAGCAGATAGGCAGGAGAAAACTTGCAAAGCTGGAGATTCGTGAGGAAAGATAGATCTTAAAAGTCCCTTTATCTCCTTGAGGAAACAGCTGTACTCTTAAGAGAAGAAGAGGCACTGTTTATTGCTCCATGATCTAGAAAGCAATTCAGTCAAGGGGGAGGGGGTTAAATGGGGCAATAAAGATCAATGTCTCCTGATAAGAGGAGACCAGGTCTTATATGTCTGAGGATAGTCAGCCCAGCAGCACGTCCTGCTTAACTCACCCTTAACCGCAACTGATGACAGGACATAAGTCTGGGAAGTGTGTCCAGCTCTGGCTGTCCCTTCTGGGAACGAAAAACTACAATGTAGAAGGTGGCCTAAATACCCTAAATTAGACATGAGCAAACTTCAGCCCTCTAGGTGTTTTGGACTTCAACTCGTAGAAATCCCAGTGGATAGGAACTGTGAGAGATGAAGTCCAAAACACCGAGGGCCAAAGTTTGCCCATGCCTGCCCTAAAGGCACCAAGATCCTATCTGACAATTAAAACTAAGTAGGGTCGGCCCTGGTTAGTAACTGGATGGGAAACTGCCAATGAATCCCAGGTGCGGTGGGATATATTTCAGAGGAAAGAACTGGCAAAACCACCTATTACTTGCTTAACAAAACTGTACAAAATTCATAGTTAACACAAGCTGACACGTGACTTTAAATACACAGGAAGAGGAAGTCACGAACTATGAGATGTAGGGGCATTTTCCTAACAAGGAAAGGTGGCTGCACTGGGGGCTTTTAAAATGGGAAGAGGCATGAAGCCAAGTATGATACTCTCATAGCCTACAGATACCTGGATTGAGCTTGGGAACTTCTGCATACAAAGTAGGTACTCTATTGTCAGCTGTAATGTGCACAACTCATGAATAACTTATAGAACCCAGCTTAGAATGCAGGAGGTATACAAAAGCCAGGTCTATCAACTAAACTGAACGTCCATGGGTACCTCTGAATATTGGCTTCTGGGGATCTATAATGGGGAAGGCTAGTGCAATTCCTGATAATGAACATCCTGGAGACATCTGCCTGACCACCTAGGTAAACAGAATAGTGGACTTAGGTGGAACTTGGTCTGGTCTTAAGGTAAAGGTTGGCCCTGACATTAAGTCTAGTCATGTCCGACTCTGGAGGGTAGTGCTCATCTCCATTTCTAGAGCCGGCGTTGTCCGTAGAAACCTCCAGGGTCATGCATCCAGCATGACTGCATGGAGTGCTGTTACCTTCCCGCTAAGGCGGTACCTATTGATCTACTCACATTTGCATGTTTTCGAACTGCTAGGTTGGCAGAAGCTGGGGCTAACAGTGGGAGCTCACTCCACTCCCCAGATTCGAACTGCCAACCTTTTGGTCAGTGAGCTTAGCAGCTCAGCGGTTTAATCTGCTGTGCCGCCAGGGGCCCCAGTCTGGTTCTACAAAGTTATATTTGTTTCTCAAAGGGCCTCCACAAGAATCAGGAATAACTTTCAACTGTTCAGCCTGTTAAGAGACCCATGGGGAAGTGAACTGGAAAAACAGCCCCTGCTGAGAAAATTTTTTACATGGGGAGGGGGAGATAGCTGTGTCAATCTAGCACAGCAAAAACAACAACCGACAGCCTAGTGGCATCTTAAAGCCTCACCAGATTTATCCGGCATAAGCTTTATGGACTGCAGGTTCATTCTATCAGATACATGGCATTGCTTCAGTGGGTAAATATTAGCAGATAAATGTTCTGGCTAGGCACTATTCAAGATGCTTATTTGACAGTCAGCCTTCCATATCCATAGATTTCACTATAAATAATTGAAAATATTCCCTCTCCAAAAAAAATACAAAAATCAAACACTAATTTTGCCATCTTATACAAGAAATACCATTTTAGTACACCATAGTACATAAGGTGACTTCCAAGGGATCATGGAAATACTCCCTAGCTGATATCAAAGGTCAACTGTACCTTACAAAAAAAATACAAACCCCAGGATTCCATGTGCTGGAACCATAATAGTTAAAGTAGTATCAAACTGCTATAATTGTGTCGTGTCTATACATCGTAGGGCCCCCTGGTGGTGCAGTGGGTTAAACCATTGAACTGCTGAACTTGCTGACCAAAGGGTTGGTGAGCTCCCACTGTTAGCCCCAGCTTCTGCCGACATAGCAGTTCGAAAAGATCAATAGATACCACTTTGGCGGCAAGGTAATAGCGCTCCATGCAGTCATGCTGACCACATGACCTTGGAGGTGTCTATGGACCACACTGGCTCTTTGGCTTAGAAATGGAGGTGAGCACCATCCCCCAGAATCGGACACGACTAGACTTCATATCAGGGGAAACCTTTACTTATACATCCTCCATCTTGCTTGACTTTTTAAACCAGAACCATATCTACCTATCAGAGTGAGACCCATCAGTGAAATACTTCGAATTTAAAGAACTGTGAGTCTATTTACAGTACTGAACTGCTGGATAGACTTCACAATCTTTCTAACCCACAAATTAGACAGTACACTTCAGCTGTATAGTGTATTTCCACTAATCTACTTTAGGGATGGGGAGTCATGTTGTTACTGCTATTTGAAACAGCTGCGAATCAGAACTTGTTGCTGACCGATGGCAAAACACCCTACTACGGTAGCAGCCTTGAAATGCAGTCTCAACTTGTGTCCACTGCTGGTGTGCAACACATGTTAAAATGCTCTTCAGATCGTCCTATTGCCCTTAAAACAGTAACTGGGCACAGGTGAAGCATTAAAGACAACTCAGTTTACATTTCATCAGCCAAGGCCATTGTAATTCAAATATTTGCACTGCATGGATTGATTTAACAACCCTTTGCCAAAGGTTCCCAAACGTGACCTGATATTATACAAAAAAAACAGGAGGCACATTTGAGTCTCATGTTTGTACAAGTTACATACATAATATTTATTATGGTCACAGACTGGTCAAACAAAGGCTTTATTGGAGTCCATTCCCAACGTTTCTATAAAAATAGGAGTTTTAACCATGGCCTCCTGATTGGAAGGACACATGCCCACGACAAGCCTTTTACAGACTGCATCCACATATTAGAATTAATTCCACCTTGAATCCTGGGATTTGTAGTTTGGTGAGGCACCAGCACTCTTTGGCAGGGAATGCCAAATACTTTAAAACTACAGCTCCCGTAGCATTGAGCCATGGCAGATTAAAGTGGTGCCAAACTGCATTAATTCTGCAGTGTAGAGATACAACCACAGTGTATTCCAGAGTTGGAGGACAGCAGAGGAGAAATCTAGATAAAACTTGGTAGAGGTAAAGAAACAAAGCAGGGACAAAAAAGAGACAGAAAGAATAAAAGCTTCAGGCTTCTCGTGAGATATACTTTATTGTACAGACATAAAAGATGGTTATCTTTTAAGGATCCAAAATCAACTTCCCCAGAGGTGGCTTGAAAGTTAAAAGCAACATCAAGGGATCAGGCTGAGATCTGAATGATAGGTGGGAAGTTTTTCCTTTTCATGTTTGATGTGTGTGAAATGTACCTTCAAGTCACCTCTCGACACTTTAATTCTGCAGGATTTTCTTAGACATGAAATACCCAAGAGATGGTTTTGTGGGTTTCTTCCTCTGAAATATAGCCTACAGCACCTGAGATTCATGCCAGTCTACCATTCAAATATTAATGGAAGCTGGCCCTGTTTATCTTCCAACCTATATATATTTATCACAAAGCAAACAGCCAATGGAAGGGAGAGAAGATGAGTGAAGGAGGACAAGATAAGCCCTCTCCTCCCAGAATTGTGGCTCCAAATGTGTTTTAAGACCCCCACCACCATCATTTCTGTGATTTCTGTAACCACTTCTAAAAATATATATAAGTGTCAGTCTTCAGCTACCCCATCTGGATTCAGATTTGCTCAAATTCCGCTACCAGGAAGAGGAATATAGTATTACATAATCACAGGAACAAATAGCAAGAGAGGCAAGTTAAGCAGGTATAGACAAAGCTAATAAAGCCACAAGAAAAACTCTGCAGGGGATAGAAAGTTGTAGCATTTTGGAGCACTGTGTCACTCCAGAAAGATGGAGTTTGCATTCAGGCCAAAGTCCAGAAAAGCCATTTGAGTAGTACCACTCCCAGAATCCCACTGTCAACATGGACATTCTAACTGGTGGGCTCTGGCTGCTGCAATGCTTCTGACCACTACAAGCAATTATACTCATTTCTCTGGTCTTCAGTCTTGAAGCATTGCTTGCACTTCCAGCTCACCAAAAAGTCCCTCTGCCTTCCCTCTTTTTCAGTAATCAAACCAAGGCAAACTTTGTCACCCACTCTGTCTCTGCAATCCAATGTCCATTTGCTGGGCTGTCTTAGAGCCATCCAAAAACAGTGATTTCATCTGCTAAGTAGGTGGTAAATTCATCTCAGCAGACAAGACTTATCTCTGGCTCTGGGAGGAAACAGGCTGGATTTACCCAGTCATTTGCGACCCGAAATAACTCCAAGCAGATGATACTTTGCAGATGCGGTGGCAGGATGGAGACAGCAAAGATTTCTCTGCCCGCTGCCATAGACCCATTTTCTAAAAAGAAATTGGTACCTATTACCAGTTGGCTTTATCGTCAGTCCAGCAAAACTTGCACTCTAGTTCACCTTCCCAATTCAGTAGTGTCAGATTCTCAGTTAAGCCAGAAGGCTAAGGGCCATTCACACTACAGATTTATAGGCTCCATGATTCTATTTTACTACTATAATGATATGTTATGGAAAACTGGAATCTGCAGTTTTATTTACAGTATTTCATGTCAAAAGAATTTCATAAAATAAATAAGTATAAAACTGATAAAATAAAGGGAACATAATCAGCTAAATATTTTTAAAACAGACAACAGCGACCGCATTGTCAGTAGCTTTAAACTGTTCTTCTTCTGTGCATGAGGCAGGGCATGGTAGGCAAGCATACAGATGTGGAGTTGTTTGTTCTGCTCCCTAATCGCACAAGATGGAGGATTATTCCAGATTGAGACATTTAGCCAGGAAAACTGCACTGATAGACCACATCAGCTCTAGTTTCTGATACAGAACATATGCCATCCAGTAATCACCATCTGCTCACGCACAGAAATCCATATTAAACTGATTTTTTATATATGTTTTTATTCAAATTTATAGGAACAAGACTCCCAGCAGGCTCGGGCGGATCACAAACACAGCAAGCAATAAAACATACAATAAAACATACAGTAAAAACAGTAAAACACAATGTATAACCAAGATGTTACAAGGCTACGATTCCTTACTAGAGCTGATGTGGTCTATCTAATGCAATGTTCTGAATCATTACCCAAATAACACGAGGAACAAGACTAAAAATGAAGAAACCAAGGCACTCCCCACTTCCAGGCGCCACATGGAACGGGTTCGCTTAGGGGGAGGAGAAGAAGCAGCAGTGAGGAGGCTTGTTGTTGCGCCTTTCGTGGGTAGTTAGCCTCTCTCCTCCCGACATCCCCATTCCCTCAGCACTATAAGAGGGTTTCGCCAGACCAGTCACTCTCGTTGCAATGGTATAGTAATGGTGAGACCGCAGACCATATTTTAGTTCTTGGGGACCTCTGGTGGTTCACGGACCACAGGTTGGGAACCACTGCCCTAGAGAATATTGAGGTCCCATTCTATGTTTCAAATCGTCTCACCACTATTATGATTTCATTTCATATTATTTTTAAGAAAAGAGGGACTCATTAGGAACCTCTCACAGTCTCATCCATTTTTATCAAAAATGAGGTTACGAACCATTCACCCCAGCTTGCTGGGGGGAGAGGCATTTGCCCCCCCGACTCCGAGGGGAGATGGAAGGTTCCATGGAACCTTCAAGGCGGGGGCGTGGCCTCTAGGAGGCCAAGCCCCGTCAGGCCATTCTGAGCCTGATTGCCTTGGTGAACAGACGCAGGCCAAGAGCTCTGGTTTTTGGCCTGTTTTTTCCTGTTCGCTGGTAGCGAAGGTATTCAGGCCTGAAAGTCAAGAAATAGGAGAAGAAGCCGCGGACACGGAAGCGTGCAGGGCCTGAGTGCTTTTGTGAGCAACGGGATCGGAGAACTCAGGCGATACAGACAGGCAGTGGATCGGAATGTCTGTAGAGGGGGCCCTGGGGGGAGGAGGCTTCTTCCTTCACCCCCTCGCAAGGGGATGGTTGAGTCGGGCTTCCGCAGCTGATCGCTCTTCCCTGGTGGCTTCTTTCCGGGCTTGCTGCCTGTCTCTTTCCCGCCTTTGCCCCCCCTTTTTTTTATGGCTCCAAGAATGCCGGTTTTGCAACCCCGCCCCTCCCAATTATTCCGTTTTTGGTGTGTCCTGGTAAAATTTTCAGGCCGCTCCTCATGGGGGGTGTAGTGCTTTATAGGGAGGTAGAAGGGCAGCTAGATGGGCCTCACAGCATGGGTGGCCTCTTAGGGACAGGCAGCTTGTATAGGCCCTGCCCTTAGTGCCATTTTATAGCACCCAGAAATAATAATGGGAGGGGGTTGCTAGCAAGCATAATAATCATATATCTATATATAGAGAGTGAGAAAGAGAGATACAAGAAAAGAGTTATGGGATTTGGGGAGTTGGAAAGGTAAAGGCTTGCAGGCTGCTTCCACAGTGGTGGGGAGTTTCACCCTGTCGGCTGCCATTTTGGCCGCATGGCTCAATATGTAAGGCTGGTTGCAGTACTGCTTAGCAAGAAGAACAAGGGGTGGCCATTTTAGATAGCTGCTCAGTTGGGGTGACTGAGGCTCATTCTGGGAGCAGCGGCCATTTAGGGACTGGGTCCTTTAATCGGCCATTTTGTGCACTGTTAAGTTGGTACAGATTGGGAGGCTGTGGGTTTCGGCAGCCATCTTGGCCGCAAGGCACGGCTGTCTGGGAGGCAGCCATTTTGGGAGCACGAAGACAGGCTGGGAGTGCGGCAGCCATTTTGGCCGCATGGCTGAGTCTTTGACTACAGGGGGCGGCCATTTTGGGTGGAAGCTGGGTGGCAGCCATTTTGTGGCCAGGCAAGCTGGGAGGCAGCCATTTTAGGGGCCATGGCGATAGGTGGAGTTGGGCAGCCATCTTGGCAGCATGGGTCTGTGCTGCGGTGCAGGGGAGACAGCTAGTTTGAAAATTCTCCCCTTCCTACCCCCCCCCACCCGGTTTGTTTCCTATGCGGCGGTAAGAACTGCAACGCCAGCGGGATAGCAATCGCTGTGGACGGGGAGGCGGTTTGGGGGAGGGGAGGTACTCCAAGCAGTGTTATTCATGGTGGGTGTTGGTGTTTTTTCTATAGGATGGCTCCGAAGAAAAATGTGGGCGGCCCTAAGGGAAGGGGCCGCCAAGAAGACCCGGCGAGTGACCACCACCCTCTCCTGGATCGTCGGACGGCGAGGGAGTCTCGGCCGATAGCCTCAGGGCGCTGTAGGCTAGGGTCGAGGGGCTGGAGAGAGGGAGGGGGTTGCAGATGCAGGTTGCCGAGCTGAGACCGGCACGGGGGACGAGCAGGGAGCTGCTCTTTAAAAGCATTTTGTCTCGGGTTGCCTTTTTAGAAGCGGGGCAGGATGCTGGCAGTTTGGCAATCAATGCTGCAGTCCAGGCTTTGCCGGAGGTGTCCCAGGCGGCGGTGGGGCCGGGAGGCGACCAGGTGCTGGAGAGTCAGGCGGCTCCATCTTCCGCTCCAGGGCTGGCGTCCACTTCAGCGCCGGTCATGGCATCCACGCCGGCGGCGTTACCATCCGAGACCCTGGGTTCGTCGGCTACGGCAGGTAGGGATGCTGGGCCAGTGTGGCCATGGGACAGCTCTCAGGTGGGGGTGGGGTCCCCCAGGCTGCAGGTTACCGCGTCATCTCCAGGGTCGTGGGTGCGGGAGATAGTTACCCCTTCAAGCTGTTTGGTGGAATCGGCGGCTCAGACTGAGCATGGGGCTACAGTGTCGCAGGACTGTGCCTCGGTGTCCGCAGCATCGGCACCGTTGAACCCGGTGGCAGCCGTGTCATTGGAGGGCGAGGACTGGGGAGTCGAGCCAATACTGGGGCACTGATAAGTGGACGGTGCCCATTCTTGCCCCGGCAGCTAATGCCGAGCTGGGTGCACATTTGGCTCCAAAAACGGTAGAGCAAATCTTGAGGAATGAGTTTGTGGATTTGTTTACCCTGTTTCTACAGGGAATTAGAAAAGAAAGAAAAGTATGAACTAGATGATGAAGGAAAGGATAGGCTGAAGAAAAGGAAGGTCGAACATAATTGGGAAAATTGGCTTGCATGTTATACGATCTATGCAGGTATTTTGGCAGAGGCACATCCTTATAGGGCTAGAGCCCTTTTCAAGTATCAGAATCTGATTTATGGGGCGCACATGAGGTTTGTAGGGAACGCCTGGTTAGAGTATGACAGGCGTTTTCGGTCCCTGGCGGCGCTGGACCCAACGAAACGTTGGGATTTAATTGACAACCAGTTGTGGCTGCAGGTGATGAATGCAGCGAGGGCCGTCCCGGGGGAGCCCGCGGATAGTGGGCACTTAGTGCATACCTCTAAGGCGGGGCCGCCCTTTCAGCAAGCGCCCCAGGCTGGGCAGTCCCAGGGAAAAAAGCTGTTTTGTTGGGAGTTCTTGGCCAAGGGGTGTGCGGAAGGAAGTTCTGCAAGTTTTCACATGCCTGTGCCATATGTGTTGGGAATCATTCGGCCAAGTACTGCAACAGGGGCAAGTCAGGTAAAGGGAACCCTCGTGAGGGACAATATGGTAAAAAGGGAGGGGCCCAGTCTCCCGTTCCAAAAGGGCCCCAGCCCAGTTAAATTGGGTCCGCTGGGACACTGGCTGAAGACTTATCCGAAGAGGGATGCGGCAGAGTATTTGCGCTGCGGCTTTACCTTCGGTTTTCGCATCCCAGCCCAAGGTCCCAGGGTGCCACGTTTGTCTCCTAACCTTAAATCTTTAGTTGGGATGGAGGCCGTGGTACAGAGTAAGATTAATAAGGAGTTAGAGGAAGGGAGGGTTTTAGGCCCATTTATTTCTCCTCCCATTCCCCAGTTGAGAGTTTCCCCGTTGGGTATTGTTCCAAAAAAGGCCCCAGGTGAGTATCGCCTCATTCATCATCTGTCCTACCCACGGGGCAGCTCGGTGAATGACGCGATACCGGATGAACTTTGCTCGGTGCACTACACGTCTTTCGATGCGGCGGTGCGACTAGTAAAACGTTACGGTCCGGGAGCTGAATTGGCTAAGTGCGACATTAAGTCTGCCTTTCGGCTGCTCCCGGTCCACCCGGAGGACTTTGACCTCCTGGGTTTTCGATTTAAAGGTCTGTGTATATTGACCGGCGTTGCCTATGGGCTGCTCGGTGTCGTGCGCCGCCTTCGAGACGTTTAGTACATTTTTGGAGTGGGCGGTTAGGACTGAATCCGGCCTTCAAGGGGTTGTCCACTACCTGGATGACTTCCTTTTTGTGGGAAGGTTTGGGTCAGGGGACTGTGAGGCACTCTTGGGCGCCTTTCAGAGCTTGACACAACATCTGGGTGTGCCATTGGCCAACGAAAAGACCGAGGGGCCGGGTCCAGTGTTGACATTCCTAGGAGTTGAGTTGGATACTGTTAACCAGCATTCCAGGTTGCCGCCTGCTAAGGTGGTTGACCTGACGTATAGGTTAGAGCAATTTTTGCTTAAGAGTAAGGCCACGCTGAGAGAATTCCAGGAATTGATTGGTCATTTAAATTTTGCGTGTAAGGTGGTGGCTCCAGGCAGGGCTTTCCTGCGGAGACTGTGCGACGCTATATCCGGCACAGTCGCACCACATCACCACATTAGGGTGACACGGGCCATTAAGGCAGATTTACAAATTTGGCTAAGTTTCATCAAAAATTTTAATGGTATTTCATTCTGGCGCCAGAACCTGCTCTTAAAAATGCAATGCAGGTGGCATCGGATGCTTCAGGCTCTTTGGGGTTTGGAGTGTTCTTTGATGGTCAGTGGTGCGCTGAACGGTGGCCCAGTAATTGGCATGCTTTGGGCATCACGGCCGACCTCACATTCCTGGAATTTTTCCCAATTTTGGTAGCTGTTCACATCTGGGCCGATAGGTTTACCAACTCCTCAGTTCACTTCTGGTGTGACAATATGTCCACCGTGCAGGTCATCAATAACCTTACGTCTAGATCAGCGAGGGTTATGGGTGCCTTGCGTTTGTTTACGCTTCATTGTTTAAAGTTGAACATTCTTTTCCGAGCATTTCACATTGCGGGGCTAGATAACTCATTGGCCGACGCTCTGTCTCGTATGCAGATGGAGCGCTTCAGGCTGCTAGCGCCCACCGCAGACGAATGCCCGAGATGCATGCCAGACCATCTTTGGCAGGCTGGAGTGACGAGGTAGCTGTCGGCATGTCGCTGGCGTTAGCTCCCAGTTCGAGGAAGGGATACTTCAGGGCCGTCAGGGAATTCGTGGATTTCAGGGAGTACTACGGTTTGCCTAAGTCCTTCCCGGTGCCCTATGACCATGTAGCGCAGTTTTGCATTTATAACAAAAGAAGGGGATTGGCCGTACATTCAATCCGGGTAAAATTGTCAGCGCTGGCCTACTGGTTTAAAGCGCAGGGCATGTCTGACCCAACAAACGACTTCCGCCTACACAAACTAATGGCAGGGTGGTCTAAGCAAAGTGGCAGGGTTGTTGACACAAGGGAGCCTTTGACGCCAGGCATTTTAAAAGGGCTTGGGCACCAGTGGGCCTCTGTATGCGATTCCCAGTACGAACAGGCTTTATTCCACTCGGCTGCCTTGACCGCCTTTTTTTTGGCGCTTTTAGAGTGAGTGAGTTGGTGGCGTCATCCAAAGCCGACTCGTCACAACGAGCATTCTTGGTGTCTGACATTAAATTGGACGGTGATATGTTGGAAATAACGGTCAGGTCGTCAAAGACTGATCAAACTGCCAAGGGCTCATTGGTCAGGCTTGGTAGAGCCAGTGATGTAGAACTTTGTCCGGTGTTGGCCATGACGCGCTACCTTGCACTCCGGGGTCCGGCTGCGGGTTACCTGTATTGCCATCGGGATGGGACGCCATTATCCAAATATCAATTTTGGGTGGTTACTAAAAGGGCCTTGAAGCTGCTAGGCTTAGAGGGCAAACAATTTGGTACCCATTCATTTAGAATTGGAGCAGCCTCGTCGGCAGCCGCAATGGGATATGATGTAGGAACTATCATGTCTTTGGGGAGGTGGCGTTCCGGGGCTTACAGGGGTTATGTTCGCAATGTTAAACTATAAGCCCGTTTGATACTGTTTCTGTTTTTCTATCGTTGCAGGTCCAGAACGGTCGGAGAGGATGAGGAGAGTGCTGATCTGCGGCCATAGTTACATCTATTGGGCCGAGCAGCATGCTCTCAATTCCCCCTTTGGCCAACATCTGGGCTTAAGTGCTGTTGCAAATGTGCAATGGATGGGCAGACGCGGTCTGCAGTGGAATGGGCTGTGTCCCATGTTGTTTCATGGCAGGGGTGTGTTCCCCCTGATGTGATCATTATCCACCTCGGTGGTAATGATTTGGGCTTGCTCACCGGCAAGGCCCTGTTTTTTCAAGCGAGAGCCGACATTTTTGAAATTTGGAGAACATGGCCTGGAGTGCATGTGATGTGGTCGGAAATTAAGCCACGGATGTCTTGGCGTGGGGGTGCGGACCCCAAATTGTTGGAGAGGGCCCGTAAGAGGGTGAATAGGGCCATGCGTAATGTGGTTACGGCAGGTAATGGGTCCTACATAGGACATAGGTTCATCCATCCTGCCAACCAAATTGTTTTTAGGGACGATGGCGTCCACTTGTCCGATGAGGGCAACCAGTTATTTTTGGAGGATATTAGTCATTCTTTGGAAAGGGTGTTAGAAGAGAGGGGGGATGGAGGTAAGGTGGACACCTACCTCCAGTCTGTGGCGGTAATTAGAGAGGGAAATGCCATATTCGGTGTACACCGAGGCACCCCCATCAGGGGTGAGGGCCAGTTAGTTATGTATGCACCCAAAGTTATGGTTAGTGGGTGAAGTTGAGTTTATGGCCCTGGGATGAGAAGAGGCTCTTCTCCGCTGTGGGAGAATGGGCCTCTTACTCATTTCCCTCATTAAGTTGTCCTGGTTGATTAATCAGGCAATATTGGTGTTCGCCCGCAAATTTGATCAGTTGTGGTTGCTGTTGATGAAACTGGATCCCTGACACCCTTTCAGGCTAGTGAGGTGAATTAAATAGGCAAATAAAGTTTTGCCCAATTTGACCCAAAGAATTGTTGTCGTGTGGTTATTGTCTCAAGTCTCCTTCATTTGGGGGATGGGAGGGCAAGAACCTTTCACCCCAGCTTGCTGGGGGGAGAGGCATTTGCCCCCCAACTCCGAGTGGAGTTGGAAGGTTCCATGGAACCTTCAAGGTGGGGGCGTGGCCTCTAGGAGGCCAAGCCCCGTCAGGCCATTCTGAGCCTGATTGCCTTCCCACCACTCCCGCCCATTGTAGTAGTTGATGCTGCCCTACGGAGCGGGGTACGGAATTTTACTTCCCATGCTGCGGTTAAGCATGGTCGGGTTTTTGCTGACCCTCTTCTGCTGCTTAGGGGCTACTGGGGGTGATGGTTATTAAATAGATCAGCGGTAATTAGAGAGGGAAATGCCATATTCGGTGTACACCAAGGCACCCCCATCAGGGGTGAGGGCCAGTTAGTTATGTATGCACCCAAAGTTATGGTTAGTGGGTGAAGTTGAGTTTATGGCCCTGGGATGAGAAGAGGCTCTTCTCCGCTGTGGGAGAATGGGCCTCTTACTCATTTCCCTCATTAAGTTGTCCTGGTTGATTAATCAGGCAATATTGGTGTTCGCCCGCAAATTTGATCAGTTGTGGTTGCTGTTGATGAAATTGGATCCCTGACACCCTTTCAGGCTAGTGAGGTGAATTAAATAGGCAAATAAAGTTTTGCCCAATTTGACCCAAAGAATTGTTGTCCTGTGGTTATTGTCTCAAGTCTCCTTCATTCGGGGGATGGGAGGGCAAACAAGAGTGGGATACGGTACAAGCAAATGAGGATAAGCAAAGCAATGAGCCAGCTAAGAGAAGTAAGAATCAAAAATTGCAGGGGATAGCAAAACAACACATTAAGACCCTAAATCAGGGGTGGGCAATTACTGGCCCTCCATGTGTTTTGGACTTCAGCTCCCAGAAATCCTAAGAGCTGGTAAACTGGCTAGGATTTCTGGGAGTGTGAAGTCCAAAACACCTGGAGGGCCGGTAATTGCCCAACCCTGCCCTAAATCTTCTTTGGATGCCTAGTTGTTGCTGTTGTACCAAAGACTCTTTTTGTGATGCACTGGTTAATAGCAGAGCACAGAAAATTCATGTAGGAAGTCCACAATTGGGGGTCACCATGCTTTCTTCCAATTCTGGGGCAGTAAAAGGCGAAAAGATGATGCCGCCTATACAACAGAAAGTGAAGCTGGAAGGCCCGGGCGGCATGATAGAAGATGGTTCTGGAGACAGGCTGCAGGAACTGAACAAAGTATCTATTCGCAACAGTAAAAGATTGAGCAAAAGAAGGGAGGGTAACAGAAGATACATGACTGGTTAGTTTCATCAGCTTATCCAGGCATAAAGATTTAAATCCACCTCCACCCTTTCTCAAAGGAAGAGCATTAAACAAATGAAGGTGGTAGTCAAAGACCACTTGATGTGGCATCTTGTGTAACTTAATTTTTTGCACTGGGTCAAAAAGAACTTCAGTGTACACTGCTCTAAAATATACCCAGACCATACATATGTGTATAATCATCCACTGAAATATATTTTTCTTTATTTGTTTTCATTAAAAGTTAAGTATCCCTTATCCAAAATCTGTGAGACCTGAACTGTTTTTTTTTCCAGATTTTGAAATTCCTGTTTATATACATACATATATACATAATTGTGTATGTTTATAATGTATTGTGTTGCGTTTATTTAAGTTTGTTATTTTTATAAGTTTTATTGAGATTGTTTTACCCACTGATATGATTTGTTATTTGTTGGTTTTGGCATTGAATGTTTGTCACTTGTGTTTGTCATGTTTGTCACTGGAAACTGCCCTGCGTCCCCTCGGGGAGATAGGGAGGGTTATAAATAAATTATTATTACTATTATGAAATATTCTGGAGAGGAGATCTAAGTTTAAACAAAATGTATTCATGTTTCAGATACACTTTATGCAAATAGCCTGAAGATAATTTGATAGACAATATCTTTAATAATTTTGTGCATGAAAGGAAGTTTGTGTACAATTAACCACAAGTAAAGGTCTTAGCCACCCAAGTAGACAACCTCAGATTTTGGAATATTTAGGATTTTGTAATTTAGATAAAGGATAACTGGTATTTACGTTACTATGCTAGTTGACATGGATAATGGAAGTTCATAATGTTTTAATGTCTTAAATAATTAATTTCTCATTTGTCTGGTTTTATGTTCATATATTTTATTTTTGTTTGTAATTGTCTTGATTTTACATGCTGTGCGTTGCTTTGAGCAGGATAGAAATAAATAAATAATACTAAGGTTTTATATTGTTTGATGTGTTCTATTTTGATGTAATTTGTTTATACGTCTTCTCGTGTATACGTCTACCATATATGTTGGAGAGTGCCCTGAGTCCCTTTGGGGAGATAAGGTGGTCTATATATAAAGTTTATTATTTTACTGACACAAAAAACAGTATGTCACAGCAAATGAGATATATATGCTGGATATTATTATTATTATTATTATTAACACAACAAGATGAGTCCACAGCAGACAAGATCACTCTACTGGCTATTGTATTCGATCACACATCGGACACTTCCCAAGTGTCTAGGACCGTGTGATGTATCGGCGAATAATGCGTGCCGATTCCAGTAAGGTGGCCTTCTGGTAATTTTGTCAGCGTCAATTGTGTTTAAGTGCAGGCCAAGGTTGTTGTTGTTATTATTATTATTATTGCTCAATCTAAACCACAGCAACCTGGATTAGACTTTTCACTGAACGTTCACTGTCCCAACAGTCTCTTTCCTGGTAACATAAATTACAACAACTTCTTCACCAGTGATTTTGCAAAATTAGAGCTTTTTTGTTTGTTGATGTCAAGAATACCTCCCACAGTCTCTAGCATGATAAGCCACAGAGAGCCACCACTGGGAGATGCTTTTCCAGAGACCCTGATCTTTGTAAATCTAAACCAGATTGGGGAGGGGGTGTAATTATAATCTAAGAGTACTATGCTGTTTTCTACATGAAAATGCAGCTTTCAGAAAACAAAATGCAGCAATTCTGCCCCATATCTTTTTTCCCTGAGGCTAATTGAACCCTTTAATTGACTAATTTTGTCCTAACCAGGTCCACATGACAAGTTTGGCAGCAGAAACTTGAATGACTCCAGCAAGAAACAAAACAGAAACATGAGCAGAAAGAAAGCGTTCTGTGTGCCTGTCCATTTGTCTGTTGTTCCGTCCAACAAACTGGTCTGGTCAAACTGGCTCCACGGGCAATGGATGAATCAAACTGAAGATGCTGTGATGAGAAGTACCAACTTTGGTGCTAAGGATCTGCCAGGGAGGTGCAAAGAAAAGGGTGTTCCCAGATAAGCAATTGTTAACATGATCCATATGGTAGACAAGTTGCTTTTCTGTTTAAACAAAATGATAATAGCAAGAGGAAAGAATGCAGGAGAAGAGAGAAGGAGGGAAGTCCTAAGAGAGAATGGACATCAGGACAAAGCCTGCTAGTTAAAGCCGAGTTAAAAGAAAACTCATTGTGAAAGGAACTGCAGCTTTCTGATTCTTTGCAGCTTAAGCCTTACAAACTGCGTCCACCCACCCCCTCGATGGCAGATCCAAAACCCCGAGCCCCAGAAACCAAGGCACATTTTCCTGTGCCAAAAGCTCTCACAGATCCATAAGATTTTTGAGGAAATATTGACACATATCATTTGTTAAACATCACAGGAAATTAATATGATGCTCATCACGCATGCCAAGCTTTTATATGTATAATGTGCAATTCCAAATGACCCCTTTTACTTACTTTCTTCTAGGATGTATGCGTCACACAGAAAGGTAAACAATGCTCTCCTAGGGTTACTACACATCTTCAAATGGTAGCTGAAAAAGCATTAACACATCCAGGGCTAGTTTCAAAGGTCTATCCATTAATTTTATAAACACACATTAATGGGTATTGGTCTTCAAAAACCATATGGTTGCTAATGACTTCAAAATTAAAAATGACTTCAAAATAAAAGTGTGATTATCAGCAGGGTTCAGGCATTTATTTTCTTCAAAGTTTACATAATGACAGAGCCCAATCTCCTTCCTAAGCTTTAAGCATAGGTCATCGGTTCGAATCTGGGGAGGGTGGGTTGAGCTCCCTCTGTAAGCTTCAGCTCTCCACATGAGAGAAGCCTCCCACAAGGATGGTCAAACATCAAACATCGGAGGCATCCCCTGGGTAATGTCCTTGCAGACAGGCAATTCTCTCACACCAGAAGTGATTTGCAGTTTCTCAAGTCTCTCCTGACACAGTACCAAAAAAAAGGCATTCACTCTCTCTACTGAAAACTTCAGTTCATGGCAACCCAATTATAAGCATCCTCTGGGACACTTATTGCTGGGGTTAAGTTCCAGGACCTCCAGCAATAAGTGAAAAACCACAATATAGGGATACTCTATTTATTTAAATATTTAAATTATTTTAGTAGTTACACACTATTTTAAGTCTTTATAAACTTAAAATAAAGTGAAGGAAAGGAAGGAAAGGCCCTTCAAGGCTGGAGGGAGGACTGAGGAGGGAAAGCGCCTTGGAGAGCGGTGGCAGCAAAACCCCATAAAACAGTGAAAATACCATGATATATATTTTAAATTAATATTTTTTGAAATCCGTGAAACAGTGAGTCTGCAATAAGTGAACCGCAAAGTAGCGAGGGAACACTGTACTTCCAAGTAAGTGTGTAAGGTCTGCTTTTCTTTTCATTACATCAGTGTCTGCCAACTGAAAGCGCTTTAGTTGGTTAATCATCTGCTTTTAAACAGATGGATTGCTTTCAAATGCATCTCTGCACATTGCTGAAACTGCAGCACAGGCATCTAGCCCTGATAGTAAGGGAAGTACTAGAACTTAGAATGGATTCCTATACAAATTCATTCAAAAGTAAGACTTGCAGAATTCAATGGTCCTTTAATTCCAGATAAATGTGCATGGGACTTTCGTCTTAGCATACAGCTATTTCCAGGCGTGTTTAAGGTCTTTTAAACACAAGTGGAAATAGTTGCAGGTTAAGGCAAAAGTCCCATGCACATTTATCTGGAATTAAGGGACCACTGAAATCAGTGAATGGATTTGTATCTGTAATTTCTCACTATCGTAATGCACCAACCAAACAGCCAAAAAAATAAGCATGTGTATCAACTCACAGCCACACAGATAGCTTCTCCAATTAATCACCTTACATTTTCATGAATCAATATACTGATTAACCCTATTAAAGTGTGTGTGTGTGTGCGTGCATGCATGCGTGTGCCTTCAAGCGCCTGTTAACTCATTATGACCCCATGAATTTCATAGGGTTGTCTTAGGAAAGGATTCCTCGAGGTGGTTTTGTCAGTTCCTTCCTCTGAAATATAGCCGCAGCACCTGGAATTCATTGGCGGTCGCCATTCAAGGACTTACAGACCTGCTTTTCATTACCCAGTTGTTGCAAGATGTAATGGAGAAAACAAGCATGCGCGGAATGCTTCAGCTGGTTTGCTTCCTGATCAGAACCATTGCTCTCTGGAAACTCACTGACAATGAGTTATTAAAAATACTAAGGAGCCCCCAGTGGAACAATGGGTTAAATATTTGTGATGGCAGGACTGCTGGCCGAAAGACAGTTCAAATCCGGAAAGTGGGGTGAGCTCCCATCTGTCAGCTCCAACTTCTAGTGTAGTTACATGAGAGAAGCCTCCCACAGGATGGCAAAACATCCTGCCAACCCCTGAGCAATGTCCTTGCAAACAGACAATTATCTCATACCAGAAGCGACTTGCAGTTTCTCAAGTCACTCCTGACATGGAAAAACAAATAAAAAATACTTGGCACGCAGAACTTGGCAAAATACCGCGAATCCCAATATCCAATTCAATATAAATATTGTGGCACAAACCAACATGTGAGAAGTGCCACAATATTTTTGCGTTACAGTTGGATGTGGAAGCGTTGCGTTTTTGTTGTGATACTACATTTTAATGAGTATGCGAGAATAACATTTTTATATTATTAAGTTTGACTACTTGTATGTTATTTTGTTCCATTCACCCCAATTCTGTGTGCCCAATAGATTTTTCTATGTTGGGATTTACTCCCCTTTCCCTTCCCATTGAATTATCCAACAACAAGCATGAATGAAAGGCTTTTTCACTACCAATGCATCAACCTCAGTAGATGGCATTTTACAAACCTTCATTTCTAACTTATTCTAAGGCAACCAAATTCAAATAAACTAAGCTGCTCAATGGACCATATTCTTCATCATCATTTCCCTTCTTTTCACTTTTGATGAATATGTTCGATAGCTTAGCCTAGTTGTTTTATAGCTTTATCATTTTCATTTAATAGTTTTAATCTATTGCCATTTATTTGATATGTGTTGTTTTACCCCTGGTGGCGCAGCAGGTTAAACCACTGAGCTGCTGAATTTGCTGACCAAAAGATCGACGGTTCAAATCCGGGAAGTAGAATGAGCTCCTGCTGTTAACTCTAGCTTCTGCCAACCTAGCAGTTCAAAAACATGTAAATGTGAGTAGATCAATAGGTACCGCTTATGCGGGAAGGTAACGGCGTTCCATGGAGTCATGTCAGCCACATGACCTTAGAGGTGTCTACAGACAATGCCGGCTCTTCAGCTTAGAAATTGAGGTGAGCACCAACCCCAGAGTCTGATACGAATAGATTTAATGTCAGGGGAAAACTTTATCTTTTCCTTATACATGTAAGGCATTGAATTTTTCCATTGATTATGTTGGGAACCACCAGAAAAGTGGTATGTAAGTACAATCAATCAATCAAATAAATAAATGCAATAAAGAAATAATTGTGTGCACTGTTTTCGGAATATGTCATTTCATCCCAATATTGGCTCTTCTTGTTCATTCCTCTCTGAGAAAACAAAGGGCCAAAGGACATAAGCCAGTGGTTTTCAACCTGTAGGTCCCCAGATGTTTTGACCTTCAACTCCCAGAAACCCTAACAGTTGTCAAACTGGCTGGGATTTCTAGGAGTTGTAGGCCAAAACACCTGAGAACTCACTGGTTGAGAACCATTGACATAAGCGGAGAGATGGCACCTCACATAGGGCACTTTGCAGGCGTGGGCAATTGCTGGCCCTCCAGGGGTTTTGGACTTCAACTTACCAGCTGTTAGAATTTCTGGGATTTGAAGTCCAAAACACCTGGAGGGCCAGCAATTGCCCACGCCTGGGTTATAGGGAGACTATAGGAGTGATCTGAAAGAGCTGTTCAACAGTGGAACCCACAGCCTGTGGTAGAGGCTTTTAAACAAAGACTGGATGTCCATCGGTCAGGGTTGCTTTGCTTGTGCTTTTGCTGCATGGCAGGGGATTGGACTAGATGGCCAATGCGGTCTCCACTTCTATGACTCTATGAAGAATCCTAGTTTTAGGAAAGTGCCAGTGCTATTCAATGCACTATCCAGCCATCAGATTTGCAAGGGGCTTTTAAAGGCAGGAAAGGGCAAAGATTAATCGGAACAGGCTACTTTTTTTTTTTTTTTGGTTTAGGGATTTCAGGAGGGCTCCTTCTCTGAAGGCATGTGCTATTTTTCTGCTTGTTCTGTGCATGTGTGTGTGTGTTTGGGCTATGAGGCCCCCAAGATCAAATTCTTGCCGGAGAGGCGGTGAAGCCGGAGCCAGCCATTCCTGTGGAGGCTTGGGCCAGCCTCCCTCCCGCCCTCCCTCCGCCCTCTCCCTGCCCCGGGTTGCATTTCTAGAGTGTGCAAAATAATGTCATGGCTGATGGGAGAGACGCTGCCTCAAACTGACATTGTTTGAAGCCACTCTGCGTGCTCCTTGCAAGTTTGGCTAATTGACAGCTCACTAAACCCACAACCTGGGGGGATTTTTTCAAAGGCAATCAATAGGAAATGCAGGAGCAGCGGAGGGAAGGAGAGAGGGAGGCGCCCAGATTTAAAGCCCCCCTCCTGGCCTTCCCCTCACCCCCTTCCTCCCCACACTTTCCCTGCGGCCTGCGAGATAGAGACCCCCGGACAGTGGCAAAGAAAAGGGAACAGCCCCTGCCACGCCAAATCAAAATTCCTCAAGAGACGGCTGCTCCTCTCGCCCCGGGGGGCCACCAAAGACACAGCACACAAACAAAGGCCCCTGGTTTCTGGTCGCTCCCAAATATCACACACCAAGCCTTGTTCTCCAACTGCTGGGCAAGGGGAGGCAAAGGCACACACGCACACACACATGTGGGTTAATACGCACATGTATACAGGCAGTCCTCGAGCTACAAACAGCCGACTTACAAACGACTCCTACTTAAGAACAGGGGTGAAACAACGAGTTAGTGAGAGAAATCTACCCCTCAGAAGGGAAATTTACTCCTGGAAGAGTTATTATCATGGGGAAAAGGGGTCTCCACCGAAGCTGTATCACCCATCCTTGTTTCTGCAACAAGCCACATTTCTCAAAATCGAATTATCACAGGGACAGAAAGTGAAGTGAAATCTTCCAAACAGGGCCACAGACAGCAAAACAAACCCCACAGAGGAGTTACACTTAAGTAATGTAGCTGTTCTGACTTGCATACAAATTCAATTTAAGAACAAATCTATAGAAGGGTTGTTGTAGATTTTTCGTGCTGTAAGGCCATGTTCTAGAAGCATTCTCTCCTGACATTTTGCCTGCCATAGATGCAAACAAAATGTCAGGAGGGAATGCTTCTAGAACATGGCCATACACTGGGTTGTTGTAGGTTTTTTCAGGCTTTATGGCCATGTTCTAGAAGCATTCTCTCCTGACATTTCGCCTGCACCTGTGGCAAGCATTCTCAGAGGTTGTGAGGTTTAGGGTTAGGGCCATACAGCCCGAACGCCCTACAACAACCCAGTGATTCCAGCCATGAAAGCCTTTGACAATACAGTAAACCTACTGAAACTGTCGTGTTCATCACATGGGGGACTGCCTATACAGGAGACTCTCAATTAACCAGAACTCAAGCAACCAGCAAAAACAAAATAATCAAAGAGCTAATACGTCAAGCAAAAAATATGTTCTTTGAATACAGTAGACCCTGTTGACGCAATGGATGAAACCCTTGTGCCAGCAGGACTGCTGACCAATAGGTCAGCTATTTGAATCCGAGGAGAGTGGGTTGAACTCCCTCTGTCAGCTCCAGCTCCCCATGCGGGGACATGAGAGAAGCCTCCCACAAGGATGGCATCCCCTAGGCAACGTCCTTGCAGACGGCCAATTTTCTTACACCAGAAGCAACTTGCAGTTTCTCAAGTTGATTCTGACATGGAAAAAAATACAAGAAAACAATAACACTGTGTTACAGTAAGTTTGCCTTTATCTGTTTTAATATACTTTTCATGACTATATTTCAATATTTGTATCAAGTCAATACAGGGTTTATGGTATGGTATAATATTTGTTAGACCTACTTTTCATAGTAACGCTCAAGCAACCAGAAACAATATTCACCCAGCATTTCCCATGGGTACCCATGAACTGTATAATGCACAGAACCAAGACTCCTTTAGGAGTCACAGGGGAAAGTGTGCAGGTTCACTCTGTCGAGGTCCAGGCCCTACCTACCCATCTTCCATCCTCTGCTCAAAAAATAAAGCCACCCCCAAATTGTTACCGCTTCCTACCCTAAGTCCCTACATTGGGAGAAAAGCAGGTAAAAAATAAAGTAGGTAAATAAATAAACGAATTTCCCAGTTGGGCAAAAACAAAACAAGTCTGCAAAGGCATCAAGCAGCATCTCCCTGGAAGGCTTCCCAATACTCTCTGGCCATACCCTCCTGCCTCCCTTCCCACCCCCTGTGCAATTGGGGACAGGATTTCTGCAAGCCTGGAAGGTGCCCCTACTTTCCCTTCATGAATAAACCTCAAAAGAGGGGAAACTGATGTAGAAACAGAGCAAAAAAAACACTGGGGCGACCAAGGGTGCTTGAGTGCTGGCGATGGGTCCTTCTTCCTACCAAATGCAATGAATGGGGAGGCGAAGAGACCAACCTCCTCCTCCTGGCACCCCATCCACCTCAAGGAGACCGTTCCTCACAGCCAGTTCCAACCCCTAAATAAGCAGACTCCCAGCACCTCTCCCAAAAGGCACCCATAGGCCAGTGGCTTGGGTCTGTGGGTGGCTGTGCAACCCTTGTAGGCTCCCATTGCATTGCAGATGTTCAGCATGGGTCTTTGGGGGAGGCAACATGGAGAGGTTCAGCACTTGTGTGGGGAGGGGATTGGGAGGTTCAGGAGGAGTCTTAGGGGTTCGGGCCTTGGACTCACACTGGGTCTTTTGGGGGGGAGTCAACATGGGTCTTTGGGAAGTGTTTAGTGTAGATCTTTAGGGGGAAGGATCCAGCATTGATCTTTTGACTCTTATGAGTCTTTGGAGGGGATTCAACATGCGTCTGGGGAGGGAGGGGAGGTTAACATGGCTCTTTGAGAAGTTAGCATGGATCTTATATATAAGATAATAGTATAGTACAATATAGTAATATATAATACTGATATTGTACTATGCAAATAATATATTGTATGTTTATATCTTGTAAGCCACTCTGAGTCCCCTTCAAGGTGAGAAGGGCAGCATATAAATGTCATAAATAAATACAATCTTTGGAGGGGATTCAACATGGTTCTGGGGGAGGGAAGGCTTAACACGGATCTCTGGGAAGTTTGCATGGGTCTTTGGTAGGAGTCAACATGGATCTTTGGGAAGTGTTTGCTACTGATCTTTGGGGGGAAGGATCCAGCATGGATCTTTTAGAGGGCTCTCATGGGTCTTTGGAGGAGATTCAACATGGGTCTGGGCTGGGCCGTAGCCAGGATTTTGATTCGAGGGGGGGGCTGTGTTTGGTTGGGGGGGGGCTGAGACTGGGTGGAAGAGGGTCTACCCTAGCAAACCTTTTGTATTGTTATCCAAATAACCCCATTAATGTGGGATATAATGAGCATGGTGATCAGATCATGATATGAATAAACATAACAGCTTAAATAATGTACCAGTAAGGCCTTTTCGCGGACCACCCTGAGAATTTCGGGGGGGGGGCTGAAGCCCCCTTAGCCCCCCCCCCCCTGGCTACATGCCTGGGTCTGGGGAAGGGAAGGCTTAACATGGATCTTTGGGAAGTTAACATGGGTCTTTGATAGGATTCAAAACATGGGTCTGGGGAAGGAGAGGCTTGACATGGATCTTTGGGAAGTTAACATGGGTCTTAGATAGGATTCGGCCTGGGTCTGGAGTAGGTAAGGTTCACATGCCTCTTTGGGAAGTGCGCATGGGTCTTTCATAGGATTTAACACGGGTTTAACATGAGTCTGGGGGAGGGAGGGGTTACCATGGCTCTTTGGGAAGTTAGCCTGAGTCTTTGGTAGGATTCAAGATGGGTCTTTGGGGGGGATTCGATGTAGATTGGGGAAGGGGGTTCAAGATGGGTCTTGGGTGAGATTGAAGACGGAATTGGGAGGGTGTTGGACACGGATCTTTGGGAGGGGGGTCTTGGAGTCCGCTTGGGTCTTTTGGGTGGCGCCAGCCCCTCTCCGCCCCCTTGCCTCTTCTCTTTGCCGCCCCCCAGCCCCCCGCCCCCTCCCTCTTTCCCTGCTTGCCTGCCTGCCTTTGGCCCCTGACAGGCTCACCTTCGCGCTTCCCATGCCGCGGTTAGCGGGACCCGTCGGCGCAGCCGCATGGCCCGCGTGGGCCCGGGGCGCCGTGAGGCCGACAGTGGAGAGGGCAGGAGCAGGAGCAGCAGCGGGGGCGCCTCGGCATCTTCCTCGCCTGGCCTCAGAGCCCGGCCCCAGCGGCTGCCGTCCTTCCCTTCCTCCCTCCCTCCCTCTCTCCCTTCCTTCCTTCCCTCCTTCTCTCTCCTTCTCTGCGTGCCGCCCCTCGCTCGCCCAGGCAAGCTCTGTTGGCCTCCGAGGAGGGAGCAGCCCCGCCCCCTCCCCGCCCCTTCCCCTCCTCCGCCTCCGCCTTCTCCTCCTCCGGCTCTTCTGGACCCTCTTCCAGCCAAGGAGGGGGCAATCTGCCCTACAGAGTTAACGCACTTAGGTCCCGCTTTACCTGCCCTGGCTCAATGCCATGACATCCCAGCAGGAGCCCTAGCTTTGGAAGGTCCTCCTCCTCTTCTGCCTCACCAAACTCCCACCATTCCATAGCACTCAGCTATGTATGGCCTTTGTTGGGATCAAACTGTGTTAATTCAACAGTGTAGATCAGTGGTTCTCAACCTGTGGGTCCCCCAGGTGTTTTGGCCTACAACTACCAGAAATCCCAGCTAGTTTGCTAGCTGTTAGGATTTCAGGAGTTGAATAATAATAATAATTTAATTTTTATACCCTGCCTCCATCTCCTCCGCTGATGAGTATGCATGCCCAGTGTGGGACACATCTCACCACGCTAAAACAGTGGACGTGGCTCTTAATGCCCCCCAACACCACTGGAGAAATTACACTGACTTCCCTGACATCCATCCAGAAGTAGGTGAAAGGACCAAGGCAGTGACATCTCCAGCCCACCCCCTGTTCAGATAATAGCCAGCACGCCAATGACTTAAATCAAGAAATAGTTTTCTAAGATCTACGTAGGCACTTGGAGGAACACCTCAGCAAGTGAGAGTCCAAAAGTGGCAGGCTAAAAGCCAGAACCTCAAATCAATGGCTGATACCAAATGAAAGACTTCCTCCTGGGCACACAGAAAACTGGGCGACTTGGAAGGCGCTGAACAGGCTGTGCTCGAGGCAACACGAGATGCAGAGCCAACCTGGAATCCATGACATGCGAGTGTAGAGAAGAGCAAACCACTGACCACCTACTACATGCACAATGGAGGACCTT
The DNA here is from genome assembly GCA_030556195.1 of Anolis apletophallus. Classification (NCBI taxonomy): domain Eukaryota; kingdom Metazoa; phylum Chordata; class Lepidosauria; order Squamata; family Anolidae; genus Anolis; species Anolis apletophallus. Next base: position 134,630,199 of record JARBWK010000001.1, on the reverse strand, counting down.
CTCACAGCGACACCAGAGGCACTCCAAGTGGCCAGCTACTGGTCAAAGGACATTTAATAGAATGCCAGGTTTGCAAACTTTGTGTTGTTTTTTTTAATAAAAAACACAACAACAACAACAATACAACTGTTTGGTTCGCTCCTGATACGATAAATAAATAAATCTCCCTGAAGGGACTCAGGGCAGTTTACAAAGGGACAAGCCCAGAGAGCACAAAGTTAAAACATAATGCATTAAAATAAAAACAAAACCAAATAGAAACACATTACAATAAAACATAACATTGTGAAAACAGTAACATGGGGGCAATAAAAGTGCTGAGTTCAGAGGGCTCTGAGTTTGTGCAAAATTCCTAGATAGAGCTAAGGGAAAGTGCACAATTCAGTGGCAGGGATGGGAGAGTAATGTCCTTGGGCTTTATAATGTCAGGATTATAGGCCAAAGTTTTTGGGGACCCACAAGTTGAGAACTACTGATGTACCCTGGGCAAGTTAGCTTGGTTCGTTGCATGCTGCAAGTCACTTCTGGTGTGAGAGAATCAGTCGTCTTCGGAGACATTGCCCGGGCCAGGGGACACCTAGATTTGTAGCAATCCTGCAGGGAGGCTTCTCTCATGTCCCCCTGGCACCACGAGATGCAGAGCTAAGCTTGAGGAATGGGGCCACAATGTGGAGTTGACAACATGCAAGTGCGGAGGACAGCAAAGCACAGACCGCTTACTACAATGCAGCCCGAGTTGTGCCACAGGTACAATGGAGGACTTTCTCCAGAGAGCACTGTGGACACAAACAATGATGGATCTGGACCAAACTTGGCATTAATCCTCAATATGCCCAAATGTGAGCACTGGTGGAGTTGGGGAAAAACAAACCTTGACATTTGGAAGTTGCAGTTGCTGGGATTTATAGTTCACCTACAATCAAAGAACATTCTGAACCCCAACAATGATAGAATTGGGCCAAACTTCCCACATACCTTCTCACAGCAACACCAGAGATGCTCCAAGAGACCAGCTTCTGGTCAAAGGACATTTAACATAATGCCAAGTTCTTTAAAAAAAACAACAACATTGTTTGTGTATTTAAATGCATTTCAACTGTACCCTCAACTTGCTTCTGACATGATAGATAAATAAATACGCTGGGAAAGAACCCAAGGTGCTTTCCTTTTTGCCTTCTCTCCCTAAGGAGAGAAACTTATGCTGGAAGAAACATTTTTTCCAATATTTTAACTGCTTTTAATGTATTTTTGAAAGGGGCTGAATTTCAAAAGCACAATGCAAAACGCACCTCACCCACCACAATCATTTCACTAGTTTTATAACTACAGGCAGTCCCCAAGTTGCTAACAAGATGTGTTCTGCAGGTTAGTTCTTAAGTTGAATTTGTTTGTAAGCTGGAACAGGTACATTTTAAAAGTGGAATTTCAGCCAAAAATATATAGCTCAGGCCCTAGCAAACTTCAGCCCTCCAGGTGTCTTTTTAAAGGTAAAGGTAAAAATTTCCCCTCACATGAAGTCCAGTCGCGTCCGACTCTGGGGGGTGGTGCTCATCTCCATTTCTAAGCCGAAGAGCCGGCGTTGTCCACAGACATCTCCAAGGTCATGTGGCCGGCACAACTGCATGGAGCGCCGTTACCTCCCATCAGAGCTGTACCTATTGATCTACTCATATTTGCATGTTTTCAAACTGCTAGTAAGAAAGTAAAGAAAAAAAGTAAAAACCTGGCTCTTTGAACAAGCCTTTGGAAACGCAGCGTAATGGATGAATATGGAACCCAGGAAAGAATGAACATGGAACGTCTTAGACAATGTTTTTGGAAAATAAGCTAATAGAAAGTCACTGGTGTTTATATGCTTTTAATTATTTTTACATGGTTTTTATAAGGTGCGCTAAATGTTTTAAATTCAGTTTTATGACCATTGTGGCATTGAATTGTGCCAGTTGTAAGCCGCCTTGAGTCACCTCCGGACTGAGAAAGGCAGCATAGAAATGCAGTAAATAAATAATAATAATAATAATAATAATAATAAAAGGTTGACAGAAGCTGGGGCTAACAGCGGGAGCTCACCCCGCTCCCCAGATTTGTACCGCAGGCCTTTTGGTCAGCAATTATTAGGATGAAAGAGATTGTCCTGTCTTAAACTGAATCCTATATAGAGGCACCCCAAATGGGATAAGGACTCCAATGCAATCTGTTTTTATACAATGAAGGATTAGCATTATACCGGGGAGAGGAATTGTCTCTTAAACATATACATCTCGGTGGGGTGTTATACATGATTTTCTCTTTTTTCATATAGAAAGAGCAATGTGCCCAATACCGTAGCTTCAGTATCAACTAGGTAATTCCCTTTAAAATGTTATTATGCGTCCTTCCTTGAACTGTAAGTGTTGGTTGCTCTATATAGATTGTAACAACCCTTTGAATGTGTAGGGTTTTGCTGTGGGTTGATGAATGAGCCCTGTGTATCCTATGGAAACCCAATTGTTAGAGCAACTCGAAGATCCCAATAGGGATGGGCAAGCCCCACTGCTATCAAAATTAGAGGCAGCTTTGCCTCTGGCCTCAGCCTACAAAGGATCTGGCTTCGGGTTTATGGGTTGTCTCCATAGAAACAGGAGTGGATCCCCGAAGAAGGGGGGCCAAGGAGAGAGGAAGGAATGAGCCAGCGGCAGGAAAAAAAATCAGAATAACTGTACAGCGACCACTTTGAGGCTCTCTAAAATGCTGCAAGGCCACGAGATAGAGGAATGCGGCACTTTGCCCATGAAAGCGGGTTTTTAAAAACCAAAGATTGGAAGCACAACTTGATTTTATGATAGCATTATCCCCGTTTACAGCCCTGGCAGGGGGCCTTCATGGGTGACTTGCAAAATAAAATCCCACGTATGGAAGGGACAGATGAAAATATACCAACTGGAAGCAATTTGCAAACCAACGTCATTAAAAGCTTGGAGTTGAAGCGAGGGCTTCCGAAACCAGAGCACAAGGATATGAGGCCAAATGATCACTGGCTTTTTAGGATGACATTATTTCTGTTCTTATTGCATGCCACACACATCTTGTGTTTCAACAAGAAATCAGAAGATGCTTACTCTAAATAGCCAAGCAATGACCAAGAAGAGTTGTGTTATGATTGCAGAGTACACCTGGTTTATCCATGGTTCTAAATGCTTTAAAAGTCCTCTCCTCCTCTTGGCTTTTTTTCACGAACGAAGATTCAGAAAGGACTCATTCCACACTTTCTACAAGTGTACTGATGACTAAGAAGGCCAATCTTAGATAGGCAAGTCCGTTTGCAGAAAGCACAGCAGAAAGTCTCCTTGGGTGATGTTGTTTCCAAGTTGCAGTTCTTTCTGCATTGTCGTTTCTCTTCGAGACCCATTCAGCGTGACTTCTCGAAAGAGGCCGCAGCATTGTGGATAGTGCATCTCCACGCAGGCCCAGATTACCCATAAGGCCACCCTAGGCCATGGCCTAGGGCGGCAGCCATGGGGGGGGGGGCGGCAGGTCCGGACCCCCCAATTTTTTAAAAAAAGTTTGATCTTTGGGCACTCCTGCGCCTGCACGCGGAGCGCCATAGGCCCTAAGGCGCTGGTTGCTCCAGACTCTTTTGTGAAGCCTTCCAAATGCACTATATGCCTTTGCTAATCTGTGATCTATCTCTTTATCAATCTTGGCATCTGAAGAGATGATGCTTCCCAGGTAGGTGAACTGCTGAACAGACTTAAGCACAGATTTGCTTATGCTGACGTGGGGATGATGGTGTTCTTCCTGTGGTGCGGGCTGGTAGAGAACTTCCGTTTTCTTCAGGCTGACTTCCAGCCTAAACAGCTCTGCAGCTGCTGCAAAGCAGGATGTTAGGCACCGTTACAGAGCTGCTTCTGCATGGGCGACAAGGGTAGCATCATCAGCAAAAAGCAGCTCACGGACTAGATAGTTTAGAGTCTTAGTGCGAGCCTTCAGATGGCTGAAGTTGAACAAGCTGCCATCAGTATGGTAGTCTATATATATGCCGTCTTCTTCTTCGAGGTCTGCTGTAGCTCTTTGGAGCATCATGCTGAAGAAGGTTGTAAATAGGGTTGGTGCAAGAACACAACCTTGTTTCACTCCATTAGATATTAGAAAGGGCTCTGAGAGAGCATCGCCGTATCTGACTTGACCGTGCTGGCCCTCATGTAGCAGGATAATCATTTTGAGGATTTTGGGAGGACATCCTAGTTGTTCCAGGATCTGCCACAGACCTTTTCTGCTCACAGTGTCGAAGGCTTTGGTGAGGTCAACAAATGTTACATAAAGTCCTTCGTTCTGCTCTCTACATTTCTCTTGCAGTTGTCTTAATTCAACACATATGTAATCATCTCAAATGCTCTGCAATTGCAGAGCATTTGAGATGATTACATATGTGTTGAACTCATGTGTTGAACTCATATGGCTTGGGGTTTCCCTGCATCTAGATGCATAAGTCTGTGGTTGCCAAATAATCCCAATTTGAAAACTTTGGATAGTGGTTTGTACAGTAGCACAGTATGTGGTACACTTTAAACATATAGATAAAAAATGCTTGGGACTGATGAAGGGATGCATATTTATATATCTATATCTTCTCTATACCTATAAGACTGAACATATGTATGAGTGCATGTGGGTGAGGTGCCCACTTCCACAGACAGCTATAAACCACAGTGCTGAGGAGCCACCAAAAGCCTTCCCTCCAATGACATTTCAGGTTATAGCGAGCATCATGAACGTGTAGCTCAACCCCTGCCAATGTCCTCTCCAAACACCATACTGCCCACTACTCAATAAATGCTTTCATTTGGGGACAATTTCATCCTAGATTTTACATGTTTCCTCCACCACAGAGACATCCTGGTGTTTCTTACTCTCTCCATTGGTGTGGAATTTTCATGGTCTGGCCCACTGCCTCTCCCTTAACCCTTTCCTACTATTTTCAACTCTCTGCACAGCAAACAGAGCAGAACTGAGCAACAACTAAACATATTGGAGGAATTTGAGGGATTGACTCCACATGATGGTAGTTGTAGTACACTCTGCATCAAGTCAGAGCACTGTGACCCCCACTGACAATGGACCTGGACCACATTTGGCACACAGAACCCCCTGACCAAAGAAAAACACTGGAGAGGTTTGAAGAGGATTCACCTTGAATTATAGTAGTTCCAGGTACTGGGATTTATAGTTCACCTGCAATCAAAGAGCACTCTGGACCCCACTAACGATGGCCCTGGGCCTAACTTGGCACACAGATCTCCCATGACCAACAAAAAATACAGGAGGGCTTTGGGGGAAATTCACCTTGATTTATAGGAATTATAGTTCACCTACATCTGGAGAGTATTATGAATGCAAACAATGATGGATCTGCACCAAATTTGGCACACATAGCTGATATGCCAAAATGTGAATACTGATGGGTTAGGGGAGGAATTGACCTTGACATTTGTTAGTTATAACTACTAGGATTTATAGTTCACCTTCAATCAAAGAGCACTCTGCACCCCACTGATGATGGACCTGGACCTAACTTGACACACAGAACCCACAAGACCAAATTAACATACTGGAGGGATTTAGCAGGACTTACCCACCATAGTGGGAGTTGTAATTCATCCTGCAGCTACTGAACCCCACCAATGATGCATTTAGAGCAAATTTGCCCAACATGACAAACTTTAAGTATTGATGGAGTTTCAGGGGTTAACCTGGCATGATGTGAGCTGTAGTTCACCCACAACCTTATGCATTTTGTAAAATTAAAAAATGACTTTTTCTAATAACCCGGGCAATGCCGGGTACACAAGCTACTATAAAACAAAGATACTTACAGTATATCTTGGTACAGATTGGCTGCTATTTGAATTATGCACACCTTGCTGTGATTTCAGCTGCTTTCTTTGGTTTTATTTCATTTCAAATTGTGCCTTTTAATCAAATCATAGATTGGATTGGATTTTCCCTGCCGCAAGTGAGCCCTGCTAAGGGCATAAAATAATAAAATGCTCTTGTATTATTTAATATTAAGGTTCTTTTTGAAATGCACAGGATCGGATAATTGCTAAAGTAGCTTTTGTGCTCAAAACTGCTTCCCTCCTTTCTCCGCCCCAGTTCTCTTCAAAAGTAACACCATGATCAAAAAGTCTCTGCTGGTTAATTACCTCTCTGTTTGATCAGCCATAGACACCATCAGCAGAAATCCATGCTGACACCTCCCTGTTAGAGCGCCCGCTTGATCCCATGGGGAAGTTGGCATTCCTCAAAGCTCATTAGTGGCTTCACAGCAAAAATATGATAATCTCGCCTCCAGGAGTTTTTTAATTTTTAGTTTTATTTTACAAGAAAATAATTAAATGTGATAACAAGCAACACCCCTCAGAACCTCTTTTTTATTGGTTCACATGGGGTGACATATTTTCCACCACTTGGATTATGTTTCAGCAAGCAATGAGTGAATGAAGCATGAGCAGCCATGTTGCCTCGAGAGAGAGGAGAGAAAACAATTACGCATCAAACATGTTCGCCGAGATGAGTCCTCTAACATCATCGCTGGAGGGAGCGTCTCCAATCTCTAGTCTCTATCCAGAACCAGTGACAGACAGCTACGGACTTGCAGGGTGGATGACATATCCTTCCGAGTGTCAGAGCCCCAGACTTTTCTGTTTAGGGATGCAAACATTAATGCTTTTAGCCTAGGAGGTTCCTAGCATGTTGGTCAAAGAACGGTCACACTTAACACTCATTCTTTCTAATTGATGGCCCTATTAAGGACTGCTTTATAGCTGTGCAGCCATTCAGGAAACAGGCCTCAGTGTCACCGATGATCGCTTGCAAAAGCATCGAGCATCAATGAGCTCTAATGGGGGGAAAGGACGGCAATCCCCGCTGCCCCTCAAAAAAAATTACCCACAATGCTCTCACATCTGGAGGGCCACAAGTATGACACCACTAGTTTGTCTAAGAGATCACTGCCACCATTACGTTGGATTGCAACTTTTAAGTAATCCATCTCTTTATTGCATCATCTGTATATAATGTACAGCTATGTGTGGCTGCTTTCAACTTTGCAGTTCCTAGGCTTCTGCATACTTCATGATATTTTTATTCAAACTGAGTTAACCTGGGTGGGTCTAAGGCTGGAATTGATTCATTACTGTATCCTTAGTTGCTGCATAGCTTTTGGGATGGGTTGGTGATAAGCCTTTAGTGTGTTTGCTTGCCCTGACAGTCCTAGGTGACATTTGAAATGTCCATGACATCTAGTAGAGTTTAATCTGGGAAGGAGAAAAGGAAAGGAGAGCCCTCCGCATGTTGCCGATAGGAATTGCACACACATTCCTTTCCCTGGTGAAATCTTTTTAAATCTTTTTTCTCTCTGTTCCACTTTAAGAAGTTACAGAATTAATTCCACCAGCATCACATCTGCCTCTTTTTTCCCCCTCAACTATCTTTTTTTTGTAAAATGAAGATGTCTTGAGATCAGTTTACCCATCGTTTTCTTGGTATTCGGTTAGCTCTAATAAAACAGTGGTCAAGCAGGTTAAACTTGCTGAACGAACAGTTGGTGATTTGAATCTGGGGAACAGGGTGAGCTCCTGCTGTTAGCCCCAGCTTCTGCCCACCTAGCAGTTCGAAAACATGCAAATGTGAGTAGATCATTAGGTACCGCTTCGGCACGAAGGTAATAGCACTCCATGCACTCATGCCAGCCACATGACATTGGAGGTGTATATGGACAACGCCAGCTCTTTGGCTTAGAAATGGAAATGAGCACCAACCCTCAGAGTCGGACACGACTAGACTTAATGTCAGGGGAAACCTTTACCTTTACTAATAAAAGTACTGCCTAATTGCACATTTTGGTATGTACGGGAGGGGGGGGGGGTCTTCCTTTGAGTCAGAGCTCAGGGACAGATAAATGATTCCTGGTTAATACAGGTGTTTTATCCCCCCGTGCATTGGCAGTATTACAGATTATATTTGGGGATCATATTTTTTATAACAGCAGAGTAAGGGGCAATCTACCAGTGAGCTTTCCTCCTACCATGGGAAACCAGTAGTGGATACCTCCAGTCCGGAGGCTTAGGTTTTGAAGGCACCTGTCAACATAACAGTGTGTCTTGGCACAGTGTTTGGGATTGGGACCACTATCTTTAAACTGAGAGCTGAGGCATTGCATGCCGAAGGTTTACACAAGATCACTATTCCTTTGTTGTTTCACAGTGGATAACACGCCCTCTGAAGGTAGAGGAGTCTCCGTCTCAGGAGGGTGTTAAACTCAGACTGGATAGGCGGTTACCAAGAGTTCTCTGAATTTGTATTCCTGCATGGCAGAATGGGGTTGAACTGGATTTTCCTTGTGACCTCTTCCAACACTATACATTTATGAAATCTAGGTTCAGCTTCTGAGAATGGAATGAACTAACAAAAGACACTAACAAATAATTGAACATGGTGTGTGTTCTTCATTTTAAAAGAAGCCGTTACAAAACATGCACACACACAAAAGAAAACCAAATTGATTCATAACTCTCTGTAACACAATTTTTGTTCCTGGGTTATAAATGTAATTTCCTAATTGGTTCTAACATAAAAAAAACATGGGAAAAGTTTATTAAACTGCAAAAACTTTGTTTTTGCGGGACATTCTGCAGTACTTTTTGCTATAGCTTTTCAATTAATATCTCACCAAGTCTCATCCAATTTAACATAGTTTGTGGCAGCCACAAAAATGAAGTTTCTGGAGTATAACAACTACTTTAAAAGTAAGTACCACACAACTAAACAGGAAATAACACTTTCAAACCAGGAACAGAACATGTTTTCAAATTTTGTTACATAGTGTAAAGAATGCCCCATTCTTAATTTTCCTGGATAAATAAAACAGAAGAGATGTGGTGGTGAATCAGTCCAATCTTATGTATACAAGCCAAAAATTGTTGGAAGAAATACATGCCAACTAACACATTGCTAATACAACAATCAACATCTGGCATGTTAGTATTCTTTCAGATGAGTTTTTAAAAGCATGGTGTGGTGATTTGAGACCAGGGTTTGATTCCTGCTCAACCACGGAAACCCACTGTGTGATCTTGAGCAAGCCACACACTCACAACCCCAAATAACCCCATGATACGTTCTCTTGAGAGTCCCTAGAAATTGGAAATTACTTGAAAGCAAACAACAACAACAATTGTTGTTTAAAACATGAATAGCTGGGCAGGACCCATTATATGCATGCCAATCAGCATAAATAAGGTGTCACGGGAATGTTCAACATGGGTATCTCAGTGAGAAGCTCCCCATGGGGTTGTTTTTCCACTGTGGAACTTTGCCCACAAAGATTAAAGGTGGCACTTCCCATATGGATCAGATGTGTCTTGCGTTGTTGCTGCAGCAGCCTCAACAGGAGCGGTTCCCTGGAATTCCACTTAAAGTCCAGTGCACAAGAATAAAACTTGAAGGCCCCACGGATTATCCCTGCTGGAACTTGTTATGAAAGCAGATTCATGTCCCCCAGTCACAGCCTTACATTCCTTCCCATATCTTCCACACAGCTCACAAGTTTAAAAGATGATTAGATAGATAAAAATCAAATAGATAGATGATAGATAGATAATAGATATCCATCTATTATCTATCTATCATCTGCCTATAGATGGACAGATCGACAGATGATAGCTTGGTGATAGAAAGTAACGCAATAGAGAAATATGCAATTGTCAATTTAAGAAAAGAGAAACAGTGCTTGTAAAACCTGGGTTTGGTACGCTAATTCATTTTGCCTTCATTTGGGACAGAATTTGCTGTCAATATATACATTTTTAATGTTTTATTTATTATTCTATTTGTACACCGCCACTCCCAGAGACTCGGGACGGTTTACAGAATTTCAGCACAACAATAAAACAATAAAACCATACACATTAAAATATCATTGAGAGCTCATTGATGGTTAAAATAGAGGTCTTGGTTGCTTTTAAAAAAGTGGATTTTTTTTCTTGCAGCAAAGAATTAAAAACGAAAGCAGCACAATATGATGTTAAAAGTGTATTTCCTCCTGTACCTTTCTCCCCTGTACCAACACCACTCTGTTTTGCATAGACAAACTGTCAAATTCAGCTTCTGTCTAAATGAAAAATGCCCAGTTTTCACTCTAGGGCAGGCATGGGCAAACTTCGGCCCTCCAGGTGTTTTGGACTTAAGCCTACCGGCTGTTAGGAATTATTGGAATTGAAGTCCAAAACACATGAAGGCCAGAAGTTTGTCCATGCCTGCTCTAGGGAAAACCTAGAAGTAGCTTAAGTTTTACTCCTGATTTAGTATTTAAAAAGGCCAAAACACAGTAGTTTCCAAATGGCTATGAATGGTTGACCACTCTAACAAGCTACCAGAGAAAGCAATTTGTGTATACCTTTCAAAATTCCTATTTAGGATGAGAAAAAAATACATCAAAAAAAACTGTGATGTGTACCTGAGTCTCTGAGAAGTATAAATGAATCTTCATGCAAAGGTGTTCCCCACCCCTCAATGTCACAAACTGGAGGGGAAATGTATGGGGGGGGGGGATTCGGGGGGTTGTGTCTGAAGGACTGGTTTTTCCATCGTTCTCCATCAATTTAGAATAAAGAAATACCCCCTCACTTCCTATTCCAAATTATTCCACTGACAGAGTTCCTAAGCGAGACAAGGGGAATAAAAGGATCGAGCCACACTTTTTAAAAACAGGTACAGAGCTCTATATTCTGTTTCAGCCATGCTTTGATGCATTTTTAAATGGCATTGAAAGGATTTTTTTCCCTACTTTCTTAAGGCCGTTTAGAGGGAAGGACTGTTCTGTTCTAAACTTAATTTGCAAGTGTTTGGAATAGTAACTTTCGCAAGCCTCCACTAGTGTATTGGTCTGCAGTTTTCCTTAATCTCTTTGTTGTGGGAGGGGCTGCAGACCATGTGATCAGAACTGGGCTTGTTCAGGACTCAGACTCCATTTTAGAACAGTTCAGTTTAGACTTCAGTAGGGACAGTATGCCGTACAGAAGCCATTAGACTCCACTAGACTTTCAGACTAGACAGAGACTCTATTTGACTTTCAGAACAGAGATATGCTTTAGATCAGCGCTGTCCAACTTCTGGCGGGTCCAGGGCCGGATAAGAGGTCACTGATGACCTGCGGGGCCACTCGGCCCCGCCCCCAGGCCCGCCCCCCCCAGGCCCCGCCCCCAGCCCAGGCCCCACCCCCTCCTAAAGCCACCGAAAAAGGAGGAGTAGGCGGCGCCAAGAGCAGCGCGTCACAGGCCTGGCGTGACGCGCTGCTCTTGGCATCGCCTACCTCTCTTTCGGCGCGCCTCCCTTCCTGGGCCGGGAGCCGCGAAAAGGGGGAGTAGGCGGCGCCAAGAGCAGCGCGTCACGCCAGGCCTGTGACGCGCTGCTCTTGGCGCCGCCGCCCTTTCGGCGGCTCCCCGCCCTAGGTAGGGAGGGGGCGCTGAAAAGGAGGAGCTAGCTCTCTTCCTCCTCCCTCCCCGCCTCCCCCCTCCCCCGGCTGCCATTTTTTTTTTAAAAAGCGATTTTTAAAAAAATTTAAAAATGGCGGCTGAGGGCATAGGTGGGGCCGTGTCCAACAGGCTACGGGGCCGGATCCGGCCCTGGGGCCGCCAGTTGGACAGCCCTGCTTTAGATCAGTAGTTCTCATCCCCTGGGTCCCCAGGTGTTTTGGCCTACAACTCCCAGAAATCCCAGCCAGTTTACCAGCTGTTAGGATTCTTGGGAGTTGAAGGCCAAAACATCTGGGAACTCACAGGTTGAGAACCACTGCTTTAGATTATGGACCATTGATTATAAGAAAGATGTCCTGTGTGGGTAACTACACAGAGAAACTACTGTATATTCTGGCATATAAGACTACTTTTTAACCCAAGAAAATCTTCTCAAAAGTCAGATGTCGTCTTATATGCGGAAGTCATCTTATACACAGGAGTCGTCTTATACGCCAGGAGTCATCTTATAGAGCAGGTGCTGAAACTTCCAATATGGATTGGAGAATCTGTGGTTACCGCATATGGTGGGGTTAGCTCAAAAATGGCAGTGGCCGCATCCCTGCCGTATGCAGCGACTGTATGGAAAACATTAAGGGTGATGCTGTACAAGTACGGTAGAAGAAAATCCATTCATCAGGATTTGTGGACTTAATGCGGTCTCGATGGTGAGGTGAAGGGGCACCTCACCGGGAAGGTGTAAGTGAAGGGCGGAGCAAGCTGCAGGCGCCCGGGGTATGGAAAAAAGAGATAGAATGGCCCTGGGCCCAGAAAAATACACCTCATTTACCTGTCTGGCCCCCTCTTGTATCCTATTACCGTACCTCCTCTTCTGCCTCTGACATCTTGCTCCTGAAGAGGTGCAGGTGTGCAGGTGCGAGATCTGAGAGGCAGAGAAGGAGGTACAGTAGTAGGAAAATTACCATATTGAAATCAAATCTGATGCTTTTTAAATTTTTATTTGGTGTGTGTTGGAAGAGGGGTAATCTTATACGGTAAGTATATCCCAAACTCTATATTTTAACTGGAGAAGATGGGGGTCGTCTTATACACCCAGTCGTCTTATACACCGGAAAATACGGTACTTCAAATTCTACTTGTAACTGGATTGATAAGAAAAGTACATGTATGCTGAAGAAATGAAGTTTGTGAGCAAACCAACTATGTTACTTTTAAAGAAGTCCACTTATTTTTGTCTATTGAGACCATGATTTAATGAAAAATTATATTTTAAAGGAGAGCAGATGTTTTTGAGCAACTGAAAAGAACACTTCTGAAACTCTGATGTGTGCGTATATATAATATTGTATGAATGCTGTTGAATGCAATTTTCCCAAAAGGTTATGACTCTTAACATGTCGTGCTTTTACCAAGAGATTATGGCATCATTTTTCAAAAGGTTGTGACTTCTAACAAGGTCATCCGTTTCCAAAGATCATAACATTTGCAAAAGGTTCTGGAGATTTCCATTTTCCAAAAGCATGAACAGTTTGGATAATTAATCTGGAATGATACCCCTGTAACAGTGCAAACATAATAGGACGAGGCTCATTGCATGTTCTTGCAAAGGGGACTCAAGATCAAAAATGCAGCATGGTAATGCTAATATGTATTAAGAGTGGGATTCTACACCCCAATGGTTACTCTTATGACCATAGGGACATTCCTGGGAATGATATCCTAGATTCTTGCGAAGGCATGCCTCTCGTGGATATATTTCCAGAAACAGAATATAGATAACCAGTTCCAGTGTAATTTCCTCATATGTGTGTTCTTCTTACAAAAGGAACATTTTATATTCTGAGACGTCCAGCCAAAGAGAGAGAACCTTCGCATACACCCTGCTGTTTACGAAGGCATACATCTGGGCTTTTAAAGCGGTTTAAGAGTAAGTAGGATTTATCTATCACATAAGCAAAAAGCCATCACCATGTCCACAGCCGGTTTAAACATCCTGAACCAATTCTGTTTCTGTCAGGGCAATATATAAACTGACCCCATTGCCTGCTGGAACGAATAAAGATTCTGATTTTAAAATGAAGGAAAGAAAGGGGAGTAAGAGGGAAGAGAGGAGAATTTGGAGACTATAACTCTCCAGGACTATAACTCTCCTGTAAGAATGTCCTCTGAGAGAGAGAGAGAGAGCGAAAGGAGAGAGGTGCGTTCATCAGCCTCACCTCCCACATCTGGTTGTACTTAAAATTCATGTAGCTAATGGGGGAGGGTGGGTCGTCTTTAAGAAAAGGGGAAGCAAAGGAGAAGGGGGACCCAGTACATGGATTAAGCAGAACGCTGGAGCCAGAGGCCTCATAGGTAGAGATGAGGAAGACAACATTGCTCTACAAGGAAGGTTGTGAAAAACAAGACTAAAGTACATAAAGGCATGTCAGCACTGCTAGCTAGCTTCCTGGGTCTTCTTCATACTATCCTATTAGACAGGGCCATAGCCAGTATTTTGATTCAGGAGGGGCTGAGTTTGATTTGGGAGGGGCTGAATCTGAGTGGGAGAGGGTCTACCCTTGCAAACCTTTTGTATTGTTATCCCAATACCTCCATGCATATGGAATATATTGAGTATGGAAATCAGATCATGATATAAATACACATAACAGTTTAAATAATGTACCAGTAAGGACTTCTCACGGACCACCCTGAGAATTTCAGGGGCTGAAGCCCCCCAAGCCCCCCCCCCCTCGGCTACATGCCTGCTATTAGAGCATTATGATTCATTCCACTTTAGCTGCAACCTATGAATTTTTGAGATTTGTAGGTCACTCAGAGGCACTAATCACAGCTCTCTAGCAAAGTATTCAAAACATCTCATGAAATCACAAACCTTAGGATTTCATAGGATGCTGCCATGTCCTCAGCTTATTTTAAATGCTGCAAACTGTTTTATTTCGCAGAGGGCATATGAGCACCCTGAACATTAAAATATTTTAATTGTAAATCCAGCCATATATATATATATATATATATATATATACACACATACACACACATACACACACAAGGGTTATCTGGAAAGTAAGGTTACAAGACACGTAGCTCTTGTGGGGAATTTTCATGGGGGAAATCGGTATCACTGCCATGTAGCAGGAAGCGAACGAGCAGTGCCAGTTATCAGTAGCTCATCGGCTGGCGTTGTGATGAAGCTAGAGATGAGCGTCCTCATTCCGTTTCCCTCCAAGTGCAAAGTTCGTGCTGCAATACACTACATAAATGCTAAGGGCATGAACGCCACTGTGATTCATTTCAAAATCGTTTCAGTTTATGGAGAGGACGTGATGTCAAGACAGCATGTGACAAATGGGTATGGAATATATTGTGAGACCATGAAGAAACTTCACAGAGCCACACAAAACAAAGATTGTGGGATGCTGATGGCAGGAGTCTGTCTCCTTCATGAAAATGCACATTCGCACACTGCTCATGCAACACAAGAGTTGTTGACTTCATTTGGTTGGGATGTTTTTAGCCACCCCTCTTACAGCCCTGATCTCGCACCCAGTGGCTATCATCTGTTCACTACATTGAAGGAACACCTGGGTGGAAAACACTTTTCTGACGACGATGGGGTAAAAATTGAAGTGGTGAACTGACTGAAAAAGGCGGAGGGAAACTTCTATGACACAGGCATCAAATCTCATCCCACAAATGGAAAAATAATGTAATACTTATGCTACAATCTATGTAAGTTTTATTAAAATATATTCATTCTTTGTATTTTAAAAAATCTTGTAACCTTACTTTCTGGATAACCCGTGTGTGTGTGTGTGTGTGTGTGTAAGTTTTGGGAGGGTCAACACTCCTGTGGTATTTGTTTTGCTGTCTGTGCCCCTGTTCAGAAGATTTCACCTCACTTTCTGTCCCTGTGATAATTGGATTTTGAAAAAAATGGCTTGCTGTGGAAACACGGATTGGTGTTTCAGTAGAGACACCTTTTCCCCATGATCACTTCAAAAGTGAATTTTCCTTCCAAGGCGTACATTTCTCTCACTTCCTGTGGTCTCACCCCCCCATTTGTAACAATGAGTAGTTTGTAAGTTGGATGTTTGTAATTTGGGGGTTGCCTGTAATTACCTTCAGAACAAAAACAGTTCAGTACCGGTTTGAAGCTGCATTAAATGCTCAATGTAGATGCTCCTTCCCCGCCCAGCTCAAGCAAAAACAAACTGCTGCAGCCTCTCCGCAGCTTCTCCTAGCATGTGTGTACTTCCTCATTCGTTGCTTTTGCCACACTCGGATGTCGCTCATTTTCATCTGTGAAATGTGGTGCTATGATTCTACTTCAACTGCCATGAATCCTGAGTCTGTAATAAGCTAGGTTAGAGAAAAGAAGCATCTTTTTTTTGGTGTTTACATGTGCGGGAAAATAGTAAACACTAAAAACACCTTTAAAAAATTACGTTGGCACAAAGGCAGTGAGCAAAAAGCAACAAGAGTATCTTCCTCCATAGTAAAGTCCCACTCTCCACCATCCCACCTTTGGAAGCCAAAAGATCTCTTCCTCTTCTAATAAAAGTTCCTAATTTTGAAAGTGTGCAATTCTCAAATAACAGTTTTGTAAGATATAGTTGTGCATAAGCAGAATTACACACACGTTTTTATTCTCCCTATCCTACTAATGACCAGTTCGCATTAGCACTGGCAAAAGCAGTGGTAGATTTAAGGACAAACTTTTGATGTACTCTGCTTCCCCAGAAACCATTCTGCTCAGCACAAACCTGTTTGAATTCTGGAGCAAGATAGCTGCACAGCCAAGAGGGTTTCAATTAAAAATATGTATCCTAATTTTCTCGTGAATGGCCTGCTTGGCTCACGCATTTAACCCAAAGTGGTCTCTAAATACTACCAGGCAGCTTCCCTGTATCAGGCCAGAGCCCAAAGGGGACACAATGGAGTCTTGTTTCTGGTAACTCGAGAAGCCTTATTCCTGGCTCTTTAATTTTAGACTCCAACACACTTGCATTCCTGAGCATTACAATGGCAGATATTTATACCGTGGAATGCAGGGCCCGGTGCTAATTTAACAGGCCTGGGGTAACCAAAAGCTGCGCTCCACACTGGGTGGACATAGAGATAAAACTGGAGCAGGCGAGGTTTATGGGGCTTACAAATCCTGGCATTTGTCCCCTTTTCTCCCTCCTATTTCCCATTAAAAAACCCAAGCTGACAATCCCTGTAAATTCACTGGAAACCTGAATGGACAAGCCAGCTGCTGCTAATGAGAAATGTGAAATGGCAGTGATGCTCCAAGGAGGCCAAATTGGAAAGGCTGCCCTCCTTGCCTGTCAAGAAGCCCAAGGCAATGAAGAGAGGGAAGGAGGGAGGAAAAGGAGAGTATCCTACATCCTCGTGGAAATAAGGCATATAGGGGCTTGCTTTGCAGGCACAGTAGGGGTTTTGCCTGCCCCTACACAACTGGGACAGGGAGTTGGGCTCATTCATTTGAACAGAGGAGCTCTGATGCCCCATGGCTGTCAGCTTCAGCACTCACACCATTCATTGTAACGGCTTGTCGCAGACAGAACTTGGAAAAGTAATTTTTGAACAATAAGTCCCAGGATCTTCCACTTAGCGTATACATTAGTCATACTCACACCAGAAGTAATTTGCAATTTCTCAAGTCGCTCCTGACACACACACAAAAAATAAATACTGGTTTGGGGGATTTCCCTCCAAAAAAGTAACAGTGAATATATGTGTATCTATATAATTTTTTAATTTAATGATTTTTTTAACCTGGTTACCAAAAAAGAAATATGCTGATTGCTAGCATATAAATAATTTTGGTCTTGATTCATTTGCAATAATACGATGTCCCACATATTTGTATTTCTTTTCTTTTTTTGTAAAGCATTCTACTAAAAAGTGTATGCCAATTGATGACTTGGCCAGAGTTGGCATATTGTAGTGGTTTTGGTGCTGGACTAGGACTCTGGGAGACCAGATAGCCATGGAAACCCATTGGGTGGCCTTTAATAAATCACACTCCCTTGACCATCTGAAGAAAGTAAACCTCCTATGAACAAATCTTGGCAAGAAATGGTGTGCATATCCCATGTTCTTGGTGTACACACACACAGTCCCACAGAGCAGGTTTGCAACTCCTTTTGAAGCATCACATGAAGCCCCCGGTGGTGCAATGGGTTAAGTCCTTGTGCTGGCAGGACACACACACACACAAAAATTCATATGATTTGTCCATCACATGATGCATATTATTTGCATCACAACAAATGAATATATAAACATTCCATCTTTTAAAAAACTTCTCTAGTAAGATCAAATAAAAAAAGTTTTGAGTGGAGAAGCTAGTCTGAGACCCAGTTCTGTTATTAATATGCAGGAAACACACGTGCAAGACCAAATTTATGAAACCAAATTTAGATTGGCAGATTAAAAACAAACAAACCAAATGCACAGTAGCCTGCTGCATTTAAGAATTAGAAGCCTGTCCTTCACACTGAAGCTGCCCTGGGACCTCCAAGCTCACATAGGCAGGGGGGAAATGCACACATTTCCCCAGCTCTGGTGGAGGCTGAGATTGGTTTTGAGAGGAGGTATTATGATGACACTTCAGGACCTTGGGCTCCTGCTGCAGCTGCAGGTTTATGAGCTTAATATATGAAATGGTCTTTTTGATCAAGCTAATGCCACGGCTTCCCCAACTCCATTCCCCCTCCCTTTTTCCTTGGGCCTCATCTTCAGCCGCTATGAAAGGACAGTCGGTGTTTGCACACTCTAAGCAGGAAAGGAAAAACAAACCTACAAGAGACCTCAAAATGACAGGCCTCACTGCATCATTTGACCCCGAGATGCTCATCATTTACCCAGACATTCAAGCAAGATTATTGGGGATCCCATAAATAAATGTGAGGATGGGGAAACCTATGGTTCCGATACTACACTTGATCTTAGCTAAAAGGCCTATGGTTCCCCCAAGTTGCCATTCAACAATATTTGAAGGGCTACACGTTCCCCTCACCCCTATATTAAAGAAGTAGGTCATGTAGCTAGAACAGTGGTTCCCAACCAGTGGTCCATGGACCACCAGTGGTCTGCAAGAACTAAAATATGGTCTGCAGCCTCACTGTTACTACATTGTTATAACAAGAGCGACTGGTCTCATAAAACACTCTTATAGTGCCAAGGCTTATTAAATATGTTTTTCTGTGGGTAAGCAGATGGTGACTACTGGGTGGCATGTGTTCTGTATCAAAAACTAGAGCTATTGTGGTCTATTCAATGCAATTTTCTGAATCAGCACCCCAAATCACCAAACTGAAGCTAAAGTTGACCAAAAACTGATTTGTAATCCTTTTGGTACTAAAGTTGGAGAATGGTTCCTGGTCAAAGTGGTCCCCAAGTGGTTCCAAAAAAGGGTGGGAACCACTGAGCTAGAACATTTTCTCATTTCATATCTGTGGCTGGTAGTTCTGTTCCACATTTGCTCCACCTATGCATTTTCATTACCAAAAGAACTCTCCCAGCACACACATATTCATACTCCCGTGACGTAAGCAATTTTGGCAGCTATTTTGCTCTTTATTCCCTTGTGAACTGAAGGATCTAGTTCATGCCCTACATACGATGCTGCTTACAGATGCTTCAGATTAGTGTGTCAAGACCTTTCTTTGCTAGAAAGTTGAACTACGAATGATCTTGCTCCAATATGTGTCTCAATGTGTTAATTCAGAGCTGTGCCTGTGGCACTGGACTTGTTCCAAAGAGAGTGAGAACATCTTTCAGTTGGGGGATTCATGAAGGAAAGTCTTGACTACATTAGAAATCACCAACTCTGTAACTCTTGAAATGCAGGTGCTCAACTTGTCAGTCTCCAGGGCCAATCCCTGGTTCCCAGAAGAGTCCCAAAGCTTTTTTGATTCATATTGAGAAATGAATTCAAGCAGATTTCATTTCTGCCAGGAGCAGGTTTCTGGAAATGTAACTCTTCATCACCTATTAAAATCAAACCACTGTTTTGGATGATAATTTATAATGATATGTTGTTGCTAAGAAAATACAGTTTAGCAAAGTTCAGGGGTCTTCCAGACAGCTGAATAAAATCCCACATATTCTGCTTTGAACTGGAATATATGGCAGTGTGAACTCAGATAACCCAATCCAAAGCAGATATTGAGGGATTTCCTCCCTTGGGTTGTATGCCTGTGTGGAAGGGCCCTCAGAGGGAAGAGAGCAGATAGGAAAATGATGCTCTCTTCCCTGCTAAGCAAAATATCCCTGTGCTTTGATCCTGAGAGCTCCACTCCACCAGTGTCTATATGGCATCTTATTGCAGCCAAAGAAACTAAGCTTGAAATAATTGCTGTTTGGTTTATCAATACATACAACTCAACATTGATTTGGCCTTGAACACAGTTGGCAACAAAGCTGACAAAGATGGCTGACACTTCCTACACCCACCGCCAGAAGTCTAGCTACTGTGCTGTTCCAGAAAAGGTAAGTTAGTTGAGCACCTGGAACAACCCAGTCAGTTGCTCCTGGTGTCTTGCCATTCTCCACAACCTCTAAACGTGGATCAGAACAATGTTTCCACTATGAAACCTTAACTGTGGCTGAGACACAAGGTGTTGCGGTCTGTCTAAGAAGGGATTTCAAGTTTGTCCCCCATGTTTACAAATGCTGACTAGCCAGGAAGTGGGCAAGACCAGGAATTGTATAATTCAACCAGCTGAGAATAGGAAGAAGCACCAGCAGGTGACGTAGACCCCCCATAAATTATCTCCATTGCAGGGCCATAGTTGTATACAGCCCACGTGTATAGGATGGGAGGCCATTCAGGCGCCTGCAAAGAGGTTCAAACTTTTGCCAAGTGCGGGGCAGGCAGCTAATTGAGAGAGGAGCAGCATTAGCAGATAAGGGAAGGGGTCAAAGCCACAAAAGCTAAATCCTTGACCTGTTATTTAAGAGGTCAGGTAGAGTTCAATAGACTACTCCGGGCCAATTCACTCAATTAAAATATTAAAAGTCCAAGTCAGAAGCACCGAGATGGGAGCTAAACCTTGCTTATACACACAGGCTGTGTGCACCGGGGGGTGGGGGGGTGTTACAGGGATTATAGGAGCATTCCTGGCAGCCAGCGAGGGAAAAATAAGGGAGAAGAGGCATACCAACCTTGGAAGACGATGGGACTTCAAATACCATCCACTTCAAGTCAGTGTCCAAAGCGGACAAACCACTAGCATAAGCAGTTAATATTCACTAGGATTTTGGATGGAAGCCTTTTAAAGGGTTTTCAAGCAATGAAATAGGCTATGGTGTTGGACAATTAAATGTGTGCTAAGGAAAACCAGAGAACTAAGGCCCCTTCTACGCTACCCTATATTCTAGGATCTGATCCCAGATTATTTGCTTATCCCAGATTATCTGGCAGTGGGGCCTCATATAATCCAGTTCAAAGCAGATAATCTGGGATCAGATCCTGGTATATAAGGACAGTGTAGAAGTGGCCTATGATTTGTCCTGTGTTGAATGGAGGTATACTCACCTTGAAGACAAGTGTTCAGTTTTTATGAACTCTTGGATTTACACCAGTGGCTCCCAACCTTTTTTTGACCAGGACCCACTTTGACCAGGGACCACTTGACCGGGGAGCACTTTTATCAGGGAGCACTTGACTGGGGACTATTTTGACCAGGGACCACTCTCCAACATTAGTTCCAAAAGGGGCAGGGCTGGTTAGTTCTGCAGAAAGGAGAAGAAATAAAATAAAATAAGATAAGAGGAAGGAGATTTGTGGATCGGATTTTTGTTCTTGCACCCACTGCTGGGCCACGGCCCACAGGTTGAGAACCACTGATTTAGACCTAAACATGATGCTCAGATTTCTGTTGGGTTCAGGAGTATATTTATTCACTTAGTGTACCAATTGTGCCCATTTGTATGCATGCCTTGGACTTTTGAGATGGCTTGGCTGTGGTGACGTGTGTTAGTTCCACCCTTTTGGATTCTTCATTGGCTTGCCCTTGCAAAATGTATGGAAACTTTCACTGGTCCAAAAAGCTACAGCCAGATTGCTAACTGGAATTGGTTACAGGGAGTTCATTAAAGCCTTGTTACACTAGATACTGCTCTGCTTCTGAGCATAATTCAAAGTGCTCATTATGACCCATGAAGCCTTGTTTGGCCTAGGGACCAGGCTAGTTGAAGGACTGTACAGGTATCTCCCTCCATTCTGGGGTCTTTGATCCCGCCACCCTTATGTTTGCTGTGAATGTGAAAGCGAACCTCTTCTGTGGCTGTTCTCAGACTCTGGAACCCCTTCCTAAGGAGCCTGGACTAGCTCCCTACTTGCTATCCATTTGCCAGCAGCTGAAGACCTTTCAATTCAATAGATCTTGGGAACTGATGATTTACCAAAGGGTTTTTTGTATCCTTAAATATCAAGCAGAGATGGTGTATTTAAGTTCTACTTCTACAATCAGTGAATATCACTTTGAACACAATTTTGTTTTTTTAATCTACACATGGTTTTGCATATGCTTCTTATCTTGCAATGTACCTTCACTGCGGAGAAAACAAATATGTACAATGCAATGCAATGAATAAAGAACGTAATGCAAAGTATGCAATACAATGCAAGTTAAACCTCAGAACTTCTCTCTCCTGCAACTATAGCTGAAGGAAAACAACATGGATAGAAAACGTATATCACATTTATGAGGGACCTTCCACACAGCCCTATATCTCAGCATACCAAGGCAGAAAATCCCACGTAATCTGAATGGGGACTCAGATAACCCAGTTCAAAGCAGATAATGTGGGATTTTCTGTCTTGATATTCTGGGATATTCTGGGATATAGGGCTGTGTGGAAGGACCAATTCAACAGAGAGAGTTCTAATATTAAAATTCAAAGTTGGAATTCTCAGAATGCTTCCAGGCAGCACTAAATCACAGATTTTAAGCAGTGGCAAAAAATCCCGGGACTTCAGAAGAGGTCTGCATAGAGACATTTTGGTCCCGGGATTTCTGCCTCCGTTGTCCAGGCTTGATGCTTTGCTGCGAGATTTAGAGGCTCCCAAGATGGCCACCAGTAAGAAGAGAGGCTTTTGAACTGCAACGCCATTTAATACTCAGCAAGGTAAACAAAGGGGCATGCAAAAATACATCCAACCACCCCATTTCTCCCACATTTCCATATTCCCCAACATATATTTTTCAAGGAACAAAGCAAGCAGAGAGGCTTTGGAGCTAAAATGCCATTTTTAAACATTAAAAATAAACAAAGAGACATGCCACAGAACAATCAAGCACCCACCCCAAAGTAAAAAGACCGACCTTTGAGATGCGGTAAGGAAATTACCCCAAAGCACCCTTCTTCTTCTCCTTTGTCGTTGCTCCTATTTCCACGCCGCCAGCATGCGTGCCGCCTCCAAGAGCTCACGAGAAGTCCGAGAGGCAGAATGGGCGTCGCGTCATCCAGGCCCGCCCCCTTTGGTCTCCTACGACTCTGAGTGGCTGGAGAAGGACGGAGGGTGGAGGAGGAATCCAAAAGAGGGGGCCCATTCTGCCTCTTTGACTCTGGAGCTTTTGGAGGCGGCGCGCGAGCAGGGAGTGGGGAGGAGCAACAACGGAGGACTTCTTTGCAGTGTGCAGGGGCGCATGAAGAGGACCAACAGCAAAAAACCTGGTCAGGGGTCTGAAGATCACCAGGATGAGACCCAAAGATCACCCTGGTGATCGAGATCACCATTATGAGCACCCCTGCCCTAGAAAGTGCTGACAGGATTCATGGACATGAGAGGAAGGGAAAAATTGTCCATATGTGCAACATCCAGGTCTTCTCCTCCCCAGCTCACCTTTAATCCTTTCCTTATAGGTAGACTTTTGGGGAAAAAATTTGAAGACCAACTGTCTGGCTCTATTCTATTTTATTTTGATGTTGTATTTGAATTAATCGGAATCACAGCCCTAGTTCTTCCAAAAAGCTGATGTAAAGCCCTGTTCTCTATTATACACTCTGTCTCTCACTACAGTTTTCAAATGGTCTCCCAAAAAGTTGTGAGACATATGTACAACAAACAGCCTCTTTATGTCTCGCGAAGAAACGAGTGTGCCACTTTGTTATTAGGCAGACAAGTTCTGATCTTCTGTTTGAACACAATGTGAGGTAGACGCACTGTGGTATCTGGGACTATCTTTAGATCTTAAAATGCATGAGATGATGAAAAATGAAGCGTCATATCTAGCTGTCTTGGGAAGGCACAGCTCAAAATGTGTTTGGCTCTCTGATCTTGTTCCAGACCTTCCTGAGTCAAGGAAATATTTGCTGCTTATTTTTGAAGTAGCTAACAATTTGATAGGGAAACAATAAAAAAGCATGCCAACTATGCCACTTGGGCTGGTAAAGTAGGCAACTATGAGAGCTTGACTCCTTTTCATCTGCTGGTAGCTCTGATGTGGTGTGGCCAACTTTTGGGCATGGATAATAATAATAATATTAATATTAATAATCTTTATTTATACCTCGCCATCATCTCCCCAATGGGGACTCGGGGTGGATAACATGAGGCCAAGATCTTTTAAGAATACAATACAACACAATAAAATAGAGAATACAAAAACTTACATCCGAAAATAAATTACAATAACAAAATGAAATAATAAAGATTTAGTTTTGAGAAATGTTTCAGATTTTTTTTAGCAATCGAGCATCACTCCAGCAAATGTACATGGAATGAATAAGATTAAATAAAACAATGTATTTTTATTATCGATGAGTGAATGTTATTTATTATCTGTCAGTGAACATTATTTATTATCTGCCAATAAAAATGGAGTGGGGCAGCTAGGCCCCACTCAATATTTTTTCCTCCTAGTTCTCTGTCTAGCTGAATTTTTTTTAGCAGCAGGGTTACGAGGAAGGGCTGGAGAAACACATTAAGTGTTGAGTTGCGGCAATATTGTCTGCAATGAACATTGGTGGGAAAGAATGGCTTACCAGACCTGGTTGCTTCATTTCATGTATGCATGTTCTCTCCTCACTTTTTCTCTTCTCTCTCTTCTTCTTCTCCTCTTGCTCCTCTGTTCTTCTTCCCCCTCTGTTCTTCTCCCCTTCTTGTCCTCCTTCCTACTCTTCTGTTTCCTTCTCTCTTTGTCTCCCCTTCCTCTTTCTGTTCTTCTCTTCTTTTCCTACTCATCCTCTTTTCTCTTCCTCCCCCCTTCCTTTGCTTTTCTGGAAGAATGAAGGGACGCACACACGAGCAGAGTGAATCTTTACTTCTAAATATAATGGAGAATTAGAAGAGCTATACAGGATCCAAGAGGATCCCAAAATAATACCTGAAATATAGAAGTTCCCAGGAAATATGGAAAAGTTGGTCACTCTACTCCAGCGCTAGTGGGCTGGCAAATCTGCTTTTGAGTTTTAGCCTGATTTTTAAATAAGTTATCCAAGGTGCTGAGCCTATTTGGGATCTAGGATTCAGCACTTTCGACAGCTTCATTAAAATTCAAACAAAAACTTGCTTTGCTGTCTTTGACCTTTGGAATTTTAGATCCGAGGCAAAAAGGTGTTAATGTGGAAGTGCTAATGCATCTCCCTCCAGAAGCAACGAGAAACCTCCACAGGACTTCCCAGGTGAGCAGAAACCTGATAACAGCCTCTTATCCTGCAGCAATTGTGTTGTCTAAGCAAATGGAAACATAAGGTAAAGAGTAAAGGTTTTCCCTGACAGTAAGTCTAGCCGTGTCCAACTCTGGGGGATGGTGCTCATCTCCTTTTTAAGCCAAAGAGTTGGCATTGTCCACATACACCTCCAAAGTCATATGGCCAGCATGACTGCATGAAGCGCTGTTACCTTCCTGCAGAAGCAGTACCTATTGATCTACTCGCATGTGTGTTTTCAAACTGCTAGGTTGGCAGAAGCTGGAGCTAACAGCGGGAGCTCACCTCGCTCCCCAGATTCAAACCACCAACCTTTCAGTCAGCAAGTTCAGCAGCTAAGCAATGTAACCTGCTGCGCCACCGGGAGCTCCCAATGGAAACATTCCAGCTCTGGAATAGTCACTTTCACACCTTCTCTCCAATACCACTATGATGCTGCTTCTATGATACACAATCTCACATTCGGTTTTCTGCATTGCCTCGCTTGGCCGCACCTTCCTACCCATGTCCTTCCTACATAACGCTTGTGCGTTGATTAATTGTTTCCTTCTTTTCATGCCACAATTATGCAATTGCATTGTTTCAATGCTTCCCACAAAGGGAGAGCAGTGCCACAAATGTAGGATTCTGTCAACACCTCCCAGAGTAGCACAATGTGATGATTACAGCACAAAAATTTTAGAATAGAATAAAATAAAATCCACAAATGGATTCAAGCCATGTGACTTCATCCTGCTTAAAGATAGGGAGGGGAAGAGAATCACACCCACTCACACCACATGACTGCTGAAATGTCAGAATGGCAGTGGAGCAAAACCACTGCACCATGAACAACAATTGAATGGGAACAATAGTGGAGCCATTGAGGGGTTTTTCCTGTCAATGAAAAGATGCACTCTAATAGCAATGGAAATGCAATGCAACAACAGGAGAGTCATGACATTGTCTGACAAAGAAAGATCAAACATGGAACTAACCAGGCGCAATCCTGCATCAAGTATATTGTGTGACAAAATTATGCTAGCAGTTGGAGCAGAGGAGAATAGTAGAGTTTGTGCAGGTTGACATTTTTTCCATTGGGGCTAGCAGATATACAGACCTAGCTGGCGAAAAAAAATTGGCAAAATTTCTAATCCACCCCCCCCCCCCCCCCTGTGCTGGTACACATCAGTGGGACGGAGAATAAGACAGTCAAACTTCCCAGTCACAAGTCATTGTCTCTCTTCATTATGTTCTTATGTTCAGTGTAAACTAGGAGATGGAAAACTCTAGGCCTGGAGAAAACCTTTCATTTTGGGACTTTTAGATATTTATAGAAATATATTTATTGTTTCTCATAACTAGGTGATTTTCTGTAATCGGCCACCCTCCCGACCCTACACCTTGGAAGAACCAAAGCATCCCGAGAACGCTTTCTGCCAGGTCTGAAAGGGGCTTCTCTCTTCGCATGGTCAACACTTTCTTTTCTGTATTGTATATATAACCCCCACCCTTTTCTTCCTATTATGAAAGCCATCTCCTCTTCCTGCCCAACCATGCCTCCTCATTCTCCCAGCACCCACCCCCTCTCTATTAAACTGAGTTAGATTAATTGCCAACACATCTATATTCACCCATGTCCCCTCTCCTTTTGATTACCTCTTGACAGAGATTAATTGAAGATGCTGTAGAGGGTGAAGAGGCTGGCAGGATGTGTGTGTGCGCGCGCATGTGTGTGTGTAAGAGAGAGGGAGAGAAAGAAATGTACACAGAGATATTTATGGACGTTTCACTTCAGGATTGGGGAGCTGCTATGTATGTTGACATAGGACATCCATTTATTTTATTTTATTTTTGCATTGAAGGAAATGTAATATTTGGGATGCTCTGTTGGGAGAAGGCATACTTTATGTGATGAGTAGTCCATCTCTACAGAGAGCATGGCAGCCTTAAAACTGTGATATTTGACCAGCTTATTTATTTATCATGTCGGAAGTGACACGATAAATAAGGGTGCAGTTATACTGTATTTAAAAGCACATAATTAAAAACTTGGCATTATACTAAATGTCCTTTGACCACTTGGAGTGCCTCTGGTGTGGTTGTAAGAAGGTCCTCCATTGTGCATGTGTCAGGGCTCAAGCTGCATTGTACTAAGAAGTCTGTGGTTTGCTCTTCTCCACACTCACATGGTGTGGACTCCACTTTATAGCCCCATTTCTTAAGGTTGGCTCTGCATCTCATGGTGCCAGAGCGCAGTTTGTTCAGTGCCTTCCAAGTTGCCCTGTCTTCTGTGTGTCCAGGAGGGAGTCTCTCATTTGGTATTAGCCACATATTGAGGCTCCAGGTTTTAGCCTGCCACTTTTGGATTCTCTTGTTGAGGTGTTCTTGCAAGTATCTCTGTAGATCTTAGAAAAGCTATTTATTGATTTATGGTGCTGGCATGCTGGCTGATATCTGAAGATGGGCCGGAGATGTCACTGCCTTGGTCCTTTCATTACTGACTGCTACTTCCCGGTGGATGTCATTTGGTGCAATACTGGCTAAACAAACAGTATAATTTTTCCAGTAGGGTGTAGACATCCTGTGATGATGTGGCATATCTCATCAAGAGCCACATCCACTGTTTTAATGTGGTGAGATGTGTTCCACGCTGGGCATGTGTATTCAGCAGCAGAGTAGCAAAGCACAAGGGTGGATGTCTTCACAGTGAAGACTTGACCAGCTGCAGGTAAACAAATGGAAACGCTTACCATATTTACACTAACAGTATAGCTGCACTGACATCTCTTTTCCAAACTGTTTTTTAAAAAGGCATTTCCAGAAAAGGTGATGGCAGGGTCATCTCTTCTGTTAGGCAGCACAAAGGAACCACTTCAAGTGGCAGATAGTGGTTGATCTCTTGGTCACTGGCCTTTCCCGTCTCTTTAGCAACAGCTAAACTGGGCTGATGTTATCACATGCAGTGGCAGTTCCCTTCCAATGACCATAAAATAAAAGCCAACTGCCAGTCTTGTTGGCTTATCTGCACAAATGCCTTCAGTTGGCCCTTTTAAGCGCACCCAGAACAGACAAGTCTCTCTATATGTACAAGGAAATACTTTCCCCTTCCAGCAGGGAAATCCTCATCTCTACAGTCTCATATCAAGGGAATGAAAAGCAGGACAATACCCAAAGATGAATTGATATCCCACTTAGCCACTGAAAATCAGATATGAAACAGAAACATCCCACCACTCCTGTTGAAAGACTGATTTTCCCATTTTTTTTCTCCTGTCTCTTTTGCCTGCCCACCCCCGAAAGAAGACACATGACAACAGTGGTTGGGTTCAAATTGGGCAACATTTATTTGAATTGTTACCTATTTAACTGTCCTTAACCTTAACTCAAGGGGTGTCAGGAATTTGGTGTATACAATTCAGGTAGCCACCCTACCTGTTTTGATGTTAATTTGCAGGTGAAACAACTGTATTCCTTGACAACCGGCCAAGGCACCCTGTTAAAGGGAATGGGAGCGAGGTCTGGTCCCCAAGATATTGAGACCAGACTCGTCCCATTCCCGGCCATAAAACCGAACTTCCCCGATCAACTAGAACTTTGATTGAGTATTAACATGATGGCCTTCACCCCCAACGGGGGATGCCCTGAATGCGTGCCAAAACGAGGGAGTTTCCCTATCTATTTTCCACTAAGCCTACTTATAACCACCCCTCCCATCTAGCCCCTAAACAGTAAAGGGGGGTAGGCAAAAAAAACCCCTATCAATGGAGGGGGGAAAACTCCTCCCCAGTTCCTTTTTACGGGCAACCGGGCCGATACTGTTAATGGGCGGGAGTGGCGGGTCGCTGCCTCCTGAAGAAGTGAGCAGCTGGGGCTGGCTTCCGGTGGATGAAGCCCCGCCCCAGCTGCAGGGAGGCTCCTTCCGGCTCCTCCCCCTTTTCACCTCCTCGTGAAAGGGAGGCAAAGCTCCTTCCTCTCAATATGCATTGGGGGAAGGTGGCCTTCCCCTTTGTGTAGTTTGCTCATGTTTTCTTTTATTTAGATTGCAGGCCTCAGGGCAGGAGCTCTTTCTTACTGATTCTGTGTATTGAGGTACTAAGAGCTTTATAGGCATAAGAGTGGGATAATACTGCATTAAAAAACAGAGAAACAACATACGGCACACACAGTGACTCATAATAAACTATTAAAATAGAACTAATTTACAGTTGGTCCTCTATATCCCCAAAGTATTCATCCACAGATTCAAACATCCACAACTGGGAAATGTTCCAAACGGAAATTTCGAAAAGCAAACCTTGAGCTGGAAGGGGCACCTTTGTATAAAATGGGGCTTAAGCATTGATAGTGTTTTATAACCACGCAGCCTAGAAACAAATCCCAGCAGATATGAAGGGCTCATTGTAGAGTATTGGGGTCCTCAAGAACAATTTTAGCCAACAAAAAACTTACCAGTATTTCAATAGGAAGTGTGAACCTGCTTTTGGCTGATGAGATAGTCAAGTTAATTAGGATACTTGTTGTGTGCCTTCAATTTGTTTCAGACTTTAAGTAATTTAAAGTGAACCTAAGTTTAGGATGTGGGCCAGGTCAATGACCTTGGAGGGCTACATCCGCTCTGCGGGCCTTAATTTGGAGACTCCTGGTATATTATAATACATCAAAATACATCAAAATTATATCTGGATACACAAGTCTGGAGAAAATTTGATTTTTCTTGGATTAGATTTTTCAGAAACATATAATTTTTGCCATTTTGGGGGGAGGGGTGTAGTGTGGGACAAGGTTTCCCAAGCCACCATGTGTTTGTTGTGATTTTGGTGAATATAGCACTTTTTTGCCCCAAATTTGAGCAAAAAAATGGAGTCTCAAACAGTTCAGGAATCATTTTGGGAGTTTTGGGACTGTAATACTTTTCCCACCCTAAATGTCCCATTGATAGCTGTATCAATGGGAATTCCAGAGCCTTAATGCAGCTACCAGGAATAATACACAAAGATCAACTGGACATAATTCTGTGCTATAGTTTGGTAATAGACATGTGTATTGCTGAATTGATTGGAAATAAATTATTATTATGATTATTCATTGTGCTGTCAAATTCAACCCATTTTTCTATTGATTTAATACTTCTGTGGGAACAATTGGTGATTTTTTAAAATTTCAAATGGGAAAATTTCTTCAGGAGACTGTGGAAAATGAAATTGGAAGGAAAATTCAGGGATGTACAGGAGTTTGGACAAGTGTAACAGCGAATATCAGAGTTCATCAGCACTTTAAAGGAGCTTTCTAAGGTGCTTAACTAATGTGAAGGATTGGTTCAGCACCTTAAACAAGGCCTATAAAAGTTCAGGCTAAAGCATATAACCCAGGGGTGCTCACACTTTTTCAGCATGCAAGCTACTCTTAAAGCAGCCAAGTCCAAAAGATCTACCTGCCCCCTCCGCCGTGCGCTCCTCGGCAGTCCGACTGGCTGTGGTATGTGGGATGCTGTCCTGAGGTGATTTGTTTTGGTGGCAGTTATTTTGGAGAAATTGTCGCGGGCGGGGGGCGGGGCCAGGCCGGGGGAAGGGGGTGGAGTGGTTGTGGGAATGGCAGGGGGCGGGGCCAGGCCGGGGGAAGGGGGTGGAGTGGTTGTGGGGATGGCAGGGGGCATGGCCTGCGCTGGGAAGCAACGGCGGCATTTTGTGTGGGCCGATGTCGGCCAATGGGATTCGCTGGCGGCCGCGGAGGACGCTGGGAAATGTAGGTTTTTTTCATCGTTGTTTTGGGGGCCTTCTAGGTTGGGGGGGGGAGTTTCTTTGCTAAAAACCTTCCTTGCCTGAAGCCTATTTTTGTTGCAAAGTTTGGTGTCTCTGCCTTGGAAGGTTTCTCTGCCTATGGCAGTCTTTCGATGACGGGTCCTCCTTTATATATATAAGATTAGAACTGGAAGTCAAGTAACTTAATGCTGTTCAGTCATATCCATGGCTTCAAGTAACCATGGTCCATCTGGAGACCTATTCCCCATAGATATGGGAATCTTACTGCCATTGCATTACTCATTCCTTTCATACTGTTGTTATGGGGAAGGGGTAGTTATGATCAACATTTCTCAACATTAATATTGCAGAACTGATCCCTCCATGCCTTTATGGCCTCAACATATGCTGATTTCTAACATTTGACAATTGATTCAATGAATACTTTGCCCTCCAGTATTGTGTCTATTTGATTAATTTTACTATGTTGCTATGGTATTTTATTTGAATCCACTTGGACAGCCATCCAGGGGGAGAGAGGAAGATATAAATTTAAATATAAATAATGTAGAGCCTATGTATCTCACCCTTGCCCTTACACACACACACTATAAAATTACATACATATATTTTATGTAAAGGGGTAAAAGAAGGTCACCCACATCTGCCCATAGAGAAAAGAAAGAAGCCCTCCTACTAATTTAACTTTAAAAGAATAAATAAAAGCTTTCAAGAAAATTAGCAACAGGGGAAAATAGACAAACACTAAACAAGTATCGACATCTGTCAAAGAGAACATCAATATTGATTGACCAGAGAGGTAAATATTAACCAAGTCAAAGCTTAGGTCAATGCTTAACTCAAGGGACAGTAAATTTACATGTGTGGGACACAAAGCACGTGTCTGGATGGTTCTGAGATTTAGAATATCTTCACCTTTGGCAGAAAGAGACTGTTCAGCCGAGGAGCATGGCAGCTATGCCTCCTCTGTTTGCTCAGTTGTTGATAATGGAGAGAAGGTAGATTACTGTTCAGCTTCCAGTAGATTACGAATACCTGATAGTGATTGAGATTATTTTAATTGGTGAAATCTGACATTGCATCCTTTATCATGTATCTTGTGAAAAAAAAGATTCTCAGAATCACTTAAAAGAAACTGCATATACTTGAAAGTAAAATAATTAATCAATAGATTATTCATTCTTTTTTAACACCTAAGACGTATTGGTGGACCACATAAAATCTAATTTATGTAACTAACCACCCTATCTACTGGAGAAATTATACTGTTTAGCCAGTATCGCACCACCTGACATGTGTCGGGAAGTAGCAGCCAGTAATGAAAAGACCAAGGCATTGACATCTCCAGCCCATCCTCTGTATGGCTATCAGCCAGCACGCCAACATCTTAAATCAAGAAATAGCTTCCTAAGATCTACTGAGATACTTGAAGGAACATCTCAGCAAGCAAGAGTCCAAAAGTGGCAGACTAAAACCCGGAAACTCAATCAGTGGCTCATACTGGCACATAGAAGATTGGGTGACCTGGAAAGCACTGAACAGACTGTGCTCTGGCACCACGTGATGCAGAGCCAACCTTAAAAATTGGGGCTACAAAGTGGAGTCCACGACATGCGAGTGTGGAGAAGAACAAACCACAGACCTCCTACTACAATGCAGTCTGTGTCCTGCTACATGTACAACAGAGGACCAGCAACACCAGAGGCACTCGAAGTGGCCAGCTACTGGTCAAAGGACATTTAGTATAAATTTGAGTGAGTGATTTTTTTTTTTTTAGTATAAATCAGGTCCTGGATCAACAACATTCAGAAAATTAAACACATTAGGATCAAAGAAATCCAATGGAAAATAATCTCCAAATGGTATAGAACCCCACCTCCACCCCCAGAATTAGTACATATAATGGGAAACGCTTCCAACAATGTTGGCATGAATATGGGGGGATAGGTTCATTTTTTCATATGTGGTAGGATTGCCCAAAAAAATCAGAATTATTACAGCAAAATCAGAAAGGTAATGGAGGATATAATAGGGCAAAAATTAAATTGGGATAAAGCTAGATTCATATCTCTCACCATAGAGGTGAAGGAAGGTAACAATAAATGGACAGAAATCCTAAAATATATGATAGCTGCAATACAGCCTACGATAGCCCGAGGATGGAGAGACAATACAAGATGGGAATTAGAAACTTGGTGGTCTTCTCTCTTGGAATACATAATTAATTATTTTATTAATCAAGGGAAAACCAAGTTTACACAAAACAAGACTAGAATAGGAAATGGTCTATTTGCATTGTCAAAGCAGATGGAAATAAGTACACAACTTTGAACCAGGTTTTCTGTATGGTTAAATAAATGCAATGATATCATTTGGAATGACTATTCCAGGTGGGAGGGGGAAATGTTGGGGGGTATACACATCCAAGGAATTTATAAAGCATTCATATTGCAAAGTGATACTTGGAACAATGCATATAATGAGATAAAGTCTGTATTGCAAAGCCTGTTAAATGATTGGATGTATCAATAATAATAATAATAATAATAATAAATCTAGCGTATGTGTAAAAAGAGAGATAGCTGTATAGACAACATCCAACTTTCACTATTCTACTTTTAGGTTCATAGCTGTTGCAAATATTGGTCAATAATTACAGCAACCATTCAGCCTATGGCCTTTTTTTGCACATTCGAGATTGTGTGTGTGTGTACAATTATTTTTTGTTTTTAAAAACCCCTTTAATAATGTAATGAATACACTGTTAGAATATACATTCATCACATTCTTCTCAGAGTCATATTTCAGCTCCCTATCAAGTATGAAAAATGCAGATTTGCTGCTACATAATGTGTCAAACAACTCCAATGCTGTGTAAGCAGGATGTACATTATATGCCAATGTAGTCCACAAAATCCTAATCCACTTCCATATGGTAGCACCAAGATGATGTTCAACACTTGCCAATAGGGTACAAATGATGGACACCCTTAAAAAACTATAGTAGCCCAGTGCCACATTGCATGCCCCCTAAGGACCAGTTTAGCAAAGCACAGAAAGACTCATATTGGCAATGAAGTGGACACAGAAGCTATGAACATGATAGTTGTGGTCTGCATTGTTTGGGGGGCTCCATGCATCAGTGGTATTATGGATTTCCAAGATAGCCACAGTTACAAATGATTAAGACTGACTCTCCCAGCAGCAATCATGGCTAGGAGATTCTGGGAGTGGTTGTAACTTTTACAAACTCTGGAGATAATAGTTATGAGAGTGTCTGCATGAATTCAGAGCAGTGTGCGACTCCACACTCTTTCACACCCCAAAGCATCTTATTATATCAAGCATATAGACTCCACCTGTCCCTTGGTTCATGTGTGAATGAAATAGTATTTCAACTTTTCCTCACCATTGTGGAAATATAACTTGACTGGTGAAACAGTGGCCCTGACACAAGTTACTATCTGTCATAAAGAAAATGTTGTCATACCCCATCTCTCAAATTAAATGAGGAGGTGAGTGGATGGGTGTGAAGAAAAAAACAGCACACATATTTCAGGGAGCAGATGTGGATTCCTACAACAATCCAGTCTTCTCTCATTTCCAAGCCATGGAGGCAGGTGGACATCGGGTCAAAAGCTTCTCTATAAAAAATTTAAAATGCAGAAGGGATGTGGGGGAGAGGAGATTTTATACGGGGGGGGGGGTCAATAGCTGTGTGGCCTTAAGCAAGCATGGTCCAGCGACTTTGTCACTCCCTTAATTACAATACAGCTGCAAACCTATGCCACATACTGTAGCATCCCTTGGACTGACATATTGACCTGGTACACAGTTCATTTGAAGGATGTAGAAACCTTTGTTTGGACAGAGAAGACAGAGTGTGTAATCATTTAATTATATACTCTTCATAATGAACCAAGAGATCACAAGTTCTACCTAGCCTCTCATACCCATCGGCATTTTCATTCTGATGTCTGCTTCACCTTGCTTCATCAGAATGGGCCAGGCTGAATGGGTATGTGGTACAGGCACTAGAGAATACTGGTAGGTCCTGGAGGGTGGTCTTCTGCTATGGGGCAACAGGGCATTTCAGTTCAAGAAATGAACCATGATTCAGTGATGGATAACATGCTTCCTTTCAGGGGTAGGACACGTTTGAGCTACTATTACCATTGTGCCTCACCACTGGCTGGACTCAATGAGTCCTATAGCAAGTGGAGTTGAATAACAGCTGGGGGGCTCCACATTGCCCAGACCTAATGAAAATAGAGAACCCCCAAAGTTTAGTGCAGGAGTCCTCAAACTAAGGCCCGGCCCTCACTCAGGGTCAACCTAAGTTTCAAATAACTTGAAAGCACAACAACAACAATAACAATCCTATCTCTTCAGCCAAAAGCAGGTCCACACTTCCCATTGAAATACTGATAAGTTTATACTTGTTAAAACTGTTCTTCGTTTTAATTATTGTATTGTTTTAAAGTGGTTTTTGCACTACAAGTAAGATATGTGCAGTGTGCATATGAATTCATTCTTTCTTTTTTTCCAAATTATAATCTGGCCCAAATTATAATCTCCCAGAAAGCCCAGCCATTTTACTAGCTGTTAGGACTTCTGGGAGTTGAAAGCCAAGACATCTGGGGACCCACAAATTGAGAGCCACTGCTCTACAGTAATCGTGTGGTTAAGCAAATGACTCCAACTGAGAGTAACTTTCAGGTTTTTGGAGCTGCTAGAATGCCATACCTTTCTAAGTGTTCTTTAAAAAATTAATATTTCACCAGGAGCCCCTGGTGGCACAATGGGTTAAATCCTTGCGCCACCAAGACTACAGACCGACTGGTTGCAATTTCGAATCCGGGGAGAGCACAGATGAGCTCCCTCTATCAGCTCCAGCTCTCCATTGCAGGGACGTGAGAGAAGCCTCCCACAAGGATGGAAAAACATCCGGGCGTCCCCTGGGCAACGTCCTTGCAGACAGCCAATTCTCTCACAACAGAAGCGACTTGCAGTTTCTCAAGTTGCTCCTGCCACACACAAAAATATTTTCTTTTCTTATTTTAATACAAGTCATCTTTCCACACCCAGATTTAAGCAATTTAAATAATTATTTCAAGCTAATTAGACTTCATTCATTAAATGTGGCAAAATATAGTGAATGTATACAGTTCAATACCATGTCACATGGACAGTTCTTTCACAGATCACATTAAAGGGTGAGTTTGCAGTGATGAGAAAGACCTTCCTCTGTCCAGTAACCTGGAAAGCCAATGATAGTAACAGGAGAGAGCAATGAGAAACATTAAAGAAGCTTCATGTACTCCTTCTCCTGCCATCTTAGTTGTGGCCTCTTCCTGTATTTATGGAACTAGACAAATTGTCAAACAAATTGTTAAAATAAATTGTTAAAATATCTGAAGAGAATTGGGAGATAGCAAGAAAGAACAGGAAAGAGAGGTTAAAAATGAATTCACACCCTTAGGACAACTATCATAGATTGAATCAGTCCTGCTCATAATGAACTGTTGCAACTATTCCCATTGTATCTTCAGATCCCCTGAGGAAGTGTGGCCATTGACAGTGGTTCTCAACTTGAAGATCCCCAGGTGTTTTGATCTACAACTCCCAGAAACCCCACCCGATTTACCAGCTGTTAGGATTTCTGGGAGTTGAAGGCCAAAACATCTGGGGACCCATAGGTTGAGAACCACTGATCTAAGATATCAGCAATGGTGGGGGATGACTCCTTTTCCAGTGCTGGCACTGAATCTGCTTTATATTTTAGTCCAAAATTTAATTAAGTTATTCAACGTGCTGAGCTGATTGATGAACTAAGGTTCAGCACCTTGGATAGGACCTCTAAAATTCAGCTTAAACTCCAGCGTAGATTTACACTGAGCATTATCATGAAATCACAGAGATGGTTCATAGTCTATGAAGTCCAGAGTTCTGTTCAATGCAAGATCTCCAACAAGTCATTATCTCCATGAGCCCCACAATAAAAAGGGACTTTTCACCATATTGTGAAAGGGCTAAAATACATACTTTGATATAGAAAACTATAAAGATCAAAATTAAATTAAAACACTGACGTTTTCTTCTGGGACTTTTTTTTCCGTGTCAGGAGCGACTTGAGAAACTGGTGAGAGAGAACTGGCCGTCTGCAAGGATGTTGCCCAGGGGACGCCTGGATGTTTTGATGTTTTACCATCCTTGTGAGAGGCTTCTCTCATGTCACCGCATGGATAGCTGGAGCTGATAGAGGGAGCTCATCCGTGCTCTCCACCAGATTCGAACCTGCGACCTGCTGGCATAAGGATGATTAACTGGAAAGGAAGCATGGAAGAATATGTCAATATTTGATAACAGCTACAAGAGTGTTGTATGCTCAGAAATGGAGGAGTGAGTCATTCCCTACTAAACAAAATTGCCTATTAAAACTGAATGTTTTAGCAGGAATGGATAAAGTGTCTATCTGGATTTTTAAAGAAATCAGTAGTAATCTTATGGAATGAAAAATATTGAATAGAAAGGGGGAGGAGATGTATCCTCATTCCCCATTTTAAGACTGGAGGAAGTGTGCTGGCAGAGATAAGAATAATAGTAAGAGTGTGAAATTCATGGGGTCACCATAAATTGACAGGTGTAAGGCACATTACAAGAGATGAATAATAGAGGAAATCAAAACTTTCTGCATGGAATATGTATTTTTCATGGAGGATTTAAGCAAAGGAGGCCCAGAACGTACAACAGCCAGAGGTGTCCACTCTGCAAAGATATAGGAGGAAGGGGAAAAAGAATGAAAGCAGCGGCTGTTTTCAGACTTAAACTGGAACATTATAAAATCAACATGTGCACTATCAAATACATTTCACCATCTCCCATAGCACCCACAATTACACTAGGTAACAAAATTTGAAAAAAATGTTCTTGGCATGAAAGTGTTATATCCTGTTTAATTGTGCGAAGAGTGTGAAACTTACTTAGTTGTTATACTCCAGAAATTTTGTTTTTTGTGGCTGCCACAAACTATGGTGAATTAGTTGAGACTCTGTGAGATGTTAATTGAAAAATCTGGCAAACTATGCTGCAGGATGTCCCACAAAATATGCAAAAACTAAAGATGGGTATAGGACAGGGGTGCTCATTAGGTAGATCGCAATCTACTGGTAGATCGCGCAGGGCGTCCTGGTAGATCGCAGGCAGGGCAGGAGGAAGGCTCAGTCCCGCCGCGCAGGCTCCCAACGCCGCTCAAGTGCTGCCAGCCCTGGGTTATCTGAGGTCCTTTCCACACAGTTGAATAAAATCCCATGTTATCTGCTTTGAATCAGATTATATGGCAGTGTGGACTCAGAAAACCCAGTTCAAAGCAGATATTGTGTTATATGTTTCACATTTTTGTAGTGGGTAGGTAGATCATTTTGACTTGGTTGTTTTATAAGTAGCTCGCATGCTGAAAAAGTGTGAGCACCCCTGGTATAGGAAATAATGAAGGGCAAAGTGTGCATTTTTCTGTTTTGGGGAGAGGTGAAAATATTGCTCAAAACAGCTCCCTACAGCAGAATAAAATCACATCTATTTGCCCCCTTTCCCTGCATGTATTTTTTGGATATACTGTATATCTAATTTTGCACCTAAGCCCTCAAAATGTCATGCTTGGTAAGTGAACTGTGGAAAGTGAACTTTTTAATGAAAACTCTCCTGATTTCCCAGTATGGGTGGCTACTTCTTTCATCCATAATACAAGATGAATTTATCCTTGTGAACTAATTCTTATTTTTCAAAACTACAAGCAACTGTTAGGCCACAACTGACTGACTGACTGACTGACTGACTGACTGACTTTATTATTTCTGAGTCGCCCTCCACGTTAGTGCTCCAGGCGACTTACACACAACAAATTCCACAATTAAAATTGAGTGTTTAAAACTAGATTAAAATATTCAGTGGTTAAATGCAGGGGCCAGATTAATTAATTAAACTCAGATTAATGAATTAAAACCTTCTGCACGGATAGGAGCTTGAGAGGGAAACACTACATTTTTTCCTCCCAGAAGGAAGAAGAATTTAGAGATATCCAAGCCATTTGAGGAGCCAAGGGCAACTGGAGTGCAAAGTCCTGCCAGCCCACCTGCTGAGCCCAACATTATGCTGGTGCAGCCGAAATACTCCTGTCACCGGCGTGCCCCAGTAAAAAAGACAGATGCCCAGTTGGCCATGGAATAAAAAGTTTTACCTGTTATGTCAGCTGTTGGAGGCTATGATCACACAGAACCAGATGCTCTGTTATAGCCCCCAGAAGAACATTTATAGGTTTCTTTCCTAATGTTAAACAGGAGGAATACAGAGCAGGCCTGGCCACA
Source organism: Anolis apletophallus (assembly GCA_030556195.1). NCBI lineage: Eukaryota > Metazoa > Chordata > Lepidosauria > Squamata > Anolidae > Anolis > Anolis apletophallus. Next base: position 134,590,908 of record JARBWK010000001.1, on the reverse strand, counting down.
CACAGATCTTAATGAGAAGGCAACAGAAAGGTAGCAGAGGCAGAGCTATTCCTGGCATTGCTCCAAACAGACTGGGCAGAGAGATGGGGATGCTGCTTGGCCACAATGTTGTTAAAGGCCCCCATCTACACTAACCATTTAATGCAGTTCAAAGATAGCTCCACAGTCTGGTACCCAGGCAACAAATTCCCACAAAAGCGAGGAAGAGAAAGTCTTTAATGCATACCGGTGCTGTGTGATTTGTGTAATCACCATGTGGGCCTCAAATTGATTCCAAGTTTTCCTAGATAATCAGCTGCTTATATTTTAAAAAATTAAGATTCAAGTTCAGATGGCTTTGGATTTAAATGCTGAACTACAAAATGGGGAAAGTAAGGCCCCTTTCCACACAACTGAATAAAATCTCACATTATTTGCTTTAAACTGGCATATACAGCAGCATGGACTCAGATAAACCAGTTTAAAGCAGGTATTGCTTTATTCTGCCTTAATATTCTGCCTTAATATTCTGCATTATATGGCTGAGTGGAAAGGCCCTAAGAACCCCACTAAGCCCCCATTTTCCTAATCTTTTTCGATCCCTTAAGCTTTACACTGCTGAATGTTTCTGAACTTCCCATTTAAACCTGGGTGCTGGAAAACTGACTAAAGTAGTTGTCACTCTGGGAGCAGCAATTTGCTTTTACGCTCTACAATTCCCTCAGACACTAAGACACAACTAGAAATTGGAGGGGGGAAGGGGGGGAGAAAGAAAACTTATGGTTACTTTCTGAAAGTAGTCTGCCAGTTTTTGACTGGAGATGTAGTATTGTGTTTGTATGGGCTCTTCAGCTCAGGACTACACGTTATAAGGGAATCTTAAACCTGCCATTTCTTCCTTAAATCCACTGCCACTACATGCAGGAATTAAAGATGGCAGGCTCCATTGGCACCAAATAAGGGTTTTCCTTTTCTTTTTTTTAGCCCCTTGAAATAGGAACAAATAGAAGGTAACAAATGTTTGGCAGGGAGGTTTACATGTCCTCTTTTTGTGTATGCTGCTTCCAATTCATGTGTCCTCCTTTAGATTAAGAAATAAATATTTTAATGTGGCAAGCCTAAGTACCTTTAAAACATCAGATTCATCTCATCACGAAATCTAAGCAGGATCAGTCTTGGTGAGAAATTGTAAAAAAAAAAAAACAACGAGATGCTGTAGGCAAACCACCTCTAACTCTTCTTTGCCTAAAACCCCATGAAATTTGTGGAGTTCACATAAATCAACAGGCAACTTGAAGGTGCACATACACATATATACAGGTTTTGTGTGTGTGTATGTTTGTCAGGAGCGACTTGAAAACTGCAAGTTGCTTCTGGTGTGAAAGAATTGGCAGTCTGCAAGGATGTTGCCCAGTGGATGCCCATATGTTTAGATGTTTTACCATCCTTGTGGGAGGCTTCCCTCATGTCCCCACATGGGGAGCTGGAGCTGACAGAGGCAGCTCATCCGTGCTGTCCTCGGATTCAAACCGGCAACCTTCAGGTCAGCAACCCAACCTTCAGGTCAGCAGTCCTGCCAGCACAAGGGTTTAACCCATTGTGCCATCGAGGGCTCCTACAGTATATGCAGCTTATTCAAGAATCAAGCAAATGTACCAAGAAACAACAGAAAGTTAAAACACAAACAAGATGAAACGTAACATGAGGAAAATGCAAGAAAATGAGGAGCTGAGCCTGAAAGAGCTTAAAGTACTGTATCTTGACTTGAACTCAGGACAATACAGTGAGCCCACATCCTGCAAAACTGTCCAAATATCCACAATGGTACAGATCCTTGGAACAGCATGAACCACCTTTATTTATGAACTCAATGGAACAACTCCTTAATCCTCAGCCCCTCCCTCTCCCCCAATAGTTTTCTTGGTGTCTTGATTTTTAGACCTGTTCCTGGAGTTATTTGAGGCAATGATTCAGAAAACTGCATTGGATAAACTGCATCAGCCCTAGTTTCTTAGATAGGGTAAACAATGAGCCTTAGGTATCAAATTATGCTGCCAACACTACATATAAAGCTAGGCCTGATTGAAACATAGTCATATGGTACCTGTACTTAGCATGGAAACGTTGAAAGCAGGAATTTTCAATGGTCCACAGATCAGACAACTTGTAAATGACACACATTTCATAGCATCAATAAATTTTAAAAAATTCATGTCAGGAGCGACTTGAGAAACTACAAGTTGCTTCTAGTGTGAGAGAATTGGCTGTCTGCAAGAATGTTGCCTAGGGGAAGCCCAGATATTTGATGTTTTACAATCCATTTTTCTTTCATGTCCCCGCATGGGGAGCTGGAGCTGACAAAGAGAGCTCAATCCACTCTCCCCGGATTTAAACTGCTATTGGTCAGCAATCTTTCCAGCACAACGGTTTAACCCACTGTGCCACTGAGTGCTCAAATCATGTGCCAGGTCTTCCTTTGTTCTTATTGTGAAACATTTGTTCTTATTGTGACAACAAGAAGGCAGACAACTACACACAGTTGGTAGAGGATATGCTCTTTCATTTCAACAGGCTTGGCTGTAATATGAGTAGCAAAACCCAAGAAGAATTCCTGGCAAGTAGAGTGGTATATGGCATTTGTCCTGTATCTCAAATCCCAGAGCTTCGGAGAACACTGGTGCCATTTCTGGATTGGGAAGTCAAATATACTCAGAAGCAGGTATAACATTTGAAGCACCCAAATGTGTGTTGGCCAGTGTTATCATTGACCTTTGGAGCCATCTCCAGATATCCCCTCCAGAATTGGTGGCAGAAGACTCTGGCCGCTTTGTTCCGCTCTCCCTACCTCCCATCCCCAAAGAGAGAGAAGCCTATTGTAACCCAGGCCTTCTTTTTCTCTCTTGTCCATTTGATCCCAGCTCTTTTGTTTACAGAAAGTCCAAATATTCGATCTCTCAGATGCCTTCCTCTGGACCTTTGCTCCAGCTCATAAAAGCCAACACCCTTCTAGCAGGCAGGGGGTCAATCCACCAGTCCTGGACTCTTTCGCTTGAGAGGACTCAGAGCCTCCGTTCATGGGCCTCCACTCCCACCCTCTGATTCATTGTTTCATTAGTAAGAAGCCAGGGCCTATAAAATGCTGTTCGACCCAAACCAAAACACAAATTAAATTAAAACCATATGAATAAACAGCTGTTCTTTCTGTGGGTTTTTTAAAAAAATGTGTGGCTGTGGATCAACTCATCTTAAATAAAGCCTGCAGATTGCAAATCGACACACACCACACTGTTGATTTTAGCAAAGCCTTGTGGTCAACTTACACCAGATGAGAGTTGGTAGCCAGAAGGAATAAATAATGCTACAGGGAAAGGAACTATTGACAGCCGATTATTACAAATCCTGTAGACACCTTCACATTGGGGACTTATTGATGACTGAGGTTGTGATCAGCCCCTGGAACCAAGGATAATTCGAGCTTCCATTTGGCTAAGAAGAGAAACACATTCTTTGGTCCTGACACCAGCGCTTTGGGTAGCTCACCTAATGGGCCATTGATAAGAGAGCACATGGGAGCAAAGGAGGAGGCGTGTCTGACAGGGACAATCAATCCATTTTAATGGGTATTATTAATTTGCTGCAGAAATTGAGCTTTGATGACAAGGAGGCTGACGGAGCCTCAAATTCCAGCCATCAGTCATCCTGTTCCACAAGATTTTAGCCAGCACCTCCCTCATTAATCATATCGTCACCAGCAGCACAGCATCAAACATGGGGTGGGGAGGTGTTGACGCCAAAGGCAGCCAAATAACCCATGCATGCACCTTTGGGAAATCCAAAAGTTCTGGCCACATCTAGTGGGAAAAGGGAGGCAGGAGGATGGAGAATAAGATGCATGAAGACGAGATGGGGTAGAAATATTTTAATTTCAGAATTAAGAATCTTGTAAGGAATGAACAATCCACGAACATGGATAGCAAGCCACCACAGCTTAGGGAATTCAACGCAATTCACGTGGAACAAAGAAGCAAGAAGCATACGTGGACAATTTCTCCTTTGAAACTAGGAAAATTGGGTTTATATATCTGTGGAAAGTCCAGGGTGGGAGAAAGAACTCTTGTCTGTTGGAGCTAGGTGTGAATGTTTCAATTGGCCACCTTGATCAGCATTTGATGGATTGACAGTTTTGGGTGTGGATTGTTACTGCCTGGGAAAATCTTAGAGATTTTCCTAGAGATTCCTAGATAGGACATATTAATGAAACACACTAATAATAAAACCACAGAAGTTAACGGGGCTCCAGGATCTCTCCCTTTCTCTCTGGCACATTTTTTGCTTTCTCACCCTTCCTCAATATGACTTAGCAGGATGCTGAAGCAGATCTTGCCAAATCCTGAACTGATCACTCACGCGGGGCTTTTGGGAATCATAGTAATAAATAATAAACTTTATTTCTATACCGCCCTATCTCCTCAAGAGGACTCAGGGCGCTTTATAACAGAAAATTGGCAAACATTCTCTCTCAGCATTACTTCGCGAATGAAGATTCTTAGGAAGGACTCATCCCACGCTTTTTACAAGTGCATTGATGACTAAAAAGACCAATCTGAGATAGGCAAGTTCAGTTGCAGAAAGCACAGCAGAAAATCTCCTTGAATGATGTTGTTTCCCAGTTGCGGTTCTTTCTGCGTTGTCGTTTCTCTTTGAGATCCATTCGGCGTGTCTTCTCGAAAGAGGTTGCAGCATTGTGGATAGTGCATCTCCATGCATCACGATGTGAGGCCAGGATGGACCATTGTTGGTGATCAATCTGGCCGAGCCTGAGATGTTGTTTCAGGGAGTCTTTATATCTCTTTTGGGGGGCGCCTCTCTTGCGCTGACCCATGGCAAGTTCACCATAGAGTAGTATCTTTGGGAGGCAGTGGCCCTCCATTCTAGAGACATGCCCTGCCCAGCACAGCTGTGTTCTCAATAGCATGGCCTCAATGCTGGTGATCCCTGCTTGCTCAAGGACAGCAACATTCGTCACATACTCGGTCCAGTGTATATTTAGGTTTGGGCGAAGACAGCGCTGATGAAAGCCTTCGAGGAGTCGTAGGTGTTGGCAAACATTCAATGCTGGCATAACATAACAAACAGATCAAATCATAAACAATAAAATAAACAACATCAGGTGAACTTTTAGATCAACTCAAAAATAACACAATTACAAGGGAATTCAAGCAGGGAGGGGAAAGCAGGAGTGCTTGGTGCATGGCAAAATGGGTGAGGAATTTAAATATATACATCAAACATTTAGGTCGTGTTTACTAATATATCTATTAATAGCAAACAGTTAAAACATTAAATGTAAAAAGGCATTTACAAGTCAACACAGCTGAGGAAGTGTCAGAGTGTTTACGGTGCTGGCAGAATTAAAATTATTACATTGCACAATTCCATAAGTTAAAAAGGACCTATATGGGTCTAGCTACCATCCCCATCCCCCACCCGCCTCCCGATTCCCTCCCCATAATGCTCACCCCCATTATTTATGCCCTCTCAGAGATTTCCAGATGCCCATAATTAAGGAGTCCTCTGGATACTGTTTAGGCACAGGAATGCAACCCAGGGAACACAACCAAGGGCCCTTTAAAACCAAGGGCTACACATCAGTGCATGGCTGCAAGTTTCCCACACTTGCCATGAACATGTTTCAAGAAATTTCAATAGTAGCTCTAAGCCATCCAGTATATTTCCCATCCCACTACGGCTTTTGTTGATACCAGATAAACCCACTAACATTGCAAGGAGGCTTGTCCAAAGACTGTAAGTTCTCCATCAGAACCAAAGCCAGTCCTGCTTATGAATAGGTTGGTAGGCAGGAGGGAGATAGCAGAGAGGAGACAACGAGAATATCCTCCAAAGCAGGCAAATTAGGAACAGGCTGAGGGTACTGTGAAGCAGCAGGTCACTGGCAGAATCTTTAAAACTGAGTTTATCCAAATCTAGCAATCAATCAACATGCCAAAAAAATATCCAACCCTTTCCCCCAGGAACGTAGGTCTGTATATGCAAATTCTCTCCTCTCATTTAATTTCAAAATACCTGGCAAAGCAGTCCTCTCTCACTGAGCATCATGGCTCACACAGCTTTCACAGCTTTCCTCAAGATGATACTCCCGGGCCTAGACTTTGCTAGAGGGTGCCAGGCAAAGTACTCAACCACCTAGCTGTTAGAATAAATGATCTCTACTGGAATTGCATAGTTCCCAGATGTTGGGATCCTACATTTTAATTTGGAGAGTATTGGTATCAAAGTATGACAATGTCTTTATCACTACAAAAAGAAGTGGTCTTACTTGAGGAAGGAGTGGGCAAAGTGTAGCTGTAATGTTCCAAATAGCCCACCAAAGCTGCATTTTTGGCCTTCAACCACAACAGTTATCTAAAAATTGGCCCAATCCAGATAAATATATTCTATTTTTGTGTATTTTACTTTTTTCGTTAAAAAGTGAATGAATTGGGTTGATTTGCAATGTATTGTGCTTGCTATCATCCATAAAACTCCATATCTGGGGAGTATCTTTGAACAGCATTTTTTAACAGTTGACAAAAAACTGTTTAATATTGTTTTTTAAAAGCCCTAATTTTTGAAAACCTGAAGTTGACATCAGGATACATTTCAGCTTATGTCTTGTCTTACTTGTCATTTTGTCTCTCTGTGTGATTGAAAGGGATTGTGACGTAGAAAATGTTGGTGCATGTAAAAATTAGTTGGTGAGTGTGTTCACTGAAAAAATGGAAAGCATGAAGCTGATTGGTTGGGCCACGCCCAGAAGCTAGCTGAGCCTGGGAGTTTTGGCAACAGTTACATGTTTAGGTTTCTGTGCAGGAGCTTGCCAAGACAGTCTTTTCTGCTTCTGAGCTGCTGCAATAAGATTCTTCATATGGACACCTTATAAGACCGTTTGAATATCTCTGAAAGGACATTGTGTGAATCAACACAATTGTTCACATGACTGTATATATGTTGCTCTGCATAACAAAGAGTAAACACCTTGTTCTTTACTGATCACCTGCATGGCATATCTTTTCTCTTGCAAGACAATATGTGTTTTGATAAAGACGTGAACTACATGTGATTTTCATTCCGCCATAGAAAATGATTCCACAACACTTGCTAGTCACTCAGTTGAAGCATTTAGATAAAAATGTCACATTTCGGAAACATATTTTTAGCTCAAATTAGTTTGACACGGAGGCAACTATAGATGAGAAGAAGGTTGGGAACAAATCAGACTTCTTCAATTGTCCCATCTGGCATTTTAAAAAATCTATTAATGCCATGCGATATAGAGTTTTACAAGAAGATTCTCTTGGCCAATTAATAACTATCTGGGCTGCTGTGAGTTTTCTGGGCTGTATGGCCATGTTCCAGAAGCATTCTCTCCTGACGTTTTGTCCATATTTGTGGCAAGCATCCTCAGAGGTTGTGAGGTCTGTTGGAAACGAGGCAAGTGGGGTTTATATATCTATGGAAGGCACAGGGTGGGAGAAAAAACTCTGGTTTTCTGGAGGCAAGTGTGAATGTTGCAATTGGCCATCTTGATTAGCATTCAGTGTCAATGACAATGCAATCAAGGTGGCCAATTGGAACATTCACACTTGTGTCAAACAGACAAGAGTTCTTTCTCCCACCCTGGGCCTTCCATAGATATATAAACCCCACTTGCCTAGTTTCCAACAGACCTCACAACATCTGGAAGTTTATGAATTCTCCATCCCTGCTATAGCCTGTATTGCATCATATCTTCCATATACTTCATCCCAACACATCTTTTCCTAGACTTATTCACCTTTAGCCAAACAGGACTCCTGTATGAAATGTCAGACAAAGGAATTTAGTGCCATTTCATTCCAACAACAGTGTGGCACAGATGCGTACAGCTTCTTATGCCATGTAGTGTAAGCTGAAAGCACTGTGTATAGTAACTAATATAACCTGAAGCACATGAAGGTCAACTAGGGTGCAACACTCAAAGATCAGAGTGAGAAAAGTTCTTGACAGGGGCAGGAAAGGCTCTGGTTTGTATCAGACCTTGGTTGCCGTTTCTACTAGATCTGCCCTATGATGTGCTTTCAGTGGGATGATCGCTGCAAGGTGCCTGATATCATTGGATGTCATGAAAGAGATGAGCAATGGAACACTATTGGCTCAAGGAAAGCAAAGCGAAAGCAAAAACACCACAGCCAGGAATTGTGGGTAGTGCATAAAAGAAAACAATAATACTTTCCCCATTTGGATCTGATTTCCAATGTTTATAGATTTTAAGAGATTCCCCCTCTTTTTTGAAGAAGGAAAGTGGAAAACATAAGGTTTTCCCCTTGACATTAAGTCTAGTCATGTCCAATTCTGGGGGGTGGTGAACATCTCCATTTCTAAGAGCCGGTATTGTCTGTATATATCTCCAAGGTCATGTGGCCAGCATAACTGTATGGAGCACCCTTATCTTCCCACAGAAGCGGTACCTATTGATCTACTCACATTTGCATGTTTTCAAACTGCTAGGTTGGCAGGAGCTGGGCTAACATCGGTAGCTCAAGCCTGCTCCCCAGATTCGAACCACCAACCTTTTGGTCAACAGTCCAGCATCTCAGCAGTTTAACCTACTGCACCACCAGTGGAAAACATACCTTGCAACATTTCACAGGTGGAAACCAGGACACGTACAGTCACGCAACATCACAGTGTGGTCAAAATAGTAAAAGTTATTAATGAAGAACAAATAATCAAGGAGAAGCTACAAGAACGTGCTTTTCCCTGAACCTCTTGGAAAAATGAAGGTTCTGTCCCCTCCTCACCTCCTCACCATGGAGAGGAAAAGGGGAGGAAGAGGAGGAGGAGAGAAAAAAACTGGAACGTTTTAAAAGCAGCTGAAAAAGTAAGACAGCAGATCATTAATCGAGACAGTTCCTACTAATGTGGAACAGTGGGGAAGTTTTGAACAAATGCTTACATTGTACAAAACTGAGGCTTCCCAGCCTACAACATTGGCAGAATATAATATTTTTTTCCTTGATGTTGCCCATCCTCAATTAGGAGCTTGATACTGGATGGGAAAGGCAGATTCTGTGGATAGTGTCACCATAATGTACTTTGTTTCTATTTAAATTCTAACTTTTTTTAAAAAAAAATAGCACCTATAGCATTCAAATCTTTGGGGAAGGTGAACTGCTAGTTTCCTGCAATATGTGATTTCACACACACACACCCAACCACCACCACCACCACCTTAATCAATTTAGTGCATTATTCAATCTATCTGTGTGAATGAACTTTAAATAAAAAGTGGAAGCAGAAGGACCTCCTTGATACCTGACATTCTTTCAAAATTGATCAGGATGTAACACAGTGGTTAACAGTTTCAGGAAAAATGAAGACTTGCTCCAGTGTTTTCTAGCATCAAACTGCTGTCAACTTAAGAGCAAGAAGGGGGTTGCCATCCCTTGCAGGGACATGAGAGAAGCCTCCCACAGGATGGTAAAACTTCCAGATATCCTCTGGGCAATGTCTTTCCAGACAGCTAATTCTCTCACACCAGAAGTTTCTCCAATCGCTCCTGACACGGAAAAAAATCAACAAAACTAATTGATAGTTTGTATCAAAATCAACTGTTGGGACCAGAAATGAACTGGTCCAAACAGTTCATTTCTATATTTTATTCTTTAATAAAGTCCATATTTTGTGGCTGAATGGAAGTTAGCTGTCTGGATGGATACAGCAACATGGGTCAAGGCCAGAATATCAGACATTCAGGTACTTAAGCAGTAACAGAAGTGAGCCAGCAGTGTAAATGGTCTGAAGTAAATCAGAGTCCAATTCCCTGCTTGGCCATGGAAACTCCTGGGTGGCCTTGGGCAAAGTAATCTACGCTCAGCCCAAGAAAAACCCATAGTTGGGTCACCATAGGTTGGAAATTACTTGAAGGCACACAACAAACAACAACAAAAATAAGTATTTGTACGTATGTGGCCACATATAACCTCCCACATATAGAAAATGACTTTTGGGTGTATGCTATGGATCTATGCCAAGTTGTTGGGTTTTTTTCGTGTCAGGAGCAACTTGACAAACTGTAAGTTGCTTCTGGTGTGGGAGAATTGGCCATCTGCAAGGTGCTGGAGGAAGATTCGGAGAGTGCCTTGGACTGCAAGAAGATCCAACAGTCCATACTCCAGGAAATAAAGCCTGACTGCTCACTGGAGGGAAGGATATTAGGTCACATAATGAGAAGACAGGAAAGCAAGAGGGACAGACCAAGGGGAAGATGGGTGGATGATATCCTTGAAGTGACTGGCTTGACTTTGAAGGAATTGTGGGCCACAACTGACAGGGAGCTATGGCGTGGGCTGGTCCATGAGGTCACAAAAAGTTGGAAACGACTGAACAAATAAACAACAACAACAATGCCTAGGAGATGCCCGGATGTTTTGATGTTTTACCATCCTTATGGGAGGCTTCTCTCATGTCCAGTCATGGGGAGCTAGAGCTGACAGAGGGAGCTCATCCATGCTCTTCCCAGATTCGACCCTCCGACCTGTCGGTCTTCAGTCTTGCCAGCACAATTGTTTAACCCATTGCGCCACCAGGGGCCTTGTTAATTCACAGTTGAAGTCTTCTCTGTGTAATATTGTACATACTTCATCTGTCCACACTTACCTACCTTCCTGAACAATCCGCAGCAGGAAAAAATAGCTCTTCTCATTTTGCAGCCATCCCTCTTGCATTGTATTATCATCTTCTGATACTCAGCATACTGCAAGGCTCTTTTTCTCCTCATTTCCAACTGTTAGGGCAGGGAGCACAATATCAACCAGAGAAGAATGGAGAATCTTGGAAGCATTTGCCTCCCTGATTTCCATTTGACAGAACAATCTCTTATTAAAATGAAAACAGGAAGGGGGGAAATGCCCTGCCATGTGCAGATCTAATGCAAGCCAAAACTGAGCGGAGATGCTGGTAAGGGATAAAAGGGCCGCAGACATGTTTTCCTGCCGTTTGAAAGTGTAGGCTCTTATTGCTGGTGACATTTGAATTTGGCGTTTGAAATGTTTCAGTTCTTTGTTTTGACACATTGATGTTTGAAGCAACTGGGGAGGGGAGTTAACTTTCCCTCCTATAATTGCTGCCAGATTGAGAGCCTTCCCCCCCCCCCCGGCCCCCCCCCAGGGGACCCTGTCATGGGCTCAGCGGAGGTCATTAGCAAGTGATGCGGGAGAGCAGCCTCCTTCTGATACAGTTTTGCAAAGATGGACAGGGAAGAGGCAAAAAGAACCTCCAAAGCCTCTCCGATTCATGGTTCACATGCATTTGTTCTGGGGAGACTCACAAAACAGCAGGGAAAGCATGTTAGGCAGACAATTCATGTATGCAGCTCCAAGAAGTAAAGATGTTTTCTCATACTTCTAGTTCAAGTCAGGCTGATTCTGCAAATGGCCCATGGGTACCATCACAGCTAGACATCAGGGTACAAGTCCAGGACACTACTCAGCAGGATCATAGAATCCTTGAGTTGGAAGAGACCTCATGGGCCATCCAGTCCAACCTCCTGCCAAGAAGCAGGCAAATTGCATTCAAAGCAATTGATTTAAATCCTGGTCTCCAGAGTCTTAGTTCAGTGCTCAAACCACTATATCACACTCATCCTCATGAATATATCTTAAGACTTACCAGCTAAAATAGGAGCCCTAGGTGGCGCAATGGGTTAAACCCCTATGTAGACAGGACTGCTGACCGAAAGGTTAGCAGTTCGAATCCAGGGAGTGGGCCAGCTCCAGCTTCTCATGTGAGGACATGAAAGAAGCCTCCCACAGGATGGTAAAACACCTAGGCATCCCCTGGGCAACATCTTTGCAGACATCCAATTCTCTCAGACCAGAAGCGACTTGCAGTTTCTCAAGTCACTCCTGACATGGAAAAAAACCCAGCTAAAGTGAAGGTAGTCTGATCCGATGAGAGTCTTGACTGGCCCATCCCATTTCTGTAGTCTTCAGTACGTGACCCATATAGGAGGATCAGAATTGTTTATGATTTTGATGCCATTTTTAAAATTTTGGGATACCTGCATTGCATACATGCAATAAATCCCTAATAATAAATATTTTGATTGGCTTAAAGCTGTTTCCCATTTAATCAAATATTTTGATTGGCTGAGGTCTACCGAAGTGCAGGTCATGTAGAGAGATGGAGGAGCCTGTAACCTGATCCCCTCATTCCTGCCATATTTTGCAGGCTCAGCCATGTGGTTATATTTTGTTTGCTGTCTCTCTCTCTCTCTCTCTCTCTCTCTCTCCCTCCCTCTCTCTCTCTCTCTCTGGCAATGAAAGCAAGGGGAGAGGACTGCACTATGACTGCAACCCTTTTCTCATATTGGGGGAGCAAAACCAGCACAACAAAACAGATGCATTCCCCATAATCTGGCCTGTACTTCTGTAAATCTCTCCCACAGCTTTGATGTTACTTCGGCACATGCCATGTGTTTTCAATAAAGTAGGTTGTATTGGGGGATGCTTTAAGGGGGAAGGAGTTCCCTTCATTGAAAATAGGCCTCTCTGTGCTTCTCGTGACCCAACTGGGACTTAGTTCTGTTTCTCGGGTTTCTTGATTTGTCCCCCCCCCCCCCATTATTCTACGTTTTGGGTTCCCTTGATACTAGGCATGGTTTCGAACCCAAAAATGGCGATTCTAAAATCAAATGGGGAGGGGGTTTGATTAGTAAAAGAAAGACTTACAAAAAAAATTTCCAAAAATTTCTAAAATGTAACTTAATTACTAACGAAATTCGTTAGTAGTTCGTATGCCAGCGCATGCGCAAGATTCCAGATGGTTTTGGCCTACAACCCCAGAAATCCTAACAGCTGGTAAATTGGCTGGGATTTCTGGGAGTTGTAGGCCAAAACTTGAATAAATCACACTGAATTCTAGATGGGACTCTCCAAATAGGAAGGAGGGAGGGAGGGAGGGAGCGGGTATTCTATTCTTGGAAGCAGCAAAAGAAAAGGAGGAGGAGCCCCCCCCCTCGCTCCTCGCTGCCTCTCTCTCACCCCGATCCCGAGGGAGCGAGGGCCCAAGTTTGCCCAGGCTGGTCATATACCTACATTCCATGCACATGCAATAATACAGCAGTAATAACAATGGGTATAAGAAGAGGTAAAATTCAAACCGAAGTATTCTGACTGTGGTCCCTCCTCAAACTGCAAAGGCTCTTCTCTGAGCCCGAAAAGGCAAAACCCGGGCACAGCATTTGCTTCCTGGGTGCACACACATACATATTCTTTGGGGATTTGCTGCAGAATCTTCTCTATGAGCCCGGGATTCTGCAGCAAATCTCCCCCAAGAATATGTATGTGTGCTCCCAAGCAGCACATGCTGGCTTTTCCCGGGCTAATTTCCTGGGCTAATAAGAGAAGAGCCCGTTTGCACCGCATGAGGAGAGACCAGTCAGAATACTTCGGTTTGAATTTTACCTCTTGTTATTGTTATTACTGCTGTATTATTGCATGTGCATGGAATGTAGGTATATGACCAGTTGGATTACTTATAATATTAGGCACTTACAGTAGCATTCATTCTATTATACATTAGGTTGGTTTCTCACCCCAATACTCTTTGATGCTTTAGATCCTGGCAGGCAGGAGAGGCAGGGAAGCCTGGAAAAATGTAAACAGAGAGGTTTACTCAGAAGTAAATCCACAAAGGAGGGCCCTTCATCCAAAGTGCCCTCCTTTGCAGATTTACTTCTGAGTAATCCTCTGTTTACATTTTTTCTGGGCTTCCAGCCGAAAGAAGGAGCGAGTTTAGGGCTTGCCTTGCCATAATACTTATTGGCAAGGGAGGCGGGAGGGTGGTGAGAGAGAAGGAGTGTCCCCCCCCTTACGACCTAATAACGATACTTAAGAAAATCCAGGCCCCCGAAGTTCGAAAAAGAAAGTCCACTTCCTGGTTGGCGTTCCAGGTGCGGAAATACTCGAAAGTAGCATTTCTTACGAATTTCTTACGAAACGAATCATTTTCATAACTTTTTTCTCATGCCTACTTGATACTATTCACCTGCTCTATACCAGATTGTGCGAAGAGCTGGTTGCATTGCATGCAGTCTGGGTTTTAATGCCCATGTAGACAAGCCCTCTCTCTGCCTGCCACATTATCTCTCACCCCTCCTGCCTTCATCTCTCATGCATTACAGCTTTCTCAAAACAGATTATAACTTACCTCTTTCAGAAGGCTACATTAAATTAAGGTAAGGGATGTAGATTCTGCACCTTACCCCAGCCCCAGATAACCGGGGGCCCGTCCAGACAGTACCTTTATCAAAGGAACTCAAGTGTGAAATTGCTGAAATTCTAGCCAAAATATATAACCTTTCTCTAAGATCAGGCACTGTACCCGAGGACTGGAGGGAGGCAAATGTAACTCCGAGCTTCAAGAAAGGATCCAGGGGTGATCCAGGAAATTATAGGCCAGTTAGTCTAACCTCAGTTCCAGGCAAAGTGATGGAAACCATTATTAAAGAAAAAATTACTAAGCACATAGAAGAACAGGCATTGCTGAAGGAAAATCAACATGGTTTCTGCAAAGGCAAATCATGTCTTACTAACTTGATAGAATTCTTTGAGGGTGTAAATAAACACATAGATAAAGGGGACCCAGTCGATATTGTTTACCTTGACTTTCAAAAGGCTTTTGACAAAGTCCCTCACCAAAGGCTCCTAAATAAGCTCTTCAGCCATGGAATCAGGGAACAGGTCTTGTCCTGGATTGGAACCTGGCTAAACTGTAGGAAACAAAGGGTGGTAATAAACGGACATTTCTCTGGGTGGAAAGAGGTGAGAAGTGGCGTACCTTAAGGTTCAGTTTTAGGACCGTTACTTTTAATTTATTCATAAATGATCTGGATGTAGAAGTAAATTGTGAGGTAGCAAAGTTTGCAGATGACACTAAACTGTTCAGGGTAGTTAAAAATGAAACTGACTGTAAAGAGCTCCAGAAAGATCTCTCGAAATTGAGTGAATGGGCAACAAAGTGGCAAATGCATTTTAACCTAAACAAGTGTAAAGTCATGCACATCGGGGCAAAGAACCCCAAATACACTTATCAACTGATGGGATCAAAGCTTTCTGAGACAAACCAGGAAAGGGATCTTGGGGTTTTGGTGGACAGCTCAATGAAGATGTCAACCCAGTGCGCTGCAGCAGCGAAAAAGCAAATTCTATGCTTGGCATGATCAGGAAGGGAATCGAAAATAGGTCGGCAAATGTTGTATTGCCTCTCTACAAATCTATGGTGAGGCCACATCTGGAGTACTGTGTACAATTCTGGTCACCGCACCTCAAGAAGGATATAACGGAACTGGAAAAGGTACAAAGAAGGGCAACAAAAATGATCCAAGGGATGGAGCAGCTCCCTTATGAAATCAGGTTGCAACGCCTTGGTCTTTTCAGCCTTGAAAGACGGCGTTCAAGAGGTGACTTGATCGAAGTGTATAAAATCATGCATGGGATAGAAAAGGTGAATAAAGAAAAAATATTTTCTCTGTCACACAACACTAGGACTAGGGGGCACTCCCTAAAGCTCCAAGGTAGGAAAGTTAGGACTAATAAAGGGAAATATTTCTTCACCCAGAGGGTCCTTGGGTTATGGAACTCACTTCCAGAGGAGGTTGTGACAGCTGTCAGCCTGACAGCTTCAAGGCAGGATTAGACAGATTCATGGGAATCAGTAGTTACTGAAATGGGCATCCAAGTGCCACCTCTGTGTTGATGGAGGCAGGCAGGATTTTCCCCGGGTACTGGTTGTGGGGGGTCAGGAGCAGGTGAGGGTTTTGACCTCCTTTCTGCTAGAGATCCCTGTGTACAACTTGTGGGCCACTGTGTGACACAGAATGCTGGACTAGATGGGCTGAGGCCCGATTCAGCATGGCTCTTCTTATGTTCTTATGTTCTTATGTTCTAAAGGAACTTGCACAGCAAGCAGGAGGGTGAAAAGATACCGTTCCCCGTAAACGCAGAAGCAATCACTATAAAAGGCAAAAAATTGCAAGATTTCCAGGTGCAGGAATATTGCAGTTTTGAGCCAAATATGCAGATCGTTGCATGTCTGTATGTCCCTGCACTCAGAAATCACTGGATTTTTTAAATCTGGATTTGTTTCCATGTTTTAGGTATTTGTTCCTGATTGGTTGGTTCCTACAAAGAAGGTGACACTTTAGTAGAAGGCAAAAACTTTGTTTGTGTGCCTGAAACTTCATGAAATATGTGGATAGCACATTTTTCTCTGGCCAGAACAACGTTGTACATCTAGTCAACGTTGTACATCTTTTCACAAGAAGAGCAATTAGGAGCAGCCATGTATAACCCAGGAACAAACACCCTGTTGTTGGATGCCACAAGTGCACAACCAAATTTGTCTAGACAGATGGCCAGGCAGCCAGGCTCTAAAAAGTGTCAATAATGACAAAGTTTTCTTCCTGGCTTGAAAGTGTGTTCCTGTTTGATTGTGCAGTGCTAACTTGGGCAGAAGTGGTCCTACCCCGTAAACTTTGTTTGTGTGGCAGATACTTCATGAAACATATGGAGGGCATAGTTTCTCTGGCCAGGACTAAGAATGGAATTTTTGCAGTGATTCTCATCTTATATCCGCATCTTGAGGGTTTAAAAAAAAAACCCGACATTTCTAGTGGAAGTCCCATGGTGGCCTTCATGGGAGCCTCTAAATCTCGCAGCAAAGCATCAAGAATATAAAAGCAAAACAAAGAAGACTTATAGGATGGCATAAATGGCCAACTTATAAAGATCTTCTGGAGAGAAAAAAATAATAGTATGGAACTAAAATCCCAAGAAGATCTCAAACAGGAATATAGCAACTTGACTTGGCTTCAATATTTACAAATAAAAAATATCTATAAACAGGATAAAGTAAAGGGATTTGAGGGAAAAGAAAAATTCTGGGAAAACTTAATGGATGCAAAGAAAAAAATAACAGAATTATATAATAAATTATTAGACTGGGAAACAGAAACTGAAGAAGTGAAAAATTGTATGGTTAATTGGGCAAAAAGTATAGGCCATTCAATTAAATTACAAGAATGGCAGCAAATTTGGACAAAAAAAATAAAATACACATATTCATCTAGTTTAAAGAAAAAATGGTAAAAAATATTTCACAGATTGTATTGGTCACCAAAAAAATTGAGCATAATGTATAAGAATAACTCCAACTTATGCTGGAAATGTAAATCACATGAAGGTAGCTTTTACCACCTATGGTGGACTTGCTCAAAAGCTACCAGTTTTTGGAACAATATACATATAGAGACGCAGAAAATTTGAAAAATGGACATACCATTAAAACCAGAATTTTTCTTACTATGTCTAATAGATAAGCATGTCCAGTTAGACAAAAAAATGAAGACAAAATTTTACTTATATCATCACGGCGGCAAATTTATGGAAACTGGAAAAAACACCCAACATGGACCAATGGCAAGAAAAAGGTCAGACATTAGAGACATGGACAAACTAACCTTTTTCTTAAGACAAAGCAATGGAAGTCCAATCAAATCTACAGACTGGGCTCCATTTGAGGAATATTTAGCAAAGTTGCATGTATATACAAACTAATTGTAGTAATTTTGATTAGAAATAATATATTTAAATGTCTCTGTATAAATATAGTAGTCATTATTTCATATTTTTCTTATATTACATTTTGTTACTAATACTTAGACTAATTATTAAGTAATAAATTATTAACATGAAAAATTTAACGCTATTGACTATATGTACAAGTAATGGAAGTCGAATATTTGATTTTATTATTATTACCTTTCTCTCTCTCCCACTCTCTCTTCTTCTTCTTCTTCTTTCTTTCCCTTCACTTTCCCCTCACCATCCCCCCATTTTCTATTCTATTCCCTCCTACTATATATTTTTTTTCTCTATACAACACTACAAAAAAATTCACAATAAAAATTATTTTTTAAAAAAAGAAGAATATAAATGATCTAAATAAATAAATAAGTTTGGACAATGGGGGCGGAAATCCTGGGACCAACCGGTTTGTATGTGGACATCTTCTGAAGTCCCGGGATTTTTCTGCCCCTGTTTAAAACCCATGATTTAGTGCTGTCTGGAAGCATCCCTAGAAAGCTACATTATAGGATAATTTCTCCATTTAGCCAATTTTGCCTACTCTGTGCTTTCACACAGAAGTACTTCTTTATCATCACCTATGTGATTTCTATGATGCATTTTCCCCGTCCTAAACTGAAAGTCTAACCCCACTGTTCATCCTTTTTGGGCTCCTCTCAATTACACTTTTTCTATTCCTACCTCGTCCAGGGTTTTATCATTTTACCTCATCCATTTGCTTTTTTAAAAAAAAATTGCTACTGTATGTATTTTATTCTGATGTAATTTTTGTTGTCTGCATTTTGCATTTTATTTTGCTGTATTGTATCTTTGGGCTTGGCCTCATGTTAGCCGCCCCAAGTCCCCTTTGGGGAGATGGTAGCGGGGAATAAATAAAGTTTATTATTAATAATAATATTTAGTTGGAAAATCCAAGGATGTAACCTGGACTTTCTACAGGTAAATGAAGTAATTCACTAGTGAAATATATCCCATCACCACCCGTGTACAACAGCAGCACTTTTAAATGGCTTTAGTCCTAAATCTAAATTATCCTACAGCTCACATTCAGGGAGACAACTGAGGGTCATCCCATATATTATAAAATAGCCAATCTGCCTTTTCATTGTGAGTATACTCTGCAACCAATCTAGATATGTCTGAGGAATGTCACTGAATGACATACGTGGCCTATCCCAAAAGTAATGAGAACATTTCATCGTGCAGCGCAGCAGGGCCAAGGAAGGAAAGTGGAGATGGAGGCAGGTGGTGGAGGAACCTCGGCTGTCTCCTCCTCCCTCTCCTCCTTTTTGCCATTCTCAATTGAACATACCCTATATTACGGTTAACAGTGTGGCCATGCTTTGTTTGTTTGAGTTATTTGTTTGGGGGATGGTTGTGGCGGAATGGTTGATGGAAACCTAAAGAAAAAAGTGGCTCTGTTCAATTTGCGCTTTTTGTCACTATGAAATGTTATGCACTGACAATGTACTTACTACACATGGCACAGAGGAACAGTGCAGAGGTGACGTGTTTCCTGGCCAAAGGGCTTACAGTGCAGTTAAGACAGAGGGGGGAAAGGTGAAAGGCGGATGACAGGGTTTGATAAAGGAGCAGGACAAGTGCTGGGAAGGGGCTTAATTGGTTGCTAGCAAAGCAGAAAGGACAAAGCTATGATAGTCCATAGGAGAAATTACAGAACATGTGAATTTGAAGAAGGTGGGAGGAGAGGGGGGGGGGATGGAAGGATGGACGGATGGATGAAGAGCCAGAAGGAGAATGTTTGAAGCACAAGGACCACCACAATAGCAGAAAGGCACAAAGGCAAGGATGGTGGGGGATCAAACAAAGAAAGGACCAAGAGCCAAAATTGGTGCTGTGCTGTTGACCAAGAAATGCCTCGAGGAGGAGGGAAAAGAAACTGCAAATTCAGTCCAAATTGGGTTGTTGTGAGTTTTCCGGTCTGTATAGCCATGTTCCAGAAGCGTTCTCTCCTGACATTTCACCCACATCTATGGCAGGCATCCTCAGAGATTGTGAGGTCTGTTGGAAACTAAGCAAGTGAGGTTTATATATCTGTGGAATGTCCAGGGTGGGAGAAATAACTTGTGTCCATTTGTGGTAGGTGTGAATGTTTCAATTGGCCACCTTGTTAGTGTTTAATGGCCTAGCAGTTTCGAGGCCTGGCTTCTTAATGCCTGGGGGAATCCTTTGTTGGGAGGTGATTAGCTGGCCCACACTTCAGTCTACATTTCTGCATGCTTTCCTATGTTTTCCAAGGATTGGAAGCTCTGGTGAAGTACAGAAGACAATGGAACACTATTGCTCCTCCTAACTGAAAGCAAATGCCACTAGATTTTGATAAGCTCATGGAACTAAGAGGATCATACTAGTGCTGTAATGTTGATTTGAAGCATAAGTCTGTGGATTTCTTCTTTGTTTCCTAAGCTAGTCTGTTTCTTGAACTTAAAGCAGAGTGGGTCCCATCCTGCTCCCTCTTTTGGAGGAAAATATATGTAGTCGAGCCAGGAAGCCCCAAACCCAAAAAGAACCAACCGCAGAGAGTCCCCAGTATTCCTCTTGGCCCATGGCCCAAGTTGCACCAGTACCAAGCCTTTTTTCCTTTTCTGCCTCACCTGGTCCCATACACCGCTACATCAACCTTGTCCCTCCCAGGAAACCCAGCCACCATTACCTCCCATCTCCACATTTACAACACTTCATACAGCACATAGTATGGAAGACATTTTGGCCACACGTTACAAAACAATAAATAAACACTCTGCCATTTCTCCCATCGTTTCCTCTTCTTCTTTCCTCTCTCCCTATCCTTTCTCTGGCCTGGGGGAAGCATATCCCAGCTCAAAAACGACAGCTTTTGGGGCAGTTCGGCCCAAAGAGATCTCTTCAGGGGGGTGGGTGAAAGGCAAGCATTGATGCCAAAAGAAGATCTAGTTCTCCCAAGTACTGTGCCTCTATTTGCCTTTTTCTGATTGTTTTTTCTTGGACTGCTCCTGACGCTTCTCCCTGGCTGATTGAGCCAAGAAGCCTTGCTATTCATCATGGACCCTCCCTGCCCTGGGAAAGATAGTTTCATCAAGGACCCTGAAGCGAACTCAAGATCCCTTCCTGGCTGGAAGCAGCCAGAGAGCCAAAAAGTACATCTATGGGCTTTTGAGAGGTTTTGAACCTGCAGCCCAAGCCTTTGCAGGCTGGGATATGTAGTTCGCCCAAGGACACGGATCATAGACTCATTTCTGTACCCCTGTATCCCTGTACGTACAGTGTGGCTTCATAAGTTTTCCCTTTGACCCCTTGTAACCCTTCCCTTCCCCTCTTTGCCCTTAGTTAAGAAAGACTGCCTTGAGGGTGTTTACTATGTTTGTCAAGAGGAAATGCGACTGAGCCCTGTTCCCAAAACCTTCGTGGATCACCATATTCATATTGCATGCGGTTTCTGGTGGAGATCTTGTTATGGAAAAGCTAAGCCCTTGTCTTGGCCCCACGCTTCATCAGTCCTGAGGCAGGTTTAACGGTCGGATTTCTAGTCTAACTAAATTAGCCTCTGGAACTTGGACAATAAATGTTTGCTCTTCACAGCGGGTAACACACCTGGCCTCGGAAACCAAGGTGTGCCCCAAAATAAGTCCTTTTGTCACCAAAAGGGTCTGAGTGAATCACCAGGCCTTCTTCCTCTTCTCCCCCATTCACATATGGATGGGACACATCAATCCAATGACTTCATCATCTCCAGGTGTTGCCCCAGGTCGTTACCTGGGCCGGACTCTTTGTTTTCATTCATATGCCAACCTGTCAGTGATCCCCGCCAAGCCTTCCTTCCTGAACTCCATATATGGCCACAGACCTCTGATTGGCCGAAGCCGGCAAGTGGGAGCGAGCGCTGATAGGCCCTGGAACTGACCGGCCTCCCGCCCCATCAGCTGGCCTCAACGTTCCAACCAAACACCAGCCGAGCCGGCCCGGAGGCAGTGGGCGGGGCATGCGTTCTTTATGGAATCAGGGTATTGGTTCGCATCCTCTCAGCGAGCAGAATAAACAATTTCATGGCATCTACCTTGCAGTATTGGTGAGCATAATTGGATCTACGGGAGGCGGGTAGGCTACGAGGACCTAGTCGCTCCGGGCTCGCCAGGTTAACCGAACCCTCGCGGCTTCTGTCCCGCAGTCGGTCTGCGGGACTTGTCCGGTTGTTCGACAACCGGTCTGTGGGATTGTCTGGTTGTTCGACAACATATATAGTGTTTTCTTGATGCATGGATAAGCTGTTCCCATTTCATTTGTTAAACACAAGGTGTGGTTTCAACACAGATATCAGGGAAATCAATCATCAATAAGTAGCTGCCATCAGAGCTCTGAAAAAGACTAACTCCCATGATCCCTTTGACAATGTGGCCAGTGAGCCCCAATTGTCCATTTTTGGATGCATTAAAACCTTAAATAGCAGTAGAAACAAACAGAAAGCACACATTTACATTAGATAATGTTATTTCAGCCACTGTCAAGATAGTCTGGTAAGGGAGGCCAACATATTTGCATCCCTACACATCCCTAACGGTGCTCCATACAGTCATGCTGGCCACATGACCTTGGAGGTGTCTAAGGACAATGCCAGCTCTTCGGCTTAGAAATGGAGATGAGCACCACCCCCCAGAGTCGGACATGACTAGACTTAATGTCAAGGGGAAACCTTTACCTTTACTTACTCATTGGATGAGATGTTGAAACTGAAAGAATAGTGCCAATTGTTGTGTTTATAGCAGAAGAACTATTTGAAATAAGTATTTCTCAGTTCGCAGGACTCTCACAACCATTACGCTATACCAGCTCTCAAAAATGGATATGATCCAATTAGAAATAATGGATGGGATTCTAATAGTAAGGGTGATGATCCATTAGATAGGCTATCCTGACTTGGAAGGGATGGAAGATTCTCAATCACTTGCAGCCTGCCAGCCAACACCAGATGCCCTTCCAAAAGGTATTCTAACTATTAATGGAGGGAGTTTAATGGCCCGTATCACGCAGGGCTGCAGACCAGCTATGGAGAACTAGGACACCTCTCTTTTGTCATATCCCTGCATCATTTATAATCCAAAACTATTACATATGTCCAGTTCATCTCCTGCATCAAACATCCAACATTTGGGGAAGCACCAACCTTTTTTAAGACTATGAATGCCAGCAATCTTCCTCTGCATGTTCTTTTGTGAATAGTATTATGTGATTACTTCTGCACTGATTTGTGTGCTTAAGTGATAGCAGTGAAAAATGTTATATTATTATGCTGATTACTAATAGCATTCATTGTGATTACCTGGGAATCCCAAAAAACCCAAAAATAATTACAAATCCATTCCCAAATAACTGTATTTTGATGAATATTGATAACCTCAGCCAATCTGTGTGCTTTCAGAGGTCTATAAGAAATTGTCTTGAGACAATAGATCAGAAGTTTTTGTCACCTTTTAAATTAATAGGGAAAGGCTTCGGAATTGATGCTTTTAAATGCATTTCTAGTTCCATTATATAAAAAGTACATACAGGCAGTCCCCAAGTTGGGAACAAGATAGATTCTGTAGGTTTGTTCTTACGGCAAATATGTTTGTAAGTCGGAATAGGTACATTTTAAAGCATAACTCCAGCTATACACACATATTGTCAAAGGCTTTCATGGCCGGAATCACTGCGTTGTTGTAGGTTTTTTCGGGCTATATGGCCATGTTCTAGAGGCATTCTCTCCTGACGTTTCGTCTGCATCTATGGCAAGCGTCCTCAGAGGTTGTGAGGTTTGTTGGAAATAGGAAAATTGGGTTTATATATCTGTGGAAGATCCAGGGTGGGACAAAGAACTCTTGTCTGTTGGAGCTAGGTGTGATTGTTTCCTATCTGGCGTTTCCCTGTGTTGGGGTGTTGTTTTGCTGTTATAATTTTAGAGTTTTTTAAAATACTGGTAGCCAGATTTTGTTCATTATCATGGTTTCCTCCTTTCTGTTGAAATTGTCCACATGCTTGTGGATTTCAATGGCTTCTCTGTGTAGCCTGACATGGTAGTTTTGAGAGTGTTCCAGCATTTTTGTGTTCTCAAACAATATGCTGTGCCCAGGTTGGTTCATCAGAAGCTCTGCTATGAAAACAAGCCCTAGAAAAACAAACCCTGGAAACTCCAACAAAAAAGCCCACAAAAAAGCCATGGAGAAGAACTAAACAGGTTCCTGGACCATCTTAACAGTGTCCACCCAAACATCCAATTCACCATGGAAAAAGAAAATGAAGAAAAGCTGCCATTTCTAGATGTCCTAGTCATTTGCAAACCAGATCAACAATTGGGTCACACAGTTTACAGAAAACCTATACGCACAGATAGATACTTACATAAAAACTCCAACTATCACCCAAGTCAAAAAAGAAGCACCATTAAAGCTTTGGCAGACTGTGCAAAAAGAATATGTGAACCCTACCTTTTCCAAGATGAACTGATCTAAACTGGGCTAAACAAGCCACCGGAGGGAAGACAAAGATCAACCCAGAGGGAAAGTGTTCTTGCCATACATCAAGGGAACCACTGACTGCATAGGGAACATACAAACTATCTACAGATCCACTAAGAAAACCCAACAAATGCTACGTTCAGCAAAGGACAAGAGGGATCTTCTCACTTCTGCAGGAGTCTACCGTATACCATGCAGCTGTGGACAAGTCTACATAGGGACCACCAAATGCAGCAATGCCCAAACACGAATCAAGGAACATGAAAGGCACTGCAGGCTACTTCGACCAGAGAGGTCAGTCATAGCAGAGCACCTAATGAATCAACCTGGACACAGCCTATTGTTTGAGAACACAAAAATACTGGACCACTCTCACAACCACCACGTCAGGCTACACAGGAAGCCACTGAAATCCATAAGCATGTGGACAATTTCAACAGAAAGGAGGAAACCATGAAAATGAACAAAATCTGACTAACAGTATTTAAAAAACCCTCTAAAACTATAACAGCAAAACAACACCCCAACACAGGGAAACTCCAGAGAGAAACAATCGGGGACAGCTAATCACCTCTTAACAAAGGATCCCCCCAGGCACTAACAAGCCACACCAAAAAAACCTGCCAGGCCATCAAATGCTAATCAAGGTGGCCAGTTGAAACATTCCCACCTAGCTCAAGGAGACAAGAGTTCTTTATCCCACACTGGACATTCCACAGGTATACTGTATAAACCCAATTTTCCTAGTTCCAACAGATCTCACAACCTCTGAGGATGAAAGTGAAACGTCAGGAGAGATTGCCTCTAAAACATGGCCATATAGCCTGGAAAAAAACCTACAGCAACACTATACACACATACACACAGAGGTAAAGGTTTCCCCTGAAATTAAGTCCAGTTGTGTCCGACTCTAGGGAGGTGATGCTTATCTCCATTTCTAAGCTGAAAAGCCGGCATTGTCCATAGACACCTCCAAGGTCATGTGGCTAGCATGACTGCATGGAGCGCTGTTACCTTTCCACCCAAGTGGTACCTATTGATCTACTCATAAGAACATAAGAACATAAGAAGAGCCATGCTGAATCGGACCTCAGCCCATCTAGTCCAGCATTCTGTATCACACAGTGGCCCACCAGTTGTACACGGGGATCTCGAGCAGAAGGGAGGGCAAAACCTGACCTGCTCCCGACCCCCACAACCAGTGCCCAGGGAAATCCTGCCTACCTCAACCAACTCCGAGGTGGCACTTGAATGTCCTTTTCAGTAACTACTGATTCCCTTGGTATCCATGAATCTGTCTAATCCTGCCTTGAAGCTGTCCAGGCTGACCGCTGTCACAACCTCCTCTGGAAGTGAGTTCCATAACCCAATGACCCTCTGGGTGAAGAAATATTTCCCTTTATTAGTCCTAATTTTCCTACCTTGGAGCTTCAGGGAGTGCCCTCTAGTCCTAGTGTTTTGTGACAAAGAAAACAGTTTTTCTGTTTTCTTTGTCACAAAACACTAGGACTAGAGGGCACTCCCTGAAACTCACATTTGCATGTTTTTGAACTTCTAGGTTGGAAGAAGCTAGGGCTAACAGCAGGAACTCACCCCATTCCTCGGATTCAAACTGCCAACCTTTAAGTAAGCAGGTTCAACAGCTCAGTGGTTTAACCCACTGCACCACCAGGGCCCCCCATATGTGTGTGTGTGTGTGTGTGTGTGTATTTTGGATGGCACGAGGAAGGGTTAACACCCCTGTGGTGTTTGGTTTGCTGTCTGCGCTCCTGTTCAGAAGATTTCACCTTACTTTCTGTCCCTGTGATCATTAGAATATGAAAAATGTGGCATGTTATTGAAACAAGAATTAGTGATAAAGCTTTCCACCATGATAATTCTTTCAGGAGTGAATCTCCCTTCTGAGGGATAGATTTCTCTCACTTCCTGTTGTCTCGCCCCTGTTCTTATTATTTATTTATTTATTTATTTATTTCAGGATTTTACCCCGCTCTTCTCAACCCCCGAGGGGGGACTCAGAGCGGCTTACAGTACGGCACAATTCGATGCCACATCATAACAGCATAAAACCCCAAAACCCCACAACAATTAAGATACATTAAAACACATTAAAATACAGTTCCATCAGCAACATACACAGTCATTCCAAGTTAAAACAATATTCAATCCATAAAAACATTGACCCTCTTCATCCATTTCCATTAAAATCCCCATCTAACATGCTGCTGAGTGCTGGTGTGCAAACGCCTGGTCCCAAAGCCAGGATTTTACCTTTTTCCTGAATGCCAGGAGGGATGAGGTGGACCGTACCTCCATAGGGAGCGCATTCCACAGGCGGGGAGCCACCACCGAGAAGGCCCTGTCCTCGTCCCCACCAACCGCATTTGAGAAGTCGGGCGGGAGCGAGCAGGGCCTCCCGGATGATCTTAGGTTACGGGGTGGGACATAGCGGCCGATGCGTTCAGACAAGTAAGCTGGGCCAGAACCGTATAGAGCTTTAAAGGTCAAAACCAGCACTTTGAATTGAGCTCGGAATTGGACAGGCAGCCAGTGCAGCTGGCACAACAGGGGGGTGGTATGCTCCCTGTATGTAGCTCCCGTTAATAATCTGGCTACCGCCCGCTGGACTAATTGCAATTTCCGAACTGTCTTCAAAGGCAGCCCCACGTAGAGTGCGTTGCAGTAATCTATTCAGGATGTGACCAGGGCGTGGACGACCGTAGCCAGATCAGACTTCCCAAGGTACGGGCGCAGCTGGCGCACGAGTCTCAACTGTGCAAAAGCTCCCCTGGCCACCGCTGAGACCTGGGGCTCCAGGCTCAGCGATGAATCCAGGATCACTCCCAAGCTGCGAACCTGCGTCTTCTTAACTATGAGTTGTTTGTAAGTCAGGTGTTTCTAACTCAGGGACTGCCTGAATTTCCTAATTTGTGGAGAATGGGATGCATGCCCTATGCAACTCTACAATCCCCAAAAATCTCATAAGATATTTAAACAACAACAAATAAAGATCCTGGATGAATAAAAAACAGTAAGTGGCACAGATTTTAAAAAAACCTAAAATGCATCTCTTCCTATCCATGTGATGGCAGCCCAGCTAAAAGTGTCAGTTACCCTATTCCTGTGTAAAATATTTTTCCTAGCGCCCATGTAAATATTCCATTATTAGATTTGGCAAAATATCATGCCTGTGTTTGGAAGGTTAATTAACACAAGGCATTATGGCCTGGGAACTTGACATCACAAATTCATTAGCCATGGACCAGGCACCGTTCATCCTTGCCCAACTGAAATAAAATCTTCAGCAGCATGATACACTGGTGACCTCCCGACCTACAAAGGCCTCTCTCTTCAAGGGTGAGTGGTAATTAATTTTAGCCTCTCAATGAGCACTACAATCAGAAAACCCTAAGGAGATTGACCCAATATGCATTATTTTTGAGGTAAGGAAGCCAATTGTCATGATCACCATCACGTCATCTAATCATAACAACAATAACAACCCCACCTACTATGTGGTTTCCTGGAGCTAAGAATATGTGACCCACTCAAGGCCACTCAACGAGTTTTCATTGCCAATCAGGGACTCTGGTCTCCAGAGTCAAAGTCCATTGCTCAAACCATTATAACCACAAGTGAACATGAATATCTTACAAGGAACCATCAAGCTGTTGATACAGATCAGCTAAACATGGCAAACTATTGCATTAATTCCCATTCCCTAAACCTTACAACAGTGCATTCTGCTCCTTTCTTGATTCCTTTACTAGCAGCTTTCTGGGCCTTCAACCATCCTTGTCAGATCAGGTTCTGTAGAGCATCACTTAACCAAAGTGTTGGTCTCAGACTTTTGCCACCCCAAAATCTACCAGCTGTCAGACAATAAGAAGAAGAAGAATCTTTATTTATAACCCGCCACCATCTCCCCAACGGGGACTCGGGGCGGCTTACATGAGGCCAGGCCCAAACAACAAACTAAAGCAAGTTTCCAGGAAATAAATAACTATCTTAGATTTATTTATTTATTTATTTATTTGCAGTATTTATATTCCGCCCTTCTCACCCCGCAGGTATATTTATATTCAATGGGTATCAATATGGTGCCAGACTCTCTATCATTTCCCAATACATTGGTACGGGGGAGAGGCTTGTGTACCCTAATGAAGTTGTGAGCTATGCTGCCGGTGGCATAATAGCCACCAGTAGGGCCTCCCATGCCAGACAGGTCACAACCAAAGGGTCTGACAAAGAGCGTCAACGGGTAGGATGGGCTCTCTAGCCTTTTGGCAACCATCCTAAGAGAAGGAAAACTCTAATTTCAAACTTGGGCAGATGGTGCTCATCTAACCCTGCAAGGTCAACCACGCTGCGCTCCACCAGAAAACTCCATTGCACAGGCTCGAAGGATACATCCAACCTCCTTAGTCATCAACACGCTTGTAGAAAGCGTAGGATGAGTCCTTCCTAAGAATCTTCATTTGCGAAGTAATGCCAGAGACAGATACATTGAAGCACCAGTCTGATCAGCTTGTCTCAATGTGCACCTTTGCAGTTTTGCTTCTTTTGTACCTGCCCTGCCTTGATAATCTGGCATTTGGTCCTTTTTTTTTGCCCATAATCCTATTAGGTGCCTACATCAGTATGAGAGTTTTGAGCAGTAAGACAAAAGCAGAACTAATATGACTGTGGGCACTTTGAAGATGAGAGGACAGTGGTCTGGGTTACTCCCTCTCGTGACAGAAGCAATATTCATTGCTACCCCACCATTAGTGCTACACTCATGGATTCCCTTGTGTTGGCACAATGGACAGTTACATCAGTGTAATTCGGCAGCAGGATCCTGGGCCATAATCCTGCCTCTAACCCGCGGATCCCTTTGCTCTGATCCATAATTTGATGCCTAGTTTTGTTATAACCATGACTATTGTCTCTGGTTCCTGGATCCATAGCCTCTCCTACATTGGGTCAATGGCAGCATTACAAAGCTTCATTTGATCCTTCTAGAGGGCTTGGATATGCAGATAAATGCAAAGTCAACTGATAATGCTAAGAAAAACTGCAGAGAGACTTTAAAAAAGGGCTTCAAGATAATCCTACCACATCCATGATAATTGGAAATGTTAGCACATTGGACTGGAGGATTTTGGAAACTAACTGTTAAAAGGAAATTTTCCCAGCATCTCTCCATAACATTAATATCACCAGAATTATTGCTTGGCAGGGACTGGCTGGAGCAGGAGTTGGAGCTCATTCCTACAAAATGAGCCAGGCTTCCCTGGTTCTGGTTGTCACTGATCTGTCACACGGGTTCTCATTTTAGTTCCCCTCTTTTTGCCTGTCCCCTAAATTTACCCTGAAGTGGAATGCAGTAACAATACTGGCTTATTCTATGCATTTCAAAGATGGGGAAGGAAAACAGTCTGACTAAACATGCCAATATCTTCTATTTTACGGCTATAAATGAAAATGATTACACAATAGAAGAGGTATTTCAGTTAGGGCTCGGTGCCTGGGATTGAGCTGCAGGGCTTGGACCCTCTTCTTTTAGGCCACAGGGGAAAGGAGTCTCAGGGTGAGAGCAACTGCATTGACAATCTACATATAGCTATTTCCAATATTACATTTTGTATTCACTTGAATGGCATGCACTGTACAACTACGATGAATGCTTAATGTGTCTAGTCACTTTGGCACTGGGCTTGGAAAATTGCATACTAGCCATCCCCTGCCACATCTTGCTGTGGCCCAGTCTGTGTATATGTGTCTTGTGTGTGTGTATACATTTGTGTATATGTGTATATGTGTGTGTCTGTGTATATATGGCTGTGTGGTTTTGCGCAAGCATTGTAATGTATTTTTTTGGCTTTTTGAGTCTCTTCTGCCATGTTTTTCAATGTTTTTATGAGTGATGGCCACTCGTTGGCCTGATAGGTGTATTGTGTCCAAATTTTGTGTCAATTCATCCAGTGGCTTTTGAGTTATGTTAATCCCATAAACGAACATTACATTTTTATTTATATAGATGAATGCATATTCTGAGCATATTTTTTTGATTCCTGTAAATTTTGT
The DNA here is from genome assembly GCA_030556195.1 of Anolis apletophallus. Classification (NCBI taxonomy): domain Eukaryota; kingdom Metazoa; phylum Chordata; class Lepidosauria; order Squamata; family Anolidae; genus Anolis; species Anolis apletophallus. The sequence continues at coordinate 134,560,685 of JARBWK010000001.1, read as the reverse complement.
TCAGCTGGATTTGGTAACTTCATGGGGAAAACTCCACATTTGGTTTTGTTTCCCTGCCCAAACAGGAACTGAACCAGTTTATGGCAGAATCCAACACAAAAACATACATATGACTTGAATGGAAGGGGAGGTCTCTGAGTGATATCCTGGGAGGCATTCTTAGTAAAGTAAAGGTAAAGTTTTTCGTTGACATTAAGTCCAGTCGAGTCCGACTCTGGGGGGTGGGGCTCATTTCCATTTCTAAGCCAAGAACCAGTGTTGTCCATAGACACCTCCAAGGTCATGTGGCCAGCATGACTGCATGGAGTGCTGTTACCTTCCCACTGAAGCAGTACCTACCGATCTACTCACATTTGCATGTTTTCAAACTGCTAGATTGGCAGCAAGTTCAGCAGATCAGCAGTTTAACCTGCTGCGCCTCCTGTATATGCAGGCTTATACAGGCAGTCCCTAAGTTATGAACAAGATAGCTCTTAAACTGAATTTGTATTTAAGTCGGAACAGGTACATTTTTTAATGGAACTCCAGCCTCTATATATAGAGAGAGAGGGGGGGGAGAGTTTTGGGAGGGTCAACACCCCTGTGATATTTGTTTTGCTGTCTGGGCACCTTTTCAGAAGATTTTGCCTCACTTTATGTCCCTGTGAGAATCAGATTTTGGAAAAAAAAGGCTTGTTGTGGAAACAAGATTGGTGATAAAGCTGCAGTGGAGATCAGTTTTCCCTGTTATAACTCTTCCAGGAGTGAATTTCCCATCCAATTGGTAGATTTCTCTCACTTCCTGTTGTCTCATCTCAGTTCTTAACTATGAGTCATTTGTAAGTCAGATATTTGTAACTCGGGGACTGCCTGTAGTTGTTGGATCCCAAAGCCTGGAACCTCTAGTTGGAGATGAGGCATTTTGAATTCTCTGCTCTAATGCAAGTGAGAATGCTACTGCTCTGTAGCAAGTCATTATAAATCTCTTCCCAAACTACAAATCCCAGAATTCCATTAGATGGAACTACGAAAGTTACGGTTAGAGCAAACTGCTATAATTGTGCAATGCAGATATACTTTTACTCCATTTATCCAGTCCAACATAAACTAACATCTCTACGACTATACAGATAAACTAGTTTGTTGACCAAAAAAAGGAAGGAATACAATTTCCTTGGCTTTCCATTTGACAAATCATCTCTGATTCGTACCATTTCCTTTTTCCTTATACGAATGCTGATGGACTCAGGACATAATGAAAGGAGGACAACACACTCCCCCCTCCCCCAACACACACGCACACACACACACACACACACATGCACCACACAGCATTGCTGGCAAGCCACTGATCTGTGATTGCCTCTCTCTGCGAAAGGCGATCCATCTTCTTTATAGGGACTATCTGCAGCTGGCCCCATCTGCGACATCAAAAATACAATTATTGTAGCCAGAGTCCCCCTTCCCTTTCTAGATTTCGCCGCAGCTTTTACTCTGCTCTGCTAAATTACTCGGCCTTCTTCCCTCCCCCTTCATCATGTGGACACATGGGACCTTGTGGCTATGCCATCTCCAGGAGTACAGCTCTGGAATTAGCAAGTGTAATTCAGTAGCACTGCTACCCTCTTACCCAGCCCAGAAGAAAGAGAAATTGAAATTGATCATTTGCCTTTGTTAGCGAGGCAGCTGGAATTTAATCAAAGAGACATATGAAATTCCATTCACTTAAGAGGAAGAGAGGAATATGGAGGTTACGATTTTATTAACATCTTTGTGGCTGCCCTTCCAGGATGTTCCCAAAATGCAAACGCAAACCAAAGTGTCACATTTCTTATTGGTGGATTGCTACATCCAAGGAGTCACTTTGATGTGTTGCAATGGGGTAAATTATCAGTCACAAATATTTTGTCAGCTTTTAGGCTAGATGACAATCTTCCCATCAAAGCAAGACTATACATTCCATCTCTTCCTATTCATCAATGGGAAATTTCCCTCTTTCATTTTCTGAAGATGCCTTTTGAAAACGTTGCCAAGGTGCGCACAGGTTTCCCCTCCCTCCCTCCCTCCCTCCCTCCTCCTCCAGAAATTACATCTTGAAGGGAGGGGGTTGCTTCTTGGTAAACATATGCGCATGGAAATGAAACACGAATGCCCTGACCACTCCTTTTCATCCCATCTCCCAGTAAACACCACTGAATTTGTTTGAATCGCAGCTATTCTACATGGACGGCCAGGTCCACTGAAGAATAGAGCTTCTATCAAGAATTCTTAATATCCACCCTTTCAGAAACCCGAACGGTCATGGTTAACCAACTGCCTTTACGGCTTTTAACAAAAGGGTGGTCATCACTCCCCCTTCCAGTAGCTTGTGCTGCAATCCTAGACATGTTTGCAGCAGCCTGGTCTAATGTAATTAAGCTGCGGTCCAATGTACTTGTGGGACTTTGATCTCTGCAGGCATACATGAGATAGTGCTGTATTTATGACTTAACTGTTCCAATACTCCAATTACAAACTGCAGCCTTGGGCTTTTTTCATCATACCCAGGAACTTCTTTCATTCTCCCATCTACGTTTTGTTCTGTATCCATCCCTTCTGTCAGCTTGCATGTCTGTGCATGAATGCACACATATATGCACATATGCACCTGAAAGTCTGATGTTCAATCTGAAGAGGTGTTCTCTAGAACTAAGACCACTCCAGTGAGACATTTTAGTTTGTGCTAATGTCACTTACACTCACGTTGTTGTTGTTGTTTTCTAAGGACAAAACAATTATCTGTATTGTCAAAGGCTTTCATGGCCGGAATCACTGGGTTGCTGTGAGTTTTCCAGGTTGTATGGCCATTCACAGAGAAGCCATTGAAATCCACAAGAAACATGTGGACAATTTCAACAGAAAGGAGGAAACCATGAAAATGAACAAAATCTGGCTACTAGTATTTTTTTTATTTAAAAAAACCCTCTAAAATCAGGACAGTAAATAAAGAGCAACACTCAAAAAGCAGGGAAATTCTAGACAAGAATCAATCAGGGCCAGCTAACATCTCCCAACAAAGGATTCCCCCAGGGAGCAACCAACCAGGCTTTGAGGCTACAAGGCCATTAAATGCCAATCAATGTGGCCAATTGCAATATGTATACTTGCCTCAAACAGGCAAGGGTTCTTACGGCCACCCTGGACATTATTTCAGAGATATATAAACCATATTTGCCCAGTTTCCAACAGACCTCACTACCTCTGAGGATGCCTGCCATAGATGTGAACAAAACGTCAGGACAGAATGCTTCTGGAACATGGCCATACAGAACAGAAAACTTTACTGTCCTGATTTTGAAGGTTTTTTTAGTACTGGTAGCCAGATTTTATTCATTTTGTTCCATATTTTGTGGGTTTTTTAAATTCTCAGGCAGCTTATTAGTACACTTAAGAAACCTGATGTGCACCTCACTGCTGCTGCCCCATCACATCTGGTACACAAAACAGCCACCTCACTCTGCCTGCAAAAAGGATCAGGTTTTAATTGATTTGCTTTAATTGATTCTACTGTTTTTATTGATTCGCTTTTATATTTTGGTGATGATTTCATATTAACATTTTATTTTAGCTTTTGCACCCTTTGTCCTAGAAACATGGTTTTTTATATAAATTTGAATGTATGCTATTTTTAAAAATAACATTAGAAAGAAGAAATAGGAAAGGGAGGAAGAACCAGCTAGGAGCTTTTGCACTGGTCATCAAAACGTTTTAATTTTAGTACAGTCCGCCCTCCACATTTGCAGATTTATAATAATAATAATAATAATAATAATAAATAATATAATACACGTTTATTTTCCGTCCTTCTCCCCTGGGGGACTCAGACCAGATTACAGCATTTTACATACATAGGTAAACATGAAATGCCTTTACAATCATATACAACGAGACACACAAACACAAAAAAGGCAGAGGCTTCTTTCTTTTTTATTTTTTATTTTTTGGCTTCTGGAGGTGGTGCTCATCTCTGGCTCTGGGGAGGTGCTTTCTCCATTTTCAAGCCAAGGAGCCTGTGTTGTCACCTCCTGGTTATGTGGCCAGCAAGACTGCTTGGAGCATTTCTTTGCCTTTTCCTGCCAAAGCAGTACCTATTTATCTACTCACATTGACATGTTTTTAAACTGCTAGGTTGGCAGGAACTGGAATTGACAAATGGGAGCTCACCCCATCTCGTGGATTTGAACTGCCAATCTTCAGGTCAGCAGTTCAGCAGCACAAAGATTTAACCCATTGCGCCACCATAGAATACTTTTGAATACTTGCTTGTTCGCAGATTTGATTAAAATGTTCTCTCTATAGATCTCAGGTCCTTCAGCGTGACTATGATCTTGACGACAGAATTTTAGTTGAGGACCTAGAGATTCTATAGTTACAACACCTCTTAATGACTTGCTTTGTTAAGGCTGCATGGACCTGCACCTCAAAAAAAGGTGGCAAGGTACAAAGGTGGTTCTTGAAAATCTGATAGGCATAGTGGTAGCACAGCACCTAAAAATAATATTTCATTAAAACTTAGCCTCTTGCTTGGCATCCACTTTACACCTATGATTAAACTGATCTTGTGTATAGTCAGCCTAAGGATAGAAAGGACAACGCAAGTATAAATGACCTGAATAAAGTACCAATTATCCTTGATTCTTTTAGGGCTTTCCTGTGGCATAATTCTACAAGCCCCACTATTACGTAGACTGCTGCCAGATCAGGTAAAGTCATTGCAGTATAACTTAGTATGAAAAGCAGTATGAAAAGATAGCAGAAAATTGTACATAGTACTTGGTGCGCAACCGATCATACAAGCTCTTTTATTTTTGCAGCAATCCAAACTGAAGATTAGGAAGAAATTGAGTACTTGATTGTACTTTGCTTTTTAAACATTTTTGTACTAATTATACTACATGATCTACGCCAGGAGCTCGACAGGGGGAGTGTGTCTCTGTTGGTTCTGCTGGACCTCTCAGCAGCTTTCAATACCGTTGACCACGGTATCCTTCTGGGTCACCTTGCAGAAATGGGGCTTGGGGGTACTGCTCTGCAGTGGCTCCAATCTTTCCTGGAGGGTCGTACCCAGAAGGTGTTACTGGGTGACACCTGTTCGGCTCCGCAACCTTTGTCGTGTGGAGTCCCTCAGGGTTCAGTACTGTCCCCGATGTTATTTAACATCTACATGAAACCGCTGGGAGAGATCATTCGGAGTTTCGGAGTAAGGTGTTATCTGTACACAGAAGATGTCCAGATCTGTCACTCCTTCCCTCCTGTCACTAAGAAGGCTATCCAGACTTTGAACTGGTGCTTGGCTGCTGTGTCGGACTGGATGACGGCTAGCAAATTGAAACTTAATCCAGACAAGACAGAGGTCCTCCTCGTCAGTCGAAAGGCCAAACAGGGCATAGGGTTACAGCCTGTGTTGGATGGGGTTACACTCCCTCTGAAGACGCAGGTTCGCAGCTTGGGAGTGATCCTGGACTCATTGCTGAGCCTGGAACCCCAGGTTTCAGCGGTGGCCAGGGGAGCTTTTGCACAGTTAAGACTTGTGTGCCAGCTGCGCCCGTACCTTGGGAAGTCTGATCTGCCTACGGTCGTCCACGCTCTGGTCACATCCCGAATAGATTACTGCAACGCACTCTACGCGGGGCTGCCTTTGAAGACAGTTCGGAAATTGCAGCTAGTCCAACGGGTGGCAGCCAGATTGTTAACAGGAGCTACATTCAGGGAGCAAACCACCTCCCGTTGTGTCAGCTCCATTGGCTGCCTGTCCACTTCCGAGCTCAATTCAAAGTGCTGGTTTTGACCTTTAAAGCTCTATACGGTTCTGGCCCAGCTTACTTGTCCGAACGCATCTTCCGCTACTCCCACCTCATAATTTAAGATCAGCCGGGGAGGCCCTGCTCTCGCTCCCGCCAACTTCTCAAATGCGGTTGGTGGGGATGAGAGAGAGGGCCTTCTCAGTGGTGGCTTCCCACCTGTAGAATGTGCTTCCAAGCGACATACGATCAACCCCATCCCTCCTGGCATTCAGGAAAAAAGTGAAATCGTGGCTCTGGGACCAGGCTTTTGCACATTAGCACAATGCAGCACTTTGGATTGTAATTGTAATGGCAAGTTGATGGATATGGCTCAATGCTCATGTTGTGGACGGAACACTGTTTTTAACTTAAGTGTATGTGTATTATGTGTCAATGCTAATTGTATTTTAATTCAGAATGTCTATGGTTTTATATTGTGTATTTATATTGTGTATCGGCATCAAATTGTTGCCTTTTGTTAGGCCGCTCTGAGTCCCCCCTCGAGGGTTGAGAAGAGCAGGGTAGAAATGATGTAAATAAATAATAAATAAATAAATAAATTATCGGAATAGAACGCAGTCACGCAATATGCAATTTGACGGCAGAGACCAGCATAATGCGAGGAAGGCTTATGAATCTTTTCTACTCACAATATTTTCCTGCCGAAGCTTGTATGATTTGACAGAAGATTCTAGATGTGATGTTCACCTGTTCTTGCACCTCTTTTTCTGCATTTTTTTCTTAGCAAAAAAAATCTGCCAAGACAAAAATTGCTCCATAATGTCTTTGTAACAGTAATGCCAAGAGTGTTCTCCCAGAAGACTACATTACCCCTATTGGGAGAATGGGCATGGATATCCCTATCTTACCTTTTCCAGAAATATTCATTCATACAAATATCCATGGAAAACCAAGAGAGGCAAAGCCAAGCTTACACTCCATCTTCCCACTCAGCAAATATCCTCCCTTTTTACAGGAAGAGCACAATATATGAACTCATTCTCCCTTGGGAGGCTGGGAGTGTAGAACCATTTTCTATTAAAGGCATTTATAACCTTTCAGATACATGAGATGGAGAGGCAGGCAGAGAGAGTCAGTGCATATAAATTGGAATATTTGAAGAATATGGTGTAATATGAAACAGAGACGGAGGTTCAGATTTCCGATTCCACCCCCAGCAGCCAATATTCATTTCTGTTTTCCTTCTGCTTATCTAAGAAAGTCAAAACAGAAGGCGAGGCAGGAGGAACAGTCTGGCAACCCTGTTTATAAGAAATAGAAGAAACTGGGTCGGGAACGTAGGCTAGATAAGAACAGAGAAAGATTTTTCCTTGCACAGATTTCCTAGACATTTAAGAAACTTGGGAGAATTTCATAGGACTCTTCTTTGCTTTTAAAAAAAAAATATAAGAAGTAATTGTAATTCCAATAAAATAAAGAGAATTGGTATCTGATGTCAAGTTAATGAATCACGTCATTGGGCTGGCAAGAGTCCCTTTCCATATGATCTCTTACTAATAAAAATATACTCTAATTGCTAGAAGGAACAGATTGTTGTTGTTTATTCGTTCAGTCGCTTCCGACTCTTTGTGACCTCATGGACCAGCCCATGCCAGAGCTCCTTGTCGGCGGTGGCCACCCCCCAGCTCCTTCAAATTCAATCCAGTCACTTCAAGGATACCATCCATCCATCTTGTGATCAAATGTCTTAATTGCATTTTATGTAACCTGTGTATTTTAATATGATTTTATGTGTACTTTAACCAATGTTGTGTAAACCGCCCTGAGCCTGCAGGGAGGAGCAGTATACAAGATCGAATAAATAAATAAATAAATAAATAAATCTTGCCCTTGGTTGGCCCCTCTTCCTTTTTCCTTCCTTGTTCCCCAGCATCATTGTCTTCTCCAAGCTTTCTTGTCTTCATATCATGTGGCCAAAGTACTTCATCTTTGTCTCTAATATCCTTCCTTCCAGGGAGCAGTTGGGCTTTATTTCCTGAAGTATGGACTGGTTGGATCTTCTCGCAGTCCAAGGCACTCTCAGAATTTTCCTCCAGCACCACAGTTCAAAAGTGTCTATCTTCCTTCGCTCAGCCTTCCTTATGGTCCAGCTCTCACATCCATAGGTTACTACGGGGGATACCATTGCTTTAACTAAATAGACCTTTGTTGCCAGTATGATGTCTCTACTCTTCACTATTTTATCGAGATTGGTCATTGCTCTCCTCCCAAGAAGTAAACGTCTTCTGATGTTCTGGCTGCAATGTGCATCTGCAGTAATCTTTGTGCCTAGAAATATGAAGTTGGTCACTGCCTCCACATTTTCTCCCTCTATTTGCTAGTTATCAATCAGTCTGATTGCCATAATATTGGGTTTTTTGGTGTTTAACTGCAATCCAGCTTTTGCACTTTCTTCTTTCACCTTGACTATCAGGCTCCTCCGCTCCTCCTCGCTTTCAGCCATCAAAGTGGTATCATCTGCATATTTACAGTTGTTTCTTCCAGCAATTTTAACTCCAGCCTTGGTTTCAAAAAGTCCCGTACATTGCATGAGGGATAGATTAAAAAAACAATTTATTTCACCTGAGAGGACATCTCTCTTGGGACCTTTAGATCTTCCAGCATGGCTTGGTGGTCAGTTTACAGCAGGGGTGCTCAGTATGGTGATCGGGATCACCAGGGTGATCTTCAGGCCTCATCCTGGTGATCTTCAGACCCCTGACCAGGTTTTGGTCCTCTTCACATGCCCCTGCACGCTGCAAAGAAGTCCTCCGTCATTGCTCCTCCCCGCTCCCTGCTCGCGCACCGCCTCCAAAAGCTCCAGAGTCCAAGAGGCAGAATGGGCCCCCTCTTTTGGATTTCTCCTCCTCCCTCTGTCCTTCTCCAGCCACTCAGAGTCATAGGAGACCAAAGGGGCGGGCCTGATGATGCAATGTATGGCTGGCCCCTGCAAGATGCGCAGAAGCGCCCATTCTGCCTCTCGGACTCTCGTGAGTTCTTTGAGGCGGCACGCATGCTGGCGGCGTGGAAATAAGAGCAACGACGGAGGAGGAGAAGGACGCTTTGGGGTCATTTCCTTACTGCATCTCAAAGGTCGGTCTTTTTACTTTGGGGTGGGTGCTTGATTGTTCTGTGGCATGTCTCTTTGTTTATTTTTAATGTTTAAAAATGGCCTTTTAGCTCCAAAGCCTCTCTGCTTGCTTTGTTCCTTGAGAAATATATGTTGGGGAATATGGAAATGTGGGAGAAATGGGTGGGTGCTTGATTGTACTGTGGCATGTCTCTTTATTTATTTTTAATGTTTAAAAATGGCCTTTAAGCTCCAAAGCCTCTCTGCTTGCTTTGTTCCTTGAGAAATATATGTTGGGGAATATGGAAATGTGGGAGAAATGGGGTGGGTGCTTGATTGTACTGTGGCATGTCTCTTTGTTTCCTTTTTATTTTTAAAAATGGCCTTTTAGTTCCAAAGCCTCTCTGCTTGCTTTGTTCCTTGAGAAATATACTGTATGTTTGGGAATATGGAAATGTGGGAGAAATGGGGTGGTTGGATGTATTTTTGCATGCCCCTTTGTTTACCTTGCTGCGTATTAAATGGCCTTGCAGTTCAACAGCCTCTCTTCTTACTTTCTGGCTGATAATATGTGTGGTAATATGGCAGTGTGGGAGAAATGGGGTGGTTGGATGCATTTTTATGCTCTGTTTTATATTGTTGTTATTGAATTGAAATGTTGATGTTTTATAACTTCATTTTATGTAAACTGCCCTGAGCCTGCTGGAAGGAGCGGTACATAAAAATGAATAATAAATATAAATAAATAAATAAGAAAATAGTTATACGTTTTACATTTCTGGGTAGGTGATCTTTGGGACTTGGTTTTTTAATCAGTAGCTCCCATGCTGAAAAAGTGTGAGCACCCCTGGTTTACAGCATTAACTTTCCCAAAAAAAACCCCCAACCATGAGTTTTTAGTTTTTACAAAGCAAGTTACGAGTCCTTTAGATCAAGCTTTATGAAATCTCAAAAGCCAGTGAAGAGAGGGGAATTGGACTTCTATCGCTTTTCATCTGCAATATATGGTATTGCTGCTCTGGGTGCCTCTCAAAGGAAGTAAGAAAAATACAAAACAAACTAATATATCCCAATTTTGTTTGATTTTCATATAGTATAATATACAGAATGCGACATTCTTATTTTCTTGGGGCCTAATTTTGAATAATGTGGTCTATGCTCTTGCTGTTTTGCAATATATGCTTTATCTTTTAAATTATTTTTTAAGGCTCTGAACGCTTTAGACACAATCTTTAAGCTCGGTCACTCACTTTCTCTCTCCCTCTGTCTCTCTGGCTTTGGCAATGTTTATATCCAGTTAATTCTAGAACTATGTTACCTTTCTTTTCCTTACAAAATGATAGTGATAAGGAACTTGTGACCACAGTGGAATAATTAGCATTATTATACACAGTGAATAATTAATTAAAAACAATAATTTAGCCATTAGAAAGTCAGAATTTTTAACAATCCTAGTATAGTGAGGAAACCTCAACTTAGCAGTAAGTTCCACATAAGTCAATGTGACTTACTTCCAGGTGTAAAAAAGTTATTTAAAGGTTTTAATACACACTTCCCTAGATATAAGTAATAAACAGCGGGACCAATCAGATGATTTACGCACAAAGCGATGACACTCCTCTTTATTGAGGACCTTGCGCTAAAGGGTACCTTTTTGGGGGTGCAATTGTCAATCCCAATGTATAAAAGCCAGGCGTGGGGTGTGTGTGTGTGCAGAAAGAGAGCACTAAGCCAGCATGACGCTACCTTGCGGGAGAGGACAAAAGGGATTATTGTCTTTGCCTCCCCAAATCCACCAACAAGGCAGCCTCTCAGCTCCCCGGCCCCATCGTCCCTGGAAGGTGATCGGCCGAGTGTGACAGATGTTTGGACACCATTGTTGTTTCCGCCCCTCCTCGCACAAGGCCGCCTCGCTTTGCTTGGCCTCACAGGCTCAGGGAAAACTTTCCATCAGCCGCCACCCAGCTCCCACTACAAAGGCCTCCTCTGCGGAGAACAAGAAAGCAGCCCTGAAGGCCCTCCTTCCTTTGGCTCTTCTTGGCCTCCCAAATCAGGGGTTGGGGGGCTTCCCTCTCCCTGCAGCACTCAAAGAGATGTTGCTTTTAGAGCGAGGAACAGAAAGGAAAGTTTGGCCCATCCTCATCCTCAAATCCATGAGTTGAGGTCCAGCACGGAAAAGACACTTACTGAACCGTTTCTGGGCCCTAACACTGTTTAGACCCCTACCTGAAATGTATAATATTTCATATCCTCACTTAAAGACAAAACGCTTAGGGTGTGTCACTTGATCTGGGATGTGGTAGGGTTGTTGTTGGATGCCTTCTAACTCACAGCAACCCTAAGGTGAAGCTATTACAGATTTTTCCGGGCAAGATTTGTTCAGAATGGGTTTGACTTTGCTTTCCTCTGAGGCTGAGAGAGTGTGACCTGAGTAATGGCTGAGCAGGGATTCTGGTCTCCAGAGTCATCACCCTGTGCTCAGATGACTATTACACCATTCTAGCTAGGCTCCTGGTACATCTACACCAGGGTTGGGCAATTATTTTTCCAAGGGGCCACACAAGAGACAAAACATATTCTGGAGGGCCGCACCTAAAGGCTGAACTACATTCTACATAATATCAATTGAATTTATTTAATCATAATTTAAAAGGCACTACATTGAGTTTTTGATATATTAATAAGACTGATAAGAGTATATGTTATGAGCAATGAAAAAGAGAGGTTGTCATAGGAAAAATGACATTTATTCACTAAAATTTTACAAAACAATGGTTAACAAAATGTGAACATTTGTATCATTTGTGATTCATTATATTAATGATCATTTTCAGTCACATTCGCTTCAAAGAACTTGCTTTCGGGTGCCTTCGGGACTTTCCGGCGATTCCCGAGCCCATTTGTTTTAGGTTCCCCCCTCCCCTTTACTTCAGGCATTTTTTTCTTATTCATTGAGAGAAATAAGTCTCTGTTGGTCTTCAACAAGTGCATCAAAGTCAGTTTGAATGTCAGAGGTGGAGATGCGAAGCACCCCTGACAGATGGTTATCCAGCCTGTATAAAAGCCCCCAAAGGAACCTCCGCCACACTCCGGGGCAGAGGTTCCACTGCTGAACGGCTCTCACAGTCAGGAAGTTCTTCCTAATGTTCAGGTGGAATCTCCTTTCTTGTAGTTTGAAGCCATTGTTCTGCGTTCTAGTTTCCAGGGCAGCAGAAAACAAGCCTGCTTCCTCCTCCCTGTGACTTCCTCTCACATATTTATCCATGGCCCTCATCATGTCTCCTCTCAGCCTTCTCTTCTTCATGCCCAGCTCTTTAAGCCGCTCCTCATAGGGCTTGTTCTCCTGACTCTTGAGAACAATTTATACATTATATAAATGTAATATTCATGTGTGAGATTAGCAAAACTCAAAAAGCACTTGACAAATTGCTGTCACAAGACACCTACTAACATCCAAGGAGTGACCATCATGGGTAAGCGAGACTCTACTGTAGAAGACAATAAGGCAGTTATAAAAAGTTTTTTTAATGCCATGCATATTTAGCACTGCAAGAACTATTCCATTATATCATCAGGGATTTGCATTACACAATGCACAATCTATATAAATAAAAATGTAATGTTCGTTTGTGGGATTAACATAACTCAAAAACCACTGGACGAATGGACACCAAATTTGGCCGCAAGACACCTACTAACCCAAGGAGTGACCATCACTAAAATTGATTTTGTCATTTGAGAGATGTAGTTCTGGGAGTTATAGTTCACCTGCAAACAAAGAGCATTCTCAACTCCACCGATGATGGAACTAAACTAAACGTGGCACACAGGAATCTATGACCAATAGAAAACACTAGAAGGGTTTGGTGGGCATTGCCCTTGAGTTTGGGAGTTGTAGTTCACCTACATCCAGAGAGCACTGTGGACTCAAAAAATGTTTGATAAGGACCAAACTTGGCACGAATCCTCAATATCCCCAAATGTGAACACTGGGGAAATTTGGGGAAAATAGACATTTGGGAGTTGGAGTTGCTGGGATGTATACTTCACTTACATTAAGGATGCTCAGCGGCGGCGGCGGTGCTTGCTTGCCCCCGGCCACGCCCCCGGCCACGCCCCCTCCCCAAAGCGTCAGAACAGAGGGACGCGAGAGCCAGGCGAAACCTCTCCCGCAGGCCTGGATGGCTCGCGGGGGAAGCAAGAACCGGCCGCTCGCTTCCCCCGCGAGCCATCCAGGCTTCGCAGCGGCGGGGCGGAGAGAGGGACGGAGGGGGCGGTGCAGGGAGGAGGAGCTGGCTCCCTTACTCCTCCCTGCCCCGCCTCCTCCTCCCCTCCCCCCCCCGGCCGCCATTAAAAAAAACATTTTAAATTATTTTTTAAAAATATATATATATTTAAAATAAATTAATTCAGGAGGGTAGCGGGGGCCATGTCCAACAGGCTGGGGGGGGGCGTATACGGCCCACGGGCCACCTGTTGGACAGCCCTGATCTAAAGCATCTCTCTGTTCTGAGTTTCTCTCTCAATCTGAGAGTCTGAAAGTACACATCTGTTCCTACTTAAGTTTAAAGCCTATGTAAGCCATCCTGAGTCCCCCTTTTGGGGTAGAGAAGAGACAAGATATAAATAAATACCAAAAATAAAAATAAATAATAATAAAGCATAAAATTCCTACTGAAGTCTCTAAAGCAGTGTTTCCCAACCTTTTTTGAGCCACGGCACATTTTTTACATTTACAAAATCCCAAAGCACACCACCAACCAAAATGACACAAAATGACACTCTAACACATAATATAGTTAATATGTTTTTTAATGTATTTATACACTCAGTGTGAAACCTGGGCCTGTTTCAATAAACACAACATAGATATCCTCACAGGAATGGCAGAAAGACACAAACCTCCCACACAGAACTCCCATAACCAAGAGAAAATACGATAAGAGTTTGGTGGGCATTGACCTTGAGTTTTGGAGTTTGTAGTTCACCTATATCCAGAGAGCACTGTGGACTCAATGTTGGATCAGGACCAAACTTGACATGAATACTCAATATGCCCAAATGTGAACACAGATGGAGTTTGGGAAATATAGACCTTGACATTTGGGAGTTACAGTTTCTGGGATTTATAGTTAACACACAATAAAAGGGCATCCTGAACTCTTGCAACAATGGAATTGAACCAAACTTCCCACACAGAACTCCCATAACCAAGAGAAAATGCTATAATAGTTTAGTGGGCATTGATCTTGAGTTTTGGAGTTGTAGTTCACCTATATCCAGAGAGCCCTGTGGACTCAAACAATGTTGGATCAGGACCAAACTTGGCATGAATACGCAATATGCCCAAATGTGAACACAGATGGAGTTTGGGAAAAATAGACCTTGACATTTGGGAGTTACAGTTTCTGGAATTTATAGTTAACACACAATCAAAGAGCATCCTGAACTCTTGCAACAATGGAATTGAACCAAACTTGGCATATTAAACTCTCATTACCAACAGAAAGTACTGAAAGGGTTTGCTTGACAGATTTTATATTCAGAGATTCAACCATTGATGGTTTGAGAGGGAGGGAGGGAGAGATCACAATCTAAAAAGCAGAGCTTAATTTTGCCACTGTATACAAGGAACATCATTTTACAATGCTGTATTCACAGGGATCAACAAACCAAACCAAGGGCCCACTGAATGTATGTATATTAAATGTTTTATTGAATGGTGTGCTCTGTGTAACCATGGTTGATGCTTCATGTATTGTGCTTAATGACATCATCAGGAGCAGCCCCTTGTAACCTCATCTTCTGTGACATCACAAGACAACATCCCTAGGTTTTAGCACTGAAGTCTCAGGGTCTGGGATAAATAAAGCTCTTCAAAGCTGAAAAGAAAACCAAATGAGGGGAATAGTGGAAGCAAGAGACTATGTGGGATAAACATAACTTCCTATGAACTGTTCTGCTGTGGTCTCTAACTTAAACCTTAAGAATCACTGTGTCCTAAGCAACCATATAATACTTTATATTCTCCTAAGGTGCAGAAGCTAATCTGTATTCCCTAATAGGATTTCTCAGCATTGGGACACATTCCCTAAAGCTATATTGTAATTGTCCCTGAATCGAATCAAGATTTTCTTATTTGGCCAAATATGTTTGCAAATGTCATCTCAAAATCCTCCATTTGGGGAGGAGGGATAGGAAAACCATTTCTCTAAGAAAAAGGGACATTCTCAAACAATTTCAAAACAGTCAGTTCTGTGCCTTTGAGTTGTTTCTGTCTTATTGTTTCTTGGCAAGATTTGTTCAGAGGAGGCTTGTCTTTGTTATCATCTGTGGATGAGGCAGCATCCACAGAGGAAATAAGTGAATGGACTTCCATGGCTTATTGGTGATTCAAGTCCTGGCTCAGAGTCCCAGGTCCAACACTCAAATGTATTTATCTATTTATTTATTCATTCATTCATTCATTCATTCATTTGTATACCGTTTTTCTCACCCCAGGGGGAACCCAAAGCGGTTTCTAACATATTCACAGCAAAATTTAATTCCTCACAAACATATGAAAACCTAACATAAAACAGCAATAACATAACTATCAATTAAATCATAAAACATAACAACAGTCAGACATTAAAATATAGAATTAAAAACATATTAATATAAACATTAAAATCATATAATCCAAAAAACATGGTCCAAGGCCAAATATCAATTGCATATAATCCCTGTCCATTCCTTATATTGCTTACTGCCCAAATGCTTGGTCTCACAGCCATGTTTTTGCTTTTTTTCCCTGGCCAAGATGGAGGGCGCTGAACTAATTTAATCAGGGAGGGAGTTCCTTTGATGATGGACCACCACCGGGAAGACTTTGTCTCTCACCCCCACCAGTCGCACCTGCAAAGGAGATGGGACCGAGAGCAGCGCTTCCCTGGACAATATGTTGTGAAAATGTATTGTCAAATTCCCTGTTGACTTATATTGACCCCATGTATGTCATAGGGTTTTAGGCAAGGAATACTCAGGTTTGCCATGGTCCTTCCTCTGAAATACAGTCTACAACACTTATATGGTGTTGGGGGGAGGGTTGCACAAATTCATGGAAATATTTTTTAAAGTCTTTATTAGAAGATATATAAAAACAGAAAGGCACATATTATACAAGACAGTTGACAATCCGCCTTATATATGAGTAGTAATAGAAATAGAGACAGAAGGGGGGGGAGGGAAAGAAAGATGGGGGGTAGTGATAAAGGTGTACAAACAAAAGAAGAGGTTTTTAAAAAGTCCTCACATCTCATTTGCAAACAAGACCTATGCTTATTGTCTATTATACAACATCTCCTCCGTTGCTTATTATCAATAGTTAGTGTAACCACTTACCAGTTAAATCAGTGGTTCTCAACCTGTGAGTCCCCAGATGTTTTGGCCTTCAACTCTCAGAAATCCTAACAGCTGGTAAACTGGCTGGGATTTCTGGGAGTTGTAGGCTAAAACACCTAGGGACCCACAGGTTGAGAACCACAGAGGGCCCTTCCACACAGCCCACAGGGCCGGGAGTTTAGTACAGCGGTTAAAAACAGCAGCTGTAGCTGCAAGCTGTAAGCTCCGAACGTGGCAAGTTCGAATCCCGGGCTGACTTGGGTAAGTCAGCTGTAAAGCCCTGCCCCTGTTGACCTAAGCAGTCGAAAGCAGCTAGCTGCAAGTAGAAAAATTAGGTACCGCATAAGCGGGGGAGGTATCTTAAAGGACTTTTTAACTTTAATAAATATTGAAGACCGGAAGAGGATTCGGCTGGCTGGCTGGCAGGCTCTTCGTAAAAAAAAAAGGAGGAGGTAGCAAGGAGGATGGAACAACAGCGCCCCCTATGACGGAATGAAGCAGCAGCACCCAGTGACGAATATAGCAACAGCACCCGGTTGGAAGCAAGGAAAGAGCAAGGCTCAATCCAGAAGATCCTCCTGTTGTATGTTGTTGTATATCTTGTACCTCAAAAACGGCAGCATTTGTCTGCTGTATGTGTTCTGTGATCCACACAGAGTCCCCTTCGGGGTGAGAAGTGCAGAATACAAATAAAGTGTATTATTATTATATCCCAGAATATCAAGGCAGAAAATCTCACAATATCTGCTTTGAACTGGGTTATCTGAGTCCACACTCAGATAATGTGGAATTTCCTGCCTTGATATTCCGGGATATGGAGTTGTGTGGAAGAGCCCTGAGTTAAATGGAGATTTAATTACCAGGAGGCAATATACTTCTGAACTGAGCTTGTGGTGTAGGACTTCGAGCATTGGATTAAGACTATGGGAGCCTGGACTTCGAATCTCCATCCAGTCCATGGAAACCCAATGAGTGGCCTTGGGTAAGTCACACTCTTTCTCAGACTCAGAAGAAGGCAAAGGCAAACCTCTCATTGAAGAAATCTTGCAAAGAAAACACTTGGATAGATTTGTCTTCACATTTTCATATGTCTAGGGGTTCATCTGCAGTCTAAAATTGTAGAATGAATGCACATTGAAACCATTTAACTGCAATAGCTCAATGCTATAGAATCATGGGAGTTGTAGTTTTATAAAATCTTCAGTCCTCGCTATCAAATAGTACTATAGCTTTACCATACGGCAATTCTCATGATTCCATAGCATCCAGCCATGGCAGTTGGTGGTGCCAAAACGGCATTAATTCTACAGTGTAGATGCACCCAGAAACAACTCGAAGGCATATAACCACAAACAACTTGCCTCTGAAGACCAGGTGCTGTTTCAGTGGAATAAGACGAAACTTAGGCTTGAATTGGGCTCACCCCAAAATCATTGTGGCTGGCTGGTCAGTCACTGCTGAGACAAGAGAGCGGTGGACGTGATGTCTCTTCTATGCTGTCCGTCTGGCGGAGTTGTCCTTATGGGGCTCTTGGTGTGTGCATGCATGTGTGCAAGGATATAAAACACTTCCAGATTTGATTAGTCCTGGGTGATCCTTCCAGCCTCCCCTTTTGTTCACTCTACAAGTGTCGGCCCCATAACCTTTCATCCTCCTCTGTCCTTGGACTGCCTTGCCCTGTCCTGTCCTTTGGATACTTGGCCTTTTCCCCTCTGCTCCCATCTCTGAGTGGGAAACACCCCTCCAAAAGCAGCCCCTTATTCTCCAGAGCCCTCTCCATCAGAGGCTACAAATCAGGCCCAGCAACACCTGTGGAGGGCCACGAGCAGGGAACTGGTGGCTGAACCCGGCAATCATAGAGGGCTGGGGAACCTGACCTGGCACCCAAACACCCTTTCCATGAAGGAGAGAAGGGGGGGGGGATATTGATGGGGGCCAAGGTCCAGGCCTTGCTCCCACCCTCCCGGCAACCAGTCCCTGGTGTGAGGATGGACAATGTGAGCTCAGAGATCAGACTAGCCCTTTTTTCCACAGTAGCCCCCCCACCCCCACCAACCCTCCCTGCTCTGCAAATCCGTCCAAAAATTTATGTCCAGGACATTGTCCTCTACAAAGAGGCTACTGTATGGGTTGAAGAGCTCATTAAAAAGGCAATCCGATGCGACCACTGGCTCCCCTCCCACTCGTAAATCTGTTAGTCATGCTAAATGCTTGTAGGCAGCAGCCCCTCTGTGCTGTGCTCGCTGCTTCACACCCTGCTTCACACCCTCCTGAAACAACCAGGCAATAGAGCTTTGATTCATAGCAGAAGGAGCCCAGAGAGGACCACTTTTGTTATAGTATTCACAAGCAATGTGATATAGCCCTCAAGAGCATGTAGACATGTCTGTATCATTCAGGGAGACTAGAGTCTCCCAATCTATATGGCAGACTCCATTCCCACTAGGCTTTTAAGAATATTGTCAGGATTATTAAGAGTGGCTTGAGGATTCCTCGAAGTCCAGTTCATTAAAGTCCTCAAAATGAAAAGAGCACTGTACGATTTAAGGTTGGAGGGGGAAATGGTAACCTTGCTTTTTCCCAGCCTGGGGCCCTTCAGGTGTTTTTTGGTCCAAGTTAAACCTGCTGAACTGGCATGTTGACATGGTAATAAAAAGCAGATTCCATTACTCCTCTCCAAACCAGCTTTGGGCACCTCCATGTGGGCCTTAGGATTCATCCAGACAACAATCAGCTATAGGACTGAATAGTGAAGTAAACCTGCAATATCCAAACAACTGTATTTGAATAAGCATTAATCCCAGTGAAAGAAATCCCTGTCAAACTGGCACTGGGGATGGAATTACCCTACTTCTGTGCATATGGCATTCACAGAAGAGGCCCAATTGTGTTTTTAGATACCTGCCACTGCAGGGATTTTGATTCGGGGGTTGAGTGAGGGAGGATCTACCCTAGCAAATCTTTTGTATCATTATCCCAATACCCCCATGCATATGGGATATATTGAGCATAGTGATCAGATCATGATATGAATACACATAACAGTTTAAATAATGTACCAGTAAGGCCTTTTTTCGCGGACCACAGTTCCTGAGAATATCTGTGACACAATTATACCATGGCTTGGTGACATATTCCCTATCTAGTACACAGCCCAGTTCCCAGCCCCCCAGTATTCCTGGCTACATGCCTGCCCCTTAGGAATTTCTACTCTTTTATATAATTCCTCAAAACAAGTAAATTTTAAGAACATGCAATTTTCTATAATCTACAGTTATGTCACTGGCAAATAAAGCATTTCAAAGTATACAATCATCTCAAAATCCTTGAAACTTTTACAATGAATTGTTAAGTCACCTCATGTATGAAACAGGTAAGCCATGTCCTTGATATTCAACCCAAAACACCTCAGCCCGGCCCCTTTTCACTGGGAACAAGTGTCTCTGAATTAATGGGGAGGGATTGATATCACATCTTTCAACATATCACGTCTATTTAAACCTGTTTTCTCTATTGTAATCTTTGAAACACAAAGGATTTCTGAAAAAATAACTCATGTGGTTTGTAAACCTTTCCCCACAATCACTCTTTTTGATAGATAGTTGGGATATTATGAATCCAATGTTGAAAATGTATAGTAGTTCCTTAGGTGCCAAAAGAGTACAGTAAGAAATAATTGTGGAAATTATTATGGTGATGTGGAGGAGAATTATGATGGCAACAAGGGCTCCAGGCCAATCTCTTCCATATCTTTTTCCAGTTAAGAGCATGTTGTGTCCCTAAATGTGCTAAAATACTTTGTGAGTTACTTATCCACAGTGACAGAGCAGGCATGGGAGCTCCAGTCTTCCTACACAAGCTGTAGGAAAGTGGGTGTAGGACCCCCATGCAGCCTGCTGCGCTTTGCCTATAACCCAGTCTTGACCTGGTGGGATGAGGCCTGAGGTTAGAGGAGACACCTCCGGGGATCTAAATCAATCCCCCAACTTCCCTTCCTGCCTGAATTATAGTGTTCTTTTTGTGATGGTGATGACCAAGCACTGAAGGGCAACTGACCCCAAATAAGACCACCAGATTCGATGTTCCACCACAGCCTGATTTTTGTAGAGGCTTCGCCACCAGCCACTGAAAGCACCCTCTGGCCTCATCACACTCAAGCACTTATCCACTTTAATCCACTAGGTATTGCCCAGAGGAGGGGTCAATAGAGGAGAACAGAGAGAAAACACACATATATAAACACTGGGATGCAGGAAAGAGAAAAAGCCACAGCGGCGCTGGCTGATTAAGAGCTAAAAGGAGGAAGGCCCACTGTCTTCGCCAAAGCCGGGGCCTCTGCAGCAAACGGGGACAGTGCCCCTTCCACCTCCTCCCGGTCTCCTCCTTAACCACCTCCCCCCCTCCAAAGGAACGAAAGAAAGGAAAAAAAGGTAGGGAAAGGAATGGAGGGACTGAGACAAGGAGAGCAAGGACTGATACAGAAAGGGGAGGAATGGCAGGAAGGAGGGAAAGGAAAGAAGGGAGGGAGGGAAGGGAGGAGGGGAGAAGAAAGAAAGGAAAGGATAGAGGGAAGAATGGATAGAAGGAAGGAGGGGAGAAGAAAGGAAGGAAAAAGGAAGAATAGCAGGAAGGAGGGGAGGGGAAAGGAAAGAAAGGATAGAAGGATGGAGTGAAGGAAGGAAAGAGGGGAGAAGACAGCAAGGAAAAAGGAAGGACAGCAGGAAGGAGGGGAGGGGAAAGGAAGGAAAAGATAGACAGATGGAGTGAAGGAAGGAAGGAAAGAAAGGAGAAGAAAGGAACACAGAAACACACACACACACACACAGATATATACATGTACAGAAATATACAAAATACACAAATATACATAAACACACCTGTACATAAACATCAACACATATACATACATATACAAACACATATATACATAAGTACACATATAAACATACACATATACACATATACATAACTACACACACAGTCCCCAAGTTTAAAAAATCCCACAGCAACGTGTGGCCGGGTCAGCTAGTATGTATATGAAACACAAATAAATGTCATTGTATATAATGGGATGAGTATCCATAGATTTTGTTATATACAGGGTGTCCTGGAGCCAAATCTCAGAATATATAAATACAAGTATTCCAAAATCCAAAACCCTTCTGGTTCTGGGAATTTCAGATAAGGTAGATTCAATCTGTGTATGGATTTATGTGTCCGTGTACACACACACATGTATACTGGAAGGATGTTATACCCATTTCTGTGTATGAAAAGAACTGCATGCCCATAGTCCAGAACCAGCACCCGAGGCAACTTTTTCTGGTCTTGATGGTCCCAAAAAATGCTTTTTAAAACATCTCCCATTTCATAGTAGCAGTAATCTTCCCTCTCTCATCTCATTTCATCATCTCCCTCCCTCATATAGATTAGGAGGACAGGGTTTGAACCCCTGCTTGGCTACAGAAACTCACTGGATTTCCTTGGGAAATCTCAGCCTTAGAAAAAGGTAGTGGGAGATGTTCAGGCGGAATCTCCTTTCCTGTAGTTTGAAGCTATTGTTCCACGTCCTAGTCTCCAGGGCAGCAGAAAACAAGCTTGCTCCCTCCTCTCTATGACTTCCCCTCACATATTTATACATGGCCATCATGTCTTCTCTTAGCCTCCTCTTCTGAAGTCTAAACATGCCCAGCTCTTTAAGCTGCTCCTCATAGGGCTTGTTCTTGTGTGCTCTATATCCACACGACCCTGAATTGCTAGGTACCAGCAACACTCTAACAAATTTGGGTCTGGTGTGCCTAAGGTGCTCAATGAAATGATAGTGTATCTCATCAGCAGAGCAATGAGTATTCACAAGCAGAAGTTAAGCAGCAACCAGTCCCACAATAGCAGCACCCCACATAAGGTCTAGCAGAGAAATAAAGTACATTTACTATTCTTTAATAAAGCATATGAAGCAGATCTGCTTATAAATATCAGTTTCATAATATAGCAAGACATTTTGTAGCATGTGCCCCTCAAATATGAGGGAAAGAGAGAGAGAACTACAGATTGCAAAACAGAGGATGAACAAATTCAAGCTAAGAGCAAAGTAACAGATACAGGAAGAGGGGCAGTGTAGCTAAGACCAAAAAAAAAAGAAACAACATAAGGAATGCTGTGCTTTAACGTTTAGAAAGACATGCAGAATAAATTTGCCTATAAGCAACGGATATACTCGTAACCACACTTTACTCTGGCCATAAGTCTCACATTGAACATTGTGGTTGAGTTTGGTGAGAGTTCTAGACATTACCACCTTCCAAAACATTGGACACCTCTTTCTATAACAATATTTCAAAACAATGATAAATGAACTTACCATATGGCAAAGGTGTATAATATGACCTCCATATCACTTATCCATAGTTTGACTTACTCACTTAGAGTTTCCTGTACATACTGCACCCTCTTCTAATTCGCTCCGTCGTTCACCCCACTGAAAACAATAGGGTTCACTAATATCTGCAGCTTTGTATATCCATGCAAAGCCCTGAACCATATTCTCTGTGGATATGGAAATCACATTGTATACTGTGGAACATGTTTTGGTGCTGTTGAAAAAATGGATGCCAGGTAGCACATTACAGTTACTACATATATAAGTAGTGAGGGTGTGTGTGTACATCCATGTGTACATGTAGCAGATTTCATTCATTCAGACAGAAACTAGTCTTCTGAGGTGACACAGCTAAAAACAGTACCATAGCCAAAACCCCAGTCACCAGCAATGGCTATGGTGCTGTGAGCTCAATTTGTGATGTTTCACTGACCTCATAGGGCCCACAAGGGAAACTACAGTATAGGTGAGTGCAGGGAAGTCACACAAGGAGCTGGGCAGGCAATATGAGTAGTACAGCAGTCACCCAAAGTACTCAATAATAAGAAATTAAGCCTGATTGTGATCTACGGCAATACATTCCAGAACTGACATCATGCTGCAATTACCAGTAATGACTCTTCTCTTGCTGGCAATACACACACCTTACAATAATATGGCCATTTCTGATCCAGAGGACACCATATTAGGCTATATATCAGAGCTCCTCAATCCTGAAGAGTGCCATGAGCTCTACCTCCGACTTGCCATCCCACCAAGAGACTCAGAGCAATCGTCTGCAGAGAAGGACCGCTTCCCTCCGAGCCAGTGGCAAGACATCTCTAACATGGACCAATGCAAAGAAAGGCTTAGCCACTGGCTGGAAACGCAAAGAGGTGCCCTGGGTTGGGACCGCTTGGCCCGAGCTCTCCGACAAATTGGACGTCCTGATATCTCCCGGGAACTGAAGAAGAGCCTGAATAAGAACAGGAATTTGGAACCAAAATGGAAGCCTGAGGTGAATCAAACCAGGGAGGCCCCCAAGTCAGCTCTGCTCCTTGAACAGAAGGTCCCCACCCGGAGAACCCGTCTCAGCCCCATCCCAAATCACTCAAGGCCCCTTTTGAAGGAGGAGGGCTGGGGGCTCACAGCTTCCTTGCAGAAGTTGTTTGTGCGCCCTTTCAACAACCTGCTCCTCCAGCAGTACATTGGTTCAACTACCCGGCTGCTCATTGTCAGTATCCTCACTGGACTGATCCTCTGGCTCATTTCGGTCTATTACGTCATCTGCTGGAACCTGCGCCAGTGCCTCTTTGCAAACGGAGGCCGCTATGATGGGATCCCAGCTGGGCTGAACATGAACTTGACGGTGATCTGGAACCATCCATTGGAAGAATACTTGTCAGAGGGCATGGAAGATTCCAATACTACAGAGGAAGAAGAAGGGGAGAACACAGAGGAAGAATTTTGACCCACCGCGCAGCTTCCAGTGAAATATGCAGGAAAGTTGATCTCATTAAATAAATGCACTTGTGGCTCTTTGGTCTAAGCTTGGTGCAGCAATTGACCTTGGGCACAACTCCGCTGAACATGTGGGCCTAATTCCAATTGCTCTTCCCAACTAATGTGGACTCATTGAATCAGTGGGACTCCCAGGATGATCAATTGATCAAGTTCCCATAGATCTGATGGGGTGTGCTCTGGTAGGATGTGGAACTGGATTTAGGTAGATAATTTTAGCAGATAATGTTTTAACATATTCATTGTATCTATATCCACAGATTTTAATTAAGTGTAAGAGATTATGCCATTAGAATGGTTGCATATCTTGGACTTTCTGCTGCGTATTATCAGTTCCTTACAAGAGTGTTTTGAATTTCTAGTTTTAATGTTTGTTTTTTTTAAAAAAAACTCTACTTGTAATGTTTTAATGTTTTACACTGCTGGTCTGTGTTCGTAGTAATAAAATTAATTCATTCTTTTAGGCCATTAGATATTCAGAAGACATTATTCAATTTTTAGTCACAAAGGAGGTACAAAACAGACATCAAAAGTTGATAATGATGCTGATGATGATGATTATTATTGGGTTGTTGTGAGTTTTCCAGGCTCTATGGTCATGTTCCAGAAGCATTCTCTCCTGACGTTAAACCCACATCTATGGCAGGAATCCTCAGAGGCTGTGAGGTCAGTTGAAAACTAGGCAAGTGATGTTTGTATATCTGTGGAATATCCAGGGTGGGAGAAAGAACTCATCTGTTTGAGGCAAGTGTGAATGTTGCAATTGACCACCTTGATTAGCATTTAATGGCCTTGCAGCTTCAAGCCTGGCTGGTTGCTGCCTGGGGGATCATTTGTTGGAAGGTGTTAGCTGGTGCTGATTAATTCTTGTCTGGAATGCCCCTGCTTTTTGAGTGTTGCTCTTTATTTGACATCCTGAATTTTGAGTTTTATAATACTGGTAGCCAGATTTTTTCATTTTCATAGTTTCTTCCTTTTTGTTGAAATTGTCCACATGCTTGTGGATTTCAATGGCTTTTCTGTGTGGTCTGACATGGTGGTTGCTATAGTGGTCCAGCATTTCTGTGTTCTCATCAGAGAGTATAGATCAATAATTTTGAAACCTTTTTCATGGCTCATGAGATTATATGTATGGGTGACGGAGTGTTGTGTTGGTATGCTTAGGCCCTGGTCTACAACGCAAGACTCTTATTTATTGTTGGGAGAAAGTCATCTTTGCCACTCTTCCTCAGGCATCAAAATATCTCAGGTCATCCCAGCATGAAAGTAAAAACAAGATTTAGTCCCAGATCTTCTCCATGATTTGTAATTTGGCCTAAAGGACTGATTGAAATTTCCCCATTCCCACCAAGAAACTGGCAATTTTCCTCATGGCACAAACGAGAGGCTGCCTTCAGTTGGCAAAAGCCGGAAGGAAGCTTGCCAGCCTCACCAATCTTGTGCCTTATCACACTTCTTGGCATTTCTTCGCGAACAAAGATTCAGGAAGGACTCATCCCATGCTTTCTACAAGCGCGCTGATGACTAAAAAGGCCAATCTGAGATAGGCAAGTCCGGTTGCAGAAAGCACAGCAGAAAGTCTCCTTGGGTGATGTTGTTTCCAAGCTGCAGTTCTTTCTGCATTGTCGTTTCTCTTCAAGACTCGTTTGGTGTGTCTTATCACACTAGAGCTGAAAGAAAAGGCATAGAGTATGCATCCCATCTGAAATCCTGGGGCTGCCTCCTGCAGAATTCTGGGGCTTATACTTTAGTGAGACCCAGGAACTCTGGCTGAGCATTTAAAAGGCCTCTCCGCTAAAGTATAAAACCCAGAATTCTGGGGAAAGGTGTGTCTCATCCTGCCTAGTGATTTTGTTGTGGATGCACTGTTTGGAAACCAGCTGGCACTTCTTTGGATTTCCAGAATAGCAGCTGCCTCCTCTTAAGATTTGTTGTAAACTGACTCCACCTTGTGGTTTCTCCAGATTTTTGTTACAGCAGATGCCTCAAGTGAGGGAATGGTGGACTTCATTAGATTGGGTGGAGAACCTTTAGCTCCTCAAATGTCTTTGGATTACAGTTCCCATCTTCATCTAGCATTGGTTATACAGTCTTGGGCTGAGAAGATTTAAAGTCCAAAACGGTAAAGGTAAAGTTTTCCCCTAACATTAAGTCTGGCCGTATGCAATTCTGGGGGGTAGTGCTCATCTTCATTTCTAAGCCGAAGTGCCCGCGTTGTCCATAGACACCTCCAAGGTCATGTGACCAGCATGACTGTATGGCACACCGTTACCTTCCCGCCAAGGCGGTACCTATTGATCTACTCACATTTGCATGTTTTTGAACTGCTAGGTTGGCAGAAGCTGGGCCGAACAGTGGGAGCTCACCCTGCTCCCCAGGTTCAAATCACCAACCTTTCGGTCAGCAAGTTCAGCAGCTCAGCGGTTTAACCCACTGCACCACTTGGGGCCCCAACAATATTGGAAGTGTGGAGGGAGGAGCCAGAGTCAGTGTGGTGTCGTCATGTGGGTGCTGGACTAGGAATCTGGAGGATTGGGGTTTGAAACCCTGCTGAGTTGTGGCAAGCCACTGGGCAGTCTTGGGCAAGTCACACTCTCTCAGCCTCAGATGAAGGCAATGCCAAACACCCTCTGAACAAATCTCGGCACAAAATAGCAATTTGGCCAATAGCAAAAGCAAGGAACTGGGTGTTCTCCACTACTGCTTTAAACAAGCTTTGAACCATATGGTAGAATAGTCTAAAGTCAAAAAGAGGCACTTCTGATTTTATTGGCTTTGCCTTTCATTTCCAACTCCAGGATGTGTTTAATGTTGTATTTGTGGACACCGGCAAGTTACATCGACTCTAAGAGAGCTTTTGTTGCTTATCCTTTCAAATAATGTCATTGTTGAAATATTGTAAGAGCTCAAAGCACCTCGCAAACATTTTAAGAAGACTCACTACCAAACAAAAGACAGAATTTTCTCGTTGTTACACAGCCAATATTCCTTTACAAAGAGGAGACAGGGGAGTAGGAGGTGGGCTGAATGAAACTCTGGATAATCCTTCACCTTAATTAGAACCAAAAATCTGACTAATAACAAAGGGAGGGATGTATGGTTCTCTATGTGTTGCTAGACTGCAACCTCCACTCTAGATCAGCACAGTCAATGGTGGGTGGTGAGAGCTGTCATCCAATAATATCTGAAGAGCCGCACTTTCCACATCTCTGCCACAGGACAACTACGCTATCCAAATTCCTAGGATGAAATGAGTTATAAAGTAACCTATCTAGCAGGAACGAGTTTGAGGGAGGTTATTATAAGGAGTCAGGTTAAGAGAGATTAAAAACATGTGGGTGAGTTGCTGGTGAGGGAGAGACCAGAAGAGGGCATTGTTGGAGAAGCAGAAACCAGAACAAAGATGCCTGTGTAGTCTGTGGTTACTCTACACCAGGTGGAAATGTGGTTTTTAAGTTTCATGCACTGGGCTGCCCAAGGATCTTTATTTAAGTAACACCACTGTAATGCAGGTGTTCTCTGTACATGTGGAACAACATCCTGTATATTAACAGCAAATACATGCTCTGACTGCTAAGCAGTTTGTAGCACCTTTGAGGCTAATGGAGAGAAAGTTATACATATGAAAGCATTCATAGATTTGGCCTTCTTCCTCAGTTGCAAGAAATTTAGCATCTTAGAAAGTTTTTTACTACCAACTTCTTTCTTTTAGGTAGTATCTAAGATGGTACAACATTCTTATGCCTACTAATATCCCAGGCTAACATGGCAATGTCTTTAAATTCTCTGACTATTGGTTCATATGGAGCATCCCAACAAAAGGGAGGTTTGAACTCTGAAAGAATACAACTCCACCTTCCAAAAAAAGTGAACATATAGTGATCAAAGACTCAAACTAATCCAATGAAGAGTGAGCATGCTTGATGGGCAGATATTGTTGATTCAGGATTCATCTACGCCAGTGGTTTCCAAACTTTTTGGCCTACCGCCCCTCTCCAGAAAAAAAAATTACTCACCTCCCCCCTAGAAATTATTATTTTTAATTAAATAGCAATTAAACAGAAAGATATATGTATTAATGCAGTGGTTCTCAACCTTTCTAATGCCGTGACCCCTTTATAAGGTTCCTCGTGTTGTGGTGACCCCCAACCATATTTTCGTTGCTACTTCATAAATAATTTTGCTACTCTTACGAATTCTAATGCAAATATCTAATATGCAGGATGTATTTTCATTGTTACAAATTGAACATAATTACAGCATAGTGATTAATCACAAAAACAATATGTTTGGGGGAGTATGGACAACGGTTGATGGGATTTGCAGTACCTTCAATCAATTCAGCTCTGACTTCCACAGACCACTGAGACCCCCATAAATTACAGAACTGGACCAAACTTGGCACAGAGAACCCACATGACCAACAGAAAATACTGGAGGGGTTTGGGAGGAATTGGCAGTGATTTAGGGGGTGGCCAATTATCCTAATTGGCCAATTGTTCACCGCCCCCTTAAAGGGGTTCACCGCCCCCCAAATTCTCCTGAGCCTCCCACCACCCCCTTGGATCGCCTCACCGCCCACCAAGGGGTGGTACCACCGACTTTGAGAATCAGTGATCTACGTTGTAGAATTAATGCAGTTTGACCCACTTTAACAGCCATGGAATCATGGGAGTTGTAATTTTACAAGGTCCATCTCTGCCAAAGAGGGCAGGTGCCTCACCAAACTACAAACCCGGGGTTCTATAGCAGTGAGCCATGGTAGTTAAAGTGGGGCCAAACTGATTCTATAGTGTAGATGCACACTGATAGCAAAGGAGAAAAGGAAAACCATTGCTGAGAGAATGGGCTGAGATATTAAAATGACATTTAAAGAGACATATCTGTGAAATTCAGGGGGAGGAGAAAACCGCACACCCAATCTCCAGTCTTCTGAGGTTTCCCAAGTGATATAACCCGCTCAGAACCTGCTGAGCCCATAGGAAGCAGATTATACCGCACGACTCCCTGAGATAACCCCGGTAAGCCATAAAGCCGCTCCAGACCCCTTTGCTTGTGATAAGAGGACATGGGAAGGTTAGCTAATTATCCATCCTGAAGCACGTGGAAGAGATGGCTGCCACGGCAGCAGCAGAAGGGCAGACGTCACTCTGCATCATTCTTGGATTCAGCCACAGCTCCTCGAGAAGGATTGTCTAGGTGAAGGGGGGTGGCAATGGACATGATGCTTTTCTTAGGTTTCTTAGGAGAGAGAGATTGATTGATCTTGTAGTCCTGTCACCTGCTGCAATGAGGCTGCTCAGAGGAAGCATCAAGTCAAAACTAGAATTGCACTCTCCAAACCTAGAAAAATTGGAATGAATTTTTAAATTGAGCCATAATGTTTTAATACAGTTTAATAAAGACATTGGAGACACTTTTTTCTGTTTTCCACTTTTTCCAGGAATTGATCCTTGCTTTTTGCTTAATTTCTTCTTTTTCAAGCTCAGAATCCAGACAACTGTAACGCTGGTGGGAGAAAGACTTTAAGATTTCTACAAAATGTTTTAAATAAACCTATTTTATGGGAAATAAGAATATTTGGAAGGAAATAGTGGCCTATGTGCAAATTGCACAAAGGTTATGGGAATCCCTTTCATACTTTTAACATTTCCTTTTCTTGAAGGGTACTAGCAATGGTCACATGTCCAAAATGTTTGACACTTCCCTATTCCGAAAAGGTTGGATGGTTATTTCAGAGTTCAGAATAAAACAAACAGATTAACCTCCACATTGATATGGAATCCCTTGCTGGCTTTACATATATAGTTTTACTTGCTGTTTTGATAGTCTACAACTGCTTTAATTTTAAAAAATGCTATGTGGATATGTGTAACCCCCCCCCCCCCAACTGGTGGTGTTTTAGGCTGAATGGCCATCTGTCAGGAGTGCTTTGATTCTGCTTTTCCATTATGGCAGAAGGGGCTGGACTGGATGGCTCTTGGGGGTCACTTCCTACCCTAGGATTCTATTAGTAGTAATAGAAGTAGTAGTAGTATTAAGAACACTGGTGTGTTTGTGGGTTCAAAGGTGCTCATCACAGCCTTGGTGTGCGACAGTGCTAGTGATCCAAATAACATATGGCTGCTTTCAATGATGATATTTCCTTTTTGCCTCAACTCATCTTTGCCAAGCAAAGTTAGGGAAAAGTCTTGTGTTCTTTTTCTGTGTGGACAGCTGGATTAGGCTTGATTCAGCCCAATAAGTAATCTATGAGGGTTAGCCGGAAAGTAAGGTTTCAAGGCACATAGCTCTTGTGGGGAATTTTCTCGGGGGAGGTTGGTATCACTGCTGTTTAGCAGGAAGCCAGCGGAAGCGAATGAGCTATGCCAGTCGTCAGTAGCTCATTGACTGGCACTGTGCTGAAGTTAGAGATGAACGTCCTCATTCCGTTTCCATCTAAGTGCGAAGTTCACGCTGTAATACGCTACCTAGATGCTAAGGGCACGAACATTGCTGTGATTAATTGCGAAATCATGTCAGTTTATGGAGAGGATGTAATGTTAAGACAGCATGTGACAAAATGGATATGGAATATATTGTGAGACCTTGAAGAAACTTTGCAGAGCCATTCAAAACAAATGTCTTGGGATGCTGACAGCGGGAATCTGTCTCCTTCATGACAATATGCATCCGCACACTGCTCATGCAACACAAGAGTTGTTGACTTCACTTGGTTGGGATGTTTTAAGCACCCTTCTCATGGACCTGATTTCTGAACTATCATCTGTTCACTAAATTGAAGGAACACCTCAGTGGAAAACACTTTTCTGTCATCAATTATGTGAAAATTGAAGTGACAAACTGGCTGAAAAAGGTGGAGGGAAACTTCTATAACACAGACATCAAAAACCTGTCCCATGAATGACAAAATGGATTTAACTGAATGGTGATTATGTGAAAAAATAATGTAATACCTATGCTACAATCCATGTAAGTATTATTAAAAGATATTCATTACTAGCTGTACCTGGCCATGCATTGCTGTGGCGTAGTCTGGTGGTATGGAAAATTAAGTAATGAGAAAGTCTGCTTAAGAAAGCAGTTTATTGTTAAGTCATAAAGCAAATGCCAAAAGGTAAAATGCAATCAAAGGGAATATAAAAAGAAGTTCATACATCAATCCAAAAGCATGTAGGTTTATCCAGCAAGGCTCCAGTGAGGAGAACCAGTTTGGTTCTTAAATCCAAAAGTCCACAGGAAAATAGTCCTTAAATCCAAGGATTGTATAAACCAAAGTCCCTTGAAAAGCCTGGAGCAAACTTGAGCAAGTCCAAATACAGTAGTACTAAATCACGAAACAGCATACACAAAAATATCAGCATGAACATGAATGTTGAGCAGGAAATTACATGAGTCTCAGCATGAAGCAAATACATGAAGCAGCCATGAAGCTAAACGTTGAACTCACTGAAGGACAGGGTTGCAGAGACCCTATATTTATTCAAAAGGGCCTAGGCAAAAGCATTCTGATTCCCATGAATCAGAATGCATTCTGATTCGCACCAGCGCCGCGCTCGCACCAGCGCCGCGCCTGAAGGGAAGAGGGGTGCCAGCGCGAGCGCAGCGGGGGAAGCCGCGCGAGTCACCCTAGAGGTGGGACTTCCAGCGGCGCCTTCCCCCTCTCGCCGGCCCCGCCCCCCGGGGGGCGGCATTTAGACAGGCGGCCTTGGGTGGCACAGTCCGCTAATCCGGGCCTGTTTAACTCCCCGGTCCAGGTGGTGATCCTGACATATCTGCCCTCATCAATCAAAGATTGCATCCTCCGGGTTGCTCGTTAGCACATTCCTTTCGCTTTCACTATCTTCAGCTTCAAACTGTTTCATATCAGACTGTCTCAAAACATTTCTGCCTTGAGAACTAGCAATCCCAGATTCCTTTATTTTAATCTGGCTAGCTGTATTTTCTAGGCCATCTTGAGCATTCACAAACCCCTGAGAATCTACAGAGTCCTGTTCATTAAAATCAAACATGGAAACTTCTGAAGGTTCCTGCTCAAAAGGGTACTGAACATAATCATATTCTTGAGGCACAGAGACAATCCCAGGATGGACTCCTATAAGCACCAGCTTTGGGGTGAGTCTGCCTCTTTTGCCAGTGTAGACACTGCCTTAATTCACAGCAAACCTTAAATCAACCCACTTATATCTGTGGCATGCCCTCTTGAAGGAGGAAGTGGAGAAAAGAGGGAAGGGGATGCTTGCCTAGAATGGACACATATGATCCTCCAGCCATTTCTGGGCCACAGGACCTAGAAACACTCGAGAAAATTGCTTCATTGAGCTGGTTGGTTCTCTTGAGATTTCCAAAAATACGCCTTCCTTTTTGCATATGTGTGACCTATTTTGAAAGTGATGTCATTGATATGAGCTCATTATATAAACACATAAAACACAAAGTAAAACAGCAAGCAGAACAATAAAATCCTCATATGCAAACTAATTTCCGTTCCTACAGCTTCAGAGTCATTACAAGCCTGGTAACCATATTTAGAAAAGCAAATAAAGAGACATATTTCACTGATCACTCTGATGAATCTCTCTCTTTAAAAATTCTTTCTACATATGAATGCAAGAATTGGTACAAGAAATATTTCTAATCTCCAATGTATACAAATATAAACAATCTGGCCTTTCCTTTCCCCCTCATCCCATAGCTGCTTTAACCATTCTACCCATATGCCCAATTTTTTTCTCTTCCTCCCTCCCTTCATCCTCTCTCTCCTCTTGAAAAATATAGCCCTGAAAAAGAGATCATGTTTGGGGAAAGGAAGACACATGACAACCCTAGCATTTTTACTCAATTACTCCAATAACACATACAATAGCAGCGATAACAGAAACACTGCAAGGTTCAATATGTGAATGGGATAAAATAGAATCATAGAGTCATAGACTGGTAATGCCATCAGGTCCAGGAAAATTGTGCCTTCACTCACAGCTTTGGAGTAACTGCTTCAACTGGACCAGTGATGAACACAGCCAACAAAATTGATTTTGGTATCTTGGTTTTTAGGCCTGTTCTTGGGGTTATTTGGGGTGCTGATTCAGAAAATTGCATTGGTTAGACCACATCAGCTCTAGTTTCTTAGATATGGTTGTCATGATTTTCTATGGGCAAATGGATGAAGACATATAGAGCTGACAAGGGGAAACTGGAATCATCAGGTCAAATATACCCAAAAACAAATCTAACATTTGAAGCACCAAAATGTATGTAAAAAGGTAACGGTTTCCCCTGACATTAAGTCTAGTCATGTCCGACTCTGGGCTGTGGTGCTCATCTCCATTTCTAAGCTGAAGAAACAGCATTGTCCATAGACACCTCCAAGGTCGTGTGGCCGGCACGACTGCATGGAGTGCTGTAACCTTCCCGCAGAAGCAGTACCTATTAGTCTACTCACATTTGCATTTTTCCGAACTGCTATGTTGGCAGAAGCTGGGGCTAACAGCAGGAGCCCACCCCGCTCCCTGGATTGGAACTGCCAACTTTTCAGACAGCAAGTTCTGCAGCTCAGCAGTTTAACCCACTGAGGAACCAGGGGATCAAACCACTGTGTGTAGGCCAGTGTAATCTAGCCCTCCCAGAGACCCATCATGCTGACTAGGGCTAATGGAAGCTGTAGGCCGAAATCATGGATGTTGCCCACTCTAACATGCAGCTGCCCACCTTCTCTGGAGTCAAAACAGATTGTACAGTAAACAGCAGCATAGTTGCAAGCTATGGGAACTTGCATGCAGGCTTTAGAGACACTTGCTGTTGTTTACCTCTAGGCCAACTCTGGCTATTTATAAACTAGCAGTTTATCCGCTGTTGATGCACGACTGGCAACTGGCCAGTTTTCCCGTTTACTTGATCTGCTAACATGTGTAAAGCAGACACCAAGTGTGGTAGATCAGATAGCGTAAAACACTGTCTTGAACCTACAAGCCCGTGTAGCTTCCTTCAGCTTGTCAGAACCAGGAAT
Source organism: Anolis apletophallus (assembly GCA_030556195.1). Lineage (NCBI taxonomy): Eukaryota > Metazoa > Chordata > Lepidosauria > Squamata > Anolidae > Anolis > Anolis apletophallus. The sequence goes on along the minus strand of JARBWK010000001.1, from coordinate 134,526,546 downwards.
CCAATGCATGGATATGCCAAAGAGAGTGCAGTGGTTAAAATTAACTTCTGACTTAAATACTCCAAATCCTGCTCAGAACCGTTTTAAGTAACATCGCAAATTAAGATGTCTTCCCTGGCTAAGCTTCTAGCAACGTGCAAGCTGTCACAGCTCAGGAGTCTAAATCCCCATCTCAGGCCCAAGACTGAAGCTTCTTTTGTCCCCGGAAACTGTATCCGAAAAGTTCCACATGTCTTAGTATTTTGGAAATGATGCTCCACCCGGCATATGAGGGAACAAACATTAAAGGGAGACGAACAAGAGGTGAATACCTGCCTACTTCAGGGAAAGTCTGGCAGAGACCTGCTCAGAAGGCATGCCTCAAAAACTTCGCTTCTGAGACACCTTCTCGGACTGCAACAGTGGAACTGCAATAATTCCAGGTATGTTTTCCTCTTGTTGTTATCATGTTTAGAAAGTGTGGGGGTGTTTTGTTTCTTGCCATATTGTTTAGAAAATATTAAGAACTTTCAGGCTTAACCACAACTGAACACATAAGCTGTTGATTGCATTTCCATTTCTGAAACAATGCTGTGGTGTGGTTGTGTGTTTTTTTTTGTGCTATTTGAAGTGTGTGGTCTTCAATATTGTCCTGGTATTTGAGGATTGGGATTTCAACCCTTTGGGTTACATTTTGCAAGCAATAGGTGTTGTTGCTGCTTGAGGAGGCATCCCCATATCAAGACCCATTAGCACCAGTCAACTTATTTTGACACCTGCGTCCCACAAGTATCTTTTCTCTTCTCTACAGCAGAAACACAACAATAAAATAATTACCTAGGTGTCTGTTATCCATTCATGACACCCCAAATCAGTTGCTTGATCACCTGTCTCAGTATGCCTAATATGCCAACCATTATATTCCTGGAAGTCCTACATGTGAAAACTTTGGTCTAGTGCAGGGGTGGGCAATTACTGGACCTCCTGGTGTTTTGGACTTCAACTCCCAGAAATCCTAGCCAGTTTACCAGCTGTTAGAATTTCTGGGAGTTGAAATCCAAAACGCCTGGAGGGCCGGTAATTGCCCACCCCTGGTCTAGTGTGATGAAAAAATCGAGGAAGATAATTTTATTTTGTGAAAGAACTAGTCTTTGTAAGGGCATGAGGCCAGATGAGCTAAACGGGAATGCCCATCTATGAATGTTATCAGCCTATCCCATCTACTGCATCTGTTATTGATATTTGTAATGTAATGTATAAGTCGAGGGCAAATTGTAGAACCAACATTATGGATTTTGATATGACCCATTGATAAGTTGAGAGCCATTTCACAAAGCAGTGAAAGCATCAACACTGCCTCAGAGGACCAGCCCTTCCAGGTGTCCACCACAATATCCCCACCCAGGCACTCAAAAAAGCGAGAAGCAGCTCCATGCCAAAGAGGGTAGAGGTGGTTGATGCTTCTTTGATGTTCTCCTAGGAAGGACTAAGCTCTTGGTGGCTCTACTCAGAAGATAATAGTTCTTTTTATCTTTTTCTTTTATCTTTTTCTTTTCTTTTTCCTTTTGGTAATAGTTAAGGTATTGCACTTACATTGACCCATGGATAAGTCAACCCAAGTTAGAATTTCTAGAGTTAGGGTATTAATTTATTTCAATTACATCCCACCATTATCTTCGCACTATCCCTATATGGTATGTTAGGCTGAGGTGAACTTCATGGCTGACTGGGACCTGAACCAGGATCTTCCCAGTCCCAACACTCTTACCATTATATCACAGACTTCCCTGGGCCGTTTAGTAATGTGGACCCTGGCATCCACTGCGGTTTGGTTCCAGGATCCTGATCTACAGACAGTCAAGTCCTATGATATACAATGACATAGTGAAATGGCGTCTCTCATATAAAATGGCAAAATCAAGCTTTACTTTTTAGAATAAATGAATGTGTAATCTGTGGATATGGAGGCCTGACTGTAGTTTATCCAAAGCAAAATACAGTGTGATATTAGGAGTGGTGAGATGCAGTAAAGCTGGGAATTCTGTTCTGGGTAATTTAGGAAAGAGACAACACCCACCCACCACCCACCCACCCCGTATTTTTGTCTGTTAGCTATTATTTCTTCTTGTTTTCCTGCAAACTTACCAGGGATTGGAAACCAATGATTCAAGGACCACCATGAGTCCAGGGACTGCCACTTTGGAAAGCACTGGTGTCCGTATTAGGCCATTTCTTATTAAGTTCACTCTTGAAGTGTGACATGACCTCTCTGAGTTATTGAGGCTTATGGTAAACTCAATTTTGTTTGCAAGGAGGGGTGCAAGTGCTGGCTCTGCCCTTTTGACAATTGTGTGGGCTTATTGTGCCCACCCCATCTCTTTTTTAGGTATATTATAGGTATATTCAGGTTTCCCTCAGCGCTTTCACCATGTATTGAAGGATGCATTGATTCCCCAGCCTCTATGGCCAAGCGGAGGGCAGCAGGATAATCCTAGCCCCACCTCGTGGCAACTGACACTTCCCCAACACATGTGTAGCCCCGTTGTTCCAAATGGAACACCAGAAGGCTCCTGTGTTGTTGGTGCAATATTGTAGGATACAGCCTCCCAATTAAGCCATGAAGCCCCACCAGAAGTGAGACTACATTGTGTGATGGGCAGCATGGGGCTCCGTGGCTCAACTGGGGCAGAAATGTCCTAGGACACTGAAATGTCCATTTGTGATGAAGTCGTAAGTACGCCAGGAAGGCAGCCAAGAGGAGCCTTTTGAGCTTTGCTGAATGTAAGATATATTTGCTAGCAACACCACAGGGAATCCCTAAATTGAAGCAACAATATGAATTAGGCCTAGTGGTGTGATCAGTTGGTGAAGATTCCTGCTTCACTATGGATCGGATCTTCTGAGAATGAGAATTGGCCGACCCATGATATTTTACTGCTTGAGACCAAGGAAAAATGATATCCTTCGCCACCATAAAAAGCTAGTTAGACTGCCAGTCAGAGCTTACTTTTGGTGATGATTCAGAAAGCCGTTTTGGGAATCAGGACAGGCTTTGTGACTTCCTTCTAAACAGAGGGGGTGATTTGATGGCTTTGAAGGAACAGTTTGGGCTTGTAGTTATGGCACAGCTGTTGCTGCTCCCCAGCTTCTGTAGCCTAAGACAACAGCTCACCTGCTAGATCAGTGCTACTGAAGATGTTGGTCCCGAAATCAGTGTCTTGGCTGCCAGCTCCTATTGAGTTTCCAAGAACAAAAAGAAAAAAATGAGCACAAAAATAATACCAGACTGTGTAACACTGAAATAAAATGGCTGATCCCACTATGTCAAACCCTGAGGAAGCATCATGGTAGTGTATCATAGCACATAGAATCACAAAGTTGGAAGACACTACAAAAGCCATCCAGACTACCCCCCCCCGTTATCCACCGTCAAAACATTCTAGACCAAGGTTTCTTGCACTTTTTAAAATTCATGACCTCTTTCTGCCCAATAGTTTTAATATGCAATCCCAGGTATATAGGTATATAAAATATGTATAAAAACAAAGATTTACTGATAGTAAATCAGCAGTTGCAAGGCTTGCTAAACAGGCTGCTTTTTCTTTTTATGAACTACAGTTGAAGCATTTGCTGCAGAGTCCACTGTAAACACTGCACATTGTTGCTCACAGATTCATGTAAATGTTTAAAACAGACATTAGGTGGCATTCAGAAACCTTTTACTGTTGCCAAATTTCTTGTGACCCCAACACTGAGCTAAGGGGACCCCAATTCAGGTTGAGGCCGATAGTTTAAGAAGCACTGAGCTAGACAGATGGCTCTTCAGCCTCTGTCTGAAAACCTCCAAAAAGGAAATTCCACCACACTCTGGAACAGGGCTTTCTTCCTAATTTTTAGGTAGAATCTCTTTTTCTGTACCTACCCCAATCCAGTTATTTTCAACCAGAATCAAGAAATCATTATTACTAATTTCAGTTTTGATCCAATGCAACTAATGTATATGGATCCAATACTATGAACTATATAAAACAGAAGTATCAGAGCACACTTTGATGCCGCCTTTCTTTTTTCCCTGGTAGAAAATAGTTAAATATATTGGCACATTTTAAAAAAGTTTCTAGCTCTTTCCCATTATTATATACTATTATAAAACATGCATGCACTAACATTAAGATGCAAAATAATATTTTTTAAAAAGTAAGCCAAATACTCTACTGGTTTTCAATTTGGTAAGCTTCCCAGACAGAAGTAGTTCATTTTGTCTTCATTATCTCCATTGTTCCATGTCCTAATGCTGAGCTATACTGATCCGCTATATCTCATGGCTGATCCAACATGGTATACACCAGATCAGCCGTCCAGGATGAATCAGACAGGCACCCCCACTCCACCCCCCAGGCAAGTGTGGAGACAAAAAGGAGTCCTGACTGCCCAGTGATACTAAACACAGTTCAGTGCTGCTAGACACGACAGTCACTCTAACTGCTCCCCCCACCCCACAATACTCCATGTTGTGGCTGTCTCTGGACATGCTACGGGTCCTACTGGTCAGCTGTTGATTCCAATGACGTCAAACAGGGCGAAAGAGGAACTAGGAAGTGGAGATCCCTTCCCAGATCACCCTGTTGTCCTACCCAACATCACTCCAGGAGACAGCCCACTTGTAGGAAACATGAGCTGAGCCGGCCACAACACAGATGATGGGAGGGGATGCTAAGTGCCATCCCATGTCCCCAGGTCTCCCAACCCAGGAAACATAGGGTTGCAACAAAAACAGTTGAGTCCAGATTTGTCTCAGAACCAGATTATTTACAAATCAGGCCTAAAGTTGGAAATACTTCAAATTAAAGGCTAGAATTCATACTAACCTCAAATTAATGTGGGACAAGGCCATGTTGAGGTGGCTTTTCCCTGCTTACCCCAGATCATCTCTGTGCAGTATTTGGCTGTCCCAGAGCTTATATGTGCCTGTTCCACAGTTATGACCTCATCATATGGCTCAAAATCAGAGCCCTAGGATGCTTAGGGCCCGCTTCAGGGATGAAGCCCCACTGCAGCCATCAAATGACATTGCCTGTGGCTCTGACCTCAACCAGGGTAAAATCATCACCAGACACTTTCCCTGGATGCTTATCGCATTGTGATGGCTCCAAAGGAGCCAGGATTGCGCCTCCCCAAGAGGGCAACACTTCTCCATGTGATGGGGAAAGTGTTGTGAGAGGGAGTTGTGTGGGGAGTGACAGATTTGCCTTGATGCTCCCTCTTTCCTCACCAGAAGCCAGGCGAAATGGGTCGCTTCACCTGGCCTTTATGATAAAGTGGTGAGTGGTCAGTTTTCATGTGCTCCTAGTCTCTAGAGCAACAAGCAAAAAAAGTTGCTTTTTCCTCAATATGAAATCTTTTTAAAAATTTAAACATGAGTATCCTGTCACCTCTTAACCTTCTCTTCTCCAAGCTAACTATATCTAGTTCCCTAAGCCACTCCTCACAGGACATGGTGTCCAGACCTTTTACAATTTTGGTTGCACTCTTTTGGACATGCTCCATCTGACAGATAACCCCTTACATGTTATTGCAGTGAGATCTTAGATCCTTAGTGAGTGTACATCGTAGTTCAAAGGAACTGAGGGTCCCATGGGCTTCACTGCCACCATGTCCACACTGAACATGTACCCTAAAACAACATACTTCCTTCTTATAAAATAGTGAGAGAAGTCAGTAGTGGTGTTAATCCAGTTGTCTACTATTGCCCATTTCATTGGAAAGTTCCTGACAACCATGGTGTCTCTGAAACATGACCTTATAGGATGTTGAGCAGATGGCCCAGGCTTGGAACAAGTAAGAGATGAGTAACAATCTTTCAAACCCATAAAATGCTCAGAAGAAAACCGCACAGGGTAATGCAGTTTGTTCATGATAGATAACAATACATTTTCTTCTTCCATTGCAGGCCCTCCAGTACATAATTGAAGCTTTTTGTTGAAGCATAGGGAAAAGGGGTACAACCATGGACAGCCAAAGAAACAAGTGCTATTTGCTGTGAGTGGGCTGGATGACCGATGCCAGCGACGCAGGAGAACGAAGCACATCACCCACCTTAGATGAATCAGATCCAGAACTACACTATGAGGAAGATGAAGATGAAGAGGATGAAGAAGACAGTGAAAGCCAGGCAAGAGAAGATTCAGACACCAGCAGCATCCTCTCTGATGACTCTGTCTATCCCATTTATGAACATACTGTACCTGACAATGATGGTGCAGAGCTCACCTTCTACCAATGTTGCTTCAAGAACAATGCAATACAGTTAAAGCATGTGCTTTACAGTGGGGTGACCAGACAGGAGGTCATGGAGCTGGACATCAATGGACGGGTAATAAAAAAACACAATCCCTGTAACCCTAAGACAACATGCTAACATATAAGGCTGAAACAGCCTTGGGATGAAAAAAAAATGTAGTAGCTCACATGGGATCAAGCCCCAGTTTAAATGGCTCTTCTCAGGATCAAGAACCAACTCTCTATAGCATTGTGAGAATTCCAACAATACCATTACATACTAGAAGTAATACAGGAACTGATTACATAACAACACCAAGGGAATCAACAAGGATGGCTAGCTAAATCAATTTACATTGGGAAGGTGTGGCTAGGGACCTCATCACATGAGGAATTTTTAGCATCCTAGAATGCTTCTGCCCCAGTTGCGGGACAGATGGGCATGAGCCCATCACACGACATTGCTCAACTTCTGGTGGAGGTCCTGCCCCCAACCAGCATAGAACACAGGAAGGCTCTCTGCTCCGATTGATTGACGCTTCCCCTGTATGATGGGGAAAACATTGCTACATCAAAGCTGGCAAACGGGGCGGGGGGTAGTGGTGATAAGGTCGCCAGTCATTTGAATGTGGGGTAGTCAAGACAAAACGCATCCTGGGGCATGAATGAAAGAGATCATTAGGAAGGTCAGTAATCAACATGCCCAACACCTTCTTGGTATATTCTAGGAATATGCTCTCTCAGGTTCGTGTTCACAAAAGGGTGGATTCTTTCTATTCCTATCTCCTGTTATTCGTTTTACATTAAACTACTGTTGCTGGCAAAATCACCACCTTCCTACCTTCTTCGTGTGGTTCCTTTTCCTCCCCCTGGTAAACTTCCACTTGCATACTGATACCAGTAGCAGAAATGTTTTGTTTTGTGCTATAAATTCTTAGCTCTACTATGAAAATCAACCACCATACTGAGGTACAAAGTCCTCTGAGCAAAATCCTTTAGGCTCTCAGTGTAAGTTTACTATCTAGCAGACCATGGCATCTCATCTAGGAGCACAGCTGTCTTCTATTTACAGCAGACCTTACATTCAGTAGGTGTGGCCCTGGCTCTATAATTACCCAAGGGCATTTTGGCCACATCATACATTCATCAATACTTTCCATGCATGTTTAATATGGAATCCTAATTAGGCCTGTGCAATCATGCTTCTAAAGGTTTCTAAAGTACTTACAAAACTAAAATTCTGGGGGTGAAAACTAGATGGCACTGGTGCTTTGCTTCTACAGTGTTGCTAAAGTTCTGGTGGTGAACATTTCACCACCAGAACTTTAGCAACACTGTAGAAACAAAGTACCAGCGCCACCTAGTTTTCACACTCAGAATTTTAGTTTTGTAAGTACTTTAGAAACCTTTAGAAGCATGATTGCACAGGCCCACTAAAGGTGTCTTCTATTCTTGTGATGGCAGGGCCCAACAGAATTGCCAAAGCTGCTCTGGGAGCAACTGTTCTTGCATTAATTCTGGTTATCAACCATATCCATATGCCTTTGATTGCAAAAAATACAGTGAGTCCTGCCTCCTGAGTTTAGAGGGCTCAGGACCTTTGCAAATGTGGGAATACCACACCCCAAAAACACCCACTTGAGAGAACATCTCTCTAGGAATCTCTAGGTCCTTCAGCCCAAATATATGGTCAACATGGGAGAAGAAGACAAACTTCTGGTGGTATCTTTTAAATAGTTCATCTGATCAGCACTTCCACACTCCAACACTCCATAGTGGGCCCTTACTATTCCAAATCTCCAGCAGCAAAATGTCTTGGGTCAGTCTTGATTGCTTAGTGCAGAAATTAAAACAGAAATGAATCTTTTACAGGAGATACTACGGTAATGAACTCTGAAACATTGTTCCATTTTCTTCTGCAGAATGGCCTGCTAGTGGCATGTTTCAAGGGCTTCGTGGACATTGTCACTACTCTCAGTAAATGCCGCTGCTTGGATATCAATCATCAAGATAATGATGGGAACACAGCACTCATGATAGCAGCTCAGGCAGGTAGGAAACAGTGTTTTTGACTTTGGTGGGAAGTGAGAGGTTTCCTGGTTTTTGGAAGATTCAGATAGCATTACAGAGCATCTGACCATAATTCAAAAGCAGCTGATTAAAGAATGTCCTCTTAAATTGTGTTCAAGTGATCAGGGAAACTCATTACTGTTATATGCATTTCACCAACTTGTGATAACCCTACAGTTGTTGGACTGCAATTTGCATCACTCTTTATTGTTGACTATGATGTCCAGGCCTGTTGGGCATTGCAATTCAGTAACCTCTAGAACAGTCAGGGGCAAACTTCAGCCCTCCAAGAAATTGCAGGAATCCCGGCCTGCTTACTGGTTGTTAAGAATTGTAGGAGTTTATTTATTTATTTATTTATTTCTTCAGTTTTGTATTCCGCTCCTCCCTACAGGCTCGGGGCGGATGACAATAAAAGTACACATGGGCAACATGTCACAGACATGCAGCCCTACAATAAAACATAAAACAAGTTAAAAACAAATTCAACATATCACGAGGTGCAGGGAATACAGAGAGTATACAATATACTATCCATTTGGGTTTAATTGAACGCTAGTCCAAAGAGGGCGGTTTTACAAGCCCTTCTAAAAGGGACTAGTTCCGAGATGGCTCGAACACTGTCCGGCAAAGAGTTCCACAGCACTGGAGCTGCCGCTAAGAAAGCTCTCTGTCGAGTCGCGGATAGGTGGCAGGAGCGGACAGATTGAATGGCCAGCAAATTCTGTTCGTCTGACCGCAGTGATCTCGGGGGCAAATACGGGGTAAGGCGGTCCCTCAGGTACGCAGGCCCTAGGCCGTGAAGGGCCTTAAAGGTCAGTACCAACACCTTGAAGACAATTCGGTACTCGATAGGAAGCCAGTGCAGTTGCCGGAGAATGGGCGTAATGTGCTCCCTTACTGACGAACCCGTCAGCAAGCGAGCGGCGGCATTCTGCACTAGCTTGAGTTTCCGGAGTGTCGACAGGGGAAGGCCAACGTAGAGGGCGTTACAGTAGTCCAGTCTCGAGATGACCGTCGCTTGGATTACTGTCGCCAGGTCATTCCCGGACAGGTAGGGTGCCAGTCGCCTAGCCTGTCGCAGGTGATAGAAGGACCCCCTGCAGACCGCGGAGACCTGGGCCTCCATGGTCAGCAGGGAGTCCAACTGAACACCTAAGCTCTTAACCAAAGATGACGGGCTAAGCTGCTCGCCATCCAGGGTAGGCAACCGGCACCCAAAGTCCAAAACACCTGGAGGGCCAAAGTTTTCCTGTGCCTATTCTGGAATATGAAATGATTCTCACACCTTCTTTAAACAAACAAATAATTAAAAATGGGAAAACTATACTGTGTGTGAAATGGCTAGAATTTTAGGAACTGGACTGAGCAATACATGAGGGTAGAATACCGAGAAAGTGGCCAAGTATTCCAATTTAAAGAGGGCTACTGGGCCCGAGTCCTGTTCAAAATGGAAAAAACACATCCAAAGTACTGTAAGGAGGGCCTTGAATCTGCCCATCAGTGGCAAGCACTTGTCATCAAGCATTTGTTAACTAGCTGACTGACTTATGGAGCCTCCAAGACACTTTTGTAATAACAGCTCTGTTAAGATCTTGCAGACTCAGGCCTTCATCTTGCAGAACTATCTCTTGCTTCATTTTGATTTGTCTCATCAAAGGGTTTTTACAGTAAACAAGATAGAGAAGTGCCTTACTCGTATATTGTTCTGCACAGTGCTAAATCCTTTAGCAAAAGTGCCACTGTCATTAACTCTGAGAGGTCTTCTGTCAGTGTCGGCTGCTACTACTACTGCCACCCAGTGGGTGTTTGTTTAGTCTGGTACTTCAGAAAGAACCTCCCTGACTGGAGACCCAGCAGCAGTTCTACCAGCAGCATAGCCTCTTCATAGGAGGACATAACCCCACTGCCATGGAGAGGTAGTGCCCTAGTGGGACAGATCACCTAGATATCCTTAAATTGCTATAGTAAGACCCTATGACTATATTCCTGGCTGAATCATAGTTATGTGAAACTGGATGCCACCAAACATGGTTGAATTATTTCACTACTGGTCACGATTTTTCATAGGTCCCAACTATACAACCATATAATGAAACTGAATTTGTTGTTTTGAGGCACTGTGTACGTGCCATTGTAAGACGCCTTGAGTCCCCCTGGTGGGGTAGGGAAAGGCATGTTATAAATATGGCGAATACAGTGTTTCCTCACTTATTGCGGGTATTACATTCCAGGACCACCCGTGAAAAGTGAAAATCCGCAAAGTAGGGATAAGGAAGGGGCTATAAGGCCATGATTTACATGCTGCTTTGTATTTCCTCTTTTTCTTTTTTTATGATTGGCTGCCTCTCTCCTGAGGGGGAGGGTGAAACCCCCTTCCACACTTCATCGTTGCCAAGAAGCAAAAACCCACGAAACAATGAGTCCGTGAAAAGCAAACCGCGAAGTAGCGAGGGAACACTGTAAATAATAAATAAATATTATGTGGTCAATGTAGACTCATATAATGCAGTTTAATTTCATTGAACTGCATTACATACGTCTACACCAGTCTTTCTCAACCAGTGTGCCATGGCACACTAGTGTGCCGTGACGGACCTCCTGCTGTGCCGCGAGAAAAGCTCTCTGCCCCCCTTCCTCCCCCCCCTCCTGCCGAACTCCTGCTGCTTGGGGTAGGAGGAAGGGCCGGGCAGTGGCGAAGAAAAAGAAGAAGGGGCCAGGGCGCCACCTCCTTCGGCCATTTCCCCAGCCAGCCTGCAATCCGCCATGACTCCCACCATGACTCTCGCCCCTCGCTCGCTGAAACCGTGTGGAGGAGGAGCCCCACCCACTGAAGCCCGTCCACCGCTCATGCTCTTCCTCTGTAGGAGAGCTGAAGCTGGGGGGAGGGGGCGGGGCCTGTCTCTGCCCCCGGCGTTGGCACTCCCAGCAGCTGCTCCAGCCTTGAGGGGACAGTGCCAAGCCAGCATTGTGCTGGCTCTGGCACCGCTGGCTTGGCACTGCCCCCTCAAGGCTGGAGAAGCTGCTGGGAGAGGTAAAGCCGGGGGGAGGGGGCGGGGCATGGCACAGCCTGGCTCCACCCCCTCCCCAGCTTTGGCACTCCCAGCAGCTGCTCCCAGCAGGCCACCAACCCCCAGTCGTTCTTTACTGTGTTAGAGTGTCATTTTGGTTGGTGGTGTGCCCCAGGATTTTGCAAATGTAAAAAGTGTGCCGTGGCTCATAAAAGGTTGGGAAACACTGGTCTACACTGAACACATAATACAGTTTTAAATGGTATTATATAGCAGTGTAGATAGGTTGAAGTATACTACAGAATCTCCACTCAGCTATGGAAACCCACTGGGTTACGCTGGGAAAGCCAAACTCTGTAAGCCCTTGAAGAAGGCAATGGCAAACCTAATCTGAAGAAATTTTGCCCCCAAAGCCCTATGATATGATTTACTTAAGTTGAAGTTGACACAACAGCACGTAACAAAATGTATGTATTTATTTTGTATCAAAAGCATACATTAGTATAAAACTGATAAAAATAGAAGGCGTGCAGGCAGCCAAAAACGGGCTACAGCAACAGCATTGTCTGTAGCCTCCAACAATTCCTCCTCTGTACATGAGGCAGGGCACAGTGGACAAGCATACAGGTAATAAGTGATCCTTATATATTGAGATATCCATATGTTATATAAATCTGTGTCTTCTCTTGTCTTAGTTGTCCATCTTTTTTGACAACAATGAAGTGACCACATGAATATGTGCAAGTGAGCTGAAGCATTCAGATTTGCAGTAGTATCATCCTGGTACTTTTTTGCTAAAACTTAAGACGCATTTACACATAACAAGCAACAGATGTTCCCCAGCTTTACAACTGTATTTTCCCCTCATAAAGACACCTAAAGAATTTGAAGGGGAAAGTAGGGCCAACTGTGGTGAAATGGCCAGAATTATGCTCCCCTTCTCCCACTAGCTACAGCTTTTGATCAAAATCACAATTTCTGGAATATTTCATTGTTTTAAAAGGTTTAATGAGGTACCATGGCTGGCATTTATGTGTAACATATTTTCTCCTGGAGAACATCTTGTTGCATGCATATCTGTTACTTTTTGGTGTGTAAAACGGTTCTGGGTAGAGCAAAGAAGGGGGAGAGAGGAGAGAAGGAACTTTGATCCTTTATTTTTACCAGATTTTTCCTCCAGGTTCATTGGAGAATTCTCTTGTGATAGTGTTGCCTACACACAAATATGTATACTGGTGTATGTTCTCAGCTTCAAGCTTTGTATCCAGCATTTATGAGCAGGATTGGCTCTTTCATTAAACAAAATGAGGCAGCTGCCTCAGGCAGCAAGTGTTAGGTTTCATGAAAGGGCAGCAAGTTGTTAGCTGCTCAAACTAGCAGTATTTATATTCCGGCAAGTAGTCCCAAGCACTACAATAACTTAGATGGCTTTGAGTGCTGGACAGGTTGACTTGGATTGATAGAGAGAGACTTTCCCAGAATAGGCTGAGATTGGCTATTGTCTGAATGTATGACCACGTTTACAGATTGAGTGGAATTGTTTTAACGGCGATGTGGTTTTATGCTGGGTTTTTATGTATTTTAATATGTTGTTGTAGTTGTTTTTAAATTGTATAGCATGGAATTTTTGCTGTAATGCCGGTCTGAGTCCCTCGATAGAGGTGAGAAGGTCGGGGTACAAAAGTTTTAAATAAATAAATAATAATTTTGCTACATGATCTCATGCAACAAAACATTAAACTAACTATGAGTGAGGTTACTAAAATGTAAAAACATGTTAATAACAAATACATACTTATACTTTTTTATTTAAAAAAAACCCCAGACATTGAACTACCATAACTCAGCATTTTATATGTGGTTTTTAATCTGTTTGATAGATTGGTATGAGTTTTAATTGTTTATATGCTTAGATTGTTTATATTTTTTATGAGATGTGTCTTATTGTTACCTGTGCGGCATTGAATTTTTGCCAGATGTGTAAGCCACCTTTAGTCCTGTCTTGGGTTGAGAAAGGCAGGGTAGAAATGAAGTAAATAAATAAATAAAATACTGGAATCTCAGATAGTACAAAATACTGTGTGGATATTTAAGTGATGGTCTCATATGGCATACAGACAAGAGATGGGAAAGTCTGGGGGGGACTGGAAAAAATGGGGGACAATTTCCCCATTTTTTCCAAAGCCTTTTTCCCCACAGAAAAATTGTGAGTAGAATATGTTCCTTTCCAATGAGAAATAATATATCTATGACATGGTATTCAAACTACCATATATATATACTCAAGTATAAGTTTTAATGCTGAAAAAGTCCTTCTCGTCTTATGCACGAGTGAGAGTCCTGGTCGGAAAGCATGGGGCTGAAAGAAGCCCTTTGCTACCAGCTTTCGTTTCCTCCCTTTTGACACAGAAACCCAGCTGGGTCTCTGACAAGAGAGGAGGAGAGGAAGGTGGCTTGCTGTGTCAAGAGGGGAGAAGAGGAAGCTGCATACCTGAATTAATGTATTTTTATTGGTGTCTATTTTTATTTTGAAAATTATCAATGGCTGCTGCATTTCCCACTCTAGGCTTATACTCAAGTCAATAAGTTTTCCCATTTTTGTGGTAAAATTAGATGCCTCGGCTAATATTGGGTTGGCTTATACTCGAGTATATACGGTATATAGCATGAAGACCTCAATGAGAGATTTCTGATACTTTTTGTTTCTACACTTCTTTTCCAATTTTTCTGGAAAAATGGGTTTGGGGCAAAATTTGGGGGGGGGGGAAACCTCCAGTTTTTTCCCCATTTTTTCTGGGGGGGTTTTCCCAGGCCTTCCCATCTCTAATCCAGACATGCAGAGATATCATCATTCCATGCTGTCATACCTTCCTTCATGTAGTTCTCTGTTTAAATGCATCTCAATTTGCTTTTCAGGCTACAATTGGGAAACAGCAGAATTATAAAGCATTTTTAAAACTCAACACCATTTAATTTTGCCAAATTCCCTTCCCTCCTGCACTCTTCTGCTATTCTGTCGGGAAAAAAACTGCTCTTGGTAATAGGTGGATTTTCAGGAATAGTATGAGAGAGATGGCACTGTGCAGACTGCAGGGGAAGAGAGGAACTGGTGAAATTAGTTGCCCCATCATCTAGGATATCATGGGAGTTGCAGTTTTGAAAGGCTCCCTTCAAAATATCTGAAGAGGTGCTGTGTTCCTAATGCTATTTTCTTTCTTTCTCCTGCCATCAAGGACATATTACTATTGTAAACTACCTTCTGAACTACTATCCTGGATTGGAGCTTGAAATGCGAGACTACAGAGGTCTGACTGCCCTCATGAAGGCTGCGGTACAAGGGAGGAACGAATGTGTGGCAGCCTTGCTCTTGGCAGGTATATTGCTTCTCTTTAATCTGTTCAGTATTTAATTCTTTCATTCATCTTAATTTTATCTAATCACTTTGTCCTAACATCTCATGTAACACTGTAAGAAGCAAGGCAGGGGTGGAAATCGGTGGTGTGGTGGTTAGCATCGCTGTCCACAAAAGCCTATCCCATAAAAATATGTTAGTCTTGAAGGTGTCCATAGAGATTCCTGTTTGTTTGATGGACCGACTCTTCCTTTTTCTTCAACTTACCTGGCAGTGGCCACAAATATCTATCTGCAACTTTAATTTTCCACAATACCTAATAGTTATGCTTTGTCAGAAGCATTGTGGTAGTCACAGCCATTCAGCAATGTTCAGAGCTCCATCCAAGAGTTAGGGTTGCCACTTTTTGATATAAGAAATAAGGGACATTTACGGGATTTTCCACAAAAATAAGGGACACTTCATTAAAAACTTGAAACTCAAACGTTAGGTAGAAATAGTTTTATTGACAGAATACGATAATGATTGAAACTCACAAAAGAAACTGACTTCTACCCTCTTAACAGTACATGGTATGTTTCTGCATGCTTTGTCATGCAGAAAAAAACATTATTAGAACTACCTAATTTTCTCCATCTGTATTTAGTACTTGGCTTTGCTGACTTTAAAAGTGCACTGTCTAAAAATTAAAATAAAATAAATTTTATAAGACAGTACATCATGATTATTATGTCAATAGTTAATGGTATAGTATAGTATGGGATACACAGCATTGTACAGTATTGGGATGCACAGCTAGGCCTATTTTAAGAGTAACTCTCAAGCAACCAGAAACTATCTTTATCCAACATAATCCAACATTCCCCTTGGGTAACGGTTAATTAGTCCACTGTACTTTGAAAAAGTCCTGTATCGCCTCTTCCTTCCAACGGGGATGCAGGCTGCCCTGCGAGTTGGAATCCCCGGGCAGGCATTGCCGTGGAAACCGCAGCGCGCACCGTCCTCTGGTCAACCCCGCCCAGTCCTGTCCTGCTAGTCAAAAATAAGGGACAGGACCTGAAAAAAGGGACACAAATTTTAGGGCCAAAATAAGGGACGTCCCTTAGAATAAGGGACATATGGCAACCCTACCGAGAGTGCTTCAGCCCAAGGGTATTGGGCCCAAGAAAACCTATGAATGTCTAACCAATATAAACAAATCCAAAGTCAGACTGTACTGTTGTTATCCTAGAATTTTCCTCACTAGACATTTTTTTAAATGCCTGTATGTGTTTAAAGCACTGCAAGGGATTAATCAAGCCCAGCATTCAGAAAAGATCCCTAGATAATCAGTGGGCTTTTCACTCTCATCTTCTCAGCACTGAATAATTCACATTAGACTTCTGATAAGGCCTATCACAGTTTGGACCAAGTCCAGTTGACAGTCCCCCTCTAGCATCCAGCTCTAGATCCTTATTCTTGATCTGTCTGGCTCAATGGGTTAACCACTGACATCTGCTGGCAGTTTTGACACACAACACTGCTTAGTCTTTGTTACCGAATCCGATATCATTATTGTCCAATATCCAGCAACTTTCTCCACCCTCGCCACCCACATCTAATGACAACCAGTGGAGAGAAGTCCATATGTTATATTCAACATGACATTATAAGACTTATGAATACATTTATTTCACTCCAAATAGCTGGCATTAAGAGGGGAGAACAAATAATTGATACCACGAGGAAGGTCAAGATCACCCAGTCATGGCTTCCATATTGGCCGGGTGGCAAATTCATTCTGGAGGCCCTTCCACACAGCCATATAACCCAGAATATCAAGACAGAAGATCCCACAATATCTGCTTTGAACTGGGTTATCTGAGTCCACCTCCATGTATTCCAGTTCAAAGCAGATAATGTGGGATTTTATTCAGCCATGTGGAAGGGGCCTAGGTTTCAGTCTAAACTTTCAAGAAGTGACCCAAGGTTCTGAACTCTGTTCCTCAAATTAAGTACAGTACTTTGCATAGTTCCTTTTACATTTGGACTTAATCCCAGAGACAATGAAACATACGCTGCTGTGTCAACGACTGCAATGGATTGTGATGATTCCTATGCTAGATAGTTGGGGGAGAAGGAAAACCTTTTCTTTCTGTCCAGACATCAGTGCAAGAATTTATCAACTGCAGGCTCTACTGGCAGCTCTGGTGGCTCCTGCCTAACTAAAGACCTATATATTTATTTGCCATATTTGAATACCGCCTTTCTTAGCCCGAAGGTGACTCAAGACAGTTCAATTTCCAATTATTTATTTTCAATTTCCACTTCCACCTTTAAGCTCCTTTAGGCACATATACAGGTTCCTCAAAATATACATCAAGTGAAGTCTATATTGGGGCAAAAGAAGCCTGGTGCCATATTAACAGCAACCTTAATGAAAGGTATTGGGCAGGTTTGAACCTGGGGAGTGGCATGAGCTCCTGCTGTTAGCCCTAGCTTCTGCCAACCTAGCAGTTCGAAAACATGCAAATGTGAGTAGATCTATAGGTACCGCTCAGTGGGAAGGTAACAGTGCTCCATGAAGTCATGCTGGCCACATAACCTAGGAGGTGTCTACAGACAACATCGGCTCTTCAGCTTAGAAATGGAGATGAGCACCACTCCGAGTCGGACACGACTGGACTTAATGTCAGGGGGAAACCTTTACCTACGTAAAGAAGAAACAGTTAATTGGTGGTAATTATGAAAGGCATTATGTCAGAGAAATGGAACAATATGGGATTTCTAATAAGTTGTGATTTCTCCTAGGAGCTGATATGGCTGCTGTGGACCCAATTAAAGGAAAGACTGCACGAGAATGGGCAGCCCTGACTGGACGCTTCGAAACTATCATCCGGATTCGAACCCTCCTCGAACGTCCATGTGCTGAGCAATTCTCTAAGAAATACTTGCCAGAATGGCCTGCTTTGCCTATGCTGGTGGCAGAAACATTGGGTTTATCCAGAACCAAGCGCCTGACTAATAAAATCCGTTCCACATTCACTATCAATTTTCCACATGACCCTGAGCCAGATGGTGTGATGGATCACATGGTGCGCATGACCACTTCCTTGGCTAGCCCTTTTGTGGGCACAGCTTGCCAAACAGTCTGTCCTGACAGCCCACCAGAAGTGGGCAAGCAAAGACTCTCAGTACCAGAGATCCTCAAGGAGTACAAACCAGATCCTGATGCCAAATCCATGGCCAGTGCATCATCCTGCAATGGTCAGCTCATGACGCCGACACGGGTTCTGATACCATACCAGCAACCCAGTACTCTGGTGAAGATCCTGTCAATTCCCTTGCGCTTGCGCCGCAACACCATTTTCCCTGCTGGCATCCCAAAAATTGAACTCACCAAGTCGCCTGGACAGTCAGCTCCCAAAGAGAAAAAAATAAAGCCTGACAAGAACAGGCTGGAGTTGCCCATTTGGCGATACAAGGAGCTCAAGGAGGAGAAGAAAAAAGCATTGGAAGCAGCTGGGAAACCTAAAAAAAGCAAGGGCAAAAGCAAAAGCAAAAGAAAGAAGTAGTAGTAGTAGTCATTGGGGGAAATGTAGTGGTGAGGAGGGAAGAAACTCCCACTAGGGTGCTGAAATTTTGCCCCTGCCAATTGTATCAAGTTAGTATTACTCACACACAATTCTTTTTCTTGTCTCAGCCAGGCGAAAAGGCTAACTATATGAGATGTTATACCATTGGGAACTGGTAGTTCCCCTTTCAGCAGGGCAGTGATTCTGCTCAGGGTTTTAGTCTGTGATTTAAATGCATCATCCAAGGCCCTGAATTTCACCTTCAAAATATGTTCAGCACCTTGGAGAGGTAATTTAACATGTGAGCCGAACTTGGTTCAGTACTTTGGATAGCTTCTTCAGAGCTTAGATCAACCACAGAAGTGGATTCACCACTCCATGGACAACGAAGCCACTACTGGGTTACATGTACCCTGAGTAACAGGGCCCCTGATGTTCCAAAGAGATGAAATATGGAAATGTATACTTAGCAGAGTTGTAGATTGGGTGTTTAAGCCAGAGCTTATAACCTTTTGGACTGCAACCGCAAGAATCTCCCAGCCAGTGCAAAGCCATGCTGACTGGAGGATTATGGGAGTTGTAACCTCACTACATACTTTTCCAAGCTTTGGTTTACACCCTACCCTGCTTTTCTGCTCCAAATTACCTTTCTTTCCTTGCTTTAACCCCCAAAAGGTTTACTGTGCGTATTTGGCCCATGGATATATTCTAAACCTACAAAACCTCTTTGGAGACCCACCAAAATAGACTGAAATAAGTTGGAAAATTCACCAAAACAAATTGACACTTTTTATTATTTTGTTTGTTTGTTTGTTTGCTGCATAAATAAATAATAAATAAATAAAATGTGTCAATTTTTCCTTTCACTTCTCTGCTCTAAATTCCTTCTTTGAAATATGATTTGTTTGAAAAGCACCAGGGCACCACATTGATGTGATGTGTAGTTTACCTCTAAGGCACTAGGGTCCTCTTCACACAGCCCTTTTGAGCTGTGCTCTTGAGACAGCAATTGCTGGTGAAAGAGAAGGCACATGGGATGGCTCATGGCACCTTGTGCACCCTTCCCCTTCCCCCGTCACGTGGTGGGGATGGGAGACGGTGCAGTCCCTGTCCCCATAGGATGGGAGAAAGGGCAGCAACGCGTGTTGCCCCTCCGCCGTTTCTCCCATTATTTCGGCACTTCCACCCCACTTTCAGTGGGGCCTGCCATGCATTGTGTAATGGCACATGGCAGGCCCCGTCCTTGATGCGTGAAGAGGTGGTAATTCTCTCAGTGGCTTCCACAAGTAGTTCTTGTGAAACGCGGATGTAGCAATGAAAGAGTTAATAGAAATATGTTTACCACTTAATTTATTGTTATTGAGTTCAATCTCTGAGTGACAACTTTCTAAGAGTTGTTAACTTAGTACTGTAAGCCGCTCTGAGTCCCCCCTTGGGGGTTGAGAAGAGCGGGGTAAAATCCCAAAATAAATAAATAAATTAGTTCTACTAATTTCCATACATCTGGACAGACACATTTATAGAGGGGTTGATTTGGCTTGGAAGTGCCCTTATCACATCCACTACAAATTATTAAGTCCTGATCCATTTCTCGTTCAGAGCGGGGATCATTATCAGGAAATATCTGCTGCAAAAAGGTCAATTGGCTAGCATCTGTGGCATTACTAAAACATTCTCCCCCGTCTCCAGATTAATTTTGTACAATGAACATTATCAAGTTGGGAAGAAGCTGCGTTCACACTGTCGGTAAAAGAATCCCTATGACTGTTCTTTGAATACTACTGTCTTCACCCTCTTATCTAAACCCAACTGTTTTTTTGCCTTCACATAATATGTGCTGTTGTCCTATAGTTCCAATATGCAAATCTTACTACTGCTGTGTCAGCACTTCTGTCTTACACCTTTGTCATACTTGTTCTATACTATGGTTTGTAGGAAAATTGCTTTAAATATCCCAGAGAAGGGTAATTTCAGAACAATGGCCCTGGGAAACAGATACTGCACAGCCAGTAACATTTTTAATTAACAGGAAGGTTTGTAAACATCGATATTTTTCTCTTCCACCCCAAGGATGTGTGCTCATGGAAACCTCGGCTGCCTGAAGTACCATGCCAGTGCTTTTAGAACCAAGTGGAAAGTTCTTGAAATTCATTTTCAAAAAGATGACACCAAAAAAATCAATTGATGATGTCATACCACAGAGACCGAGGCAGCCCATCCTGGTTCTACGGTTGTCCCCATGATGCACACAAATGATCTCAGTTGAGTTGCAGCCAGCCACTAGGTGAAATCCACATGGAGTGGATTTATTGCCCTGCTGACATGGTGGCTGCCATGTCAGTAAGGCAATAATTCCACTCCATGTTGTAATCTGGATTTAAAGGAGCAGTCTAATGCACTGAACCTGTTTTGAGATAAGATTCAGCACCTTGGCCAGCTTTTAAAAGATTGATTACAGCCTGAACTGAATTCATTGTCTCATCTTCACGCAATCCATCAGCCTCTACTGCCTGATCCTGATACTAATCTGGCCCTCTTTTCCAATCGGAGTTGCTATTTTAAAATAAAACTCAAACCCTTTACATCAGTGGTTCTCAACCGGTGGGTCCCCAGATGTTTTGGAGCACAACTCCCAGAAATCTTGGTAAACTTGAGAACCACTGCTTTACATGGTAAATTAACCAGTCAGTGCAGGGGTCAATCAAGAGGTTTTGCTGCCGGAAGCAGAGGAGGGAATAGTGCCATCGCCACACCTAGCCTCTGGTCCTGAGTCACCTAAATTCAGCCAAGTTATTTTGATACATGAAACAGAAAATCTCACAAGAACATTTCCCCATCGCTGTTAGCTAAAATCAAATGAACACAGACTAAATAATTAATCCTTTACTGCTCTTCATGTCACTCAAACCTGCTGCCTCACTACTCTCACAGTAGGGCTAGCCTTTGTTTACTATAACATTTATTTATAGTATTTGTACCCCGCACTTCTCACCCCCCCCCCCCCCAGGATTGGGGACTTGAGCAGCTCGCCTACTGGGAGGGAGGAAAATCCCCCCCTCTCTCCTGGTGCATTATTTCTATGCAACACAATTCGGTGAGGTGTGTTTCTGTTCCAGCAGCAAAAAATCAATGCGGGAAATCACTTTCACAATTTCATTATTTCTATGCACCAGGAGAGCTGCTCAAAGCCTGTAATGGAGGCCAGGTGAGTTTTCATTACTTTTCAAAGGGGTCTGGGGGCTTCGGGGGAGGGCTTCTAGATGTTCTCCCGGGCAAGTTCCAAGAGAACGTCTGGTCACCCACCCCAGAAAGCGTGCATTTTCTGGGGTGGGTGTGGACAGGCCTCCAGGAAAATCCACATTTTTAAAACATGGATTCTCCTGGGACAAAGGCCTGCCTAGGTTAACCAAAGGATCCACCCTAGGTTAACCAATAAGTATTCTACTGATATATAAACCCCACTTGCCTAGTTTCCAACAGACCTCACAACTTCTGAGGATGCCTGCCATAGATGCAGGTGAAATGTCAGGAGAGAATGCTTCTGGAACATGGCATACAGCTCAGAAAACCCCAGCAACCCAATACATATTTTATGGGCTAATAAAATTTGTGACAGCCAAGCCTTTAAGGCTAATGTAGCCTTTGCAAGAGCTGCTAGGAACTGAACTTGATGTTTCTGATGAACAAAAGGGTTTTGCCTGTTTTCTTCCCAGTGGTATGATCTTCCTCTTGTAGTAATAGCTACATACTTTTCATGAAAAAAATGGTTCAATAAAACATTTTTCCATGATGATTAGAATTGTGCATTAACCTTCACAAATTTTCTCAGAAGAATAGACTGGTTTCTAATCAACCCTAGTCTCCTGTTTTCCATTACTCTCTGTCTCTACAACACAACTCAGTGGGAATACTCCAAGGTGTAGTTACACAGTGCTGCAATCACAACAAAACACAAATTCCCAATCCTGTTATATATGCTAAGCTGCATCATTTAAAAACAAACCCCCAAAAAACCAAAACAGCATTTCAGTTATCTCCAAGCGACTATTAACAGTGCTATGAAAACAGTCAAACAAACACTTTACTCTTGGGGAGTAAATGAAACAATTGTCACAGTCCCCTGAGACATCTTTGAATCTGTACAAAAGGTCTTTAGCATTCATGCGCTATATCCAAAAACAGCTAAGCCCAAAAGAAACATCAACCAGTTTTCAGCACCCATACAGATACAGGGTTGTTTCTCCACTTTTAGAAGCAGTCATGAGAGTAAAATAGTTGTGTCCAACCTACCTACGTATACATTTTTTGCAGCACACAAGTTATATATAAAAGAGTCACGTCTTTTTGATACCTAAAGAATTATTGCTTAAGAAAACTAGGGGCCCTTCCAAACAGCCCTATATCCCAGAATATAAAGGCAGAAAATCCCACATTATCTGAGTGTGGACTCAAATAACCCAGTTCAAACCAAATATTGTGGGATTTTCTACCTTAATTTTCTAGGATATAGGGCTGCGTGGAAGGGCCCTAGGACATAAGAGACAAGGGTTTGAATCCTCACTTGACCATGGAAACCTACTGGGTGACCTTAGATACTGAGGAAAAGGTAAGTCACACTCTCTCAGCCTCGGAGAAAGGTAAAGGCAAACCCACTCTTTTATTTTTTTTAAAAAACCCTCGTGGCAGGGCCACCTTAGAATCACTGTAAATTGGAAATTACTTGAAAGCACATAACAATAATTTTTATTACAGAGAATCCTAGAAATTACAATAGCAACTGTGTTGCAACAACTGACAACAAGTAATTTTGTGTCTTTAAAGGTCTGCACAAGAATCAACCATAGTTTTTACTCGTGGCTGCTGAAATTCCTCTCTGTGTGACGGATACTGCAAGTGGCTTTCTTACCAAACTTTTCATTTAGGATTGGGAAAAAAATATCCACTTTAAAGTATGCAAACTTTTAGAATTCAGTATTTTGTAATCAAGGCAATTTTCTGGGTGGCGACACAAGTCTTGTGTTGACTGGCAAAGTGCCTTTGAGAAGTAATTGACAATAGCTCATGGGGCATATGTATGGGAGCCCTTCCACATTGCCATATAACCCAGAATATTAAGGCAGAAAATCCCACAATATCTGCTTTGAACTGGGATATTGAAGTACACACTGCCATATATTCCAGTTCAAAGCAGATAATGTGTGGAAAGGACCTGGTAATGCTGGTGACACATTGGTAATGCCATTGTCTGGTGAAACTGCCATTGTGTTTGATACACCACACTAACCATTCTGCATCTGAACATTTTATAGAACACGGTTCTTATAGACTGGTTCAGATGCCGAGATCTCAGCACAAAAAATCCCCTGTGGCTTATCAAAACATGTATGAGTTGCGTGCTTCTGTTCACTGTTAGCACCGCTTCTGTTTTTTCTTTACTTGCCTAGCTTATCAAATACACCTTGATTTCATAAACTACATTAAATGACTACAGCCTCACTGGGAACCTGTTATAAAAGACCTCCTAAACCAGAGTACACAGTGAAGATTTCATCACATTATATTTGGGAAGTGTCCTACGATGCTTCCAGGATGCTTCCTCAATGGATCCCAATGGAACCTATCATACGACACAAGGCTACTTCCAGTGGTGCTTTGTAAAGGAAGCTTCTTGGAGACTTGCCGTGTTCTCATTAGTAGAATCGGGAGAAGCCAGCCAGCAAAGCTTTCCACAGTGTAACGGGGAAAGTGGCGCAGTGGGCAATACAGGACATGGGGCAACAGTGTCCCCCGCTATCCCACAGATTCACCACGCTGCCTGGCTAATTCCTCTGCTGTCGCCTGGCTTCAGGACCTCAGTGTGATGGTGTCCTTACAGGCTGCTGACTACTGGAAGACTATTAAAAGTAAATAATTTATCAATTTTATATGTTGGAACAACTACAAATACATGAACATAAAAAAGCGAACATATTATGTTCTTACTTTGTAAGAAAAAGAAATACTTTTCTGGATAATGTCCATATTCCATCTCAGTTTCTTAAAATCCCTGGTGCTTTTGAAAAACAAAGGCAGCTCTTGAGAACAGGTGTCGTCTTTCCTCCCACTGCTCAGGTTATATCATTGAGTTATTTAATCGGTAGAGTTGCTGTGGAAGCATGAAATGCAAAAGAGGACTCTCTGAAAGTAGTCTTTGTCCTGCTTTGTATTTCATCTCCAGGCTCTGCGCGGCTGTCTTCCTTATCTGACTTCTCCAGCACAGCTTGCATATGGGATGGGGGCGTGCAGACAGCACACGGATGCAGGAAACATCTACTCAGTCTGTACATGCTGTCCTAGTTTGTCTTTAGCGTCTGGTAAGGAAGAGGAAAAAAGAGGGGAGCTGAGGATGGGATTGATTGGGAAGATAAGAGAATTTGCGAGGGAGGGGCACAAACTAGAGGTCATGGTGATAAGACTTATGTTTTGAACTATTTGCACATAAGTGAGTGGACAAAGAGCTAGCTTTAACCAAAAAAAGGCACACAATCCTGAAATAAGGTGCAATGGATCATACACAACCCCCTGCCAAAAAGCAGGAAAATTGCATTCAGAGCTCTCCCGACAGGTGGCCATCCAGCCTCTGTTTAACAGCCTCCAAAGAAGCAGCCTCCACCACATATTCCGGGTTATATGGCTGTGTGGAAGGGCCATAGAGAAATACCCTCAGGTACTACATAATGAATATAGGAAATAGCACCATGTACAAATATGTTCAACTAGTGTTACGTATTAAAACTCATAGATAATAAAGTTAATTTTTAAAAGGTCACTTCGATCTGAACAAATGAATCCCCTGGAAGTGCCAACTTTTAAAGCAATTCGCCTCACATTGACCCAGCGCAGAGCCTTTTCTGTAGTAGTGCTGTCAATCTGGAACACCCTTCCAAGTGATGAGTGGGCCTTGCATGATCTACTTACTTTCCGCAAGGCCTGCAAGACCTACCTTTTCCGGCTAACCTTTGATCACTAAGCTTGAAAATCTTTATTGGTCTAGTTTAATATGTTGTTTTTACTCCTGTGATGCTTTTATATGTTTGTAAGGCGCTCCGAGCCCTCGGGGAGTGGCGGCGTACAAGTCCAAATAATAAATAAATAAAAGGGTTTAACACATTTTGTTAATAATTAATAACCTTAAAAATCTAATTTATTTGCAATTACGTTGGGCTACCGTATATACCTGGTATTGCCCAGGTGTTGGAATAGCTGCTGACCTCCTGCTTTAATCCCTTCTTTATCTTTCTATCCCCTCATACTTTTCCCCTTTCCTTTATCTTCCTTCCTTCTTTTGTTTCTTTTTCCTTCTTCACCCATTCCTTCCTTCTTTTTCCACTTCTTTCTTCCTCTCTCTCTTTCCTTCCTTTTTTTCTCCTCCCTTTTCTTTTCTCCAGTTGTGAGAGGGTCTACCTGTGGTCTGTGAACCACCAGTGGTCCGCAAGAACTAAAATATGGTCTACGGCCTCAAAGTTACTACACTGTTGCAAGGCCCCTGAATCAACCCCCCAAATAACCAAACCAAATCTAAAGTAGACCTAGAAGAGATTCATAACCCTTTTGGTACTAACTAATGTTGGAGAATTGTTCCTGGTCAAGTGGTCCCTGGTCAATAAAAGGTTGGAAACCACTGACCTACCTCAGGCTATCTCCTATTTAATTAATTTATAACATAATCAATAACTGGTGAAATATAGTTTCTTTAGCTAAAACTTTAGCTAAAAGTGATTTAGGGCTCTTCTACACAGTCAAATAACCCAGAATATCAAAGCAGATAATCCACAATATCTACTTTGAACTGGATTATCTGAGTCCACACTGTCATATAATTCAATTCAATGTGGATTTTATACATCTGTGTGGAAGAGACCTCAGTTTTCTCTTCTCCATTACAATCTATCGAACACAACCAATAACTTAATTCTTTGAACAAGTTTTTACCTATTGAAGAAGCAATGCTTGTGGCCTCCAGTGACACCTTCGGAAATTAAAAGACCTGTAGCACAACTCCTATTATTCCATAGTGTTGTGTCATGGCAGCTAAAGTGTTGTCAAACTGAATGTATTTATTCCACGCCTAGGGAGGGAGGGGAGCAGGAGAAGCCTTGAGCCCAACATCTCTACTCTGGCATTTCACAAATGAAAACAAAGCAACATTAGATGGCAAATGCTGTTAATCCAGAGGAATATACAAGTTAGGAGAGGTTTCTAAGTTTGCCCAAATGCACTCTCAGTAATCCTGGTTGGAGTCCATTATATCCCCTCAACCTTTGCCATTTCATCCTGAGACATGGTAAGCTACTGAAGGAGGATCAATCTCTTCCTTCACAGACAAGAGGTATATGTCCATCCTCGATATGTGGCCTCCCAACCTCTGAGGATGCCTGCCATGGATGTGGGTGAAACGTCAGGAGAGAATGCTTCTGGAACATGGCCATGCAGCCTGAAAAACTTACAGCAACTCAGTGATTCTGGCCATGAAAGCCTTCGACAACACATTGTCCTTCCTTTGTTTTGATACGTAACACGTCAACCTGTTACTTCCCTTGTTTTTCTTTTTCTCTTTTTCTTTCCCTT
This sequence comes from Anolis apletophallus, assembly GCA_030556195.1. NCBI lineage: Eukaryota > Metazoa > Chordata > Lepidosauria > Squamata > Anolidae > Anolis > Anolis apletophallus. The sequence continues at coordinate 134,499,694 of JARBWK010000001.1, read as the reverse complement.
CACCTCCTATTCCTGAGACAAGAGCAGCTTTCTTCTTTGCCTTTGTTTTACCTCAGAGACCAAACTGCATCCCTTCCTTTTTGTGGGCCATCTATGCCAAAATTTAACTCACCGCCAAAAACCATCCAGGAGTCTAATCTTTGTGGCAGCTGCACTCTTGACCAAAACATCCTTCTGAGTCCATTAGAAAATGTCACATTCGCCCCTCTTCCCCATCCTGACCCGTTCTTCTTTGCAATGGTTTCATAATGTCTGTCTGGCACCACATTTCTCCCCAAGAGTTTGTCTGTAGGAGTTGGTTTGGCTCTTGAATTGGACATATTTACTGATTGTTAAATTTCCCAGACAGTTTTCTCACTGCCTTCACTAAAATAGTCAAGGTCTTCTGGGATTTTTTTCTTACATTTCACACAGAAGAGTGTCCTCAAGATTGCAGCCTGAATGTATAAGAAAGCATGAGCTTTACTTTGATTACACTAAATAGAATTATTATTTTATAATTCTTAACTAAAGGGGCATCTACAGTGTAGAATTTATGCAGCTTTAACTCCCATGACTCAATGTTATGGATTTCTGCTCATTGTAGTTTTTAAGGTCTTTAGTTATCTAAGCTGCAGAACTTGTTGATTAAAGGGTCGGTGGTTCGAATCTGTGAAGACGCGCCTGGGGTCTTTGACTTAGAATAGGAACAAGGACGAGACATCTCTTCCCAGGGGACTTCTTCTTGCCTTCCCATAGAGAACTGGAACTCTCAAGGACCAAACCAGTCACTTTAGATAACTCAAACAGGCTTTATTGTTCACAAAAGGAGTTATCTTATTGAGGTATTAAACTTAGTTCTCCAAACAGGGGTAAAATAAAATATACATTACAGTTCTTTAGTTGTTTGGGTCCAGGAAGCTTTCAGCCAGATGGCTTTCCAAATTCTCTCTCTTAATGGCTTTGAGGTGAGAACTCTCTTAGCCCCAGTCAAATGGCCTATATTGAAGGCACGGAGCCTTCCTCCTTGTGCCAAATGACTAGTTGAAGGCGCTTGAGATTCCACAGTCCCATCCAGGTGTGCTGGATATGCAGAATGAATCCAAGATATGAAGAATTGGTGCTAGAGAATGCCTGACTGAGGCCTGGCTGGCAAACCCTCTAACACGTCCTCTTCAGTAGAGATGCAGGCAAAATCTAAAAAGAAAGCTAGATTTCCAAAGTCTCAAAGGGGAGGAAAAACAAACTTAACGATGATTGACAGCTCTAAAGAACCAATCAATGCAACCAAAACTTAACAACACTAAACAGACTAGCTGAAACATAATCCAATAGTTTAAACCTTGCAACTTAAAGTCTTATACACAGGTGGCATCAGCCACGCCTTCACAGAATCCATGGGACGGGGCAAGCTCCAAGTGGATAGACCCAGCTTCTGCCAACCTAGCAGTTTGAAAACATGCAAATGTGAGTAGATCAATAGATACAGCTTCTGCGGGAAGGTAACGCTGCTCCATACAGTCATGCCGGCCACATGACCTTGGAGACAATGCCAACTCTTTGGCTTAGAAATGGAGATGAACATCACCCCCCAGAGTCGGACATAACTAGACTTAATGTCAAGAGGAAACTTTTACCTAATGGAGTGCTAGTGCCTCACCAAACTACAAATCTCAGCATTCCACAACACTAAGCCATGGCAATGAAAGTGGTGCCAAACTGCATTAATTCCATAGTGTAGATGCCTCCTGGAGTGTATATTTTTGGCCTACAACTCTCATCATCTCTCTTTATTGGCGATTCTGGGTAAGACTGCTGAAAGTAATCAACTATAAATACCTGGATGGAACAGTTGTCCTTTTCATATAAAATGGGCCCATAACTAACTGTGTTATTCATTTCTCTGGGCCCTTACACACAGCCATATAACCCATAATATCAAGGCAGAAAATCCTGCAATATCTGCTTTTGAACTGGGTTATCTAAAGGCTCTTCCAGACAGGCCCTTTATCCCAGGATCTGATCCCAGGTTTTCTGCTTTGCACTGGGTTACATGAGTCCGCACTGCCAAATAATCTGGGATAAACAGAAAACCCGGCATCAGATCTTGGGATATTGGACCTGTCTGTGCCCCTAGTCCATACTGCCATATATTCCAGTTCAAAGCAGAAAATGTGTGGAAGTGGACTTTATTTCACTTTAAGACCATTTCAGCTGTGTGGAAGGGGACTTTATTTCACTTTAAGGCCCAGCTAGGGCCCCTGAAATGTTCAAATTCCCAAGAGAAGCGGGAGGCTGGGGGCTGCATTACTACCATCACAGACTTGGTGGGGCTGCAGCACCCACTCCATCAATACCTTTGGCCATCTTGACCAGCCACCTCACAGTGTCCCCATCAAAACCGCCATATAAGGCAGTTTGAAACTCAGACTTAGGGCCCTTCCACACAGCCATATAACCCAGAATAGCAAGGCAGAAAATTCCACAATATCTGCTTTGAATTGGGTTATCAGAGTCCACACTGCCCATATATTCCAGTTCAAAGCAGATAATGTAGGAATTTATTCAGCTGTGTGGAAGGGTCCTCATTTAATGTAGTTTAACTACACTGGACTGCATTGTATGAGTCTACTACACTAACCATACAATGCAATTTCACACAGTGTTATATGGTAATGTAGATCAGGCCTGTAAAATGTTGTAAAGTATGGGAAACCTGCCAGGAGTGAAGCAACAGAAAGTGCCAGCTCTGTTTGTCTGATTTTGGAGAGCCAAGGTTCATATTGTACTTGAGTTCATAAAGAAGAAGCCTTGGGTGACCACATGATGTGAGTCTGAGGGAAAAACTATGCATGTCACGAGTTCATGCTGAAAAAACACATTTCTGCTGTCAAACAAAGCCACGATGAAAGATGGAGTCAAAAATAGACCAGAGCTGGTTGACTCCACAAGAGGTGAGTGGGCCGCTGAGATTTCCAAGGAGGAAGAAAGATGGCTAATGAGATTAGAGGAAGGTATTCCAAGTCAAGACACATTTCCTGCAACGAGATTTCCTTTTCCTGCCTCCACAGTGCAGATCTGCTGTTATCAGATCAAACTTCTTTATTTCCAATTCAAGGGATGCAGACTCAACAAAGTTCTTGTATTTCCCGTCCAAGAGCCTGAAATCACCATTGCTTAAGATAAGCAACAACTCTTACATCTTAAGTGGCATTCAGATGAACTCAGATTATATGAATAGCCCATGCATTTGGAAAATGGGGGAAATGGATTATTCGCCTAATCTGAGAAGACTTTGCAAAGAGTCTGGCTCCATAATTTTTCACAACAGGAAATGTCAGAAGGGTATTTTCTTTCGTGTCTTTGCCATGTCATTGAACACTCAAGGAAACAACCACTGGCCATTTCTCACAATGAATTAGCATGTGAGAAAACATAGAGACCTTTAATTTTGGTCTTAGTGGAGTGAGAGGTCAGCTATGTTTTATTGTTCAGCCTCTGGAAATATCAGAATAGCTTGTAAATTTACTTTCTCCATAACATAACCACCACAAAATCTGCTTTCCTGGTTGGATATAATCCAGCCTAATGCTCATATCATCCAACAGTTCACAGAGAGAAAATGAGGATGCTGTAAGGCCAAGCAACATCTGAGGTGACAAGGCTTATTAATAAGGGAGAACACATAATCTAGCAGAGGCAAGGTGTCCCATGCACACCGTTTTCTCTATTCCACACTGAGTTTAATGAGTGAAGACATTTGCACTTTGAGTTGAGCTTTCAGCGACTGAAGTAAACTGAGAATAAGGACAAAGGGAGAAAGTGGGGGGAGAAGAAAGAAACTGGGACATTTTACCACTGACACCATCATTAATAAAAGTACAAAACATGATACTCATTTAATGTCTAAATTCAATCCAAATGATATTAATGACACATATTGTGCTGATACTAGGCTTGTGCATTTTGGTTGAACCTCAATCTTTTTCTGCTGACTGGATTCTGTTACACCCGTATCCATTTTTGCGAACCTCCCGAAAATTAGCAGGTAGCCAGCCAGATAGCTGTTTTCAATCCACAGCCGAAAAATGCGACTAAATCCGGCCCATTGGGGAACTTACAATGCTCCCCTTTAATAATAATAATAATAATAATATTTATTTATACCCCACCCCATCTCCCCAATGGGGACTCGGGGCGGCTCACACGAGGCCAAGCCCAAACAACAAATTACGATAAAATAAAATCAAAACACCAGCAATAAACACAATAAAAAGATACATACATATAAATAAAAACAACATACAACTAGATATCTAAAATCACAAAGACAGGGCTGGCTGCAAGCACATATATATATAATGTTAAAATGTTAAAATGGGATACTCGAAATAGCATCATTTACAGGGAAAACATCCTTTATGAGGGGAGGGGGGATGGACCCCGAGAAAGGGGACATTGAGGAGAGCAATGATAGAAATTAAATATCTACTCTCCGAAAGCACAGCGGAAGAGCCAAGTTTCCAGATGTTTTTAAAGGTCTCCAGAGTGGGGGCTTTCCTAATATCTCCGGGAAAGGAATCCACTTTCCATTCCAGCTTATACAATGTAAGATTTGGATGTATCTTGAAGCACTTAAATACTATTTTCTATGGCACAGGTTTGATATGTAATGGTCTGCTTCACCATCTACAAAAATCATCTACAAAAATCAGAACATAGGTCCTTCTCTACACAGATACTAAAATTCTGCTTAAAGTCAGCTCAAGTTCGGTGTGCTCAGAAAACAATCTCTAGAACAGTGGGGGGTTAAAAAAACTCACCAGAAATCCTGGATCAGGCTAGAAAATCTGTTGAATTCCTTCTGTGTATAAACAATGCAAAGGAAGAAGCCAATGGAATGCAGGGTTCTCATGTAAACAGGAGTAAGGAAGCATTCAGAATATTTAAAAAAAGTAGCTGTATAGCCCAGCTGGCAAATAAATGCCTTTCCCGGCAAGGAAAACCCAGTGTTCCCATCGGAATGCTTGATTTTACTGCCCTGCCTTTCTGAGCAGTGAGGCAAGTGCTTCTGAGAAGCTGTTTGTCTCTGTGGGGAGGTTAAAAAACATATTCCTGGATTTCAATTGAGCCAATTAATCTGGAGCAGAATGTGATGAAGAAATCATGTGGATTTGTGTGGACTCACTTGCATATACTCGCCAGTTCCTGTGGTGCCTATGTCAGCACTCTGGAGTGAACTGGATTTCTATAATTCTCATTCTGCTCCAGATTAATTGCCTATGTAGAAGCACCCTATGTTAGTTCTCAAAATACTTTTTAGAAACTGTTATTAGGGGGTCTGTTTTGTTCAGAATGGACATGATAAAGGTTAGGGACACATTTTGAGACACTGTGTATTGGCAGAGGTTTCTAGTGAAGGTTAATGGATACCATGTCAATAGGGCAATGAATCTATTCACATTTTAATCCAGATTTTGAAGGACCTATCCAAGGTAAACCCTAGTTCACACCCTTAGGCATCTTGGATTGCTCTTTTAAAGTTCAGACTCGGTCCCAGGACAGATTTACCACCTCACTGGTATGGAAGCCACCAGTTCTCCCTGGATTTTGATATTAAGGATGCTGGAGAAAAAGGAAATGCATGTAATAAGCAAACATTTGCCCCCTCTTTATGCTGAAAAAAGCAGAACACATCAAATGTAAGCGTGGTTTTTCTTTTCTTTTTCTCCCCATGAATGAAGAGAAAGTTGTAAGGGATTATATTACATCTTGCATTTCTATTGCATGGTTGTCAAAAGCATAGGAACCCCACTAGTGGAACTCTCACATGAAAAGGGGCATCATGAACTGTCAGCATATGGAAAGCGCATTGGGGAATAGGAAGGTCCAACCAGGAGGTGTGAATTAGGAGTTCCTACCTACTGAATCACAGTTTTGGAGTAGTGCTTAATGGGTTACATAATGTTGTTTTGAATGCATTACTCATAGGGATGACATGGGCATCATGCGATTTTTGTGAGGTACCACTGCAACCTGCAATACTTTTAATGTGATAAAAAACCCATTTATTTCTAAATATAGGTGGGGTATTCCTTATCCAACATGCTTTAAACCAGAGATGTTTTGAGTTTCAGAGTTTGGAATGCCTGTATTTGCATATATGTACATAATGAGATGGGACAAAGATCTAAAGATGAAATTAATTTATGCTTCAGAGACACCTTATACACATAGCCTGGAGGTAACTTCATATAATATTTTGAATAATTTTGTGGATCACACAAAGTTTGGACACACTGAAGCATCAGAAAGCCAAAGTGTCCTTATCTCAGATAGGCACCTGGACAATTTTAGATTTCAGAATTCCAGATAAGGTATGCTCAACTTGTACTTGTTTGGAGAAATTATATTGGAGAATTAGGACATTTTTCTATTTTTAAGTGTGTTGTTATGAAATGATGATTTTGGTGATGATACAATATGTTAATGACATGCTGCTAATGCACAATTCTTTCAGTAATGAGTAATATATTGACTTTTAAAGATATGACTAATGTGTTACTTTTTAAAAGCTAGATAGAATTTATTTTGTTCCCTTTTTACATCATGTCTTGCCTCTCTTTCATAGGTGTGCAAGATGACCTTAATTATAGGGGGTCCTTCAGATAGACTTCAACCCACATTTAGTTTTAGACCCATATTGCTATGTTTTTCCCTATCTCTGGGAGAAGATAGATTTCAGGGTCAGAAGCACTGGTAGAAGATAATGTTTTATATTTCTGTGTAACGTGGTGTTACAGCTTAGGAACTCCTCTCTAGTGGGTCCTACAAGGGTTGAATGGAAAGTAATGCCTCCACCTTCGTAACTCCTCAACAGATGGCAGTACTGGTATGCGGCAGGTACTGGCTTGTTCAGTAGACTCTCCTCTATAGTTCCATTTTGGCGGGAAGCCTTCGCATTTAATGGTTGTGTTGTTAAAGTGCAAAGTATGGAACCCTGCACAGACGGTCAGTCAATGCGACTTAAGCAACGTGCAGTCATTAAATTCTTGACAGCAGAAGGTGTCACCCCAAAGGAGATTCATCAGAGAATGCAAGCTGTTTATGGTGATTGTGTTGATGTGAGTACTGTGCATTGTTGGGCAAGTAAGTTTAAAGATGTTGAGGTGGGAACATCTGACTTCCGTGACAAACAAAGAGTTGGACGTCTGTGTCAGCAACCACCATGTTTCACAAGCAAAAGGTTGACAGATTGATTCAGGATGATCGTCATATCGCTCAGAGAGAAATTTCAAGCATAATCGGCATTTCACAAGAACGTGTGGGCCACATTATTACTTTGCTTGGCTATCAGAAGATCTTTGCAAGATGAGTACCCAGCATGCTGACACTGGTTGCGGAAACAGCATGTCGGCTTCTTCTGTGATGGCTTCAGAAAACTTGTTCATCGTTGGCAGAAATGTATCCAATTGTCTGGTGATTATGTGGAAAAGTGAATAGTGGTAGTTAAAGAGCACATTCTAAGGATTATTTCTGCATTTGATTTATTAAAATATTCCCATCCAAACCTAAGTAACGAAGGTGGAGGCATGACTTTTCATTCAACCCTCGTACCTGACTGCAGAGCTCACTGGCTTGTTGTTGCTTATTCATTCAGTCACTTCCGGCTCTTCGTGATCTCACGGACCAGCCCACGCCAGAGCTCCCTGTCGGCAATGGCCACCCGAGCTCCTTCAAGGTTAACCAGTCATTTCAAGGATAACATCCATCCCTTTTGCTTTTGGTCAGCCTCTCTTCCTTTTCTTTCCATTTTCCCCAGCATCATTGTCTTCTCCAAGCTTTCCTGTCTTCTCATTATGTAGCCAAAGTACTTCATCTTTGCCTCTACTTTTTGTATGTATGCTGTGTGATGATTTTAGCATTGGATTATAACTCTGGAAACCAGAGTCCAATTCCTGCGCATCCATGAAACCCTCTGTGTGACCTTGGGCAAATCATACACTCTCAGCTCCAGAAAATGCAATGATTTACAACCTTAGGGTCACTATAAATTGGATACAGCTCACAGACACACAAAAACACAACGGTGTTTATGCAATGTCAGTGTACTGAAACATTCCCTGTCTACTTGGCATATCCTCAAAAACTTGTTTTGTTTTGTCTTTACTAGTTTGCCTTCATATTTTAAAATATTTTATGTACATCCACAGCTTTGAATATCTGTAATCTCACTGATACTTCCCACCTTGTTTTTCAGCAGCTCTGTTTGGGTCCCAGCCCTGTTGGTACTCACCATCTGTGTTCAATATTGGAGAAGATGCTGCTGCTGCTGACAGCTCAAGGGTATTCTGGTCTTTAACAGAACAGCCAGTCTCATTTAAACACTGTTACAAGAGAGTGCAACATGACTGTTACTTTGCAAGCTTCACAACTTTTACTGGATCAAGAAGCCATGTGATAGCAGCTTACCCAAAGGTAGACCTCAGAAAAGTTACTTTGGGGAACACCCAAAAATATTTTCTCAAAGGGAAGCAGAAAACCTAAAGCCACAATTGCGGAGTTTTGACAGGCTCTTCTGGTTATCAGACAGGATAACATTTTACTGGTTTGGACAGATAAAATAGTGACTAGTTTGGTTAACTGGCACATAGCTTTGGATTAGTCAATTCAGTTTTGAAAATGAAGGCGGCAGCAGGGACGGATGGGAGGAAGGAAATCCAGAAAGGTGAGGCAATAGGGAGACCATAGAGAACAATTGCACAGGGCCCTGCTGTGCTTGGGAGGAAGAGTGTGTTGTGTGTGTGCATATAGATCTACGCTCCGCAATAGGAAATGCTTTATTAGCTGGGAGTGGTGGAGAAAAGCCAGGCAGGAAGAGGCAGTAATAAGAAACATTTTTAACTTCTCCCACATCCAGAGCTTGCCAAACCGCTGCTTTCAGCAAGAGGGAAAGAGCAGGGGGGCTGGAAAGAGGATCCTGTCTCCCCCCTGCAACCCAGCCCTTCACACTCCCAGCTGCCTTCAACTCTGTGGCTTCCTTGAAACGGACTTCACTGGTGCTCAGCTTCAGGCTCAATCTGGGGACACTTTTCTGAAGTGAAAATTCAGGAGGAATGGAACCGTCCTAGAAAAGGAGATCCATGAACCCATCTCAGACCACCCATGCATCTGAGACCCATGAAAAGCTGCCCAGAGTGACTTCAGTCAACAACTTTCCCAGAAAATAAAAACTCATCTCAGGCTCTGGTAGCAAAGAATATGCTCTCATCCGAGGAAGCCTCAGCCAAGGCCTGCTGAAAGGAGATTGATAGCAGGATACGGTGTAAAGCCCAAGTTTGCTCTATTCTGTCTACAAAGACTCCCAGGTAAGTTAGAATTAATGTGCATCTCTCTTGATTCTTTCCATATTTATTTGAAAACATTCAAGACAATAAAGAGAACGTATCTCTGGCAAAAGCAGGTGGTAAATGTAACATTTCTAGTATCAAAGTTTTAGGCCTCAGGCTTTTTATAGCGTGGAGAAACTATTTAAATCCTGTATGTCCATTAATCCTGGACAAAATAATTACAGTAACAACGATGAAGGAGAAAGAAAGTACAGTAGACTCTTGCTTATCCAACCTTCGCTTATCTAACATTCTACATTATCCAACGCAGCCTGCCTCCTGCCCAGATCCACACATGTTTCAAGACATTGCGATGTTTTGGTGCTAAATTTGTAAATACAGTAATTACTATTACTACATAACGTTACCATGTATTGAACTGCTTTTTCTGTCAATCTGTTGTAAAACATGAAGTTTTGGTGCTTAATTTGTAAAATCATAACTTAATTTGATGTGTAATAGGCTTTTCCTTAATCCCTCCTTATTATCCAACATTTTCGTTTAACCAACATTCTGCTGGCCTGCTTATGTTGGATAAGCGAGACTCTACTGTAGAAGACAATAATGCAGTTATTAAATTTTTTATGCCATGCATTTTTAGCATTCCAAGACCTATTCCATTATATCATCAGGGATTTGCATTACACAATGCACAATCTATATAAATAAAAATGTAAGGTCCGTTTGCGGGATTAACATAACTCAAAAACCACTGGACGAATTGACACCAAATTTGGCCACAAAACACCTACTAACCCAAGAAGTGACCGTCACTAAAAAAAATCGATTTTGTCATTTAAGAGTTGTAGTTGCTGGGATTTATAGTTCACATACAATTAAAGAGCATTCTGAACCCCACCAACAACAGAATTGGGGCCGATTTCCCACTCAGAACCCCCATGACCAACAGAAAATACTTAAGGCCACCCAGTCCAACTCCCTTCACCAGGGCAAGAAAACATAATCAAAGCCCTCCTGACAAAGAGCCATCCAGCCATAGAGATGATAGATAGATAGATAGATATGATTCACACACACACACACACACACACACACAAATATAGCATCATAGATTTGAAAGGGACCCCTAAAGAAGGACAATTATATGTTGTATGTTCCAGACTAGGCAAACCAGACAATCTCCACATCAACACTGACAAGGAAACAAGAAATAGTGTTTACCCACAAACATAAAGAAATTACGTATATTAGCAACATTTTCTCATTACTTTATTTTCCAGATCACCAGACTAGGCCACAGCAATGTGTGGCAGGGGATAGCTAGTATTACATATAATGTCTTCATTCACAAATCAGTTGTGGACATGGCCCACTAGGGCCCCTTCCACACAGCAGATTAAAATTCCACACTATCTGCTTTGAACTGGGATTTATTTATTTATTTATTTATTTATTTACAGTATTTATATACTGCTTTGAGTCCAGCAGTATTTTTATACTGCTGGACTCAAAGCGGTTTATACACAAGTAATGGCAAAATTCAATGATTTATATACATAAACCAAAACTCAATCAACAACATATAACTAATATTTTTTAAATACCAGTTTTTCAAAATAAGTGGTAGACTCACTACACCTGGTTTTGGTTTTGTTCTTTGCATGTATGGCCCCCAGACACACTCAAGAGCAGAAAAATGGCCTTTAATCTGCCTAAATTTCCCTCCTCTAACCCAGTGCTGTCCAACTTCTACGGGGTCCAGGGCCGGATAAGAGATCACTGATGACCTATGGGGCCGCTCGGCCCGGCCCCCAGGCCCCGCCCCCAACCCCAGGCCCCGCCCCCTCCTAAACGGCCGAAAAGGGCAGAAGGCGGCGCCAAGAGCAGCGCGTCACAGGCCTGGCGTGCGCTGCCCCTTGGCACCGCCTACTCCTCCTTTCGGCGGCCCCTCCCTTCCTAGGGCAGGGGGGGCCGAGGAGTAGGCGGTGCCAGGAGCAGCGCGTCACGCCAGGCCTGTGACGCTGCTCTTGGCACGCCTACCTCCTTTCGGCGCCCCCCTCCCTACCTAGGGTGGGGGAGCCGCCGAAAAAGGGCAGAAGGCGGCGCCAAGGGGCAGCGCGTCACGCCAGGCCTGTGACGCGCTGCTGTTGGCGCCGCCTTCTGCCCTTTTTCGGCGGCTCCCCCGCCCTAGGTAGGGAGGGGGCGCCAAAAAGGAGGAGGAGCTAGCTCTCTTCCTCCTCCCTGCCCCGCCTCCCCCTCCCCCCCGGCCGCCGGCTGCCATTTTTTAAAAAAAATCGATTTTTTTTCAAATTTAAAAATGGCGGCTGAGGGCATAGGTGGGGCCGTGTCCAACAGACTACGGGGCCGGATCCGGCCCCGGGGCCGCCAGTTGGACAGCCCTGCTCTAACCTAAAGAAAAGCCCTGACCCTCAATATCCAGCAGTTCTGTGAAAGAACCAGCAGAGTTCTGCTAGATTTTAGGATAGCACTTATCAAGAGATAAAGGCCAAAATCCTCTTGGTGACATACATTGCTATAACAACAACAAAACAATATTAATCATAATATTTATTTATAGACCGCCCTCTCTCCTTAGAGAGACTCAGTGTGGTTTAAATATACAGTATATATATAAAGGCAAACATTCAATGCCATAATTAAATCACACAATATCAAAAGATGAAAAATAAACATTGACAGATTTATTACAATAAGAGAATTCAGATTAAAAAAATAGATACAAATACTAAGGAAAACAAATTATATCAATAAAACATAATTGTACAAAGCATATATCATAAACAATTTGAACAACCAAACTGCAAAATGTGCCAAGCATCAGTTGTAATTCAAAGTAGACCGTAGCAGTCATAAAGTGCTGGTTGTGGTAGTCCTCCGCCTCTCCATACCCTAAGGTACATAGGTGTGTTTTCAAAAGTTTCTGAAGGAGAAGAGGGTGAGGGGCATTTTTATTTCTTTAGGGACGGAGTCCCAGAGGTGAGGAGCAATCACGGAGAAGGCCCCCTCTCTCGTTCCCACCAGCCGTGCTTGAGAGGTGGGTGGGACTGAGAGTAGGGTCTCCTCCACTGACTGAAGTGCACAAGGTGGTTTATATAGGGAGATGCAGTTAGATAAATAGCCTGGACCTGAACCGATTAGGACTTTATAGGTAACGACCAGCACTTTGTATTTCGCTCGGAAGCAGACTGGCGGCCAGTGGAGCTGTCGTAACAAGGGAGTGATTCTCTCCCGGTACAGAGCCCCAGTTAGTAACCTGGCTGCCAATCTCTGGACTAATTGAAGCTTCCGAACTATCTTCAAGTGCAGCCCCACATAAAGAGCATTTTAGTAGTCCAGGCAGTGTGTGACTAAGGCGTGGAATGCAATGGCAATGCATGTTATTTTGGGGAGCCAGGGTGGTGTCATGGTTTGAGCATTGGTCTTTGACTTTGGAGACCAGGCTTTGAATCCAGACATGACAACTGGAAATCCATAGGATGGCCTTGGTCAAGTCACACTGTCTCAACTTCAGAGGAAGACAATGGCAAACCTGAGATAAAATCAGGTTCAGAGTCTTTTCACGCAGGCCCAAGTAAGATCATTCAGATTGTTAGCCAGAAGGATCATTCAGATTGTTAGCCACCCTTTTCAGTTGTGGTCCCCTGATTGCAGAGGTCTCAAATGAAATGTGTGTGGTTCCCCCCTTTTGAAATCTTTGAACAGGCCTTGAGATTCCATCTGTTTCTGTTACCTTGAAACTACTTAATTTTTTATGTATTTTTATATCTTATGGTATGTTTTATGGTTTAAGCAACCTAGTGCGGGCTATTCCTTAAATTGTAGATCTACACAACATAACCTGTAAAATAAACATAGTATAAAATGGAAACATAAATAATATTTCAAGGGTGGAAGAGCAAGACAAAAGACATGTGAAATTTTAAAAAATGAGTGTACTACTCACCTAAAAATGCAAAGGGAGCACTCTCTAAAGAAGAGCTATAAGGCAGAAGAAATGTGGAATTGCACCAGAAATCAAAGGCCAATGAATTTGACTGCTTGACAGTTTTATCTAAAATGGTTGTTGTGTTGGCCATTAATTTAAAAATTATCATAATATATTGACAGCAAAGTTTTTGATTGTTTAAAATTAACAAAATAATATGTATTTGTGTGTATGTAGGTGCCTTCAAAGTACCTATTGCCTTTAATAGGCTTTTCTTAAGCAAGACATATGCGGAGGTCATTTTGCAGGTCATACCACGTAAATATAGCCTATAGCGCGTCATACTCATTGGTCATCTCCCCATCAAATACTCATCAGGTTTGAATCTGCTTAGCTTCCAAAATCAAACAGGATCTGGAGCCTTATGATATCAAGTATATAGCTGGGCGTAAATAAGAGAAGGGTGGATGGCTGCAGGGAAGACCAATCTGCGGAAAAGACACTCATAAGAACATTGACTCTTCCTCAGGTCTCACTTAGGCCCCTTCTACACTGCAGGGTAATTCAGGATATCACAGCAGAAAATGCACATTATCTGATTTGAACTGGGTTAACTTAGTCTACACTGCCATATAATCCGATTCAAAGCAGATCATGTGGAATTTATACAGCTGTGTGGAATACACATTGAACTGGATTATATGGCAGTGTGGACTCAGATAATCCAGTTCAAAGCAGATATTATGGATTATCTTCCTTGATATTCTGGGGGCCCTTCCACACAACTAAATAAAATCCCACATTTTATGCTTTGAACTGGGTTATATGGCAGTGTGGAAGGACCCTTAGTGGGCCCCAGTGCCAAATTTACCATTGTGCTTAGCTGTGCTTAAACACAGGGCCCATTGGTCAGGAGGGTCCATCTTCCTGCTAAAAAATGGTTTTGCGATGGATTTTGCTTATGTGATGTAATTCTAAATTTGATGCCATTATGTTTCGGGCGAGTCCAGACATCATGATAAAGTTGATAGTCTATGGGAGAGTGCCACAAAGCAGGCAATGTAGGCCTACCAGACCTACCTCCTTCAGCGCCCAAGTAAGGGCCTCATAACTTAACTAGCACAGAGCCTCATTTGTCCTAAATCCAGCACTCGTGGCCTCCCACACAAGTACTAACCAGGGCTGATCGTACTTAGCCCCCATTGTCACAAAAATGATGTGTCACAGGTCCTATCATTGCTTGCAACAAATTATATTGCCTGTTATATTGTTGCTTCTAGAACAGGCATGGGCAAACTTCAGCCCTCCAGGTGTTTTGGACCTCAGCTCCCACAATTCCTAACAGTCAGTAAGCTTGCTGGGATTTCTGGGAGTTGAAGTCCAAAATACCTGGTGGGCCAAACATTGTCCATGCTTTCTAGAGTGTTGTGCCAGGCTCTAGTGATTTCATTGTCATTTTTACATTACCCAGATTGCTGAACTGTTCCGCAATGCAGCCTTTCCTCACCAAGGGAGAGTAAAATGTGAAGTGGGTTGTTCACTCATTTTTTGTGAGATGTTGACAAAAAGCTCTTCCACAGAGCCTTATAACCCAGAATATCAAGGCAGATAATCCACAATATTTGCTTTGAACTGGATTATCCGAGTCCACACTGACATATAATCCAGTTCAGTGTGGATTGTATACAGCTGTGTGGAAGGGACCAAAACCTGTTGAAATCACAAAGGCGTGAGATCTCAGAGCCTTCTTCAGCTGCACACTCAGCACCCAATTATGCATGTTACTCTTACTGGATTTAAATGTCACACTGGCCACATAATGAAAGATTGCCACTGTGGGAAATTCTCTAGTGACATAACTTGAAACAAGACCAAATACTGTCCTTGAAGTTATATACATTGGAAAATTAAAATAAAAAGGAACCAAGTCATGAGTATCATCTTGGCATTAAAAAGCAGAACCAGCCTCTCCCTTTGAGGTTTTGGGACTTTCAGCCGCAGAATTATACTTGGCACTTACAGAGGACTTGTTTAAGGTCTCAGGAGTGTTTCTTATAGGCAATCTTTGCAATGAGTTAGACATATAATGAAGCCAACTTAAGATTGAGTTGGGGAAGGCTGCTAGATGAGAAAGTAACTTGCCTTTGTTCCTGATGAGATCTGAGCCAAGGACTCGCCTCATACTCTTTATGTGCCAGGGAGGATAAGAACATCAAAAGAATCAGTGGAATGTAAAACAAGGGTGGAGAAATGGTGGCACTTCCACTGCTGTTGGACTGCAAAATTTCCATCATCCCTGGCCATATCATTCTGCCAATGAACATTAGAGTTCAACACCGTTTGGAAAGCCACCGGTTGTCCACCCCGATGCAGAATGAGTGGTAAGGAAGAACAGACATTGAAACCAAGATATTTATTTATTTATTTATTTAAAAATTTGTGCCTCGACCTTCTCACCTCTATAGAGGGACTCAGACCGGCTTACAGCAAAATTCAATGCTATATACAAATTAAAAACCTGTTACAACAATATATTAAAAACATAGAGCAGTCTTTCTCAACCAGTGTGCCGTGGCACACTAGTGTGCCGTGATGGACCTCCTGCTGTGCCGCGAGAAAAGCTCTCTGCCCCCTTCCTCCCCTCCTCCTGCCGAACTCCTGCTGCTTGGGGGCGAAGAAAAAGAAGAAGGGACTGGGGCGCCGCCTCCTTCGGCCGTTTCCCCAGCCAGCCTCCAATCCGCCATGACTCCCACCATGACTCTCGCCCCTCGCTCGCTGAAGCCGTGTGGAGGAGGAGCCCCGCCCACTGAAGCCCGTCCACTGCTCATGCTCCTCCTGTCGGAGAGCTGAAGCTGGGGGGAGGGGAGGGGCATGGCACGGCCTGTAGGAGAGCTGAAGCTGGGGGGAAGGGGCGGGGCTCTGCCCCTTCCCCCGGATTCGGCACTCCCAGCAGCTTCTCCAGCCTTGAGGGACAGTGCCAAGCTAGCATTGTGCTGGCTCTGGCACCGCTGGCTTGGCACTGCCCCCTCAAGGCTGGAGCAGCTGCTGGGAGAGGTGAAGCCGGGGGTAGGGACGGGGCATGGCGCGGCCTGGCTCCACCCCTCCCGGCCGGCACTCCCAGCAGCTGCTCCCAGCAGGCCACCAACCCCCAGCCATTCTTTACTGTGTTAGAGTGTCATTTTGTGTCATTTTGGTTGGTGGTGTGCCCCCGGATTTTGTAAACGTAAAAAATGTGCCGCAGCTCAAAAAAGGTTGAAAAACACTGACATAGAGCACCAAAATACATACATATAAATCACAAAGCCATTTAAGACAAATTCAATTCGAACTGTGAACGTGGTCAATCAATTCATACTATAATCAGTCACAGCCTATTCTGGGAAAGCTTTGTTCCACATCCAAGTCTTCACCCGCCTCCTGGAGGACAGCAGGGAGGGGGCAGATCTAACATCACCTGGGAGAGAGTTCCACAGCCAAGGGGCCACCACAGAGAAGGCCCTGTCCTTCGTCCCCACCAGCCGCGCTTGTGAAGAAGGTGGGACCGAGAGCAGGGCCTCTCCGGAGGATCTTAATGTCCTTGATGGTTCATAGGGGAGAATCCGTTCGGACAGGTAAACAGGGCCAGGACCATATAGGGTTTTGTAGGTTAAAACCAGCACTTTGAATTGTGCTTGGAAGCTAATTGGCAGCCAGTGGAGCTGGCACAGCAAGGGGGTTGTATGTTCCCTGTACCCCGCTCCTGTTAGTAATCTGGCTGCCGAGTGTTGGACTAATTGCAGCTTCCGAGCAGTCTTCAGAGACAACCCCACGTAGAGAGTGTTACAGTAGTCTATTCAAGATGTAACCAGAGCATGGACTACCGTGGCCAAGTCAGACTTCCCAAGGTACAGGCGCAGCTGACGCACAAGCTTTAACTGTGCAAAAACTCTTCCAGCCACCGCCAAGACCTGGGGTTCCAGGCTCAGCGATGAGTCCAGGATCACTCCCAAAGCCAAAATAAAAACACAAGACAGAAGGAGGACTCTAGCTCAATGACAGAGACCATAATTTGCATCAAGAATGTCTCAGATTAGGTCCCTGGCACCTGTTGTTAGCACACAATGCAAATGGAGAGAACTCTTTT
Organism: Anolis apletophallus; assembly: GCA_030556195.1. NCBI lineage: Eukaryota > Metazoa > Chordata > Lepidosauria > Squamata > Anolidae > Anolis > Anolis apletophallus. The sequence continues at coordinate 134,482,296 of JARBWK010000001.1, read as the reverse complement.
TCCTGTTAGGACCCTAGAAGAATACTACCCATCGAAATGAATAACATTGGGCTCAGTAGACAACTGTTCTGTGGGCTAATTGATAAACAAACCACCCTAATGTACAAACGTAAACATTCATACAAGTCAGCTGGGCTGTATGAAATGTGGTTCAAGCAGCTCTGTGCAGGATTCTGTCTACAGTGAAACCACTGTGTAATAGCTTCGCCCATATGCCCAGCTCACAATCCTAAACCCGCATTTCCCACACTGTTTTCTTTTTCTGGCAGCATTGTACATGTAGGACACCCTGAAAATTGCAGTGTCAGCCAAAAGCTGCAAGAAGTACCCATTCTACTGAGCAGTAGAATCCTGAACTCAAAGGCAAGTTCTAGCTTGATGCGTTGGTTCCCCTTCCTGCTCAGCTCAGTGTCACTTAAGGGTAAGAGAGAGAGGGGGGCCCCATTGACACTTCCATATACATTCAGTCCCGAAGTTACAAACATCCAACTTACAAATGTCTCATAGTTAAGAACAGGGGTGAGATAACAGGAAGTGAGATAAATCTACCTCTCGGAAGGGAAATTCACTCCTGATAGAGTTATCATGGAGAAAAAGTGTCTCCACTTAAGTTTTATCACCAATCCTTGTTTCACAACAAGCCATTTTTTTCAAATTCCAGTGATCACAGGGACCAAAAGAGAGGTGAGACTTTTCTGAGCAAGGGCACAGACAGCAAAAGAAACATCACAGGGGTGTTAACACTTCCCTATGATATCTAAATTGTGTGTGTGTGTGTGTGTGTGTGTGTGTGTATATATATATATATATATACACATATATACATATATACATATAAATTTAAACTGGAGTTTTACTTCAAAATGAACCTATTCCGACTTACATACAAATTCAACTTAAGAACAAATCTACAGAACCTATCTTGAGTTGTGGGTTTTTCGGGCTGCATGGCCATGTTCCAGAAGCATTCTCTCCTGATGTTTCTCCTGCATCTATGGCAGGCATCCTCAGACGTTGGGAGGTACTTCTGGAACATGGCCATACAGCCCAAAAAACCCACAACAACTCAATATAGGTTCTGTAGATTTGTTCTTAAGTTGAATTTGTATGTAAGTCGGAATAAGTTCATTTTGAAGTAAAACTCCAGTTTAAATGTATATGTATATATACACACACACAATTTAGATATCATAGGGAAGTGTTAACACCCCTGTGATGTTTCTTTTGCTGTCTGTGCCCTTGCTCAGAAAAGTCTCACCTCTCTTTTGGTCCCTGTGATCACTGGAATTTGAAAAAATTGGCTTGTTGTGAAACATATACTGATCATTATATGAGTCTATAACTGCATTGTATAAATAGTGTGGAATAGTATAATGCGATTAGCAACTAATTTGCAACTGTATTGTTTGACAGTGTGGATGAAAGAGAGAGCAAGAGAGAGATTTGGGGAAAAGGCAGCAATTCGATCACAGGACTATTTAGGATTTTTGTATCAAATACTTATCTAGCATCTTTGGTCAATAATAGATCTATCAATGGCAGTTAGCTATAACAACCAAAACTGAAGTCTTTTTCCAAGTTGACATGCTTCAGATGTAATACTGGAAAGCTGGAAACAAGAAGCCAACTTCATTATAGGCCCCCATGGGGATCTAACTGGTCAACCCAATACATTTTTCAGTCCAAGGCAAAAGACCAAATGATGTCCTTCCTGTCATGTTCCATGTACAGAAGATGATCAGGAAGATGAGTCTGAATTTAGTGCTGGATAGAACAGCATCTTCCACTTCACCTATTTTCTAAAGTTTTATTGCCACAGCCACCATCAGTTGACTGAGACAGCCTCCTCAATTTCTGTCTTGATAGAGCCAGCCCTAACAGTTGGAGGGAGAATGCTAAACCAGATGGACTTGTGCTTTGGCTCAAGCCTATCCGATTTCTCTTTTTCTCATTTTGGTTCTACTACACTTAGGCAAATCCAATAAGGATGACATCTCAGTATCACAAGACCGGCTATAGGGTTGCCACTTTTTGATAAAAGAATAAGAGACAGGTACCTAAAAATAGGGAAATTTTCACACAAATAAGGGACAATTCATAAAAACTTGAAAATCAATTGATGATTTTCAAGTTCTTATGAAGTGTCCCTTATTTTTATGAAAAAATCCCTATTTTTAGGTACCTGTCCCATATTCATGTGGCAACCCTAACCGGCTATGGGTGAGCATTCAACAACTGCCAGACCTCAAAGTGGATGCTCAAAGCTTCCCTTCCTACCCTTTCATATAAACAAGAACATCCATCTGGTCAGGAAATAGGTTCCAATTGCTGGACTCCAAGGAATGCATAAAGAAGGAAGAGAATCGGCTACTAGGGGCTCCTGTGAAAATACCAGTCATAATGGAACTAGGACATTGTGTGGTCCACTCGACTACACAGATACTTAACTTTGGATCTTTCAACATCTTTGCCTTGCATTTGGCTGTCACAATCTGACACTTTTGTGTACATGCCTGAAATTTTCGTCCACAGCTTCCTTTGTTCTGAGTTGACACAGGACAAGTTAGAGCTTGGAAATGTTATTTTGGGATGGTAACAGCCAGAATCCCTCATCTGCCATGACCAGTGGTCATGTTGGGGGGGGGATGTAGTTCAATAAAGTAACACTTTTAAAGTCTGGGAAACTCACCCTTCCCTTACACTCAGGGCCCTTCCACGCAGCCCTATATCTCAGAATATCAAGGCAGAAAATTCCACATTATCAGCTTTGAACTAGGTTATCTGAGACCACACTCAGATAATGTGGGATTTTCTGCCTTGATATTCTGGGATATAGGGCTGTGTGCAGGGCCGTAGCCAGGATTTTGATTCGGGAAGGGCTGAGTTTGATTGGGGGGGGGGGGGGCTGAGTCTGAGTGAGAGAGGGTCTACCCTAGCAAACCTTTTGTATCATTCTCCCAATGCATATGGGATATATACCCCCATGCATGTGGGATATATTGAGCACGGTGATCAGATCATGATATGAATAAACGTAACAGTTTAAATAATGTACCAGTAAGGCATTCTTGCGGACCACCTTGAGAATTTGGGGGGAGGGCTGAAGCCCCTCAAGACCCCCCTCCCCAGCTACATGCCTGGCTGTGTGGAAAGGCTCTATAGGTCCTTCTCAAAAAATTAGCATATAGTGCTAAAGTGCATTGTTTTCTATAATGTAATGATACAAAGTAAACTTTCATATATTGCACACTAACTGAAATATTTCAGGTCTTTTTTTGTTTTGTACTGATGATTTTGGCATACAGCTCCTGAAAACCCAAAAATACTGTCTCAAAAAATTAGCATATTTGGTCGGATGGAATATGCTATTTTTTGAGATATGTATGCCAAAATCATCAGTATGAAAGCAAAAAAAGACCTGAAATATTTCAGTTGGTGTGCAATGAATCGAAAATATAGGAAAGTTTAATTTTTATCATTACATTATGGAAAATAATGAACTTTAACACTATATGCTAATTTTTTGAGAAGGACCTGTATATGAGCAATGATGACCTTACGTTTCCCAATTTCTGGGGTGGATTTCTAGAAGGATCTGATTTTTCCCACAGTTCCAGGGTGACACTTGAAGAGAATCTGAAAAGCGACAGATATACTTGAAGGCGCCTCTTTGGCCTATTCTCTGGAGACTCTGGTGGAGACAGTGTCTATGAGAACTAGAAGCTCACATGCCATCTGAGAAAGGAAGAGGTCACAGGATTTCACATCAAGGGCAGAGAAGTCTGAGAAGCAGCTGGAGCAAAGGGGGAGCTGGGATGTCATGGCTGTTGAGCTGTCCAAGAGGAAGAAAGCGAACGTAGAAGAGAAGAGAGTGGGAGGAAATGTATTAGATACAGACATACACAGACAAATAATATGCTGTAATTGGCTTGGCTTCTCATTCTTGATTCTTGTAAAAATACTGGGGGTGTAGCCTAATGCCTCTTGCCTTGATGCTGTCTCTTTGTGCCAGGATTGAGTGTCTATACCAATATCAACACTCCCTTTCAGCTTACAGCAGACATGCAGTAATGTAATAAAAGAGATTAATACAATTTAATCAGTAACATTAAACAACAAATAAACTGGGTGCCTAATAAATCTACAATAAAAAAGACCAATGATGAAGAGAACGGCTAAAGGAGGAAGACGCTAGTCTTGCCCATTCTTGAAACATTTTTGGTTCACTACATCTTGGAATTAAAAAACAAAACTGGTAAACTGGCTAGGATTAATGGGAGTTGAAGTCCAAAACACCTGGACGGCCGGTAATTGCCCAGGTCTGCACTAGAGAATGAATCCACTTAAAATCTGATTTCTGCCTCCTGCAGAATTCTGTGGTTTGTAGTTTAGGGAGGAGCCTTTAACAGCCTCAGTAAACTACAAACCCCAAAATTCTGCAGGAGGCAGAAACCAGATTCTAGTTTGATGAAGTTGTTTCTAGTCACAAAGTTATCTGGAGCTGAGAGTATGTGACTTACCCAAGGTTACCCTGTGTCATATTTCATGGCTGAGCAGCAGGGAGTCAGTCCTTTGCTTCCAGAATCACAGTCCAACATCCAAACCACTGAAACATTGACTCTCTCTCAAAAAGCTTTAAATAAGAGCAGGAAATATGCAACAAATAGAAGACATGTTGTTTCTGATTTGTTTCATGCAGATGTAACATGATTTCCCTACAAACAGGATCTTCACACAAGAAAACTTCCTGAGGAATATCCCTCTTTAGGGCATATTCCCCTCCTCTTTTTCACTAGCTTTGTGATCACCAATGCTAAATGTGGTTTATGTTAGCCAGCTTCATATCATGACTTCAAATCCTGGTAAAGAAGAGAAGTAACCTGAAAAGAAAGCAATAGAAGTAGCCTGCAAAATAAGGGGGGAAACAGGAGGAGGAAAGAGGAAGCAGGACATTTTAAAGGGTGCTGAATAAGTTTGATGTCAGGGGCTGAACCAAGATTTTTTTTTCCATGTCAGGAGTGACTTAAGAAACTGCAAGTCGTTTCTGGTATGAGAGAATTGGCTGTCTGCAAGGACGTTTCCCAGGGGCTTGATGTTTTACCATCCTTGTGGGAGGCTTCTCTCATGTCCCTGCATGGGGAGCTGGAGCGGACACACAGGAGCTCAACCCACTCTCCCCAGGTTTGAACCGCTGACCTCTTGGTCAGCAGTCCTTCCGGCACAAGGGTCTAAGCCATTGCGTCGCCATGAACTCCAAGATAATGTTAAATCGTAGTTAAGGCTGACAATGTAAAGACCAGGTATGTGTTGGAGAATAGTAGGAGACAATTGGTCTTGATGCTGGTATTTAAGAGTCAAGGAAGACTGAATTGCAGTATTCTAATTCATTCTAATCTCACTGTTTACAAACTAGTGGTGTCTGATGTCTTGTCTACATTTTCCTCTGGAGCAAAAACCAAGCAACCTCTTGTGGGGGGCAGTTGTGTCATGGTCTCCTACATGGCTTTTTAGCTGTGGCCTTGCTGTGTATGTTTGTTCTGACAGACCTTTGCCAATGCACAAACCCATTCTGTTTACCAGTCTCCATTTCCCCCCATCGAGAACAGAATCTAAGCAATCTTGATTCCTGTCGAAGCTGCAACGCCCTGGCTGCTTGCTGGAATTTTTGAATAGCAGGAAACGGAGACATGCAGCTTGTTTGTGCTAGGAATCTATGACTGACGAACAAAATCGGTCCCTAGACTTTCAGGCCAGGCCCCACATTTTGTGCTTTGTCTTTATTTTTTATTCGTTGTTTGCTTATTTATTTATTTATTTTTACAAAGGAAAGGGTTGTAACAGCTGAACAGAGAATGGGTGAGGTTAAGACGCCACTGAGTTTAGCTTGGCAAGATTTTCTGTTTCACAAGAGAATGAACAAACAAGCAAGTCCTCCACCCACCCACCCCACTGTCTCCCTCGATGAAGCAGCTGGAATATTTTTGTATATCTATATAAAGTATTTTTATATCATTGATAAGCCTGCTGAAAAAAATCCAAGAGTCTCTGCAATCAGAGGCTGGTTTCTGTTCATGGAAATAGAAGGGACATGTTGGAATCGAACCAGACAGCACAGCACAAAAGAAGAACCTACAGCAGTACAGGGCTAACTCGGCATATTTGGAAGCTGAAAGTTCCTGATAGGAATAGATATTTGATTAGTGGTTAGAGGTGGAGGCAGGAAACCCCAAAGACGAACGGCCTCAGGCCCTCAGTGAAATCAGATTTGAGAGCAATCTCTGAAGGTTTCTCATTCTTCATGGTCCAGTTTAATATGATCCTTAAGAGCTCCCTAGTACGCCATTTCTGGCTAAAGAGTTAATTGTGGTGATCCAGGATAGGTACAAATGAATTATGCCGAAATGGTCCCAATACTGGTGTGACGGCGCAGTGAGCGCCACCTACATAAAGGATCTTGAGTTTGCTTTGTTAAAATAGGTTTTGCAGCCTGCACAGTTTGCTAAAGATTTAGTTGCATTGATTGGTCCCTAGCACCTGCCAATCATCGTTTGCAAAGTCCAGTTGAGTTTGTTCCGCCCTCTTTTTCCAGGGATCTGTGGAGTATGCCATTTTACATTCAATAGACCACCAAGACTTCTTCTAAAAGGACATGTTTGAAGGTTTGCCAGACCAGGCCATGATCAGGCCATCTTCTAATACCAGACTGATTTTCCTTGGGACTCAAGCAGGATGTTCAGCATATCAGAAGGCTGAGCGACCCTGGGGAGTCTCAAGCGCCTTCATACCAGTCAGTTGGCATCCAGAGGAAGGCTTTGTGCCTTCAATTTTGTCCACTTGACTGGGGCTGCGAGTGTCCACACCTCAACACCATTGAGAGAGAAAGAACCCGGAGAGCCATCCGGTTATAGTTCCTTGGATCAAGCTGCAAAGAAACTGTAAAGTAAGATCTTTCCTGCATCATTTTGGGGAACCAAGCAGAGTGCCTGAGTGATAATAGCTCATGTAATGAACAATCAAAAATTGAGTTAATCTAAGAGTCCAGTTTGGTCCTTGGGAGCCCCGAGACTTTAGAGGAAGGCAAGAAGCAATCCCCCGGTATAGAGAGACCATGTCCTGGCCCTTTACTGGGCATTTATAGCCTGGGAGTGATGGCACAACTGGTGTCACACACATATTAACATAAATAGAAGCCAAATTAAGTTACGTTGTTGGCATTAGTTAATGTTTTTCTAGCCGAGTTTAATAAAAATGGTTATATCATTCAAACAAAAGCTTTGAAATTCTATATGAACTTTGGTAGAATTCAACCTCATATTCCAGTTTCCAAAGACTTTATTTTAAAACATACTTATTTTTAGCATGATACCTTTCATATGTTTTAGATCACAGCCTCTCTGACTATTGGCCAGATTGCCTAAAATGATGATGGAACCGGTAGTCTCATCATATAGATACCATCATCTTGCATACCCCCAGATGTTCAGTCAGCTTCTGCTCAAAGCCTGGACTATCTTGGCAGGTAAAGCTGCAGAAAAATTCTCATGACTCCCAGTCTAGAGCTGAAGATATTCAAGCCAACATAGGCTGAAAACCTCTGTTCCATAATAATAATAATAATAATAATAATAATAATAATGGCTCAAGGCAGGATATAACAAAGTCAAAAACATAAAATATATACAATAAATTACATAGATTAAAACACAAAAATGTAAAAAAAAACTTGTACCAAGCACAAATATGGAATTGGCATATAGTATCAATAGAATGTAAATCAAAATGCATGATTGAAAGTTGACTGGTTAGGCCTGTCGGAAGAGATGCGTCTTCAATTGCATTTTAAATTCCGACACCTCATTTAGCTGACCGATCTTTTCCGGCAGGTCATTCCATAGTCTTGGGGTGACCAATGAAAAGGTCCTCTGGGTGAGGGTCACCAGTCGGGTTCTGGCTGGTTAGAAGAAGTGTCTCTCAGAGAACCTAAGTATCCTAAGGGGTGAGTCGGGCAAGAGAAGACGATCCTGTAGGTAATCTGGATTGAAACCATGTAGGGCTTTGATGGTCAAAACCAACACTTTGTACTTTGTCGGGAAACTGATTGGCAACCAGGGGAGTGACTTTAATATAGATGTAATATGCTCACTCCTGGATGTTCCTCTAACCAATCTAGCTGCCATGTTTTGAACTAATTGGAGCTTCCAAAATTGGTAACCCAATGTACAGTGCATTACAAAAAAGGCTCAAAGCAGGTTTTCTGAGATCACACGAGATCTCTGAGTCTTAGCATTTGTGTCAGGTTCTACCAAAAAAAAGGAAGAGGGGGGCCAGGATGATAGGCCTCAGTTGGAGCCAGAGAAGGCTGACAATCTTGCCAGGCACCAAGTCTGGTCCATCCCAGACAGAGCTGAAGATCAGGGGGAGGAGGCAGGGGCCTTTCGTCCTCTCAACCAATGAATATTAAAACACTGGGGACAAAAGTTCAGGCAATGCTCCATTTTCAATATAGGACACTGAGCTAATGAGGCCAGCTGTGCTGATTAACTGCTGGCAATAAATTCACTCAGTCCAGGCGCTTGATTCCATTGCTGGAGGCAACAGCTCCCAAACCTCCAAGCAACCCTGTCTGACATCCTTGGCTTCCTGACCTTTGGTATGTGCTTTTGGATTAATATTTCTGGCAACATCCCTCTTAGCTTTGGATTCGACTCTGGTCTGCTCCCCCAATGAAACTCAGGCAGCCTGGACCATTTTTCTGTTTGTAACCTGATGGACCCCTTGGGTCTGGACTGACTTTTCCCTTCCAGTTCTTGTGAACTATAGCAAGAGAGCTTTTTAGGAGAGGATTTCATTCTTTCTATACTTTTGTTTGGTTATTTCTTTTAGGAAAAAAACACTGTTTTGTGTGGTTTTAGTTGTTTTAAAAATGTATTGTAAATATTTTTACTAGTTTTGAAAACTGCCTTGGATCCCACACTGGGAGAAAGGTAGGATACAAATGGAATAAAATAAATAATTGGTATGCTCATTGATTGTAATCTTATCATATTTCCTCAATAGAGATCATTGTCATATTATTTCTGTGATCCCACCCTCCCACCCATTGTTGTTAATATTATTACTGTTACTTGCATGGAACATCCTATTGTGTAGTCTCCTCTTTATCAAACTAAATTAGTCTGTGTGTGTGAGTATGCAAACTACACATGAAATAATTATTATTGTGAAATGTGTGTTAAAGGTGTTTATTGGGATTTTTATTGTCCTCTGAGTCTCTGGGGAGAGTGGTGTGGGTTAGAAATTTATTATTATTATTATTATTACTTACCCTCCTTTTTTGTTTTGTAGGCAAAATGTTTCAAGGATTTACCATGGGTATTTTCTTGATGATCCTGAATCTTCCAAGAAGCTTTATCGCTGGTAAGAAACTTGGGCGGCGATGGGCAGGTAGATTGTGGACTGGACAAGTCCTTGTTAAAGCATGGTTGTAAATGTTTTTGTTCTTTCTCAGGTCAACATTAGTGTTTTAGAAGATGGAAGGGCAAAGGACAAGAGGCAGAGCTAGGGCTGAATGGTCAGGACAGTATTATCTTACCAATTTGGGTGTTTTACACATGTTGCCCAACACTTTTCCTCCTTCTCCTCTGTTTAACTGGAAGTCTTTTTAGCCACATAGGCATAAAGAGGATGGTGAAAGAGGAATGAAAAGTACAGGCTTGGTACCAAATTGCAGCAGTGTATCTGCAATAAACAAGGCCATAAAGTGTGAGCTGGGGAAAAAACGGAATGCTACTCTAGCCCATCCTACTGTAGCCATATGTCCCTGCATACAACAGACAAAGTAAATCACAGCTGCCTCCAGTATTCCTTACTGACCAGGATTTTGATTCGGGGGAGGGGGGGCTGAGTTTGGTTCGGGGGGGGGCTGAGACTGGGTGGAAGATGGTCTACCCTAGCAAACCTTTTGTATTGTTATCCCAATAACCCCATGGATGTGGCATATAATGAGCATGGTGATCAGATCATGATATGAATAAACATAACAGTTTAAACAATGTACCAGTAAGGCCTTCTCGCGGACCACCCTGAGAATTTCAGGGGGGGGGGGCTGAAGCCCCCTAAGGCCCCCCCCCCTGGCTACATGCCTGTTACTGACTATATGTGAATAGCAACATAGAGAAAAGGAAAGAACAGATACGTATGCACCAGCTACTTCCCAGAATGCTAAAATAACGGGTAACTCTATACATTTGGCTTCCAAAACTGAAATAAAAAGGAAAGTATACACCTTCAAACGGTACATAGATGGTTTAAACAGTCTCACGGAGTTTACCCAACCAGGCTGTTTCATTTCACATTTGAATGTTTTTTTAAAATAAAAGGTTTGCTTAAACATGTTGAGATGCTCTTATTTTTTGTGGTGCAAATAACCTCTCCCTTATTCTTTACATGTTATTTTGTTCCCTCTGGTGCCAAGTTTTCTACTTCATTAACTATGGTATACCAATAATTGTTCAGGATGACAAACAGATACACATATACTCTTGTTTAGATACATGTATATTTTTGTCTAGAGCCCCTGGTGGCACAATGGGTTAAACCCTTGTGCTAGCAGGACTGAAGGCAGACAAGTCAGAGGTTTGAATCCAGGGAGAGCATGGATGAGCTCCCTCTGTCAGCTCCAGCTCCTCATGCGTGGACATGAGAGAAGCCTCCCACAGGGATGGTAAAACATCAGAACTTCCGGGCGTCCCATGGGCAAACCTTGTAGACGGTCAGTTCTCTCACACCAGAAATGACTTGAGTTTCTGAAGTCATTTCTGACATGAAAAAAAGTCTGTATGCAGCATCTTCCATTCTTTTTGCCTCTCAAAACTTTTAATCCCAAAAAGCATCGTTTGGTTGCATTGGGAAACTAAAAAACAAAGAGTGAAGTTTCTGTTAAATGTCCTGTCCTCCTTCACATCCCTCTAGATGAGCTGACCTGTGCTTGTGATGAACATGCACCAAACTGTGTTTTCGGTGAAGAAGGGAAAAACTACATTTGTTCTGGAGTGGTGTGTTTTGTCAGCAAACATCGGGCGGATGGAAAAATTATATCCAGGAAAGGATGCCTGCAAACGGAATATGAGACCTGCAGGGGTAGCATACAAAAAAACTATGGCATGACATGCTGCTCATCCAACATGTGCAATTTAAATTTAACCATTATGTTGCAAGGTAGGTCTGCCAATGCCAATCAGAATGGATGTTTTCTCCCACTTCCCTGCTTTTACTCCTCCAGCAAGACATGAGAGCCCCATGGGATTGTACTCTAGATTAAACATGCAATAGTGATTTAAAGCTCCTTCATTTTACTCTAGAGCAAGGTTGGGAATCATTGCCCCTCCAGGTGTTGTGGGACTACTGGCTACAGATGGGCTTCACCTCACAAAGAATGAGGAAATATCTTTGGTAGTAGCATGGCAAATTGGATCAAGAGGGCTTTTAATTAAGTTCTTGGGGTGGAGATGATCCCTTAAGCATCTGTCCAAAAGCAAGCTCTAAAAACACAAGGATGTGTTTGGGAGAAGATGAGAGAGAATGGGGGCCACAATAAAACTTACAGTTGAATAACAGATGACAACAAGCAACACTTTAGATGTCTGTACACTAATGTGGAGAGTTTGGGAAATAAAGAAGAAGAGCCTGATGTCCTAGGCCCCTTCTACACAGCGGAATAAAATCCCACATTTTCTGCTTTGAACTGGAATATATGGCTGTGTGGAATCAGATGACCCAGTTCAAAGCAGATATTGTGGGATTTTCTGACTTGATATTCAGGGTTATATGGCTGTGTGGAAGGGCACTGAGACCAAACAATGCCATTCAAAGAGTGGTAACCATGTTTATTTTAATATATAAAAGGGCATAAAGGAATCTAGTACTAACTGATTTATCCCAGCCTAAGCTTTTTGGAACTCCTGTCCATGTTGTCAGATTCATTGCTAGTGGAATCACTGGAGAGCATGAGATGGAGCTTGCTCTTGGCCACTGGTACAACCTGGAGGCTTCCCATTGGGTCATCCATTTGGCCACTAGGGGAACAGAATTACGAGCTCTGACGCAGCTGAGCCTTTCTCATCTTCAGGTCACAGTAGTCTCTAATGAATTGAGAATATAGTCATATTTTTAGACATGTTACCAATTTTCTAGAGTAAATAGAAACAAAACAGTCATCACTACCAGAAAGAGAGCAGAAACCCTATGGAATCATTTTATTTCTTCCCAATCAGGTGAAAAAGATAAAGTGGGTCCATCTCTTACGAACCTTCTCCTGATGATTTTGGTTCCACTGCTGGCCATTGTACTCCTTGCTGTGTTGGTGGGACTCTTTTTATGGAAAGTGTGCCAGAGCCGTCAGAGGAAAATGAAGCTTGGGTCTGATGATTTAGGAGATATGGATTTCATCCTGAAGTCTTCCATAGCTGGCGACAGTACCTTAGAAGTAAGTCGGTGTTGAGAACAAGTGTCCCACACTCTGCCTTGAATGCATGTTCCCGTGAATGCATGTTCCCTTCGGTATCCCTGCTGCCATGCCCCCTACTGCATCTCCAGACAGCCCTCACAAAATGAAGCAGGGAGAAGGTTATTGGCAAGCCAGTTCATAGCTTTGGTTCCCGAGTTGCATCTCAATCATGGCCACAAATGGATGCACTTGCATTGGTTGACTTTGTCTTTCTTTGTATTCTCTCTCAATCTCTTTGACAGATCTCTCTACCTGTTTACGATTGATTTTTTTTTCCCAATCTGGCTTGCCATCAGATCAAGGCGGCAGCATTTAATCATAGCAAGAATGGGCAACATGTGGCCTCCCAGATATTGTTGGCTGTGTTGGATAGTGCTGGCATGAGTTACAGTCCATCAAAAGAGCCACACATTCCATATCCATCGTATGAGGGCGGGTCAATAAGTCTGTGACTTTTTGAATTTCCCACCTCTTAACTGAAAGGGCAACACTGCTCCTGTCAACAGGCATCTGTCAGTTGACTCCTGTCAAAATTTCAACAAGATGTGTCGTTTAGTTTGTGTTTGACAGCCATTGATAGCAAACTACCATGTGATTTGAGGAGAAAATGGAAAAAAGTGAATGTGTGCTCATTAAGCATTATTTTTGTGGGAAAAACCATCACTCAACCAAGGCTAAGCTTGATAAATACAATGGGGACTCTGCGCCATCAATTTCAATGGTAAAAAAAGTGGTTTACTGAATTTCGTTGTGGCCATACAAGCACGGCAGATGCCAAACATTTTGGATGCCCAGTTGAGGTCTCTACACCCAAAATCATTGAAAAAATTCACAATATGGTGTTGGCTGATCAGAGATTGAAAGTGCGAAGGATTGTGGAATCCATACGCATCTCACATGGCTCAGAGGTTTCAATTTTTATTGATCACTTGGGTATGAGAAAGCTTTCCGCAATATGGGTACGGCGTTTGCTCACAAACGCAATCGTGTGACAATTTCGCAAGAGTGTTTGGCATTGTTCAACCGCAATATGGACGAGTTTTTGCGCTGTTTCGTAACCGTGGACGAAATGTGGATCCACCACAACACACCAGAGACCAAACAGCAGTCAAAACAGTGGGTTTCTCGGGGTGAATCGGCGCCAAAGAAGGCCAAGGTGGGTTTGTCAGCCAATAAAGTCATGGCGACCGTTTTTTGGGATGCACGCGGTATAATCCACATTGACTACATTCAAAAGGGTAAAACAATCAATGGTGAATATTATGCCAACTTATTGGGTCAATTTAATGAGGATTTAGGAGGAAAACGACTGCATTTAGCCAAGAAAAAAAGTTATTTTGCACCAGGACAATGCAAGGGTGCGTACAAGTGCAGTTTCCATGGTAGCAACCCATGAATTGGGATACGAATTGCTCCCTCGTCCACCCTATTCTCCAGATTTAGCCCCGAGTGACTATTTCTTGTTTCCAAACCTGAAGAAATGGCTCGGCGGAAAGAGATTTGACTCCAACAATGGAATCATCTCACAAACAAATCCTATTTTGATGACCTCAACAAATCTTATTTTTTGGAAGGGATAAAAAATTTGGAGAAATGTTGGACAAAGTGTATAGCACTCAAAGGAGACTACGTTGAAAAATAAAATGATTTTTTAAATCCAAAAACCTGTGTTTCATTAAAAAAAAGTCACGGACTTATTGACCCGCCCTCGTATATTACTAGCACAGGCTATGAAAAAAATGGAGAATGTGGTTTCTGAAATATCTTCGGTGTCTTTGTCATTTTTCTCCAGTAGGCAAATCCTGAGATCCTGCTAAATGATCTTTTAGCTGGCTTTAGTATCTCCATTTGTAGATCGAAAGCAGACAAGGAAGCTACATCAAAATTATGATCATGACCTGTGCATCGGTTTATGTGGCTTAGAGTGGTGCCAGATTTTGCTATTTTTTTGAAGTGTTTCTCTTGCCATTTGTGAAAGCGTCATCATTTGCTTCCAAATGTACCCAGGACTTGATGGAGGATGACTGCACCACTGGGAGTGGCTCAGGACTGCCCTTCCTTGTCCAAAGAACTGTAGCTCGGCAGATCACACTGTCTGAATGTGTCGGTAAGCAAATGCATCTGTCCACCACCATCATCATTCCTCCAAAAGTCAGCCTGTGAACAGCAAAAGTAGGAAAGGTTATCTTTTATAAACCACAGCTTCCTAAATCCCACAGAGAGCTTTAACGCTGGCCATGTTGGTTGAGGTATTCTGGCCATTACAGTCACAAAAAGTAACTTTTCCAGACGAAATACAGTTCCTGTCTAATTTTATGCCCTTAATTCTCTCCTCTTGTCCTACTGCTGTATTCAAAACCTTAAGGACTAAGATGAACAATTATGGGGAGAGTGAACAACTGTGTCTTATTTTTGGTATATCAATCGCATGGTTTGATTAACTCACCATTGACCAAAATCTCTGCCTTGGTCCAAGTCATGAAGCTACCATCAGTTATCCCACTGAGAAGTAATTTCTGATGTACCAATTTTAAGAGAAATATGGATTGGTATCTGTCATCCTGAGAGTTTTTTTGCCATCTACAGCTCCAAATTATTGTTAGTCCTCTTTGAAAAATGTAACATCAAAAAAGTGACCCACAGACAAAGCTGAAGATAGAGCAATATAATTTTTATTGATAAAGTGTATCTAACATTTCTAGTCAAATATTATTCAAGATAATATTAGTTTTGAGGCATAAACATTATGAAGCAAATACTAAAGGCTCCCAAAAATATTGGGGACTTTTGACAGTTATGTTCATGCTTACGGGCTTTCAAGTCACTCCCTTAATTTTATATGGTTTTTCCTAGATCAGGAATACTCAAAAGTAGTTTTGCCAGCTCCTTCCTCTGGAATATAGCCTACAGCACTTGGTATTGGTTAGCAGTCTCCCAAGCAGGTACTACCCAAAGCTGACCTTGCCTAGCTTCTAAGATCAGCCAGGATGGTGTGTTTAGAAAAAAGAGTAAATGCGTAATGTTTGCACTTCCAGCTGAATTTATTTTGCTCCCATTCCACCAATATCAACCTGCATAGTTTACTCTAAGACTGAAAGTAAACCCTTACAGAGTGAGCCACTTCTACACAGCTGTATAAAATCTCACATTATCTTCTTTGAACTGGGATATATAGCAGTGTGAACTCAGATAATTTTTTATCTTTATTTATTTACAGTATTTATATTCCACCCTTCTCACCCTTCAGGGGACTCAGGGTGGATTACAAGACATATATACATGGCAAACATTCAATGCCATAGACATACAACATAGACAGGCACAGAGGCAATTTATTTTTCCAGCTTTCCAGCTTCATGAGGGTATGCTCGATTCCGGCCACAAGGGGAGTTTCCGCTTCACTGTCCACTTGTGAAACAGTCCTTGATGGAGTACTTCCTCATTCTTACACATGGTGCTGGAAGGTTTGATGGTGTCATAAATTAGTTAAATTAGCCTCCCCACATAAAGCGGTACCTAAATTTCCTACTTGACAGATGCAACTGTCTTTCGGGCTGCATAGGTCAACAGCAAGCCAGACTATTAATGGCTGAGAGCTCACTATGACCCGGGCTGTTTTCAAACTCATGACCTCTTGGTCAGTAGTGATTTAATGCAGCTGGCTACTAACTAGCTGCACCCATTTCAAAGCAGGCATTGTGGGTTATTCTGCCTTGATATTCTGGGTTATATGACTATGTGGAAGGGTCCTGAGGTCCCTTCCACACAGTTGTATAAAATCTCACATTATCTGCTTTGAACTGGAATATATGGCAGTGTGGACTCAAATAACACAGTTCAAAGCAGATATTCTGGGATTTTCTGCTTTGATATTCTGAGTTGTATGGCTGTGTGGAAGGGCCAGGGAAGAAAGATGAGGGAAAGAAATTCTGGGGAAGGAATGGGTGATCAGGGAAAGGATTAGATGCCCTTTTCCTAATGAATCCTAGCTACATTCTCCTCTATGTAATTCTTCCCCCACTCTTCATTTTGGCCATTAACTGGCAGGCACATACTTGGGAAATACAACTTTGCCAAAGCAGTTTGCCGTTCCATTCTTTAAAGCTTAATTGCGTTTACATATTAGAAAGCAGCATTTGGCTCATGATGTGATACAGACTGACTCACAGTTATGGAAACCCTGCTAAAAGAGGTGGCTGCTGAACAGCTAGACAGGAAAGATGTAAAGCCGGAGTGTTGAAAGAAAGGGTAAATGTCACATACAGTAAGTTTAATTTGCGTAGGAGGGGGCCTTGCCGAAATCTCCCATGTTTCACAGCTTATAAATAAAGAAATGCTGCAGAAGGTTGGAAGGTGATAAAAGACACATCAATTAAGATACTGTAGGAGCCAAAAGTATGCATCCCTATAAATGAACAGTACACATCAACAAAGATTGTCACAGGAAGTTTTTAAAATATGTTTCATTGGGAACACATGGATTACTTTTACTGCAAGGAAGAAAACACTGGCAAGAATTTAGTCACTTTCAAACAACTGGCATTGATATCAGCTACTGAAAGACTTTGGGAGCAAATACATTTAATATTCACTGAACACTTACACTTTTCAAATTATGCATCCAACTTTGGAAATTGATTATGAGATTGAAGAGCATTTACACAAGGCAGGTATAACTGTTCGATTCCACTTTAACTGTCATGGTTTGATGGGATACTTGAATTTGTTGTTTGGAAAGAGCTTAGATTCCTCTATTAGAGGGCCTTAGTTCACCCTCCTAAATTACATTTGCCAAAACTTAATTCTCAGTCCCTTTTTTCAACTACCTTAGCAACTGTAGTTCAAGGAATTGCAATACCTTACTATAGCCTAGAATTTCAAGTCTCTCAAGAAACTACAAGTCCCAGACTTTCATAGGATGGAAACATGGGAGAGCACAAATGAGCTCCCTCTGTCAGCTCCAGCTCCCCATGCGGGGACATGAGAGAAGCTTCCTACAAGGATGGTAAAACATCCTAACATCGATGGACAGCGTCCTTGCAGATGGCCAATTCTCTCACACCAAAAGCGACTTGCAGTTTCTCACGTAGCTCCTGACATGAAAAAAAAGTCATTAAAAGTCATTGTATTAAATCTTTTGACTGCAGACTGTAAATAAATCCATAGCTGAACCGCAACAGTTCAATTGTCTTAAGTTTCATTCGGTCTTTCAAATACCTACCTACTTTAAAAAAATCAGATAATGTGTTAATTTGTTCCTCTATGTGTTTGTTTCTTTTTAATCTGCAAACATTTTTAAAACAGTTCAAAACTTGTATCAGAAATTACAGCGATGTGTTGGTAAAATCACCATCAGGCCCTTCATAGTAAGAGTTTTGTCCAGTTCAGTGTGAGCAAACTGAAAACATAAGAGTTGGTGTTTCAAGACTTACGCTGGAAGAAGAAAATGTATAGGCAATAAATAATCTGTTCATCTTAATCTTCAGTAATGAAGTAAATGACACCTCTAGTTTTGAGATTGGGCCACTAAAAACTCCTGCATTGAGGCCAAGGTTAGCTAAGGCCAATGCATTATAATATCATGCCTTTTCCTCCCTTCATTCTGTGGGAATTTCCTCCTATATGGGTGCGAATTGTCTGAATTGATTACAGGAAGACTGCCACATTTCCATAGCACCATAAACCCTAATTTTATTTAATGAATATATCCTCCGTTTTAGCAGCCAACATGGTGTAGTAGCCTGATCACTGGACCTCAACTCTGTTGACCAGGGATTGACTCCACGCTTGGTCATGGCCACCTTGGCGACCTTGTGACAGTCACATACTCTCAGCTTCAGGAACAGCAATGCCAAATCTCTTCTGAACAAATCTTGCCAAGAAAATTGTGCAATAAGATCACACTAGGGTTGCCATAGACCATAAATAGTTTCGGGAGGAAAACAAGAGTATCAAATAAACAAATTGTAGAACTGTTTGCAGTATACCAGTTGTATTGGGACACAATAACAACTCATGCTTGCTTTCTACCAAAAATGGTCCTGAAAACCATTGACCGGGAGTTCGTTTGCTTCCAGCTTGAAATTCTTAGTTTTGTGACAATTTTTGGTCACAGGCTCATCAGGAAAACAGGGCAGGTTGATAGCTTCTGTGTCTTGCTCTCTGGCAGAAGTGAACTCTAGCTATCTGTGTCCTAGGCATAATATCTGCATCCTAGGTGTATTCAGGGGAACATATTGAGGAGAATATATGTTCTTTAGGTCAAAATAAAGACTAGGCAAGACAAGCCAGGTGATTTTTTTTGTTTTTAACCCACTCCCCCACAGGCAAAGGACGTTATGGTGAGGTGTGGCGTGGAATATGGCATGGGGAGAATGTGGCTGTCAAGATCTTCTCGTCCCGGGATGAGCAGTCATGGTTCCGGGAGACCGAGATATACAACACGGTGCTGCTGAGGCATGACAACATCTTGGGTGAGCAGAAATGATAACTATGTTTAAAGAAATGAACAATAGAGACCTAGGTGTCCCAGCAGTTCCAAATGGTCTCCAAAGGAGAAGAAAATTATTTTCACATGCTAGGCCCCTGGCCCATTTTAGGTTTTGGTCCAAACTTTAAAGGTGCTATCCAAAGTGGAACTTTTGTTTTGGGGATATATATTGCAGCACCTTGGATGGCTTCTTAAAGTTCAAACGAAAACCCTGAAGGAATTCAGTGGATGACAATGGATGGATGCCCTGTCCTCCACTTCATATCTGCTTCTATTATTACTCCCAGACCTTACCAGACCTTTCATTGCCCCAAACAACAATGAAAACAAGGGGGGAAATTCAAGCAGTTGATGTAAAAGAGTCATTTTATTATTCTTGGAACTAGCCCAATATAAAGTGTCAAAATTTCTTCCATTTTTTTCTCCCAGAGCAGCAAAAATAGGGGAAACATGAGTGAATGGGAACCAGAGCTGTAGAGGAGAATGCCATCTGCACAGTTAAATAGTCCAGGCTGGTCCTGCTCATGTCTATCTCTTTGTTGTACACTACTTGCAGACTCTAAGTTATATTTCAGCATGGTTCTATGTAACTCCTGTTCTTTGTGCCTGTAAACATTGTGCTGCTATTCTTTCTACATGGCATAATTAGTGGGATGAAGACAGGAAGAGTACATTTCTTCTTCAATTTTAAAATGAATTTTATTGTTTCCAAAGTGTACACATTATAACATAACAATTGGTAGATACATTTCTTCCGAGAAACACTTACGTTTTTTCTTAATCCATTTAGACTTCTTCCTGCCTTCATCTGATAACCCAACAACACCCCCAACACACACACACACACACACACACACACACACACACACACAAGCTACCAGGCACAGTAGATCAGTGTAAGATCAGCAGTAAGATTTCCCTCTTCTTTGGGGAACAGACCAGTCCTTTCTTTCCCTGCTTCCTTCTCCAGGGCTTGAAAAGAAAAGCAGAGAAAGTCAAAGTGAAGAGATGGGTGTGGAAGTGGCTGCTCCAATCCATACACAGACACATATTCATCCTCTCAAGATGCAAGAAGGGAGGGTACAGAAGGAGCCAGTCCTCAGTTTGGTTGTGTGCATGTGCCTTTAACTCCTGTTGACTTATCATGATCCTATAAATTCCATAGACTGTTTTTATGCAATGAATACTCAGAGGTAGAGACTGAGGTAGGACTGGGAGTGCCACTCTCAACTCTCAATAGCGGGCTGCTAAGTAGCATGCATGTATACAGTATGTACCCTCAAGATGCCCGTTGACTTAAGGCATGGTAATTCCACGAATTTCATAGGATTTTCCTAGGCATTTTCAGAGTTGGTTTTGCCTGTCATTCCCTTGAAATTTAGAGAAGGATCAAAAGGATGGGAACCATATTGGGGGTCTTGCCAGTTTGTTGGTTATGGCTGTTTGAAAGAATGAGAAGGGTGGAAAGAAACAATGAATAGGGTGTAACCTATTGTGGTACATGTTTTGTAGGTGTTAACAGGACCAAAGATTAGCTTTGGATGCCACTGAGCCCCTTCCATTCGTCATTCACATTATTAGAGCAGAAGAATTTGTTAACCTTTTATAACAGGGCTGCCCAACTGGCGGCCCGGGGTCCGTACACGGCCCCCCAGCCTGTTGGACACGGCCCCCGCTATGCCCCCGGCCGCCATTTTTAAAAATTTTTTTAAAAAAATCTATTTTTAAAAAAAAAAATGGCGGCCGGGGGGGAGGGGGAGGCGGGGCAGGGAGGAGGAAGAGAGCTAGCTCCTCCTCCCTGCACCGCCCCCTCCGTCCCTCTCTCTGCGCCGCCGCTGCGAGATCGCAGCGACGGGCGGGAGGGGGGAGGGGAAGGAGGCGGGGCAGGGAGAAGGAAGGGAGCCAGCTCCCTCCCCCTCCTTGCCTTGCCCCCTCCGTCCCTCTCTCCACCCCACCGCTGCGATCCGGTTCGCGGCGGGGGGGAGGAAGGGGAGGAGGAGGAATCCTCCCTTCCTCCTCCTCCTCCTTCCCGGCGCCGCTGGTGTCCCGATCGCCGTGGCGCCGGGGAAGGAGGAGGAATCCTCCCTCCTTCTCCTTCCCTGGCGCCGCAGCGATTGGGACACCGGCGGCGCTGGGAAGGGCGGGAGGGATCGAGGGGGCAGGCCTTCCAGGGAGGCCTGCGGGAGAGTTTTCGCTCGGCTCTCGCGTCCCTCTGACTAGGTCAGAGGGACGCGAGAGCCGGGCGAAAATCCTCCCGCAAGCCTGGATGGCTCGCGGGGGAAGCGAGCGCCCGGTTCTCGCTTCCCCCGCGAGCCATCCAGGCCTGCGGGCGAGGGGGCGGAGCCGCGGAAGCTTCCTCGCGGCTTCGCCCTCTCCCCCAAAGTGTCACAACAGCTGTTGTGATGCTTTGGGTGAGGGGGCGGAGCCGCGGAAGGCTCCCGTGGCTCCTCCTTCTCTCCCAAAGCGTCACAACAGCCTCGAAGTGGGCGAAATCGCCCGCTTCCAAGGCTATTGTGACGCTTTGGGAGAGAGGGCGGAGCCGCGTGGCCGGGGGCATGGCCGGGGGCATGGCCACTTGGCCCCCAGGTGATCGGCCCCCAGAAAGTCCAGCCCTTGGGTCGGCAGAAGTTGGACAGCACTGTTTTATAACATTCAGCTTTTTATAGCTGAATAACTTGTTGTTGTTTTATGCCTTCTAGTCACTTCTAATTTATGACAGCCCTACGGTTAATTCATCAAGGTTTTCTTGGCAGAATTTATTCAGCATGGAATTGGTTTTGCCATCCTTTGAGTGACATGCTAAAGGTCACCCAATGGGTTTCCATGGCTGAATGGAGAATCAACCTCTGATTTCCAGAGTCATAGTCCCATGCTCATAATATTACATCACAATGCTTCTAATAGGAGAGCTTTAAATTTTTATTTTTGTGGATTTGTAGTACAAAAAGTACCCCCAACACTAAAACAACCTAGATTACTTAGAAAACTGCATTTGTCATCAAAAAAGTCAATTTTCTAGATTCTGGGGACTAGACATGTTTCTTGATGATACATCATTGTTTTTGACAGTTTTTCTGCATGATCAGCCATGTTGGGTTTCCTTCTCTTTCACACATACACAACAGCTCTGTTGGCTAAGAGATTCTGGGGGCTCTTGTCCCTAGAGTAACTTTTCCACAACCTGGACAAAGGTACATGGTTATTTCTACAACGTTGTCTTTTATCATTCTGCATGTCCTTCTGTCATACAGCGGGCCCTTGGTATCCACTACGGTTTGGTTCCAGGACACACACAAATGCACCATGGATACAATAGTCTGTGGATGTTCAAATTCCAGTAAAATGATGTCTCTAAAATGACAAAATCAAGGTTTATTCTTTTGGAATGTTAAAAAGTATTTTCATATGATTGATGATTGAAATTATGGGTACAAAATCTATCTATATGGAACTGTCCACAAATGCACATAGACACACGCAAGCTAATCACCATGTGATGCCTTTTGTGGGGGTTGGTAAATGTAAGTAAACAGAAGCATTACCACAGTTTTTGAATCAAGATATACACTGCAGTATAATAGTGTCACTTGAGCTTGTGTAACAAGTAACACAATCTTTACTTCAGTTCAAAAAGTCAAACATGGCAACAATATATACAGCAGTCTCTCTGAATTCACACAGAGAACAGAGGGAATGAACAGTCCTTTTAAACAGTCTTTAAATTACGCTTCATACCTTTAAAATGATCAGGCTTCAGAGAGTTGGCAGCCATTTCCTTCCTGGCTGTTTTCAGTCAGCGCTCTCTTCACTCTCCAAAGTGAAAGTGGCAGTTAAAACCATTTGTCTTAGCAGCAAGCCAGACACAGCAGCCAATCAGAACTCTGGCCCCTCGCATGCTCAGCCAATCAGCTGCTGACACATGTCTTTCCAGTTAGCCCACCACATCATGCCATCTCTTTTCAAATCCTCACACTTTCGTGCATGTCCCATTCCTCCTGACCTGTGATTATCTTCCTTCCCTGGTCCCTGCTGCAGGGTTCATCGCCTCAGACATGACCTCCAGGAATTCCAGCACCCAGCTCTGGCTGATAACCCACTACCATGAACACGGTTCCCTCTATGACTACCTGCAGTACACTGCACTGGATGTGGAGACCTGCCTCCTCCTGGCCTCCTCCATCATCTGTGGACTTGTTCACCTCCATGTGGAAATTTTTGGCACTCAGGGCAAACCAGCCATTGCTCACCGTGACCTGAAAAGTAGAAACATCCTGGTCAAGAACAATAAACAGTGCTGCATTGCTGATCTGGGTGAGTGGACATCTTATGCTGAGCAGTCTCCTCTGGAAGCGAGGAGGCACTCTTTTTCCATCCAGCCCTGTTTCAGGAATTAGGAGACATTTTAAAGGAGAAGCTATATAACCACAGAGTTGACAGATATTCCAGGATCTTTAGTTGATTTACCCACACATGCAGGCAGGCATCCACAGCTAAGGCAGCCCTGAGCTCTAGCCACCCAATTTAGTCTGTTTGGAAATCTCTCTCTCTCTCTCGGCATTACTTCGCGAACGAAGATTCAGGAAGGACTCATCCCACGCTTTTTACAAGCGCGTTGATGACTAAAAAGGCCAATCTGAGATAGGCAAGTTCGGTTGCAGAAAGCGCAGCAGAAAGTCTCCTTGGGTGATGTTTTTCCAAGTTGCGGTTCTTTCTGCGTTGTCGTTTCTCTTCGAGACCCATTCGGCGTGTCTTCTCGAAAGAGGCCGCAGCATTGTGGATAGTGCTTCTCCATGCCTCCCGATGTGAGGCCAGGGTGGACCATTGTTGGTGATCAATCTGGCCAAGCCTGAGATGTTGTTTCAGGGAGTCCTTATATCTCTTTTGGGCGCTCTCTTGCGCTGACCCGTGGCGAGTTCACCGTAGAGTAGTATCTTTGGGAGGCGGTGGTCCTCCATCCTAGAGACGTGCCCTGCCCAGCGCAGCTGTGTTCTCAATAGCATGGCCTCAATGCTGGTGATCCCTGCTTGCTCAAGGACAGCAACATTCGTCACATAGTCGGTCCAGTGTATATTTAGGATTGTGCGAAGACAGCGCTGATGAAAGCGCGAGGAGTCGTAGGTGTTGGCAATAGGTGACCCATGTTTCAGACCCATAGAGGAGAATGGACAGTATGATAGCTCTGTACACACTGATTTTGGTGCTTTGTCTCAGGTGCTTGTTGCTCCAGACTCTTTTGTGAAGCCTTCCGAATGCACTATATGCCTTTGATAATCTGTGATCTATCTCTTTGTCAATCTTGGCGTCTGAAGAGATGATGCTTCCCAGGTAGGTGAACTGCTGAACGGACTTAAGCACAGATGTGCCTATGCTGACGTGAGGATGGTGGTGTTCTTCCTGTGGTGCGGGCTGGTAGAGGACTTCTGTTTTCTTCAGGCTGACTTCCAGCCCAAACAGCTCTGCAGCTGTTGCAAAGCAGGATGTGAGGCGCTGCAGGGCTGCTTCTGAATGGGCGACAAGGGCAGCATCGTCAGCAAAAAGTAGCTCACGGACTAGATAGTTTAGAGTCTTAGTGCGAGCCCTCAGACGGCTTAAGTTGAACAAGCTACCATCAGTACGATAGCGTATATATATGCCGTCTTCTTCTTGTAGGTCTGCCATAGCCCTTTGGAGCATCATGCTGAAGAAGATTGTAAATAGGGTTGGTGCAAGAACACAACCTTGTTTCACTCCATTAGTTATGAGAAAGGGCTCCGAGAGAGCATCGCCATATCTGACTTGACCGTGCTGGCCCTCATGTAACAGGATAATCATTTTGAGGAACTTGGGGGGACATCCTAGACGTTCCAGGATCTGCCACAGACCTTTCCTGCTCACAGTGTCGAAGGCTTTGGTGAGGTCGACAAATGTTACATAGAGTCCTTTGTTCTGCTCTCTACATTTCTCTTGCAGTTGTCTAAGGGCAAAAACCATATCTGTGGTGCTCCTATTTGCTCTGAAGCCGCATTGGCTTTCAGGGAGAAGTTCTTCTGCAATAGCCGGAACTAATCTGTTCAGGAGTATCCTTGCAAGGATTTTTCCAGCAATGGAGAGCAGTGTTATACCTCGATAGTTTGAGCAATCGGATTTTGTTCCCTTTTTCTTATACAGGGTGATGATAACTGCATCTCGGAGATCTGATGGCAGTTCACCTTTTTCCCAGCAACTCACAAGGAGCTCGTGGAATTTAGCATGCAGTACATGACCTCCCTGTTTCCAAGCTTCAGGTGGGATTCCATCGATCCCGGCTGCCTTGCCATTTTTCAACTGCTGTATGGCCTCAATGGTCTCTTCCAGAGTGGGAGCTGTGTCCAGTTCATTTTTCATTGGTTGTTGTATCATGTGTTGGATAGCTGAACCTTGGACTACTCGGCTGGCATTAAAGAGACCCTGAAAATGTTCAGCCCATCGGTTCAGGATGGAGGTTTTATCAGTAATTAGTGTTTGACCATCTGTACTGTATAAGGGGCTTTGGACCTGATAAGTAGGTCCAAACACTGCTTTGAGAGCTTCATAAAAACCTCTGTGATCACCGAGATCTGCACAGCGTTGTGTCTTTTCTGATAAATCAATCCACCACTTGTTCTGGATGTCTCTGAGTTTTTGTTGGAGTTTACTACATGCGAGACGAAAGGCTGCTTTTCTTACATGGCAAGATGGCTGGGCGAGGAATGCCTGGTGAGTGGTTCTCTTCTTTGCCAACAGCTCCTGGATCTCTTGGTTGTTTTCATCAAACCAGTCTTGGTTTTTCTTAAGGGAGAATCCTAGGGATTCTTCAGCAGACTGCAGGATACTGTTTTTGATGTGTTGCCAGAGCGCTGTAGGAGAAGAATCTGTAGGGTGGACTTCAAGTTTTGCTTGCAGATTTACCTGGAAGTTGTCTCTCACAACAGCCTGTTGAAGACTGTTGACTTGGAGTCTCCTCTTTAAGATGCCACCCCTCTTAGGTTTGAGCTTAAGGTGTAGATTTAGTTTACATCTTACAAGGCGATGGTCTGTTTGACATTCTGCACTGGGCATCACTCGAGTATGACGGACATCACGAATGTTTCTCTGGCGCACTAAAACATAGTCAATGAGGTGCCACTGCTTGGATCGGGGATGCATCCAGGTGGTCTTCAAGCTATCTTTCTGCTGAAAGATGGTGTTTGTAATAGTCAGCTGCTGTTCTGCACAAAACTCTAGCAGAAGGCGCCCATTATCATTACAGTTTCCAACACCGTGCTTGCCTAATACACCTTTCCAGGCTTCAAAGTTTTTTCCTACTCTGGCATTGAAATCACCAAGGATAATGATTTTATCTTCTGCAGGGACCTTTTGTATGAGGTGGCGTAGGTCTGAGTAGAATTTGTCTTTCTCCACAGGGTCAGCTTGCATAGTTGGGGCATATATACTGAAGAGAACAGCATGTGGGAGGCGTAAGGAGATAATGCGATCAGAGTGACCTGTCGGCAACGTCTCGAGTTTAGAGGCGATGGAGTTTTTAATCATAAAGCCTACTCCTGAAAGATGTTTCTCAGTTTTGGGTTTGCCAGACCAGTAGAGAGTGTAGCCGGCACCGTGTTCTTTAAGGCTGCCTTCCTCATGGAGACGAACTTCACTAAGAGCAGCGATGTCAATGTTAAGCCGTGATAGTTCATGGGCTATTAGAGCAGAACGACGCTCAGGACGTCCACTATCTGCAGAATCTTGCATGGTTCTGATGTTCCAGCATGCAAGTGTCAGTCTATTTGCACCTTTGCAGGCAGGTGTTGGCCTTTGTTTCTTTGTCTTTGTTCGACCGCATCGGAAGATGCCCGTTGGCCGCGGCTAGCCAACCAGGTAGACGGGGATGAGCTTTCGTTAGGCCACCTTTTCTAGGCCCCTCTCCATACGGAGCAAGCAGTGCTCTCCTTAAAAAGGCTGCTTGGTCGTTCAGGATGCTGCCGAACAAGACTGTCATCTCCCGGGTCAGTCTCGAGCGACCAAAGTCCTGAACCGCCTGCATGCAGGGTTGGGTCTGCGGCTTCCAGTGCATCTTTACACCTACCGTTTTCGTCCCTCGCCTATCGCTACAGGGCTTTTTCGGAAGTGGGATGTGTCCTTCGTGCCGGTGCATTGGATTTTTCTGGTGGAGCGCAGCGTGCACAGAACTGGCCTCACCCTTTAAACCAAAGGTTCATCTGCCAGGGCCTAGCAAGCTTGGACAGTGGCAGCGAGGTCCTCAGGTCGTAGGTTTGGTTCGAGTTTCCTTCTCTTAGATGGTTGGCCTTACAGGGTTAGACGAGCACCATCTGCCCGGGTTTGAAATCAGAGTTTTCCTTCTCTTAGGATGGTTGCCAAAAGGCTAGAGAGCCCATCCTGCCCGTTGGAAATCTAAAATAAAGGATAATCCATCACCTTCTATTCAGCTGTTTAAACAAAAACTTCCTTCTTGTAAGTTGAATCGATTGCCTCAGGTCCCATCTTCTAGAACAAGAGAAAACAAAGATTGCCAAAAGACATGTCACAATTCTTCAGAAGTAATGGTTTGAGTACTGGACTACAATTCTGGAGATCAGGGTTCAGTTCCTTACTCAGCCATGGAAACCCACTAGGTGTCTTCGGGAAAATCAGTCACTATCATTCCCAGAAATCCCCATGATAAAGTTGTCATACGTCAGAAATTACTTAAAGATTAAAATTACAACAACAGATGTGACACAGATATGATTAAATGTACTGGACCCCCACAATCATTCCTCATAGCACTTGTAGATTCTCCACCATCATGTTCTGCTTTCCCAGTTGTTTGGACTTGTAATCCCCATGAGCCTGGTCACTGGTCAGAAATTCTGACAGATGGAGTCACAAAACGTAGAAATTCTGTTTGTGGCCATTCTGCATTTTCTATTCATCTCTCCCTCCCTCCTTCTAGTAACTCTTAATATTTTGCTTCCTAGTTCTTAGTTCTCCATGTCATAAAGTACTTTGCCCCATGATGCCCAATGCTCAGCAGGAACATGAAGCCGGGCCTCATCATCAGGCAAGCAGCTAGCTGATAAATCTCTCCAAGAAGAATTCTTCTAACCACTGACACTATCATCATTGCATCCTTTCAGGTCTGGCCGTCATGCATTCCCAAAGCACTGACTTCTTAGACATTGGGAACAACCCACGAGTGGGCACCAAGCGTTACATGGCACCTGAAGTCTTAGATGAACATATTCATATGGACTGCTTTGAATCCTTCAAGCGGACCGACATCTGGGCCTATGGCCTTGTACTCTGGGAGATTGCCCGGAGAACAGTCATGAACGGTAAGGTAGAATGAATGGGGAAAGGCACCAAGTTGGAAGTCAAATAGTAAGTTATAGGCTGGGAAGGAAAGCATGGCCAGGGGAGAGATCATCAATCTTAAATTGAAGTCTCTCCACTATAGATGTGATTAGATCTTTCTTGTTTTTTAAATCACAGCAGTTTTAGAGTGAAGACCTATACAGGCAGTCCCCAAGTTATGAACAAGATAGGTTCTGTTCTTAAACTGAATTTGTATGTAAGTCAAAACAGGCACATTTTAAAAGTCTAATTCCAGAGCTAGATAGATAGACAGACAGACAGACGGACGGACAGATAGATAGAAGCATTGGATAGCATGGGGAAGGATGAACACCCCTGTGGCGTATGTTTTGCTGCCTGTGCTCTAGTTCAGAAGATTTCACCTCACTTTTTGTTCCTGTGATAATTGGATTTTGAAAAAATCGGCTTGTTGTGGAAACAAGAATCGGGGATAAAGCTTCCGTGAAGACACCTTTTTCTCATGATAACTCTTTCCAAGGGGTAGATTTCTCTCACTCCCTGTTGTCTCACCTCCGTTCTTAACTATGAGCCATAGTTTGTAACTCTGAGACTGCCTGTATATCCTAAAGGCCACAGATCCCATCTGATCTTGAAAGTTAAGCAGGATCAGCCTTAATACTTGCATAGGAGACCAATGATGAAAACCAGATGCTGAGACTATATTTTAGTGGAAGGAACTGGCAAAATCACCTCTGAATATTCCTTGCCCAAAAAAACCCTATAAAATTCACAGGGTCACCATCAGGCGTATATACAAACTGACTTCTGGAACTGGGAAATGGCCAGGGCGGTGGACACAGTTGCTCCTGAGCATCCCTTCTCATGGAGCAGAGCCAAACCAGCCCCTTGGTCCAAGGAGTTGGTGGCAATGAAGCAAGTGAGATGGAGATTAGTGTGATGTTGGTGGAAAACTTGACGTGAATCTGACCAAGTACAGACTAGACCGTATTTGAAAGCCTACTTCGTGGCAATGGGGGCAACAGAGAAATCGTTCATTGCTGCCAACATTGCATCTGCAAAGAACCATCTAGCTGAGCTGTTTTGAGTGGCCAGAGGCTTATTACATATTTCTCCTCAAGGAAAAATCCCTGACCATTCAGCAGCTCACTGTATTGAATTTGCATGGCTCTTTGCAGATAAAGCCATTCAGGTGAGTTCCAACTTGAATGCTGTTATTGATACAGTTCCAATGGCTGTAACTTTGGCTCCTGCTTGTCCAGTGTTGATAATAGATACCTTTCAATTTGTGCAGCCTGAGGATGTGGACAGGATCCTTGGAGAGGTGAGAGCTACCACATGTATTCTAGACCCTAAACCAGTACCTGTCATCAGTCATGGACTGGATGAGGGCAAACAAATTGAAACTTAATCCAGACAAGACAGGTGTTCTCTTGATCAGTCGGAAGGCAGATCAAAGAATCAGGATCCAATTTATGCTGGATGGGATCACACTCCCGCTGAAGACACAGGTCTGCAGTTTGGGGGTCCTCCTGGACTCAGTGTTGAACCTGGAGGCCAAGGTGTCGGCGGTGGCCGGGATGGTCTTTGGAAAATTAAAACTTGTGTGCCAACTGTGCCCATTCCATGAGAAGCCAGATCTGGCCACAGTGGTACATGCCTTAGTTACATCCCATTTGGATTGCTGTAACATGGTGTATGTGGGGTTGCCTCAGAAGAGTGGTCGGAAACTTCAGCTGGTTCAGAGAGCTGCAACCAGGTTGCTAACAGGCTGGCTACAGGGAGTGGACAACCCCCCTGTTGCAGCAGCTCCACTGGCTGCCAGTCTGTTTCCGGGCACAATTTAAAGTGGCCTTTAAAGCCCTAGATGGTTCAGGTCCAGGCCATTTGGCTGTCTGCATCCCCTTGTACAAACCTGCCCGGGCCCTGAGATCTTAGGGAGAGGCCATTCTCTAGGTCCCACCTCCATCTCAAACTTGTTTGGTGGGAATGAGAGATTAGGCCTTCCTTCGTGGTGGCTGCTTCCCCTCAACTCTGGAACTCCCATCTTCTTCCCAGGGAATCCAGAATGTCCTCCTTCCTGCTGTTCTTCCTACGGCAGGCTAAAACCTTTTTATTCAGGCAGGCTTTTAAAGAAGAAGATTTTAAAGATAATCAGAAGCTGCTGTGATTTATATGCTTTTATGGTTTTAACCTGGATTGTTTTTAATATTAATGAGGTTTAATACTGTTTTAATATTTGTATATTCTAAGCTGTATTGAAATGCTTTTTATCGTGAGCTGCTTTGAGTTTCTGTATGGAGAGAAAAAGTGGGATATAAATAAACATAATAATAAGAATACTTCTAACATCTTGCTCCCACTTGTGAGCATTTGCCACCAGAAGCAACTGTCTCACTCTCCCAAGTGGTATAGCTAGCCTCTTCTTCATATGGTGTGCTTATTCAGAGCTGTTTAGGTCAAATTTCCAAATTTCTCTTCCTGCAATTGCTATGTTAATTTTGGAATCACATGAACAACATCAAAAAATGTCTTGTCTAGAAGCAGCCTTAGAAGAGAGTTAATGTGCTATCTCTTCAGAGGAATACTGATTCTTTTAAAGCAAGTGAGAGAAACTACAACTTTCATCATCACCAGGTTGAACCATGGTTGAGGAGATGGAAATAACTTGGGTTTTTTTTCTTTTTTAAAAAAAGGCCTATAAAGTTTGGTGCAGCAGCTGCAGAAATCTCCTGTTTGGGATTTACTACAGCAGCTGCGCCCAGGGAATGGAGGGGAGGCCCGGCCCCTCTGCCCGCCAGCTCCCTTACAGTTGGCTCCCTGTGCAGAAATAATCACTAAAAAGGGACTGTTAATGTGAAGGTTTTCGGCCGGCTGAGTTGGACAGTGTTTTCCCTCTTGCTTTCTCTATCTCTTCTTTTCCTTTTCTACCCGAATGATTAGCTGTAAATTATAAACACTGTAATCTAGTGTCAGCGCCCAGCTCACTGATTAAAGGGGCCATTAGACTCAATCAGCACTTTGTTTGTTCAGCTCTGATTAGGAAACAAGCAGAATCACAGCTCGCTCTGGCAAGAGGCCACATCCCTGGAACTTTTGGTCTCCTCCTCCAGCCCCGTCCCTGCCTGCTTCTGTCCTCAAACCAATGCAGAGGCCTCGGATGGCTGATCCCTGCTTTTAGCCTCCCTTGTTCTCCACACCTTGCACTTGCATTCACTTAGGTCAGGAAATGGTTGCACCTGAGGCCCCTTCCGCACCGCTGAATAAAACCCCACATTATCTGCTTTGAACTGGGGATCCTTCCACACAGCCCTATATTCCAGAATATCAAGGCAGAAAATCCCACAATATCTGCTTTGAGTCCACACTCAGATAATGTGAAATTTCCTGCCCTGATATTCTGGGATATAGGGCTGTGTGGAAAGGCCCTTGGATATATAGCAGCATGGATTCAGATAACCCAGTTCAAAGCAGATATTGTGGGTTATTCTGCCTTGATATTCTGGGTTATATGGTTATGTGGAAGGGCCCTGAGCTGCTTTGTAGCCAGGGGTGTAGCAAAAGCACTGGAGGCAAAATGAGGATATTGTCCTCCCCAAATTAGAACCCCAACCCTGTAAAATGCTGTTTCTAGCATAGTAAAAAAATTAAATCTTAGAAATACTGTGCTTCATTCTGCAATGGTAGAAGGGAAAAAAACTGGGATGTTTTTAGAGCACCCGAAAAAGAATGACAGTGCTTTAATAGAAATCTCAGCTCCAAATTGGAACAGCTGAGGATATGCTGTGTCTGTGTGTGTGTGTACCAAGCTGTATCAGAGCTCACCTAAAAGATGCAGTTGGTGTGGTAAGCTTGGAGAACAGACTGAGGGCCCTTCCACACAGCCATATAACCCAGAATATAAAGACAAAAAATCTCACAATACCTGCTTTGAACAGGGAACACTTCCACACAGCCCTATATCCCAGAATACCAAGGCAGAAAATCCCACATAATCCGAGTGTGGACTCAGAGAACCCAGTTCAAAGCAGATATTGTGGGATTTTCTGCCTTGATGTTCTGGAATATATGGCTATGTGGAAGGGCCCTGGGTTATCTGAGTCCACACTGCCATATATTCCAGTTCAAAGCAGAAAATGTGGTATTACTGCCCTTTATCCCAGAATATCAAGGCAGAAAATCCCACATTATCTGCGTGTGGACTCAGATAACCCAGTTCAAAGCAGATATTGTGGGATTTTCTGCCTTGATATTCTGGGATAAAGGGCTGTGTGGAAGGATTCTGGGACAGACTACTAGTGGACAGCTAGTGGTAAGTACGCATATTGCTTATATCTGTGTTGTTGGTGGAGAATTGGGGAATGAACTTTAAAAAGATTTTTTTAAGTGTTCAACCTGAGAGTTCTTACAATTGGTCTATTCTGTGGTGCTGTAGAAAAGCTGGGGTTGCATCTCCAGAGTTTGCGCTTCAGCTATGATAATGATTCTTTCTGTCACTCTACACTTCCCCACACTCTCTCCCATCGTAGCTCCAGGGTAAAATGGATTATCTGAACAGTGATCTAATGCTGTGAATTATCCCTGTTGTAAAATGAAATACTATGGAGTGCCTTGGTCTGGAATGGGCTATTAAGAACCATTAGCTTAACAAAAACACCTCCAAAGAGATTAAGATAACTGCATGCATTTTTTGGAATCTCCTTGGGGGCATATGACTGCAAGGAATGTCGTGATGAGTGCTTGTTCTTCAGCATTTACCTCTGCGCTTGCTGCTGGCAATGTTTTTTCTTATTCCAAAGTCTATGGCTTGTCTTGTTGCATTTTTTTTCTTGAGCCCAAAAGTGGAGAAAGTCAGCTCATAGGACTACATCTTACACCCAAGCCCCTTTCCCCTGCCCCTCCCCCAGGACTCAAAAAAGTTCAGGGAAAATTAGAAATTTCTTAGCCAAAGACAGCTCATATTTGCCACCTGACTTGGGGTGTTCCTGCCAAGGTAAAGGTTTCCCTTGGCATTAAGTCTAGTCATGTCTGACTCTGGGGTATGGTGTTCATCTCCGTTTCTAAGCCAAAGAGCTGGCATTGTCCATAGACACCTCCAAGATACCTCCTTGGCTGGAAGGTAACAGTGCTTCATGCAGTCAAGCTGGCCACATGACCTTAGAGGTGTCTACAGACAACACCAGCTCTTCGGCTTAGAAATGGAAATGAGCACACACACACCCAGAGTTGGGCACGACTAGACTTAATGTCAAGGGGAAACCTTTACCTTTACTTAAGAGTAAAAGAGACCTACTTCCCCACGTCTTATTTCTGTCTGACCTTTTGCCCAGCATAACTAGAGGCTTCAAAGAAAATAGCCATTAATTAGAAAGCAAGAGAATCTCCCTAGTCGAAGCACAGATTGGGCAGGCTAATCCTATCTCTTCTTCAGAGTAAACCACCAATTAATAAGCCTATTATACACACAGTTCATGACCTTTCACTAAATGTCTGTTAACTGTTATGCGCTTGCATGCAACCACATAGACACAACACTAACAGTCTTCATACCCAATATTTTCCTTGGACTTTCCAGGTAGTTTTAGATTACAGTTCACATCATTCCTTCTCACTGGTTATGATGATTAAAGCAGCTGGAAATTTTTATCTAGAAGGCCACACTTTGCCTATCTCTGCTTCATTCAGTGTTGTTGCTGTATTTTGTTGTAGTTGTTCCTGCTTTATGGCAACCCTAAGCCTATCCCATTGCATGGGGTTTCTTCAGGAAGACTTGTTCAGAGGGTCCAGCCAAGCCTCCTGTGAAAGGAAGTGCCACAGCCTTGCATATGGATAGCCCTAGCACCCCTTTTGATGGGGTTTGATTGGCTAGTGCATTATAGTTCCCTTTTAGTTGGAGTAAGATTGAGAGGGGCCTCGGGATAATCATGAACAGGGGAAAAATAGGTTGTCAACCTTCGTCCCAAATGGATTAAAGCCTTCCGTGCGAGAGTCATGCAATAAGGAGTGGATTAATAAAGCCCAGCTGTCAAGACACTGTGGGAGAGCAGAGGTTGTGGCCACCGCCAGGTGGCACTGGAGCCACAAGGTGCTGAGAAAGACAGCCCATGGACTCTGTGATGCAAGGGCTCCCAAGCAACCTGCCAGTGCAGGAGCCTGGACATTGAATGAGGTTGCTCTGGGAGAAACCTCCTGCTGAGATCATAGCATGAAGCTTCCTGGCAGGAGGGACATTTGAGTTCAAAAGCCCAGTGAAAGGAACATTTCCAAGGTGGCCCTTACCATTGGCCTCCTCACCTCCCATGGAAACGTCTTATATGATCCTAGGATGGCACTGATCAAACTAGTTATCATCCTGTTAATGTAAACTTTGTGAAAGTTCAAACTAAAACTTGGAACACATTTACCACATTTCTGGACATAGAAACTATCAGCTGCCATTGGCGGTATGTTGTTCCCAAGACTGAAACTGCCAGATGGCCTAATAAAAAAGGGTGGGAATAGTCACAGGCATAATGGACCTTGTTGAATAATTTCTGTAAGTCTTTTTTGTTTGAAATGAAGGCTGCTGCTCTTCAGCTGGCCCCTCTAAAGAGCAGCTAACCAAATCACATGATATATTATGATGGTTGTAAAAAATACAGTTTATAGCCGAATACAGCCAAGTAATAAAAATAAGAGACACAATAAAAGCAATTTGATTAAAATCAGTTAGCTAGTTGGTATACCGGAAGACTGAGGCAAATAGGAATGTATTTATCTAGCACTGGAAAATCATCAGAAGTCTATATTGGGAGAGCTGTTCTGAATGGGGTAATGATACAACTCAAAAACACATAGCAGCTACTGATTTTTTTCAGTTCTAAAACACACTTTTCCCCATATAAACATCTCTTAACATGGGGTGAGTCTTAGAATCATGGGTGGTTTTATAGAGTCAGGGGTGAAACTTTTTTCCTGTTGGTGATATTGAAATTAGCATACATCTTATAACCGATTGTGTCTTAAAATAAAAAAAATATTACATATATTATCTATATCATGTCAGGCAGAGATGGATTTACACTCAAGGGTTTTTTTCCATGTCAGGAGCAACTTGATAAACTGCAAGTCAGTTCTGGTGTGAGAGAATTAGCCATCTGCAAGGACGTTGTCCAGAGGACACACAGATGTTTTACCATCCTATGCTAGGCTTCTCTCATGTCCCTGTATGAAAAGCTGGAGCTGACAGTAAGGAGCTCATCCAGCTCCCAAGATTCAAACTGCCAACCTTTCGGTCAGCAGTCCTGCCTGCACAAGGGTTTAACCCAGGGGTGGGCAAACTGCGGCCCGGGGGCCGGATGCGGCCCTTTGGCTGATTCTATCCGGCCCGCCTAAGGGCCCCTGGCTTGCCTCCCCTGCCTGGCCTCTGCATAAAAATCTCTAGAGAAGGGGACTATAAGGAAGCATTATTTTATTTTAGTGGTTTTTATTATTATTGTATAATAATTTTATAACAATAATAAAATAATATAATAAATATTATAATATAATGTTATAAGATATATTATAATTTCAATATATTATGTTTATATATATACTATAATATAATAATTATGATATTAATACTAATAATATATGAATATTTCTTGATATATTAATATGTTAATATTAATGATGTGTAATATATAGTAAATATACTAAGTGAATAAATAAATTATGTAGATTAGCATGTAGTTCCGCCTTTAGGTGCGGCCCTCCATAATATTTTTTGGCTCTCGTGTGGCCCCTTGGAAAAAATAGTTGCCCACCCCTGGTTTAACCCATTGTGCTGCCAGGGTTTCCAAACTCAAGTTAAATAAACTGTAGTTTAGTATAGAGTTGGCAAAGTGCAGCAAACAGGCAACATGCAGCCCCCTTCCATTTTTCACATCCCCAGTTGTTCCTAGTATATAAATTTTTTAAAGAGCCTCAGTTTGTCACAAAAATTCAGCATCAAACCACTAAATGTACTATTGTGAATTGAGGAAAAGAATGAAAAGCACTCTAATCAATGGGATAATCAATATCCATGCTGATATGTCATTCAGAAGTCAATAACACAGTGAATATCATATTCTTCAAACTCAATTTAACATTACATTTAAGGTTCATTTGTATACACAAATGCTGAGTAATGTACAAATTGGGGGATTTTAATCATTAATGAAGAATGGGATAATATTATTTCTCCATAATGAAATTTAAATATATAAAATAAAATATAAACAGGAACAGTATATTTTAATTGATTTTTAAATCAAAAATTCACTAGTTAACTCTGAACCTTCTGCCTAAGCGACACCCTGTTGGAAGAGACCTCATGGGCCATCCAGTCCAACCCCTGCCAAGATGCAGGAAAATTGCATTCAAAGCACCCCTGACAGCCTCTGTTAAAAAGTCTCCAAAGAAGGAGCCTCTACCACACTCCAGGGCAGAGAGTTCCACTGCCCCGGAGTGTCTACACTGCATAGTCTACACTGCCATATAATCCAGTTTGAAACAGATAATCTGGATTTTATATGGCAGTGAAGAAGGGTCTTGAGTGTAAACCACTTCTACACATTGAACTTCGCCTCTTCTGCACAGCTGAATAAAGTCCAACATTATCTGCTTTGAACTGGAATACATGCCAGTGTGGACTCAGATAATTCAGTTCAAAGCAGATATTGTGGGATTTTCTGCCTTGACATTCGGGGTTGTATGGCTTTGTGGAAGGCCCCTCAGTTTTCAGCAACTGAAATAAGCTAGGAACAAAAGGAGCGAGGGATGGAGAGAGAAACCAGGACATTTTAAAATCAGCTGAAGACGTGGGTTGACAGAGAACTCATGAGGACTCTCCCTGCCAAACTGAGGCAGTTGGAGAAAAGGAGGTGTGATCTCATAGGGCCCCTTAAGCTTTGGGCCTAAGTGTACCTTGTTCCAGGCCTGGCTCTCCAACCCCTGACCTCCTAGCGCAAGATGGTCTTCCGAGGTAGAAGAACACAGACCTTTGGGCAGCACAGATTCCAAGTTGTTTAAGGGCCTTAAACATAAGCAGCAGTCCTTTTGTTATGCCTGTAAATGGCCCTATATCACAGAAACTGTGGTTTAATGACTATCCATTTAGACTCCATGGAACAAGCGGCAGCAAGGTTTCCACAATCTTCTGAAGTAGCCACAAGTGAAACATGGTGCAGTAGTCTCACACATACTAGCTTCCTAAGGTGATGGTAAATGTTTAATGAGAGACATACAGTATAAGCACAGCTAGGTTTGTAAGCAAATTATCAACGTGATCAGATCTGCTTTTTGGCAGAGTGACATTTTTAAACAAGTGTTATTATCCAGTCAATATATCCTCAGCATGATCTCAATTCATCACATGCTTACTATGGGTGCGTCTACATCAGTGGTTCTCAACCTGTGGGTCCCCAGATGTTTTGGCCTTCAACCCCCAGAAATGTATTGCCAAAGGCTTTCATGGCTGGAATCACTGGGTTGTTGTAGGTTTTTCAGGCTTTCTGGCCATGTTCTAGAAGCATTCTCTCCTGATGTTTCACCTGCATCTATGGCAGGCATCCTCAGAGGTTGTGAGGTTTGTTGGAAACTAGGAAAATTGGGTTTATATATCTATGGAAAGTCTAGGGTGGGAGAAATAACTTTCGTCTGTTAGAGTTAAGTGATATATATATATATATATATATATATATATATACACACACACACACACACACACACACACACACACACAGTATATATAGCTTCTAGAACATGACCATACAGCCCGAAAAACCTACAACAACCCACTTTCAGATGTCGTTGCAGTACAGTTCCTATCAGCCACAGTCAGCATAACCAATGATAATAAATGCTTGGAGTTGAAAGAAACATCTGTAGGCAAAACACATTCTCTAGAACTAGCTTAGTGTACCTTAAGTATACTTGGCAAAGGAATTTCAAATCTACAAAGTGCTTCGGCTTCATTTTATCTGTGGATCTGCAAAATGTTGGGTTTACTCAGGTTCTCAGTAGCACTACTTGGAGTTAGATTTTATTTTTGCCCCAAAATTAGCACAATATACCTGGTGATACCATGCCCCATGTCAGATCAGTAACCAAAATAACAATGTTGTATTATTGTTGTGTTCCTGTCTACATGGCCCTAAGGTGAACCTATGACTTGTTTCTCTGAATAAGTTTCATTGTCTTCCTCTGAAGCAGGGTCGGGAACCTTTTTTACTCAAAGAGCCATTATAGCTTAATATTTGGAAAATTATTTCAGTGAGAGACATATTATTTATATATATATATATATATATATATATATATATGACTGAATTCAACTAAATGTGGGTATATATGTACATACTATGATAGTGATGGGCAACCTTTTGAGCATGGTGTGTCAAAATTTGCCCCAAAACCGAGCATAATTCAGGTGGTGTGACACTTCAAGAAAAAAACCATATAGAGTGATTTACAGGAGATGTAGCTCACCTACATTCAGAGCGTACTGTGAACCCAAACAACTATGGATCTGGACCAAACTTGGCACAAATACTCAATATGGCCAAATTTGAACACTGTTGAGTTTGGGGAAAATAGAACCTGACATTTGGGAGTTGCAGTTGTATGGATTTATAGTACACTTGAAATAAAAGAGCATTCTGAGCTCCATCAACAATTGAACTGAACCCAACTTGGCATACACAACTGCCAGGAGCAAAAGAAAATACTGGGAGGGTTGGGGAAAACAGACCCTGACACATGGGAGTTGCAGTTGTATGGATTTATAGTTCACCAGCCAGCAAAGAGCATTCTGAGTGCCACAAAATATTGGGCGCTCAGGGGTTTGGGGGAGGAGGTAGAACATATGATGGGATTTGCAGTACCTTCAATCGCTTCAGCTCTACATCAAAATCACTCCAAAGCTGATTGGAGAGGCCTCCTTGCTGGCACCCAGAGGGGTGCAGGCACAGCCTCCAGGAGAGGCCCACCATCGCACAGTGAGCCATGGGCAGGAAGCACCCCGGTGGCGGCCTCTTTCCACGCACTTTTGCAAAGGCTTCGAGAAGGACGCTCTCCCTCTCGCAGCACAGGGGAAGACGGCTTTTGCAGAGTGCGCATGCCCACTTTCCCCGCGTGCTTTCCAATGCCGAGGAGCTGGTATACATTCAGACGCACAGAGACACTCTTCTCCAGGCCAGCCTCCTCCTCCTCCGCCTCCTTGGGTTACCCCTCCCCTCTAATCCGGAGCACATGAGAGGAAGCCAGATGCAATCATCAAAAGAGGCCACATCTGGCTCTCGAGCCATAGGTTCCTGACCCCTGCTCTGAAGCTTACCTAGAGTGACTTGCCCAAGGTCACTCAATCGATTTGCACAGCCCAGCTGGGATTTGAATCTTGCTCTTCCAGAGCCATAATCCAATACTCAAATCATTTTACCAAGTTGTCTTTCACTGGGGAGCAGGCTGCCAGTTAAACAGGATTTTCACCTGCTTCTCACTAGCCCTTATACAGTCTTCCCCATGCTGGAAACAGGGCTATGCTGACTGGGGTAGATGGGTGTTACTGTATTCCAGCTTATCCAGAGGGCACCGAGTTGTAGAAAGCTGCTCCAAAGTATGGGTCACAAAGTTAAGTGCCTTCAAGTTACATTCTTGCAATTCACAGCCAAGTAAGTGTAGCACCCATGGGTTCGTTCGTGCCACTGGGAGGGGGTGAGGCGCCGGGGGTCCCGATGCCATTGGGACCCGCACAGGCTGAAGGGGACTCGGAGGACGAGTTGGAAGGCCCAGAGCAAGATTGGTCAGCAGTGCCTTTGCCCAGTTCACCTGTAGAGAGTTTAGCATGGGATCTCGAGTGGGAGCATTCTCCCGGGGAAGGAGCGGACCAGGTGGAGATGGGAGGCAGCGAAGCAGATAGCGGAGATAGTTATGAATTCCCAAACGGCCGAGGTTCCCAGGACCTGGCCGAGCAGCAGATGGAGGCCAGCGGCTGGGACAGTTCGGGGGAGGCTGCTTCTCAAGGAGATAGCGATACTGAACTGGAAGAGCGGGGCCGTTCCCATAACAGACGCAGGGACATAGAGCAGGGCAGGAGGAGCTGGCATCTGTCCCTAGACCGTCACCGTTCGGAAAGTAGAGACTGGAGACGCCGGGCCCTAGATCGTCGAGGGGCCCGGCCGAAGGATTAAGAACGGCCCCGTGGGAACTGATCCTCAGTTCTCCGGCCACGTCTGATCTGAAGGGCGTGAAAGCGGAGTGAATCACGGAGCCTAGTCTGGCTCGTCTTGGACCAAGACCTTGCCTTGTTATTGATTCGCATTGCTGCGGACACCCTGCTTTGTTCGGAGGCAATCCGGAAATTGCCAAGTTTTTGCCACGTTTGCTTTTGGACTTATCTATTGGAACTTTGCTTTCGTAATTGGACTACAGCTTTGCTGTTTGCGTTATTCTTTGATCTCTTCAAGAGAATTGCCTTTTGGACTTTTTATATTCAATAAAATTAGTTAGCCTTTGCTACGTCTCCGTGTGTGTGTTAAAGGGGCAGTTCTAAGTCGGTGTTCGTGACAGTTGGCCGGAGAACTCCTCGAACCCCTTTTTTGCACCACGGGACGTACCAAAACCGCCCGACTGCGCACCAAGGCCCCCATTGTCTCTACGGCCGCCATGGCGAACTTGCGGGTCCGCAAGTGGCGGCGTTGCAACAGGAGGTGGCGGAGCTGCGAACCCGAGCGGGGCGGCACCCGTCGGTGAATGCCCCGGCTCGTTTCAATGGAAATCCGGCGATGGTGGAAGTTTTCATTGCCCAGGTTCGGATGTACCTGGAGTTGCGGCCCAATGAATTTGCCACACCCCGAGCCCAGGTGGGCGTCGTGTTCTACTGTATGGAAGGGATGGCAGCGACGTGGGCAACTCCCCTCATCAATGGCGCGTCCCCGCATGCGGCGACTTTGAACGCTTTCCTAGATGCGATCCGGGCGACCTGGGGACCCCCCGTCAATGAGGACCTGGCGGAACGGGATTTAGCACGGCTGACCATGAAGGACATGACTTTGTCTCAGTATATTTCCCCATAACAACTGGTGCATCCAACCTCTTTGAAGATTTTTCTTTCCCTTAATAGTGCTGCATATGCCTTTGGCTGTCAGTGTGACACAATTGGTATGCATCTTTACTGAGTCTTTCCAAACAAAGGAAACAGCTCAAACTGTATTTGAAAATATAGGCCTCTTTAAAAAAACAGAAATAAACCAATTTCAGCATCTACCAAAACAACAAATTAGCTAAATCAAAATTATACATGTAGAGTTAACTTTTTCTAGGCATCATTAAGAAAAAGAATTTAAAAACAAATGGGCACTTGCATTCACACTTATTTTAAATACCTTGACAGATGTAAAGTCAAAACAGAATATTTATGTGAGATGAGAAAGATTATTTATGTGAGAAAGGTGTGTCTTTCCAGGGAAGGCAGTGTATCTTCCTAGTCTGGTGGCTTCCGTGTCAGTAGGGATAGATTCGGCTGAGGTTTCAGTCTAGAGCTGCCCAAAGTGATGACTGCATGCATGTGTTGCTTGCTGACTTATGGGGATACTATGAATTTCATAGGGTTTTCTTAGGCAAGGAATGCTTTCCCTCTGACAGCTTCTATCAAAACCTTTAAGCATTTTACTAAAAATTAGGGGAATATATATTATCCTACTAGTGGCTTCTTCTCATTGTCATGTGTGAGAGAGCATACTGCACAGCTCTTAAAATGTTGTTCATCAGCATTAGTAATATTACTATTGTTGCTGTTTTTATGTATTATTTATTAATATTATTCATTATTTATTAATATTAATCATAAGGGCTAGATATCTCTTATCTAAAATGCTTGGGACCAGATGTGCTTTGGATTTTTTTGGATTTGGTAATATCCTGTATTTGCA
Organism: Anolis apletophallus; assembly: GCA_030556195.1. Classification (NCBI taxonomy): domain Eukaryota; kingdom Metazoa; phylum Chordata; class Lepidosauria; order Squamata; family Anolidae; genus Anolis; species Anolis apletophallus. Next base: position 134,440,055 of record JARBWK010000001.1, on the reverse strand, counting down.
TATATACACATAATGTGTTTCCCCTTTCCAGGGCATTTGTTCCCCACTCTGCGCTGGTCATGGACCATAATAAAATCTTGATTGATTGATAATGAGATGGGATCCAAGCCCTATGTAGATGTTGAATTCCACAACAACTATACCGTGTTTCCCCGAAAGTAAGACAGCGTCTTACTTTCTTTCCCACCCTAAAAGTCCCCCTACGGCTTACTTTCGGGGTACGTCTTATATAACCCAAGACGTACCCCGTCCCCATGCCCACGCCGCCGCCGCCGTCACGCCGCCGCAACCGGCCCCATCGGCACACCTCCGCGGCACACCTTTCCGCCAGGCCTCCAAGCAAGGGAGGGGGAAGGAGCCAGGGGCGGGACGAGGCAGCTCGCGTCATTCTGACGCGGCGGCTCCTCGTCCGCCCTGGCTCCTTTCCCCTCCCTTTCGTCCAAGCAAGGGAGGGGGAAGGAGCCAGGGGCGGGACGAGGCAGCTCGCGTCACTCTGATGCGGCGCTCCCTCGTCCCGCCCCTGGCTCCTTCCCCCTCCCTTTCGTCCAAGCAAGGGAGGGGGAAGGAGCCAGGGGCGGGACGAGGCAGCTCGCGTCACTCTGACGCGGCGCTCCCTCGTCCGCCCTGGCTCCTTCCCTCCCTTTCGTCCAAGCAAGGGAGGGGGAAGGAGCCAGGGGCGGGACGAGGCAGCTCGCGGCACTCTGTCGCGGCGCTCCTCGTCCCGCCCCTGGCTCTTCCCCTCCCTTTCGTCAAGCAAGGGAGGGAAGGAGCCAGGGGCAGGACGAGGCAGCTCGCATCACACTGATGCGGCGCTCCCGTCCGCCCCTGGCTCCTTCCCCCTCCCTTTCGTCCAAGCAAGGGAGGGGGAAGGAGCCAGGGGCGAGATGAGGCAGCGCGCGTCACTCTGACGCGGCGCTCCCTCGTCCCGCCCCTGGCTCCTTCCCCCTCCCTTTCGTCCAAGCAAGGGAGGGGGAAGGAGCCAGGGGCGGGGCGAGGCAGCGCGCGTCACTCTGGCGCGGCGCTCCCTCGGCCCGCCCCTGGCTCCGTCCCCCTCCCTTTCGTCCTAGCAAGGGAGGGGGAAGGAGCCAGGGGCAGGACGAGGCAGCTCGCGTCACTCTGACGCGGCGCCCTCGTCCCGCCCCTGGCTCCTTCCCCCTCCCTTTCGTCCAAGCAAGGGAGGGGGAAGGAGCCAGGGGCGGGACGAGGCAGCTCGCGTCACTCTGACGCGGCGCTCCCTCGTCCCGCCCCGGGCTCCTTCCCCCGCCCGTTCGTCCAAGCAAGGGAGGGGAAGGAGCCAGGGGCGGACAAGCGGCGGCGCGTCATTCTGACGCGGCGCTTCCTCGCCACGCCTCTGGCTCTCTTCCCCCTCCCTTGCTTGGAGGCCTGGCGGAAAGGTGTACCGCGGAGGTGTGCCGCGGCCGATAGGCCGGTTGCGGCGGTGGTGGCGGGACGAGGTACGGCTTACTTTCGGGGTACGGCTTATATTAGCCGACACCCCCGACACCCCCGATACGTCTTACAATCGGGGGTGTCTTACTTTCGGGGAAACATGGTAGTAATAATAACAATAATTAGATTATGATGATTATGGTTACACCTTTTTCTCAGACTGGGACTTCAGGAAGCTTACAATAGTTGAAATAGCATAAAAGTTACAACTGAATAAACAAAATATACATTAATGTTCAAACATTAAAAGTTAATAATATATCCAAGTTAAAAAAATTAAACCGTCATAACCTTTGAAACTGCTTAAATTAAAACAACTACAACAAAAACAAATAAAGGTCCTTCACAATATATGAAGCTCATGACATTTGCCTTGGAAAATCGATTTTCAAAGGTTTCAAAGGCTTTGCCAGCCTATACAAAGATAGTGAAGAAGGTGACAGCCTTGCCTTCTTGGGAACTACTGCTTCCATCGTCCCTCACCTCGGTCAACTCTGGATGAGTCTGATGGGAAATGGAGTTCCAGCAACATCTAGAAGGCTATAACTTCTCCAAAACTCTACTAATAAATGGAAGAGTGATGCACAGATTGGCAGATGACTTAAGAGTCTGTCCATCACATAAAAGAATGGTGCCACATGCCATGGGCATCTGGATGCTCTCACCTCAACTCCGTCTGTTCATTTTGCAGGGATTGTGGAAGATTACAAGCCTCCTTTCTTTGATATGGTGCCAGTTGACCCCAGCTTTGAAGAAATGAAGAAAGTAGTCTGTGTTGACCAGCGGACGCCCACCATCCCAAACAGGCTGTTCTCTGACCCGGTGAGTGATGCAACAGGAGGGTTAGAAAGAAACACTTTCGAAGTGATGGGAGTGGAGAGGGGGGCGGTTGGACCTGAACACTGGACAAAACCCATTTAGCCAGGAATGTGGCGTTTTTTGCTTTTCTTGGGAAGAAATAAGCCAAGAAAACCCACCAACTAAATCTCCTTGGGGAGATAGTGTGGGTTACAAATAAAGTATTGTTATTAATTATTTGTCACAACTGTGATAAACCCACTGAATCAATGTGTGAATGCTAAATCAGTACTTAGTACAAATTCTGTTGATTCAGTAAGTCTACCAACAACTGGATTTTTACTTGAGTGGGAATCATGAGACCTCTTAGATATGGGTGGAGCCCCCAGTGGCACAATGGGTTAAACCCTTGTGCCAGCAGGTCTGCTGATCGACAGGTCGGCGGTTTAAATCTGGAGGGCAGGGTGAGCTCCTGTCTATCAGCTATAGCTTCCCATACGAGGACATGAGAGAAGCCTCCCACAGGATGGTAGAACATCAAACATCTGGGCATCCCCTGGGCAACGTCATTGCAGACAGTCAATTCTCTCACACTAGAAGTAACTTGCAGTTTCTCAAGTTGCTCCTGACATGAAAAAAACAAATCACCCAACATCCTTCAAAAACAGGCAACGATGCTAGAATATGCAATTTGGCAACATGTTGAGGGCTGCATGATTCCGACACCGATTTTTAAATTAAAGAGAGCATTCCATAAAATCATGGACCATGAACATACACTTTAAAGCTGCATTACTAACCAGAGGGAAAACTGAGGCCCCATCTACACTGCCATGTACAATCCACATTATCAGAATTGAACTGGATTATGTAGCAGTGTAGACTCATATAATCCAGTTCAAAGCAGATATTCTGGATCTTTGTGGCAGTGTAGGTAGGGCCTTTAAAACTTTGAGCCATGGATCTTCTTTGGTGCCACTGCCCAAACTAAACTTCCCCTATATTGTGTAGTGAAGGACACCAGGACTTCCAACAAGGAGACTTACACAATAGTTTTGAAAGTGCCAGATATATGGAGCTGTAGCCAGATTCTTCTACCATTTTCTTTTATAGTCTTTCTCTGGAGCTGGAGCCAGATTTTTCTACCATTTTCTTTTATAGTCTTTCTCTCTATGCCTCTTTCTTTCAATGCCATAGCAAGTTGAGACTTACACAATAGTTTTGAAAGTGCCAGATAGCCAGAAGACCCTGGAGCTGTAGCCAGATTCTTCTACCATTTAATTTGTTAGCCTTCCTCTCTATGCCTCTTTGATTCAATGCTATAGCAAGTTGACTCCTGCACAATATTTTGGAAAGAAGGTACAGGAATGAATAGAGAGAAGAAGATACAGAAATGATTTCTGCCACTGAATCTCTCACTTGAGTCTTTGTTTTTAATGACCAGAGCAGATCTCCCAGATTGGAATCTAGTAAAACAAGCCATCCAGCCAGAGTTAAGGAGTGGTTTCTGCAATCACACATGTAGTATCAGTGCAAAATTTGGGACTGGACGCAAATTTCTTAGGTAGAATTTCACCCAACTTACCAAAGCACAAGAGAAGAGAGGAAACACCTGTGGCAATGAAGATAAAAGGTTATAAACACATGTAGGCAGTTCCCAGTGGAACCTCAGAAGCCAAAGGGAGGATGACCAAGACTTTGTGTGGTTAAGTGATAGGACTCCCGCACAATGCTGTTAACCTCTCTGCGGTAGCAGGAGAAACTATCCATGGAGGTGGAGAGAGCAAATACTTACTGTTTCCTGTATGTAATTCCAGCTTTTCCTCATGCAGACAAGCCAAGGCATGCCCCTATTAAGAAACTGATTTTAACAGGGCCAATCTTTAAAAATGGAAAGAACTTCATAAAGGACTGGAAATGTTGATGCTGGCCACTGTTAGCCCAATCAAAATAGGATTTTGCAGAGCTTCAGGGGAGTTTTCTTCTCCCTTACCATGAACTTGGCTCACACAAGGCAAATAACATTTGAGGGGGGGGGGGGACCTTCATTCTTTTATGCCAGTCTGGTATAACAGTTAAGGGTGTTTGGGAGATCCAGGTTGTAGTCTCCAATGAGCTATCACAACAAAATCCCCCCACCTGCCCAATTACTCGATGGCTTACCTCTTGAGGCAGTTATAAATAAAGGAAGGCAGCCAGCCAGGAATTTAACATCTTTGAAAGTCTAGGTAGGATTAGCATGGGCTTATCCCAGCCTCTCATAACACAACCCTGTGAGTTCAGTTAGAGGAGGAAGTGATGACTGGCTCAAGAACAGCCAACATGCTTCAAAGCTGAATGGAGGTTTTTAACTCTGACCCAAGAATACCTCTAGTGCTGTTCACACTTTGGGGGGGGGGGGTAAAGAAACCCAGTGGACATGCTGGCTGGGAGATGTAGCAGCAGGCCTGGGAGCTACAGACCAAAAGGAACTTCCCCAAATTCAGTGTGATGCAGATTAAAGAAGAGTGACTCATTGCAGACTCTAGACTCAAACTGTGGGTCCCCAGATGTTTTGGCTTTCAACTCCCAGAAATACTAACAGCTGGTAAACTGGCTGAGAATGAACAGCACAGCATCCACTATGATAACTCTTGTCTATGCTGGTGGGGTTCACCATTATGCTAGTCAGGCGTACTGTACAGTGGAGGGGGCAGCAGCAGCATTGTGATCAACAATTGGTGAAAGTGATTTTAAAATGAAAAAAATATTTCACCTAGAGCCTGAGCATGAATATAGGTATTATGACTATAGGTATTATGGGAACTAAAATTGGGTTCTGTGAGTTTTAGGGTTGCCATTTTTTGATATAAGAAATAAGGGACATTTACGGGATTTTTCACAAAAATAAGGGACACTTCATTAAAAACTTGAAACTCAAACATTAGGTAGAAATAGTTTTATTAACAGAATAAGATAACGATTGAAACTCACAAAAGAAATTGACTTACACCCTCTTAACAGTACATGGTATGTTTCTGCATGTTTTGTCATGCAGAAAAAACATTATTAGAACTACCTCATTTTCTCCATCTGTATTTAGTACTTGACTTTGCTGACTTTAAAAGTGCACTGTCTAAACATTAAAATAAAATAAATTATATAAGACAGTACATCTTCATGATTATTATGTCAATAGTTAATGGTATAGTATAGTATGGGATACACAGCATTGTATAGTATTGGGATGCACAGCTAGGCCTATTTTAAGAGTAACTCTCAAGCAACCAGAAACTATCTTTATCCAACATGATCCAACATTCCCCTTGGGTAACGGTTAATTAGTCTACTGTACTTTGAAAAAGTCCTGTATCGCCTCTTCCTTCCAACAGGGACGCAGGCTGCCCTGCGAGTTGGAATCCCCGGGCAGGCATTGCCGTGGAAACCACAGTGCGCAGCTTCCTCTGGTCAACCCCGCCCAGTCCTGTCCTGCTAGTAAAAAATAAGGGACAGGGCCTGAAAATAAGGGACACAAATTTTAGGACCAAAATAAGGGACGTCCCTTAGAATAAGGGACATATGGGAACCCTAGTGAGTTTTCTCGGCTGTATGGCCATGTTCCAGAAGTATTCTCTCCAGACGTTTCACCCACATCTATGGCAGGCATCGTCAGAGATTGTGAGGTTTGTTGGAAACTAGGCAAGTGAGGTTTAGTGGAATGTCCAGGAAGGGAGAAACATCAGGAGCAAATGCCTCTGGAATATGGCCATACAGCCTGGAAAACTCACAGAAGCCCAGTGATTCCAGCCATGAAAGCCTTCAGCAACACATGGAACTAGAATTGCAGCTCATATACCATCACCAGGGCAAATATAGTATGCCAACAGGGCCCTGCAGCACCAACAGCTTGCTATAAGTGCCACAAACACTAACTTTCAAGGGTGCAAAGATGTTTGTTTGCATATTGTATGTTCTTAACAGTTCTTAACATGCCAACATACCTTTATGATAAGCCTGGTTCAGTGCAGTGGTTCCCAGCCTTTGGTCCTCAGTGTGTGTTTGTTTTTTGACTTGAGCTCCCAGAATTCCTAAACAGTTAGCCAATGTGGCTGGGTCTTCTGGGAGATGTAAGTACTTGGGGGTCTGAGGCTGGGAAACCACTGGCTTTGTGGTTTGGGCGCTGGGCTATGACTTGAATTCCCACTCAGTCATGGAAAGCCAGTGGATGATCTTGAGCTATTCACACTCTCTCAGCCTCAGAGGAAGGCAGAACACACCTCTGAACAATCTTGCCAAGTGATAGGGTCAATTTTAGGGTCATCATAAGTCAGAAAGAACTTGAAGGCACACAGCAAAACTATACCTCCACACGTACTGTTCAGTCTTTTTAGCAAAACCATAAACCTACCGTGAAAAGTAATCTAAACAATGCCTCTAATGAAAATGACAGAGCAAAAATAAAAAGTTTCCTCATTGGAGGATGCTAGTGAACGATGGCGTGGTTTGATAGGTTGTTCCTTTGGCGGAGGGGGGAATAAGTCAGAGCATCACTCCAGTGGAGACAGAAACAATTCTGAAGTATGCCAGCTTGCCTTGACACCTGAACATGCCATAATGTTAAGGTTAGGGTTGGCAGTTTATGGTCTTCATGTTGCCTTCTTCCTTCATTGCCTACTACACTGGCAAGGTCTGATAGGAGTTGCAGACTAATAACATATGAAGCATCACACACTCCATGCCCCTACATCAGGGACCTGGTTTTACTCTCCTGATAGCCCCAAAGACGGCACTTTCCTTGAAGTATGGTTCTGCCAGAAAGCACAATTTCTGATCCATATTTCTTTTTCTGGACAATCTTTGAACAAAAGTACTTGCTTCTTCATCCCTTTCAACCATCCCTTTCCAGCAAGTTTATTGGATAATATGCGTGCACACTGAGCATGTCTGTCAGGTCCCATATAAAATAGAGGTTATTTGCTTTGAATTGGATTATATGGCAGTGTAGACTCCTATAATCAATTTCAAAGCAGGCAGTGTGAATTTTCTGCTTTGAGTATCTGGATTATATTGTAGAAGGGGCCTCAGACTCTCTCCATACTCTATGAAAACCTGAAAAACCATGCTTCCCAGGAGGTAGTGTAGTCAAGCATGATACCATCATAACCAATGCTAAGAAAGTGCAGTAGTCATCCAAATATTTCTTAAGGCAAAAGTTTCTCCATATGCTCACAGTACACATATATGCTTTTAATGGAGAGGGCAAAGATGCGGGCTGCCGAACCTGCTCTTTAAACCTTGCTTAAAATCATGCTTTTAAAGTCTTGTAAATATATTTGTCCTGGGAAATTGTCCATAGGCATAGAGATGGCCCCAAAGCTGCACTCACTCATCCAACTTACTAAACAGAAAAAAACTCACATTAACTAAATTGAGAGTATCTCTTTGTCTATAGAGATAAAACTCCCTCAAATAGTTTAAAACCTCAGAGAGAAAGAGTCAGGGGACAAACAACTAGCTGTCACTTGGCTCTCACGCAATGTATTAATTTTCCCTTTCTGACCCTCCCTTTGGAGAGGATCTTGTGCAATTTGACTTCCTGGCTCCATACACAGCAATGCACATCTCTCCCCCCCCCCCTCCAGTTCTTTTTTTTTTTGTCCTTAGGAGTTTGAAAGAACAAAGTTCTGTTTTGAAACCTCAGAAAGCTGCACGTACCCATTGAGACTTTGGGTCCATCTAAACTAGCATGGTCTCTACAAGGGATTCACAGAAAGCAGGAGGAGGCTGTTTGTCTCCTAGCTGTTGTTGGACTGTAGCTTCCATCAGTCCTAGCCAGCTTTGGCAGTGATGCAGGGTGGTGGGAGTTGGGGTTCTACTTCCCTGAAAAGATTTTGTTTTTACGTGACAGTAATATTCTCTTCTTTCCTACCCTCCACCTGTCTTTCCCAGACTTTGTCTGCCTTGGCTAAGATCATGAAAGAATGCTGGTTCCAGAGTCCCCCAGCCAGACTCACGGCACTGAGGATTAAAAAGACACTGAAAAAACTCAGCAATTCCTTCGACAAACCCAAACAAAACGCCTAACTGTGGGGACCAGCTCTGGGACCAGAGATCAAGTTTCTGATTCATTGGTTCAGCAAGGAAGTTCAAGGTCACCCACCTCCCACTTCACTTTCCAGCCACTGGCCTTGCTGACTTGGGTCAATGGGGCTGCAGCAGCAGCAGCAGCAAGCAAGCAAACCTCTCCTGAAATCTGGCCAAGAGGATTTGGGCTATGAGCCCCCAGGACTGGGATTGATCCTTTGCAAGGAAATTTCATGAAGCAGATGACGGGCTTCAGTCCTCCTTAATTAGTTTTCTCTAACAACAAAAGGGACCGGGAAACACCAGCTTCTCTCCTCCTCTTTCTCTCTCAGAACATATATTAATATAAATACCCCCTGGATCTGTAACCTGACGCCAGTCGGTCTCGCCACCAACGCCTGAAAAAATGGGAGGGATCCTACTTGGAAAGAGCACAGCTGCTCTGCCCAAAGGGGTGCTGCCTTGGAAACACCAATTAAGAGTCATTCACAAGCTGGTTTCTCCCTCCCTCCCTCTCTTTTCTAAAAAAGATTGGGTATGTAGGTTCTGCTTGCATGTGTTTATCTCCTGCTTGCATGTCTGCATGTGTACAAACAAGAGGGAATGCAGATTGGAAGGCACCCACTTGTTAGAGCCTGTTCAGACCAGATGCGCATGTATGCACAGGTTCATGCCACAGCAATCGTAGATAAGAAAGCACATTTGCAGAGATTTTTTTTTAAGTTCAGAATTCAATGGTAGTCATGTTGGCTGCAAGCAAAAGGCAAGCTCTACTGACATAATGCTGGAATCTCATTAGAACCAGGAAGGGGGGAGGTGCCACTGCTTTCCCAAAATTGCCTGCAAAAATCTGGGAAATCCCTTGTAGGTGTGTTGTTTTTGGCAGCACAAATGGCTGTAGCATTGAAGGAATGGGAAGAATGTTTCGTGGTGCCAACTGTCTGGATAATGCTGGATTGAACCTGTGTTTTCTGCCGTGGCTGAATTCAAGGGCAACATGTCTGGGGTTTCAAGGTGGCCACAGATCAGATTCAGCCCATCTTCACTTTGGAAAGGAACCCCGTGTGAGATGCTTTCAATCCAGTGCTGGCGCAATGTGGTCACAGTAGAGGAGCTGAGGCCTGTTGGTGTAGGAACCTCACTATGTGCTGCTCAATTCAGCCTGTAGCAACCCAGACAAGTAAGCCTCCCAAACAAGTAATCCGGGGAGAGCGCGGATGAGCTCCCTCTATCAGCTCCAGCTCCCCATTGCAGGGACATGAGAGAAGCCTCCCACAAGAATGATAAAACATCAAAACATCCAGGCGTCCTCTGGGCAACGTCCTTGCAGATAGCCAATTCTCTCACACCAGAAGTGACTTGCAGTTTCTCAAGTCGCTCCCGAAACGACAAAAAGGCTCTAGGACAGGGGTGCTCAGAAGGTCGATCGCAATCGACTGGTCGATCTTTGGGCCTCTTCCGGGTTATCTTCAGGCCCTGACCAGGTCAATTTACCTGTTGGCGCTGCCGCGTGCACATGCTCCCAGCGCCGCCTTCCTTCGCTCGTGCGGCTTTGGAGACCGCTTCGAGCATTGGCGCATGCACGCTGGGCGGAAGCAGATGGAGGCAGAGCGTGGAGCTCTTGAGGTGCGGGCTGGGAAGGGCAGGGCGGCGACAGAGGAGGAGGAGGCCGAAGCAGCCCGAGGGGAGAGAAGCAGCGCTGAAGCAGCCCGAGGGGGAAAAGAGCCAGGCCCGGCTCGGCCTCAGAGGGCTCAGCCTCCTGAGGGGTGATGCGATTGACAGCCAGCGAAGAAGGAAGAAACCGCGCTGGCAGAAGGCTGTGGCGGGGGAGCGCGGGGGGCTTCCAGCCTGCCTCTCATCCGGAAGCTGCGGTGAGAGAGGCCAGAAGCCCCACGCGCTCTCCCGCCGCAGCCTTCTTCCGCCAGAGTGGCTTCTTCCTTCTTCGCCGGCTGTCAATCGCATCACCCCTCAGGAGGCTGAGCCCTCCGAGGCCAAGCCGGGCCTGGCTCTTTTCCCCTTCGGGCTGCTTCGGCGCTGCTTCTTCCCCCTCGGGCTGCTTCGGCCTCCTCCTCCTCTGTCACCGCCCTGCCCTTCCCAGCCAGCACCTCAAGAGCTCCACGCTCTGCCTCCATCCGCTTCCGCCCAGCGCGCATGTGCCAACGCTCGAAGCGGTCTCCAAAGCCTCGCGAGCAGAGAAAGGTGGCGTTGGCAGCGTGCACGCACGAGCAAAGGAAGGCGGCGCTAAGAGCGTGCGCGGGAGCACACGCGCGCCGGCGACAACATGTGATCTTTAGACTTTGTTTTTTAAAAAGTAGCTCGCAGGCTGAAAAAGTGTGGGCACCCCTGCTCTAGGAAAACCTTTAAAAGGCAACAAACTAGTTGTAACAGTTTGTATTTCCACCAGAGGAAGGTTTTTTGAAATGCTAATGGCTCTTAATTGCCCATTCAAAGTCAAGCCCCCACATGTATTATTTTTTTTTTGCATTAGAAGAGGGATAATTTCTAATCGCATAAAAAGGAGGAAGGGGTGGAGGGAGAGGAATACAGTAACACATTTATGACTCACTGTTTTTTTAAACAGGGCTTTTCCTGAATATAAAATCACTTCTTTAGATGCAGTACAGAGAAGAAACAGCACAAAAGCTCATGCTAAAATAGAAACCAGTCATATCTTAAAGGTGCTGCTACGCTGCTCCTTTTCATGTCTGCAAGAGATTAACAGTGTTCCTGGGGTAATTCATTTCTCTCCTCAAAAATCTGCTGTGAAGACTACAATTAAGATCAGGGGTACTAAGAAAATGGGAAGGGGAGGTCAGAACTTGGAGAGGTTTCTTTCTTTGGATAAGGATGGTTAGGAGCTTGAATCCAAGCTCCTGAGTAGGGCGATATTATCACCATCCCTGCTGGGCAAAATACTTTTTGCCACTCCTTTTCTAGGAAGCTTGGTTCCACTCTGCAACGTAGTAGCCATGCTAACCAGGATTTTAGTGGGAGACTGGTAGGGAACACCTTGTGTCAATCATGAGAGAAGGCTGGAAAATAAATGTCACAAACTACAACAACAACAAAACTTTATTACTGTCACCGACCAGCAAAAGCGAGCACAAGCGCCCCAAGAGGAGGACAACTCTAGTCACAAACTAGAATCACCACCTCCACCAAGAAAACCATGGTCATGGCAGGTTCCCCCTCTGTACTTTCAGAGTTGACTGGCAGGTCCATTTTGCTGATCTATATCTTTCACCACGAGGATTTGGCTCAGCAAGCTAAATCATGATTTAATTGGACATTTGGAATTGACTCAGATTCAAGCAACATATAATGGTTAAGCTATGATTACGGTAGCTCTGTGGCATTTTGAGAAGCAAATGTTATGAAATCCCAAAAGATATAAGATCTTATGGGGTGGATTCAAGCAATGAGCCCTGGGTTTGCTTTTTACAGCCAGCCAGTATGGCACAGTGATTTGAGTGTTGCACTACATCTCTGGAGACCAAGGTTTTTGAATCCTCTTTCAGCCATGGTAACTCACTGGCTAACCATGTATGTGTGCATAAGTCTGTCTGTTTTTTCTGTCTGTCTGCCTATCAGTCATCTATCTCTATTGTCCGCCGTGTGCCTTTAAGTGGGCTAACTTGCAGTGAGTCGACCCCATAAATTTTATTTTATTTTATCAGGCAAAGAAACCTCAGAACAGATCTTTCCAGCTCTTCCCTCTAAATATAACCTACTACACGTGGTATTTTTGGTGGTCTCCCATTCAAGTACCAATCAGGGCTGATTATGGCCCCTTCTACATCTGCTTTGAACTAATTCAGGGGTGCTCATTAGGTAGATCGCGATCTACTGGTAGATCACGTAGGGCGTCCTGGTAGATCGCAGGCAGGGCGGGAGGAAGGCTCAGCCCCGCCCCGCAGGCTCCCAACGCCGCCCAAGTGCTGCCGGCCCTGGGTTATCTGAGGTCATTTCCACACAGTTGAATAAAATCCCATGTTATCTGCTTTGAATCAGATTATATGGCAGTGTGGACTTAGAAAACCCAGTTCAAAGCATATATTGTGTTATATGTTTCACATTTTTGTAGTGGGTAGGTAGATCATTTTGACTTGGTTGTTTTATAAGTAGCTCGCATGCTGAAAAAGTGTGAGCATCGCTGAACTAATTAAATTAGTCTACTACACTGATATAATCCATTCTGAAAGCAGATAATCTGGATTTTATATGACAATATAGAAGAGGCCTCTGCTTAACTTTCAAGATCAGCCAAGGTGGTTTTTAGTCCATTTCCTTCAGCCTCAGAGCAAAAGCAGAATCCCTTTGAACAAATCTTGCCAAAAGATCGGACCACCTTAGGGTTGATATAAATTGGGCATGACCTGAAGGCACTACAAGGAAGGCAACTATTCTGAAAAAGGGGGGTAGTAATGGTGGAAGGTGAGTCTTAAGAGTATTCATAGAAAAAAAATGAAGACACCATGCATTAATGGGAAAGCTATGGTAAGATTGTGTGGCAGTTTATTCAGTACACTTCCAAATCGTCTTTTTGACCTCCATGGAATTAATCTTATTGTCTTAAACTTTTCAGAAACATTTATTCTTGCACATATTGTACCCATAACAAAGTAACCAAGTAAACCCAAGTGAAAAACTTGTAACCCCAATTCATCATAGAGACTCCAAGGTTGCTTTTTAAATGACATTATTTTGCACAGATTATATATATATTTATTAAATTTGCACCAGAAAAAGTCACCCATTATTTTTCATATCTGTATGTATATATATATATATATAGAGAGTTTTATTCTGCATATGAATCAGTGTGATTATGGAAATATGTGAAGGGGGGGGGGAGAGAATTACAGGGAAGTGCTTCTACTTAGGGTCTTTCACAGTTTAAATTACAGGGTTTTGTTTCAGGAAGAGAACTGTTAACATGAGGCCATGGGGTGTTGTGTAAGGGTGAGGCTTACAAGGGTAGAAAGATTAAAGGAGTAGGGAGAAAAATAACTTTTAAAGAATGCTGAGGAGAAAAAAAAGCAAAACACCAACAAAATGCATAATCCCATTAGTGTCAATGGAACTGAGGCCCCTTAACTATTTCTTTGTAGGTAGCTGTTTACCTGCACACTTCTGGCAAGTAAAAAATTCTTCAAAGAAATGTCGCAATAATTGATTCCCCCTTTTTTCCAGTGACTAATAGAAAATTTTAGAGAAGTGGACCAGCGAGACAAATGGTGAGCTAGTACATTCTGCTGAAATATTTGCTGAGCTGGTGAACCAAAATCTATAACTCAGTTAGAATTTGAACACATGAATCCTACTGGCTAACTTTATGACATATTTTAAGCTTTGGGATTTACCACCTCAAATTTTCACATCTCAATTTATTTACTGAATGTACAGTATAACATACCTTTTTCCTGATTCTTTATGCACCTCTAGGAAATAAGACGTAAGTCTCCAAAGTACAGAAAATTCTGACCCAATAAACATATTTTAGATGCACTTATGTGACAGTACGCCATCACAAAAAGTACAGTGTGTCACGATCACGGACTTACCGGCCCCTTAAACACACACACGGAGACGTACTGAAGGCTAACTACTTTATTGAATATAAAAACAGTTCCAACGAATATAGTCCAAAAGAATATAAGATAGTCCAAAAGGCTTGAAGTATCAAAGTTCCAAGTATCGTAGCAAATAGGCAAAAGCTTGGCAAGGCTCCGCAAATCAATGCGGATCAGGAAACAGGGCAAGACTCCGCAAATCAATGCGGATCAGGAAACAGGGCAAGGCTCCGCAACCAATGCGGATCAGGAAACAAGGCAAGGCAAGGCTTGATGACCACGGCTTAGCTTGTGGTCCCACTCCGCTTCACGCCTATTCAAGTCAGACGTGGCCGGAGAACTGAGGATCCGTTCCCACGAATCCTATACTTAATCCTTCGGCCGAGGTCCCCGACGCTCTAGGCTTCTTCGTCTCCAATCCCTACTCACGGACCTCGGCCGGTCTAGGGCCCGGGACCAATCCCTCCTGCTAGACTCGATGTTCCGTCTTCTATCAAAGGTTCGACCTTGTCTCTCGGCAGCTGTGTTGCTATCTCCCTGAGAGCTTTCCTCCCTAGCCGTTTCCCATACGCCTTCTTCCATATCTTCCTCAGGAGGCTCCTGGGAAGATCTCCCTCCCGGATGTTCATAGCTCCCCGAATCGGAATCTAACTGCACCTGGTTATCTGAATCCTCCCTAGGACCAAAACACATTTCTTCCCAGGCCAAGCTCTCTGTGGGCGAAAGAGGCCCTTGCGGGGAAAGCTGCCCTTCACCCCAGTCATCTAGCTCATCCTCTGAATCCTGTTCTAGCACCGCTGGTTCTAATGCTAATGGGACCCCAGGTCCTGTCCCCTGCCCACCAGGCACAAACGAGAACTGCTGTGCTACACAGTGAAACAACAAAAGGCATGTCTTTTTACAAATATATCTTACAGCTATAATTACAGATGTGGGTTAATATGTCTATCCTTCAGCTCTATTAATCAAGGACACAGTATTGGCTGACCTCTCCCTCAACTACCCACTTGCAATAAACCCAGATTTTCTCCTGTCTCATACATATGAATACAAATAGGAGCATGTGTGATTGGGATCCTAACTCTTTTTTTTAAAAAAACGATCCATCTTCCTCTTCCGAAAAAGAATAGGAAGTCCTAACAAAAGATTGGAAGGAAAGCCCATTACTGTTGTCATGGGAGTGTTGTTTTGGTAGTGGGAGACCCTAGGATTAGCATATTGAAGTCTCAGATAAAATTTCTGAGAAAGGCTCCCATCTTAAATGTCAGAAAACTCCTAGTTAGCATAGAGATGAAAGGCTGTATTAGAGAAACTAGTAGTTTGAATGAGACTATTTCTTTTGCATAAGAGCCTGGAGAAGTTACTTATAAGACTACAGTTCCTAGTATCCCCCAGCCAACATGGCTGCTAACAGAACCGCTTCATGCATCAGCAAAATATGGAGAAGAGGTACATATTCAGATGGTACAGAAGATGCACTAAAGATGGGAAGTAATGTAATAGACATCAGTAGGGAACTCTCTGATTTAAATCTTTGTTCCCAAGAGTTCAACAGCTGTGTAGTTTTACAACCAATAGTTTGAAATCTCTAAGCTAATGCAATCAAGAGACATGTGTCCAAAACATTAGAACTGGCTCCTTATTTTATTTTTATTACTCAGGGAAGCCCTGAGTTCCATGTGGCTTTAGTTGGGTGTTTTATTAAGCTGTGAGTGAATAAATATTTGTGTATTATAGAGCCAATCAGTTTTCCAGCACTCAAAAGTATATGCTGGAATGAACCACAAAATAAGACAAGCTCTTCATTCTATACAATGTGCTACCAACGCCATGCCCTCCCTGGATAGTGTATATTGGCACAGAAGCTCTGCAGTATCTTTAATCAGAGGTTTGCAGATGCAAATCAATAACATGTGTGCCTAATAGCTCTGTGTATTCAAAACAGCTCTGTTTGGGAGAAAGTAAACATAAATCATCCTATGTACTGGAAGACAGCTCTCCTGTGCAGACTGTAAATTCAGGGACAAGTCTCAGACGAAGCTAAATATGGAATTGATAGAAACCCTCTCGTCTCCATAGCCACTGGTGCTGATACAAGCAGAAGCCCGCTCAGCTGCAGGCAAAGAAATTTAGGTTAAAAAGGAGGACAGCTCTGATTTAGCACAACAATTGTGCTCTTGTCATGGGTATTGAAGTGAAAATCTCAAAGCTATCTTTATAGCATGTATGCATTTTCTTTGCACACTGCACTCACCAACATCTGGTTTATATCTGCATCTCTACTTTAGTGTTTGGTACTCTAACAAACTTAGATTGTGTTCAGAAGTCTTGGAAATTCTGGCTTGCCGATAAACCTGTCTGCTGGGGTATGGAGTACTGATAGCTCTCATTTACAGCAATAGTGTCTTAATAAGCTATGGATTTGTACTTGTGATTTCTTTAGGCATAGCGGGCAAAACATGGGGCATATGTGGCTCTTGCCCATCTTGATCTTGTGACATCCCCAGGCCAACCCCTCTCCCCAGCACAAAATAGAATTACTTCTAAACAAGGAGACATACTCTTGGAAACCCCTCAAAACACAAATTATCTAAATCACAGCACTAGTTGTAGCCTGAATTGTGTGGTGGTGGAGGAAGTTTACCCTTATTTTTGCAACACCAGATGTGAACTTCCCATCACTTTCATTTTTGCAAAGAAAGAACAAAGGTGGAACCATTATTGTGTGAAAAACATGCTCTAATAATCCAGGAGGAAGCGACACTATGCTTCTCTCCCCAAAAGCCAGATAACAAATCTTCTGCTTTGGAGCAATTTGAAGGCTGGAGGGAGGAACTTTTGTTTAATTAAAATATGATAAACACATATTTTATCCATCGTTTGTTTTTCTCTCTTCCACTGCATATAGGAGCTATCAAGCATCGGACATCCATACACTCTTCATGTACTAACTAACCAACTGAGCCACTGAACTACATAGATTATTGTACCTGGTATTTCTAACCACCATGTATCCATAACCAAAAAGTGGAAATCAACTATAGTGCAGTGGACCTTTGGTATCTGCTAGGATTTGGTTCTAGGGCCACTTGTGAATACCAAAATCCATGGATGCTCAAGTCCCACTATATACAATGTTGTGGTAAAATGGTGTCCTTTATATAAAATGGCAAAATTAACCTTTGCTTTTGGAGTGGGGGGTGAGAATTAAACATTTTCAAGTAATAGATTATTGAATACAGGGACTGTATTATGTACATAAATCTTACTGTGATATTAATAATTCTTCAGATGCATGCAGTGTTGGTGTTTGCATTCATTGTTTATGTTCAAATATCCAGTAATAATTTGGTATGAGGAATATGTTCGTTCAGATTGTACCTTTTTTTAGCATTATTTCATACTACAAGAAGTAGCCTTAGGAGAATCAGAGTGTGGTTTAACCATCCCACCAACCATGTACACAAACACAGACTTAATGCAGAACATCTAGAACTAGAAAAAGCCCCAAGAAAGGGTTGTGGAGCCCCTGATTGAATCCCCTCCTGTCCCCAGGAAACCCACCACACCCATGCAAATGGCTCCCATTGTTTAATGGCAAAAATGTACTTTATGGTCCTGCTAAGCCCATAATTTGGCAGGATTTTCCAGTTAAATCAGAGAAATATGCAGTTTACATTAGTCACTCCCTTTGACTTTCCATGTTCAGTGATTGATAACTCCTTTTTTGGATCTTTCTAGTTCTTTTTTTTAACAAGCCAAAGAAGGCTGCAATTGAACTTACTTAAGAGTAAGCCTGTTTTAATTCTGTACAACTTAACCCCAGTAAACATGAACAGACTTATTCTATAGATGTGCCAGGAGGCCCACATTGTGCAAGAGAGGATTGTACTGCATAGTGATATAAGGTTAGTCCACTACTCTTAATACCTTGCTTACCAAGTCCTCTTTGCTAGTGATAGCCAGCTAAAACAGATCTTGAGGGTCCTAGTGAGCTTATAGCAAAGAGAGACACTGGGAAAACCTATGAGGTTGCATGGAAATCTCTCCATTTATAATTATTAGCTGCCTTGCAATATTTTTTTCTAAAATATCTCTGGCTTATCCATCATCATCCATCTCACAGTCCTGTTTCTAGAACTGGAAGTCACATCAAAACATGAGATCCACATGTAGAACCAACATCAGTTATAACTTTGTAATTTATTTCTCCAGATGCATATTGTTAGTGCTCTGTACCATCTGAATGTAGTCTTGCCATGCATATGAAAACTGCTCATTAGTTCCCGTCATCTTGAGAATTGCGGCAGATGCTGCTCTACCCAATTTTCTAGTTTTGTGTCTACTAGCAAATGGTGGCTTCCATGTAATGATTTCATCTTTAAGTTGTTTACTGATCTGAGCTAATATTCATGGCAATCCAAATATGTTAAGTATCAGTTTATGAAATGTCTGCAGAGGATTAAGGAGGACTGAGGAAATAAGGCCCAATTACTGGTCTTGACCTTATCTCTCCCAATGGTTTAGGACAGAAGTGGGAATATATGGACCCACAAATTCCTTGGTCTCCAGTTCCTATAAACCTAGTACAGCTAAGGAAGTGTGAGCATTTTAATACTCAAACCAAGTTTAACAGAATTAATAATAATAATAATAATAGTGACAGTCACATTGAGGAAAAACAACAGGAAAAACTCAGCTGTTATCAGGAACTCAAAATCGAACTGCAAAGGCTCTGGCATAACCCAGTACAGGTAATCCCAGTGGTAATCGGCACACTGGGTGCCATGCCAAAAGATCTCAGCCAGCATTTGGAAACAATAAACATTGACAAAATCACAATCTGTCAACTGCAAAAGGACCAGGCTGGTAGCACAACTAGTTAATCAGCTACAATAAATCACTGCCAACCGAAAGGTGGCAAGTTCGAAGCCCAAGTCAGGGTTGAGCGCCCGACTGTTAAAAGCTGTTAAAAAATAGCTGTTAAAAATTGCCCAGCTCACTGTTGACCTAAGCAGTTCAGCTGTAAACAGCTGTGAGCCATGAGTAGAAAAATTAGGGACCGCTTAAAGCAGGGAGGCTAATTTATGACACCATAAAAAAGCCGTAGACGCAAGGAGGAAATACTACAATAAAAAAGGCTCAGCTTCATAGTGGACGAAACGTCAGCTCCCCCTGTTGCCAAATTGAGCAACCTCCAGGATCCGATGGAAGAACTGCTGAATGGCCTCTATCTGTCTGTATGTCAAAAATGGCATTAATGTTTGCTGTGTATATGTGTATTATGATCTGCCCTGAGTCCCCTTCGGGGTGAGAAGGGTGGAATATAAATACTGTAAATAAAATAATTAATAAATAATGGCCACCCTACTTGGATCTCCATGCATCATTCGAAAATACATCACACAGTCCTAGACTCTTGGGAAGTGTTCGACTTGTGATTTTGTGATATGAAATCCAGCATATATATCTCATTTGCTGTGACATAGTGTGTTTGTGTGTCAGTAAAATAATAATATAATAATGATGATGATCTAAAGCTTTACGGAAAATCAGAAACTGAAATCCAGTCACTAACCAACACAGTCAGAATCTTCAGCACTGACATCAGTATGGAATTCGGCCTAGACAAATGTCCCACAGAGGCATTAAAGAAAGGGAAAATTACACACAGCGAGGGCCAAACGGACCCACCATAAAATGCAATCAGCCTGAAGTCTAAAAATATCTGGGCATAGTACAATATTAAGCATGGGCATGTGAAAAATGTGGTCAGCAAAGAATATATGCAAAGAGTCCGAAAGGTTTTGAAGAGCAAATTAAATGGCGGAAATACGAACAAGGCTACGATCACACCTCGGCCATCCCCGTCATTAGATACACTGCTGGAATTGTGAACTGGACACAAGCAGAGTTCGATGATCTGGACAGAAAAACAAGAAAACGAATGACAATCCACTACTCATTACACTCATGTAGTGATGTCGACAAACTTTACCTGCCCAGAAAATCAGGGGGCAGAGGGCTTCTGCAAGTGAAACAAATGGTAGAAGAATAGAAACATGCACTGGCAGATTATGTAAAAGGCAGTCAAGAACCAACATTGATGGAAGTCAATAGTAGTAAACTGCTTCAAGTACAAAAGACAAAGAGTGAATACCATAAAAACACAATCCAGAGCAGAAGAGAAAACTGATGAAAGAAGGCTCTCCATGGACAGTTCCTGGAGAAAATTGAGAGCCAAATTCACAAAGAAAAAACATGGATGTGGCTCACAATTGGAACTTTGAAAAAGGAGATGGAGGGCCTGATTCTGGCAATCCAAGAACAAGCCATTAGAACAAATGCCATCAAAGCCAGAATTGAAATGTCCACAACTGATCACAAATGTAGACTCTGCAAGGAAGCAGATGAAACAATAGATCACGTCCTCAGCTGCTGCAAGAAGATCGGGCAGACAAACTACAAGCAGAGGCATAACACCGTTGCTCAGATTATTCATTGGAACTTGTGCCACAAATACCATCTGCCTGTGACAAAGAATTGGTGGGATCACAAGCCGGAAAAAGTTACAGAAAATTAACAAGTCAAATTTCTCTGGGACTTCTGAATTCAGACAGACAGAGTTTTGGAGCATAATACTCCTGACTTCACGATCATGTTAAAAAAACAACAAAGCATGGATTGTCAATGTCGCAATCCCAGGTGACAGCAGGATTGCAAAGAAACAACTGGAAAAGCTGACATGATATGAGTATTTAAAGATCGAATTGCAACGACTCTGGCATAAGCCAGTCAAGGTGATCCCAGTGGTGATCGGCACACTGGGTGCAGTGCCTAAAGACCTTGGCCTGCACTTAAACACAATTGGCGCTGACAAAATTACTATCTGCCAGCTGCAGAAGGCCACCTTACTGGGATCTGCACGCATTATTTGCCGATACATCAGACAGTCCTAGACACTTGGGACGTGTCTGGCATGTGATTCAATACAACAGCCAGGAGAGAGATCTTGTCTGCTGTGGATTCATCTTGTTGTGTTTCAAATAATAATAATAATCTTTATTTGTATGCTGCCCTATCTCCCCAAGGGGACTCATGGCAAATAATGTAGAGGCATCCGATGTCATAAATGTGCAAAAAAATATCCAGGCTGTATAATCGAGTCCTTCTGATGCAAAACTGCCTTTGGAAGGTATTTTGTGGATAGCTTTTAATGTAGCGAGTCAGGCTTGCAGACCTCGGAAATTACTGTAAATTTTACTGTATAAGCAGAACATACCATGGACTCTTGCACTGCATCACCCAAGCCCTTATCAGTCAATTCACTTCAGAATGTAGGAGTTTCCTGTTGATAAGAACAACAAATAGGATGGGGGTTGGGAGAGGAAAAGAAGGAGGAAAGCCAGTCAGAATGAAAGAACATTAGCCAAAGATGTTGATGAAATGACCCTAACGTTTGATTCTCCGATAAAAATACAGATGGTGCAATGACATTTCCTGGAATATGTGATTCTCCTCTCCCCGTTACTGATTCCAGTAATGTTGCAAAATATTATAAAGAACCCAGAATGGAAGTGAACTATTAGATAAAATCAAGTTGCTTAAATCCTAATCCTGACAGAAATGGCCATGTGCTTGTGCTTTGAGGGCGGAGGGTTTGTCTGGCTGGCAATCTGAAGGCCTGCCTAATGATTACAGTCAATAATCTATCTCTTTCACTTGGAAAACCAATGTGATCAGTAAACAACCTCAAGCCTGGTTAACAAAATACGTTAAACAAATAAAACAACAGGGATAATAGTTTACTGTTTTAGTTCTGATAATGTTAAGTGGTAGAAACTATATTTATTTACTTAGTGAACTACTATACCAGCCTCCCTGCCCCTAGATTTCAAAAGCCACATGAAAAGAAAAAGCCTATACAGATTTTGAATGCAGATTGGTTTAACATTTGTACAAAACATACATGGTCGTATGCCTACAAATGTGGTCCAATAACTGCATGGTCCTATAGCTACACAGGTGAATTTTCTTGTCTCATCATCTTGTTCAGTGTATATATCCTGAATATAGCACACTTGTTTTAAAGGAACCTAAAGGCTTTTATAGAGTCCGATCCAGTTCCCTATCTCTTAGGACCTTTCCACACAGCCATATAACCCAGAATATCAAGGCAGATGATCCACTATCTGCTTTGAACCGGATTATCTGAGTTCACACTGCCATATAATCCAGTTCAACATGGATTTTATACAGATGTGTGGAGGGGGCCTTAGGCAGGATTTTCTGTTACTACTTCAGTGCGAATTCAAAACAGGGCTCTCCCCTTTCCCACTTTGTCATAAGACGATGAGGTAGGTTTGACTGAGATCAAGTGACTGGCCCAAGATTACCCTGCGAGTTGAACCTCTCTGTAGAGCAGTGGTTCCTAATCTGTGGTCCATGAACCACCAGGGGTCTGCAAGAACTAAAATATGGTCCACGGCCTCACCGTTACTACAACATTGCAATGAGAGCGACTGGTCTCATGAAACCCTCTTATAGTGCTGAGGCTTATTAAGTATGCTTTTCTGTGGGAAAGCCAGTGGTGACTACTGGGTGGCATATGTTGGATAGCAAACTGTCAGTGAAAACTAACACAGAGACCTTAAATTTTCACAAAGGGAATTTCACCAAAATGAGAAAAATAGTAAAGAACAAATTAAAAGGAACAGTAAATAAAATCAAATCCCTCCAGAATGCTTGGAAACTGTTTAAAAATACTTTAAAACAAGCCGAACTAAAATGCATTCCTAAAATAAGAAAGAGGCCGGGAAAGTCCAAGAGGACATCAGTATGGCTTACAAATGAAGTAAAAGATGTGATTGGAAAGAAGAAAAACTCATTTAAGAAATGGAAGGCTCTTCCTACTGAGGAGAACAGAAAGGAACACAAGCTCTGGCAAACTAAATGCAAAGCAACCGTCAGGAAAGCCAAGAGAGATTTTGAGGCACATATAGCTAAGAATATTAAAAAAATAGCAAAAACTTCTTTAAGTACATCAGAAGTAGAAACCCAACTAGAAAAGCAGTTGGGCCACTTGACGAAAATGGTAAGAAAGGGACAATAAGTGAAGACAAGGAGATTGCTGAGCGGCTAAACGACTTCTTTGCCTCCGTTTTCACACAGGAGGACAGACAACATATGCCTGTAGCTGAGTCAGTTTTTTCAGGGAGGGAATTAAATGAATTAAACCAGATAGAGATAAACAAGGAAGATGTTCTCACATGCCTTACTAAACTAAATGTCAATAAATCACCAGGGCCAGATGGCATCCACCCCAAAGTTCTTAAGGAACTCAAGTGTGAAATTGCTGAAATTCTGGCCAAAATATATAACCTTTCTCTAAGATCAGGCACTGTACCCGAGGACTGGAGGGAGGCAAATGTAACTCCGATCTTCAAGAAAGGATCCAGGGGCGATCCAGGAAATTATAGGCCAGTTAGTCTAACCTCAGTTCCAGGCAAAGTGATGGAAACCATTATTAAAGAAAAAATTACGAAGCACATAGAAGAACAGGCATTGCTGAAGGAAAATCAACATGGTTTCTGCAAAGGCAAATCATTTCTTACTAACTTGATAGAATTCTTTGAGGGTGTAAATAAACACATAGATAAAGGGGACCCAGTCGATATTGTTTACCTTGACTTTCAAAAGGCTTTTGACAAAGTCCCTCACCAAAGGCTCCTAAATAAGCTCTTCAGCCATGGAATCAGAGGATAGGTCTTGTCCTGGATTGGAACCTGGCTAAACTGTAGGAAACAAAGGGTGGTAATAAACGGACATTTCTCTGGGTGGAAAGAGGTGAGAAGTGGCGTACCCCAAGGTTCAGTTTTGGGTCCGTTACTTTTTAATTTATTCATTAACGACCTGGATGTAGGAGTGAATTCTGAGGTAGCAAAGTTTGCAGACGACACTAAATTGTTCAGGGTAGTTAAAAATGAATCTGATTGTAAAGAGCTCCAGAAAGATCTCTCGAAATTGAGTGAATGGGCAACAAAGTGGCAAATGCATTTTAACCTAAACAAGTGTAAAGTCATGCACATCGGGGCAAAGAACCCCAACTACACCTACCAATTGATGGGGTCAAAGCTTTCCGAGACAAACCAGGAAAGGGATCTTGGGGTTTTGGTGGACAGCTCAATGAAGATGTCAACCCAGTGCGCAGCAGCAGCGAAAAAGCAAATTCTATGCTTGGCATGATCAGGAAGGGAATCGAAAATAGGTCGGCAAATGTTGTATTGCCTCTCTACAAATCTATGGTAAGGCCACATTTGGAGTACTGTGTACAATTCTGGTCTCCGCACCTTAAGAAGGATATAACGGAACTGGAAAAGGTACAAAGAAGGGCAACAAAAATGATCCAAGGGATGGAGCAGCTCATTATGAAATCAGGTTGCAACGCCTTGGTCTTTTCAGCCTTGAAAGACGGCGTTTAAGAGGTGACTTGATCGAAGTGTATAAAATCATGCATGGGATAGAAAAGGTGAATAAAGAAAAAATATTTTCTCTGTCACCCAACACTAGGACTAGGGGCACTCCTGAAGCTCCAAGGTAGGAAAGTTAGGACTAATAAAGGGAAATATTTCTTCACCCAGAGGGTCATTGGGTTATGGAACTCACTTCCAGAGGAGGTTGTGACAGCTGTCAGCCTGGACAGCTTCAAGGCAGGATTAGACAGATTCATGGATACCAAGGAAATCAGTAGTTACTGAAATGGACATCCAAGTGCCACCTCTGTGTTGATGGAGGCAGGCAGGATTTTCCCCGGGTACTGGTTGTGGGGGGTCAGGAGCAGGTGAGGGTTTTGCCCTCCTTTCTGCTAGAGATCCCTGTGTACAACTAGTGGGCCACTGTGTGACACAGAATGCTGGACTAGATGGGCTGAGGCCCGATTCAGCATGGCTCTTCTTATGTTCTTATGTTCTTATATGTTCTGTATCAGAAATTAGAGCTGATGTGGTCTATCCAATGCAATTTTCTGGATCAGCACCCTAGATAACCAAACTGAATCTAAAGTTACAGTAACAAAAAACTTATTCGTAACCCTTTTGGTACTAACGTTGGAGAGTGATCCCTGGTCAATGTGGTCCCTGATTAAAATGGTCCCTGGTCAAATGGTTCCTGGTAAAAAAAAAAAAGGTTGGGAACTACTGCCACAGCAACAAGTACCTGGCATTCCATATTCCAGCCCAACAGTAACCAGTACACAATGGTGGCTCTTTGGCAGAAGGGCACACCTACTGCTACTATAGGAATTGTGGGTATTGAAGTCCAAAACACCCAGAGGGCCGAAGTTTGCCGATACCTTTGATAGAGGACCAAGAAAATTCTTACAGAGGTGTCCTCCCTAGGAATTTGCTAGTTCCTCCAACACAAGTCTAAGGAATTCACCATCAGAAACATAGCATAGAATCGTCTGGAGGACATATTTTAGAGAGGACATATTTTGTCAGATGTGAGTAGGTGAAACCTTGGGTACCACTGTCATCTGCAGAGGGGATCATCATCTAATCCAGTGGTTCTCAACCTGTGGGTCTCCAGGTGTTTTGGCCTACAACTCCCAGAAATCCCAACCAGTTTACCAGCGGTTAGGATTTATGGGAGTTGAAGTCCAAAACATCTGGGGACCCACAGGTTGAGAACCACTGCTCTAATCAAAAGGAGAAGGGAGGAGAAGGGAAAAATGAGAGAAGGAAGAAGAGGAGGAGAGAGGAAGAAGTAGGAGGAGGAGAAATAACTAGCTTCATCTCCCATCACAATGGGAAGGGCTATGGCAAAATCCCATGATTCTTTAGGGAGGACCACTGCATATTTTGTCAACAATGACCTAGCTTACATACTCATTAATACTATCCCTGGCTCATGCACTGATGCAACAGAGTTCTGTGGATGTAGACAAATGTCTGCACAACAACAACAGAAAGGAAGAGAACAAATCCGTATGTGTGAATGATCAGAACCACTTGTGCCTCCCCCCCCAACTTTCACCTCTTGTTCTTATTTTTCAGCCACTCTTTATCTGCACTCCGTACATCTCTTGGCAAGGGCCCAGCAGCTGGACATGCTCTCCTTGCCTTAAGCTTTGGAGGCCTAGTGTAACTCTGTCCAAGTGCATGAACACACGCAAGCAAGCAGGCAGACCAAGAATTCCACAAGTGAATCATGAGCTGAGCCTCCAGAAAGAATGTAAGATGGGGGATTTTCTTCAAGTCTGGAATGCAACTGCCCCAGCAGCACATATGTTCCCCAGGGGACCCATAGCACAGCACTTGTGTGCCATGGCAGAAAGGAAAATCAGATCTTAGTCTCTCTATGTATATTTTACAACCAGACACATTTTAACTAGGATCTCACATGGATTTAGCACCTCCAGGGAGCCACCAGCACCAGTATTTGGAAGGTGGCTCTCAAGAGAGAGGGCTACACTACTCTTCTGAGCTGCATTTAGAAAGATCCTCTGCCTGGTTTAAAAATGCTGGGATCTGAAAATAGCTGTTCAGACTTAGGGGTATCCAGTGTCATTGTGTCTGAGTTTCATATAGAGCCGGCAATGCAGCAAAGCGTTAAAAGAGTATTTAAAATCACATGCATGAGAAGAGAGGGAAATCTTCAATCTCCTGCACCTGTGATTTCACTGGAAATGTAAGCTTCCCCAAGCTTAGGGTTTAACAGCAAAGAAATATATCTCTACACCAAGGGCAGGGGTGCATTTACATTGCAGAATTAATGCAGATTGACAACACTTTGACTACCATGACTCGATGCTATAGAATCATAGGGGTAGCACAGAGCTGGTGCTTCCTTTCTAGCTTTCACCTCAAAAGATTGCTGTTGTATCCTCAAACTACAACTCCCAAGATTCCATACCACTGAGTGGTGTCAAACTGCATTAATTATTACACAGTGTAGATGCACCCTAGTCCTTAGTGTAGACTGTAGACAAGAGCTTTACAAACTGTGTGTTGATTGAAGTACATAGTTGTGTCACATAATTTAATTTTCATTGGTTGATTATACTGTGTTGTGGAAATGACACGTCTGAAAACTGTCACCAACATGAAATATCTGGGAAGCTCTGGTGTGGACAATGCAATTAAAATGTATCACCACCACCACTACTACCAGGTTATGAAGTGTGGCAAAAAGTCTCCTAGTTTTAAGTAATGTTTACAATGCATATTTGTACCTGCTTTGTAAATGATACAAGTCTTATCCTCAGTCCTCCAGTATTTTCCTTACCTAACTCAAAGTGCAAGCGCATATCCAAAAGAGTATCATTCAGGCAGCAGAATTCATCCTATGATAAGTATGAGAATAGTATAATGAATATTACAATTTGGATACGAAATGTGCACATTACTGGATTTTCCTACATTGGATATCATCCTGAACACACAGGTTTTCTTTACACATTCATAATCTTTAGCTCTTGACTACTAACACCAAATTACAACTCACATTTGGAGCTTAGAAAAATTCCTTTTTGGCCTAATACTATGGGAATCCCCACAGGCCCTTGCCATGTTGCTTGAGAGATTCTGGGAATTAGTCCAAAATTAAGTGAAATGCCAAGCCTCTTTTGCGAATAGGCCATCAGGGTAACAACAAGCCCAGGTAACTTTCAGGTCACCTATTGCCACACACAAATAGGTATAACTCTTTTTAATAAAATCAAGTGAAGCATAGTTGCCAGTTCAAAGTAATAACTGAACTGACGGAGACGAACTTTAATGAACACGTGAGCTGACTCTTAAAAAGCACTGAGATAATACGAACATTTCAAGTCAGGTCTTGTAACTGTAAATGTTCACAATATGATTCTGGAAGAAAATGCTTATGAACAGGACCAAAAATAACTAGCTCTTCTTTTCAACATTTTCATGCTATTTTTGTCAGTCAAAGTCTGTGTTTTCAAACTGAATAGGGTTGGATTTAATGCTGTCCAGTGGTTTGTAATGCCTTTTAAAGAGTGTGTATACAGTCTTTAGCTGTATTTAGCTGTTTTCTCATATAGATATAGATAGCTAGATATATTTAGTTACCTTGATGTTTGCTCTACAAATCCATAGCAACACTGCCACAGGGTTTTCTTGATAAGTACTGTCTCAATGTTCAAACCACTCTTAGGAATTATACCAGGCATGGGCAAACTTTGGCCCTCCAAGTGTTTTGGACTTCAACTCCCACAATTCCTAACAACCCCAGGCCCTTTCCTTTTTCTTTTTCCTGCTTAAGCGGCTGAGGAGAAAAAGGAAAGGGCCTGAGAGTGTTAGGAATGGTGGGAGTTGAAGTCCAAAACTCCTGTAGAGCTTAAGATCACCCATGCCTGGGTTATACTTTTAGTTTAGCTGTAGCATCGTTTTTGATTTAGATTGTTTTAAATATCTTGAGTTCCATTCTTGAGGGGCAGGTGGAATATCAATGAAATAAGAAAAAGAATACCCACATTTTCTACACTCAGCCAAGGAAGACTACACTGGCCAACACACATTTTGGAGCCACAAAAGTTAGGGCTGTTTCTGGGTGGACTTGACATGGAAATTCCACAAATAGCACCAGTTTCCCCCTGTGGCAGTGGTTCTCAACCTGTGGGTCCCCAGATGTTTTGGCCTTCAACTCCCAGAAATCCTAACAGCTGGTAAACTGCCTGGGATTTCTGAGGAGTTGTAGGCCAAAGCACCTGGGGACCCACAGGGTGAGAACCACTGCCCTATGGGCTCTTCTTTTAGAGATACAGAACATATGCCATCTACCTGCCTTCATCTACCAGCCTCAGCTATGTTTTTCTTAGCCATATTATTTGATATTTTGATATTGTTTACAATTGTGTTTGTTTTTATTTTTTATCTGATGTTTTTAAATGTGTGTTTTATTTGTAATTGTTGGGCTTGTCCCTTGTAAGCCGCCCCGAGTCCCCCTGTGGAGATGGTTGGCGGGGTATAAAAAAGTTGTTATTGTTATTATTATCTG
This sequence comes from Anolis apletophallus, assembly GCA_030556195.1. NCBI lineage: Eukaryota > Metazoa > Chordata > Lepidosauria > Squamata > Anolidae > Anolis > Anolis apletophallus. Next base: position 134,411,157 of record JARBWK010000001.1, on the reverse strand, counting down.
TTCACCTTTAGAAAATTGTGTCAACCATATCTAAGACCCCTTCCACACAGTTGAATAAAATCCCAGATTATCTGCTTTGAACTGGAATATATAGAGCCCACAGTGGTGCAGTGGGTTAAACCTTTGCGCTGGCAGGACTGGTGACCTACAGGTCAGCGGTTCGAATCCGGGGAGAGCGGGTTGAGCTCCGTCAGCTCCAGCTCCCCTAGGCAAAGGATGGTAAAACGTCAAACATCCAGGAGTCCCCTGGGCAGGCATGTAGCCAGGGGGGGGGGCTAAGGGGGCTTCAGCCCCCCCCCAAATTTTCAGGGTGGTCCGCGAAAAGGCCTTACTGGTACATTATTTAAACTGTTACGTTTATTCATATCATGATCTGATCACCATGCTCATTATATCCCACATTAATGGGGTTATTGGGATAACAATACAAAAGATTTGCTAGGGTAGACCCTCTTCCGCCTAGTCTCAGCCCCCCCCCCCGAACCAAACTCAGCCCCCTCCGAAACAAAACCCTGGCTATGGCCCTGCCCCTGGGCAACATCCTTACAGACAGCCAATTCTCTCACACCAGAAGCAACTTGCAGTTTCTCAAGTCGCTCCTGACATGAAAGAAAAAACTGAAATATATGGCAGTGTGGATCAGATAACCCAGTTGAAAGCAGAAATTGTGGGATTTTCCGCCTTGGTATTCTGGGATAGTGGGCTTGTGTGGAAGGGCCCCTAAACTAGTCTGATGGTCCAAGGGCCCTTCCACGCAGCTCTATATCCCAGAAGATCAAGGCAGAAATTCCCACAATATCTGCTTTGAAATGGGTTATCTGAGTCTACACTCAGATAATGTGGGATCTTCTGCCTTGATATCCTGGAACAGGCCAGGCCAAACTTAGGCCTTTCAGGTGTTTTGGACTTCAACTCCCACAATTCCTCACAGCCTCAGGCCCCTTCCTTTGGAAGGGGCCTGAGGCTGTGAGGAATTGTGGGAGTTGAAGTCCAAAACACCTGAAAGGCCTAAGTTTGGCCTGGCCTGTGGGGAAGGGCCTCAAGAAAGTTCCTTCTTGGAGAACACAGAAAGCAGGCAACCGCCTTTTTAAAAAAAAAATAGGCACGCGCGTCCTTTTTTTTTTTTTTTGCCCGCCGACACCCATGCCTCGCGGACTGGCTGCCTGCGTTCCCCTTTAAGCGCCAAGCGCCGCCTCCCCTTTAAAGCCCGGCAGGCTCTTCCCACTCCTCCTCCCCCCCTCCAGTTCTCGCTGGCTCGTCTTGTGTGCCTGATTTGTCTCGCGCAGCGCAGCAGCGGGTCTCGGCCGTCCGTCCGTCGCCTGGAGTCGGAGCGAGGAAGGGGAGGGGGGAGGTTGCCGCGAGGCCGCCGTTGCCATGGCGGGGGGCCCGGCTCGCGCCAACGCCGCTGCTGCTGCTGCCGCTCCTCCCGCCTCGCGCCCTTTCCTCCCTACCTGCCTTGGGCTGGCCGTGCTGTTGCTGGTGCTGCTGGGGGGCCAGCGGGGGGCCCAAGGTGAGCGCGAGCGGAAGGAGGAGGAGGGGGGAGGGGCGGTAGGTGGCAAAAAGAAACAGAGCCTTCGCCAACATGGCGGCTGCGATATTGGGGAGCCTTCCTCTCACAGGGTCGTGGAGAAAGAGGAGGAGGAGGCCAAGATTATTGGGGAAAGGGAGGGGGGAGACGAAGAAAGGAGCCCCCCCCTCATTTCCCCCCACTCATACCCCTCCCCAGCGGAGGCCCATGCCATCCTTCCGCCCTTCCTCGCCTGTTGTGTGGCTCCTTCCTCAGGAGCCGCAGCCATGGCTGGAATGAGGCGGCGCGCCTTCTGAGGTGCGTCCTGGGAAGGTATGGCGGACGTGCCTTGGTCGGGCGTGTGTGCCTGCCTCTGGGGGACTCGGGACCGAGAAGGGGGCTCGCTCGCCCCATATTCGGGTGGCTCAGTGGCTACGGCCTGGGCGCCGTCGGGGAAGGCGAGAGGGTCACCTCAGCGTTTGTTTATGTAGTCATTCATAGAGATAGTTCGCCTCATATTGGGGTGGCTCAGTGGCAAGGGCTTAGGCGCCACCGAGGAAGGTGAGGGGGACATCTGGTGTGTATTCGGCCATTTATTTATAGAGATAGTTCACCTCATATTGAGGAATGTCAATGCTAGGGGTTCAGAAACCATCCCAGGAAGGTGAGAGGGACATTTGATGTTTATTTGTAGAAATGGTTCACCAAATATTGAGGAGTGTCAATGCTAGAGGCCCCGAAATAGTTCACCTAATATTGAGGGGTCTCAAGCTAGGGGTCCAGAAACTATCAAGGAAGGTGAGAGGGACATCTGATGTTTATTTGGCCATTTATTTGTAGAGATAGTTCACCTCATATTGAGGGGTCTCAAGCTAGGGGTCCAGAAACCATCGAGGAAGGTGAGAGGGACATCTGATGTTTACTCATTCATTTATTTATATAATTCACCAAATATTGAGGGGTGTCAATGCTAGGGGTCCAGAAACCATCGAGGAAGGTGAGAGGGACATCTGATGTTTACTCGTTCATTTATTTATATAATTCACCAAATATTGAGGGGTGTCAATGCTAGGGGTCCAGTAACCATCGAGGAAGGTGAGAGGGACATCTGATGTTTACTCGTTCATTTATTTATATAATTCACCAAATATTGAGGGGTGTCAATGCTAGGGGTCCAGAAACCATCGAGGAAGGTGAGAGGGACATCTGATGTTTACTCATTCATTTATTTATATAATTCACCAAATATTGAGGGGTGTCAATGCTAGGGTACAGAAACCATCGAGGAAGGTGAGAGGGACATCTGATGTTTACTCGTTCATTTATTTATATAATTCACCAAATATTGAGGGGTGTCAATGCTAGGGGTCCAGTAACCATTGAGGAAAGTGAGAGGGGACATTTGGTGTTTATTCGTTCATTTATTTATATAGTTCACTTAATATTGAGGGGTGTCAATGCTAGAGGTCCAGTAACCATTGAGGAAAGTGAGAGGGGACATTTGGTGTTTACTCGTTCATTTATTTATATAATTCACCAAATATTGAGGGGTGTCAATGCTAGAGGTCCAGTAACCATTGAGGAAAGTGAGAGGGGACATTTGGTGTTTATTCGTTCATTTATTTATATAGTTCACTTAATATTGAGGGGTGTCAATGCTAGGGGTCCAGAAACCATCGAGGAAAGTGAGCGGGACATTTGATGTTTATTCGGCCATTTATTTATAGAAATAGTTCACCTAATATTGAAGGGTGTCAATGCTAGGGATCCAGAAACCATCGAGGAAGGTGAGAGGGACATCTGATGTTTTTTGGCCATTTATTTGTAGAGATGGTTCGCCTAACATTGAGGGGTTATCAATGCTAGGATTCAGAAACCATCCAGGAAGATGAGAGTCATTTATTGGTGTGCGTTTTTGCAGACGATGGGAGGGGTCCTTTTGTGCCCATGTGTGTTTGTGTGTGTGTGAGAAAGGGGAGGCTTTTGAAGGCCTAACAGTTCCTTTTCTCTCTGTATTGTACCACAGAACTGCTTCTGCGAGACAGATGTCTTCAAAAGCACCTTTTAATGGGTGTTACATATTTTGTCAACAAGATGTACAGTTTGAATGATCATCTCTTACCCTAAATTCCATAATCCGAAACACTCCAAAATGGTCCACATGGATGGCTGAAATAGACAAATCAAATCAAAATCTTTGATTTACAGTCCACGACCAGTGTAGAATTTGACCTTACAATCATTCATCCACATTCAGTACATTGTTTACATTAGGTTAGGATATACATTTAAATTTAACACCATTTAAAAGATACTTATAAAGCCCTACTCTGATTGTAGGTTTCAAAAACATAATCTAGGTCAGGCATGGGCAAACTTTGGCCCTCCAGGTGTTTTGGACTTCAACTCCCACAATTCCTAACAGCAGTAGGCTGTTAGGAATTGTGGGAGTTGAAGTCTAAAACACCTGGAGGGCCAAAGTTTGCCCATGCCTGACCTAGACCTTAAAACTAAATCATGTGCAAAACATTTTGTCCTGTGTTATGCTTACCTTAAAATCATTCATCCATGTGAATGTTTACATTAGGTTATGATATAAATTTAAATGTATCACTATTTAAAAGATACTTATGAAAACCCTACTCTCACTATAGGTTTCTAAAAGATAACCTAGACCTTAAAACTATGTCATGTTAAAAACATTTTGTCCAATACTATAATAGTGACACTTTTGATTTCTGGTGATTCAGTGAACACAGTCTTTGTTTTATGCACAAAGTTATTTAAAATCTGGTATGCAGTGGATAAAGTATATGTGAAAAAGCAATAAGTGCCATTTTAAGGCTTGGGACCCATCTTTAAGATAACTTATTTTGTGGGTATATGCAGATAGAAATATTCAAAAGTAATAACAATCAAAACATTTTCAAATACAAGAGATAATGTTCCACACAAGTTTCTCCTCCAAAAAGGAAGCCAAATGCTAACCTTTGAAAGTAATTGTACATTCTCAGGTTTGGGTTCACCTCAAATAGCCTGGTTTTTTATTGTTTGGTTTCACTTGTAAAGCACTGTCAATCTGATGACTCTTAATTCCCCCTTGCTGTCTCAACAAAGTCATCATCAAAGAAGGAGGCAGTCACAAACCAGTTCCTTATGTGCAGACACATTTGTTAATTTTTTTCAAAGAAGGTAAGAAGCATTGCTCTTGAGAACATTTTGTACATTGGTGATGGTGATGCAGGGCGGTATATTCATATGGATTAGTCTCTTGATGATATTTCTAAGATCTATACAGGAATGATCAGAATTTTACCATGAAAATGCAATTCCATGTTTACAAACCAGCATCTGTTGAATTTAAATGATTTCTATCATGTGAGAAATACGTTTTAAGCTTCCCTCATTATGTACCTCCTTGGGCCCTTCCACACAGCCTTATAATCCAGAATATCAAGACAGAAAATCTCACAATATCTGAACTGGGATATATTGAGTCCACACTGCCATATATTCCACTTCAAAGTTGATAATGTGGGGTTTTCTTCAGCTGTGTGGGAAGGGGCCCGTGTTAATCTGGACATTAAGATGCAGATTTCTGAAAAATCCAAACCATAGAAAAACTGGGGTTTAGGATAGGGTTCCTCCCTGGAAAAAGTATGTTGGGGCATTTTTATGTATACAAAGTCCTTTTTAGATCTAGTCATTGTTGCTTTGGAAACATAATACGTGTGGTGTATAACGTGGCTTGTTTGTTTGAAAATAGTATTACGATTGAATATATTAAATGTGTATAATTTATTCAGACAAGTTATACATTTATTCAACTTAATTTTGTTACGTAAAAAAAGGAATTGCAAGATGCTGAATGACATATCTTCTTACTATTATTAAGTTTTCTCAGTTTGAGAAGTTGTCAAAAGGCTATAGCTGGAAACATACAAAAATGTGCAGGATAATAAAAGAGAGTATGTATTCTAAAGGCATACTCATCCACAGTGTCATGCAGATAAGGAAAACACTCAACTTTCAGGGAAAGAGCTTACAGTAATTGGAAAGGACCCTCAGGATGAAATGAATAGTCGTGTTTGGGTTGTTGTAGGTTTTTTGGGCTGTATGGCCATGTTTTAGAAGCATTCTCTGCTAGGAGAGAATGCTTCTAGAACATGGCCATACAGCCCAAAAAACCTACAGCAACCCAGTGATTCTGGCCATGAAAGCCTTCAACAATACACTAGTCTTCAGTTTTCCAAGCGTACTCTTTTTTGTTTTCATACGCATAAAAAGACAATATTAGGCAGATAGAAAGCAAGAAATATTGGAGGCTGTGTTGTGCATGTCTTGCCATCATTTTACAGTAATATGTTCATAACACTATTATTCAGGCTGTGTTACGAACAAACAGATGTTGTATATTCTGAAATGTTTTCTTTTCAACTTCAAGACCTCACAATGCTTAAAATAGATGAAATTGGTACAAGCCATCAAGCAATGTTTCAGCAAATTTCCTGAAATTACATGTCAAGATTAGAAGGTAGATAAAGAGGGACAAGACAGAAGTATTTTATTCCCATAGTTTTCAATTGGTCTCTCCCTTTCCATACACACACATACCTCATGGGAACCAGTTTGGTAAAGTGCTTTTGAGTGTTTGTTTATGACTCAAGGCCAGCTTTTGAATTTCTGGTCAGCCATAGAAACCAGATGGGAAACCCTTCCTCAGAGGAAGGCAAAGTCAAACCCCCCTCTGACCAAATACTCCCAAGAAAATATCATCATAGGTTTACCTTAGAATTTGTAATAGGTCAGAAATGTCAGTTTAAATTATGCATCATATGAGGAAAGTGAAAAGTGAGATGCTTGTTGTCTTACATAATACTACTATCTAGCAACCCATATCCAATGAAGATGAATAATACAATATTCAGGGTGCATTTACAGAAGTATTTAATGAACGATCATAAGTGGAATTCACCAGTAAAAGATAACTCAAACCGGATGCCTTCCACAATATATCAACCTGGTGGCTTTAAAATGGAATTAGATAATAGTGAAGGATACAGACATCAGTGAAGTGTCTAAATCAGTTCTCAACCTGTGGGTCCCCAGGTGTTTTGGTCTACCACTTCCAGAAATCCCAGCCAGGTTACTAGCTGTTAGGATTTCTGGGAGTTGAAGGCCAAAACATCTGGGGAGCCACAGGTTGAGGACCACTTTTCTAAATATTATATGAGTGCCATATCCTATCTGATCTTGGAAGCTAAGCAGAATCATTCCTAGTCAGTACTTGGATGGGAAATCATCAGTGGATATTAGGTGCTGTATGCTATATTTCAGAGAAAGTAACTAGTAAAACTACTCCTGAGATTCCTTGCTTAAAGAAACTCCATGAAATGCACTGCTGCATTCATGACTGGCTAGTGGATTTCATGTAAACAATTGATTGGCCACTGATGGACAGAACATTGGTCTAAAGAGGGCAGTTGTCTTATCCTTCATAATTATTTTTAATAGACTTATTCCAATGGGTTTAAAAAGGGTGTTTCAGGATGAAACTTCTAATGTGAATAAGGATCACATGTTTCTAGATTGTTAATGTGTTACAATAAAGTAGGACTGGCTAACTTGTGGTTTTCCAGATTATTTTCTACTGTAACCCATTTCTTATTAGCTACGCTTGTAATGGTTGATACTTCCAATCCAATAGCATCTGGAGGACAAAAAAGTTGTTCATTTCTGTAGAATTACTACATTTCTTGGTAGGAAAAGAATAAAGAAGTGCCCTTGTTGATCTGAAGCATTGCATTTAGGAAACATTGTTAATAAGATTATAATCCCAGTAGTTGCAGAGTTGGGGTGGTGGTTGCATAAAAAAACTTAAAAGAGTTTTGGCAGAAGAGGATGAGACAAATTGTGTTTGGTTGTAGTTTTGTTTCCTGTAAACTGTAGCCTTTCAGATACAGGCAGTCCCCAAATTATGAGCAAGATAAGTTCTGTAGGTTTGTTCTTAAATTGAATTTGTAAGTTGGAACAGGTACTTTTTAAAGTGTAACTCCACACACCCCCTCCCACACACACACATGCTGATATCATAGGGAAGGGTTAACATTCCTGTGGTGTTTGTTTTGCTATCTGTGCCCCTGTTGAAGATTCCCCCTGAATTTCTGTCACTGGTAATTGGATTTTGAAGAATTTGGCTAGTGGTAAAAACAAGGATTGGTGGAAAAAAGCTTCAATGGAGACACCTTTTCCTATGATTACTTTTTTAGAAGGAAATTTCCCTTCTAAAAGGGTAGATTTTTCTTCCTGTTGTGACACCCCTGTTCTTACAGTCATTTGTAAGTCAAATGTTTATAACTTGGGGACTGCCTATATTGGAAAGGTGGTTCTAAAGCTGGGTGTGTAACCTGTCTTAAGGGGTTTCATGCTTTGGTTTATCATTGCAAAGGATGCCACTTTTGAAGAGTTTCTGCTATCAGGAATCCCCATCACAGTCAGCAAAAACTTCCTTATTTTTATGGGTTTTTTAAAAAAATAAATTGCTTTCTAGCATTGATGTTAGTGACATGTAAAATCCTTTCTATTTAATTTGCTGGTTGAAGCAGACCCACAACAAAGGTTCACATTTTGTCACCCAGCACAAAGTATCAGCCCCACCTTCATTGTGTTATTATCTTTAAAAAAAGAAAAGATCCATGCACCAGAGTCTGAATACACTTAGATTTCAGTTTTAGAATCCAATCTGGAATGTGTTTACTTCAAAATAAGCTTCGCTAATCTCAGTGTGGCATGTGTCTTAATAATAAATTGAGAAGAACTGTATAATGATGATGGTACTGCTAGTCCTCTTTTCTTGCTAAGCAATGCAAGGAAATAGCTAATAGCTTTTAAAACAGTACAAAATCCATAATTATCAAACATTGAAACCAATAGGACAGAAGGAAAACAATAGCAAAACCAATCAGTAAAAATGTGCTTAAGATAAGACTGCAAAATATGTGTGACATCATTATAGAACTTACTTAGGTTATCAAGCTACATAACTTCCCTCCTTGGGGTGTTTGCTTATGGGAAAAGCTTAAATTTGTGAAAACATATGAGGGGGATGAGTACTTGAAATTATGGCTGCTAGTTACTACAATTCTATAGTAGTAATCTTGCTTCACTTCTGCTGTCACCTATACGTATGGTGTAATGTACGTATTCAGTCTATTAAGAATTATCTTCAAATACAGGCAGTCCCCAAGGTATGAACAAGATAGGTTCTGTAGGTTTGTTCTTAAGTTGAATTTGTATGTAAGTCAGAGCAGGTACATTTCTTAAGTGTAACTCCAGCTGTGTGTGTGTGTGTGTGTTTTCTGTCTGTGCCCCTGTTCAGAAGATTTATCCTCACTTTCTGTCCCTGTGTGAATTGCATTTTGAAACATTTGGCTTGATATGGAAACAAGGTTTGCTGATAAAGCTTCAGTTGAGAGACCTTTTCCCCCAAAACAACTCTTCCAGGAGTGAATTTCCCTTCCTAGATTTGTCTAACTTACTGTTGTCTCACCCCTGTTTTTACCTGTGAGTTGTTTCTAAGACAGATGTTTGTTAGCTTGGGAACTTACTGTAATTCCACTTTGTTTATTTTAATATCTCAGTAGCAGGAAGAAAAAGTGGTGTTTAAAAATGTAGCTTTTTTAAAAGTCATTAAATGAAATTCTTACAGGTGAAACAGCCCTGTATGCGAAGCATGTGGGCAGTTGAACCTGTCTGTCAATATCATGCCTTTTAGACTGCTTTGAGAACTGCATATTTATTTGCTTAAAATTGATGTCTGTACAACAAAATAAACAGGAATGGGGAATAACTTCCTTATTCATTGATGTCTTTGTTTTGGTAGAGAGACACTGTTTCCAGCAAATGTTGTGCTTGTATTTTGGCAGCTTTCTGCAGTAAGGTGTTCATGTGAAAATGTGCATGTGAAAATGTGCAAATAAAGCTCAATCCTTATGGAATAATGTAAACACGAAGCAAGGTTTGCCAACTTACAGCAGAATGACAACACCTTATTATCAATATTTCCTTAACCAGCCGTAATGTGCTATTCATGTCCTTCTAACATGTACAATTTTCAGTAGCTTGGTATTATGCTACATATACGTATTTTTATATAGATTAAATTCTTTACGGAAATGCAAATGTTTCCACAGCTTTTGAATATAAAGTGCTTTGTGGATAAATCCAAGGGTCTGTCTGGCCATTGCTTCGAGAAAATGATTTATAATATTATATGGGCAAATTGGAAGATTCGGTTATAATTATGAATAGACCACAATTTATATGTTTTTACTTTCTAAGAAAATATGAGTTTGCTAGAAATTGAATGCACCATCCAAAATGTTTTTGAACTTTCTATGAAACATCTTGGCTGGACAAATGTGATTGTTCCCCCCCCCACACACACACACACTTTTGGCAGTAAGGATGGATGCCCTGTTGTATAAGCTATATTGGAATTTGCATTTGTAAATGGCCTCATGGTAGGTAAAACCAGTCAGATTAAAAGTATGCTAGTCAATGAGTAATACTGTTTTCCTCTTTCACAAACGATTGAGTTTATCTAGTATGGTTTGCATTCCAGAAGAAAAAGCAACAAGGTGATGATTTCTTTGACACGAGCTTTCGCTTTAAAGAAAACAAAATCTAACCTAGTGTTCCCAGTCTGTCTAGTAGACGTAGCTTGTTCAGTTTTTTAAAGTGCTAATAGCTTGTCTTGATGCCCACATTGGCTGCTCTCTGGAACTGATGGCAACCCAGAAGCTGATAATTCACCACAGAAAAAACATATTACTTACCTAATTTTGCCTACATGCTTTCTAGCATGTAGGGATGGGTATTTTGTAATCTCATTTTTTTCTCACAAAGCCTTTGTGGATTTAATCACATAATGCTTTAAATTTGCAATATAAATGCTTCATTCATGAGCATTTATGTCAGATGGGGAGTCACTTATCATTCGAATGTAGTTAATTTCCAGCATTTATCCATTCCTGTTTGCAAACCAAGTACTTAGAAGTGATATGGTCTAACACCCTTGAGTAAGACCCTCCTGTTTTCACTGTTTGTACATTTCAGTAGTAAAAAAAAAGATCAGCTAATAGATCAAATATTGCTTAAAAGATAACAGTCACAAACTAATATTTAATTTAAAAATTATTTAAAGCTAGAAATATTTTGATGATGGAGTTTTCTAAAGTTCTTGCAGATGGATAGTTACCATTGTAGCAAGCTTTGATTTTGTGTTTTACTCGATATAGTTCATACAGCTGTACCAGGCAACTTGCAAAGTAGGGTTAGGAGGGTAGGTGTTTGTGGATAGAGTAATTGGAGATATCTGTTGTTAAATGAGATACGGATTTCTATATATAGCATGTCTCCTGGAGTATCAAAGTTTAGAGTCCTGAAGAAGAAATCCTGTATCCATTTTTACCTATGAACAGGTTCTCTTGGATTCTAGAGAATCTGTTGCTAAGTAAGTCATTACAAATGATCATTCATTGGAGGCAGAATTTCTGTATCTTGGGAACGAGGTAACTCAGTCATTGCCCTCTACCAAATGATCTCTAAATTGTCTCCTTTACCCCACATCCTTTCTGAAACTAGGTGGATGATGACCAGGAACATGACTTTTGTCAGTCACAAAAGTCTCAATGCTTTGCAAAGAAATTCATCTGGCACAACAGATTCCTCTTGGGTGCCAAGAAGTATTTTAATCTCCTTAGACATCTCAACATGTTTTTGTGTGGTTTTAACCATTTATGGTTTAAAAAAAATTGTTTTGATGCCATTATGGCAGCTCCTACTATTGACATTATACTGACTTTCATTGTATTGTAGATCATTGGTATTTGAAATAGTTTTCCCGTTTTAAGTCAGGAGTAGCACTTTAGGGTAGCTTATAAATTTATCATATAATAATTTTGAAAAAAACTTATTAACTCAAGGGTTTGTCCTTGTGTGTCATACACCTTGTTTAGTAAAAATACTTGAAAGATTTTGATCAAGCAATGGGGGGGGGGAAGCAAAACTGAATGCTTTCACTCCCTAAGCCAAATCTGTGTCATACAAGACAGTGTTCTATCTCTGATGAAATCTCTTGTCAGTTAACTTCAGCACATCCCTAACAGAACAAAGCTTTCATTCTGAGGATCTAAAGCTTAATATTAGGCTTGTTTAAACAGCTTCATTTGGGGTTGGGTCTGTCTTTGGTATGTCTGTGTCTGATTTTCTGCTCAATACAGTTCACAACAAGCTTGTGTTACACCTTTAGATAGTTTATTAAAGGTGTAGATAAAATCTTAATCGCACACAATACCCTATTGCATCCAGGCATTTTATTTTATTTAAGGGAGTTACATTTTATACATTCTCCTCCTCATTCAATTGCTTTTGTTGTTGCAAGGTCTTTTTTTTGAAAATTTGATTTTAATTTTGTTTTTATTTTTTATTCTTTAAAAATTGGCTGTTAATAATATTTCTAACTGAACTCTTAGTGTGTCTTTGAAAAGAATTTGCACTTTCCTCTTAATGATACGGGAAGATTTTCCCTTGTTGCTTATCAGTACTTGCACATTTTACTTTCTGATTTGGATTTTATTGGCTACCTATTAGCCTTATTTATTTAATTTCCTTTTTAAATTATTTTGCCATTCCCCTAATATAGGGACTCAAGGTGGCTATGATCAAACATTGCACATTACAAATTAAGAACAAAGCTAATACATGCAAATATTAATATAAACATTAAAAACAATTCTATATTTTGTCACAAAGCATAAAAATTAAAATACAATTCAATTTACAGTTAAAAACTGAACATTTCCCTTAAATCTCACTCACACCATCCCCAGCAGCCTAACCCTCATCATTCCCTAAATGCCTGATGGCAGAAATACATTTTCAGCAGCCTGCAAAAGGCAAGCAGGGATGGGGCTTTCCTGGGCTCTCTAGAGCAGTGGTTATTAACATTTGGTCCTTCAGCTTCTACAATTCCTAACACATGGTAAGCTGGCAGAGATTTCTAGGATTTGAAGTTCCAAACACCTGGAGAACTAAAGATTGAGAACCACTGCTCTAGAGCAGTGTTTCTCAACCTTTTTTGAGCCGAGGCACACTTTTCACATTTACAAAATTCTGGGGCACACCACCAACCAAAACGACACAAAATAACACTCTAACACAGTATTTATACACTCAGTGTGAAACCTGGGCCTGTTTTGATGAACACAACATGGATATCTTGGCAGGAATGGTAGAAAGACACACACGGAGGTCTTGCTCAACAGCTGTCAGACTTTCTCTGTGTTTAGTTTTTATTGCAGTCACCCTTTCCTCATGGAAAACGTACCCGGTCCTCAGGGAAGCCGGCTGGAAAGAGAGCACCCAGACGGAAACACATTCTGCGGCAGAGAGTTCCACTGCTGAACAACTCTCACACTCAGGAAGTTCTTCCTAATGTTCAGCCTCCTACACAGACATGCTTCCCTGTGATGTTTGCTTTTCTGCCTGCGCTGTTGTGCTCTCTCTCTCTCTATATATATATATATATGTGTGTGTGTGTGTGTGTGTGTGTGTGTGTGTTCATTTGTGGGATTAACATGACTCAAAAACCACTGGACAAATTGCTGCCAAATTTGGCCACAAAACATACTAATACTAACCCAAGGAGGGACCATCAGTCAAAAAATTGATTTTGTCATTTGGGAGTTGTAGTTCACCTGCAAAGAGCATTCTGTCCTCCACCAATGATGGAACTAAACCAAACGTGGCACACAGGACTCCCATGACCAACAAAAAAACACTAGAAGGTTTTGGTGGGCATTGACTTTGAGTTTGGGATTTGTAGTTCACCTATATCCAGAGAGCACTGTGGACTCAAATAATAATGGATTTGGACCAAACTTGGCATGAATATTCCATATGCCCAAATATGAACACAGATGGAGTTTGGGGGGAAATAGACCTTGACTTTTGGGAGTTGCAGTTTCTGGGATTTATAGTTCACCTACAATCAAAGAGCATTCTGAATCCCACCAACAACAGAATTGGGGCAAACTTCCCACACAGAAGCCCCACAAGCAACAGCAAATAAAAAAACAATGATGAAGAGGGAGGGAGGGAAGCCAGCCCTGTTCCGTTCGTGCGCTCCTGCCAGAAAGGAAAGGGGTGAGACAAGAAGTAAGGAGGAGACGAAGAAGGGATGGATGGAAGGAAGGAAGGAAAGAGGGAGGGGGAAAAGGAAGAACGGAAGGAAAAGAAAGAGGGAGGGAGGGGGGAACGGAAGGAAGGCAAGGCAGGCAGGAAGGAGGGGAGAAAGGAGATTAGGAAGCAAGGAAGGGAATGGAAGGAGAGAGGAAGGAAGAAGAGAAGGAAGGGAGGGAAAGATGGGAAGTAGGGAAGGAAGAAAGGGATGGGAGAAAGGCCCCTCTTCACCGGCTTACTAAGAGCTCTGTGTCCATGCAGCCGTGATTGGAGCCGCCTCTGGCCACGCCCCTCCCCCACTCCCTTCTTCTTGCTGCGACCCTGCTCCTTAGCAAGGAAGCTCGGGGGAGTCTTTTCGCGCCTCTAGGCCTGGCGCAAGGAGGGGGGCGCGCACACGGAGCTGCCTTCCTCCTCCAATCACGAGCGCTCCTGATTGGAGGAGGAAGGGAGCTACGCGCGCGCTTGCTGCGGGGGGGGGGGAGGCATGCTCGGGGGAAAGAGGCATGGCCTCCCTCCCTGGCCTCCTTCTCCCCACTCCCTTCCCCTCGGTTGGCCGCTGTGCATGATCTTGGCGGCCGCGTCATAGGCACCCTTGGCCACGTGGCGCCCTGAGGGGGAGGGGGGAAGAGGCTTTCCAACGGCACAGCTAATGATGCCCCACGGCACACTGGTGTGCCGAGTCACACCGGTTGACAATGACTGCTCTAGAGGGAGTCTCTCATTAATCTCCTCCTTCTCTGGAAAGGTTGATGCTGACCTGCTTTCCGAAACATGTGCCAGTGTTGCCAAGCAGTGGCTGCAATTATACCGTCATTATAATCTCACTGTTTCTCTATAAAAAAGAGACCAAAAGCAGCTACCAACATTAAAAACAATACAATATACAATTAAAAAAACTTTTTAAAAAAGCATGCACACATTAAAATAGAATTAAATATAGAAACTATTGATAATTGTTAAATCAATTAAAAACCTAACATAAAGGACGTACTACGCAATACTCCCTGGTGCATGTTTAACAACTTTCTTTTTAAAATATCTACCTGAATAGAAAGGTTTCAGCCTGTTACCAGAGGGTCAGCAGGAAGGGGGGGGGGTATTCTGGCTTCCCTAGGTAAGGAGTTCCAGAGACAAGGAGCAGCCACAGAGAAGGCCCTCTTTCAGAACTTCAGAACTCTTTCCAAATTTCCAGTACAACTTGAGCAACCCCTATTCCAAAATCCAAAACACTTCAAAATCCAAATTTCCCTGCATACATGGCTGAGATTCTTGGCACCTTTGTTTTCTGATTGTGCAATATACATAAGCATTGTGTCATGCACAAAATTGTTGTAAATATTTTCTATAAAATTACCTTGAGGCTGTGTGTAAGGTGTACATAAAACAGTAGTAAATTACATGTTTAGACTTGTGTCCTACCTCCAAGATTATGTAGGACTTGAAAAAAAATCCAAAATACTTTTGGTTTCAAGCATTTTGGATAAGGGATAGTAAACTTGTAGAAAGTATTGCCAGTGATCAGGGATCTTGTATCACACTATCAATTTGGAGAAACAGCAGCATTAATAATATCACAAAGCAGCTAAAATTTTGAGTGTTATGCAGTTAGCTAGTTCTTCATTGGCTGACAGGAGACAGGCTGGTCTTCCTCTTGGTATAGTGTTCTTCCAGTGGTAAAGAGGTGGCAGAGGGTTAGATGTACCTTTGTTCAGCCATGCACAACTATTCTGTGCTTCCTTATTTTACACAACTCAGATTCAGAGTTTTGAAACGAATCTCCTCGCCATCACCATTGCGGGTATTCTAGAGAGACAACAGATATTTCAAAACAGTGTTTTCATCTTCGGAATTAGAGCATAGAGCGGATTAGCTAATGCAGAGTCCCCATCCAGACTGTGCAGGCTTTTTTTTCAGGCCCAAGTCCATCTCCTTCCCAGTGTTGTAAAAGGAAACCCTGGCAGTTATCTCCAGTCAACTCAGATCCAGAGTTTCGCTGCCCTGCTCTTCAAATATCCCAAAGTTCATATAATTGGACTGTACTTGGCATTAATGCACATTATTGCCCTGAAGATCAATTGTGGGCAATCTACAAAGAAGTGGGCTTTGCTTTGTGTGTGTGGTAGTAAAGTTGGCCTCATCTTCTTTTGGTCTTACTTACCTTGCCCTTGCTCCATCCCTCTGTGAGCTCATTCCCAAATTAGAATTTTTCCTCTGGATATAAGGAGGCTTTCCATCCCCGGTGTTAATGTCTGGTATTGATCATTTTTATTATAAATTATATTTATCTTTTTAACTGATTGTAAGGCTATTATGGATTCATTCTCAAAAGCTAAAATAAAAAGTTAGGAGCAACTTTGACCAACTTGAAATGTAGATGCTTATAAAAATCGACTCTTGACTTTCCATTTGTCTTACTCTTACCTGTGAAACAATATATTTCCCTTCACCATGTCTCAAGTGCACTGCTTCATTGTACATGAAATATACATAGAATCTCTCTCGGCATTACTTCGCGAACGAAGATTCAGGAAGGACTCATCCCACACTTTTTACAAGCGCGTTGATGACTAAAAAGGCCAATCTGAGATAGGCAAGTTCGGTTGCAGAAAGCGCAGCAGAAAGTCTCCTTGGGTGATGTTTTTCCAAGTTGCGGTTCTTTCTGCGTTGTCGTTTCTCTTCGAGACCCATTCGGCGTGTCTTCTCGAAAGAGGCCGCAGCATTGTGGATAGTGCTTCTCCATGCCTCCCGATGTGAGGCCAGGGTGGACCATTGTTGGTGATCAATCTGGCCAAGCCTGAGATGTTGTTTCAGGGAGTCCTTATATCTCTTTTGGGGGGCGCCTCTCTTGCGCTGACCCGTGGCGAGTTCACCGTAGAGTAGTATCTTTGGGAGGCGGTGGTCCTCCATCCTAGAGACGTGTCCTGCCCAGCGCAGCTGTGTTCTCAATAGCATGGCCTCAATGCTGGTGATCCCTGCTTGCTCAAGGACAGCAACATTCGTCACATAGTCGGTCCAGTGTATATTTAGGATTGTGCGAAGACAGCGCTGATGAAAGCGCTCGAGGAGTCGTAGGTGTTGGCGATAGGTGACCCATGTTTCAGACCCATAGAGGAGAATGGACAGTATGATAGCTCTGTACACACTGATTTTGGTGCTTTGTCTCAGGTGCTTGTTGCTCCAGACTCTTTTGTGAAGCCTTCCGAATGCACTATATGCCTTTGATAATCTGTGATCTATCTCTTTGTCAATCTTGGCGTCTGAAGAGATGATGCTTCCCAGGTAGGTGAACTGCTGAACGGACTTAAGCACAGATGTGCCTATGCTGACGTGAGGATGGTGGTGTTCTTCCTGTGGTGCGGGCTGGTAGAGGACTTCTGTTTTCTTCAGGCTGACTTCCAGCCCAAACAGCTCTGCAGCTGTTGCAAAGCAGGATGTGAGGCGCTGCAGGGCTGCTTCTGAATGGGCGACAAGGGCAGCATCGTCAGCAAAAAGTAGCTCACGGACTAGATAGTTTAGAGTCTTAGTGCGAGCCCTCAGACGGCTTAAGTTGAACAAGCTACCATCAGTACGATAGCGTATATATATGCCGTCTTCTTCTTGTAGGTCTGCCATAGCCCTTTGGAGCATCATGCTGAAGAAGATTGTAAATAGGGTTGGTGCAAGAACACAACCTTGTTTCACTCCATTAGTTATGAGAAAGGGCTCCGAGAGAGCATCGCCATATCTGACTTGACCGTGCTGGCCCTCATGTAACAGGACAATCATTTTGAGGAACTTGGGGGACATCCTAGACGGTCCAGGATCTGCCACAGACCTTTCCTGCTCACAGTGTCGAAGGCTTTGGTGAGGTCGACAAATGTTACATAGAGTCCTTTGTTCTGCTCTCTACATTTCTCTTGCAGTTGTCTAAGGGCAAAAACCATATCTGTGGTGCTCCTATTTGCTCTGAAGCCGCATTGGCTTTCAGGGAGAAGTTCTTCTGCAATAGCCGGAACTAATCTGTTCAGGAGTATCCTTGCAAGGATTTTTCCAGCAATGGAGAGCAGTGTTATACCTCGATAGTTTGAGCAATCGGATTTTGTTCCCTTTTTCTTATACAGGGTGATGATAACTGCATCTCGGAGATCTGATGGCAGTTCACCTTTTTCCCAGCAACTCACAAGGAGCTCGTGGAATTTAGCATGCAGTACATGACCTCCCTGTTTCCAAGCTTCAGGTGGGATTCCATCGATCCCGGCTGCCTTGCCATTTTTCAACTGCTGTATGGCCTCAATGGTCTCTTCCAGAGTGGGAGCTGTGTCCAGTTCATTTTTCATTGGTTGTTGTATCATGTGTTGGATAGCTGAACCTTGGACTACTCGGCTGGCATTAAAGAGACCCTGAAAATGTTCAGCCCATCGGTTCAGGATGGAGGTTTTATCAGTAATTAGTGTTTGACCATCTGTACTGTATAAGGGGCTTTGGACCTGATAAGTAGGTCCAAACACTGCTTTGAGAGCTTCATAAAAACCTCTGTGATCACCGAGATCTGCACAGCGTTGTGTCTTTTCTGATAAATCAATCCACCACTTGTTCTGGATGTCTCTGAGTTTTTGTTGGAGTTTACTACATGCGAGACGAAAGGCTGCTTTTCTTACATGGCAAGATGGCTGGGCGAGGAATGCCTGGTGAGTGGTTCTCTTCTTTGCCAACAGCTCCTGGATCTCTTGGTTGTTTTCATCAAACCAGTCTTGGTTTTTCTTAAGGGAGAATCCTAGGATTCTCCAGCAGACTGCAGGATACTGTTTTTGATGTGTTGCCAGAGCGCTGTAGGAGAAGAATCTGTAGGGTGGACTTCAAGTTTTGCTTGCAGATTTACCTGAAGTTGTCTCTCACAACAGCCTGTTGAAGACTGTTGACTTGGAGTCTCCTCTTTAAGATGCCACCCTCTTAGGTTTGAGCTTAAGGTGTAGATTTAGTTTACATCTTACAAGGCGATGGTCTGTTTGACATTCTGCACTGGGCATCACTCGAGTATGACGGACATCACAAATGTTTCTCTGGCGCACTAAAACATAGTCAATGAGGTGCCACTGCTTGGATCGGGATGCATCCAGGTGGTCTTCAAGCTATCTTTCTGCTGAAAGATGGTGTTTGTAATAGTCAGCTGCTGTTCTGCACAAAACTCTAGCAGAAGGCGCCCATTATCATTACAGTTTCCAACACCGTGCTTGCCTAATACACCTTTCCAGGCTTCAAAGTTTTTTCCTACTCTGGCATTGAAATCACCAAGGATAATGATTTTATCTTCTGCAGGGACCTTTTTGTATGAGGTGGCGTAGGTCTGAGTAGAATTTGTCTTTCTCCACAGGGTCAGCTTGCATAGTTGGGGCATATATACTGAAGAGAACAGCATGTGGGAGGCGTAAGGAGATAATGCGATCAGAGTGACCTGTCGGCAACGTCTCGAGTTTAGAGGCGATGGAGTTTTTAATCATAAAGCCTACTCCTGAAAGATGTTTCTCAGTTTTGGGTTTGCCAGACCAGTAGAGTGTGTAGCCGGCACCGTGTTCTTTAAGGCTGCCTTCCTCATGGAGACGAACTTCACTAAGAGCAGCGATGTCAATGTTAAGCCGTGATAGTTCATGGGCTATTAGAGCAGAACGACGCTCAGGACGTCCACTATCTGCAGAATCTTGCATGGTTCTGATGTTCCAGCATGCAAGTGTCAGTCTATTTGCACCTTTGCAGGCAGGTGTTGGCCTTTGTTTCTTTGTCTTTGTTCGACCGCATCGGAAGATGCCCGTTGGCGCGGCTAGCCAACCAGGTAGACGGGGATGAGCTGTTAGGCCACCTTTTCTAGGGCCCTCTCCATACGGAGCAAGCAGTGCTCTCCTTAAAAAGGCTGCTTGGTCGTTCAGGATGCTGCCGAACAAGACTGTCATCTCCGGGTCAGTCTCGAGCGACCAAAGTCCTGAACCGCCTGCATGCAGGGTTGGGTCTGCGGCTTCCAGTGCATCTTTACACCTACCGTTTCTTCCCTCGCCTATCGCTACAGGGCTTTTTCGGAAGTTGGATGTGTCCTTCGAGCCTGTGCAATGGATTTTTCTGGTGGAGCGCAGCGTGCACAGAACTGGCCTCACCCTTTAAACCAAAGGTTCATCTGCCAGGGCCTAGCAAGCTTGGACGGTGGCAGCGAGGTCCTCAGGTCGTAGGTTTGGTTCGAGTTTCCTTCTCTTAGATGGTTGACCTTACAGGGTTAGACGAGCACCATCTGCCCGGGTTTGAAATCAGAGTTTTCCTTCTCTTAGGATGGTTGCCAAAAGGCTAGAGAGCCCATCCTGCCCATTGACACTCTTTGTCAGACCCTTCGGTTGTGACCTGTCTGGTATGGGAGGCCCTACCGCCGGCTATTATGCCACCGCCAGCATAGCTCACAACTTCACTAGGGTACGCAAGCCTCTCCCCACTGCAAGGGGGCGCCAATGGAGAGGGAAACTCCTTTCCTGTAATTTGAACACATTGCTCCAAGTCTTAGGGCTCTTCCACCCAGCCATATAACCAAGAATATCAAGGAAGGAAATCCCACAATATCTGCTTTGAACTGGGTTATCTGAATCGACACTGCCATATATTCCAGTTCAAAGCAGAAAATGTAGGATTTTATTCAGCTGTGTGGAAGGGGCCCTAGTCTCCAGGGCAGCAGAAAACAAGCCTGTTCCCTCCTCTTTATGCCACCCTTTCGTATATTTATAAATGGCTATCATGTCTCCCCTCAACTTTCTCTTCTGCAGACTAAACATATGCAACTCTTTAAGACGCTCCTCATAGGGCATGGTCTGCATACCTCTGATCATTTTAGTTTCCCTCCTCTGGACACCTTCCAGCTTGTCAATATCTCTTTTTAAATTGTGGTGCCCAGAATTGGACAAGTGAGGTCTGACCAAAGCAGAATAGAGAGGCCCCATGACTTCCATCGATCTTGCCACCATACTCCTTTTGATGCAGCCCAAAATTACATTGGCCTTTTAGCTGCTTCATCACACCGTTGTCTCATGTTCAACTTGTTGTCCATGAAGACTCCCAAGATCTTTTCCACATGTACTGTTGGTGAGCCAGGTATCACCCATTTGGTATCTTTGCATTTCATTTTGCTGCCTAAGTGTAATATCTTAAAATTATCCTTGTTGAACTTCATTTTGCTAATTTTGGCCATCATGATATATGAAGAACCATATCTTGATCATTGTTTGGATCAGCTTTCATACTAGGGTTTGTAAAGTTAGTACAGGTGTCACTTTCAAAATGGACAAAATAGAATAAAGCCCAATACTAATCAGTATCTTTTTGAACTTCAAAAACCACTCCTTTCTCCCTACCCAAACACTCTGGTAAAATTTGTTGTACAGCCACTTGCCATCTAAATGTAGAGAGTATTTCCATTTATTTGAGGTTTTTCAATATGTGTATGCTATGAAGAGCTCACTTGCCTTGGACAGTGACCTATCAGGATGCCCTTGTAACAAGGAAGCTTATGTCAACTGGAGGAAAGTTGAGGCTCTTTTACATTCAGGCGATTGATTTAAGAGATAGAAATTATCTGGCCTTCCACATATTGAACGGTAACTCCCAGCAGTCTGGCAGCATAGTAAAGGATGCTGGGAGGTGTAGTTTTGCAATGTCTGAAGGGTTACAGACATCCATCTCCGAGGTTTCACAAATTATTCAGTAAATACACATTTAATAAATATGCATAAGCCATCAAATCAATGTAAATGTCTCCTCTTGGTAAGAAATACTAGGCACATAAGATCTCTTTCCTTAATATAATTTATTATTTTGGTAATTTGGCTAGAGTATGGAGGGCACAGTCAACCATCACATGATTGTGTTTTGTACAAAAATATTTAAGCCTAGTCCCTCAGTATACTTAATATAGTTTGTGCTCTTCCCAGTGCTCCTGTTACAAATTTTTACCCTGTGTCTGACATTGTTTGGGTTGGTTTAGAAGAAGAAAGCATATGTCTGAGGGATTTATTTGCTTTTCACTCTCACAGATCACGTTACGCCCTAAACCTCTTGCAGCATTACTAATTATCAGACATATCTGTTGTGCTTGCAGACAAATTGGAAAGAAGAAACTGGCACATAATGGATTTTCAAAAATTAAGCATGCAGTTTCCGATTTACGAGGCCCCTATTGCACACTTATTTTATGGGGTACTTTGACAAAAGCAAACATTTAGCTTTTCATTTTTCAGTATATTGCTGGAGTAAGTAACATGTAAAAGATGTGCTTTTGGAAAGCTTTTAATTAGTATTAATGAGCAGTTAGCAGTAAAGACTAACAGTATAGTCATACTGTAAAAAAAGTTGGTTTTTATCGTTATAGGCCTATGTGTTTTTAGTATGTTTTAACTTGTGCATTTTATGTCTAATTGTTGATATTGTGTGTTTATATATGGAGAAAAGCGGGATAGAAATATCTTAAATAAATAATAGCATCTTCAATACCTGCACAGCATTGACAGCTATTTCCACATGCTCATTATGTGACGTGAATTGGACTAACCATAGATTTTTGTGTACCTAACATTTATGTTTACAGCACAATTGGTCTAGAAATTATGTTGAAGAGAACATGATATTTCTGTATTGCCTATTTAGTATTCCAAGCAGAAAAAGGACTTTTGAAAATAATTGACCCATTAAGAAGAGCCAGTGTAGTGTTTTAAGCATTGTACTTCAGGTCTGGAGACCAGTGTTCAAATCCATGCTCAACCATGGAAACATACTGGATGAAATTGGGCAAGTCACATTATATTAGTCTCAGAGGAAGGCAAAACCAAAAGAAATCTCATCAAGAAACTCATTATAAGATTGCTGTTAAGTCAGAAATCACTTGAAGGCATCCAGCAAAAACAACTATTACCAATTGCTACAAACCTAGCTTTTTGCAGCTTATGTGAAAGAAACAATAGACTGATATTAGTAATAGACAAATTAATTCCTTTATTTAACCTAGTTCATAAAATAGCCGTGCCTGTAAAATGGGAGGGCTGCATATTTACTATATGCTATGCTGCTTGCTATTATTGCAAGAAAGATGGAATACATGCAAGCTCCACAAGGTTGTGATGCATGCTTAAATCGAGATGGTTCCCAAATTTTCAAAAAACCACTCCTGCTAGCCCTCCCAGTCTACTAAAGCAAAGAAACTTGGCTGAAAGTAGGAATAACATATCGTTTCAGTTTCAGCTGCGCATTGGCAAATTTTCAAAAGAATGTCTTTAGTAGCTCCTGAAATATTTTTTTTGGATTATGTGATTTTAAGTAATGGTTTTAGGCATTATGTTTTAAT
Source organism: Anolis apletophallus (assembly GCA_030556195.1). Classification (NCBI taxonomy): domain Eukaryota; kingdom Metazoa; phylum Chordata; class Lepidosauria; order Squamata; family Anolidae; genus Anolis; species Anolis apletophallus. The sequence goes on along the minus strand of JARBWK010000001.1, from coordinate 134,388,067 downwards.
TATGTGATTTTAAAATATATGTTGTTTTATATATATTAAGGCATCAAATTCGGAGTGAGCGGTATACTAAATCGAAGTTAATAAATAATAATAAATAAATTGTACCTCTGTTGTGAGCTGCCCTGAGCCCCCTTCCGGGGTGGAAAGGGCAGGATATATGTGTGGCAAATAAATAATAATAGCTGATTATTCCTGGCTTTAATGGAAAGTTCCAATACAGTTGGCTTAGAATTACTGAATTTATTTTGATGTATTTGTTTGTGTCTTGGAGTTTGTTACTTAAGTTGTTTTGTTATGGATAGTGACTATGGCCTCAACTGAAAGAATATTCGGAAAATGGGGGGAAAAACAGCAGAACATTTTTGATAATGTTTAAATCAAATGCCTTTGTTTTAGTGACGATATTATGTCATTTATCTTTCCCCCTTCCTATGATTTGATATTTTAAAGTATTTCCACTGTGCTTGAATATGCTAAATGTCTCTAAAGCCAAAACTAGAAGATGTTACTGTTGCCTTTTATCTTTTTAATTCATTTTTGTTTTAACACCTAAATTAAACAAAAGACATTTAATGGCATAATAGTAAAGGACATGTGTTCAAAAACACACTTCTCCACAAAATTTGTGAGTGAAAGTACATACAGAGTCTTATTGAGTTGTGTCATGTTCTCACTGATGTTTTGTCAGCCTGGCTGGCAAAAACTGATTAATGTGATCACATTTACAATAAAAGCTGTAAGTGGGCTGTCTTATTTTCCGCTATGAAAATAAAATACTTTGAATGTATATTATCTCTGTATTTGGGAATGACCAGTTGTTTTTTTACTTCAGCTTCCTCCCGCTTCTCTCTCCCCCTCCCAAAATGGAAAGGATGCCTGTGCCAGACAGCAAGGCTGAAGTACTAATCTATCTTTATCTCTTCAATAAACTACTATTAAGAAAAAAACTATTTTTCTATTAGTTTGTAAATGACTTTTTAAACATTTTACCTCATAACATTTCTTCTAGACAAAATATCTTATCAGTGATTTTGTCTAAGATATACTCTATCTCGGTCATTCCCAAAGTGGGCGGTGCCGCCCCCTGGTGGGCGGGGCCGCAATCCAGGGGGCGGTGGCAGCCTAAGATTAATTTGGAGGGCGCCGAATTCCTGTAAGGGGGCGGTGGCATGAGCCAGGCGTAGGATTGCCACTTGTCCCGACTGGGCGGGGTTGCGCGCTTGCGAGTGTGTGCCTGCGTCCAGAATCCCCAGGCAAACGTTGCTGTGGAAACCGCAGTGTGTGCCCCCTTCCTCTCGTTAACCACACCCAACCCCGTTCCACAGCAACGCCTGCCTGGGGATTCCAACTTGCAGGCTGAAGAAGAGAGAAAGAAAGAGAAAAGAAAGGTTCCCTCTTGGGATCCCTTCTTTTTTCCCCCTGTTGAGGCTGGTGGGTGACTGCTCTGTGCCGCTTGCCAGGCCTCGCCTTTTGTTCCCTGGGCACCGGCTGTAAGTGCGTCTTGCAGCCCTTGGCCTTGCTGGGCCCGCATGGGGCGAGTGGGAGGCGCTTTTCAAGATGGGCCTCGCTTGTCCAGTGCCGGCCCCTTCTTTTTTCTGCCACAGCTGCGGGGTGCCTTCCCGCCTATTTGGCGGGTGGGCACGCAGGCCGGGTAGCGTGAAAGGAGTTTAATTAAAGGTGCTTTTCACGGGATCCCCCGTCTGTGCACCCACTTGCCAAACAGGCGGGAAGGTTCTCTCTGGCCACGGAAGGAGAATGAAGGGGCGGGCTGGACAAACAAGGCCCACCTTGAAAAGCGCCTCCTGCCCCACCCCGTGCCATGCCGGGCCCAGCAAGGCCAAGGACAGCAGGACTCCCTCCCAGCCAGTGCCCAGGCTAGGCAAGGCAAGACCGGTGAGCAGCCTATCCTTTGTCTGGCAGGGGGAGGGCGGTGGGCCTTGATGCCTCCAGCCCTGCCGGGCCCAGTGTTGTGCCGGTGGGTGGGCACCTCCAATGGTGGCCTCTTGCCTGGCGCCGGCTCTTTCCCTCGTCAGCTGCAACTTTGGATGCGGGCGAAATACAACTCCCATGTGCAAAGGTCAGTCACCCCCAAACCCCTTCTGTATTCAGAGTTCTCCACATTGGTTATGTATGCCCACTTTGGTTCAGCTCCATCGTTGTTTGGGTTCACAGTGCTCGCCAGATGTAGGTAAACTTCTATTATTATTATGAGTCTGAATGACCATCTGTCATGAGTGCTTTGATTATGTTTTTCCCTTGTGGCAGAAGGAGGTTGGACTGAATGGCTCTTGGAGGTCTCTTCCAACCCCAGAATATTATTATTATTATTAAGGAGAGTCTGAGTGACCATCTGTCAGGAGTGTTTTGATTGTGCTTTTCCCTTATGGCAGAAGGAGGTTGGAATGGATGACCCTTGGAGGTCTTTTGCAACCTAGGATTACCAAACGCCTCCCAATATTTTCTGTTGGTCATGGAGGTTCTGTGTGCCAAGTTTGATCCAGATCTGTCATTCATGGGAGTCTTAGTGGTCTGTGGAAGTCAGAGCTGAATTGGCTGAAGGTACTGCAAATACCATCTGTTGCTCATACTCCCCCAAACATATTGTTTTTGTGATCATTTCTGGAATTCAATGTTTGTAGTTTACACCTTTCTTTACTATATTCTACAAAAAAGGTAGAAACATTAATACATACATCTTTCTGTTTAATTGCTATTGAAAAACTTTAAAAATTAACTTCTAGGGGGCTGCTGAATAAACTTTTTTTCTGGAAAGGGGGTGGTAAGCCAAAAAAGTTTGGAAACCACTGATCTATCTCATAATGAAGCTGCTGTCTTGTAGCTTACTAGAGCAAACGAACAATGTTATATTCAGTTGAACCTGCAAGATAACTACAGAAAGCCTTGATGTAAAGTATTTTGCCAGTTCTTTAAGAGTCGTGCAGTTTCATCAATACATTACCAGCCAGTTTGGTGCTATGCTAGAGCTTTCACTAGAGTACTGATATGCACATATCTACTTCCTGCCGTGTCTTATTTCTGTCATATTTTCTTTCAAGTCTTGACCCAAATCTGACCCTCCTTAGCTTTTTAGTGGTGTTCATTGGCTATGATGGTGTGATGGGTTGCTCTTGTTTATTTTATTTATCCAGCTTTCAGGAGAAGTGTAAGGATTTACCCTGAGAGTTGCATCAGTCTTGTTTGCCATGGGTGTGTGTGTGTGTGTGTGTGTGTGTGTGTGTGTTTACAGTGCCTTCGGGTTGCCTGATGACTTATGGCAACCCCATAAAAGTCACAAGGTTTTCTTAGGCAGTAAGTTCTTAAGAGGTGTTTTTGCCAGTTTCTTCCTCTGAAATATAAGCTACTGTACCAGGCATTTGTTGACAAGCTCGCACTCCAAGTACTAACCAGGGATGTCTTATTATTATGATTATCCCACTTTTTTAACCTTCTAACATCAGGTGGTGTTTTGCCTTAGCTAGCGGTTTTGGGTAACAATTGATCTCTTTTTGAAGTACAAAGAGAAATTGGGAAGGGCAGTTGTGTGTCCTTTTTATTTTATTTTTTTTATTTATTTATTAAGAGCATTTCTGTCCCGTCCTTTCTCCGAAGAGGGACTCAGTAAGGCTACCAACAGGCACCATTCGGTGCCAAAAAATACACGACATAAAATACATTTAACCTACAGTAAAAACAGTTATAAATATATAAAAACAATTCGCCATTTCATGTCATCCTTCAATTTAATCCATAGCCGTCAGTTCAATGGTCCATTAAAACTATCTTCAATCCATTGCTGTGAACAAAAAGACGATCAATAGACAATCAATCCCTAGACCAAGCCTGTCCAACAGGCGGCCCGTGGGCCGTACACAGCCCGCCAGCCCCTTGGACACGCCCCCCCTACCATCCTGAAAGAAATTTTTAAAAATTGAAAAAAAATTGTCGGAAAAAAAATTCGGGAAAAATGGGGGGGGGGTGCTCGCGGGCATGCGCGGCAGGGCAGGAGCGGCAAGGTGCCCTCCGCCATGTCGCTGGCTGCTGCAGCGGCCGCACCGGGAGCTGAAGGTAAGCTCCCGGTACGGCCGCTGCAACAGCCAGCGACTCCCGGCTCCGCCCCAAAAGGAAGCCCCAAAGGCAGCAGGGAGGCCTAGTGCCTCGCGTGCCCGCCTGCCTCAGACTTACCTTTCCAGCGCCGGCCGAGTCCCGCGTGGAGGCTGTGGGAGAAAGAGGCAGGTAACTCTGAGGCGGGCGGGCGGGCGAGGCCCTAGGCCTCCTTGCTGCCCTGGCGCACGACCCATACCCTCTTGGTGCAAGCCCTAGGCTTGCACCAAGAGGGTATGGGTCGTGCGCCAGGGCAGCAAGGAGGCCCAGGGCCTCGCCCGCCCGCCCGCCTCAGACTTCTCTTCCTCCCACGGCCTCCACGCGGGACTCGGCCGGCTGCTTTCCAGCGCCGGCCGAGTCCCGCATGGAGGCTGTGGGAGGAAGAGGCAGGTAAGTCTGAGGCGGGCGGGCAGCCGTGCGAGGCCCTGGGCCTTGCGCGGCCGCCTGCCTCAGACTTACCTTCCTCTTCCTCCCTTGTCCCGGTTTACTCTCAGGGAGAGGAGGAGGCAGGAGAATCGCGTTCCCCTCTTCCTCTCCCTGGGAATAAACCGGGACCCTTGTCCCGGTTTATTCCCAGGGAGAGGTGCAGGCGGGGGACTCGCATCCTCCTCCTCCTCCTCTCCCTGGGAATAAACCGGGACAAGGGTCCCGGTTTATTCCCAGGGAGAGGTGGAGGGGACCGCGAGACTCCTGCCTCCTCCCTCTCCCTGAGAGGTGCAGGCGGGGGACTCGCATCCTCCTCCTCCTCCTCTCCCTGGGAATAAACCGGGACCCTTGTCCCGGTTTATTCCCAGGGAGAGGTGCAGGCGGGGGACTCCCATCCCCCTCCTTCTCCTCTCCTTAGGAGTAAACGGGGATAATGGCGAGGGGAGGATGTGGCACCCTCCTCTCGCCAACCGAGACCCAAATGGGGGTTAATATTAACCCTCGTTTGGGTGACAGATGGCAAGGGGAGGTGTGGCCGGGGGTGTGGCCGGGGATGGGGGTGGGGCGGCCCCCCAGGTGATCAGTGAGCAGAATTCCGGCCCTTGGGTCGGTAGAAGTTGGACAGCCCTGCCCTAGACAATCAATAGACAAACTTTGTAGAACTACACTTCAGACCCGGTGTTTACGAGTATAGGAAGTAACAGTCCGTGTGGTATCAATGAATGCTGTTGTGCATAGTATGTGGTACAGTTCCAAAGTGACTTGACATTGTAGCGATTTCTTAAGATATAGAAAGGTAGAATTAATTACAACATTCTTTCTTTAATGTTTACATTACACTTAACTTTTGCATTAAACTCTGTGGAACAGGTATGTACATGCTGTTTATCCCTCTGGGGAAACAGGATCTGATGATTGTTGTAGAAAGCATGGTATGCTTATTAAGTTCACCCACCCTTCACCTTGACATTATTGAATTTATCCTTGCTGCTTAGGGATTTGGCTGCGGTTTTTCCCAGGCACCTTGAAAGAGGAACAACCTCTGCTTGGAGGCTTCAAATGTGGGATTTGGCAGCTGTTGTGTGTTTGCATAAAAAGTAAAATGCAACCTGTATCCCATGGTATGGCGCTTGTCTGTTGCTTTGTGGAAAGCAAGTGCATACCTAGGATATTCAGGTTGGAATACTGTGCATTTGCCAGAGGTATATTCCCAAACCTGAGTTTGCTCAGAGGCAAGATCTCTGAGGCAGCATTGCATGGTGAAAAGTGATTAACTGCTCCTGTGGATACCAGTTATTGTTTATAAAATACACCTGTCTTCAATTACTATTTTGTTCTTTTGAGCCTGTTTGGGATAGGAAGAAATTACTATAGATCAATCTTCCGTATTCCACCAAACTTTCTTGCCCTCATTGTTGCAAAGTAGCTTTTTTTTAATGATATTTAGACCCCTTCCACACAGCTGAATAAAATCCCACATCCGCTTTGAACTGGGATATATGGTAGTGTAGACTCAGATAACCCAGTTCAAAGTAGATATTGTAGGATTTTCTGCCTTGATATACTGGATTATATGCCTATGTGGAAGGTCCTTTAGTGCCTCATTTTACAATATACTCTGTTGGAGCAGAAGCAAATTGGTTATAAAGCATGCCTTGGTAGTTAGTGTACACCGTGATAGAATATTTAGGAGCGTTTGTGCAACGAGGAAAATGTTTTTTTCTTCGTGGTCTCTGTGAACACATGTGGAGTGACTGCGCAGGCCCCAGTGGAAACTTCCCAAGTTCAAACTTTTCAAGTTTTGGAGGTAATCCCGCCCAGTCCCTGGCAGGACATAAAAGGCGCCCCGCGCACACACTCCGCAGTTCCTGTTTTTCCGCCGCAAGGCTCGCATCGGAACTTCCTCGCTATGTCGTTTTAAACACTGTATGCAGTGCTCTCAGAAGATCCCTGACTTGGATAAACACTCCAAGAGCCTCCTTTGCCTCGGCAAGACTCATATCGCCGCTTCTTTCCGTCACTGCCAGGCCCTGATGGCCCAATCTGGTTAAAATCGGGCTCATCAGATGAAGTATCGCCTGTACCAGCAGACCTTGGCCCTTTGTCATCGACAGCTCCTCCTTTGGCGTCGACCTCGGTGGGTCCATCCTCAGCAGCCCCGACCTCTTCAGTGCACTTGATCTCGGCGGGGAAGAAACCGCCACCAAGGTCTCGCTCGACGATGTCAACAGCGTTGAAGTCCTCGAGGGGGACGAGACAATCCAAGCATCCTTGCACTCTGACGACAGAAACTGTGCAGGCTCGGCACTCATCCACCGCGAGCTCGGTAGCGTCCGCTCGCTCAACTCGGTCCACGAGGTCGGCTGCAGCTACGCTGCCATCTTCTACTGCAGTGCGCATTGCATTCAAAAGGGCGCATGAAGAATCCCGCAGAGCGAAGACGACATCGCCTGTGGTTCCGCCAACACCAGAGAAGTCCCTACTGGCGACAACCTCATCACAGCTGCCAGCAAAGAAGAAGAGAACCGTGCCGCAGTACTCCTCCTCGACTTCTTCGAGAAACATTACAACCGCCTCGTCAGCCACCTTGTTGGTGCACTTTTCCCCGATCCCGCCAGCTCAGCCATCTCCTCTGGCACAACTCTCCCAGGCAGACCAGCCAACTGAGCACACCCCGCAGGAACCTAGACTCTCCAGGAGTGTCGGTTGAGACCGTGATGCAGGTTCACCAGCAACCTCCACCGAATGTGACCTCTGCCTCTTCCCGGTGACGTCTACTCCGGAGAAAGGAAGGCAGACAGTGTGTTTGCCCCGGGTGGCTCAGGCCTCAGCATTGAAACAGCTGCTGATGCCATCTTCTCCCCGCCCACCGCTTCCTTTTCCACCACCTTCTTTGTCTCCCTCCTCGCCTGCCCAATCTGAGGTTGAAGAAGGAGAAAATGAGGCACCAGAATCCGTCCATTCGGGTTCGGTACTGTCCCTCAGTATTGACAGGTCACCAACCCATGATGCTTATGAGGCAGACCCTCCATCGCTGACCGACAACGTGTGAGCGTTTGCCAACCAAATGGCTTGCATGGCAGGCACACTGGGCCTGGAAATCAAACAGACTTCCAAAGCCGTGACCAACCTGGTCTTTAAGTCAGAGGCCCCACCGGCCCCATTCCTGCCGTATCTCCTTGATGTTATCCAGGCCTCCTGAAAAACCCCATCTTTGATACCGGCCACCTCAAAAAAGATCAAGGCCTGGTATTGTACCGATGATGAAGGCTTGGAATGGCTAAAGCACCACCTCGACCTCGACCTGGAGCCTTGACCTGGTCTTCTCCCGGCTGGTGGCACCGCACTTTGAGCTGTTGGCAACGATTGACCTTCGCCTCCTCTCATGGAAGGTGGCCTTTTTGGTGGCAATTACCTCTGCTCACCGGCCTTCTGAACTCGCAGTGTTACTGGTTGATGAGCCATATTTGCTTTTCCATTCGGACAGAGCTGTTCTCCGCATGGACATTTCTCCGGACAAACTGGGTCTATCAGTTTTGTCCCAACAATTGTCCAACTGGATTGCCTCGACCATTGAACTATGTTATGAACTGGCCTACCACCTGCCTCCGCTGGTTGTGCAGGCCCAGTCAGCAAGAGCCATGGCAGCTTCAACTGCCTTTCTTAAGGGCAGCCCCCTGGACTCTGTCTGCAAGGCAGCTGTTTGGTCCAATCCTTTGACTTTTGTTTCTCATTATAGATTGGACACCAGGAACAGGAAAGACATAGCTTTTGGCCATTCAGATCTTTCCTCTTGCCCTCCGTGAACGTTATTCCCTGCGGGGAGTGTTTTTGCATTCCAAATGTTCCCTGGGTCATAGTCGCATCTGCTATACCTTCTCTGATTACCCTTATTGATGAAGTCGTTTTACTCCTGTTGTGTTTTTCTCTATGTCCCATGCTCCCCTTCTCATAAGGGGGCATAGGGAGGGTGCCCTATACCCAAGGGTTCCTATTGTTTTGTAACATTTCTCATTGCAACTGCCCAATGTTTGTTCGTAAATAACATTGTGATTCCATGCCTTCTGAATGTGTAAGCTTCTTGTTACCGTGCCCGAACCACGGACACTGCTGTGTTTAAAATGTGATGTCTACACAAGTTTGCTACCTCAATGTTGTGTGGGTATGCTGTTGTTCATGTTCAACTGATTGCCCTCTTGGGCCTAGGAGTGCTTTGCCCCATAAACACTTGGTGTGTCCTGTTCTTTATTGTTGCTTTTTTCACAATAAATCTGGTTTGGGGCCTTCAAAAATGGTCGGTTTGTTCTTCTCGCCTCCGGGGCCTTAGCTTGTCAGTCTCCACATGTGTGCATTCACAGAGACCACGAAGAAAAGTGGTAGGTTACATACCAGTGACCATCTTTCTTTGAGTGGTGCTCTGTGAATTCACACAAACCCGCCCAGCCTCCCCCCTTACAAAGCTCCTCCTTTCTCACTGCCTTGCGTGCGGGGTGCCTTTTATGCCCTGCCGGAGACTGGGCGGGGTTACCGCCAAAACTTAAAAAGTTTGAACTTGGGAAGTTTCTGTTGGGGCCTGCGCAAGCGCAGTCACTCACATTTGTGAATTCACAGCACCACTCGAAGAAAGATGGTCACAGGTATGTGACCTACCATTTTCAGCTGTGTAATAATCACACTTGGAAGTTATTTCTCTTACAGTTGAAGGATTGAGAAAGTTAAATGCTACACCTACCTCTAGTATTTTGCACCTTTATTATAAGATCTAGAAATGGAATGGATGGAATGGAGTGATCTAGGAATGGAATGAATCTTTTGCCTTCGGGTAGCAGACATAGATTGTACTTTGGAATTGGCTAGATTGACAATGTGCTCCGATTGATGGCTAAATAAATAGTATTGTTGGATTTTTAATATGTTGGTTTTAATGTTTATACTGATGTTGATTTTATGGCTGTATTGATTTTATTATGTATTGTGGTGTTGCGGCCTGTTGTGCTGCGATTGTAAGCCGTGCTGAGTCCCCTTTCGGGGTGAGAAGCTATGGGATACAAATACCGCTAATACATAAATAATAATTTTTGATTTTTGTTATTTTACATTGAAACTCTGAAATAAGAGTAAATGCAGTTTCTGTAGTCCTAATATATTATTCAGAATCTTTTACAACTATCTGTTAGGAATTTGTCAATGAAGCTTTTCTTCTCTTCTCTGTCCCTTCAGCTTTAAGGTGTTTGTGCTCTGATTGCAATGAAGCTAACTCCACCTGTGAAACGGATGGTGCCTGCATTGTCTCCATAACAAATGTGAATGGATTGAAGCATCATGTCCGGGCCTGTATCCCTAAAGGAAAGCTGATTCCTGCTGGAAAACCCTTTTTTTGCCTGAGTTCAGAAGATGTGCGCAATACACACTGCTGCTACTTAGATTTCTGTAATAAAATTGATCTGATGGTACCCAGTGGTAAGTATGATGATGAAACAAGAGTATTGTATGCTATCCCCAAAAAAACTTATGTTGTCTTTATGGTGGTGTAGATTTTAACTTCAATCCAGCATCAGTATTTTTGTAGTGTAATGTTCTGTTAATATTCAGATAATGTAATGTTTGCTATTCTTGTTTATGTGTTTTCACTGAGAAGATTGCACGAACACCTAATTTTTATAATCCTTACAATGGTGGCTTCAACAGTCTCATTCAGATATAAATCAGATATCAGCAATCCTCATCTGCCTAGTTTCAGTCAGATTTTAATCAGAAATACATAGTGAAGACTTTTCCGTTACAGCAGAGTACTATTAACTAAATTTATGGAATTCCCTTTTAAAAAAGTAGTTTTTATAAAGGATTTGGATACTTCATTATTTACAACTGAATCCTCTGGAGGTAACTGCTGAACTCTGTATGTGTGACCTTCAAGTCACTTGTCAAATTACAGCTAACCATGATGTTCAGGGGGCTTTCTTAGGCAAGGAATATTTCTCCTTCCAGTTCCTTCCTATGAACTAGTCTACAGTACCTGATATTTATTAGTCATTTCCCATCCAAGTTATAACTAGATCTGGCCTTGCTTAGTATCCTGTATTAGGCAGGATCTGATATATTTAGGGTATATTCACTTGATAACCTTGGTACAATTTCTTCAGATTTTTCTAAGATGTTTTGTTTGATTATATAATACTGGATTTATAGTCATGGTGCTAGTGCTGTATTGTTTAAATTTCATAAATTTTTCACCTACCAGAATTTGATTGGAATTTTGCTTTGGAACATGTCTGTAATGATATTCTGGCTGCATATTCACATGAATTACACTAGTTAACAAATTGGGGGGGGGATCTTGTTCCTGGTTTGAAAGTGTTATTTCCTGTTTAATTGTGTGGTGCTTACTTTGGGAGTAGTTGGTATACTCCAGCAACTTTGTTTTTGTGGCTGCCATTTTTAACCTTTCAAATTTCCACTTTTAACCTTTCATATGCCATTTTTAACCTTTTGTGCAGACCACAAAAAGTTTTTACAATTTAATAAACTTTTCCTATGTTTGTATGATAAAACCAATTAGGAAATGGCATATATAACCCAGGGACAAAAAATGTATTACATAATGTTATCAGTAGAATTTAGCATTACACAGCAAGATCAGGTCGTATAGCCAAATAGCCTACAGGTATGTAAGAATTTATAGTGCTATTCATAACTTGGGCAGGAATACTTGCATAGCCCAGGCTGGTATGTACTTGTATATGGACATAAAAATAGCTTTGGCCTCCCCTAGTGGTTTTAAGTTTCATTGCAACCTATTTTTTTCATGCTAGACCAGGACTTTTCAAACCTTTTCCATTTGCAACCCTTCACTACCTGAAAATTTTATGTGATCTATAGGTATCTAATATAGATATTAAAATCAAACATTTATTGTTAAGCAGCATTTGCAAGCCTTGCCAAACAGACTTATTTTCTTTTTGATGAGTACAGCTGCATCTGAAGCACAGTTCATTAAACACCGCCCATCATATACCTTACTCCAGTCTTTTTCAACCGCTGCTCCTCGGCACACCAGTGCTCCTTGAAGGATCACTTGGTGTGCTGTGAAAAACCTCTCTCCCCCCGCCTTTCTTCCCCCTCCTGCCTGCTACTGCTGCTTGGGGGAGGAGGAGGAAGGGCTGGGCGGCGGCGAAGGGGCTGGGCGCTGCCCTCTCTTCCCTTCGCAGTATCCCCCCCCCCCCTCTCTCTCTCTCTCTCTCTGTCTGTCTCTCTGGGAAGGAGGAGGCGTGGCCGCCGGCGCAGACAAGAGGAGGAGCCGCACAAAGAAAGGCAGCCCGGCTGGGTCTCTCCCCGCCAAGGAAGGAAGGAGGGAGGAAAAGAGAGAGGAAAAGAGAGAGGCCCTTGCCTTGCCCACCCCACCCCCTCCGGCTGCAGAGAGAGAGAGAGAGAGAGAGAGAGAGAGAGAGAGAGCACTCTTGGAGGAGGAGAGAAGGGGCGCGTGGTTGCTGTGCCAAGAGGGCGTGCGCCTATGCTGAGCACTCTTTCCATTTTTCCAGCCAACATTCTGCTGAAGAGAGGGGAACGGAGGGAGTTTTGAGACCCAGTGGGGCTGCCTGCCTGCCTGCTCTCCTTGCAAATTGAGCAAGACTGGGGTGCAAAAGGCCTCCGTTTTGCTCCCCCGTCTTGCTCATTTTGCAATCTTCCCCAGGCAGTTGCTCTTCTGCTGGCCCCAAGAGGAAGGAGAGCAGGAAGGCAGCCTCACCGGGATACCTGGGTCTCAAGACTCCCTCCATTCCTCTCCCCTCGGCAGAATGTTGACTGATTTGAAGTGGAAGAGGGAGAAGCAGGACATGCCTGGTGGGCAATGTAGTCTTCTCTCTTTTCCTCCAAGGCAGCTCCTGTTCCTTCAGGAGGCTGGCCCCTGCTCAGATTCAGTGTCCTGAGGGAGGGAGGGAAAGGGAGGAAGGGTTGCCACCGCTGCCTTCCCAAGGGCAGAAGCAGCCCTGGAGGCAAAGCAGAGATCTGGCGTGGCTCCTCCTTTCCCTCTCCTTCCTAGTCTCTGCAAACAGCCTTTTCCCCAAAGAAAAACAGACTCCAAGGTAAGCAGAGGGAAGAGCCATCCAGTCACACCTCCAGCCACTCAGAAACACACAATCAAAGCACTCTGGACAGTGTCATTTTGTGTCATTTTGGTTGGTGGTGTGCCCCAGGATTTTGTAAATGTAAAAAGTGTGCCGCGGCTCAATAAAGGTTGGGAAGCACTGCCTTACTCCCCTCCCTCCCTTCTTTTGTTTTCCCTTTTTCTTCCCTCTTTCCATTTTAGCCCCTTTCCCTCTTCCTTTCTTTTTCCTTTTTCCTCTCTTTTTTTCTCCCCCTTTTTCCCCCTCTTTCCTTTTTATTCCATCATCCAGCCTTTCTCTTGGAAGTCACTGTTTCTGAGCCTCAGAGCAAAGCACAGGCACATGTTTGTGTATGCATGTGCGCTCTCTCTCTCTCTCTCTCTCTCACACACACACACACACACACACACACACACAAACACATACACACAGCCCTTCCAAAACAGAAATCTTTATTGAATTGCTTAGTTCCTTACAGGGTCGATGTCACATCTGTGGTCTTCAGGGCTGTGTTGCAGGCTTCATAGTGCAGACATTTTTATCAGTAGCTAATACTTTCTATATACTGCCATTTTTATGGCCATTTGCCCCAAAACAGGATGGATTTTGTAGTTGAAAGCTGGCAATTATTTTAAGTTGGGTAATGAAGGATATGTGTGCCGAGTATGGTCCAGATCCATCAAGCCATGTAACAATATCTGTGGTACAAACAAAAATATAGCTGATTATAATGCCTTAGTTTTGATGTAGTCCTAAACCCTAACTTAATATTCTGAGCATCGGCTTGCTCTCTTCCCCTATCTGCCATGGGTTTGTAAGTAGAAGTGTCTACCTCCATGTTGAACTAATCACAATTTGACCTGGTTCAGACAAAACAACAACTTGTGGTTAGTTGAAAACAGAAGTGAATACCTCAGATATCCTTACAGTCATGTCAGAGGAGGAGTAAACACAGGAGCTCAAGATGCATTCATATAGTCACTAAATTCTTGGGAGGCCTTTTCTTGTTCTCTGGTGTGTGTCATCAGACCTGTTAGGAACATTTCCATGTTGGTTTTGTATTTGAAACTGAAACAGTTGCTCTTTCTGTCTTTTCAAGGTCATCGAAAAGAAGATGATGAAACTTCTTCTGGATGGGGACCTGTGGAACTGGTGGCTGTGATTGCAGGGCCAGTGTTCCTTGTGTTTGTCATTATGATCATAGTAGTTTCTGTCTTTCACCATCACCAACGAGTATACCACAATCGTCAGCGTTTGGACATGGAGGATCCATCTTGTGAGATGTGCCTCTCCAAGGACAAAACCCTGCAAGATTTAGTATATGATCTATCTACCTCTGGCTCTGGCTCAGGTACAAATGTTACTAGGCTAGGAGGCACAGCTCTAAAATCAGATCTATAAGACAACCATAGGTTTCCATTTAGTCAGCACTTTTAAATGCTGATATTTCAAAACTGTTTTTACTATAAGGGAATAGATACTTAAGCTATCACTAAGATGCTAAGTCTCCTTATCTTCTGAGTTAATTGGTTGTATCTTACCAATGCCAACCATGGGAATAGTGTCTAAAATGAGCAATTATTTTCATTTCCCTCCTTTTGAAGGGGTGGATTAAGAAAAAGAAAAGTAGGATGGGCCACACTTAATACTTTATATGGGACTAGCTGTCCCCTGCCATGCATTGCTGTGGCCCAGTCTGTGTATAGGTGTTTTGTGTGTGTATATGTGTGTATATATTTGTGTATAGGTGTGTTTGCGTATATGTGGTTTTGCGTATGTATTGTAATGTAATCTTTGTTTTTATGCTTTTTAATTTTTGTCTGTGTTTTTCAGTGTTTTTATGAGTAATGGTCACTTGTTGGCCTGAGAGGTGTCTTGTGTCCAAATTTGGTGTCAATTTGTCCAGTGGTTTTTGAGTTATGTTAATCCCACAAACGAACATTACATTTTTATTTATATAGATGTACTAGCTATCCTCCTAGTACTCGCCTTCAGAATATAGCTAAAAACAGTTTTGCCTCAGCAACATTTACATCCTATATGTGTTCTTACCGCAGTAAGAATTCCACCATTTTGATCATCATATCATTTAATTAATTTAATAATTTTATAACTGCCATTCAAGATATATCCCAAGTGGTACAAATGGGGCAAAGTCTTAACAAGCCATATCTTTTCTGATATATAAGTACATGAAACAAGATTTAATTTATACATTTCCCAGTCTTCCACTCTGTTACTTGTTACACATAGAATCTGTTAACGACTTCTTTGAATAACACACAGATTGACTAGGAGTGCTGGGGACTTTGCCATTATGCTTAACTTCTACTGGATTTTTTCAACATAAAATATAGGACTATTAACAACAGTAGTCAGGGCCTACCTTGCACATCAGACAACTTGCTTTGCGCACAGGTTTTTTGTGTCATGACAACTATTGCTGTTGATGTGGATTCCACACGCTGTGGGTCTGTAGGAGAGAATTGCCTCATTATGAAAACTCTACAGACTCTTCAGTGATTTGTATTGATTTTTATCTTTCTTATACCTTTTTGTAACTTCTTTTGCTGGCAGGTTTGCCCCTCTTTGTCCAGCGCACTGTGGCTCGAACAATAGTCTTGCAAGAAATTATTGGCAAAGGTCGTTTTGGGGAAGTCTGGCGTGGTCGATGGCGTGGTGGTGATGTAGCTGTGAAAATCTTTTCTTCACGAGAAGAGCGTTCCTGGTTCAGGGAAGCAGAGATTTACCAGACTGTTATGTTGCGCCATGAGAATATTCTGGGTTTTATTGCTGCAGACAACAAAGGTATACTACTTCTGTGTTGTAGTAAATAGATAGCAAGTATCTTTGAATACTGGTGTGTGGTGCTCATATAGATAACTGTCATAGCTAAAACTGTTGTATTTTAAAATGTTAATTACTGCTAAAAGCAAATTTACTAGTCTTCTATATAATACAGTGGTGATGAAATATCTAGTGTCAACTGGTTTGATTCAGCGTGTTTAGTGTTCATTAGCATTTACCTGCTAGAAGACAATGTGGATTTTTTTAGACAGTGGGGCATTTATGTCACTATGTCGTGGTTTGTGATGCTGTATGTATTGCAACTCTTACAAAGAACCAGAAAATACTTCTGTCATTCCCTCATTGGGCAAAGATTTCATTTGTTGTTCCAGTCTGTCCCAGAGCAATTTGGGAGATAGCATGATAAGTGTATGTGTTCCTGTCAGTGACTACATGGATAAATCCAACTATATTTGAAACACTGTTCTTCCCTTACTTAATTTTAATATGTTTTTTTCTTTAACTGTAGTAACTCAAACTGAGAAAAAGGCAGGATGTTGATATCATTGTTGGTTTTCCCACTTTTCACAATTCTTGACAATCTGGATCTGCCCAGTGTTGATAAGAGGCCAGCTTTGATTCTTGCAGTGGAATTAAAAGAGGAAAAACAAGGAATTGGCAGTGTTCTCCCTTACAAGAAATGTGCTGTTGCATACTGACCACTTGTTTTAGATTGAGCCTAAGGAAGTGGGAGAAGGTAACAATTGTGTCACCCCAAAATAGTCACTTTCTCTTCTCTGGTTTGTTTTTCCTTTCTATATGCTTAGGTATAGAAAAGGGGTGTATTCTGGAGGTACTAGAAGAGTTGGATTTTGTAAATTGATTTGACATAACTATCAAGGAAGGAGTGAAGAGAACAGCTATTTAGAAGAGCATATGCATGAGTGACAATCAGTGACCTGGAATCTGTCTATTCCAATATTTTAACATTTTAATATTTTAATATTTTAGTACTGTAAATGCCAAGCTGTGTAAGTCACCCGGAGCACATTTGTGGAGGGCGACTCATAAATAATAAAATTAGTTAAAATTAGTTAGACCTGTTTAGTCAAAATAGTAGGTTAGCTTTGCCTTTACTAACTACCACAGCTAAAAGTGGGACAGACCTGTTCAGTAGAGCACTCAAAATGGGAAAAGGAAGTCTCATTCTGTCCTCTCTCCAGGTACAGCTTTGCCTTTGGAGAAACACAACTAACTACCACAGCTAAAAGTGGTAATTAATGTATTACATTTGTACTCTGAGGTCTTTGAATGGTGAAAGGGCTCTTCTGGCTGAAACAAGTGACAAAAAGGTAGTAACGACTCACACAAGTACCCATTTGCAACAGTACTTTTCTTGAGGATCATCTTAAAGCTCTACCCATTTAAGTACTTTTCTTGAGGATCATCTTAAAGCTCTCCCTAAGGGTATTTACTACTATCCAATAAGTTAATCATCATGCCCCATATCTCTAGTGATGGAAGCTACTGATGTCACATTTCTCATTTCCTTCCAGTATGAGTGCTTCAGTGATTTGACTGGAGTAACTTTTTAGCCCTTTTATGTCTAAGGACAGATAAACTTGAATGGTTTTATTTATTGCACATAAATACACACATAAAAGTCTTGGCAGAGATCTTGTGGAAATACTACTGTTCAAGAATTATTTCCTCAGCCTTGGAAACAACAGAGAATAGTAATAGTTGCAGGGAGTATCTTTGGCAGGCAGGAAAGAAGGAGGGAGAAATGGCTGTGCTTGGTCAGATGGTAAAATTTCAGAGGAGTTTAGATTGTCCATTTTTATACTGTTACTAGCTGTACCCGGCACGCGTTGCTGTGCCCTATTTAGGAGATGCGAGAAAGTCTGAGTATGTAAGGGTTGGAAATGATGTTACTTACGGTCTTGGTGGGGTCATGGCTGTGTCGTTGTGGGTTGTTCTGGTGGGTGGGATGTTGAAGTCCTGTGGAGTTGGTGGTGTGTGGTTGGGATGGTGGTTGGAGAAGAGTTTGTGGTGTTGAGTGTTTAGTTTGTTGTTGTGAGTGTGCAGTGGTAATGTGGTGTGGATGTACGGTGTGTATGTGGGGTGTGTTAGTTGGTTGTACTGTGCAGGTTTCTGTTTAGCAGTGGTATGTGTGAGTTGTGTAGTGGGTCTGTAGAGGTAGGCATCGCGAGTTGTGGCTGTCTGTTGTGCGTGTGGTGTTTGTAAAGTGGAGGATTGGTGGTGTGTGTTTGGGATGGTGGTTGGAGAAGAGTGTGTGGTGTTGAGTGTTAAGTGAGGTGTGGTGTTTGTTAAGTGAGTGTCTTTTGTTGTGGGTGTCTTTTGTCCTGTGAGTGGTATGTATGTTCTCTGTGCAAATAGTTGTGTATCTTCTGCATATTGGCGTTGTGTGGTATTTTGTGCTGGCTTGGTCTTTTGGATTGTGTTTCTTGAGTGTGGTTGTGAGAGTTGTAGTGTCTGAAGGAGTGTGTGGTGTTTTTTGTTGATTTTGTTGTTGTGATTGTGTGGCTGGTCGTACCGTGGTCAGTGGTTTGTGGTGATTACCAGTGGTTAGTTTTCGTGGTTTGGCCAGTGTGGGCGAGGCTGAAGGAGCCTGTCCTTTTGGCACTGCGTGTCCTCGGCAGTCCAACTGGCTGTGGTGTGTGGGATGCTGTCCTGAGGTGATTTGTTTTGGCGGCAGTTATTTTGGAGAAATTGTCGCGCACAGGGGGCGGGGCCAGGCTGGGGGAAGGGGGTGGAGTGGTTTTGGGGGTGGCGGGGGGCGGGGCTGGCATTTTGTGTGGGCCGATGTCGGCCAATGGGATTCGCTGGCGGCCGCGGAGGACGCTGGGAAATGTAGGTTTTTTTCATCGCTGTTTTGGGGGCCTTCTAGGTTTTGGGGGGGGAAATTTCTTTGCTAAAAACCTTCCTTGCCTGAGGCCTATTTTTGTTGCCAAGTTTGGTGTCTCTGCCTTGGAAGGTTTCTCTGCCTATGGCAGTCTTTCAATGACGGGGTCCTCCTTTATATATATAGATCAACCACTTTTTACATTAGCTAAACCAGGGCTGTGCAACTTCTACCGGCCCAAGGGCCGGAATTCCGGTCACTGATCACCTGGGGGGCCAAAGGGTCTGCCTCCGCCCCCTCCCCGGCTCCGCCCCGCCCCTCCCTCAGCTCCAATTTACTTACAATTACTAGTTGCATTATTAATTATAAAATAAATAAATAAAACAATGGAACTGAATGATTATAAAAGAATTTTAATGGGAACACTGAGTATATAAAGAGTATATAAAAACTCAATTACAAAGGTGAATCTTTAAAATACTACTCTGTGACACAAATAAAAAACACCCACAAGTTTTAAAGACAATAACAGTTGATAAGAGGGCACTGGGGTTCAACAAAGCTCTTTTTAAAAGAGACACAGACCAACCTCCTCGAGTTGACTACATCAGTCAGAAGTCTATTCTTAAAGAATATATATAATTTCCTGCTTTTTATTGCTTCCCCCTTTTTATATATATAAAAATTATATATATTGTATTTTAATTGATGTTAAAAATATACAGTAATTTAAAAAGGGGAAGCAATAAAAAGCCCAGAAAACTCACAACAACCCAGTAATTCCAGGTATGAAAGCCTTCGACAATACAGTGAACATCTCTATGGGGAGAAACTGTTCCAAGACACACAAGACCTCACAACCTATGAGGATGCCTGCCATAGATGCAGGCGAAACATCAGGAGAGAATGCTTCTGGAACATGGCCACACAGCCCAGAAAACTCACAACAACCCAGTGATTCCAGGTATGAAAGCCTTCGACAATACATTGAGCATCTCTACAGGGAGAAATTTCCAAGACACACGAGACCTCACAAGTTCTGAGGATGCCTGCTATAGATGCAGGCAAAACATCAGGAGAGAATGCTACTGGAACATGGCCATGCAGCCCTGATAACTCACAACAATACATAGGCGATATTGTGTTGTCGGAGGCTTACATGGCTGGAATCACTGGGTTGCTGTGAGTTTTGCGGGCTGTATGACCATGTTCCAGAACCATTCTATCCTGACATTTCACCCACATCTATGACAGGCATGCTGAGGCGGTCCCTGCCCTCTGCTGCTGCTGCTGCTCCTGCCGGGCCGCTGCACATGCGCACACCACCTACGACTTGCCAGCGGGTACAGTAGGAACTATCGCGAGACTACGCCAGCTACACACGGGATTTCAAACTCAACGCGAGATCACGCCTGCGTTGAGATCGAAATCCCGTGTGGCTGGCGTAGTCTCGCGATACTTCCCAGAGTCTGGAAGTGGGTAATATTTTTTAAAAAATTATTTAATTATATTTTCTATTTTAAATTATTTTTTAAAAAGCTGAGCGGGCCGCAGGCAAGGGGCTGGCTGGCCGTGTGCGGGTCGCGGGCCGCCTGTTGGGCAGGCCCAAGCTAGACTAAGAAGACTTTTGCATTATTTGAGTTTTAAACTGTACAGATGTTATTTTGAAATTACACATTTTATATATGAAAAAGCCCAAATAATATCAAACGATAGGTCTGCTATTTTTGGCAAATCTGGTAACTTGACAACAGTGCTACTGAAATGGGTAGATGTGATCTTTGATCTTTTGTTTTTTATCTTCTTACTAAGTAGACCTGGTATCCAGAATATGTTTTTCCAGCTTTAGCTTATACCAGGGGTCCCCAAAGTAAGGCCCGGGGACTGGATACGGCCCTCCAAGGTAATTTACTTAGGTTGACTCACTCAGAGTCAACCTAAGTCTGAAACAGCTTAAAAGCAAACAACAACAACAATCCTATCTCATCAGCCAAAAGCAGGCCCACACTTTCCATTGAAATACTAATAAGTTTATATTTGTTAACATTGTTCTTCATTTTAATTATTGTATTGTTTTAAAGTGGTTTTTGCACTACAAACAAGATACGTGCAGCATGCATAGGAATTCAATCATGCTTCCCCCCCCCCCCCTTCAAATTATAATCTGGCCCTCCAGCAGTTTGAGGGACTGACCTGGCCCTCTGTTTAAAAAGTTTGAAGGCCCCTGGCTTATACCCTCAGTTTTTCTTCTGATTTCCATTATTTAATCCACTTTGGCTAGAAACAAGCTTCTTAACCCAACTAATGCAGTTCTCTACACGCTAAAATAGCAGGAGATTGAATAACTACACTTTATAGAGCAGGGCTGTCCAACTTCTACCAGCCCAGGGGCCTGAATTCCGGTCACTGATGACCCAAAAGGGTCTGCCCGGCTCCGCCCCACCCCGGCTCCGCCCCCTCCTCTCCCCAGCTCCAATTTACTTACAATTCATAAGAGGCATCCATACAATCAAATATAATCTTTTACTAAGGGGAAATGCAGGGAGGGAATACATAAGGGGCATCCATACACAATTACATAATAATAACATAAAGGTTAGCCTACCTTCCCAAACGTGCAGGATCCAGGAGTAGCCGGACCACGAGCAGAGGCGACGACTGACCGAGGCAGCAGCCGAGAAGGTCCAAATCGCATCTGCGTGGGCCGCAGGGATTAAGTAGCCAAGATTTCGGCAACAGGAGTATCGCGAGACTACAGAAGCCACACAGGAATTTGCTCTCAACGCAGGCGTGATCTCACGTTGGGAGAGCGAAATCCCGTGTGGCTTCCGTAGTCTCGCGATACTCGCTCTGGAACCCGGAAGTGGGTATTTTTTAAAAATATTTTTATTTAATTTATTTATTTATTTTATTAAAAAGCTTAGGGGGCCGCAGGGAAGGGGCTGGGGGGCCTTATACGGCCCCCGGGCCGCCAGTTGGACAGCCCTGTTATAGAGCATTGTAAACCCCCCATAAAACCTGTGTAAAGTAACATCGGACTATTTTATAACATTGTTGTAGCCATAAAATCCCAGCCACAGCCCAGTCTTCTGTAATATGGTTAGAATAGTGGTGGATTGTACACCAAAACTAAAATCTTACTTACGTAAATTTAGATATAACTGTGGTCCTGGTGTTGCTATATTTCCAGGGTGTCCAAATTTTGCAAAACAATATAAACAAAAACTTTAGGTCAGAGTTGCCGATTCATCACCAGAAAAGTGCAAAGTTCAGATCAGGCAGCTGGAATTTCAGTATTAATGATCTCAAAATCATTGTTAACTTATTGCTGAACAACTGGTTCTGTTTTTGTGTCTTTATGCTACAATAAATGAATTCACTTAATTGGGTTTGAGCAGTAATTTTTGTTCCCCTTAAAAATACTATAATACTATAGTAGAGTACTTCATTTTAGATTTGTTCACACTGCAGAAGTAAAATAATAATGTACAGTATATGTCAGAAATACACTACGCTCCACTACAATGCAGTGTTTTCTGTTGCTATGTAAGTTGGACAACATCACAGTTCAGCCAGTGTATTCGATATTCCAGGAATAGCTGCCATTAGTTTTGAAAACAAACGAGCAACTAAAAAGAAGACTAAAACAGACAACAGTGACTGGAGTATTTTCCTTGATGTAAAAAGTGTTGGGACTAATCTCTGTTGCTATTTTTGTACAATACCCCCCCCCCCCCCATCTATATGTTGCTCACAGTAATTCCAGTTTGTTTCATGGCAAGCTAGCAACACTTAATGGCAGATACATTTTCCTGGAAGGTGAGAGGAAGGTATCGCTGGGTCAGAGTTCTATAAAATTCTTGTGGTTGTTTAAGCCTACTAGAAGGACTAAACTGGAGCAGGAAATCAAAGTAGAGCAACATTACTGGTAGCAAATTGTGCAGCATAAGCCTTTGCTAATGCAGTTAAAGTAAATATATCTTTCTCTTGTGTATTTTTTGCTGCTTACAGCATCTGTTGTTCATAAATGTGTTCTGGAATTGGTATGCCGACAGTTAATGCACCCCATTTTAACAGTCCTTTACTTGTGTTGTCAACAGATAACGGCACTTGGACTCAATTGTGGTTGGTCTCTGATTACCATGAGCATGGCTCTCTATTTGATTACCTCAACCGATACACTGTAAACATTGAGGGGATGATTAAATTGGCTCTATCCGCTGCCAGTGGGCTAGCACATCTGCACATGGAGATTGTTGGGACCCAAGGTAAGAAACAGTTTCTATAGATGAAGTTTTTGTGATGATCGACAGATTTGAACAGAATAATTTCAGAAGATCTACAAAGAAGCTGAAAATCTAAAACTGGTGTGAGAAGTCTTAGAATACATGGGCATTCAGAATTGTTTCCCAGCTTTCTAAACTATAGTAAACAGCTAGTAATAAATATTAGAATCATCATAGTTCAAGAACCTGATATATAAAATGACATTAAACTATAGTTCCTCTAATGGGGTAGTCTAAAATAACCAGTATTATTGTATCAAAGAAGGGGGAGCTGAAGGGAGAGCAGATGGTTCAAATGCTCTTAAGAAGTGAGGAGTATATCCCAAGTAGGCAACAATCTTAACAAGAACAAACTGTTGAGATCCTGATCAGCTTGTGTTGATGTTAAAAGAAGTGCAATGAATTTGATAAAAAGCTTTCTTTTCCCTTCAGGATTATCAACTTGGCTCTTTATAGCTGATTGTACTAGTGGCAGTTTTAGTGCCACTCCCTCCTTTCTTTGCTTTATTTTTGTCCAATAGTTTGTGAATTCATTCTCTTTATGCTTTGTTAGGAAAACCTGGAATTGCGCACCGAGACTTGAAATCCAAGAATATATTAGTGAAGAAAAATGGAACTTGTGCGATTGCAGACCTAGGTCTAGCTGTCCGCCATGACTCTGTTACTGATACAATTGACATCGCTCCCAATCAGAGGGTTGGAACGAAACGGTAAGGAAATAGTGAATGACCTGATCTGCATGTCAAAAAAGACACGCTCCATTGTTGTTGCAAACGTTGCCTTTATGCTGTCTCCTTTTCTTTGTCCCCTACCTATCTAATGTTGAGGATCTATGTTTCTGTTGCTAAGCACTTGCTTTCTGATTGCTAATTAATTTTGACAACATTCAATTTTAGGGTTGGATATTTGACCAACAAAAATAGATTTGGAAAAATATTTTAAAGCGTTAATTTGTTTAGAACTACTGTAAAGGCATCTTAACCATCAACAGATTTGATAGTAATACTAGACACAAAAACAAATTAGATAACAAGTATTGGGAAACTAATACATTTGTAAATATGCCAAAATGTTGTTAATTGTAATAATATTGTTTTAGATGTTCATCTAATATAACAGTTCAATGGCTGTGACTTTATTCAGACTGCATAGAAAGAGAACTTGCACCTACTTTAAATATTTTTTCCAAATAAAATATATTAAAATAGATTATTTTGGTTTTCCCAGAATCTTTCTAATATAATGTCTAAATAGTGTCTTTTGCTTTTTACCTCATTTAATTTCTTTGTTCTTTAATAGTTATTGCTTTTCTAGAACTGTGTCTAGTCTTTATATTAGAGCATTACAAAGCAGTAAACTACAGGATAATGCCATGGGAAGTAGCTTTTCCCAAGCACGACTCATTTTGCTCCTCTTCATAATTGGGGGTGTCTATCGGGACTAATATGAAAAAGTTTTGCTGACACTCAGTTTCATAATGCAGTTAAATTGCATTATGAGACTGCATTTTATATCAGTGTAGATGGGGCTGCGGTGATCAACCATCACCATAGATTTGCTCTGGAGGACCTAAAGATTCCTGGAAAGAACATTTCTCCAGGCATGTCTAGGTCCTCCAGTATGTGTCTGTCTTCCAGCAGAAGTTCGCAATAGAGTTGCATTGGATGACTCAGATTCCTAGAGTGTTCAGCCCATTAAAAATAGTAGGTTTCTTAATTTGTAGTTTTTCCGCTTCTGTGGTTGTCTTGTGCCCCTAACCCCAGTGTATGTGGAGGGCTGACTATGATTAATTTTGAGATGAACAGATTTCTCTCAAATGAATGACCATTTCCACAATTATGTACGAAGTGTGTATATCTAAAGAGAGAGAGAGTTTGTGTTTGTGTATTTGTGTACGTGTCCCCTGTAGACTCCATCACAGTTAATCTGGTTGTTCTTTTTTATTTGTTTCAGTTACATGGCTCCTGAGGTTCTTGATGAAACTATAAACATGAAGCATTTTGATTCGTTTAAATGTGCTGATATCTATGCCCTGGGCCTAGTTTACTGGGAAATTGCTCGCAGATGTAATTCAGGAGGTAATAGACTTTTAAAAATGTTTTCATAGAAATTACGAGAATTTCCATTTCATTTCAAGTGGTGGCATACAACAGTCTCATTGAAATACATGGAACTTTAAAAAGGAAATGACTTAATATTACAATAAGCTGACAATGTGGTGGGAGGAGTGGGAAGCTGTGCTTATTTATTCTCGGGATGGCCTGAGAAGGAGCAATCCACAACTGGCAGGAATTCATATTCCTTTCTGTTACATCCGTTAGGATCCTTTGCCTCTTTTCCATCCAGTTTTTATTTTCCTGCCAGTCTACCCAGATGCAGTCACACTGCTTCTCTAAAAAATATAGAAATAGATAGGTATTAGACAAAAGAAATTGTGAAACAACACTGAAAATGGTAAAATAAACACGTTTATTCTCAGCTAGATGAGGGATAGCAGAAAATCAAAAAGCCAACTACTCAAATGACAATAGAGTGAATCGGGCTGAGGAAAACGGGAGCTGAGAAAGCACCGGAGACAAAGTCAAAAAGTGGCAAAGAAAAGGAAAAAAGGGGGAAAATAAACAAAATTTAAATAAATGCTAAAGGCAAAGGAAATTACCTGATTGCATATAGTGGAGAAAAGTGTCATAAGTGTAATGAGTTCTCCAGGCAGGCAAAATAACGGCAACATGATCCTTGCTGATTTCGGAGAACACCATTACCATTGCATCAGCATTTCCATCAGATCCTCCATAATGGGTTTGGTTGGAATGATTGGCCTTTCTTCTGTGTTGGAGCTCTGGTTCTGGGTGAGCTTTCAGTGGTTGTCTGTGTTCCCTTAGGTGCACCGATTCATCAATAAAATATTACTCAAAATCTCTTGACATCTCCATGTGACCACAATACTTAGCGTGGAACAAGTAGCAATTAGTATATCATTTTGCTTGTCTAGTAGTGAAGATAACACATCTAGGTTTATTTTCTCTTGGAGGCTGTTGTTGTTCACTGGAAATAATTTGATTGTTTTAATTGTGTGAAAGTAGATATGTAATACAGGTTGTGGGGTGCTATGGGGATGGTTGCGTCTTTTGCTCAGTGAACTCCTTGTGCAAAAATGTGGATGAAGAGGATGGAAAAGAAGTGGGCAAGGCATTTCTAGTTAGTTTTGTCCTTTTTAAAATTAAGTAAATGTTCTGAGATCATCAGCTAATTGAGTTTAATTATGCCATCCTCCCAAGTTTGTAATGCTTTTGCATGCAATTGTTTCAGCCTGAAGTATGGGGTGTCTGTGTCTATGGAAAATAGAAGTAGATAAAATAACATTCTGACTTCCTTTTCGCCTTTTAGGTATCCATGAAGAATATCAGCTACCATACTACGACCTAGTGCCCTCTGACCCTTCCATCGAAGAAATGAGGAAGGTCGTATGTGACCAGAAGCTGCGGCCCAACATTCCCAATTGGTGGCAGAGTTATGAGGTATTCTTGCTTTAGAACACTGAAAACAGAAGAATAACTTTTGTGCACAAAATGCTCCTTTTATAAAGCAGTTGTCCTGTTTAGTTCAGGCATGAAAAGGAAGCTCAAGCACGATAATCTTGATGGTAGATGGCTCCTCATAGGGGGTGAAAGTGCTTTCTTGTTAGTGAAAGGGGGCTTTGTGGGTGGTTTGTGGCAATCATTAGGTAAACATATATTATTTCCGCAACGCATCTGCATTCCAACTCTTCACTTGGCTGTTGGTCACAGCCAAGTTTTGTTTGGAAAAACTGGGGTATATTACACTGACAAGAGCTACCTGTAGAAGGCAGAGCTTACAAGTGCTAAGTTAATCATGTTACATTATTATATTTCATAACTATCAAACTGTAATTTTGGATACATTTCAAATAGGTTTAACAAGTATGAGGATTCTTGCTTAAATCAGATTTCTTTAGTTCAGACAGGAGAATAAATGTAAGTACAACAGTTCTCTGAACTCTCAGTCAACACCCAGATTCTGATTTAGTTTGCAATTTCATATTAATAATTAAGTGGAATATGGTGCCGTAGAGCATGGTAGCGTCTCCTTCTCTATAGGTTTTTAAGCAAAGGCTGGATGGCCATCTGTCAGGAGTGCTTTGATTCTGTAGTCCTGCATAGCAAAAGAGGGTTAGACTGGATGGACCTTGAGGTCTCTTCCAACTTTTATGATTTGTATGTTTCTATGAAATGTTTTAATGGCATGCTAAAATTTATCTCAGTGTGTGGAGGAACACTAACTTGGCCATCTTGCTATTTTTTCTAAGCTAATGAATAAGATTAGAAAACAGTTCATTAAATTAGCTATGTGCACAGTTTATTTATTTATTATATCAGGAGCAAACCAAACAGTTGTATTGCATAAGAAAAACACAGTTTGCAAACTTGGCATTCTATTAAATGTCCTTTGACCAGTAGCTGGCCACTTGGAGTCCCTCTGGTGTTGCTATAAGAAAGTCCTCCATTGTACATGTGGCAGGGCTCAAAGTGCATTGTAGTTAGTGGTCTGTGGTTTGCTCCTCTCCACACTTGCATGTTGTGGACTCCACTTTGTGGCTCCATTTCTTAAGGTTGGTTTTGCATCTTGTGGTGCCAGAACGCAACCTGTTCAGCGCCTTCCAAGTCGCCCAGTTATCTGTGTGCCCAAGAGGGAATCTCTCATTTGGTATCAGCCATTGATTGAGGTTCTGGGTTTTAGCCTGCCACTTTTGGACTCTCGCGTGCTGAGGTGTTCCAGCGAGTGTCTCTGTAGATCTTAGAAAACTCTTTCTTGATTTAAGGCATTGGCGTGCTGGCTGATATCCAAACAGGATGGGTCAGAGATGTCACTGCCTTGGTCATTTCACTATGGTTGGTTGGTCCTTCCCAACTAATACCAGGTGGTGCAGTACTGGCTAAACAGTGTAATTTCTCCAGTGGTGTAGGGCGCAGACACCCCGTGATGATGCGGCATGTCTCATTAAGAGCCACGTCCACCGTTTTAGCGTGGTGAGATGTGTTCTACACTGGGCATGCATACTCAGCAGCAGCGTAGCAAAGCGCAAGGACAGATGTCTTCACTGTATCTGGTTGTGATCCCCAGGTTGTGCCAGTCAGCTTTCGTATGATATTGTTTCTAGCACCCACTTTTTGCTTGATATTCAGGCACAATGCCATTACAGTATTCCTAAGGCTTTTTAGAATTACATCTAATGGGAGAGTAGTGTAACATGGATTGATTGCACCAATAGGCTTAATCTCCCTGGTTCATAAGTGGGGTTTTAGTCCTTGTAGTGAAGGAAAGCCAGTTAATACAGATGGGTTCTCTTATCTAGTGCTCCAGTAAGTGGATAAAATGACTGAAAGTGCTGCTCTCAGTGGTAAAGAAATATCATTTCTCTTATAGTCAAATGAACTAGTGAGGTCACATTTGAAGACGCTTCTTTCTGGGCTGTGTTTTATGCAAATACACAGTGTCATCATAGTATACACAGTTGGTTGTCTGAAAAGTAAAAAAAGGCAACTGATTGTGATATGTGGCAGAAAAATCCCTGACCCTACCTCTCTCTCCTTAGGCTTTGCGTGTAATGGGGAAAATGATGCGAGAGTGTTGGTATGCTAATGGGGCTGCACGGTTAACAGCCTTGCGCATCAAGAAAACTCTTTCACAGCTCAGCATCCAAGAAGATGTGAAAATCTAGTCTGCACGCCCCATCCAGAGGAAACTGCACAAAAGCTGCCATGCTGGGACTGATATGCGGTGAAGGAGGCCTACCTCGTATTTCTGTACAGCCTGCTGCTATCAACTGGACAACGTGGTTTGCAGATGGTTAGGTGTGGAGGTTGGACTTCATAGACTACATTCTGTTCCTGGTTCAGGAGTGAACTGCATCTTTTTAAAATCCCCTCCTGAACGTGTTAAGAGAGGGATGCATAGAGGGGTGTTGGCCACAAACTGCAACCTTTCTTACTCTGGCGGAAATCCCTGTAAATTCTAGTGACATGCTGGTTGGGGAAATCCTTCTAGCTTGGGAGAGGAAATGACTTCTGTATGCTCTGACAGGTGTGTGTGAGAGAGGGAGTGAGGTTCTTAAGGAGTGGACATGTGCACACAAATCTTGTGTGCACCCTGTCCATCAGTACGCGTGAAGTGCTTGGCCCTTTTCTAGCTTGACAGATCGGAAGCCGGCGCAACCATTAGTTTTCAATGATGTGTGCATGTGCAAAGGTACGTATCCCTGTGCCTCCTAGGTATGTATTGTGCCCGCTTGTGCTCCTGTGCATGTGAAAAGTGTAGTGACCCCTTGTGATGTGCAGGTGCTCTTGCCCTCTTTGTCCACTAGTTGAACATTAGCAATCTGTCGCCTAACCTGGGAGGGAGAGGGGTATGTCCTGCAAGTGGTTAGACTGACCAAGGCGCTACACCCGTTGTCTCACTGCCATTCCTCCCTTCCTTTGCAATGCAGAGAAAAGATGTTTCGTTGTAAGGTTCCCTTGGAGTGGTAATGCCAGGCAGCAATCGTTATCTGGGAAACAGAGTGACCTGCAGAAAGACTGAAATTGGTGCTGTTCCCACTGTAAAGGAAATAACGCTAAAGAAAGGTGGGAGAAAGAAACTGACCTAATAGGATCATTTCCCTTCCATTTCTCAAGGTGCCTTTGGCAGAGCGACTCAAAAGAGTGAAACCAGTATGGGGAGACATGCTTTCGGAGACTTTCTGGCAAGATTTGTTCATTGAGGAATAATGACTGCAAAACATTGTGTGTGTGTGTGTGTGTGTGTGTGTAAATATATACATATATACATATATATATACATATATGTATGGTCTCCCATATTCTGGGAGCAACCATTGAGTCACTTGGGGAGGAGGGCAGGGTAACATTGGGAAAAAGATTAACTGCATGCATTTTGTTTCAGTTAAATGATCAGGGTGTAGTAAGACTGATTTGGCTGTAGGTTTGTGTTAGAAACAGCCCGAGACTGTATTACAGTGGAAATAATGCATTAAAACTCCATTATATATGGATTGGGTGGGTATTTGTGGTAGATAACTCCTGAAGCCATAACTTTTAACTGGAGTGGTTTGATTAATTTTATTTAATTCTTATTTTAATAGGCGGGTCTGGATTTTAACTTTTTTTTTACTATTCTTTATAAGAGAAGTAAAATGGATAATTACCTCTCATTCTGTTTATAAAGAAATCACTGCAAAAATCTGAAAAAAAATGCATACAGCTCAATTTTACACTGGAACTGTTTCTATTGAAATTGTGAGCCCTGATGTCTGAGAGGAGGTGTCTCCACTCCACGTCAGGCTATTTTTAAGAATATATAGCATTTTGTGTTTGCTGTCTTCGTTCCTATGGATGTTTGTCTTAATGTGTGTCCCCCCACCCTAAGACCCTTCTCATGTGTCCTCAACTGTGGAAGTGTGTATATTTGAAAGTCAAGTCATGTATTTGTACATTCTCGTCTTGGTTTGAAACAAGCTGTATTTTCCTCCCAGGGCGTGTTTTGAAAATCTCAGGTGCTACTATTCATGGAAAGAGATAAGGAGTTTGTGCCTCTGATTGTAAGACATGCCCTCCTCGGTGAACTGTTCGATCATTCTGAGCCAGAGGGCACCACACACTTCCTACAAAGGGACACAGCTTAAGCAAAACCATCCCTTCATTTCACCTCTGAGAGGAAATGAAACTTGAAGCTTCTCTAGATAGTGCATTTCTGTAAATGAGAAATGATGTGTGTATTTGGTTGCTGACTTTAGAAATTCAAGATAGGCACATAAGAAAGATTTAAATTTGGCGGAGAGGTAATGGGCTTGTAATCCCTGTATGGGACATCCCCTGTTTAAAAGAAAACAATATCACAAGAGCCACTGCACTTTTAGAAGTCCTTGGTGTTAACTGTTTGAAAAAATGGGGAAGTGGTAGGGGCTGAGAAATTAAGTTGGGTCTGAAAGTCCCATCTTTCTTACAGGCACATTCCTTTTGAACTTTTCTCCCATTTTCTAGTTTGTGATCTTCCCATGATATTGTAATTTAAGTGCATAGCCTAGAAGTAAATTCTGTTCAGACCAACAATGTATGCTTCCAGGGAAAAGCAATTTGAATTCATCTAATTCATATTTTAAAGCAATTTGGGGTGTTGTGTGGTTTCCGGGCTGTATGGCTGTGTTCAAGGAGGATTTTCTCGTGGTGTTTCGTCTGCATATGTTGCTGGCATATTCGGATCCTCTGAAGATTTTTTTTCATGTCAGGAGCAACCTGAGAAACTGCAAGTTGCTTCTGGTGTGAGAAGCAAGGATGCTGCTCAGGGGACGCCAAAATGTGTTACAATCCTATGGGAGGCTTCTCTCATGTCCCCACATGAGAAGCTGGAGCTGACAGATAGGAGCTCACCATGCTCCCCAGATTCAAACCGCTGATCTTTGGGTCAGCAGTCCTGCCAGCACAAGCATTTCACCCATTGCACCTCCAGGGGCTCCTCCTCTGAAGATGCCAGCTACAGATGCAGGTGAAATATTAGGAGAAAATGCTGCTAGTACACAGCCATACAGCCCAGAAACCACACAACACCAGTAATTCCAGCCGTGAAAGCCTTCAACAATACATTAAAGCAATTTGCTACTCACATGCCTAGATGCCCACCCATCGTCTGTATAGATATGTTGTCACCTGTTACCTTCTCTGTTGCAATTGCACCTAACAGATGCAATCTTTATCCGAGATACTTGCTGCTAGTCTAAAACATTTTACCCTTATGGGCAACTAATCTCTCAGAGAGAAATGATCCTGTGTGTTTATTTTTTTAATCACTCTTTTCTCCAAAGAGCTATGGAACAGAAACACAAATCAGTTTGCTCTCTCCCAATCTGTAGTCATATTGAGAAGAAGAGCAAGTCAGCCAACTGAAAAGTATTAGAAGGCACCAGTACAATTCCACAGGGAGGGCATGGCTCGGTGCTTATTTGGACACTCCTCTGTTGTAACATGTAATAGAGAGGGTCCAGTGATATGTGAGATTAGCTGTTGAGTCAATTTTTCTTGCATCCACTTAATCAACTCCAAAAATAAGATGGAACAGTATTTTATGTCAACAGACAATTGCAGTTATGTCAGTCATTGCATGGTTTTCCCTTTTAAATATGTGAAAACTATGGAAAATCAGGAAAAATGCATAACTTTGCAGCTGCCAGCCAAAAGGGTTTTAAAACACTAAAGAGTATCTAGAAGAATAAGCAAACAGTATCCATAGCCAAACATATGTTATTTTTAATGTATTTATTTTTAGTCCAGTGATCATAGTAACCCAACCATGGAATGGAATACCAGTTTTGGACTCCAAATTGGGAAATAACCAATCAGATTTATATCTTGGTATCTGGCAATTGAATAGTCTGTTTTCAAATGTAGATGGTGGCCGGTATGGGTGCTTGGCAGGTAGGGCACTGGCTTTAGGATAACTTGTTACTGGTACTGTTGTCTGTCTCTTCTTCGCCTCCCTTCATCCCTCTTTTAGTCATCTTGTCCCTGGCTCCTAGTTGACATATTTGTTTCAGGTTTTGTATGGTTTATTAGAAAAAGACTGTAAAATACCACTTAGACACTTTACCTCTTCAGTATGCAAATGTAAATACATGTAATATAGGAAAGAAATCCTTTGTTTTAATATAAGAAAGAGGCTGTCCAATTTTCTGTTGTACATTATTAAAGGTTTGTTTTTATTCACATTGGCTCTGTGATCTTTTCTGTTCTGATTCATTCCTGCTCAAGTGGATAGCAACAGATAACAAACATAATCAGATCTCCTTTCAAAAGCAAATGTCCAAAGGAGGATACCAACAGAATTACAGTGGATCTGTCCTGCTTTATAGTGACTGGGTTAAGATTCTTGCTAGAACTGCTTCGTGGCTGAAGAAACGGGCCCTCTCGTGAGGAAAAAGGCAGCAGTGCTTTGGGTCTACAGTGAGCCCTTGGCATGCACTGGGATTTTGTGCCAGGACCACTGTATACTCCAGGACATACAGTGGTGTATTAAAATAACATCTCTTATTTAAATGGCAAAATAAAAATGTGTGTGGGGGTTGTTTTAAATATTATCAAGCTGTACATGGTTGATGAAGAATCCAAGGATACAGAGATCAAATTGTAATAAACTAAAGGTCCTGTTCCTCCATCTCTGTGTTTTATAAAACAACATCTAGGTGCAGTTTGGTCATTACCCACAAAGGAGGGGAAACTACCAAACTCCAGAGGCAGACTGCTATCTGGAAAATGAAGTTAAACAGGCCTCAAAAAGAAATACATTAGTCATAATGGGGGACTTCAACTATCCCCAAATAGATTGGCCAAATTCTTGTTCTACGCATGAAAGAGAGACAAGGTTCCTCGACATGCTAGCTGATTATTCCCTTGAGCAGATGGTCATGGAACCAACCAGGAAAGGGGATCCTGGACTTGGTGCTAACTAATGAACAAGATCTCGTTCAAGATGTCCTTGTAGCTGAGCCCATAGGTACCAGTGACCATAACACAATAACCTTCAACATAAGTTTGGATAGCAAACTGTCAGTGAAAACTAACACGGAGACATTAAACTTTCACAAAGGGAATTTCACCAAAATGAGAAAAATTGTAAAGAACAAACTAAAAGGAGCAGTAAAAAAAAATCAAATCCCTCCAAAAGGCTTGGAAACTGTTTAAAAATACCTTAAAACAGGCCGAACTAAAATGCATTCCAATAAAAGAATGAGGCATGGAAAGTCCAAAGGACACCAGTATGGCTTACAAATGAAGTAAAAGATGTGATTGGAAAGAAGAAAAACTCATTTAAGAAATGGAAGGCTCTTCCTACCGAGGAGAACAGAAAGGCACACAAGCTCTGGCAAACTAAATGCAAAGCAACAGTCAGGAAAGCCAAGAGAGATTTTGAGGCGCACATAGCAAATAATATTTTTAAAAAAACAAAAACTTCTTTAAGTACATCAGAAGCAGGAACCCAACTAGAAAAGCAGTTGGGCCACTCGGCGACAATGGTCAGAAAGGGAAAATCAGCGAAGACAAGGAGATTGCTGAGCGGCTAAATGACTTCTTTGCCTCCGTTTTCACACAGGAGGACAGACAACATATGCCTGCAGCTGAGTCAGTTTTTTCAGGGAGGGAATTAAAAGAATTAAAACAGATAGAGATAAACAAGGATGATGTTCTCACATGCCTTACTAAACTAAATGTCAACAAATCACCAGGTCCAGATGGCATCGATCCCAGAGTTCTTCAGGAACTCAAGTGTGAAATTGCTGAAATTCTAGCCAAAATATATAACCTTTCTCTAAGATCAGGCACTGTACCCGAGGACTGGAGGGAGGCAAATGTAACACCGATCTTCAAGAAAGGATCCAGAGGTGATCCAGGAAATTATAGACCAGTCAGTTTAACCTCAGTTCCAGGCAAAGTGATGGAAACCATTATTAAAGAAAATATTACTAGGCACATAGAAGAACAGGCATTGCTGAAAGAAAATCAACATGGTTTCTGCAAAGGCAAATCATGTCTTACTAACTTGTTAGAATTCTTTGAGGGTGTAAATAAACACATAGATAAAGGGGACCCAATTGATATTGTTTACCTTGACTTTTAAAAGACTTTTGACAAAGTCCCTCACCAAAGGCTCCTAAATAAGCTCTTCAGCCATGGAATCAGGGGACAGGTCTTGTCCTGGATTGGAACCTGGCTAAACTGTAGGAAACAAAGGGTGGTAATAAACGGACATTTCTCTGGGTGGAAAGAGGTGGGAAGTGGCGTACCCCAAGGTTCAGTTTTGGGTCCGTTACTTTTTAATTTATTCATTAATGATCTGGATGTAGGAGTGAATTCTGAGGTAGCAAAGTTTGCAGACGACACTAAATTGTTCAGGATAGTTAAAAATGAAACTGATTGTAAAGAGCTCCAGAAAGATCTCTCGAAATTGAGTGAATGGGCAACGAAGTGGCAAATGCATTTTAACCAAAACAAGTGTAAAGTCATGCACATCAGGGCAAAGAACCCCAACTACACCTACAAATTGATGGGGTCAAAGCTTTCGAGACAAACCAGGAAAGGGATCTTGGGGTCTTGTTGGACAGCTCAATGAAGATGTCTACCCAGTGCGCAGCAGCAGTGAAAAAAGCAAATTCTATGCTAAGCATGATCAGAAAGGGAATCGAAAATAGGTCAGCAAATGTTGTATTACCTCTCTACAAATCTATGGTAAGGCCACATTTGGAGTACTGTGTACAATTCTGGTCTCCGCACCTTAAGAAGGATATAACGGAACTGGAAAAGGTACAGAAAAGGGCAACAAGAATGATCCAAGGGATGGAGCAGCTCCCTTATGAAACCAGGTTGCAACGCCTTGGTCTTTTCAGCCTTGAAAGACGGCGTTTAAGAGGTGACTTGATCGAAGTGTATAAAATCATGCATGGGATAGAAAAGGTGAATAAAGAAAAACTATTTTCTTTGTCACAAAACACTAGGACTAGAGGGCACTCCCTGAAGCTCCAAGGTAGGAAA
The DNA here is from genome assembly GCA_030556195.1 of Anolis apletophallus. Classification (NCBI taxonomy): domain Eukaryota; kingdom Metazoa; phylum Chordata; class Lepidosauria; order Squamata; family Anolidae; genus Anolis; species Anolis apletophallus. Next base: position 134,352,906 of record JARBWK010000001.1, on the reverse strand, counting down.
ATTAGGACTAATAAAGGGAAATATTTCTTCACCCAGAGGGTCATTGGGTTATGGAACTCACTTCCAGAAGAGGTTGTGACAGCTGTCAGCCTGAACAACTTCAAGGCAGGATTAGACAGATTCATGGATACCAAGTGTATCGGTAGTTACTGAAAAGGACATTCAAGTGCCACCTCGGAGTTGGTTGAGGTAGGCAGGATTTCCCTGGGTACTGGTTGTGGGGGGTCGGGAGCAGGTCAGGGTTTTGCCCTCCCTTCTGCTCAAGATCCCCGTGTACAACTGGTGGGCCACTGTGTGATACAGAATGCTGGACTAGATGGGCTGATGGGTCCAATTCAGCATGGCTCTTCTTATGTTCTTATGTACCAGTGGGAAGCCCTAAGCATTTGTTATTCCTGTAACATGTGTGCATCCTGTCCATGTAAGTGGCATAAGTATGGACCTGTCGGAAGGAGGCAAGTGTGCATTGTTTCTCAAACTTTGGTTACATCACACACAGGTTTAAGAGTGTTCTTGTTGATTCCTAGGTTCTAGTGTTGGTCATACATCATACTTGCGCTTGAAAGGAAAGAGATAATGGGTTTTGTATATGGTTCTAGGATTAAAAAGGAAATATTCTCAGTTTAGTACTGTATAGTTCATATTGTGTCCTGCTCTCCCTTTTGCTTGGTTAATCTTGTTTAAAAATGTTAAATAAATTACTGGTTGGAGTGCTGAACATGTTGCAAATGGAGAACATCAAAATGGATAAGCTAGAAGCGAAACTGCACAACAAATGAAGAATCCAAGTGAGAAAATGATTTTTAACAAATCGGAGAGCACCATTTGAGAAATCTCTGGATCCTCCAGTGCAACTCAATCCAATAGCCAGAAACCGAGCATAGAATTGTACTGGAAAACTTACAAATCCATAGCCTATGTAAATGCTTTCTCTAGAGACCTCTACATATTGCAGCAGAAATCTGTAGTCAACTTTCTGCAGGTATGACAATAACATTGTGCTGAAGGACCTAGAAAATCATAGAGAGAATGTGGCAGTCCCCAGGTTACAAACAAGATAGGTTATGTAGGCTTGTTCTTCAACTGAATTTGTATGTAAGTTGGAACAGGTACATTTTTAAATGCAACTCCAGCCAAATATATATATTGAATAACATAGGGAAGGGTTACCACCTCTGTGGTGTTTATTTTGCTGTCTGTGTCCCTGTTCAGAAGATTTCCCCTCACTTTCTGTCCCTGTGGTAATTGGATTGGGGGGGGGGGGGTAGCTGGCAGAAACAAGGATTGAGAAAGCTTTAGTAGAGTCCCCTTTTCCCCATGATGACTATTCCAGGTGTTCATTTCCCTTCCTGGAGATTTTTCTCACTGTTGTCTCACCTGTGTTCTTAACTATGAGTTGTTTATAAGTCAGATGTTATGATGATGTTGATGATATAACTTTATTTTTATAGCCCGCCACTATCTCCCCAAGGGGACTTGGGGCGGCTTACAAAGGGACAAGCCCAAAAATTACAGATAAAATCAACCACATTAAAATCAATCAATAAAAACAACACAATCATAAAAACATCGTAAAACAAATATCATGGTTGAAAACAAAATCAAGCTGGGTCCAGGCTCAAGTAAGTGCAATGATTCCTAAGTAGTGCCAAGAGAAAGTGCAAAAATTCAAATGGGCCAGGCTAGAGAGAGTGCCCTTCGCCGTAAAGCAGGGGTGCTCACATTTTTTCAGCATGCGAGCTACTTATAAAATAACCAAGTCAAAATTATCTACCTACCCACTACAAAAATGTGAAACATATAACGCAATATCTGCTTTGAACTGGGTTTTCTGAGTCCACACTGCCACACTGAGCCTTCCTCCCGCCCTGCCTGCGACCTACCAGGACACCCTACGCGATCTACCAGTAGATTGCGATCTACCTAATGAGCACCCCTGCCGTAAAGTGTTGAGGTTACTGGGAGGAGGGCTGACTAAAGTGCAGGAGCTTAGATAGATGTTAGTATCTTGGGGGCTGCCTATACACAAATACGTAAAAAGTCAAACCCACAAATGAGGAGGGCTGACTATTTCACATCTTTCCCCCAGTGTGGGACTCAAGATGGCTTTAAAAGGTTGAAACGGGACTTTAAAATTTGCATACAAAAATTAAAAACATAAGATAGAAATAGTACAACACATTTGGGGGGAGGACTTCCTTTTGGGGTAAAACTCAAATGAATTGGCCTGATTTCGTTCTGAACAACAGTGCTGCAGGTTGCACCTAGATGGCTTTAATTAAGATACTGGAAGAACACACCAGAGCATCCAAAGCTATTGGAGAATTGGTCAAGTCCTGAATAACAAAACCCAGCCTTAACCTTTGATACCCAATACAAAATATTTATAGCCAGATACAGTATATGAGGCCACCATGAGCTGCAGAGACAGATGTGGAGCACAAGATGGAGGTGGGGATAAGTAGCTAAATCTGCTCTCATCAAAGTGTCATATATTTCCACAAGAGGATTTGCAGAGCCAATAACAAGCTTACCCGGCTTGAAGACTTCAGAGTGTATGTAGCAAAAATTAAGGATTCCCTCCATTAGGCTAGTTGAATAAAATTTAAGCTATTCCTTGGCATAAGACGAATTGCTCATCCAATTTCGTGTGATTAAAAGCCTCACCATGTGAGTAGAGCATGTGGTGAAAAGAGGACCGTCCCATGCTGCCATCCCATCCTACCCCTCAACCCGCTTTTATCCTTTAACAATATTACAGTGTCTTACCCACCTTTAAGAACCAGCCAAATTGAATTAGAGGGTTAATTTGGCTGTGAGCTGGGAGGTTACCATCTGGGCCTCAATTCTGTGTTCCAAGGGGAGTTTTTTCCACCCCAAACAAGCTTCAGTTTTCATTTTCTGTAATTTTAAGGACTGGGTGATGCTGGTAGCTCAATGTGGCATTGCTTAAAAAATGCCTTGTACTTAGGTGTACACCATATTTTCTCATACCAAATATTATAGTAAAATTGATATGTTGACAGATTTCGGTTCTCTGTTTCAACTTCTAGCAACATGAAATCATGCGCTGGTGCAAAATAAAGAGGGAGTGAATGGGATTTCCAAGGACTTTTATTCTCTTGATGAAAAACAGGAATTGCCCATTTTAAGCCAGGAAAAATCTCCAGAAATTAGAAGTGTATGACTTCTTGTTTCTGCATGTGTGTATGCTTACTTGCTCCCTACCACCCATGTCCTTTCACATTAGAGTATTAATATTGCAGCATTACTACTCCACTTTAATCCCCATAGTAACATCCTATGGGATCCTAGGCTTGCAGCTGAGAAGAGATGCATTCACTGGTGCCTCTGACCAAACTACAAAAAAACAAGGATTCTACAGGAAGTGGACATATTACTGTGAATTTTAAAATTACATTCTATATTTATTGAGTTTTAACTTTTTGTGGAGCCCCCGGTGGCACAGTGGGTTAAACCACCTAGCTGCTAAACTTGTTGACCGAAAGGTTGCAGGTCCGAATCCGGGGAGCAGTGTAAGCTCCTAGTCAGCCCCAGCTTCTGCCAACCTAGCAGTTTGAATACATGCAAATGTGAGTACAGTGTTCCCTCGCTACTTCGTGGTTCGCTTATTGCGTACTCGCTGTTTTGCGGATTTCAAAAAATATTAATTTAAATTTTCTTTGTGGTGTCTATGAATACACACATGTGGAGTAACTGTGCCTGCGCGGGCACCAACCGAAACTTCCCAGTTTGAATTTTTCACGTTTCGGCAGTAACACCGCCCAGTCCCCGGCAGGGCATATAATTCCTGCATTGCAAGGCAACGAGAAAGGAGGAGGTTTGTAAGAGGGGAGGCTGGGCGGGTTTGTGTGAATTTACAGAGCACCACTTGAAGAAAGATGGTCACAGGGATGTAACCTACCATTTTTCTTCGTGGTGTCTGTGAATACACACATGTGGAGACTAACAAGATAAGGTCCCGGAGGCGGGAAAGGATAAACCGACCAATGTTTAAGGACCAAAACATGATTTATTGCCAAAAGACACCAATAAAGAGCAGGACACTCAGTCCAAGTGCAAACAAAGGGTGAAAACACCCACAAGCCCCAAAAGGGTAGGTAATAAGTTCAATTAGTTCAAATGGAACAGAGAAAAAGGAACGCCTCGAACATGAGGTAGCAGATTGTGCAAATGTAAGAGACACGGTACAGTACAAAAACAACACGACAGTGGCCTGAGATAGGACACGGTACCAGCAAGCATGCACGTTACAGGGTCATGAAATTGCAATAACATAACTGTAATTTCAGGAGTGAACATCCATCTGCAGAACTGCCCTAGCTGCGTGGAACAACAGGTACGGTATGTAACCTACCAATATATATCATGGTATTTTCGCTGTTTTGTGGGGTTTTCCCGCCATTGCTCTCCCAGACCCTTTCCCTCCTCAGTCCTCCCTCCCTCCTTTCAGCCTCGAAGGAACTTTCCTTCCCTTCCTTCCCTTGATTTTAAGTTTATAAAGACTTAAATAGTGTATAACTACTAAAATAACGTATAAATATTAAAATAGAGCAGGGCTGTCCAACTTCTACCGGACCTGTGGCCGGAATTCCAGTTACTGATGACCTGGGGGGCCGAAGGGTCTGCCTCCGCCCCCGGCTCCGCCCCCTCCCCGGCTCCACTCAGACTCCGCCCCCTCCCTGGCTCCACCCCTGCCCCGCCCCTCCCCGGCTCCACCCTCTCCCCGCCTTGAGGTGTCTGTGGAGGACACCGGGCTTTGACTTGGAGATAGAGATGAACACCAAAATCCCAGTCTCAAGTCCCAGTCCCTGCTTTGAACTGGATTATATTGCAGTGTGGACTCAGGGCCCTTCACACAGCCATATAACTCAGAATATCCAGGCAGGAAACCCCACAAAACCAGCTTTGAACTGGATTATATTGCAATGTGGACTCAGGGCCCTTCACACAGCCATATAACACAGAATATCCAGGCAGGAAACCCCACAAAACCTGCTTTGAACTGGATTATATTGCAGTGTGGACTCAGGGCCCTTCACACAGCCATATAACGCAGAATATCCAGGCAGGAAACCCCACAAAACCTGCTTTGAACTGGATTATATTGCAGTGTGGATTCAGGGCCCTTCACACAGCCATATAACACAGAAAATCCAGGCAGGAAACCCCACAAAACCTGCTTTGAACTGGATTATATTGCAATGTGGACTCAGGGCCCTTCACACAGCCATATAACGCAGAATATCCAGGCAGGAAACCCCACAAAACCTGCTTTGAACTGGATTATATTGCAATGTGGACTCAGGGCCCTTCACACAGCCATATAACGCAGAATATCCAGGCAGGAAACCCCACAAAACCTGCTTTGAACTGGATTATATTGCAGTGTGGATTCAGGGCCCTTCACACAGCCATATAACACAGAAAATCCAGGCAGGAAACCCCACAAAACCTGCTTTGAACTGGATTATATTGCAATGTGGACTCAGGGCCCTTCACACAGCCATATAACGCAGAATATCCAGGCAGGAAACCCCACAAAACCTGCTTTGAACTGGATTATATTGCAATGTGGACTCAGGGCCCTTCACACAGCCATATAACGCAGAATATCCAGGCAGGAAACCCCACAAAACCTGCTTTGAACTGGATTATATTGCAGTGTGGATTCAGGGCCCTTCCACACAGCCATATAACCCAGAATACCTGCTTTGAACTGGATTATCGGAGTCCACACTCATATAATCTGGTTTAAAGCAAATAACATGGGATTTTATTCAGATGTGTGGAAAGGAAGTCAAATAAGAAGCCAGGGCCCTTCCACACAGGCCTATAACCCTGAATGATAAGGCATAATATTCATTCTGCCTCTGCTAATAATAATAATAACAACAACAACAACAACAACAACAGGTTCATGGAGTAGGAGACCTCCAAGGGCCATCCAGTCCAATCTCCTTCTGCCATAAGGGGAAAACACAATCAAAGCATTCCTCACAGATGGCCATTCAGCCTCTGATGATAATAATATAATAATGATAATAATAATTACAATGGGTTCCTAGAATAGGAGACCTCCAAGGGCCATCCAGTCCAATCTCCTTCTGCCATAAGGGGAAAACACAATCAAAGCATTCCTCAGCCATGTTGAATCAAACCTAAACTCTCATGAGAGCAACACAAACTACTGAACCTTGAGTTTGGGAGTTGTAGTTCTCCTCCATCCAGAGAGCACTGTGGACTCAAATAATGATGGATCAGGACCAAACTTGGCACGAAGCCTCAGGAGAGGAGGAAGCCGGAAAGGGAATGAATGAGCACCCCCTGCTCCGAACTCGGCCCCGCCCCTTTTCGCTCTGGCACGCCCCTCTCACTCGTGCACTCTCTCTCTCCTTCCCTCTTTCCTTCAGGTGGTGGAAGGGGGGGAAGGAATGAAAGGGGGAAAGAGAGAGAGAAGGAGGGAGGGAGAGGGGGGAGGGAGGGAGGGAGGGCAGTAGGAGGAGGAGGACGACAGCCTGCTCCTCCTCCCTGCCCCGCCTCACCCCCCCGCCAAAAAAAAAAATATTCGAAAAATATTCCAAAAAATATTTTAAAATTTTTTTAAAAAAATCTTAAAAGGCAGATATCTTGCAGGAGGGTAGGGGGCCGTGGGGAAGGGGCTGGGGGGGCGTATACGGCCCGGGGGCCGCCAGGTGGACAGCCCTGAAATAGAGTATCCCTATATCGCGGTTTTTCACTTATTGCGGGAGGTCCTGGAACCTAACCCCAGCAATAAGTGAGGGAATACTGTAGATCAATAGGTACCACTCCAGTGGGAAGGTAACGGCACTCCATTCAGTCATGCTGGCCACATGACCTTGGAGGTGTCTACGGACAACACGGGCTCTTCGACTTAGAAATGGAGATGAGCACCAAGTCCCAGAGTCAGACACCTTTACCTTTACCCTAACTTTTGTCTCATTTATTTTAATATGTGTATGTGTGTATACACACACACACATATTATGGTTGTAATTTAATTATGTTTCAACATATGCTTTTATAGGTGTATCTGACTGTTGTACCCCACCTCGAGCTGAAAGGAGAAAGTAAAAATTATTATTATAGCCCTTCCTTCCTTAGGCGATCCTTCGTAGCCCAAGGATGATGGTCCTCAAGTGTAGCGTCTTGGCAGTGGGTCCATAGGTGGCTGTGGAGCCCTATTCTTGATTTGCAGGTTCTCCCGCAGTGAGGACATCAGTTTCCAGATCATGGAAGGCAGTCCCGATCAGGGATGCACCTTCCTCTTGGCACATTTCTCTCTTTCACCCTCCATTTGTGCCTCTTCGAAATCTGCAGCATTGCTGGTCACAGCTGACCTCCAGTTAGAGCCAGGGCTTCCCAGTTCTCGGTGTCTATGCCACAGTTTTTAAGGTTTGCTTTAAGCTTTTAGTATTGCTTTTAGCTATTATTATAATATTTATTGTTATTAGTCTCCCAAGAGAAGCTTGTTTTCTTGTTTTGTTTGTGTCGAGTGCCTTCAAGTTTTTTTCCCCCACTTGATGGCAACACTAATGATGAACTATCTGGGGCTGAGACTGTGTGACTCATCGATGGTCACCTACTAAGTTTCCTTGACCTTGCTGGGAATCAAACTGTTGTAGCAGATAACCATACTCCCACAAGGCAGGCTGCTCGTCCAGACGCAGTAGAAGGGAAGGCAGACAACAGGATTTCCTCAGAAAGCTCAGTTTACTTTTGTTTCCACAGCTGCGGGTCCGTCCCGGCACAACATGGTGCTTCCAGGGGGCGGCCCCTCCCCTCTTGTAAGGCACATATTTATACAAGCATCAGGGTTCAACTTATGGTTGCCCAAAATCTTATTATTGGTTAAAAGTTATGTCGCAGATAGAATTGCAGCCTGTCATAATGTAACACGGACTGTCCACGCTTCATTGTTGGAGATACAGTGTTTCTTTATCTCTTTGCATTCCTGCACATGCTCAGTTTGACTCCCTTCTCTGTTCTGCTGTCTCTGGGCAGATTATTGCTAACTCTGCTACACCTATGCCTGGGTAGCATTTTCTCCTGACGTTTCTTCTGTAACTCAATGAGTCTCCTTCACTGTGATCTCCAGAGTCGTAGTCCAATGCTCAAATTACTACAGCATGCTAGTGGTTCTTGTTAGGTCATTCCATACCAACGTGCCTAGCATTTCGAGGTCTTCTGTATTGACTAGCTGTTCAGATTAGCCCTGAATCAGTGGCAGAGGTGGATTACTTTTGCTTTTCTTGATCGCAGTAGGAATTCCCTGAGCAGCCATTGAAGCCCCCAGTACTCAAAAAAACCCAAAACTTTTGAATTAAAGGAAGAAGTCTATTGAAGGTCTCTGTTGCAATTCAACCAAACAATCCTATGCTAAGTGCAAGAATGTTCTGGTAATAAAACTTGAGCATCTTATTAACACAACCACCCCTGTGTTGGTGTTGTCGAACAACCAGACAATCCCACAGACCGGTTGTCGAACAACTGGACAAGTCCCGCAGACCGACTGCGGGACAGAGGCCGCGAGGGTTCGGTTAACCTGGCGAGCCCGGAGCGACTAGGTCCTCGTAGTCTACCCGCCTCCTGTAGATCCAATTATGCTCACCAATACTGCAAGGTAGATGCCATGAAATTGTTTATTCTGCTCAGCTGAGAGGATGCGAACCGCAATACCCTGATTCCCGCAAAGAACGCATGCATATACATTCAAAACATTGGTTTTTAAAGGTTACAGAACTGTCAAAACAATTGAACTTCCCGCCCACCTCCTCCCGGCTGATCGGCTGATGATTGGTCGGACCAGCTGATGGGCGGAGCGCTGGCAACCTATCAGCGCCCTTCTCCATCTGCCTGTCCAGCCAATCGGGTGTCTCCAACCATATATGGAGTTCCAGGAAGGAAGGCTTAGGTGAAGCTGTCATCAGGAAAGGATTATGAAAGAGGACAAAGAGGCCTTTGGCCAGGTGATAGCCCAAGGCAACAAGATCCGGATTTTGCTATTGTTTCTGACGATGCGATTATTGAGTCTATGTGCTTCCCTCATATGTGAATGAGGAAGAAGGAGAAGAAAAGGAAGAGATCCAACGAAGATAATTCACTTGGATCCTGGGTGGCGAAAAGTTCTATTGTGAGGCACACCTGGGTTCCGAGGCCAGATGTGTCACTCGTTATGCAATCCAATCATCTTTTGTCCAATTTCCAAAGGCAAGTTTAGTTAGACTAGAAATCCGACCGTTAAACCGCCTCAGGACTGATGAAGCGTGGGGCCAAGACAAGAGCTTAGCTTTACCATAACAAGATCTCCATCAGGAAACGCATGCAATATGAATATGGTGATCCATAAAGGTTTTGGAACAGGGCTCAGTCGCATTTCCTCTTGACAAACACAACAAAACACTTTCAAGGCAGTCTTTCTTAACTAACAAGGGCGAGATGGGGAAGGGAAGGGTTACAAGGAGTCAAAGGGAAAACTTATGAAGCCACACTGTACGTACAGGGACACAGGGGTGAAGGAAATACAGAGATCCCCAGCAATTATCCCCAACACATTCCCATGCAGCTGTTGCTCCCAGAGTTGTGATCTTAAAACAGGCAACACAATGCTGCCTTCCTTCTGGGAGTTGTAGTCCTCCTTGATGTAATTACTGTCCTTGGGAACTGCAGAGCCTTTGGGGCTTGGGGTGCAAAGCAGTGGCAAAGTCACTGAGGGTCCATGATGAAAACAAGGCTTCTTGGCTAAATCAGCCAGGTAGAAACATCAGGAACAGTCCAGGAGAAGAAAAACAATCAGAAAGGGGCAAATGAGGCTGCAGTACTAGAGAGAACTAGATCTTCCTTTGGCATCAATGCTTGCCTTTCACCCACCCCCTGAAGAGATCTCTTTGGGCCGAACTGCCCCAAAAGCTGTCGTTTTTGAGCTGGGATATGCTTCCCCAGGCCGGAGAAAGGATAGGAGAGAGGAAGGAAGAAGAGGAAACGATGGGAGAAATGGCAGAGTGTTTATTTATTGTTTTGTAACGTGCGGCCAAAATGTCTTCCATGCTATGTGCTGTATGAAGTGTTGTAAATGTGGAGATGGGAGGTAATGGTGGCTGGGTTTCCTGGGAGGGACAAGGTTGATGTAGTGGTGTATGGGACCAGGTGAGGCAGAAAAGGAAAAAAAGCTTGGTACTGGTGCAACTTGGGCCAGGGGCCAAGAGGGATACTGGGGACCCTCTCTTGTTCGTTCTTTTTGGGTTTGGGGCTTCCTGGCTCGACTACATTGGGACTCTTTAACTACTTCCTTTTTAAAACTGGCACTGGAATGGCATGGGAATCCATCTGAATATATTCCAAAGGGTAGATGTTCTAGAAGACAACACCATCATAGGAAAACATGCATATTTCATATCATTCGGGAGGTTACTCCCAAAATATAAAATGCCAGGCCCTTGTCCACTCTCCCTCCAGCTGCTAGCCAGGTTCCATTTCTTGCCTTTGTTCTTAACTGAGAAGTATTTGGATGCCACTAATGAGTTTACTCTTTGCTAAAAAGTAAGACCAGCTGCTGAGCCTGAGCAAACCAAAAGGGAAGCATACAGTATTCATTCTAGCTCCTCATCCTGCTACAGGAAAAGCCAAGTTATCCACACTCTAGTTAAATGTGCAAGAAAATCAGTCTCCTTTATATGCAGCCTCTTTCTCAGATCCCCTGGTGGCGCAATGTGTTAAATCTTTGCGCCAGCAGGACTAACGACAGACAGGTCGGAGGTTCAAATCCAGGGAGAGCGTGGATGAGCTCCCTCTGTTAGCTCCAGCTCTCTATGTGGGGACATGAGAGAAGCCTCCCACAAGGATGGTAAAACATCAAAACATCTGGGCGTCCCCTGGGCAACGTCCTTGCAGACGGCCAATTCTCTCACACCAGAAGTGACCTGCAGTTTCTCAAGTCACTCCTGACATGAAATAAGCCTCTTTCCTGCCCATCTTTGCCTGTGCATGGGCAAAACCAGAAAGCTCCACAAAGTGTGATGATTTATTATTTTACATTGGTTTTTCATATGTTCTATTTCTGTATTTAGCCAATTTGCACTTTTTGGAATGGCAAAATATCACGTTACATTTGGATAAAATATAAACACATCAGTCTCGATGCAGTCTGAAAGGTGAATGTTTCAAATCTGCTCAGAAATAGAAAGGCTCTTAAGTTTATTTGTCGTCATTCGTTATTGTATAAATATTCCTATCCCTCCTCCTGCTCCAGAAGGCTGGGACAGATATATCTGCGATTTCATCATTTTTATATCTTTGTGGGAAGACAGATCAAGCAAGAACTGGTGTTCTGCTTATTATTTACATGCGTCATCCATAGTCATCCACACTTTTAATATTATCATCTACACCAGAGCTGGGAGACATGTGGGAGTTGGATTATACCTCCCACCTTTGTTGACGTCTCTGTGACTCAAATTCATGTGTAGTGCATCTTTGGGAGTCTTCTAGTGCTATTATGAAACCTATATACCCATGTGTAAATCTAATAAAATTGAGTCAAAATCCACACAAAAACCTGGATCAATTTACCGATGGCTTAATGTGCGTACTGTAACTTTTATTCTTAAGTGAACTACCTCTTTCTCTGAATAGAGTGACCTAATGCAAGAGCTTATCCATCCTGGCATTGACCTCCGCTACTCGTTCCGCCACTGTGCCACTTCTGTCCTTTTTGGATGGGTGGACATAAAAATGGTGGTAGCCAAGGGCAGCTAGACCTCTGAGGTGGTGGCATAGGTGCCTTTCCCTCTCCACAGAATGACCCTTGACTTGTCTGTGGTTCATATCAAAATCCTAATTTTCACCCCCAAACCTGCCCTGCTTTGGTAAATGAATATATAAGGTAATACCGTCAGCCCAGATCGTTTCAACAGACTTTTAGTAACTATTTTCAATAACTGTGATGGATTGCTCTTATTTTTGCTTCCAAAATTGTTATAAAAGTATTTTAATTCTATTGATTCTCATTTTATTGAATCATACATTTAGCTATCTTTACACATTCTTTATGTTCTATTTGTCTGTATGGATATTGATATGACTCATGGATAAGTCAATGGGAAAGCCACCACTGTTATCCTGTAAGACATTTGAAAAAGTCAGAAGCTGTGCCGTGGTGGAAAGAGCAGAGCTGACTTAGTGCATCCTATAGGTTCCCCTAGCACAGTATTTCTCAACCTGGGGCTTGGGACTCCTGGGGGCAGGAGTGGACTAAGGTAATTTAAAATGGTAAGCAAACATTTTGGCGCCCCCTCGCTCTCCGGCCTCATGGAGGGTGCGCATGCAGATGCTCAGCTCATTTCAGTGAACCTCTGGCTCAGGAACCAGCATGTTCATGTAATGACAGTGTATGAAAGTGACATGTTTGAATCTTCTCAAAGGGTGCAGAGATCACCAGCTTCAGATCTCTTCCTTCTAACTCCACCAGCAAAAAATAAATAAAATAAATCACTTCTCCTTGGTCAACTTATCTGCCCACTTGACATCATCGCTCAATTCCCAGATCAGATCCAAGCAGTTCCCACTAGCTGGGGTCTTCCAGGTTGAGATTCTATAGATCATGGTGGTGGTCTCCATCACTGGTATGAATGTTTTCAAGTGATACAGCCATATGGGTCTGGAGAGGTACAGAACATACTTCAAAATATAGGTACTATAAAAATGTTATTCATCCCTGGAATATGCCTGGGAGTTTGAGGAAGACTGCTGCCATTCCAGAGACTTAGACTTTCATTACCATCACAATCACAAACATTATAGTTCTGAACATATTTTGGTACCATCCACCTTGTACTGAGCTGGTCCAGGTCTCTGATTGTGCAGTTGAAGTTGGATTAGTTGCCCCCTTAACTCTGGTAGGCCTGAATACTATGAGGATAGCTAGGACAGCTATATAAATAAAAATGTTATGTTCATTTGTGGGATTAACATAACTCAAAAACCACTGGATGAATTGACACCAAATTTGGACACAATACACCTATCAGGCCAACGAGTAACCATCACTCATAAAAACACTGGAAAACACAGTGGAAGGGACTTAAAAAGCCAAAAAGATGCTACAGTGCATGCACAAAAAATGACTCCCCCGGGCAAACAAAACACGCAATAACATATCCACACTCTCTTTCAGATTACAGCTCCCAGCATCCCCTAGACCAGGTCCTTTAGGAGAGGAGGATGATCCAAATGCACGGCTTCCAAAATGCAAACTTTCTTCTCCTTGGATTTCTTTGAGAGCATCCCAATCCCTGCATATTTCCAATTTCTTATTCCTGGACTGCCACTCCCAGCAAGATAAGATAGATTAGATAGAGCTATATAGGTAGGTAGATAAACTGATCAGGAGGACTGCTGGGAGTTGCAGTCCAAGAATAGGGTAGAGAAGGGGGAAAGGAGAGAAAGTGGAAGGGAAAGAAAAAGGGGAAGGAAGGGAAGAGGAAGAGATGGAAGGAAGGAGAGAATGCAGGAATAAAAGGGAAAGAAGGAGAGAAAGAAAGGAGAGGGAGGGAAGGTTTGCCACAGCAACGCATGGTGGGTACAGCTAGTAATGTTCTATGTAAACAAAAATGTAATGTTTATTTGTGGGATTAACATAATTTAAAAACCACTGGACGAATTGACAACAAATTTGGACACAAGACACCTATCAGGCCAACGAGTGACCATCACTCATAAAAAAAACACTGAAAAACACAGCAGAAGAGACTTGAAAAGCCAAAAAATGAAAAGCACATTAAAACACATGCACAAAACCACACACACACACACACACACAGCACATTTACACAGACTGGGCCACAGCAACGCATGGCAGGGGATGGCTAGTGAGAAATAAAAATTTTCGGGAAATAATCTTGACGGAGGGAGGACAATATAAACCTGGCAAAAACTGAAGTAAATATTAAAACTTTCTAAGACTTTGACAACATCTTGCGCCGACAAGCTATTGCTGCTGCACAGAAGCCTGGAGGCTTAGGAGGCTTTCTTTCTACCTACCCCTCCCCTACACTGAGCCTCCTCTTCTTTCCCGCAAAGGGAGCAAAACGTTTCCGCTTCCAGTCATGTGAAAAGAAGCGGGTTTTCTTTCTTTTTCCCACCAAAACATGTCTTCCTCCTTCTTGGTCCTCTTCTCTTCTCTGGAAAGCTGGAAAAATGACTAGGGGAAGGTATAAACAGGGGCGGTCCGAGCTCTCCCGGGGGGGGTATACGAACATTATCCCCCCCCCCCGGCGGCTCCCGGCTGCGCCCGCGCATGCACAGAAATTCGCGCATGCGCACTGGCTCCCGAGCGCGCCGGCGCGGAGGAACGGGGGGGGAGAGGGGACTCACGGGGCAGGCACCCGGACCCGAGGAGGAGCAGGAGGAGGGGGAGGCCACGAGGGCGGCCCCCACGGAGATTCCCCGGCAGCGGCAGGAGCAGCAGCGCCCCCGGGAGGGCCCGGAGCCAGAGGCGCATCTTCCTGACGTCACTTCGTCGGCGCCTCTGCTGAGGAGGAAGGAGAGGACGGCCTCGCCGGCCGCGCTGCACGGCCGCCCGGACGGAGCGACGCCGGCGGGCGGGCGGGCGGAAGCGGCCTCCGCGCCTCCGCAGGGCCCCCACCCTCCGGCGTCTCTCCTTCCCGGCGGCCTTGCAGCGCGCGGCTGGCAAGGCCTTCCTCCCCTTCCTCCTCGGCAGAGGCGGCGACTAAGTGACATCACGCAGGGGGGCGAGGGGGGCCGGCCTTGGCATCCCTGTGGCCCCTCCCCCTCCTGCCTTCCCGCCTACATTCATTCAGCGGGGAAGAGGTCCGGGCGCTCGTCCCGTGAGTCCCCTCCCCCCCCCGTTCCTCCGCACCGCCGGCTGGCTGCGGCGGCACGGCGGCGCAGCGGGGCGGCGCCCCTCCCAGGTGGCGAAGCCCCTCTCCGGGGACGTCGCCCTACGCGACTGCGTAGGTCGCTTAATGGGAAAGGCCGGCCCTGGGTATAAACATGTGAGGGGAAGTCATAGGAAGGAGGAAGCAGGCTTATTTTCTGCTGCCCTGGAGACTGGTCCCCAGAACAGTGGCTTCAAACGACAGGAAAGGAGATTCCACCTGAACATGAGGAAGAATTTCCTGACTGTGAGAGCTGTTCAACAGTGGAACTCTCTGCCCCAGAGTGTGGTGGAGGCTCCTTCTTTGGAGGCTTTTAAGCAGAGGCTGGATGGCCATCTGTCGGGGATGCTTTGAATGTGATTTTCCTGCTTCTTGGCAGGGGGTTGGGCTGGATGGCCCACCAGGTCTCTCTCCCAACTCTTATCATTCTATGATTCTATCCCTGGCTTTGTAGGGTCCACCAGGATACATTGGCCCTGAAATTCGGCTGTTATGCCGGCAGAGGGCGCTCCTGTATTACACGACTAACCCATCCTCGTGCTGCGGGCAGAGGAGAGGCGCCCGAGTAGTTGGGAAAAGTTGGAAAAGGCAGGCCTTGGGGATGCCTGTGGCACGCGCACATTCCTTCCTTCCTTTGTTAATTGCAGGTATCCAGATCCATTAATGGGGAGGAGGGGCAATACAGACCCAGCCCAGCGCTTGCAGACCTGGATCATGATTTTTATTTATCGTATCAGAAACAAAGCAAGGGTACAATTGTAATGTCTTTCACAAAAACAACAACAGAAAAGTTTAGAAACTTGGCATTCTATTAAATTTCCTTTGACCAGTAGCTTGCCACTAAGAGTGCCTCTGGTGTCTATGTGAGAAGGTCCTCCATTGTGCACGTGGCAGGGCTCAGGCTGCACTGTACTAGGTGGTCTGGTTTGCCCATCTCCACACTCGCATGGCGTGGACTCCACTTTGTGGCCCCATTTCTTAAGGTCGGCTCTGCATCTCGTGTTGCCTGTTCAGCACCTTCCAAGTCGCCCAGAGTTATGTGTGCCCAGGAGGGAGTCTCTCATTTGGTATTAGCCATTGAATGAGGTTCTGGGTTTGAGCCTGCCACTTTTGGACCCTCGCTTGCTGAGGTGTTCCAGCGAGTGTCTCTGTAGATCTTAGAAAACTATTTCTTGACTTAAGGCAGGCCTGTAGCCAAGATTTTGATTCAGAGGAGGGGGGAGGCTGAGTTTGATTCAGGAGGGGGGCTGAGTCTGAGTGAGAGAGGGTCTAGCAAACCTTTTGTATCATTATCCCAATACATATGGGATATATTGAGCATGGTGATCAAGTCATGATATGAATACACATAACAGTTTAAATAATGTACCAGTAAGGCTTTCTTGCGGACCACCCTGAGAATTGGGGGGGGGGCAGGACTGAAGCCCCTCAAGCCTCCCTCCCCCCCGGGGCTACATGCCTGGGCATTGGCATGCTGGCTGATATCTGAACAGAAGATGGGCCGGAGATATCACTGCCTTGGTCATTTCACTATAGACTGCTACTTCCCGACGGATGTCAGGTGGTGCAGTACTGGTTAAATAGTATAATTTCTCCATTGGTGTGCAGCGTAGATATCCTGTGATAATGCGGCATGTCTCATTAAGAGCCACATAGACTGTTTTAGCGTGGTGAGATGTGTCCCACACTGGGCATGCATACTCAGCAGCAGGGCAGCAAAGCGCAAGGGCAGATGTCTTCACTGTATCTGGTTGTGATCCCCAGGTTGTGCCAGTCAGCTTTCGTATGATATTGTTTCTAGCATATCTGTCTAGGATCAAGATTGTTGTTTATTCGTTCGGTCGCTTCCAACTCTTTGTGACCTCATGGACCAGCCCACGCCAGAGCTCCCTGTCGGCCGTCACCAGCCCCAGCTCCTTCAAGGTCAAGCCAAGATCATGATAGAGATATAGATAGATAGATAGATAGATAGAAGATTGATAGATAGATGATTGATTGATAGATAGACCAGGCATGGGCAAACTTAGGCCCTCCCTCCAGATATTTTGGACTCCAACTCCCACCATTCCTAATAGCCTCAGGCCCCATTCTTTTCCTTTTCCTCTTCCTTTAATTCCTTCCGTTATTAATTGCAGGTACCCAGCTCCATTAATGGGAAGGGGCAATACAGACCTAACACTTGCAGTCGTTGGTCATGATAGATAGATAGATAGATAGATAGATAGATAGATAGATAGAACAGGCATGGGCCAACTTGGATCCTCACTCTGGGTGTTTTGGACTCCAACACCCACCATTCCTACCAGCCTCAGGACCTTTCCTTTTTCCCCTTCAGCAGCTTAAGCGGGAAAGGAGAAGAAAAGGAAAGGGTCTGAGGTTGGTAGGAATGGTGGGTGTTGGAGTGTAAATCACCCAGAGAGAGGGTCCAAGTTGGCCCATGTCTGGTCTAGATGATTATGTTGACAAGCTGGAATGTGTCCAGAGGAGGGTGACTAAAATGATCAAGGTTCTAGAGAACAAGCCCTATGAGGAGCGGCTTAAAGAGCTGGGCATGCTTAGCCTGCAGAAGATAAGGCTGAGAGGAGACATGACAAGAGCCATGTATTATTGTGTGAATTTTCTGTATTATTCCATTTGTTATTATTGTATTTTTTAAATTATTGTTTCTGATGTATTTTGTCTGTATTCTGTATTTTATTGTGTTGTATTGTATTTTAGAAGGGCTTGGCCTCATGTTGGCCGCCCCGAGTCCCCATTGGGGAGATGGTGGCGGGGTATAAATAAAGGTTATTATTTTTATTATTATTATAAATATGTGAGGGGAAGTCATAGGGAGGAGGCTTGTTTTCTGCTGCCCTGGACACTAGAACACAGAACAATGGCTTCAAACTATATCTCTCGGCATTACTTCGTGAACGAAGATTCTTTAGGAAGGACTCATCCCACGCTTTTTACAAGCGCGTTGATGACTAAAAAGGCCAATCTGAGATAGGCAAGTCCGGTTGCAGAAAGCACAGCAGAAAGTCTCCTTGGGTGATGTTGTTTCCAAGCTGCGGTTCTTTCTGCGTTGTCGTTTCTCTTCGAGACCCATTTGGCGTGTCTTCTCGAAGGAGGCCGCAGCATTGTGGATAGTGCGTCTCCATGCCTCCAGATGTGAGGCCAGGATAGACCATTGTTGGTGATCAATCTGGTCGAGCCTGAGGTGTTGTTTCAGGGAGTCCTTATATCTCTTTTTGGGGGCGCCTCTCTTGCGCTGACCCATGGCGAGTTCACCATAGTATCTTTGGGGGGGGCGGTCCTCCATCCTAGAGACGTGTCCTGCCCAGCGCATCTGTGTTCTCAAAAGCATGGCTTCTATGCTGGTGATCAGGCATGTAGCCGGGGGGCTAAGGGGCTTCAGCCCCTGAAAGTCTCAGGGTGGTCCGCGAGAAGGCCTTACTGGTACATTATTTAAACTGTTATGTTTATTCATATCATGATCTGATCACCATGCTCATTATATCCCACATTAATGGGGTTGTTGGGATAACAATACAAAAGGTTTGCTAGGGTAGACCCTCTTCCACCCAGTCTCAGCCCCCCCGAACCAAACTCAGCCCCCCCCCCCCCGAACCAAAATCCTGGCTACGGCCCTGCTGGTGATCATTCCCTACTTGCTCAAGGACAGCAAACTACAGGAAAAGAGATTCCACCTGAACATGAGGAAGAACTTCCTGACTGTGAGAGCTGTTCAGCAGTGGAACTCTCTGCCTCGGAGTGTGGCGGAGACTCCTTCTTTGGAAGCTTTTAAGCAGAGGCTGGATGGCCATCTGTTGGGGGGGGGGGGGCTTTGAATGCGATTTTCCTGCTTCTTGGACTGGATGGCCCAACTCTTCTCATTCTATGATTCTACACCAGTGTTTCTCAACCTGGGGGTCGGGACCCACAGGGGAGTCTCAAGAGGGTTTCAGAGGGGTCGCCAAAGACCAACAGAAAACATGTATTTCTGATGGTCTTAGGAAGCCCTTTGGCAGAGAAGGTTGAAGATCTCTCCGCTTTTCCTTCTCTTTCTTTTTGGAAACAGATTGCGAATTTTCCCACCTAAATCTCTCATCTGCTGTGATTGGCAGGCCTCCCAGCCAAGGGGAGGGCTGATTCTGAGACTCCAAGCGGGGAGGGGAGAGCAGGCGTGTTTGGCGCATGACAGCATGATGCGCATGTGTGGGTGAGGGAGAGTGTGTGAGGTGGGATGGAGGCTCATGCCAGCTAGTTCCTTCAAGGCATGAGCGTTCTGTGTAGGAAGTTTGACTCAATTCTATCATTGGTAGGGTGCAAGGGGCTCTTTGATTGTAGATGAACTATAAATCCCAGCAACTACAACTCCCAAATGTCAAGATCTATTTTCCCGAAACTCCACCAGTGTTCACATCTGGGTATATTGAGGATTCGTGTCAAGTGTGGTCCAGATCCATCATTGTTGAGTCTATAGCGCTCTCTGGATGTAGGTGAACTACAACTCCCAAACTCAAGGTCAATGCCCACCAAACCCTTCCAGTACTTGCTGTTCATCATGGGAGTTTTGTGTTCCAAGTTTTGTTCAATTCCATTGTTGGTGAGTTCAGAATGCTCTTTGATTGTAGGTGAACTATAAATCCCAGCAATTACAACTTCCAAATGACAAAATACCCCCCCCCCACACACACAAATACAGTTATGAAGTAGCAATGAAAATAATGTTATGGTTAGGGGTCACCACAACAGAGGAACTGTATTAAGGGGTCGCAGCATTAGGAAGGTTGAGAAACACTGTTCTACACTGTAGAATGAAAGAGAGAGAGAGAGAGAGGAGAGAGAGAGGAGAGTTCCTCGGGGGAGGCGTGGCCTCTTCGGAGAAGAGGCGGGGTATGCAGAAGTAGGCGTGGTTTCCTTGGACTCGAAACCATTCAGGAAGGGGCAGTGGGCGCGTCTATGCAGATGAAGGGGCGCGTCTATGCAGATGAGGGGCGTGGCCACACCCACGAGGCCCCGCCCCCTCCCTTGTCTTCCCCAGCCTCCCCTCGGAGGAGCCCATCTCCCTCTCTCCGAGCCGGGCCCCCAGCCTCCTCCCTTCTTCCTCGGCCATGACCCTGCGGAGGCTCCGGCGGCTCCGGCCCGGGCAGCCCGAGGAGGAAGCAGCGGGCTCCGGGAGCATGCCGGGGGCGAGGGGCGTCCTCGGGGGGAGAGCCTCGGAGCAGGAGCTGGAGAAGGCGCTGGCGGCCTCGGGAGGGACCCTGCCCAGAGCCAGGCGGGTGAGTGAACAAGGGCGGAGAATGAATGCCTGCGTGGGGAGAGAGAGAGCGAGGGAACCATCCATCCATCCTCGTGGCGGTCCCCAGTCCTGCCATGCTGGTCCCAAGGTTCTGGGGAACTTCGCAGGACTTTCGGCTTGACCTGTATCCTGGCTCCCATCCTTCTCGGTCCCCTGCAATCCTGGGAGAGGCACCATCAAAGCCCCCCCGACAGATGGCCATCGAAAGAGAACGCACGCCCCCTCCTCCATGTCACATCCTACCAAGCAGCTAGGCCAGGCATGGGCCAACTTGGGCCCTCCCTCCAGGTGTTTTGGACTGCAACTCCCACAATTCCTAACAGCCGGTAGGCTGTTAGGAATTGTGGGAGTTGCAGTCCAAAACACCTGGAGGGAGTGAGTTGGCCCAGGTTTTGGGGCTTCCCAGAAATCCCATCTATCTTACCACGCCTGGATGTTTTACCCTCCTATGGGAGGCTTCTCTCACATCCCCGCATGGGGAGCTGGAGCTGACGGACGGGAGCTCATCCCACTCCATGGATTCAAAAATTTCAAATATTCTGTGGTGTGTATTTTCTGAGAGACACGGCCGAGGGTCAGTTTGGCCCTGCCTTGACTGGAGTGGTTGTGTGTCTTTCTCTTCCACAGCTGTACAAAATTTTTTTTTAGCATATAGTGCTAAAGTTCATTGTTTTCCATAATGTAACGATACAAATTAAACTTTCATATATTGCACACCAACTGAAATATTTCAGGCCTTTTTTTTTTGTTTTGTACTGATGATTTTGGGATACAGCTCCTGAAAACCCAAAAATACTGTCTCAAAAAATTAGCATATTTGGTCGGGTGGAATATGCTAATTTTTTGAGATATGTATGCCAAAATCATCAGTATTAAAACCAAAAAAAAGACCTGAAATATTTCAGTTGGTGCGCAATGAATCGAAAATATATGAAAGTTTAATTTTTATCATTACATTATGGAAAATAATGAACTTTAGCACTATATGCTAAATTTTTTGAGAAGGACCTGTATTATTATTCCTGAATCAAGGTAGGCAAGCCCTTTTTGCTGTGATGCACAAACCCAGTGCTGAATCCCTAACCAATTTTCACTTCGTTAGCAGTCATTTTCTATCTTGGAGGCTACTTACTGTATTGTACAGTTTTCTGCGGGATTCGGTTCTGGGTAAACATACGAAAAAGGATTGGGCAGTATTTCAATTTAAAAATATAGGGATCAGGTTTAAAGCCGGTCTGCGTGTTGGAAAGTTTCCTCCACGGGATGCTCGTTTTTGGGACGAGAAATAATTGTCTCTCTCTCAACCCATACTTTGTGGTCCCCTTTCCAATTCTTGGCTTTCCAATTCTTGGATTCCCTGGAAAAGTTGGTCTGACAGCAAGAAGATAATTTAAATGGGCTTCTTGTCCAACTTTTTTCTAATTGGACCTAGTGCTTTTAGGAAAGCTGATTAGGCATTTCCTGGGCATAAGCGATAGCACACTCCGGTGTAAAGTTACCTTGTCGGGTTGCTGTGAGTTTCCCGGCCTGTATGGCCATGTTCCAGAAGCAGTCTCTCTTGGCGCTTCCCCCACATCTATGGCAGTCAAGACCTCACAGTAAATAAAGAGCAACACTCAGCAACAGGGGAATTCCAGACAAGAAACAATCAAGGCCAGCTAACACCTCCCAACAAAGGATTTCCCCAGGCAGGAAGCAGCCAGACTTTGAAGCTGCAAGGCCATTCAGTGCTAATCAAGGTGGCCAATTGCAACATTCACACTTACCTCTAACAGACAAGTTCTTTCTCCCACCCTGGACCTTCCACAGATATATAAACCTTACTTGCCTAGTTTCCGACAGACCTCACAACCTCTGAGGATGCCTGCCATAGATGTGGGCCAAACGTCAGGAGAGAATGCTTCTGGAACATGGCCATGTAGCCCGGGAAACTCACAGCAACCCAGTTATTCTGGCCATGAAAGCCTTTGACAACACATAGGTTACCTTTTCGGCATACAAGACAATTTCCCAAGTCCTCCAGCTAGCGTGGCCAGTGGATTCTGAGAATTGTGGTCCACAAAAGTAACTTTTCCAGCCTCTGTAGGGTCTTGAGAATGCCCTCCCTGCTTGGAACGGTCACTGACTTGTTTTTATAATCTTGGCAGACTTGACTGTGCCTTCTAGGAAGTAATCTTTTGGATTTAACTCCTCATAAATTAGTTCAACATCAGGCTGCCAGTCTTTTTATTTATTTATATTCCGACTTATATACCGCCACATGATGCCTGGATGTGTTACCATTCTGTGGAAGGCTTCTCTCATGTCACCGCGTGGGAAGCTGGGGCTGACACACAGGAGTTCACCCCTGCTCTCTGGATTCGAACCACCGACCTTCAGACCTTCATGCCAGCAGTTCAGCTGGCACAATGGTTTTAACCCATTGTGCCACTGCAACTCCAAACTATTGAAAAGTTCCCATTGCTTACTGCAGCTCCCAGAATCCCCCAACCAGCTGGCTATTGGCTGCGGTGCCTGGGGATTTCTGGGAGCTGATATCCATATCCACTCTGGTTTCCAGGCCACTTGTTCCCAACTCCCTCTTGCTTGTAATTTACCCAGATGCTTCTCTTGAGACCTCTGCTCTCTCTCTTCACCAAGAAACTAATCTTCTTGGTTGTCACTTGATCCATCCATCCTCTGTTAATTTCATGAATAAGTCCATGTGAGAGCTGCAGAAGGTTGTTCACCAAGCTTGCTTCTTCAGTTCCCTGCTTTCATAGAAAAGGGTTTCAGCTCTTGCTCATTAACCATTTTTCACTTTCCTTCCTGTCATAGGGTTCAGTCAAAATTCTAATGCCGTGGGGGTTCATGTGTTGTATTTATTTATTGGGTGTTGTACTCCCCATTTCTTCCCTGCCTGTGTCCCATGGGAAGGCTTATAGTGTTGTTGGGTGTGCTGGGGAGAGCTCCCATGATCTTTGCAGCTGTGTATGGGAAAGACTTACTTCTAAAGAGAAGCCCAAGTCAGTGGATGGTGAGCAGAATGGGGATTCAGCATGTGCCAACTATGTTTCTGGAGGCCTTCCTTGGAAGAGATAAGGTGCTTCCTCTAAACATTCACATTATCATTAAATGCCCGTGGCGGTTTACAGATGAACTCTATACAGTGGGTTGTTGTGAGTTTTCGGGGCTGTCTGGCCATGTTCCAGAAGCATTCTCTCCTGATGTTTTGCCTGCATCTATGACGAAACCTAAAATAGATGCAGGCGAAACTTCAGGAGACAATGCTTCTGGAATATGGCCATAAAGCCCGGAAAACTCACAGCAACCCAGTGATTCTGGCCATGAAAGCCTTCGACAATACATTGAACTTTGAACAGTTGTTGGAATCCAGAGTTTCCTTGCTTACAGTGCAATACTTGCATGTCATGATTTTATTTGTCTGTATGGCATCCCCAATAGAAATAGTTCAGGGTCTAGTTGTGTCTTGAGCCCCTGGTGGTGCATTGGCCATTAAACCCTTGAGCTGGCAGAACTGCTGGCCAAAAGGTTGCTGGTTTGAATCTGAGAAGCGGGATGCACTCCCATCTGTCAGCTCCAGCTTCTCATGCGGGCATATGAGAGAAGCCTCCGACAAGATGGCAATGCATGCAGGCGTCCCATGGGCAATGTCCTTGCAGGCGGCCAGTTCTCTCACACCAGAAGCGATTTGCAATTTCTCAAGTTGCTCCTGACATGAAAAAAAAAGTAGTTTCTTTGGATTACAATATTTCCTGTATTGTGTTTATCTTGCCCCAGAATTTCCTTGCTTTTTTACAGGACCACCACATACAGCAGGAAATTCCCTCCTGTTCCTTACATTTCAAACAAATATCCTTATACGTTTTAGCAAATCTTGCTGGGATCAGGTACCACCTACTCATCATCTTGTAAAAGTTTTCTCTAAAGCCATAACATAATTTCCTTTAACCACTATTATTTTTCCCCATTGTTCTAATTCTTACATTTTGAGCCATTGATGAACTCCACTACTTGCAGTCCAGAGGTTTCTTGCATCCACACACGTGTGTCATATTAGGGTTAAGCGTGGTTTTCTTTTACTCTCCTTAGCTCAGTCAACACTGCTCAACCTTTTGCATGAGTTAACCTGTCCATAGCTGGTCGACAAAATATATTGAGGTTTGCAGATGGCATCTCAATCTGATACCCTCCATATGTGTGGACTGCAACTCCTATTTCTCTGGGGATGGGGGAAGCTATTGTTCTGGAGGGCACCAGGCTATGGAAGGCTTTATGTGTTTTATATGTTTTATTGGCTTTGTATGGTTATTTTTATATTATATGGTAAATGTTTTAAATTTTATTTTACGTTATCCGGTCATTGAATTGTTGTCAACCGTAAAACGCCTTGAGTCGCCTTTGGGCCGAGAAAGGTGGCATACAAATATGGTAAATAAATAAATAAGGCTGCTTAAGACTGTTAGGAACTGATGGCCCAAGTTGTGGAATTTGAGAACTTCAAATGATGTTTGTCTTCAATACACTTAGCTTATATCTTCCCTGTCCCGTCTGTCTCCACATACACACACACATTTTTCTTTCGTTTGTTTAGCTATTTGAAATAAGGAGCAAACTGTTGATGGTACTGGTAGTCTAAACATTTAGTTTGACCTTGTTTTAGTCAGGATATCCAGGGAAAAAATTCAAAGCTTATAAGAAAACATAGAGAATTTGTTTTAAATGTGTATTACTGCTAAAAATATGTGAAACCGCTGAGCTGCTGAACTTGCTGACCAAAAGGTCAGTGGTTTGAATGAAGGGAGCAGGGTGAGCTTCCGCTGTTAGCCCCAGCTTCTGCCAACCTAGCAGTTCAAACACATGCAAATGTGAGTAGATCAATAGGAATGTTCCGGCAGGTAGGTAATGGTGCTCCATGCAGTCATGCTGACCACATGACCTTGGAGGTGTCTACGGACAACGCTGGCTCTTTGGCTTAGAAATGAAGATGAGCACCACCACCCTGAGTCGGAAACGACTAGACTCAATGTCAAGGGGAAACCTTTACCTTTACTACTGCTACAAATGTGTTGCCCTTATCCTTTCTTAGTAAATGTGTTTAAATGTTTTCTTATAACTTCTGTTTGATAGTGAACTGGATGTGTGACACCACTGTTGTGTTGACACCCCTTATCAAATCACGTTTTCTCCCTTTTCCATTTGTGCAACCTGGATTGAAAGCATGCTGAGTGTGTTCGATTCAGTGTGGTGGGAACAAGTCCAAGACTGTGTGACTGACGCCTGGCATGCCAAGCATTTCCCATCCAGTCCTCTTATACCAAGATGCATCTTTGCGCGTGACTCTTGCTGCTCTAACTAATTTCCTGCTCAGCTCTTCCTAGGAAGCCACCCTTTCTCCCTGGCTTCCCAATATGCTTGGAGCTGCTGCCCAAAATGATGCCACTTTGCTTGTTTCCTCCAAAACATTATTCAAGGTTCATCTTTTTGATCCCTACCCTCTGCTTCCCTATTGCTGTGTGACTCTTAAGGTCCAAGCACAGAGGTAGACCTATGCTATACTAGTTGCAAATTGTTGCATGCTTTTTCAGCGGGGCACTTGTTTAGAGGCAGTCCCCAAGTTACAAACAAGAAAGGTTCTGTAGGTTTGCTCTTAAGTTGAATTTGTTTGTAAGTTGGAACATGTAACTCCATCTAAATATCGTAGATACCGGGGCACTAGACGACTTTTTAGGCCTGAAAAATCTTATTAAAAGTTGGGGGTCGTCTAGTACGCCGGGTATAAAATTAAAATAAGTAATAATAATGAAAAGAAAATGATAAAATCCAATTACCGTACCCTAGGAGAGAGGAAGGAGGAGGAGGGTGAAAGAAGGGCACAGGGAGGAGGAGCGGCAGGCTGTATTGCCATGGAGACCGGCCGGGTGTGATGGCCTGCAGGGCTGTCCCCACGGCCCTGCTCGCCTTGTGGAGGCGGCTTCGGATGATGTCTCCCTGCGACCCCGGGCTGCGGCGGGCCTCGGATGGGCTTGCTGAGGCAGTCACGGAGCCATAGGAGCCAGGAAACTACGGCTCCCAGAGGCCGTAGCAAACCTATCCCGGGCGGACAGAGAGGGAGGGAGAGAGGAAAGGGAGCAGAAGGAGTACACCGCGCGCTCACGCGAGGGAGAAAGCGCACACATGCAACCCAGCAAGCAAGCAGGCACCTTTAGATGACGACTCCCTGTGGTGGGCATGCTTCCCAGGGAGTCATCATCCAAAGTTGCCTGCCTGCTCGCCGGGTTGCACGCGCGCTCTTTCTCCCTTTTTCTCCTTTGTGTGAGTGCTCCTTCTGCTCCCTTTCCTCTGTCCAACCAGGATGGGTTCGCTGAGGCCTCTGGGAGCCGTAGGAGCCAGCAAACGACAGCCTCAGCAAGCCCATCCGAGGCATGCCACAGCACGGGGTCGCAGGGAGTCGTCACCTGAAGGTGCCTCCTTGGGCCCAAGGCGAGCGGGGCCGTGGGGACAGCCCAGCAGCTCATCACACTCGCCGGTCTCCATGGAATGCGGACTTGTCTTAAACAGCGAGTATATCCCTAAGTCTATATTTTCTGTTTAAAAGCTGGGGGTCGTCTTATAGCCCCAGTCGTCTAGTACCCCGGAATATACGGTATGTATATCTTTTAGCTTTGCATAGCATGGGGAAGAATTAACACTCCTGTGGTGTTTGTTTTGCTATCTGTGCCTCTGAAAAGATTTCACCTCATTTTCTGTCCCTGTGATAATTAGATTTTGGAAATTATAGGTTGTTGTGGAAACAAGGATTGGTGAGAAATCTTCAGCGGAGACCCATTTTCCTCATGATAACTCTTTCAGGAGTGAATTCCCCTTCCAAAGGGTAGATTTCTCTCACTTCCTGTTGTCTCAGCCCTGTTCTTAACTATGAGTCATTTGTAAGCCAGATGTTTGTAACTCTGGGGACTGCCTGTATTTCACTTCGTGTGTATATACTTTAAAGGTTAAGGTCATTATAAGGGCAGATCTTGCACTGGTGCCCCTGTTGCTCCTTGTTCAACGCTACTGCCCATCCTTCCCATTTTGTATCATCTCAGGAACATTTCCTTTGTAGTCCATAGAAGTAGTTGGCTATTTGTTTTTTCTGTGTGCCTTTAAGGACTGGCTTATGGTGACCCTCCCCTAGGGTTTTTGTCATCAAATTTCTTCAAAAAGGGGTTGACATTACCCGCTGTCGAAGCTAAGAGAATATGAACTGCTGTGCCATGGACTCTCAAAGTCCGAGTCCAAAACTCAGACCACTTTACCACACTGGCTCTCTGGATAGCTATACCTGAATACAAATATGCATGAAAAAATCTTCTGGAAACTCTAGCCAGTTATCTCTCGGCATTACTTTGCGAACAAAGATTCTTAGGAAGGACTCATCCCACGCTTTTTACAAGCGCATTAATGACTAAAAAGGCCAATCTGAGATAGGCAAGTTCGGTTGCAGAAAGCACAGCAGAAAGTCTCCTTGGGTGATGTTGTTTCCAAGTTGCGGTTCTTTCTGCATTGTCCTTTCTCTTTGAGACCCGTTTGGCGTGTCTTCTCGAAAGAGGCCGCAGCATTGTGGATAGTGCATCTCCATGCCTCCCGATGTGAGGCCAGGGTGGACCATTGTTGGTGATCGATCTGGCCGAGCCTGAGGTGTTGTTTCAGGGAGTCCTTATATCTCTTTTTGGGGGTGCCTCTCTTGCGCTGACCCGTGGTGAGTTCACCATAGAGTAGTATCTTTGGGAGGCGGTGGTCCTCCATCCTAGAGATGTGCCCTGAGATGTCTGCAAATACCCTCTCTCTTTCTACTAACTGAGAAGTGGGCAGCATACATCTCTTTAAACATTGACTACCGTTTCCACCAGTTCCTACCTCTGTAGCCATTTGTGAGGGAGGGTGGAAATCTCATTCCAGTAACTGCTAGAGAGAGACAAGTTGCTGGCCACTAATCTAAGTATACTTATGTATAAATCTAGACATTTTAGCCAGGAAATAAACCCTCAAAAATCTAGATTGACTTATCCATGGGTCAATGTGAGTACTGTACCATAACTTCCTCTTATCTGTGAAAAGCAAGAGTTTAGTCCACCCTGTGAGACCCTAAAATAAAGAATGACCCCTTTGATTTTGCCGCGATGGCCCCACTTCTGGCCGTTTTGAATGTCCTTGGGGAAAATGGCCAGGAGTGCTGTTGGGTCTTTCCCCCTCTCTCTGGATTGACTTATCCACAGATAATATTATATATCTATCTCTATCTACCTACCTATCTATCTATCTATCTAAACATGTCCTTGACATATACCTAAGGTTGACTTAGGGCCCTTCCACACAGCCCTATATCTCAGAATATCAAGGCAGAAAATCCCACATTATCTGAGTGTGGACTGAGATAACCCAGTTCAAAGTAGGTTAAAGGTAAATGTTTTCCCCTGACATTAAGTCCAGTTGTGTCCGACTCTGGGTGTTGGTGCTTATCTTAATTTCTAAGCCAAAGAGACGGCGTTGTCCGTAGACACCTCCAAGGTCATGTCAAAGCAGGTATTGTGGGATTTTCTGCCCTGATATTCTGGGATAGAGGGCTCTGTGGAAGGGCCCTTAGACATCAGCATATAGGGTAAGTAGTCTGTCACCCCTAAGAGAAAATAATGGTGATTTGCCTTTTTCTCAAATTTCTCCTTAGAAGCAAATCAAGGTGTTGCTTCTAAGGACTCTAAAGTAGAGGACTTTTCATAACCATCTTTCCTAGCCTGCCAGAAACAATGAAGCCTCTAATAGTTGCTGGCACTCAGCTGCTGAACTGAAGTTTGTGTTTGAGGCAACAGTTGGGGGAAACAAGGACTCATTTCCTGTGCAGCTCTCCGCATCCCATAATAGTACCTTGTGGCTATGGCAGCCTGCTTACTGCACACAGAGATAACAGCTGTTGAAAGGGACTTTGCTGAGACTCTTGCAAACAACGTGCGTCCCTGCCACCAGCTACACACCAGTTCCGTCTGCCAGGTGATCTGGAATTAGTTTACCTTCCTTCCCCGGCTTGGAAAGATGGAGGAAGAAAGAGGAAGGAGGCCGGGGGGCAGGGGAGGGGGGTGCCAGACTGCTGTGGCTAAGTGACGTCCGTGTTTCAAAACACCTTGGCTACCATGGCGTCATTGTGGTTAAGAACAGAAATGTCATACATGTAAAGATGCTGAACAATTGTGCAAAGGAGAGCCATGTGTGCTTAATGCCCTTCTGGTTAGCTGGGCTAGCACAGTTGTTTCCCAACAAAATCTACCCTATAGGCTTCAGAAATGTAGGTTGGGAAACGTGTTTCCGTACTACCGGTAGTTTCTTTTTCTGATTTGCCACCGACAGAATGACGTTTAAGTGTTTTTCTGTTCCCAAAGGAGTTCTCAGGCCTCCCCCCAATTTCCTAATGGCTTCAATAGAGTCAGCTCTTTAGATCCAAGGATCCTGCATCCACAGATTCAGCTCAATGTTAGGGGGAGAAATTCCAAAGAGCGAACATTGATTTTGCTATGTTCCTTGCTGATGTGTTTGCAAGCTTTGCTGTCGCCTCTCACCATTGCATGGATCCTCAGGCTCTCCTTGGTACTTGTTGAGTTGTTCTTCATTTATATCAGTGGTTCCCAACCTGTGGTTCGTGGACCACCAGTGGTCCGCAATGTCGATTCATGAAGGGACAATGGGACATGTAATCCCATATATCCACAGTTGCAGGTAAAAACAGTAAAATGTGGTTGATGGGTATTTGGCAAAACAGAAGCAAAAAGAACAAAGTTTGGCTTTATATAAAAACACAAACTTTTATTTACAAAAAATATACCGTAGCTTTAAATGAACAAAAAAGCAATAACATGCTCTTTCAACTAGTTCGTGTAGAGATGAAAAACAAAGCAAATTATGCAGTTTTCTTCTTCAATATACTTCTACACATTCTTTAGCAACAGGCATCTGTGTTAATTCACACAGAATTGCAATTCCCAGCATCTCTGTTACCATCTCAGCATTGTTGCAGTTCATGAATGCATTTCTTCAGATTCCAGCATTCCAGCAATACAGGAAACCATTTACTCCAGGCTTCAGCATCCAAGGATTTAAATGCACTTCTTCAGTCTACAGCATTCCAGCATACCAGCATCACAGCAGTATATCAGCCAGGAAACTTCAGCTAGCACAATAGCCAGCATAGACAGTAAGAATCTGCAAAAGCCTTCTCTCCCCACACACACACACACTAAGCTAATCTGTAACATAGAAGCTTTTATGCAAACACAGCTGCCACACCCTACTTGTTTCAGGAAACACTCAGCTGTACCTATTCAATCATTTAAACAAAAGCTTTACTCTCAACATAAACTAAGAGAAACAGTTACTCATAACTCAAACAATTTGTTTTAAATCTTTACAGTCTGACACACAAGAACAAAAATATTGTCCGCAGCCTCACCATTATTATACCATTGCCTCGAAATCACACAGCAACGAGAGCGACATGTCTTGGAAAACCCTCTTATAGTCCTGGGGCAACGGGGATGTCGAGAGGGGAGAGGATGACTACGCACGAATGATTACTACTACCCCATCAGCTCTAGATTATGAAATATGGTTTTCTGTGGGCGAGCAGATGGCAACTACTGGATGGCGTATGTATGCTCTGCATCAGAAACTAGAGCTGATGTGGTCTATTTAGTGTAGTTTTTCTTAACAGCACTCTAAATAACCAAACCAAATCTAAAGTTGTCCAAAAACTGATTTGTAACCTTTTTGGTGCTAATGTTGGAGAGTGGTCCTTGGTCAAAGTGGTCTCTGGTCAAGTGGTCCCTGTTCAAAAAAAGGTTGGGAACAACTTGTTTTATTTATTTATTTATTTATTTATTGTTTCAATTTATATACCGCCCTTTCTGGTTGGCTCAGGGTGGTTTACAAAATGCACAAGGTACTGATACATACCGTAGTACTAAAAGCAATAAAAAATTAAAACCCTAAGACAGTATTGATATCAACATGCAAATTGACATGGCTAAGGGTTAAATGCCTGCCGGAAAAGAGCTGTCTTACACGCCTTCCGAAAGCCAGGCAGCTCATTTTATCTCTCGAACTTCCGCCGGCAAAGCATTCCATGGGCTCGGTGCCACGATGGAAAAGGCTCTCTGCCTGGTTGATGACAGGTGAAATGACCTAATGGAGGGGACATGTAACAGGTTTTGGTCCTCTGACCGAAGGGATCTCTGGGGAACATATGGGAGTAGACGGTCCCTCAAGTACACCGGCCCCAGACCATACAAGGCCTTAAAGGTCAAAACCAACACTTTGAAGGTGATACGGTACTCAATTGGCAAGCAGTGCAGTTGCTGCAGAGTTGGAGTAATATGATTCCTGGCCGGTACTCCCACCAGGAGTCTAGTTGCTGCATTCTGCACCAGTTTAAGTTTCCGGATAACTGCCAAAGGTAGACCAATGTAGAGGGCGTTACAGTAGTCAAGCCTCAAGATGACTGTTGCCTGGATCACCATAGCTAGGTCACTCCCGGTAAGGTAGGGCGCCAGCCGCCTAGCCTGTCACAGGTGGAAAAAGGCAGATCTGCTGACAGTGGAGATCTGGGCCTCCATCGTCAGCAGCGGGTCCAATTGGACCCCCAGACTCTTTACTAAGGGCAACGGGCGTAGTACCTTGCCGTCCAGAGTAGGCAGCCGGAGCTCACCCCCCCTACCCCCCGAGCGACCCAGCCATAGGATCTCTGTTTTCGATGGGTTCACTCTCAACCGGCTGGCTCGTAGCCAACCAGTCACGGCTTCAAGGCACAGTTGGAAATTCTCAGGCACAGTTGGAAATTCTCAGGTACAGAGTCCGGCCGGCCGGCCATCCTCAGCACCAGCTGGGTGTTATCAGTGTATTGATGACACTCCAGACCAAAACTCCACACCAGTTCGGCAAGTGGTCGCATATAGATGTTAAATAGTAAAGGGGAGAGAATGGCTCCCTGAGGGACCCCACAGTTTAGAGAGAGTCTCTCGGAAACCATACCTCCCCTCTCCACTCACTGTCCCCGATTCAGGAGGAAGAAGGACACCCATTTGAGGGCAGTTCCCCTAACCCCTGTCACAGCTAAGCGGTGGGTTAACAATGTGTGATCTACTGTATCAAACGCCGTGAGATCCAATAACACGAGCAGCGCTGACCCACCTTAATCCAACTGGCAGCGGAGCTGGTCTGTGATGCAATCAGCACAGTCTCTGTCCTGTGCCCAATACGGAAACCGGACTGGTAGGGATCTAATCCGGATGTGTCATTTAAGAACTGCTGCAGCTGTGCCGCTGCTGCCCTCTCAATCACCTTTCCCAGAAACGGCAAATTCAAAACTGGGCGGTAAATGAATCTAATGATGTCATTTTATAGCATCACTACATATTATGAACTTGACTGGAAATTTCAAATTATTGACCAAGTGAACTGTGGACAAGAGTGATGTTTGCTCAACCATGAAGGCCTACTGGGTGACCATCTCTCAGCCTCAGAGAAAGTAAACAGCAAAATGTAATTTATAATTGTGGACAATATATAATATGTTGTCCACATTTGACGAAGTTTACTGTCAAATAGCTTTCATTTGATATTTGCCAAAATGTATAAGGAAATCTTGTTAATAGTGGGTTCCTCGTTGTTAATCCAGGATGCCATGAATTTCAACTGCCCCTTATTGCTATTTTGAAAACTATAGGCCCTTCCACACAGCCATATAACCCAGAATATCGAGGCAGAAAATCCACAATATCTAGGTTATCTGAATCCACATTGTCATATATTCCAGTTCAAACGAGATCATATGGGGTTTTATTCAGCTGTGTGGAAGGGGCCAGGGAAACATTGCCGTAATTACTTCCGAAAGAAAGTTTTCCTTCTCATTCATTGAGATCCTCCATCAAAACACAACCATGCATTTGCGTAGCTATGCCTCCGGAGTTGCATCTCACAATCCTATCCCAAACTTCACCTTGCAAACTGCCCAGTACCCCAAACATTTCCATATGGTTGAAGCTTACGGTAACATGCAGTGACACATCCAGCTATTTACCTGTAGGTAATTCTGCTGCCGTGGGCTTTTACTGGCATGTCCAGGGGTCCTTAAAAACTTCTCTGCAGCACATCTGAGTATGGAAAAATGATGAGATGCATCCCCATACATTTAATGGCTTTCTGACAACATGGAAATGATTGCGTAGTTGTAGAGACTATTTATCATGGAGTGGTTTTGGTCAAAGGTTGCAACGAAGTTTTGACCTGTGCAGAGACCATAAAAGTGAGTTGAGATGGCATCAGTATGACA
Source organism: Anolis apletophallus (assembly GCA_030556195.1). Taxonomy (NCBI): domain Eukaryota; kingdom Metazoa; phylum Chordata; class Lepidosauria; order Squamata; family Anolidae; genus Anolis; species Anolis apletophallus. The sequence continues at coordinate 134,319,329 of JARBWK010000001.1, read as the reverse complement.
TATACCATCGTAATTCACAAACATGGCACCAGCCATTGCTTCCATGCTCTTTAGATGGCTCCTTCATGTTTGTTATTTCAATGAATGTTAATGTTTTTAACATTTTATTAAAAAATTAATTGCTTTCCTTGTATAGTTTTTAATCTATTTTTAATGAGTTGTAAGGTGCCCTGAGTCTCATTATTGAGAGAAAGATGGGATACAAATGAATAAAATGATGCTGATGATTGATGCTGATGCTGGTGATAAAAACAATGGAGCAAGCTGTATTTAAAAGACCTGCATGCCCTTCTTAAGAGTCAGGTTGGGTTTATATGCCGAAGACATAGGGACAGGTGCTGAAATGAAGGGGATTAGAGATAAGGTGCTGGATGCACTTCATTGTGCTCCATTGTGATACAGATCTTTTGGATGCATGGATTGCAAAGGTGCCCTTGTCTGAACACCACTGGCTAGCATATGCCACACCTTTAAACAGTTTTGATTAACTTTTGTCACCTAGCTACAGCTTGTTCGATTGCTCTGAATACGTAGAGATTCCCCATTTAGTAACATTTTACCCATCCACCCCCTTTTGAGATCCTAATTGGTGCGGTAGATTGATTGCTGTTCATTTATTTCATTTATAGCTTGCCTTTCCCCCCCAGGCTGGGACTCAAAGCAGCTTACAAGAACTAAAAATGAGGCACTTAAACGTTTGCATCAAAGAAATATATACAAAAGTTAATGTACTGTACAACACACTTACTTATCCACAGGGAATACATTCCTGAATTGATAGAGGACATGGGGAAATGGATAATAGCAAACTCTTGAAATGAACGACTTCTGCTGGCACAAATGGTTGAGCCTCCTTCGAGGACCTAGAAAACCCCTTTAAAAACTTATTTTGACTGATTTGGGTTGGGGAAACCATAGGTACTGTGTTCCAGCAGATATGGGGGGAGTTTGTAATATGTAATTAAATGTTGTAGTTCAGTCCATGGTTATGGCTGATATCGATGTCAATGGGGATGTGGATCTTGGGAACTCTGGGCCTGCAATCCGACATATTTTAAGTCTTGAAAATGATCAGTCTGTGTCTCCAGCAGTTAGTGAAGGTCACATTTCAGAGAGGTGCCGAGATGGTGCAGAAGAGTCGTTCTCTAGGGAAACAGGTTCAGAGGCTGAAATCCAGGTGGAGAGAATAATGAGTTGCAAGATATTGAGCTGGTTGATAGGAGACTTAGTTTTCGGAAACTTTGTGCTGCTCAACAGAATCTTGATAGAGAAGAGACCTGTATCAGGAAGTCATGGGAGAAGGCATGACTTCATGTGTCTGTTAGAGAGGCTGGGAGTTCAATGTTGGAAATTGAGGCAACGGCTCTTGCCAAGACCTAGTCAAGCTTTCTGAGGGAATTCTTGTTCCATATCTTTGCTCCTGTTTCATGTTTCCAAGTTTGAAGGATTGTTCCTGGATTTTTGTATTGGATTCTATGCTGCCTTGTACTTCCTGATTTTTATTTTTATTTTTGTATTCCTGTGCTAGAAGTCCCGTTGCCTTGGGATTCTGGATTACTCTTCTACCTTGAACCTTGTGGACTATTTTATACATACAAACTTTGAAGTTTTTACTATTTTTACTACAGTGCTTTTCATATATCTTTAATAAACTGCTTTGCTGATTTAACTTGGAATGCAGTGTGGTGGTTAAGTGCAGATAGGCTTGCCATTTTTTGATATAAGAAATAAGGGACATTTACGGGATTTTTCACAAAAATAAGGGACACTTCATTAAAAACTTGAAACTCAAACATTAGGTAGAAATAGTTTTATTAACAGAATAAGATAATGATTGAAACTCACAAAAGAAACTGACTTACACCCTCTTAACAGTCCATGGTATGTTTCTGCATGCTTTGTCATGCAGAAAAAACATTATTAGAACTACCTAATTTTCTCCATCTGTATTTAGTACTTGACTTTGCTGACTTTCAAAGTGCACTGTCTAAACATTAAAATAAAATAAATTTTATAAGACAGTACATCTTCATGATTATTATGTCAATAGTTAATGGTATAGTATAGTATGGGATACACAGCATTGTATAGTATTGGGATACACAGCTAGGCCTATTTTAAGAGTAACTCTCAACATTCCCTTGGGTAACGGTTAATTAGTCTACTGTACTTTGAAAAAGTCCTGTGTCGCCTCTTCCTTCCAACAGGGACCAGGCTGCCCTGAGTTGGAATAGGGCAGGCATTGCTGTGGAAACCATAGTGCACAGCTTACTCTGGTCAATCCCGCCCCAGTCCTGTCCTGCTAGTCAAAAATAAGGGACAGGGCCTGAAAATAAGGGACACAAATTTTAGGGCCAAAATAAGGGACGTCCCTTAGAATAAGGGACATATGGGAACCCTAAGTGCAGAGGTGTTTCCTGGCCTGGAGTGCAACATTAAACTATAAATAGCACAGAAACCAATTTTAAAATGCATTTCTTGAAAGCAGGAAATATGACAAGCATGATATTTTGTCCTTTCCCTATATACATTGTCACAAAACAAAAGGGGAAGAATCATCTTCATCTGCTACTGGGTAGATGTGATGGAGCACCAATCTGGCCTCTCTAAGAAAGTGCGTAATTCTGAAAATGGGGAGCAGCTGGCAAAAAAGCTGCTTCTTTCCAGCTGTGGAGAGATGGAGAAAATAGCCTCCACCTGATGATTTTAAGACCGAGACAAAGAAAATCTTGTCCTTCAGATACTCTGAACCCAAGCTTTTCACCAATTCAAGCTGAATGGCAATTTGGTGGCTCTGCACCAAGACCCACCTCTCTACTGGCATCTATTTCCATTTCTTCCATTAACTCAGTGTTTTTTTGTTTTATAATAGAGTAACCGTCAGGTCATTTCAAATAAAAGCTCCAACAGCGGTAGTAGTATACAAGATAAGGATAAAATCAGTACCTACTGTACAAGGCAAACAATGTAACACATTAAAAACTAAACTTATTGCAATTGTCTTGCGTCAACACATAGGAAGGGGAACTATTAGCATAGGATACTTAAGAGGCCCGGTGATCAGTTGATGTGACGCTTATTACTGCTGTTCCATGCCGCCTACTGGAACTCATCCCCCGCACAGTTGACTCCAATAGACTCCATATACCGCTGTCTCTTTTTATATGCTCTAAATAGGTAAGCAGCTACCTTATACACCGTTTGAAGGTTCGAGTCTAAGAGGAGGAAGTTAATTTTAAAGGTAGAGGGCCAAAATGTCCTTTTGGATAGTAAATAGCTAAGGTATTTCTCCCTCTCCTCTGCATATATAGGACAGATCAACAAAATGTGGACTAGATCCTCGACTTCTGGTAGGCCGCAAACACAGACTCTGTCCCTATAGAGTGTGGCAGCATATCTGCCGGCCCTCACCATAGACTCGAATTGCTCGAACCTAGCTCTAGTTAGGGCAATCCTAAGGCGAGGTAGGAGCGGGCGAGCCAGATACGGGGCAGTATCAAAGTGGTTGGGTTGTTGGGCTAACCAGTGCATGGATTTAACCCTAGCCAAATGGGCTAGGTCATCTTGGGCACATACATCGAGTACCCTCTGCTTCACCCGGTTCATCATTGAAGTCACTCTGATGTTCGACGGATCCACCTGGAGCCCCTGTAGGTTGAGATATGTCATTATGGAGCCCCCCCATGTTTTCTGAGAGGGAACTCTGAATTGCTCCATCAGGCACAACTTGGGCAGTCTCGCGTCTTCTAGATTGTTTACCTTGCACCAGTAGTTAATGGCTCTAATTTTTGCTAGGCCTGAGATTTGGTGTCTGCCTAATTCGGACCTGACTGCCGCTGCGGGGGTGCGATTATTCACCCCCAGAATCCGCCTTAAAAAGTTAGTCTGGGTGCGCTCAATAGAGGTGACATTGGTCAGGCCCCAAATTTCTGCGCCATACAACAAGAGAGGCAAAACCTTGGCGGCATAGACTTTGAGAATTGGCAGAAGGGATCCCAGGTAGTGGCGGTTAATTAGCCTGGTAAGCTGAGAAAGCCTGAGGTTAGCCTTGATGGAAAGTGCATGCATATGATCCACCCATGACCCGTTAGCAGAGAAGGTGACCCCAAGGTAAGTATACTTTTTAACTTGTTCGATTGCCTCCTGTCCAAGAGACCACTTGTGCTTCCTGTCTCTCCTAGCAAATCTCATCACTTTTGATTTGTTTTTGTTGATTGTCAGGTCATTTGCACTGACGTATGTGTTGAGTTTCCTCAACGCCCTTCTCAAGCCTACCTGGGAGAAAGCAATGATGACAAGATCATCCGCGTAAAGAAGGGTATTGAGAGGGCGAGGGCCTATTTTGGGCCTATGGAGGGAATTCTCATTTAGGAAGTCAGGAAGGTCACTAATAAATAAGTTAAACAGTATAGGTGCTAAAATGCAACCTTGTCTGACTCCCTTAGCTATTTTAACTTTGTTGGTGAGCACGCCTTTTGCGCCTGTTCTAATCTGGATTACATTATCGGAGTGGAGGTTCTGAATCAGGGCTAGTAGTCTGCGATCGATCCCCCGGGATTCCAATTTTTCCCAGAGAATGTCTCTGTTAATGCTGTCGAACGCAGCTGAGAAGTCAATAAAGGCTGCGAAGAGTGGTCTGCCCTTATGTAAGGATTGAGTCACTAGGTGATTTAGGACTAAACAGTTGTCCATGGGGGATCTTCCTTCCCTGAACCCTGCAAGCTCTTCTGGCAGTAGGTTGTTAGTAAGGACCCAGGTCTCAATCCTGTCCAAAAGAATTCGGGAGAATATTTTTGCAGTGATATCAATGAGGCTGATAGGACGGTAGTTCTTAGGATCTATTTTGGTACCTTTTTTATGGATCGGGACTATTATTGCCATTTTCCAACCTGTGGGAATGCACAAAGTTTTGACAATGTGCGAGCAAAGTCCTGCCAGTAAAGTGGCCCACCACTGTATCCTGTCCTTGAAGAGCTCCCCGGGAAGAAAATCCTCCCCAGGGGCTTTTCCTGGTTTTAATCTCTGGATTATGGATTTAATTTCCGCGGGGGAAATTTGGGGCCATTCAGAGAGTTCTTGTGGGAGCGGCCTATCTTGGGAGTTACTGTGGCTAGTTGGAGGTTTAGCGAACAGTTGCTGGAAATACTGTTCCCATACTTCAGGTGGAATAAGATTGTCAGCCATAGATTTGTTCTCATTGAGTATTCCCTTCACTTGGTTCCAGAAAATTACCGTAGAACTATCTTTTGCCTAGTTTTCTAGCTCCCTCCAAACGGAGGCGTCATATAGCTTCTTTTTGAGCTTCACTGTTTGTTTATAATGCCTCCTCAAGGAGAGCATCTGAGAGTGAAATTCTGGGGCAGGGTTGGATTTAGATATCCTAAGCCATTTCCTGAGTCTTTTCCGGAGGTCCTGGCACTCTTGGTCAAACCAGCTCCGGGAGGATTTCTTTATGTCCTTAGGGCTGGGTTTAATTAGGTGTTTTTTCAAAAGATGACACATATCACTAAAAGCCTTGGAGACCTCTCCCCAGGAGGCGGAGGGCAACAGAACGGTGTTGGCATAGGAGGTCACTTCCTGGGAATTCATGTCATTGTTTAAGGTTGAAAGAAAATGGGGAGCAGCTGGCAAAAAAGCTGCTTCTTTCCAGCTGTGGAGAGATGGAGAAAATAGCCTCCACCTGATGATTTTAAGACCGAGACAAAGAAAATCTTGTCCTTCAGATACTCTGAACCCAAGCTTTTCACCAATTCAAGCTGAATGGCAATTTGGTGGCTCTGCACCAAGACCCACCTCTCTACTGGCATCTATTTCCATTTCTTCCATTAACTCAGTGAATGAAGCCACATTCCCACTTAAAGGAGTTTTGCCCTTTGTCATAGCCATTAACGGTACCTGTCAGGTTTTCAATCTTTGGATGGCAAAACATTTCCCAAAAGCAATCTTGGACAATCATTTTGTTGGTCTCTGTTACTATCCAGGGCTTGACAAAATGTTTCTTATGTATTGCTGGTCTGGAAGTCATAATCCAAATAATAACAATAAAGTAAAAAAAAGAGCTCTGATGAGTTCAGAATACTCCAACTTTGCTTAATAAAGTAAAAGAGCATGAAAGCTTTGATTTAGCTCAGTTACAGGGAGACTTAGGATGTGTTTAACCTATAGAATGAATGTAGTTTGGGACTACCTTAACTGCCATGGCTCAGTTCTATGAAGTTGTAGTTTTATAAGATTTTAACCCTTCTCAGTCCAAGAGGGCTGGGTCCTTGGCTAACAACAGCTCCCAGGATACCATGGCATAGAGCCATGGTGTCAAACCACATTCATTCTACAGCAGGCATGGACAAACTTAGTCCCTACAAGTGTTTTGGACTGCAACTCCCACAATTCCTAACAGCCGGTAGTTGCAGTCCAAAACACCTGGAGGGACTAAGTTTGTCCATGCCTGCTGTAAAAGCAGACAGTAGAGAAAGTGAAAAAGATCAGGGGGAGGAGAGAATGGGGTGCTATTTGGACTCTGCTTTTGGCGTGGAGTGTCCTGTGCTGGCAGGAATAGCTTCTCTTGGCCATGGACATTCAAGCAGAGTGTGGTTTGTGATCTTTTATAAAGCCCTGAAGAACCACACGCCCCATGACAGGAAACGCGGCCCTTTCCTGTTCTTTCTCAATCAGGAGATGAAAAGTCCCGTTTGTTTATAAAAGGACACACTGTTTGTTGGTGGAAGCAGAACGTGAGTGAGAATATATATATGAGTGTGTGTGTGTTAGAGTCAGGGAGAGGGAGAGAGAATGCACACACACACTAGCACACTAGCACACTAATACAATAGCAAAGACTTATTTCACTATCAAAACTATTAGGTAAAGGTAAAGGTTTCCCTTTGACATTAAGTCTACTTGTGTCCGGCTGTGGGGGGTGGTGCTCATCTCCATTTCTAAGCCGAAGAGCCGGTGTTGTCCATAGATGTCTCCAAAGTCATGTGGCCTGACTGCATGGAACGCTGTTACATTCCTGCAGAAGTGGTACCTATTGATCTACTGACTTTTGCATGTTTTCAAACTGCTAGGTTGGCAGAAGCAGGGGCTAACAGTGGGAGCTCACCCTGTTTCCTGGATTCGAACCACCAACCTTTCAGTCATCAAGTTCAGCAGCTCAGTGGTTTAACCCGCTGCGCCACCATGGAGCCCAACATTACTACACTAGGATCATTTGCACCCTCTTTTATTGTCCCGTCTGCCTTATATAGCCTATGTCTTACTACAGGGATGTCAAACATATTTTCATTAAGGGCCACATCAGCCTTACGGCTGCCTTCAAAGGCCCATGGAATCCATGGACGGAGAATCTGTGGATACAGAGGGCCATACACACACACACATACACAGACACACCTCTCTATGCACACACACACACACAACATAGAGTATGGTACGCCTTAGTATTTACCCAATTTGAGTCCCCCAATGTTTTTGCATGAAAACTCCCATCACTTTAAGTTATCAGCCATTCAGACTGGGGGAAATGGGAATTCCAACCCAACAGCACTTGGGGCTCGGAGGATGAGAAAAGGATAAAGGACGTTTGAAAGTCAGACACAATGGAAAATGATGCAGCCTTCCAGGTGTTACAATATCACATCTCCCATCAGCTCTAGTCATGATGTCTAATGATGAGAAATACAGGAGTTGTAGCCCAGCATCTGGAGGGCTACACAAAATGACATGGTGGGCCGGATTCGGCCCACGGGCCTTGGCTTTAACACCTGTGTCCTGTTCAAACAAAGCGAGACATGAGGAAATTCATGCATGCTTTTCCCACCTAAGTGATTCTACTACTAGTACTTTTCCCATCTGTACTTTCCTTATTTATGCCCAGTTATGCACTAACTACTCTAAGTATCTGTTCCTGTCTAATCTTGGATGCTAAACAGGGTCTACCTTGGTTAGTACTTGGATGGGAAGGAACTAAGCTCTATTTCAGCAGAAGGTCCTATTTCGGTGGAAGGAACCACTTCTGATGAATTCCTTGCTAAAGAAAACCCTATGAGATCCACGGGGCCACCTCTCAGTTGAGAAGTGACTTGAAGTCACATGGATATGCACACGTATACCCTCCTGGAAGGACATCCCTCCATCCTCAACCCAGCAGATGGCTCCTTGTTCTCATTGTTGCTATCACTATGGACAGCACATGTTTGTTTGCCTCAAAATCTGTGTTTAATTACTGCTGGAGACAGCCATCTCTACAGACCCACCACTGCTCTTTTGCCTCTTTTAAGGCCCAAGGACTGAGGTGGGGGAGGACAGTGGAGTAATTGAGTTTTACTGTAATCCTAAGCAGCGGCGGGTCTCCTCCTTCAGCCAGCTGCCATGCAGAGCTGCTCCTGTCCTTGCCGCTTGGCTCAGAGAGGCCTCTTGGCCGAGCATCCTGGATTTATTCCCCGAGAGGCTCTTCCCTCCAAGGACTTGGTGCGATAAAGGCTCCCTTAGCCACAACTATCTGGTCCCTTGGCTCCAGTTTGAACTACAAAGAGGCTTGTTGTTTACACAGATGGTATACGTGGCATACCCTCTCTCTCCCTTCGTCCCTCATTTGCACACATGCACAGGCACACAATACACACTATCAAGCTCTTTTCTTCCCCCTATACACATGTGTATGTATGTCTAGGAAGGAAGGAGGCTGTCACGCAAGGGCTGCCAGTTTGAAAACTAGACATGATTATTGACCCTTTCATGGCTGGGAATTTCAGCAGGGGCTGCTTGCGAGGCAGTGAGGTAACCTCTGCTGAAATATCCTCTTCTATACAACCATTATTGGTACAGGAGCTGCTGCCAGTTTTCCCAATGGCAAACCTACCTGAGGCTCCTTCCAGGCCACACGCACAGCCGTGGGCAAGGAATTATGGAAATACCTAATGGTGCAGTGGGTTAAACTTCTGAGCTGCTGAACTTGCCGACTGAAAGGTTGGTGGTTTGAATGTGCAGAGTGGGTGAGCTCCTGCTGTTAGCCCCAGCTTCTGCCAACCAAGCAGTTTGAAAACATGCTAATGTGAATAGATCAATAGGTACCGCTACGACGGGAAGGTAACAGCGCTTCATGTAATCATGCTGGCCACAAGACCTTGGAGGCGTCTACGGACAACACCAGCTCTTCCACTTAGAAATTGAGATGAGCACCCCCCACCCCCAGAGACGGACATGACTAGACTGAACGTCAAGGGGAAACCTTTACCTTTACTTTTGCCTAAGTCATCTAGGGTACATGTATAAAACGTAAGACCTGCAGACCGAATGCAGCCACCATGCCATTTTATGTGACTGTCAAGATGCTGTACTACAATCAATGTTTTCCTCATTATCAGACACCATAACTAAAGCTGATGGGAGTTGTGATAGAAGGCTGTAGTCAGAGGCGGCCCCAGCGATTCCGCCATGTAAGCGGCCGTGTAGAGCGCCACCGGCTGGGCGAGGCATCACCAGCTGGGAGGGCGCTGCGGCACCACCGCTTCGCGCCCCCGCCCTGCCGCTGCCGGTGCCGCCAAGACAGCCCCGAAGCACGGACATTTCCGCGCATGCCCAGAAGCAACTACAGGCGCTGTAGCGCCTGTAGTTGCTTCTGGGCATGCGCAGAAATGTCTGTGCTTGAGGGCGTGCTGCAGCCTCCCGAAGCACACGTTTCTGCGCATGCGAACAAATGTCAGCAAGATGTGCACTGCGGCCCAAGCGCGCCTGCGCGCTGGCTCCAAAGCCGCAGGCGCGCTCGGGCCGCAGTGCCCATGCGCACACATTGTAGCGCCTGTAGTTGCTTCCGGGCATGCGCGGAAATGTCTGTCCCAGACGCCACTACAGGCGCTACAGCGCCTGTCGTTGCTTCTGGGCATGTGCGGAAATGTCCGTGCTTCGGGGTGGTGCAGCCGGCCCACGGGCCGGCTGTGCGGGCGGCGGCGGTGGCGGCGGAGCGGCGGCGGCAGCGGCATGATGCGGCGGCCGGGGCGCCAAAATTTACGCGCGTACTCCCCGGAAAAGGTCAGGCCGGCCCTGGCTGTAGTTTATTCTGTTTAGTCAGGATAATGGCATTTAGATTTAGACACAAGGCTTGAGAAGACATAGTCTGATTTTAAAATGTTCTTTAACATTTCCCCAACTTTAATGCTGTTGGGTAGCAATTCCAATTATCCCTCGTCCACATGTCGGATAACACTCTGTAACAAATTTGGGGGGGGATCTGTTCCTGGTTTGAAAGTTTTATTTCCTGTTTAATTTTGAGATACTTACTTTGAAAATAGTTGTTTTACTCCAGGAACATTTTTTTTGTGTTTGCCACAAACTATGTTGAATTGGTTGAGTCTCGATGAAATACTGATTGAAAAACTATAGCAAATAAACTATATGTGCTGCAGGATGTCCTGCAAACACATAATGTTTCTGCAGTTTAACAAACTTTTTCTGTGCTTTTATGCTAGAACTAATTAGGAAATGCCATTTCTAAACCAGGAACAAACATCGTGATACATAGTGTAATCAAAAGGGATGGGAGTTGCTGTGAGTTTTCCGGGCTGTCTGGCCATGTTCCAGAAACATTCTCTTCTGACGTTTCGCCCACATCTATGGAAGGCTTCCTCAGAGGTTGTGAGATTTGTTGGAAACAAGGCAAGTGGGGTTTATATATCTGTGGAATAATGTCCAGAGTGGGAGAAAGGACTCTTGTCTGAAAGAACTCTTGCAATTGATCACTTTGATTAGCATTGAAAAGCCTTGCATCTTCAAGGCTTGGCTGCTTCCTGCCTAGGGATCCAACAAAGGATTCCCCCAGACAGGAAGTAGCCAAGTCTTGAAGCTGGAAGGCTTTTCCGTGCTAATTAAGGTAATCAATTGCAGCATTTACACTTGCCTCAAACAGACAAGAGTTCTTCCTCCCACCCTGGACATCATTCCACAGATATATAAGCCCCACTCACCTTGTTTCCAACAAACCTCACAACCTTTGAGAAAGCCTCCCATAGATATGGGAGAAACGTCAGGAGAGAATGCTTTTGGAACATGGGCATACAGACCGAAAAACTCACAGCAACCCAGTAATTCTGACCTTGAAAGCCTTCGACAACACAGTAATGGGAGTTATCGTTCAATAACATCTGAGGACCAAATTGGGTAAAAACTAAAGGACACTGATCGCCATGTTAAAAAATTATATTTGGCCCTCTGTAACCGCCCTTTGGAGACAACCATGTGGCCCTCGAGGAAAATGAGTTTGACACCCCAATCAAGAGCTTCAAAAGTTTTGCACCCGTGGCATATATTTTTCCATAACTCTTCAGCATTGCTGTAAATCGCGGTTGTGACCCTCCTTTCTAAAAAGCCATGCTTCTCTGACCCCAGTACAGTTCTGTCTACTGAAATTGTGTTTGAGAGGCCATTGAAGTATTGCATCTGTGGGGGACGCTGCCATTGAGCTTGACAGTCTGCAGTCTAAGCCTGGAGGTCATTTTAGGCTGGGGAGAGGGGGCCAAGAGGAGGAAGGCGGGGGCCCTGTGTTCAGATGGAGGCCCTGGCTGGCGTGCCGAGGCGTTTGCATCCGTGCAGAGCATATGTTTGCCTTCAAACATAATTCCAATCGCATGTGTGGCTGCTTAATAGAAACCTGCTGCCTTGTCTCTTGGCTGCTCCCTGGGCCAAGTCGGGGAGTTCAACCAGCGACTAAAGGCTCAGGACGTTTGCACGCTTGCGCAGCTTGGAAAAGTTAATAAAAGACGGAACATTGTCGTTAACCAACTGCTGGGCCATTTGTGACTTGGCCAAGATGTCTGACATTCTTAATGCTAAATGTGAACTGGAATGAATGTGGGGCCACCGCCCACCTCCCGAGGGCGGTTGGATATATTTATGCTAATTGGCTAATTGATCCTCTCAACCTCCTTGCGCTGGGTGTGCCGTTTTGCTCAAATATCCAACAATGGAAGGGTTTGTCTGTTAAGGGGCTAGGGTGGTGGGTTTTATTTAAAAATTGGACTTTGGGATAAAACAGGCTTTCTCTCCCCAGGAATTCTCATTTCCCCATGGCATCAAGCCATGTGGTTTTAAAAGCCGGCAGTGTTCAGACTCGGATTTTCCATTTGCATGCTTGACATCAAAAACTGGTGGTGAGCACAAGACCCCCTTTTTCCCTTGTTTGTAATCTTGCCGGTTGAAACAGTTGACAAGGCTGGGGAGAGTTCCAAGGAAAACCACCTTGAATGCCCAGGTTTCTGCTCAAATGTTGGTAAGGTGCTAAGTTGATTACAGTTATTAGTTTTTGCATTTCTTCCAAATAGCTCAGGGAGCAATCAGCCCCCCTGTTTAAGGAGCTTCACTGGCTGCCGTTTATTTTCCAGTGCAATTCAAGGTGCAGGTGATCACCTATAAAGCCCTAAACGGTTTGGGACCCGCCTATCTTTGTGGCTGTATCTCTCTCCATGAACCAGCCCGAACTCTTCAATCTTCAGGGGAGGCCCTCCTTTCGCCCCTGCCAGTCTCACAGGCTCAACTTGTGAGTACAAGGAAGAGGGCCTTCTCTTCTGTGCCCTCCCCCCAAAACTCTGGAACTCATTGCCTGGAGAGATTAGGCAAGACCTCATCCTAGAAATCTTTAAAAAGCACCCTAAAACCTGGCTTATCCGCTGCGCCTTTGGAGAGTAGCCACATAGGCTTATACTACTGCTCCCCTCAAAGCTGCTGTCTCTGCTGTAAACTCTCCCCCCTTTATATTAAGGCCTTTTACAACCCGTGTTTATACGTGCTCCCCTTCACAAATAATCTACTCCTGTTATCTCACCCTGAGTTTTTAATATTTTTATCTTGTACATGCAGCCCGCTTCGTCATTTGTGATTTTAGATATTGTATTTGTATATTGTTCTTTTATTTATATGTTTGTATTTTACTGTGTTGTTGTTTTGTTGTGATTTTTATTTTATTGTAATTTGCTGTTTGGGCCTGGCCTCATGTAAGCCGCCCTGAGTCCCCATTGGGGAGATGGTGGCGGGGTATAAATAAAGATGATGACGATGATGATGATGATGATGATGATTTCTCCTCACAACAGTATGGAAGGCTAAGAGAGACTGGCCAAAGATCACTTAGAGAGTTTAATAGCAACTTGAACCTTGAGCTCCTGGTTTATTTATTTATTTATTTCATGTCAAAAGCATTGCATAAATAGATACAATAAAAGGATCACAAGCTCCTAGATTGTTTTAGACCAAAAACGGGCAAGTGTGAATGTTGCAATCGCCCACCTTGATTAGCATTGAATAGCCTTGCAGATTCAAAGCTTAGTTGCTTCCTGCTTGGGAATCCTTTGATTAGCTGGCCCTGATTGTTTCATGTCTGAAATTCCTCGGTTTTTTTAGTGTTGCTCTTTATTTACTGTCCTAGTTTTAGAGGTTTTTTTATTAAAAAAAATACTGGTAGCCAGATTTTGTTCATTTTCATGGTTTCCTCCTTTCTCTTGAAATTGTCCCCATGCTTGTGGATTTCAGTGGCTTCTCTGTGTAGTCTGACATGGTGGTTGTTAGAGTGGTCCAGCATTTCTGTGTTCTCAAATAATATGTCTTAAAAAATACTCTCTGTCATACCGAGATACTCACTTAAAGCACCCTTGCAGGTAACTCCTGATCTGTGTATGAAAACCAAGAATGAAGGAGACTTTCATGGCTTCAATAAAAAGAAAAGGGTGTTTCCTCCCAATTCAGCTAGCAATGGTTCTCAACCTGTGGGTCCCCAGATGTTTTGGCCTTCAACTCCCAGAAATCCTAACAGCTGGTAAACTGGTTGGGATTTCTGGGAGTTGTAGGCCAAAAGAGCGGGGGGGGGGGGATGGGGGGGGATACACAGGTTGAGAACCACTGAGCTAGTGAAAACCAACTGGACTGGGTACAATATTTTCTATCAAAGCTGGAGGCATTTTAGGAGATTAAGAACACACTATGTGGTGCACACCACTCTCATATGGAGAAGTGGGTTAATTAGAAGTAGTATTTGGATAGCAAGGTTTGACTCTTCAAAGCAGGGGTGCTCACACTTTTTCAGCATGTGAGCTACTCTTAAAGCAACCAAGTCCAAAAGATCTACCTGCCCCCACTACCGTGCGCTCTTGCCACCGCGCGTACTCCTGCTGCTGTTTTCCGCCTTCGTCCGCCTGAGGGCATTGCAGGAAGGAGAAAGCACAAGGCGGGGCATCCAGAGGGAGCGCTCCGCCCTGCCTGTCTCGCCGGCAACGGAGGCTGCACAGCTGCTTCTGGACGAGAGAGAGGCAGGGCGCTCCCTCCAGAGGCCCTGCCTCATGCTTCCTTCTTCCTGCAATGCCCCGCAGGCTAAAGAAGCACTGCGAGAGCAGAAGCCAGCAGCAGGAGCGCGCATGCACACAGGGTGTGCGCGCACATGGCAGGAGCGCCCCATCCGGCTGGTGAGGCCTGAAGATCACCTGGAAGAGGGCCGAAGATCTACTAGTAGCTCCCGAGCTACCTAATGAGCACCCCTGCTTCAAAGCATTAAGTAGGACTTCTGTACTTTTTGCTTCCAATTACAGTAGGCAAAAGTTGTCCCAATGCAGCACTGTTCCTGTGGGGTAATGTATTTAAGGAGGAGATGCAATGTCAGTCAAACCTCCCTTCATCCCTTTGGTCTGCATTCTCCCCTGTTTTTCTCTGCCTTAAGAACTTGCACAATAACACAATAGCATTGGCTACTATCTGCCTTTTTAAAGTAAAAACAGTACTCAAAAAATAGGACAATCATGTTTTTTGAAGAGCTAGAGGGGACGTATGGCAGAAGGGGACGTATGTAAGAAGGGATTTCATATGCAAGCATGTTTAATGTGCAGTTATCCTTTATGCCTTAAAAGCAATGCGATGGGTCTCCTTGTGCTCCCCCTGTGTGAGGCGTGTTTCATTCCTTGTTCCCGATTAATTGTGTGTATGTTTTCTTTTTTTTTCTTTTGCCATCACTCCCTCAGGGCTCCGGATTGAAGTGGAAGTCTCTCAGCCAGTCGCCTGAGCAGCACAGGTAACTAACTGCCTTTGTCTCTTTCTCCTCGCTGGGGAAATTCAGCTGAATCAGCAGCTTTCTGTCCTGACCGCTAAACAGACTCTGATGCTGGTTCATGGAGATCCGGCAGTCTTTGATAGCTCTGCTACATCCCTTTGCTTTAAAAAGGCACTTGACTCTTCCGCATAAAAGTGCTGCACCCCAAATCCCTTCCCTCTGCGCACTTCTTTGTTTGCCGGTTACATCACAGCTGTGACACATGCCACCATCCTGTAGTGTCCTCAGCCCGTTTGTGGTCTCCCAGACATGAAAAGCCTTTGGAGGAGTGCTTTACAGAAACCCTCCAATTGTTCTTTCCTCCGGAGGAGATATTTTAGCAATAGCAATAGTGTCCTTGGTTTTCCTAGAGAACAAGGGGAACTTTGGAGGAATGTCTGACACATTCACCCTCCTGGGATGTGCTAGATAGGAAGTATGACCTTGATAGGCATGGGTTACTACGATATCAGAGCTGGGCAACTCCCTTCTTGTCGAATACATTTCCCAGAAGGCCCCACCCGGTATGGCATAGCCCTCCCCAATATGAAGCTCTGTTAGGGTCGTGGCAATTGTAGCCTAGTGTGGGCATGAAGCTGGAGAAGCCTCCTGATCTTGATCCAGACAGTAACTATCAATTTTCCTCACAAATCCCATTTTGGTAACAAGAATAGAGTTAGAAATACTAGTGACCACAGTCAAGCAAAAATATTAAATTATTTATAATAATATAATAAAACTTTATTTATATTCCGCTCTATCTCTTTGAGGGGACTCAGAGCAGATTACAACATACACAGATAGGCAAACATTCAATGCCTTTTAATATAGTGGAATAACAAGACATACAAATACACAAAAGTAAAGGATTCCCCATTCATCTCCCATCTACTCAAGGCGGTGCTCAACTCTGGCCATGGGGAGGTGCTCTTGTTCAATTTCTAAGCCGAGGAGCCTGTTGTCCATAGACACCTTCTGGTTGTGCTGCCAGCATGGCTGCATGGGCACCTTTATCACCTTCCTGCTGATGCGGTACCTATTTATCTACTCACATTTGCATGTTTCAAACTGCTAGGTTGGCAGGAGCTAGGGCTAACAGCAGGAGCTCACCCTGATCCACGGCTTCGAACTGGCAACCCTTAGGTCAGCAGATTCAACAGTTCAATTATTTACCCGTTGCGTCACCGGGTTATTTATATCCAGATCTATATCAAAGGAACTTGGAAATCATTTTAACAGTTTAACCCAATTTAAAATTAATTTTTAAGCACACTGAAAACATAGCACACAATTTAGCAAATTGGAAACAATTTGAATAGTGAGCCAAACTATTTAGCAGGTAGGTCAAAAACTCTGTTAAATGAATCACAGTAGGTTAGTCCCATAAAAAATAGGACAGTAACTTGAGTTTATTGCCCATCTGGGGATTTTATGCTACCCATTTTTCCAATGGGTTGGTTAGCTACTGCTTAGGAAGTGCATGATTCTGCCTCCAGTATCACTATTCCATCACCATGTCTAGCCCCTCTGCCCTGACCTCTTTGTCATGTGTGTCTGCAGTTGTCGTTTTTTTTTCATATCAGGAGCGACTTGAGAAACTGCAAGTCACTTCTGGTGTCTGCCAGAACATTGCCCAGGGGATGCCCAGATGTTTTACCATCCTGTGGGGGGCTTCTCTCATGTCCCCGTATGGGAAACTGAGACTGACAGACAGGAGCTCACCTGGCTCTCTGGATTTGAACCACCGACCTTTCGGTCAGCAGTCCTGCCGGCACAAGGGTTTAACCCATTTCGCCACTGGGGGCTCCGGAAATTACTGCAAACACAGACATTACTGTGTCTGCAGTAATGTATTTTAACAAGATGACCCTTTGCTCTCTAGTTTGTACTGCTTTGCTTGCTGTCTGTCCAAATTCTAGTTCTGAGATAGTTCTATGTTTAGGCAGAATGAGGTGGTTGGCTGGTGGCAGATAATGGATGATGGCAGCAAAGTGCTAACTTTGCCATTCCCCTCTCTTGGAAGAAAAAGAGCAGTGTGGTTCTCAGATGTGGTAGACAATGCTGTCCCTTCTCCAGTGTTGGAGCAAGATTCCCCCTATGGGGGTGAGAAAGGCAAGGTATACATGAAGTAAATAAATAAAGATTCAGGTACCAGTCCAGTTGACTATTCTGGGAAGAAGAGAAGTAGGAGGGTTGGTATCCCCAGCATGGCTTATTACAGTGATAGTTAATACTGTAAGTGTATTTTTTGTGGTTCATGTGCTCTGCAAGTGGCAGTGTTGAGGTCGGAAGTGCATCTTTGACTGATCCCCTGCCATCTCTAGTTTTTATGACACAGAACATATGGTATATGCCAGTCATCATTGCTCACCCATAGAAAACCATGAGAATCATATCTAAGAAACTAGGGCTGATTTGACCTATCCAATGCAATTTTCTGGATCAGCACCCCAAACTACCCCAGATATCATTTTTGGAATCAGCAAATTAGATATAACCAGAAACCGGTCTGATACTTGAGACACCAAAAGGTGTGTTGGCCAATGATTGGAGCTGTAGTCCCAAATGTCAGGATCGCCAGTCGTTCCTTACCTCCTTGTCTAAGCCCTGTAGGATCATCCTTCCGTGCATGAAATGATACCAAACCCACACATGTACTACTTTGGGAAACTGAGTTTTGTTAATTGGGTTGTTGTAGGTTTTTCGAGCTGAATTGCCATGTTCTAGAAGCATTCTCTCCTGACATTTTGCCTGCATCTGTGGCAGGCATCCTCTGAGGTTGTGATGTCTGTTGGAAACTAGAAAAATGGGTTTATGTAGGGAGAAAGAACTCTTGTCTGTTGGAGCTAGGTGTGACTGTTTCAGTGGGCCACCTTGATTAGCATTTGGTGGCCTGACCGTTTTTAAGTGTGGCTTATTACTGCCTGGGGGAATCCTTTGTTGAGAGGTGGTGCCCTTATTGTTTCTTGCCCTGTTTCAGTTCCCCTGTGATTGAGTGTTGTTCTTTATTTACTGTTATAATTTTAGTGGTTTTTTAAAAATACTGGTAGCCAGATATTGTTTATTTTCATGATTTCTTCCTTTATGTTGAAATTGTCCACATGGCTTCTTTGCGTAGCCTGACATGGTGGTTGTTAGAGTTGTCCAGCATTTCTGTGTTCTCAAATAATATGCTATGTCCAGGTTTTGGCTATGTTGTTTGTTTGAGTTTTGGTTATGTTTTTTGTTTGTTTGTTTTTTCCTGCCTTGCTTGTGGTTTTCAAAACATTACCTCCCGAGTTCTCCTGAAAGAGTAGTTTTCAGAGAAGCCAGGAATGCTACTCAACAAAAGGTAGCAACTCAGGCACATAAACAGAAGGGAAGAGCAGCGTCTTCCAGGATGCTCATTTCGTGTGTGCGGGTATGTGTGTGTGCTTGGATGTGTATTAATATGTTAATGAGGGAGAAAGAAATGTTAAGTTATGAAACAGGGAAATTAGTCCCAGCATGACTGGTTCCAGCTGTCTTGGAATCAGCTCAATACATCTCGTTAACCATCCCACCTCCTGTCATTGGGAGAAAGACTATTTGTCACCCAGAAGCAAAGGGAATGCCTATGTCAAGTCAACAAGGCTGCTGGCTCTGCAGAATAAAAGCTATGAAAGAACATGTGACTCTCTCTTCTGTGTGCACACACAGACCCAAGTCCTGGAGAAGCTCAGGGGGGTTTGCTCCCTCCTCAGTTAAACATGTGTTCATATATGTTGTTCAGGATACCACTTAATCTCTAAGAATTAACAGTCCTGGAATGATAGAAGTCAAACGTTCTTCTAACAACACTTCTGAAAGCTTTCTAACCCATTTCAATAATACCAGATCCCCTCAATATGGCCATGGATCTGCATGGTTGCAGGGTGGTTTACAAATGTTCAAATTCAGCACTTGGTGATTTAACAGCTGAAATATGCAAGTGGGTACCAACATTTTCATAGCTATACTTGCTCTTGTAGCAGTCTTCTATCACACTGGCAATGAAGATCCACATAGTCAAAGTAATGGTATATCCCGTAGTAACCTATGGATGTGAGAGCTGGACTTTAGGGAAGGCTGAGCGAAGGAAGATAGATGCTTTTGAACTGTGTTGTTGGAGGAAAGTTCTAAGAGTGCCTTGGACCGCAAGAAGATCAAATCAGTCCATACTGCAGGAAATAAAGCCCGACTGCTCACTGGAGGGAAGGTTATTAGAGGCAAAGATGAAGTACTTTGGCCACATCATGAGAAGACAGGCATCTTGGAGAAGACAATGATGCTGGGGAACAAGGAAGGAAGAGGGAAGAGGGGCCGACCAAGGGCAAGATGGATGGATGGTATCCTTGAAGTGACTGGTTTGACCTTGAGGGAGCTGGAAGTGGCCACGGCTGACAGGAAGCTCTGGCGTGGGATGGTCCATGAGGTCAAAAAGATTCGGAAGCAACTGAACGAATAAAGAACAACAGCAGTGTTCTAGGTGTGATGCTTCACCTACATTTATTTATTTATTGTTTCGATTTCTTAGTCGCCTCTCCTGTCTGGCTCGGGGTGACTCACAAATGATTAAAAACACAGTAAAAGCACGATAAAACACAGTAGCACAATAACGTTAAAACACAGCAGGATGGCTGTTAAAACCATATAGTAACGTACACTCACTACATAATGCAGTGGCCCATGACCCTGAAGTGGAAGCCCCAGGATTGTTCCTGAACATTTCACTCCACATCCATTGATTCGTCCTGGACTCAGGTGTTCACCTTGCACTTATTAACCAGCTTCTATAATCACTTTAGCCAGTTATAGATTTATTATAAGCAGTCCTTATGAGCTACTTTGATGGATCACTTAATATTAGGGATGGAAAAGCTGAGACCTTCCAGATGTTCTTGAACTTCAGTTCCTTTCACCCCTCACTACTGGGATTGCTGGCCAGGATTGATAGGAAGTGGAGTTCAGCAAGGTCTGGACAGGACAAATATATCTTCTTCAGAGCTATAGCCAAATTTTTCAGGTTAAAAAAACCTGGTTTACTCATGAATTTTAACTGGTTAACCAAATTCCCATACTACGAGTAAGTCTATGAGAAGCAAAACTTAAAAGAGTCCCAAACGAACTGCAATCACTATCTCAAGCAATTTATTCACACTGTCATTACTTGCCGCAATTGTCGATATAGTGGAAGCAACCAGGTTGGCTCACCCATAACTGGCTGGCAAAGCCTAAGGCATGGGGGGGGGGGGTTGGATTTGAAGGCCCTCATGAAGGAGATCAGGCTTGGTGGGGGCGGTTGACAGGGGCAGAGGTGCGGTGCTCTTTGCTTCAGCGTGAGGTAGGAGGCAGGTTCCTAATGGGGAATTAGGCCTTTCCCTCCTTGCTCCCACCTCCCGTTTTCCATTTAGTAGGGTTCCCATTGCTATACCTATATAGAGGTTGTTTTCAACTCTTAAATGTTTAAAAACATACATAAGAAACACAATGGGTCAAGAAAGACTGACTGGACTTTCACTCTTGAGTGTCCACCAAAGTTTATCAATGAAGCCTGTTTTCTGTCAAAGTGTATTGACACAGTTTTCAAGTGTTTTCAACAGACATTGTGGTATTCTTTTTTAACTATAAATTACCAATTAACAGCCGTTTTCAGTTATTTTAAGATTTGACACTTTATAACTAAAATAGAACACTGATTTAATTAAGTCTATATAAAATATAGAATGAATCATACTATTTAAATTATTTTGCATTGTGGAACTACTCTTCATGATTCGCTTAAAAAAAGTTTGAACCCCACCCCACCACCAGAAATTTTTTTCTAGCTAAGGCCCTGATCTTCTGTATTGTATATACAAGAGATTCTCAGAAGGTTGTCCCAACTTCCTCTTGTTCAGTTCAGGCTCTGCTTCCGAGAAATTGCTTTGTTGCAATGGATTGAAACTGGAAATTTTCAAGCCAACCCCTGAAAAAGTGTGGTGGAAAAAAACCACTATTGTAATACCAGTGACATTCATATTTCTCAACTTTCAGGCGGTTAGAGAGGAGGGGGATTGGTATGATCACAACTTTCTGACTTCGAAAGGGAAAATGTTGAAGATTCCTGTCTCCTCTGTGAAGGAAATGAAGCAAGAATTACAAAAGCTACCGATTTCTCGCTTTTGGCCCACAGTGTCTCACCACTGCAAGTTCATTGTACACCAACAGCAACCAAGCTAAGGATAAAGGGGAATGGTTACAACTGGCAGTGAGCTACTAATTCTTCTGCACAGAGGATTTTCTCTTGGAGGTTAGGATAAAATAACAGCCAAGGACAGATCTTCCTAAACTACCACCAACATATGTACATAAGGAGGTGCCTAATCGCAGAGTCTGATCCTTGTCCAGCTCATTGTTGTCAACACCCCAGATTTGTATGCAGAGGTTGTTCCTGTACTGAATGGGAGATTCAAGGGCTTGAAACCTGCCTTTTTAAACCTGGCATATGTTCTCTACCATTTACCAGAGATTTTAACCGTTGTGAGATTTGACTGATATAATTCCATCATTTTAAAAGCTGTCTTATTCTATGAACGTTAGACTTGTGTGTGTACATAAATAAACATATATACCGTATATACTCGAGTATAAGCTGACCTGAATATAAGCCAAGGCACTTAATTTTACCAAAAAAAACCTGGGAAAACATATTGACTCGAGTAAAGGCGAGGGTGGGAAATGCAGCAGCTACTAATAAAAATAGATACCAATAAAATTATATTAATTGAGGCATCAGTAGGTCAAATGTTTTTGAATATTTACCATACATAAAACTGTAATTTAAGATAAGACTGTCCAACTCTGATTAAACCATTATTCTAACCTTCTTCAATGTAAATGTGCGTACGGATCCTTCCAATAATAATAAAGAGAATAAAATAATAAATGTAATAAAATAATATTACAGTAAAATAATGGAAATGTAATAATAAAAGTAATAAAGTAAAATAATAAACGTAATAATAATATAGTAAAATATAAATATAATAATAGCAATAAATAGAGTAATGAATGTAATAAAATAATAATAGAGTAAAATAATAAATTACCTTGACTCAAGTATAAGCCGAGGGGGGCTTTTTCAGCCTTAAAAAAGGGTTCAAAAACTCGGCTTATACTCAAATATACAACCACAACTTATGCCTACATTAAATCAAATAAGCATAATGCAAAAGGTATCAAAATGTAATTTTCAACAGTAGTACAAGGAGGACGCTCCCTCTGAATACATAAACATCACACATAAAGCATTACATGTATATATATAACATCACAAGCATAGTGATGTATAGCGTAGTACACCAATACTCCCGCGTCAGCGCTGCAAAAAACAAGCGGCAATGCACAACTGTCCTGGCGTGGCGGCTCCACTCAACAGGGCTTCAAATACCGTGGTACTCACAGTCCTGTATAGTGTATCGTTCAAAATATGATGGAAATCAAGCCCAGATGGGATGGGAATAAGCCCCCAGGGGGGTTCCCAAGGTTCGCGCCGGCGAGCGGCTTTTGCGACCGCTCGCAAATGCCTCCGTTGCTGGGAAACGCCGTAAAGCTTACCAGTCGCGTTGCGCAGGAAAACTTTTGCGACAATGATGTCTGTTTTGGCGGCGCATTCAAACTGGCAAAGCACAAGGTGGGAATCGAGGGCAGAAGCAAAGGATGATGTATAATAGAGGGGAATAAAGGTGCACAATGAAGGAAATCGCCAGGGGAGGATCCAGAGAAGACTGGGTGATGGTTGTGAAATGTGGGTGCTATAGTTTAAATAGGAGGTAGATATAACTCAATGCAAACATGACTCCTGAGTAACGTGCAATTCTTCACTGGCATTATATTATTTTTAGCTAAGAGACCTTCCCTGTAAACAGTAGTGAACCTTGAATCCTGAAAATAACAGCATGGCCTTGGACTGAAGTGCTCTGCTATCTTTATTTGGTTTTAACTAAATTTGATTTTCAAGTGTATGAAAATATACTTATTTTGGCATTATTTTGCATGAGAAATTCATGGAGCAGGAAGGCCAAGGTCTGAGGGAAGTTTGCCACTTGTGCAGAGCACCAAAAGGAGCCCCACCCAGGAAAGTTCATATGGCTCAGCTCTTCAGTATTAACCCAGTGCTATCCACCCAGAATCTATAAAGTTGCAAATGTTGCAAATGCTAAAACTGCCATGATATCTAAATATCTTTGGAGGAAGAATGCTCAATGTGTTGTTGAAGGCGTTCATGGCTGGAATCACGTTGAGTTTCCCGGGCTGTATGGCCATGTTCCAGAAGCATTCTCTCCTGACGTTTTGCCCACATCTATGGCAAGCAAGACCTCTCAATCTCTGAGGATGCCTGCCATAGATGTGGGTGAAACGTCAGGAGGGAATGCTTCTTGATCATGGCCATACAGCCTGGAAAACTCACAGCAACCAGAAGAATGATCAGTTGCTGGTAGGTCTCTTTTGCTTTTGTGTTCGTAATGTTTTCTTTACTAGGGTTTCTCTTTCTTTGCTTTTTGCCTTTGGTGCTTGCTTCCCAGCCACTCTGAGGCTTAGCTTGGGTTCCTAAAAGGATGGATGCTGTGGGAGGCAGCCTACACCTTCTTAATGGGGTGGAGTTTGAGGGAAGAGTGAAAGTGTGGGAGGAGATGTGTCATGCAGCGTAAACCCTGTAGGTGACCACATTTCTTATAACTTCCCACCTGCCCTTTGTTAAGAACAATATATGAAAAAGCATCTTTATGAGAAATAAGAAAGGGAGGTTTCTGAAATTTAACATTTGTGATAGGGTGTGGTTGGTGTATGAGTGTGTGTGTGTTTCAGGAGCGACTTGAGAAACTGCAAGTCGCTTCTGGTGTGAGAGAATTGGGTGTGATGATATAGATTTATAGTACATCCATCCGAGAAGATGAAGGAGAAAAGATCATTTGTCCACGCAAACAGTATTTGTATAAATAAATATTGCACCTGCTTGTGCCTTGTGATAGTTGTGGGCAATCTTGGGCACTAACTATCTTTCCCCTGTTATTTTCAGGAAAGTGATCACCCTCGAAAAGGAAGAGGCACAAGCCTTTGGCTTTGAGATTCAGGTGAGTTAGCTCAGAGGAAGAATCCTTGGCACACACCCCTCTCTCAACCCACTTGTTGCTGTCCCTACAATCTCATTTGGTTTACATCAAGGAGAACACTGTGTTATGGATTAAAACCTCAGTGGGAGATGAATGACTACACCAAGAGTTCCCCGTGTTTACAAAAGAGAACTTTCTGCAAAGTGAAATTTTCAGCTAGTAAACGTATATACTCGAGTATAAGCTGACCCAAATATAAGCCGAGGCACCCGATTTTACCACAAAAAACTGGGAAAACTAATTGACTCGAGTATAAGCCGAGGGTGGGAAATGCAGCCGCTATGTGTAAATTTCACAATAAAAATAGATACCAATAAAATTACATTAATTGAGACATCAGGAGGCTAAATGTTTTTGAATATTTACATAAAACTGAAGTTTAAGTTAAGACTCCCCAACTCTGATTAAACCATTATTCTAACCTGCAATGTAAATGTGCTTAAGTATCCTTCTAATAATAATAAAGAGAAAAAATAATAAATGTTATAATAATAATAGAGTAAAATAAGGGATACATAATAATAACAGTAATAATAAAGTAAAATAATAAATGTAATAATAATAAATAGAGTAAAATAATAAATGTAAAATAATAATAACAACAACAGCATAAAATAATAAATAACTTTGACTCGAGTATAAGCCGACTTTTTCAGCCTACGAAAAGGGATGAAAAACTCGAGTATATACAGTAAATGTTTAATCTTCAAAATCTAGTGAATTTGGATTTCAGAGCATGAGTGCGAATTATGCCCCTCCTTCCAGATGTTATTGATCTGTATCTTTCAGTATTCCCCACTTTGGTGGTGTGGGCTAAGGCTGCTAGAAACATAGGGAGACACACATGGTTTACAACAGTGGTTCTCAACCTGTGGGTCCCCCAGGTGTTTTGGTCTACAACTCCCAGAAATCCCAGCCAGTTTACCAGCTGTTAGGATTTCTGGGAGTTGAAGGCCAAAACATCTGGGGACCCAACAGTTGAGAACCACTGGTTTGCACCCTTGGTGTAGGATCCTAAAACTGAAAATCTGACAAATCTTGTGCTTAACCACACATTGATCTCCAAGTAGTGGAATAAATATTTGAATTTTCTTGTTGGGAAATACTGAATTTGGGTTTTCTTTTTCTGTTTTTTGTCTTTGTCTCACTGTTTGCCATGCATTTCTGGATCCTCCTGCTGCTAGGAGGTACTTTGCTCCTTGATCTACCTTATTAGATGATGTTCTATCTTGCATGTTGTGACGTGGCCACAGTCTGGCTGCATAACCTTTCCAACCATTTCCTGTTTTCCTCACTCCTTTCAGACATATGGGTTACATCACCAGGACACAAAACGTGTGGAAATGTTCACCTTCGTATGCCGAGTGCATGATGATAGCCCAGCGCAGGTAGCTGGCCTTAAACCTGGTAAGGTATTGACACTATTTACTGTATGGAAACAAATTATTTGCCTTTATGACATGGCATACTTTCAGATAGGATTACCTGTAACAATTAAACAAATATCAATCAGATTTCAGAATATCTTCAATGGGAAGTGAAAGTGTTTTGCTGCCTGAACTGAGAGCACAGAGGTGGGAAATCGGCTGTGTTTGGCCTTCTCACTTAGCCAAAAATGTGAAATGGCATCCTTAGTTCTCCTTCTTCATCTTACCTCATCTTTTAAACATATTTTACAATTCTGTGTATTACTGGTTTTAAGAGCCAACATTTTCCTTTTTTCTTATGCCCATAAGTGATTATTTAAACTAGTCTTACCCTGGCTACCAATTTCCAGGTGTGTTGCATTCCAGCTCCCATCACTCTCACACATGACTAGAGAAAAATCAGAATTGTATTCCAATGTATCTGAAGGATTCTATCTAAAGTGTTGATGCACAATGCTCCAATCTCACCGGTCTTTTTACTTCTCAATCAAAGACTAGAAATGAGGAGACTAACAACAGAACAGTTTTGTTGAAGGCTTTCATGGCCGGAATCACTGGGTTGCTGTGAGTTTGGCCATGTTCCAGAGGCATTCTCTCCTGACGTTTCACCCACATCTATGGCAGGCATCCTCAGAGGTTAGAAGGTATATTGGAAACTAGGCAAGGGAGGTTTATATATCTGTGGAAGGTTCAGAGTGGGAGAAATGCTGGGCCACTTTAAAGGCCACTATGTCAGACTACACAGAGAAGC
The DNA here is from genome assembly GCA_030556195.1 of Anolis apletophallus. NCBI lineage: Eukaryota > Metazoa > Chordata > Lepidosauria > Squamata > Anolidae > Anolis > Anolis apletophallus. The sequence goes on along the minus strand of JARBWK010000001.1, from coordinate 134,292,938 downwards.
CACTGAAATCCACAAGCATGTGGACAATTCCAAAAGAAGGGAGGAAACCATGAAAATGAAAAAACCTGGCTACCAGTATTTAGAAAACATTAAAATCAGGACAGTAAATAAAGAGCAACACTCAGCAACAGGGGAATTCCAGACAAGAAACAATCAAGGCCAGTTAACACCTCCCAACGAAGGATTCCCCCAGGCAGGAAGCAGCCAGGCTTTGAAGCTGCAAGGCCATTCAGTGCTAATCAAGGTGGCCAATCACAACATTCACACTTGCCTCTAACAGACAAGTTCTTTCTCCCACCCTGGACCTTCCACAGATATATAAACCTTACTTGCCTAGTTTCCAACATACCTCACAACCTCTGAGGATGCCTGCCATAGATGTGGGTGAAATGTCAGGAGACAATGCTTCTGGAACATAGCCATACAGCCCAGAAAACTCACAGCAACCCAATATAATAGTTAACTCTACAGAAGAACTATAGCGTGTTCTACAATGAAGTCAAGCCAAGATAACGTCAAGAAATGTGCCACGTTTTTCTGTTTCTGAATCATAGCTTTTATAGTGTCCAATTGATGCAAACAGGCCCACATACATACAAAATCAAACTTCCCTTTTCCCTCCTCTTTCTTGTCTGTAATTTTCCCTCTTAGCTTATACTTCACTTTACATGTCCTGGTCCCATCAAAAGGAAGGCTGGATTAAACAGTTATAGCACTGTGAATCCATCATATTTTAATTGTGATGGCTGTATCAGATTTGCTATCCCATCAGAGCCTACAAAAGAGCTATCTGATCAAGAACCATAAAGTCCTTCCCAAAATTACAGATCCCAGGATTATATAGGATGGAAAGATGGAAAATAAAGTGGAATGGTATTTTTTGATGATGTAAATGTGAAAGGCCCCAGAACCTGCAAAGTTGCATTATGGTTGTACAACTCCCAAAATCATCAATCCATCATGGCCAATGTGAGTCTAAATACATCATGTTTTCAAGCTCTGACTTCAACTGGCCAATTATCAGGGAATATGATGTTAACCCCTGGTGGTGCAACAGGTTAAACCGTTGAGCTGCTGAACTTGCTGACCGAAAGAGCAAGGGTTCAAATCCAGGGAGCAGGGTGAGCTCCCACTGTTAGCTCCTGCCAACCTAGCAGTACAAAACCATGCAAATGTGAGTAGATAAATAGGTACCACTCTGGCAGAAAGTTAACAGCCCTCCATGCAGTCATGCTGGCCACATGACCTTGGAGGCATCTACGGACAACACCGGCTCTTTGGCTAAGGAATGGAGATGAGCACCACCCCCCGGAGCCAGACATGACTAGACTTAATGTCAGGGGAAACCTTTATCATATGATGTGGGCCATGAGGAAAATAAGTTACTGCCTTACTTGTGGCTCCCCAGCACAATATTTTTCTCCTCTGTTAGCCTGAAATAAAAGCTGGGACACACTGTAAGTGTAGCCCTGGCAATTTTTTCAATGATACCAGTCTTGGAGAAAGAGGATTATTTGGTCTAGTCACACTCTTGCCTGATAATTGTGAGTGGCTCTTCCAGAAGGTGTCAGAGTCACAGTGTTTGCAGATCTAGTTAACATGGCTAAAGGTTACAAGAGTTGAACTGCAACAAAATAAAGAGGGCCTTCCACCTGATAACCTTTTTGTTATCAATCTCAATAAATAAATAAAGCTTCTGCTTTTAGGGTTTCACAAGAGGAGAAGAAATGTAACCACAGAAGGAAGTGAGGACATGCCCACATGCATATGCGTCTCATTTCCTTGGCAGGACCTCATTCGGTTTGTTATGCATGAGTCCTAGTCAAGCTGTTACTGATTAAAGAAACTGTGGAAATAGAGCTGCCTCAAAGCATGTTGGTGCCTGAGGTGAAACAGCAAATTTCATCTCTCTTCTGAGGTTCCGTACCCTGGGTGGGCAAAGTGCAGCCCCCAGTTCTGTTGGTCAGGTCCTACAGACTAAAAAGGTGTTCCACAGTAAAGTCTAGACAGTGTGGAGGGCATTTCCATCACATCTGGAGCAAAAAATGTTTGCTTCAGGATGCCCCAAAAAGCCTTCTAGAGGTCCAGGGAGGCCCAAAAACATGGTGAGACAGTTCAATGGTACCCATGGGCATTTGGGGTCCAAAAACAGCAGAAAGTTCTACAGGTACATTTCCGTCTCCCTGGTGGCTGAAATCATAGCCATGTAATGAATTTAGTCACTAACATAGTAATAGGCTGGATCTACATTGCCATATAATTCAAAGTGCTGGTTTTGACCTATAAAGCTCAATACGGTTCTCGCCCAGCTTATCTGTCCGAACGTATCTGCCTCTACGTCCCACCTCGTAACTGAAGATCGTCCGGGGAGGCTCTGCTCTTGCTCCCACCAGCATCCCAAACTCGGCTGGTGGGGACGAGGGACAGGGCCCTTCTTAGCAGTGGTCCCCTGCCTCTGGAATATGCTTCTAAGCGAGATACGATCGATGTCATCCCTCCTGGCTTTAAAGAAGAAAGTAAAATCGTGCTTGTGGGAGCAGGCCTTTGGTCAATAGACATAAAGCAGTACGTGCGCAAAATGGACTGATGAAGATGATTTATACGAGGATTGGTTTTTTTATTAATGATTAATGTTTTATACTGTTTTAATACTGTTGTATATATTTATGCATTTTTATCTAATGATTAATGATTAAGTATGATGGTTTTAATTTTTTAGATGGCATTGAATGTTTGCCAGGTATATATGTGTTGTAATCCGCCCTGAGTCCCTTACAAGGTGAGAAGGGTGGAATAGAAATGCTGTAAATAAAATAAAATAAATAATATGATGCAGTTCAATACAGTTAAAAACTGCATTTGATGAGTCTAGACTTGCCTCATAGTGCAGTTTCAAATTGCATTATATGGCAGTGTGGATCCAGCCAAACAATTCAAAGACTGGAACATCAGTGTGCAAAGGGATTTTGCAACAGATACATCTCAGGAAACAGATTCAGTCTACAAAAGCTTCTAAGGTAAAGGTAAAGGTTTTCCCCTGACATTAAGTGCAGTCACATCCGACTCTGGGGGTTGGTGCTCATCTCAATTGCTAAGCCAAAGATCTGGCATTGTCCATAGACACCCCCAAGGTCATGTGGCAGGCATGACTGCTTGGAGAGCTGTTACCTTCCCAACGGAGCGGTGCCTATTGATCTACTCACATTATGTTTTTAAGTGGAGGGGGTTAGTGGGTATATTGGTGATATAAGTGACATCAGAATTCATCTCCCAGCGATGCCAGTAGCTAAGGCAGGGATGACCACAGTAGGCAGGGAGGAGTCAAACCCAGTCTCTGCATTTCACCTGGAATGGGAAGAACCCCTGGTGGCACAGGGGTTATACCATTGTGCCGGCAGGACTGCTGATCAAAAGGTTGGTGGTTTGAATTGACGGAGCGGGGTGAGCTCCCATCTGTGAGCTCCAGCTTCTCATGCAGGGACATGAGAGAAGCCTCCCACAAGGATGGTAAAACATCCAGGCGTCCCCTAGGCAACGTCCTTGCAGACAGCCAATTCTCTCACACCAGAAGCGACTTGCAATTTCTCAAGTCACTCCTAATTTTTTTTTTAAAAAACAAAACCTGGAATGGTACAGTTGAACCAAAGTGCATTATATTTCAATTCTCTTTTTGCTTGCTAATTAAATTACATTTTCACTCCCCCATCCCCTTCCAAAAAAAAAGATATTGAAGATTTCAGGAGCATGGACTGTTTGTAGGTTGAGGAGCCCTTCTGTGAAGACCTTCTTTTATCCCATACCAATTTTCTTCTTTTGGGGGTTTGGTAGAGATGAGCTGATTCACTTCTTTCAGGGAACCAGATCTGCCAATGTCTGCTCCCGAGAAAAGTTCCACTGCAAAAGATGCTGGAAAATCGCCATGTTGTGTGCTCCTCTCCATGCTGCCCCACCCTGCTCAGCTCCCAGGAGAGCTGATCTTTGCATGGCTACTTACAGGGTCACATTGAGAACAAGCAGAGTTGGAGTAAACTCAGAGAAAGGAGGCAGGAGTCCAGGTGCTTGACAGTGCTTACCTAGGTAGCATTGCACCCTTCCTTTCTCCTAATTGCTTCAGAACTATTCTTTTTCTATTCCCCACACTGTTCTGCAGGTGATATGCAAGGCAGCCTACCCTGGGCTTGGTAAATCAGTAACAAATCTAAAAAATTAAGACTACAATTAGCCCTTTAAACCCATGCATGGACCCAACCGTCCATGGCCTGACAATATTTTTTAAAAATCCAAAAAGTAAACCTTGATTTTGGCATTTTATAGAAGGGACACCATTTTACTCCACTATTGTGTATAATGGAGCCCCTGGTGGTGCAGCGAGTTAAACCGCTGAACTGCTGAACTTGCTGACCGAAAGGATGGGGGTTTGAATCCAGGGAGCAGGGTGAGCTACTTCTGTTAGCTTCTGCCAATCTATAAGTTCGAATACATGCAAATGTGAATAAACCAATAGGTACCGCTTCGGCGAGAAGGTAACGGTACTCCACGCAGTAGTGCCAGCCACATCACCTTGGAGATATCCACGGACAACACCGGCTCTTCAGCTTAGAAATGGGGATGAGCACCACCCCCAGAGTCGGATACAACTAGATTTAATGTCAAGAGGAAACCTTTCCCTTTCCCTTTTTGTGTATAATGGGAGTTTAGCATTCATGAATTTCGGTAGCCACATGGGGTCCTGGAACCAAACACCAGCCGTTACCAAGGGTCCACTGTATCTGAACATGTGTGTACAGTGGCATTTGGTTCTGGCTAGGGCCTACTGTGGTAGCAGTTAAAGCTCAGTGGCACATGAGTGGTGTGTCTAGGAAAGGTTAAGCAAAACTGTCAGTCTGAACAGCTTGTAGAATTCCATTCCTGAATTGGATAACTTTTAAAAGAATATTCTAGCCTGTAAAATCCAGCACAGAGCTTGTGTGTCATGTGAAGTCCAGAATTTTACGCCACCCCACCCACTGATGTTGTTGAGCTGCAATTGCCTGCATGCAGTCATTATTGGCCACTCTAGCTAAGCTGCACAGGAAGGCCTCACAACTCCCACCCGTGGTCTAATGCCAGGGGAAACAACATACTCTTGTTCTGCCAGTTCATGCTCTGAAAGGGATCCCAACAGCTGACGTTTTCCCATTCATCTCTGGTCCGTAGGCGATACCATCACTGCTGTGAATGGGCTCAATGTGGAGGGGATCCGCCACCGTGAGATTGTGGAAATCATCAAGGCATCTGGAAATGTACTGAGGTGAGAGAAGGGTTGGTTATGTTGGAGAGAGCCAGTAGACCCCCCCCCCTCTCTCACACACACACTCACACACACACACACGCTTATTTCTCTTGGATAGCGTAACTGCCTTGAACCAGTCACCTCTAAGAACACCCTTTAAACTACTTTTTTTCAGATTAGAGACTTTGTATGGCACATCAATCCGGAGGGCAGAACTGGAGGCCCGGTTGCAGTACCTTAAGGTTAGTGATACTTCTGATGAAGAGCATTCAGGAAAGAATGAGGCAATCTTTAGGATCAGAATAATTTTTATTTAGTTCTGCTTATATATAGGAGAGAAAACTCAACATATCCTATTTTTTAATGATAGCGATGATACACTTCATTGGCAGTCCAGTAATAGATGTTGAACATCAAGTAATAGTTGGTTTTTAATGAACACATTTAGTATTGCTAATATATTCCTTTGCAAGATACACACACACAGTACATGACTGCAGAAAAGACAATAATGCATACCACTGGATGGCTACACTCTGTTAAGCCATTGTTGTGGCAGTTTACATTTCTTCGTCTCTATTGGCAGTGAAGCTGCTTCTTAAATCAGGCCTTTATCTGATCTCAAAAAAAATAAATAGATGTCATCTACTTTCCAAGAAAGTAATGGAGTTAATTAGTCAGAAGTTGATTAATCAGAAGAGGCCAAGACAGGCAGAGGCTCCTGCCTGGCATTAAATGGCACTCCAAACACAAGGTAATGGAAACTCCCATATAATTTGTGAAGCAAAGGTAGGGCTGCACTAGACCTCCAAGTGTTTTCAGATAGCTAGATTTTTGTTTCAACACATCTCTTTCCATTGCAGCAAACACTTTATGAAAAATGGGGGGAGTATCGGTCATTGATGGTCCAAGAGCAACGTCTGGTCCATGGTGAGTACCAGGAAGGGGTTGGTGGATCAATTTGCATGAATAGGGGTGGGAATCCTGTGGATTTCCAGATGCTGTTAGACTGCAATTCCCATTAATCCTAGCCAGCATAGTCGATGTTGAGGAATAGTGGAAGTTGCAGTCCAACAGCATGAAGGCTATGATTCCCATCCTTGATCTACAACCGTGGTTCCCAAGTATGGGTCCACCTGGTATTTTGGGCTTCACCTCCCAGAATTCCTGGCATCTGGAGACCCTGTCTAAACAAATTGTGCAGGAGAAAACGGATAGGTTTATAATTACAGTTGTCATAAGTTGGAAACAACTTGAAGGCACATGACAACCATTATTTGCCTATGCCTTTTATAGTGATTTCCCAGTGTTATTTTACTATGCTGGAGAAGCCCCTTAAAATCCACATAGTGCTTGACTAGAACAGTAACAGAGGAGCCCCTGGTGGTGCAGCAGGTTAAATTGCTGAGCTGCTGAACTTGCTGACTGAAAGGTCAGCAGTTCAAATCCAGGGAATTGGGTGAGCTTCTGCCAGCAGCCATAGCTTCTGCCAATCTAGCAGTTCAAAAACATGCAAATGTGAGTAGATCAATAGGTACAGCTCTGGTGGAAAGGTAATGGTGCTCCATGCAGTCATGCCGGCCACATGAGCTAGGAAGTGTCTACGGACAACGCCAGCTCTTCAGCTTAGAAATTGAAATGAACACCACCCTCCAGAATCAGACACAACTAGACTTAACGTCAAGGGAAACCTTTACCTTTTTAGAACAGGAAGACTATCTCCAGCACAATTGTTCTGCCACTTTTGAAACTCTTATGTTCATCTTTCTGTATAAAAGCACTTCCTTCGATGTGTTTCCATGTACAGTTCAGGGGAACACACCATGCAGTCCCTGAAAATGCATCCCAAAGGATGTTGTATGGTAAGCATCTCGCTCTCTCCTCAGAGAGAAAATGAGATATTCCAGATTTTGGCAGCTCCTTCACCATGGAATCATTCTCCTTGGCCATCTTTGGATTGTACTGTTGGTGGTTAATTAGGAACTCTTTAGGCTGGGAACTGAACTGGGTTGGACATCTTTCTTAAGTGAAATAAACAATCACCCTCTCCTTGGAAGAGGATTGGAAGAGTTGTATGTGTCTCTCTCTTTTGGAGAACTGAGATATTACCCCCCACAATCTTAATTCTTTACTTTTTCCTGCTTAGGGATTGTAGTGAAAGACCCCAGCGTGTATGATACCCTGGAGTCTGTGCGTTCCTGTCTGTATGGCACTGCTTTGGCAAGAGGCTCCACACCTTTGAGGATGCTGTTGCCAGGAGCAAGCAGCACGTATAGTAGTGTGGGCTGCGTCAGCACAGCCACCGACGACAGCGAGGACTCTCTTTACCAGACCTGTTTTTTTGACTCTGCTGATTCCCTGGACGCTGTCTCCACGGCTGCCCAGTTGTCGCGCCCCAGGACAACACTCACCCGCAGTGCCAGTGTCAAGTGCAGCAGCAACAGCAATGGAGCTCCCCGCTTCTGGGACAAGTCGTGTGAACAGAATTCCTTGGCAACACCCAGGCCCAGGAAGAGTAAGCATGGAAGCTTCCGCAAGAGACTACTCAAGTTTATCCCTGGATTGAATCGTTCTCTAGAAGAAGAAGAGAGCCAGTTGTAAAAGGACATGCAGAGCTGGAGCAATGGCATGGGGCTTAGTGTGGGCCTGGAAGCCCCTGCCTTCCAATATGGCTATTTATTTATTTATTTCACCAGCAAGAAGATTTGAGCATCCATTAAGGTGCTTAAAAGGACAATAGTTTCCATGGAAGATCTGAATTTGGTGGTCAGTCTATGCTTTATGGCAATGGTTCTTGTCCTTTGCCCCTCTTTGTTTTACATTTTAGCTCCCAGAATCTCTAGTCATTGGTCATGTTGGCTGAGGCTTCCGGGAGTTGAAGTTCAAAACATCTGGGATGCCAGAGGGTCAAAACCACTGCTTTCCAAGATATAGATTGTGCAGAATTGCTCTAGTCTTGCCATTATTTGGGCAGCTACACTTTTCAGGAAAGGAGTTCATGGGGAGGGAGAAAGTATAGGTCTTCAAGGAAGCAGTGTGGGTGGGAGAAAGAGGCCTCAGAGGGAATGTAGCACATTGTAAGACCAAAGAAACAAAAGGGAGCTGGCTTTCTTCATTTCTGAGAGAATAGCATTCTTTTCTGGAAACAGGAGTAAACCAATATATTAATGCTACCAAGGTCATTCCTTGCATAGGGGCGGGGAGGGGTGAAGACTTCTGGAAAGGGATGGAACTGGGAAGTTGAAAATGTCTAGCTGTAAAATAGCAGGAAGTAAGAAAAAACTTCCGGAGATCTTGGGTGGTCTCAGATTGTAAATTGTGGGTTTCATTTTGGGACTTTAAATGGGCATTATCAGAATTGACATGTTGACCTAGGGCTTGAAGTAGCATTTGTGGTTTAGAAGTTGGAATTAATTTAAGAAGCAGGATGGGAAAGCCCAATCCTGGGATAAAAATGGGTTTTGAAGGAAAGAGTTTCAGAACTATGGAGCACTTCAGGATGTCTTGACAGTGAAAACTGTTGTAGAACACAACCACATCCCTGTCTCCATCCCTGGACCAGCCTTTTTCCTTCCAGTCGGTAGGTCTTTTGCTTCTAAGCCATACTCAAGAAATTGAGCTATTAATCCAGTGGATATCTCTTGCCGTGTAGGGCAAGCTTCTGTGGCAGCAAGCACTGTGTCACTTATTGTAATGACCTTTTAGTATCAAAATCTAGCTAAAGCATATGGGAATCCTCTCCACCCACGGTTTATGCGACTGTGGTTTGTGAACTGCCTATCTCCATCTGTAATCGGTTCAGAGGAGCGCTCTTCATGAGCCACATCCTGCCTGTCTCGTCACCTCCAGGGGCTTGATTCCAGTTCCCCACAGCCTCCTTCCAGCGCTTAAAAAAGTCCAGATGCTCTTAAACTGCTTAAAAATCTGTTTATAGAGCAAATTACAAAGGAGTGTGGCTAAAAGAGGAGAGCTGTTTTTGTACTGCACGTCTCCTACCACCTTCACACACAGCACTACTTGGAAGACTTTCTGGCTTCAAGAAGGGAGAACATCTACCTCATGGTTTGAACTGAGCTCATTTTGAATTAACCGTGAAGAAGTTTCTGAGGAAGCTTGTGAATTTCAGTTCCTTAAAAAAGAAAAGTGACAGAAGTCACCAAATCAAGTGTGTAACATGGACACTCTGGGTTACAGACCCGAAATAATATATTTGAGGCTGAATTTGTCAAACACAGCTCAGAGATATTACTTTTTGTTACTACAACTGCCAGCCTTCTCCAGACAGCAGGCTGCTTGGGGAATTTTAGTTGTGTCCCAAAAGTAACTTTTCTGAGTTCTGCCTGCAGTTAGTCAAGTCATCCAGGAGAAGGTATGGCCCTGCAGTGCCTTCCTAAATGGAAGTCCTTGTAGATAATAGGGCCTCAAACAGGGATGGCTAACTTCAGGCCACCATACTTTGTTAGGCTACAGTTCCCACATTTCCTTACCATTGGCCATGCTGGCTGGGTTGCCTGAAAGTTAAGGCCAAACATGTGGAAGGCCAGCAGGTGACCAGGAGAAAATGAAAGGCTCTTGGTTATAATGTAATGCAGTTGGGAGGTGGAATGATTCCTTGTTTTGTTTTTAAGTGCTTTGCCAATCTCTTTTGAGGGAAGGCTGTGGGTGAGAGCAACCAAAAGGAACTTTTCTCTCTTTTTTTCCAATTGTAGTTAAACCTTATCTCAGGAAATAGCTGCAGGAAGGGGAGGAGGGACTTGACACAACACAGAAAAAGGGCTAAGTGTACACATGGAGTGTTGTGTCTGAAATTGAGGTAATCACACCCTGTAACTGCCGGGTCGAGAGGATACTTGGCTGGTATCACATTTGCATAAAAGTGTGACCAAGGGAGAAGCAAGGCTGTTTTTTTGTACACACACATGTGCATCAACATTTCAGATGTTAACTTTTAAATAAATATACTAAGACTTTTTGCATTAACATGGTGTTATTGTCTCTTTACACTGTCATAGCAAACAGCTACCCATGCGCAGTGGTTTTTCTGATGTTTTCTGGTTTTATTCCTCCAGTACAGCATTTCTCAATCTGGAGTTGTTGCGAGGGGAGTGTCAGAGAGGTTGCCAAAGACCACTAGATATTGTTTACCTTGACTTTCAAAAGGCTTTTGACAAAGTCCCTCACTAAAGGCTCCTAAATAAGCTCTTCAGCCATGGAATCAGGGGACAGGTCTTGTCCTGGATTGGAACCTGGCTAAACTGTAGGAAACAAAGGGTGGTAATAAATGGGCACTTCTCTGGATGGAAAGAGGTGAGAAGTGGCGTACCCCAAGGTTCAGTTTTAGGACCGTTACTTTTTAATTTATTCATAAATGATCTGGATGTAGAAGTAAATTGTGAGGTAGCAAAGTATGCAGATGACACTAAACTGTTCAGGGTAGTTAAAAATGAAACTGACTGTAAAGAGCTCCAGAAAGATCTCTCGAAATTGAGTGAATGGGCAACAAAGTGGCAAATGCATTTTAACCTAAACAAGTGTAAAGTCATGCACATCGGGGCAAAGAACCCCAACTACACCTACCAATTGATGGGATCAAAGCTTTCTGAGACAAACCAGGAAAGGGATCTTGGGGTTTTGGTGGACAGCTCAATGAAGATGTCAACCCAGTGCGCTGCAGCAGTGAAAAAGCAAATTCTATGCTTGGCATGATCAGGAAGGGAATCGAAAATAGGTCGGCAAATGTTGTATTGCCTCTCTACAAATCTATGGTGAGGACACATCTGGAGTACTGTGTACAATTCTGGTCACCGCACCTCAAGAAGGATATAACGGAACTGGAAAAGGTACAGAAAAGGGCAACAAAAATGATCCAAGGGATGGAGCAGCTCCCTTATGAAATCAGGTTGCAACGCCTTGGTCTTTTCAGCCTTGAAAGACGGCGTTTAAGAGGTGACTTGATCGAAGTGTATAAAATCATGCATGGGATAGAAAAGGTGAATAAAGAAAAATATTTTCTCTGTCACACAACACTAGGACTAGGGGCACTCCCTAAAGCTCCAAGGTAGGAAAATTAGGACTAATAAAGGGAAATATTTCTTCACCCAGAGGGTCATTGGGTTATGGAACTCACTTCCAGAGGAGGTTGTGACAGCGGTCAGCCTGGACAGCTTCAAGGCAGGATTAGACAGATTCATGGATACCAAGGGAATCAGTAGTTACTGAAATGGACATCCAAGTGCCACCTCTGTGTTGATGGAGGCAGGCAGGATTTTCCCCGGGTACTGGTTGTGGGGGTCGGGAGCAGGTGAGGGTTTTGCCCTCCTTTCTGCTAGAGATCCCTGTGTACAACTGGTGGGCCACTGTGTGACACAGAATGCTGGACTAGATGGGCTGAGGCCCGATTCAGCATGGCTCTTCTTATGTTCTTATAGTATTTTCTGTTGGTCATGGGGGTTCTGTGTGGGAAATTTGGCCCAATTCTATTATTGGTGGGGTTCAGAATGCTCTTTGATTGTAAGTGAACTATAAATCCCAGCAACTACAACTCCCAAATGGCAAAGTCTATTGTCCCCAAACTCCATCAGTGTTCATACTTGGACACATTGAGTATTCGTGCCAAGTTTGGTCCAGATCCATCATTGTTTGAGTCCACAGTGCTCTCTGGATGTAGGTGAACTACAGCTTCAAAACTCAAGATCAGTGCCCACCAAACCATTCCACTATTTTCTGTTGGTCATGGGAGTTTTGTGTGCCAAGTTTGGTTCAGTTCAATCGCTGGTGGAGTTTGGAATGCTCTTTGATTGTAGGTGAACTATAAATCCAAGCAACTACAACTCCCAAATAACAAAATCAACCCCCCCCCCCAAAAAACCCCCACCAGTATTCAAATTTGGGCGTATCGGATATTTGCACCAAATTTGGTCCAGTGAATGAAAATACATCCTACATATCAGATATATACTTTACAATTCATAACAGTAGCAAAATTATGAAGTAGCAACAAAAATAATTTTATGGTTTGGGGTCACCACAACAAGAGAAATTGTATTAAGGGGTCGCAGCATTAGGACGGTTGAGAACCACTGCTCTAGTAAATGGGAAGCGTCTGCATTGGGTTGGTGGTTCTTCAAACTGCAGATATGACTCTGATAACTATTTCAGAAAGAATTACGGGCTCATCAGATTTCTAAAAGGGAAAGGACAAGTTGCTTAGTGGAGGTTTGGGTGGATCTCTTCTGGAGCTGCCTGTGATTGGGCTTTTCCTCCTTTTCCTCCTGCCACCAGAACTTTGAGCTGCATGCTAGAGCCCTAGCAATCTAGTGATTACTCAGTATTGTAAAGTCTGATTCTTTCCTTGCCTGCTGTCCAGGCATGTAGCCAGGGGGGGGCTAAGGGGGCTTCAGCCCCCCCCCCAAATTCTCAGGGTGGTCCGCGAAAAGGCCTTACTGGTACATTATTTAAACTTATGTTTATTCATATCATGATCTGATCACCATGCTCATTATATCCCACATTAATGGGGTTATTGGGATAACAATACAAAAGGTTTGCTAGGGTAGACCCTCTTTCACCCAGTCTCAGTCTCAAACTCAGCCCCCCGAAGCAAAATCCTGGCTACGGCCCTGCTGCTGTCTTTGTTTTTGTGGTCTGGAATTGGGAGTTCCCAAACTGGCTGACTTTATGATCAGGCGGTTCCCCTAAATTGCATAGCAAACTGTTCTGCTTTGGCCCAAAATAACCCAGATCAGAAGGAGCGCGGGTTAAGTTTAGCTTCAGAAGGAGCAGGTGCCATCTGGCTGTATTGTGGAATGACCACAGTATGGGCACTGCAACTCTCAATTGCTACCTCTTTTTTCAAAAAAATCTGATCCTGTTCCTGTGCTTTTAAAAGTCATTCACCATGCAGATTTAAAAGGTTCTCTGCTTATCTCCATATCAGTTGGAAACATGTTCTGTAGATGATCTATAGCAGGGGTGCTCACACTTTTTCAGCATGGGAGCTACTGATTAAAACACCAAGTCCCAAAGATCACCTACCCAGAAATGTAAAACATATAACTATTTTCTTATTTATTTATTTGTATTTATTATTCATTTTTATGTACCGCTCCTTCCAGCAGGCTCGGGGCAGTTTACATAAAATGAAGTTATAAAACATCAACATTTCAATTTAATAACAACAATATAAAACAGAGCATAAAAATGCATCCAACCACCCCATTTCTCCCACACTGCCATATTACCACACATATTATCAGCCAGAAAGTAAGAAGAGAGGCTGTTGAACTGCAAGGCCATTTAATACGCAGCAAGGTAAACAAGGGACATGCATAAATACATCCAACCACCCCATTTCTCCCACACTGCCATATTACCACACATATTATCAGCCAGAAAGTAAGAAGAGAGGCTGTTGAACTGCAAGGCCATTTAATACGCAGCAAGGTAAACAAAGGGGCATGCAAAAATACATCCAACTACCCCATTTCTCCCACATTTCCATATTCCCAAACATACAGTATATTTCTCAAGGAACAAAGCAAGCAGAGAGGCTTTGGAGCTAAAAGGCCATTTTTAAAAATAAAAAGGAAACAAAGAGACATGCCACAGTACAATCAAGCACCCACCCCAAAGTAAAAAGACCGACCTTTGAGATGCAGTAAGGAAATGACCCCAAAGCGTCCTTCTTCTCCTCCGTCGTTGCTCTTATTTCCACGCCGCCAGCATGCGTGCCGCCTCCAAGAGCTCACGAGAAGTCCGAGAGGCAGAATGGGCGCTTCTGCGCATGCGCGTGGGGCCAGACATACGTTGCATCACCCAGGCCCGCCCCCTTTGGTCTCCTATGACTCTGAGTGGCTGGAAGGACGGAGGGAGGAGGAGGAATCCAAAAAGGGGGCCCATTCTGCCTCTTGGACTCTGGAGCTTTTGGAGGCGGTGCGCGAGCAGGAGTGGGGAGGAGCAATGACGGAGGACTTCTTTGCAGCATGCAGGGGCATGTGAAGAGGACCAACAGCCAAAAACCTGGTCAGGGGTCTGAAGATCACCAGGATGAGGCCTGAAGATCACCCTGGTGATCCCGATCACCATACTGAGCACCCCTGATCTATAGTTTCAACCACAATTTTGAAAAGTTTCACTTTTGAACATCCAGTTCCCCAAATCCATTGAACACTCCTAGAAAGGCAAAGCTGGCTGAGGATTTTGGTCCAAAAAGTGGTTCTTTGCATTTAGTCCCCCATATGTTTTTAATTTCGGTTCCTAGAACCATTTGTCTTTGACCAACCTTACAGTGGCATGTCAGAGCTGAAGTAAAAAACAGCTGGAGGATCAAAGATTGACAACCCCTGCTTTAAATACACAGCAATTCAGTGCCAGATGTTTAAAAACCCTTAAAGCCTCCCAGCTGAATGGATGGATTTTTGCTTTCTCCCCCATTCAAAGGTTTGTGTATCAAGCCCTTTCTGTGTTTTTGTTAATAACTTTTTGAATATTGGTTCTCTTTACCAGACCTGGTGAAGAGAATGAAACGCAATTTCCTTCATCTCTACCAACAACATCTTTCTTCAGTTCAGCTATCTATGTCCTGAAACTTCACACACAGAAAAAACTGCTTCATGGACTTGGCCTTGACATCCTCAGAGGTTGAGAGAATGTAACTTGCCTCAGGTCAACCAATGCATCTCCATGACTGAGCAAAGCATTTGAGCATTGGTCTCCAGAGTCGAAGTCCAACATCCAAACTATGACATCACATAGATTCTCACAATTTTGAAGCCCCTAGTTAAAAAGAAACACTGCAATCCAGAGTAGAGTTTAGTAGAAGAGAGACAGAGTTTGTTTCTCTGTGCAATATGAATAGTAGGACATTAGGTCCGGGGTAGGGTTCAGGCTTTAGGTTTCAGGGTTAGAAGAGGGGATCAGTTAAACTACTTGGTGGTTCAGTTTGAGCTTTCTGAGCCTAATGCTACCAAACATTGTGAACAGGAAGAATAACAATATATTCATAACCTTTTTGAAAATGGCAATAATAATAATAATAATCTTTATTTATACCCTGCCACCATCTCCCCAACGGGGACTTGGGGCGGCTAACATGAGGCCAGACCCAAACAATAACAACAAATCAAAATGAAATACATACAGCAAATAATAACATCAAATGAAATGTAAACAAAAAAAGTTAATACAAAATCAAATACAGGAAATGAAATTTAAAAAATTAAGAATGTGGACAGTGGGGCTGGGCCAACAAGGGGTGAGATGGATTAATAGGATAGTGTGTCTGATGGAGGATTTTAGATGGGAACAAGCAATGGGGTAAATATCACTAAAGAATGAGATAAAGTGCATTGACGGGCATATTATGCTGAGCTGATCATGGTGTGGGGATTGTATTCATTCATCAAAGGCACACTAAAACAGCCAAGTTTTTAGGCTCTCCCTGAAGGCGCTTGCCTAATCTCTCCAGGTAGCGAATTCCAAAGCCGAGGGGCTACCACAGAGAAGACCCTCTCCCTCGTCCCAACAAGTCGCACTTGTGACGGAGGGGGAAGCAAGAGGAGGGCCTCCCCAGAGGACTGGAGGGGTCGTGCAGGTTCATTGAAGGAAATATGGTCACGAAGGTAGACAGGTCCCAAACCGTTTAGGGCTTTGTAGGTGATAAACTGCATCTTGAATTGGGCCCGGAAAATGAACGGCAGGCAGTGGAGCTCCTTAAACAGAGTAGATCGCTCCCTGGCATTCATTACTTGCTTGATTCAACCTTCTCCTTAGCAGTAAATATCCACTAGCATTCATGCAAGGCAATTAGGTTTCCTAGCTGTTAAACTGATATACCCTAGATATCTCTTTGAATTGTTAGTAACACAAAAAGTATATATAGAGAGGGGGGGGCAGAGTTTCAGAAGTGTTCTTTCAGCTGCCAAAAAATTACTCTCCCTTAAAACATCTTAGTTTAAATTATGCTCTCAAAATAAGTAGACTTCTTTAAAATTAACTTAGTTGATTTACTCACAAACTTCATGTATTCAGCATACAGGTATTTCACGTATCAATCCAGTTACAAATAGATTTGAAGTAATTTGTGCAGGTAACACAGGGCATATGTCTCATAATCAACAACCCAAAGTCTAATGGCTTCCACTTCTACTGGCGAATCAAATCACACTGTTTCTAAAATGGAGTCTGAGTCCTGAATAGTTCCAGATCTGGTCATGTGGTCTGCAGGCCCTCCCACAACATAGTTAAGTAAAACTGAATACCAATACACACATATATGATACAGTAAGCAATCTGAATTACAAACATAACAAATAACTAGAGGCTTGAAGAGGTTGCAGTTTCCAACAATATTACAGTCCAGAGACAAAGGAGAGAAGAGAGGAGTCTACAATAACAACAGCTATTCTAATTTGGTGGAATGTCTACATTGCATTTTGTCTTTAGAAACACATTTTAATCAAAAGTCATGTTTCCCCAGCAAGTAATTTTGGGAAGAAAGATGTCTGGAGGATTGAGGTTTCACAACCCTTCTCACTTCCTATGCTATTGGAGGAGTTGTAGCCCCAAACATGTGGAAGACCCAATGTTTCCACATCCTGCCCAAGACATGTTTAGAGGTCCTGTGACCCCACATGTTGTTGACTGCAGTTCCCATCTTCCTTGACAATATCTATGGCTGCTGGGAGCCAGAGTCTAACAACAGTGTTAGTATTACAGCTTTTACTTTTTGTTTGTGTGTGTCAGGAGCGAGAAACTGCAAGTTGTTTCTGGTGTGAGAGAATTGGCCATCTGCAAGGACATTGCCCAGGAGACAAACTGATGTTTTTGGTTTTACCATCCTTGTGGGGGGGGGGGCTTCTCTCATGTCCCCACAAGGGGAGCTGGAGCTGACAGAGGGAGTTCATCCACGTTCTCCCTGGATTCGAACCTCCGACCTGTCAGTCTTCAGTCCTGCCGGCACAACGCTTTAACCCATTGTGCCACCGGGAGCCCTACAGCTTATAACAATATACGACAGCTTTCACAGGGTGTCTCCGAAAGGCAAAATCAATCACACATACCCCGTGATGTGTATATATGGGATCACAACTGGAATGGGGACAAAGCTTTTCTATTCCACTTCTTTATGCCAGAACAATGCTGTATCTTGGCCAATGTCTCATCTCACACCCGCTTCTACACCAGATCTTTCACCAAGGGGTGGCCATTACCATCAGGCAGCCCTCCAAATGTTGTTATAATCATCCAGCCCCTGTAGCCAGCCTAGATAATGGTAAGGAATGCTACAAGTGTCAATCTAGCAACACTGGAGGCCCACATGGTCACCCCCTCCAAATGTAGATGCAATGAGCAATAGGTTAGAGAAACAACAAGTCCTTTCTCATTCTCCCATACAGCATGTACCGACATAACCATGAGATTCAAAGCATCACTACTTTGAAATAATGACATCTCTGGTTAGAGTGCATGTGCATTAGAATGTTCAAACAGAAAATTAGCATGGAGTTTTAGCCTTTAGGGTGTATCAATACAACTGTACTTAAGAAAAATGTTTCTGTGGTTATACTAGAAGGATATTATTTTTAATTTTTTTCTGAAACACTGCACAATTTTTTATAGACAGTCATTTTGGTTTCACACCATGCAGTTTGCAACCCTCTTATAATGCCACTGTCGAATGGCCTTTATAATTCTCTGACAGGAAGCCCCTCTTGTGCCCTTGACCAGGATCTTAATTCCAGGATTCCTCAGGATATGGCCCTTTAGTTAAAGTGGAATCATAAACATATAATTGTGAAATATAAAAGGGCCTCCAATTTTTCTTTACACCAAACAAATCTACTCTTATCTGAAGACACCCACAGAATCTCTCTATTCTGGCATTTTCATTTTTTAAACTCCAGCCCATGACCCCTCTGCATCTACCCTTATTTCCTGCCAAGGGCATCTCACCACCAGCAGGCTAATTGGCTATGTTCAAGAGAGTGGGAGCCGAGGGGGCTTATGCTTTATCCTGGGTGCAGCTTACTTGGATGAATACCCCCTTTCCATCTGTCACCTGCTGCAAGGCTGAGACCAACTGTTTTTTGAACGGCTTGTTCAGAAAAACCCACACTTAGCTGGGGGAGTTAGGAAGTTAATTTTCTCAGCAGCCCTTTCTGTTATGGTTACAGAATATCTGAGAACAAGAAATCCAGGTTTCCGGATGGTCCAATGCCTTTTGGAGTTGATTGAATATGCTTGTTATTCGGTTCTAGAGAAGGTAGCCAACTTGCCAATGCAGTTATGCCATCAGTGGCCATCTGATAGGCAGAAATCCCCACTAAAAGCAGGGCCTGTCACTGAGTAAGGCACTTTGTTGTTATTTGTCACCAAGTCAATTTGGGTTGATGGCGACCCTATGAATGAGAGACATCCAAGGCCCCTGTTCTTCAACAGCCCTGCTCAGGTATTACAGACACGGGGACCATGGCTTCTTTAATTCAATCCATCCACTTGCAGTCTAGGCCCCCTCTACACTGCCATATAAAATCCAGATTATTTGATTTGAGCTGGATTATATGGCAGTGTAGATTTATATAATCCAGTTGAAATCAGATAATATGGATTATCTGATTTTATAATCTGTATTATACCGCTTTTGGAAAATGTGAATCTCCATAACCATTTGGGAAATGGGATTCATAACCTTTTTGAAAAACCACTGGTCACTGAAAAGGCATGGCCTTTTTAGAAGTCACAACCTTTTGAAAAATGATGTTCACCAGCATTCATGCAAGGCAACTAGGTCTCTCAGGTGTTAAACCGATCTACCAAGATATGTCTTTACTTTACTAAGCCTTACTATATTACCCAATGAGTTGGATCATCTCATGATGTGTCCAAAGTACAACAGTTTTCGTTTGGTCATAGAATAATAGAATAATATAGTTAGAAGAGACCACGTAGCCATCTAGTCCAACCCCCTGCCATGCAGGAAAAGCACAAAGAATCTCTGATTTCTAGTGAGAGTTCAGTCTTGACTCATTCCTGTGTCTTTTTGGAAGTCTATGGCATCCCTAAATCTCAACAGAGCAGATTCTCTTCCTGTTAATTTTCTTCACTGTCTAACTTTCACATGAATACATAGAAATCAGAAACTGGGATTCTGACTTAAGTATATGTCTCTGTACTTGAACATCTCATGTAGTTCCTTCATGGTTGCCATTCTGTCTTAGGCTATACTGTATCTACATTGTAGAATTAATGAAGTTTAAACTCACTTTAACAACCATGGCTCAATACTATAGAATCCCGAGAGCTATAGTTTTATCTTTAACCTTTTCTGACAAATAGTATTGGTGACTCACCAAACTACAGTTTCTATGATTCTATACTATTTAATCATGGCAGTTAACATAGTGTTGAACTGCATTGATCCTACACTGTAAATCAGGCATGGGCAAACTTTGGCTCTCCAGGCATTTTGGTCTCCAATTCCCACAATTCCTAACAGCCTACCAGCTGTTAGGAATTGTGGGAGTTGAAGTCCAAAATACCTGGAGGGCCAAATTTTGTCCATGCCTGGTGTAGATGCACACTCAGTCTTCTGATTTTTTTGACTATGGTCTCCATTTTGATTAATGACTGGGCCATAGTATAGGTAATCTTCAACTGCCCACTTTAAAGTTTGGTAAATAAGCCATTACTGTTATTTTATCTTCTTAATATTCAGCTATAACCAGATAAGCAAACAACAAGACACTTAGCAACCATTATCGTCTCTACCTTTATTGTGAAATGTACCATTTCTGTTCATCAAGGCATGAGAGAATACATTCATGGGTTTCTGCTGAGCTTGTAAACCGAATTTCCATCAATGTGTTCATGTTAAAGCTAACCAGTTATGTACACTCAGAGAGAAGTCACAATCAGGGCTACGTCCCAGTGTACTTAACTAGCAGTGGCAGCTCTCAGATCAGCACTAACAGAACATTTCTCAGGGGGCATTACAGGAAATTTAAAGAGCAAAAATTAAAAGGGGAATCCCAGGACACCCTTAAATCTATGGGCTTTGGAAGCAGCAAGCTGAGGCCAGGCATGCTTAAGGCGACTAATAATTAAAAGTTGAAAAATTCAGCTGGAGAAGGCTGGTTCACACATAGATTTATATGACTGGATTACTCTGTACTTAATTACACCAGACTGTGAGATTAAGACTCGGTTTCAACTATTTTGTCTGAAATGACAGAAAGACCTCTTGCGGAATGGACACAATCTAATCCTGCCGATTGCAGAGATCACCCAATGCCAACCCACTGTATTCTTTTTAAACGACAGGGTGGGAATCATGTAGCCATACAAATGTTGTCGGACTGCATTTCCTAGAACCCTATGCTTGCTAGGACTGCTGAGGCTGGCAGTCCATCATGATTCCAATCATTGCTTAGTGCCCTTCCACACAGCCATATAACCCAGAATATCAAGGCATAAAATCCACAATATCTGCTTTGAACTGGACTATCTGAGTCCACACTTCCATATAATCCAGTTCAATGTGGATTTTATACAGCTGTGTGACAGGGGCCTTAGTGTATTACCTACTAGTTTGTCTTGGGAATAATCTGCATAACTGGATGGACTTTTGAACCTAGCACTGCTCTATAAAAGTACTGAATTGGCTGAAAATCCACAGGTGCAGTTTCTTCCATTGCACTACTACGGTATTTTTGCCAGGGAAATAGTCCTGCTTTCCCAACTGAATGAATGACAGAACAAGAAATTTCATTGCAGTATTCCAGTTTTTAAAAACCTCCTTTAAAAAAAACCCCCAGAAAGCTTAATAATAAAAGAGCTCTTTAGCCACCTGCTGCAGCCGTAGGCAACATTTGGGGGATGGGTTTACTTAGAGCCAGGAGGGGGGTAAAGATTAGGAAATGCTGGGTTATCATAGGCAGGTGTTGATGGGGTGGGTTGGGGAGGTGAGTCTATATATAACACTCATGCCTCTTGAGCAAGCAGGTGCAGTTCAAACCTAAACACTCACCTGGCCTCAGTTACCATAGCACCTGGCCACCTGGTAGTTTTATTCAGTACTATTCCTATAACACTTTGCATAGAATTACCCAAGGTAGGAAGGCCATAAAAGCAGCAGCAAACAAAGGCGACAGAAGGTTGGAGTACTGTGTACAATTCTGGTCTCCGCACCTTAAGAAGGATATAACGGAACTGGAAAAGGTACAAAGAAGGGCAACAAAAATGATCCAAGGGATGGAGCAGCTCCCTTATGAAACCAGGTTGCAACGCCTTGGTCTTTCAGCCTTGAAAGACGGCGTTTAAGAGGTGACTTGATCGAAGTGTATAAAATCATGCATGGGATAGAAAAGTGAATAAAGAAAAATATTTTCTCTGTCACCCAACACTAGGACTAGGGGCACTCCCTGAAGCTCCAAGGTAGGAAAGTCAGGACTAATAAAGGGAAATATTTCTTCACCCAGAGGGTCATTGGGTTATGGAACACACTTCCAGAGGAGGTTGTGACAGCGGTCAGCCTGGACAGCTTCAAGGCAGGATTAGACAGATTCATGGATACCAAGGGAATCAGTAGCTACTGAAATGGACATCCAAGTGCCACCTCTGTGTTGATGGAGGCAGGCAGGATTTTCCCCGGGTACTGGTTGTGGGGGTTCAGGAGCAGGTGAGGGTTTTGCCCTCCTTTCTGCTAGAGATCCCTGTGTACAACTAGTGGGCCACTGTGTGACACAGAATGCTGGACTAGATGGGCTGAGGCCCGATTCAGCATGGCTCTTCTTATGTTCTTATGTTCTTAAGGTTGCCAATAACAATCTCACTCTCCTGCCTGTATGGCTTCGCTGCTTGAACTAGACTTACCTGAGTGATAACTGGAGACAACACCTGTGCTTCTAATGTTTGTGTCAAAGAAGGAATTACAACAAGCTTTGCTTGAGGTTGAGCATATTAATGGTAGACGGAAATCCAGGCAGCAAAACATTTTCCATCTATATGCCAGTTTTGCCTACTACATTTCTTTTCTTGCTTCTCCCTCTTCCTCAGATAAAAGATGCTTGCTCCCTACTATGGCATTCAACCTTTCAAAAGGCAGTCCACTTGCTTGAAACACCATTGCCATATTTCTTCAGCCTCAATATGGTCTGTACTGGACTAAACTGGGTTATACTGGACTACTTACTTAGGTGATTCCTTATTGACCGAGTAAGATTATCTTCCAAGTTCGGTGTACTGGTGGTGACTACGTAGGTGACTGTGAAGCCGTATTCCTGACCTGCATGTTCTCCTGCAGTGAGGGCATCGGTTTCCAGGAAGGAGGCGGTCACAGTCAGGGTTGGCTTCTTGTGCCTTCCTCTTGGCAAGTTTCTCTCTTTCGCCCTCCATTCGTGCCTCTTAAAATACTACAGTGCTGCTGGTCACAGCTGACCTCTACTGGACTATATTGGGCCTATTCTGGGCCCATAACCTTTGTTGGGCGAGTGGGCTTAATAACAAAAGACTCTCCCCATAAATGTACAGCAGGGCAACTCAGCTGTAGCAGCGTGACCCAACGCCAGCAGCCCAAAGTGATAAAAGAACAAAAAAACCCCACAGACCAATGTTATAGCTTCCAACGGAGGCTTTTCTTTGTAGTAAAACAATATAGTTGCACTCTTTACAATAGCCATGTTTCTACAACACAAATAAACAAATACATAGCAGCTTTATACACACAGCAAGCTTCACACACTGGAGCTCCCCACACGAGGCTTGACTTTCACACAGACGCATTCTCACACAGATTGATGAGTTCCCTCACTGAGGCAAAGCTACCCTAACAGGCTTGGGCCTACTCTCTCTCCTCAGGGCAATGCCAGCTCTGGCCCACTAATTTAACAGGCTTGGGCCTACTCTCTCTCCTCAGGGCAACGCCAGCTCTGGCCCACTAACTCTAACAGGCTTGGGCCTACTAACTCTTTCAGTGTTTGAGTCACACTTTCCTAGAGCGGGGTTATGTGTATTCCAACACCTTGATATGTGACTGCTGCTTGGTCCTAGCAATAGAGCCTTGAAAAAGGTGCCCACAAGGAAGCCCGAAATGGTTTGAATGTGGCTGCGAATAATATAGCATTATGCTGGCCGTCGGCTCTGCTAACCACCGAGCTTTTGTGTGAAGAAGAAGCCACACCGCCTCTTCTCCTACACAGGTCTCGGGGGAATTTTCCCCACCAGGGCATTGATGCTCTCAATTAGACTTCTATGTGTTTTGTGAATCCAACCCATCCGTTTGAACACCCACCATCCCCTTCCATGTTTTGATCCCTGGGATTCCCACTTGGGGCTTCAGCTGACGCGGAGCTCCGCCTATCTCTAGGGTGGAGGCGCGAGACTCTTTTGCTCTCGCAAGAGGACGCCGAGGATTGCCCGGAAGTTTCTACAAGGGATTTCCCCATCGATCTCCATACCACGCCAGGGGACGCTCCTCCCTGCCTACCACGTGCTGACGTCACTACAATACCGCATCACGTAAGACGTCTTCATTCGGCGGCGCCACACGTCATCACCCGGCGCCTTCTCCTTTCTCCCCGTGCCGACCTACTAAATTGTTCCTAAAATGAAAACTGATTGTAAAGAGCTCCATCTCTAAATTGAGTGAATGGGCAACGGCTTTGCCTTACTTTTGGCTGCAAGGAGTTCAATTTGACCAGCACGCATATCGCCATCGGGCAAGTACTAATAAAGGAGAAATTGATGCTTTTAGCAGAAATAATGTCAGAAGAAAGTGCTGCTCAGTATAGGCTTTAGAATAGCAGGGTAGCTTGCCAAGTAACAATGATGAGAATAAGCTACTCTGATTGGTACAAAGGCACAAGCAGTGATTCGCCATCAGAGAACATCATGTGCCTCTTAGATAAAATGCGGCCCTGATTGGCCTAATACTAGCCAGCGTGCGTTTGTTTACAATGTTCCTGAATGGGTAGATGCGCGCATGGCAAATGAGGCTTCTCTCCGTGTGAATGCTGGGGAGAAGTGGCATAGACTTGTAACAATTTGGGAACACGCTGCATCAGAGCAGATAACAGACCCTGGGAATCAGAATTAATACCTACGCCATGCCTTTTAACAAATAGGAGTGAGATGCTAGAAAATGCTTTGTTTAATTGGATAATAAAATGAGTTCATGAGTGCCAGCCAGTAACAAGGCATGAAGAAGAGCGGGACAACGGGGTTTGTCGCCATTGCTTGTATATAATCTGAGTGTGGAAAAGATTCGGGGCTCTTGCCCTTTAGCAGCTTGTTCTGCCGGGCTGATCCCATCAGCTGATGTCCTGCAAATAAAGTTTGGCTTCCTTGCACCTTAGTAAGATTTGTCGCGTTGTTCATCCGTCCCGGTGCACACGCGGAGACGCCGCCTGAGGTAAAAGGTACGGCCTGAGGCGTTTTGGGACTCCAAATTGCCGCTACACTATTGGGGGTTCTGCGCCTCTAATCTGTATCCATACACTGTAATGTTGATATTGTACCGGTGTTTTGCCTATTATTGAGCACTGAATATAGAATGATATATTTTGCAATAGACGGGGTTGTGCTATTCATTATTTACTCATAGTGTATACAGTCTAATGACCATAAGGTACTCTCACACTGCTGTTTGTGTTGCATCTACTCTCTCTCCTCAGGGCAACGCCAGCTCTGGCCCACTAATTCTAACAGGCTTGGGCCTACTCTCTCTCCTCAGGGCAACGCCAGCTCTGGCCCACTAATTCTAACAGGCTTGGGCCTACTCTCTCTCCTCGGGGCAAGGCCAGCTCTGGCCCACTAATTCTAACAGGCTTGGGCCTACTCTCTCTCCTCAGGGCAACGCCAGCTCTGGCCCACTAATTATAACAGGCTTGGGCCTACTCTCTCTCCTCGGGGCAACGCCAGCTCTGGCCCACTAATTCTAACAGGCTTGGGCCTACTCTCTCTCCTCAGGGCAACGCCAGCTCTGGCCCACTAACTCTAACAGGCTTGGGCCTACTCTCTCTCTCCTCAGGACAACGCCAGCTCTGGCCCACTATTTCTAACAGGCTTGGGCCTACTCTCTCTCCTCAGGGCAATGCCAGCTCTGGCCCACTAACTCTAACAGGCTTGGGCCTACTTTCTCTCCTCAGGGCAACGCCAGCTCTGGCCCACTAACTCTAACAGGCTTGGGCCTACTCTCTCTCTCCTCAGGACAACGCCAGCTCTGGCCCACTAACTCCTAACAGGCTTGGGCCTACTCTCTCTCAGGGCAACGCCAGCTCTGGCCCACTAACTCTAACAGGCTTAGGCCTACTTTCTCTCCTCAGGGCAGCGCCAGCTCGGGCCCACTAATTCTAACAGGCTTGGACCTACTCTCTCTCCTCAGGACAACGCCAGCTCTGGTCCACTATTTCTAACGGGCTTGGGCCTACTCTCTCTCCTCAGGGCAACGCCAGCTCTGGCCCACTAACTCTAACAGGCTTGGGCCTACTTTCTCTCCTCAGGGCAACGCCAGCTCTGGCCCACTAACTCTAACAGGCTTGGGCCTACTCTCTCTCTCCTCAGGACAACGCCAGCTCTGGCCCACTAACTCTAACAGGCTTGGGCCTACTCTCTCTTCTTAGGGCAACGCCAGCTCTGGCCCACTAACTCTAACAGGCTTGGGCCTACTCTCTCTCCTCAGGGCAACGCCAGCTCTGGCCCACTAATTCTAACAGGCTTGGGCCTACTCTCTCTCCTCAGGGCAACACCAGCTCTGGCCCACTAATTCTAACAGGCTTGGGCCTACTTTCTCTCCTCAGGGCAACGCCAGCTCTGGCCCACTAACTCTAACAGGCTTGGGCCTACTCTCTCTCCTCAGGGCAACGCCAGCTCTGGCCCACTAACTCTAACAGGCTTGGGCCTACTCTCTCTTCTTAGGGCAACGCCAGCTCTGGCCCACTAACTCTAACAGGCTTGGGCCTACTCTCTCTCCTCAGGGCAACGCCAGCTCTGGTCCACTAACTCTAACAGGCTTGGGCCTACTCTCTCTCCTCAGGACAACGCCAGCTCTGGCCCACTAACTCTAACGGGCTTGGGCCTACTCTCTCTCCCTCAGGGCAACGCCAGCTCTGGGCCCACTAACTCTAACAGGCTTGGGCCTACTCTCTCTCCTCAGGGCAACGCCAGCTCTGGCCCACTAACTCTAACAGGCTTGGGCCTACTCTCTCTCCTCAGGGCAACGCCAGCTCTGGCCCACTAACTCTAACAGGCTTGGGCCTACTCTCTCTCCTCAGGGCAACGCCAGCTCTGGCCCACTAACTCTAACAGGCTTGGGCCTACTCTCTCTCTCCTCAGGGCAACGCCAGCTCTGGTCCACTAACTCTAACGGGCTTGGGCCTACTCTCTCTCCTCAGGGCAACGCCAGCTCTGGCCCACTAACTCTAACAGGCTTGGGCCTACTCTCTCTCCTCAGGGCAACGCCAGCTCTGGCCCACTAACTCTAACAGGCTTGGGCCTACTCTCTCTCCTCAGGGCAACGCCAGCTCTGGCCCACTAACTCTAACAGGCTTGGGCCTACTCTCTCTCCTCAGGGCAACGCCAGCTCTGGCCCACTAACTCTAACAGGCTTGGGCCTACTAACTCTTTCAGTGTTTGATTCACACTTTTCTAATTAGGAAATACCCAGTTGATATTTAATATTTCTGACAGGCCTCACATGGCATGGGGACTGAGATCTTCCCGATAGTGTTGAGTAACAACTCCCATTGTTCCTGGTCACTGGAGTTGATGGGAGGGCTGTTAGGAATTGTGGGAGTTGAAGTCCAAAACACCAGACGGGCCCAATTTTGCCCATGCCTGGTCTATAAGCACAATTTATTTTTAAGTGTGCAACGTCTTATAAATATATTTTTAAGAGGAAATATTTTACGGTATAATACTCTCAGAAAAACCTGTGGGGTACTACTTCTAAAGTCGACATTCAGGAGCTCCTTCCAGTTCCCTGGGACAGTGTCAAGTATTCTGAGATCGAACGGAATGTGAAACAAATGTTATTCGTTGCTTTGAATCTGTTCTCTAATGCACAGATGGCATTGTCCAACATTGCCTGAAACTGTCTGTGAGCACATTAGTCATTCAATCAGTGGCCTGTGAACCCTACAACAATAAAAAGCAACATTTTTCTACGCTGCCTTATGCCACTCCCAATGATATGTCTGGCATACTGTATCCAATTCTGGGCATCACAACTGACATGCTGACAAGCTGGAATGTGTCGAGAGGAGGGCAACTAAAATGATCAAGGGTCTGGAGAACAAGCCCTATGAGGAGCGGCTTCAAGAGCTGGACATGTTTAGCCTGAAGAAGAGAAGACTGAGAGGAGACATGATGGCCATCTGTATAACTATGTGAGAGGAAGTCATAGGGAGAAGGGAGCAAGCTTGTTTTCTGCTGCCCTGGAGACTAGGACGTGGAACAATGGCTTCAAACTACAAGAAAAGAGATTCCGTCTGAACATTAGGAAGAACTTCCTGACTGTGAGAGCCATTCAGCAGTGGAACTCTCTGCCCTGGAATGTGGTAGAAGCTCCTTCTATGGAGGCTTTTAAACAGAGGCTGGATGGCCATCTGTCGGGGGTGCTCTGAATGCAATTTTCCTGATTATTGGCAGGGGGTTGGACTGGATGGCCCACAAGGTCTCTTCCAACTCTATGATTCTATGTCCATTTTCCTGCATTAAGCTTCTATTCCAAGGCATCAAGTCCCTTGCTATCACATGCTTCTACATTCATGCAGTGGTAATGTGAGCAGATAAATAGGTACCACTGTGGCAGGGAGGTAAAAGGCACCCCTGAACACATGCCGGCAATTCGGTCAGAAAAAGGCATCCATGGACAAAAGGTTCCTTGGCATGGAAAATGGGAAACAGCACCAAGACAAGCACAGCCTCCATATGCATGGATTGAAAAAGAGGGAAGCCTTGTCTCTTTCTATGTATTGTTTGCCTTTCTTAATGTATAACGACATTGAATGTTTGCCATACAGTGTTCCCTCACTTATTGCTGGGGTTAGGTTCCAGGACCTCCTGCAATAAGTGAAAATCCGCGATGTAGGGGTGCTCTATTTATTTTAATATTTATACATTATTTTAGTAAGTTATACAGTATTTTAAATCTTTATAAATTTAAAATAAAGTGAAGGAAAGGCCTTTCAAGGCTGGAGGGAGGAAGGAGGACTGAGGAGGGAAAGTGACTTGGAGAGCAGCAGTGACAAAACCTCATAAAACAGCTAAAATACCATGATATATATTTTAAATTAATATTTTTTGAAATCTGTGAAACAGCGAGTCCGCAATAAGTGAACCGCAAAGTAGCAAGGGAACACTGTATATGTATTCTGTAATCTGTTCTGAGTCCCCTTGGGGAGATAGAGCCAAATATAAATAAAGTATATTATTATTATATATAAATAAAGTATATTATTATTATTATTATTAACATGAAGTTCCTACCCTGCAGCAGCCTGCACCAATCGATGCTCAGGATGGCAAAGATCAATTGTTTGAATAGCTGTGAAACCTCTATAAACGTCTTTGCATGTATTCATTGTCTTATGTTTCATTTGATTACACAGACTCCCCTGACATCCACTTTGGCTGAGGTGAATAATCCTCTGGTCCTTGCCTTCATTCTGCTCATGTCTGATTTGAAACTTGGGAGCCTAGGCACACCAGGAACATGAACCCATGGTTTAGGTGGAACTGAAATAATATATCCCTTGGATGGGTCTTCCTCCTCTGCTTGAAAGTGTGTTTTTGCTGCACGCAGACAATGTCAGCTTACCCAAAAGCCAGACATGAGGGGAGAGGACTGGGAAGAAAGCCAATAGGTGCAGCTACTTGGACCCATCATACCATATGGCAACAAGTGGAGTGCCAACATTATTTTTATGGTTTGTGTGCTGTTAAATAAGGCTGTGAAAGATGTAAAGAATGGCCATGACAGCAACTACTACGGCTGGTATATTTTGCCACCTCCATGACTGCCAGAAATACAGTTCCTACCTGGTCTGATTTGCTTTATCAATTAGCTAGTAGAGGTACTTAGATTCTGCTCTAGCCCATTTCTGAAATCAGCTAGCTAGCCTATAAACAGTTGTGTGCATTCCTCCTACAACAAAAACGCCTTGCCTTCCTTACCCACTGCAGAATTATAGCAGTTTTATACAACTTAAACTGCCATAGCGCCATCCTATGAAATCATGGGATTTGTAGTTTAGTGGCACCACAGCTCTCACAGAGAAGCGTAAATATCCCATAAAACTACAGATTTCAGAATCCAATAGCCTTGAGTCCTGGCAATTAATGAGGTGTCAAACATGTAACATTTCTGCAATGTGGATAAAACCTCAGGTTTCACCCTTCAAACTCTGATGCTGTGCCATGTCCTTCTTTGTATCTGCGATAGGTTCTCACATCTGTTTCAATACAGTCGAGCACCTGTTCTACAGCCAGAAAACCACAACTCAGCATCTGCTAATGGTGAGAAGGATCCTAAGGCATATTCCTTGAGCTGCCTGCTGCCCTTAAAAGTGTTGACTTTCCAGGGAGGCCCTTGGGATGCCTGTTTGCTCATACTGACCTTTGAAATTGTGCAATCTTTTCTTCTGCTTCACTTCTCTTTTCTTCTTTTTCATACGGAAATGCTCCGAGTTTGAGGAAGTATCTTCTTTAACCTTTTCCTGTGGCAAACAAAACAGTGAAGTGACCTTCGTGTTTCCATACTTCCCATTACTTAGAGTGCTCAGTCTCTGTATGGTATAGAACAAGTTGCAGAAGACAAACAGGCCTGAACATTGCTGAGGAGCACATAATCCTTCCTGCCCCAAAAGGTCTTAGGCTCAATGTAAAACGAATTGAGCCTAAGACACATCAACAGGACCCCAGAACTGCTGTTAAGGGCGGGGTGGGGACTCAACTTTAAAATTAAATAATAATATTTTTTATTTATATTTCGCTCTATCTCCCCGAGGGGACTCAGGGTGAATTACAGAACATATATGCAGCTAACATTCAATGCCATTATACAATTAACAAAGACAGACAATACATAAACAGACATAAAGGCTTTCCCATTTTTTTCATATCCGGCATCTGGAGGCTGTGCTAGACTTTGGCCATAGGGAGGTGCTGTCGCTCCATCTTCCATGTGCAAGGAGCTTTGTTGCCTATAGATGTCCTACTGATTGAAGCACTGGCATGTTTTTTATTGCCTCCCCACTTAAAGCAGTACCTATTTATCTACTAACATTGTTTTTGAACAAGCAGAAGCTGGGGCTGATGTTGGGAGCTCACCCCAGCCCAGGCTTGAACTGCTGACCTTTTGATCGGCAAGATTTTCTGGAGCTGGGATTTAACCCACTGTGCTGGACAGTTGGCTCTTATAATTTTGCCTGCTTCTGGGGTGCAGGCAAATTATTTTCCTATTTAATATCATTCAGACATCCTTAAATTTGACGACTCTTGCAAGCAAGATGTGTACCAAGATGTACCCTCTACATGTTCAGTAAAGCTTATTCCCAAATAAGTGCTCATCGGTAACAGGATCCTTTGTTTAACACCTGCCATATTTGAGATAATGATGTATGCATGTTGTTATGCCTTATAGATATATCCATACTGTAATACCATATTGATACTTTTCATTGTAAATATAGACATTTCATATAGTCATGCCCTTGTAGGTTTGGAGCAGGTGGGAAATAAAGTAGAATTAGATGGAAGCCAGCTGCAACTTTGGTCCCTTCCACACAGCTGAATAAAATCCCACATTTTCTGCTTTGAACTGGAATATATGGCAGTGTGGACTCTTGACAACCCAGTTCAAAGCAGACGTTGTGGGATTTTTCTGCCTTGATATTCTGGGTTATATGGCTGAGTGGAAGGGCCCTAACCATTAGCCAGAGACAGGTTAAGGTTTTGGCAGTCACAGGGCACTTGATGGGAAGGGAGTTTAGCTTCATCTGGGGAGAAGCAATGTCCTGGGACCCACGGCCATTCTCATGTGAACCAAGATCATAGAAGAGTGATGTCATGCTTATACTAATCAACCAATGAAGGAGGAACCAGGAGAAAGCCAATTAGATGTCTGTGTGCCAAATGTTTGGCTGCCTAAACTGTAATTTGTATATCCTTGGAGCCATCTACATTTCTGACAATAATGCTGCATTTTGAACTGTAGTGTGGATGGGGCCTGAGGCACAAGCATCACTTAATATTGAGTAAACTGGTTAGAGCTGCTGGGACTTGCAGTCCAACACTATTTGAAGAGCTCCACAATTTGCCAATCTGTCCTAAATGCATCTAATGGCCGATGTTGCCTTCTTGCACTGATAAACATTTCATTTCATTTCAATTTGTTATTTGATGAGTCGCTCTCCACCGGAGTGCTCCGAGCGACTTACACAGCAATAAAACAACAAGCATATCAACAATAAATTACAGCTTAAAAGCTTTGACGAAGAGCCAAGTTTTGAAAGCTTGGGAGAATGGCCGCAAATCAGGTATAGCTCTAATGTATGGAGGTAAGGAGTTCTACAAGGTTGGGGCAAGAACCGAAAAGGCCCTGCACCTCGTGGAGTCCAGGCGAGCCTCCCTTGGACCGGGAATAGACAAAAAGTTTTCTTGAGCTGATCTTGGTGGTCTCTGATGGCAGATATGTGAAAGACACTCTCTGAGGTATTTCGGGCCTTGACCATGAATTGCCCTAAAGGTCAGAACCAGTGTCTTATAAGTAGCCCGATGTTCTATTGGGAGCCAATGAAGGTGTTGTAGTACTGGAGCTATATGATGTCTCATTGGTGTCCGAGTAAGTAGTCTGGCAGCTGCGTTTTGGACCACCTGGATCTTCCGTGTCACTGAGAGAGGAGTACCAGCATACAATGCATTACAATAATCCAGCCTTGAGGTAACTGTGGCGTGGATTACCGTTGCAAGGGCTTCTGTTGGAAGGTAGGAGGCTACCTGCCTCACCTGGCAGAGATGGAAAAAGGCCTGCTTACTAATGGTAGAAATCTGAGCTTCCATCGTCAACCGGGAATCCAGCAGGACACCGAGCTTCTTCACCGTGGCAGACGAGGCTAATGGTTCACCTTCAAAGGTGGGCAGAGGGCTGGCCAGTTCTAGGGGCCGACCAGGCCATAGGATTTCAGTTTTGGCAGGGTTCACCTTGAGTCTGCTCATGCACAGCCAGCCTGTCACATTCACAGGGATAGTAATGATGGACTTGCAGGAAATGAAATTCATGGTATTAGCATTACCTTCTTGAAAGCGACCACAATCCCAATATGGATAAAATGGGTGGCTGATCTTTTTGGACAGAGCCTTGAAGTGGAGCCCAGAGTAAGTGCTATCCCCTCTCCCCTCCTGTTTCCAGCATAAGCTTCCTGGCCCTTGTTATTTGTCTTTTTTCTTCTTCTTGCAAGTAAGATGTGGGAAGGGGAAAAAATGTGATTCCGTTTGCCTTCCCCAATCTGTTTTCTTCCTAAACATGTTGCTTGCGTTCATCACAGAGTGTGTCATCTTTCCCTCCTAAGATGCGAGCAGCGAAGAGGTGAAACATCTAGAAGAAGCCGTGCCCACAAACAGAAATTACTCTGGAGGTTTATTTGTGGCAGTTCCGGCGTGATGAATATTAAAAAATCTGTGTTGCTTGGCTTTTGGGGAATTGCGTTACTAAGTGTAGGTGGCCATACACCAAATGACTAATGTGAACCATGAGACAGAGTTTGAGTGGGGGAAAGGCTCTATGTGCGGGGGTACTGCAACATATCTCTATGATAAAGGGAGTGAAGAAAATAAGAAGAGAGCTGTGTGCGTAAGTGCATTTCTGCCCATGCCACCCCCTCTGGTTTTGATTTGGGGGCAGGGCCGTAGCCAGGATTTTGGTTCGGGGGGCTGAGATTGGGTGAAAGAGGGTCTACCCTAGCAAACCTTTTGTATTATTATCCCAATAACCCAATGAATGTGGGATATAATGAGCATGGTGATCAGATCATGATATGAATAAACATAACAGTTTAAATAATGTACCAGTAAGGCCTTCTCGCGGACCACCCTGAGAATTGGTGGGGGGGGGGCTGAAGCCCCCTAAGCCCCTCTCCTGGCTACATGCCTGTTTGGGGTTTCGGTTTGCTTGGCGTGCAGTGCTGTTGCCTATTTTTCCTGCAACATATTGTTGGCTTTGAGGGGATATTTGCTGGACTTCTTCAAGGGAACTGTGCTCAATTCAACTATTCCCAGCAGAGCGTGGCACAATGGAAGAAGCAGGGGCAGCCAGATTCACCACTGTGGTAAAGGCAGGGCAACTCTGAAATTTAACCACCTCTCTCCCTATAGCAGTGGTTCCCAACCTGTGGGCTATGGCCCACTGGTGGGCCGTGAAACCCAAAATAAGATTAGTGGCTCAAGATTATTAAATATGTTTTTTGTGGGTGAGCAGATGGCGACTACTGGATGGCATAAGCTCTGTATCAGAAACTAGAACTGATGTGGTCTATCCAATACAATTTTCTGAATCAGCACCCCAAATGACCAAACCAAATCTAAAATCCACCAAAAACTGATCTGTAACCCTTCTGGTACTAATCTTGGAGAGTGGTCCCTGGTCAAGTGGTCCCTGGTCAAAGTGTCCCCTGGTCAAAAAAAAAGGTTGGGAACCACTGCCCTATAGCATTTCTAAGGTGGACAGATCAATGCTAGTGATGCCAAATGAGGGTCAAGCGCCAATGTTATGTAGCTGAAGAAGGAGGAATGGAAAATTCCAGAAGCAATGTGCTTCTCTTGCACTACCAGATCCATCAGTCTCTACCATGTGGAAGCTGTGTGTATGTGTGGCTTGTGGACTTATGGATTCCATAGCATTTTCTTAAATGGAATACTTTGAAGTGGTTTTGTCAGTTCTTTCCTCTGCAACATAGCTTACAACAACTGGTCTTAAGAATGATTAGCCATTGGAAAATCCTACTTTAGAGTGTGGGGAATCTGCTTCTCCGGAGGTTTTTAAACAGAGGTCAGGTAGCCAGGTCAGGAGTGTTTTGATTACACTATGTAACACAAGTTTTGTTCCTGGGTTATAAATGCCATTTCCTAATTGGTTATATCATAAAAACATGGGAAAAGTTTATTAAACTGTGAAAACGCTGGTTTTCTGGGACATCCTGCAGCATACTTTGCTATAGCTTTTCAATGAATATCTCAGAGTCTCATCCAATTCAACATAGTTTGTGGAGTACAAGAACTACTTTCAAAGTAGGTACCACACAACTAAACAGGAAATATCACTTTCAGACAAGGAAGTGTTTTTTTAAAAAATGTTACATAGTATTATATGTATTCCTGGATGGGATGGCCCTTAGGGTCCTTTCCACATCTATCATTCTATTTCTTGGTGGTCTCTCATCCAAGCACTAACCAAGGCTGATCCTGCTAAACTTCAAAGATCAGGTGGATGTGGAGGCTTTGGGACATTTAGGTCATCATGGAAGCTGTTCCATGTGGATTTTTTGTCCCTTCATAAGAAGACTATTGAGTCACTCAGGTGGCATTCAAGGCTAACCAAGCCATCTCTCTTCCAGAGATCAGACACACTCCCCCTTTCATAAACCCTGCTTGCGAGGAAAGAGACTTCCCCAAATGAAAGCCACAAGAGTCGGGTCTGAGCAGAAAAGATCCATGTACAGACAAAAGAGGAAGTGGTGGCAGACGCAGGAACCAGAATGACGCCAATGGGAACACAGTGGTTGGAGATGAGGGAGACTGATTCTCACATAACCTGCTGTCTTAGTCTAAAAAGATATATGAGGGGAAGAGATAAATGGGCAGATGGTTTCACTACCCACATGCAAGTATTTAATTTTCCTCTCTCGAGTTTATCATAGTTCAGTTCTTTTTCTCTCTCTTTTCTCTTCCTCTCTTTTAACCCGAGTCTCACACTGGACATGTTCAGATTTTGTTTTCACTTCCTGGTTGAAAAGGTAAAGCCATTGATGGTGGATGGTATGAGGACACCTCAAAACAGAGAAGGGCTTGTTGCAAGCGAGTATGTATTTCACCATGTGCATTGCTCTAGAGCAGTCTTCTTTAATGGAGTTGAGTTCAAACACATTTAGGGGGCATCACATTGGAGAAGACAGATGGACAGAAGGGGATTCCAGCCTAAAGGTATCTAGATCTTTTTGGACAATAACATTCACAATTTTGTGCTATTAGCTGTGCTGGCTGGGCTTCCAGGACTTGGAAATCCAGCCATGTCTATGGTTGAGAACCACTGGCTGAACACAAAGGAAGATCAAGCTCCTTAAGAACATAAGAACATAAGAAGAGCCATGCTGAATCGGACCTCAGCCCATCTAGTCCAGCATTCTGTATCACACAGTGGCCCACCAGTTGTACACGGGGATCTCGAGCAGAAGGGAGGGCAAAACCCTCACCTGCTCCCGACCCCCCACAACCAGTACCCAGGGAAATCCTGCCTACCTCAACCAACTCCGAGGTGGCACTTGAATGTCCTTTTCAGTAACCACTTGGTATCCATGAATCTGTCTAATCCTGCCTTGAAGTTGTTCAGGCTGACAGCTGTCACAACCTCTTCTGGAAGTGAGTTCCATAACCCAATGACCCTCTGGGTGAAGAAATATTTCCCTTTATTAGTCCTAATTTTCCTACCTTGGAGCTTCTTTTGACAAGGAGACACCGTTCCAATGGACACTACTTTTCTCACCCCTCCCCAACAACCCATGTTTGCTTATATTTACTCTCTAGGCATGACACTGCAGCAAAGGTGGGGAATTTGTATTCCTGAGGGATACATTTGGCTCCAGAAAAATTCCCAAGGGATGCCTTTCAGTGCTGAACATGGCTAAAGGATGAGATCCAAAGTGCCAAATGCCAATTTTTCTGTTTATAACTGCTACTGCTACTAACAGAAGCTTAGAATAAGCGTTTGACCTTTTAGAAGACTGAGAGGGTGAGGCAAGGGGAGGATCCATACAAAAACTGGGAAGATGGTGAAAGATGGTGCTATAGGAAGGAGAGAAGCACTTGGGGAGCACACAAAGGCCACATTGGGACACCAGGTTTGCTGAAAAGCATCCAAGGTTTCCCATCCATGCTATCTGGGGAATTAAAATGGCAATTAGGTTATTCAACCAGATGGTGTTGCTTACAGTGCTATGCCAAGAAAAAAAATGAAGGGGCGAAGGTCCAAGCAAAATCCCAAAGGGTTCTTCCAGGGTCCATGAGGCCTGGTTCTTGGTCCAGGATGCCAGGTGCTGATGTCTGCCCCACTTCTCTCCTTAAAATTTGCAGATGCTTAATGACTTTTCCTAATTAACTGCCATAGATAGTTTGGGTTGAGATCATGCCCTGGCACCAATTGGACTGGCAATGACGCTCTCTGGCCATATGCCACTCCAATGCCCTGGAACCAGTGCCATCTTACCAGATGTCTCCTGTCTTCCACTAATCCTGCAACTTTAACCACAGCTTGACATTAATCACAAGCAAGAAGAAACAATGAGGAGTAGTGAACCCAATAGAAGGAATGTATCAATCCATAGGGAAAGTCGGGGGGGGGGGGGGAGGACACCAAATTGTTGTGTGGAAAAACACTTTTTTTTTCTATTAGCCAAATGTTTTGGCTTGTAATATTTAATGGCTTTCTTTGGGAGTTGATAGAAGCTAAAAGCAATAAAGTGGATCAATGCAAGAATAATAGAATAGAATAATAGTCCTGTTTTTCCATGTAGGCTCAGGAAAAAAAACACAATAAAATACTGTAACCCCTCCTGGCGTCTATGTTCTTCCTTACTAATACATGTTGGCATCTTGATCACACTTTGGTATTGCTTAGTCATACATGTTCCAGTTTCCAACTGTGAAACATTGGGATGGTTTCCAACTGTGAACATTGTAGTGCATTAAAATTGAATTCAGACAAGACAGAGGTACGCCTGGTCAGTCAAAAGGCTGTACAGGGAATAGGGTTACAGCCTGTGTTGGATGGAGTTACACACCCCCTGAAGATGCAGGTTCGCAGCTTGGGTGTGATCCTGGATTCATCGTTGAACGTGGAACCCCAGGTTTCGGCGGTGACCAGGGAGCATTTGTAGGGGAGCGCCAGCTGCGCCCATACCTTGAGAAGTCTGACGTGGCCACGGTAATCCATGATCTGGTTACATCCCATATAGACTACTGCAACACACTCTACGTGGGGTTGTCTTTGAAGATTGTTCGGAAGCTTCAAATGGTCCAGCGAGCAGCAGCACTTGGTGGGGAGGAGAGACAGGGCCTTTTCAGTGGTGGATCCTCAGCTGTGGAACTCCCTTCCTAGAGATATTAGATCAGCCCCCTCCCTCCTGACTTTTTGGAAAAAAGTAAAAACCTGGCTCTTCAAACAAGCTTTTGGAAATGCAGCGTAATATATAAACACGGTACTATGAAAGAGTGAACACAGAATGGCTTAAACGATGCTAATGGAAAATGGGTTTAATTGGAAGACATTGATGGTTTTATTAGTTTTATATGGATTTTATTATGCTATGTTAAATGTTTTTAATGGTATTTATGTATGTTGTGGCATCAAATTTCTGCCAATTGTAAGCTTCCTTGAGTCGCCTTTGGGCTGAGAAAGGCGGGATAGAAATACAATAAATAAATAAATAAATAACTCTGAGTTTTTCAATTCCAATTTTCCTCATACACCTGAGGTGGGCAAAGTCCACGCCACAAGCCACATGCAGCCCCTGAATTATTATAGCTCCTGAAACACCCCTCCACACATTACAAAAAGGAGAAAACAAATTGTCCCTTTTCCCTCTACAGTTGCCCACCACCACTATCCATCATGTCCAAGGGCCTGTAAATCAGACCTGTAAACAGACACTTGAAGACTAGGAACCAGTGCTAGAGATCCTATACATCTGGATGAGTTGTGATCCTTCTAATGTTGTTGAAATCCAATTCCCACCACCCTTAGCCATCATTGCCAGCACAGAGCCAACTTCTGCAGACTTGGTTTGCCAGTCCCCTTGGAGCAAGCCCCAGAGCGAAGTTGCGCTGGAGCCTCTGATGGATGCTGCTTTCCAGATGCCTACCTCTGCAGGCCCAATCAGGCATGAAGAAGTCACTGTGCACCCGCATGGCCGCACATGCCTGTCTGTGCATTTCCCACCTGGCCTTCAAACAGTTGGCCAGGGCAAAAATAACAGCTCTGCATTCCAGGGTGCCGGGACTCCGCCGACACAGGCCCAGCAACCCTGAGGTGCAAATGCATTGTGACAGGCCCACAGGCCTGGGGTGATGAGGAGGTGCATTCGCTTGGTTGAGCATGGCATGCACTGCATGGAGGCAGCTGGTTAGAGCATCAGGAAGCCTTCCACACCCAGCATCCACACGGGGAGGGGCAGATGGAGGGGCAGCTGGGAAGCTCATAGACAGCCTGGAGAGGAAATGGAGACAAACAGCCTCAAGGAAGCTCTGCCTTTGCTCTCACCTGTCTTCTAACTTGGGAGGCCATCATGTTCATCTCAACCCAGAGGCGCAGCCGAGCAGGCCTGGCTCCCAGAATCCTGGAGCTCTCCATGAAGCAGCTTCAGAGAGCGAAGGGAGATAACCAGTGTTTGTGACTGAATTTCATACATTAATGAAGGGCCCAAACTTTCCTGGAGTCTTTGCTCTCAAAAAATATACCCAGAAGCAGGACTAACATTTGAGGCACCAAAATGTGTGCTGGCCAGTGCCATATTACCTTCAAATTCATTCTGGTACAGTCTTCGAATACCCTTCAATGTGTGTGTTCTCAACATCTTCTCTGCGATGCCTAGAAACCTGATTAAAGAATTGGGGAGAGATCCAAGCAGATTTGGCATTGTAAATATTCTTCATTTCCATGAGTAACTGTAGCCAAGTACATTCTAGGCATTGAAGAGAAGTGACTCAGCCTTCACGTAGCTTCTCAGTAACGTCTTATGGTGACCTTCCTCCCCTGTGTGATGCTTGAAGACTCTGCTTTCCAGGCAGGCAGTGCTATGACCTATCCGAGCCCTTCTTAAGTTCAAGGAACATTCTCCACTGTGACTCACACCAGCATATTGGCAGAATAACGGTAGCACATGAGTCTGAATGAGACTAGTCCCATGAGCATCATGCTTTCCTGTATGTGTCTCCTCAGCTTAACCTGGGCTTGAAATATAAGATGGAGCAGGCAGTAAGCATCCTATCATGCACACTGTCAAAGCATTACACTATGTAACAAAATTTGAAAGAAAAAAACTGTTCCTGATTTGAAAGTGTTATTTCCTGTTTAATTGTGCGGTACTTACTTTGAACATAATTCTTATACTCCAGACACTTCATTTTTGCGGCTGCCACAAACTATGTTGAATTGGTTGAGACTCGATGAGATATTCATTGAAAAAACTATAGCAAAATGTGCTGCAGGATGTCCCACAAAAACAAAGTTTTCGCAGTTTAGTCAACTTTTCCCATGTTTTTTTTAATGATAGAGCCAATTAGAAAATAACATTTATAATCCAGGAACAAAAATTGTGTCACGTAGTGTTAGTATCCCACTTCCATTTCTATTGCAGAATTTTGTTGTTTGTAGTTTAGTGACATCTGAAAGCTCTCTGGCCGAGAATTTTAAATTACCTCCCCATAACTATAAATCCCATGATTCCATACTGTTGTTGCTGTGGCAATTAAAGTGGATTAATAGCGTGAGGCCCTTAGATGGAGGCAGGGAGAGGGATTTGGCATCCTCTTGAGCCTATTACTACAGAGACTATAAAGGAACATGTGCCTGGGGTTTGCTTAGAGCACTAGGTTTGCCCAGCATCATTTCCTGCTTAGTTTCCTGTGGGATCTTGTGAAATTTCTGCTTGGAAACTCCCAGCCCAGCTTTTCCTGTGGCATTGAGGAACCGTCCTGGAGTCTGTTTAAAGGACATCTCAAACTGAATGGGAACCTGTTATTCTTCTCCCTGCCTCCCCCTCTGTTTTTTGGAAACACGACCTCACTGTAGCAGGCAGGCACCCTGGTTGGTGAAAATCTGGCTAGCTCTGTAATAGGTATCCTTGGCTTTCAAGGGTCATAGATTGGGCTGCATTGGAGGGGGGGGGGGGGCTATAGTTACACTGACTTTTTCCTGCTCCAACCTTCAGTTTCACATCTGTCAGAGGCCAAGCCAAAAGGCAGGCAAGCAAGCCGTGTGAAGGGACTTCCCAGAGGCTCCCACAACATATGCTCAGTCTCAAAGAACCTGAAAGAAGTTACTGTTGCTGGAATGTCAGTTTCCCTTGATAACTAGTTCAAGGCTTAATTAACATTTGCATAATTTATATAACAGTCTGATAGATTTGAAAACTGAAATTACACACTGCCCATGAGACAAGGTAGCACTGTATCATGGGCAGCTCCTCGGAGCGCTTGGGAGAGCTTAAGTCCAGCAATAACCCTGGCAGGCAGGACAACTCCAAGGGACCAGATGTTACTGGGTTGCAGTCTTCAGCGTTCCTCACACTTGGGACCTGCAGTCTAGGAACATCTGGTGGGCTGTCAATTTCCCACTCTTTTTAGCTGCTGTTTGACTCTAACTCCCATCAAGCTTGGCCCACATGGCTAAAACTGAAGGATGGTGGGAGTTGCAATTCAACAACTTTTGGAGGTTCAAATATTGGCCACCCTTGTTCGACCCCCTTCCCGACAGCCCGTCAAAGCCAAATGCAGAGACAACTACTAAATTCCACATTTGCAAAACAAATCTGAGGATATGCAAAATAAATTATACAACTGGCTAAGTCCATAATCAGTATTCAAATTTCACCAGCGGCTAGAAACAGGAAACCCCCTGCTTGCTGATAATGTGGGACCAACCTGGCATAAATAAGCAGCAACTGTTCTTCAGGCTTGCTCACTGAAAGTTGCTGAATAATAATATTCAAATCAACAGCAGCTGTTCTGTTACTAGAAAGTGGGTAAAAGGAAGTTGATTGTGTCTAGATAGACTAAAGGCACCAGAACCCTGTTTAGCACTTGGATAGGACAGGACTGGCAAAATCACCCACTGAGTATTCCTTGCCTAAGCATATCCCAGGTTTTTTTCCATGTCAGGAACAACTTGAGAAAATGGAAGTTGCTTCTGGTGTGAAAGAATTGGCCGTCTACAAGGACGTTGTTCAGGGGACATCAGTGAGGGTGTTTTACCATCCTGTGGGAGGCTTCTCTTATGTCCCCGCATGGGAAGTTGGAGCTGACAGACGAGAGCTCACTCTGCTCCCAGGATTTGAACTGCCAACCTATCAGTCAGCAGTCCTACAAGCACAAGAGTATCACCTATTGCACCACTGGGGGATCCTATGTTTATGGTGTCAGTATAAGTTGACAAGTGACTTTAAATCATGCGTACACACAACACCCAATTTGTCCCCTTTTCACAAGATACTGCAGGCTACAATGTACAGAACATGGGAGAAGGTGGATATTTTGGTTGAGTGATTCTAGTAATGGCAACCTAAAAAGAAGAACCTTACTCAAGCCCAGAAGGACTGCCAATGAGTACCAGGTGCTCTTCTAGTTGAAATTTCAAAGGAAGGAACTGTGAAAAACCATCTCTGAGTATTCCTTGCCTAAGAGAACTCTATGAAGTTCTTGTCAGATTATTGCATTTTGAATAGCAATTCATGAGTCAGCACAAGATATATTTTCGCAGTTTGAGATGACCTGCAGTGTGACATGTTTGACACCAGATGGCGCTGTCTCAAGACTGCTAAATGGAACCTTGAGGAATTTCCGTTACAAAGTGACAGTTGGGATTTGTCAGTTGGAATTTGATATCTGTGAGGAAAGGATGTATGTTTAGAAAGGTAGCTGTGATGGCTGTTGTTTTTCGATGTTTTGCCAGTTATTGTTAAATACAATTCAATACAAAGTTATATATTTACCTTGTGAATTGAATGAGAGTTTCATTATTCACACGAACAGAGACTGGAGTTTTTGGGCCGATGGGGAATTAAACTTCTATATTTCTGTTGCCTATCCGCTGTGACATAAATACTCAACGCCGAAGAGTTCTTAGAGTCACCTTTAGTCCACAGACAACCTGAAGGCACACATTCACACACACAAGGGAGATCTAGAGCAGATACACAGATAAATTGGACTAAGGAGCCCTCCAGATGTTCCTAGACTGCAGGTCCCAAGTGTGAGGAACGCTGAAGACTGCAATCCAGTAACATCTGGTCCCTTGGAGCTGTCTATGCCTGCCAGGGTTATTACTGGACTTAAGTTCTCCCAAGCTCTCCTCTAGTTCCAGCAAAGGATAGAGGAAGGAGGAGGAAACGAAGAAGCCTTTACTACTCTTTTAAGAATAGCTGGTTCTCTTGGGGCAATGTGCTGGTGGCAAGACACCTGCTAAAAAAGCTCCAAAGAGATAAAATCAACTCATGAAGAGAAGTTTGCTGAGATTAAATAAAGTCTGAAACAGTTTGCAAAAATATATGGAGTGATTTTATGTCTTTTCTAATAAAAACCACCCAAAAGCATATTATGCAATGATATTTGATGTCAAGTCACATGTGGTTACCTTTTGGAGCCCTGCCTGTTTCGGGCTGAAGAGTGAAACAGTATTTTAAGTGTCCCAGAGTTGCCGGGATTATTTTGTAACCACATTCAAGGTGCAGTTGGGTCCCCCATATGGATCCCATTATTCCCACTGCTGAATTAGAACAATTGTTAGATCTCTAAGTGATTGGCAGTATAAATCAGCAAGGATTCCTGCTGCCCAGCTGCCTTTTAAAAAATGGGAACAATAAAATGAGGTACACAAACTGCTTGAGGATGTGTCTTCATCTGGCGCCACCTGCTGGAGGAAATGGGAAATACAACAGACATTCCACAAAGAGTTTCCTGAAGGGAATTGCTGTCTTCCTCCTCACCCGTATGTCTCTGGGGATAATGAAATGCAGGGCTGGAAAAACCATGAACCCTCCATATATAGGAAAAACATATAGGCCACTACCAAAAAAACATTCAGACAAGGTATTGGGTAACTGAGAAATCATCATCATTATCATTGTTCTCCCTATAGATTGAGGCAGAGAACATATACAATACAACAGTGCTGTCCAACTTCTTCCGACCCAAGGGCCGGAAGAAGTGTCACTGATCACCTGGGGGCCGTAGGTGATCAGGGGCGGGCCACGCGTGGGGGGGGGTGGGGGCGGCACCAAGGGCAGCACGTCATGCCAGGCCTCTGACGCGCTGCCCTTGGCGCCGCCTACTGCTTTTCGCTGTCTCCCTGCCCTTCCTAGGGAGGGAGCCGGAAAAGCAGAGAGGCGGCGCCAAGGGCAGCGCGTGTCAGAGGCCTGGCATGACGCGCTGCCCTTGGCGCCGCCTACTGCTCCTTTTCGCCATCCTCCTGCCCTTCCTAGGGAGGGGGAGCCGGCAATAAGGAGCAGATGGCGGCGCCAAGGGCAGCGCGTCAGAGGCCTGGCGTGACGCGCTGCCCTTGGCGCCGCCTACTGCTCCTTTTCGGCGCGGAGAGAGGGACGGAGGGGGAGGTGCAGGGAGGAGGAGCTAGCTCTCTTCCTCCTCCCTGCCCGCCTCCCCCCCCCCCCCAGCCGCCATTTTTTTAAAAAAAAATTAGATTTTTTTTAAAAAAAATTAAAATGGCGGCCGGGGGCATAGCGGGGGCCGGGCAATAGGCTGGGGGGCGGCGGCCCC
The DNA here is from genome assembly GCA_030556195.1 of Anolis apletophallus. Taxonomy (NCBI): domain Eukaryota; kingdom Metazoa; phylum Chordata; class Lepidosauria; order Squamata; family Anolidae; genus Anolis; species Anolis apletophallus. Next base: position 134,248,918 of record JARBWK010000001.1, on the reverse strand, counting down.
AGGCCGCCAGTTGGACAGCCCTGCAATACAACATATAAAATCAGTAAACACAAATAGTCTGAGGCACCTGATGAACCAACCTGGATAAAGCATATTTTTTGAGAACACAGAAATGCTGGACCACTCTAACTACCACCACGTCAGGCTACACAGAGAAGCCATTGAAATCCACAAGCATGTGGACAATTTCAACACAAAGGAGAAAACAATGAAAATGAACAAAATCTGGATCCCGGTATTTTAAAAAACTCTGAACTCAGGACAGTAAATAAAGAGCAACACTCAAAAACAGGGGAATTCCAGGCAAGAAACAATCAGGGTCAGCTAACACCTCCCAACAAAGGGGCCCCCAGGCAGGAAGCAGCCAGGCTTTGAAGCTGCAGGGCCATTCAGTGCCAGAATCATTGGATTACTGTGAGTTTTCTGGGCTGTCTGGCCATGTTCCAGAAGCATTCTCTCCTGATGTTTCGCCCACATCTATGGCAGGCCTTCTCAGAGGTTGTGAAGACTGTTGGAAACTGGGCAAGTGAGGTTTATATATCTATGGAATAATGTCCAGGGTGGGAGAAAGAACTCTTCTCTGTCTTTGAAGCTGCAAGGCCATTCAATGCTAATCAAGGTGGCCAATTGCAACCTTCACTCTTGCCTCAAGCAGACAAGAGTTCTTTCTCCTACCCTCGGCATTATTCCGCAGATATATAAACCTCACTTGCCTAGTTTCCAACAGACCTCACAACCTCTGAGGATGCCTGCCATAGATGTGGGCGAAACGTCAGGAGAGAATGCTTCTGGAACATGGCCATGCAGCCCAGAAAACTCACAGAAACCTAGTTCATAATTTATTAATTAATTATTTATTTATGGTATTTGTACCCCGTCACTTGACTTCTCACCTTCGAAGGGGGACTCAGCACGGCTTACACTGCAGCACTACAGGCCGCTACACCATAATACAGAAATATAATCCATACAACAATAAAATCCACATCACATATAAACATTAAAACCATTACATAGTCATTAAAGTTTTGCCCAAAAAAAGGCAAGGAGCAGCCCATTGAGAATAATAGCTGAAGGCAAAGGCAATTTCTATGGCTTACTCCCAGCTGGGAACTCAATGGGATTTGCATATGTGTTCATGCGCTGGTTCCTCTACCTACCACAGCAACATGCAATGGCATCCTGGGATTTGGAATATAGAGAGCTTTCGCTACAGATACCGGATAGCCTCTATGGTTCCCCACCCCAATTGCAAATTCCAGGACTCCATAGGTTGCAATCAAGGCGAAGTGGATTTAAGGACTAATGAACAAAAAGTGAAAAATGAATGTGCTTAGTGATCCTGAGTGTCCAAAATAGAATTAAAGAACATGCTCATTCCTTTCTGATGCTTTAATTGGTCCCAATAAAGACTTTATAAACCAGCTGTCATTTTAGATGGTTACTGCTTCTATAAATCCCATGGCTCAGTTTAATACAAGGTCTGGCCACAAGAGGACAGCATAACACAACCCTGCAAAAGTCAGAAAAGTTGATGCATTCCTAGGCAAGACTTCTTTTAACACAGACTTTGGTACCAGAGGTAGAAATAATATAGAAAGAAAATGCTATATTTTAGCTGTATTTTAATACTCTGTACTATTTTATGACTACAAGCCATCTTTAAGGCTCAAAAGGCATATCACAAAATCTCTTACATAGAAACATGTAAATAAAAGTGTTATTTTAAAGCATTTACAATAAAATATTTTGTACAAAAGGTATTTTGTAAGTTACTTAAACCCCTGGTGGTACAGCAGGTTAAACCACTGAGCTGCTGAACTTGCAGACTGAAAGGTTGGCAGTTTGAATCCAGGGATCGGGGGTGAGCTCCTGTTGTTAGCCCCAGCTTCTGCCAAACTAGCAGTTCAAAAGAACCCCAACTACACCTACCAATTGATGGGGTCAAAGCTTTCCGAGACAAACCAGGAAAGGGATCTTGGGGTTTTGGTGGACAGCTCAATGAAGATGTCAACCCAGTGCGCAGCAGCAGTGAAAAAAGCAAATTCTATGCTTGGCATGATCAGGAAGGGAATCGAAAATAGGTCAGCAAATGTTGTATTACCTCTCTACAAATCTATGGTGAGGCCACATCTGGAGTACTGTGTACAATTCTGGTCACCGCACCTCAAGAAGGATATAACGGACCTGGAAAAGGTACAAAGAAGGGCAACAAGAATGATCCAAGGGATGGAGCAGCTCCCTTACGAAATCAGGTTGCAACGCCTTGGTCTTTTCAGCCTTGAAAGACGGCGTTTAAGAGGTGACTTGATCGAAGTGTATAAAATCATGCATGGGATAGAAAAGGTGAATAAAGAAAAATATTTTCTCTGTCACCCAACACTAGGACTAGGGGGCACTCCCTGAAGCTCCAAGGTAGGAAAGTTAGGACTAATAAAGGGAAATATTTCTTCACCCAGAGGGTCATTGGGTTATGGAACTCACTTCCAGAGGAGGTTGTGACAGCTGTCAGCCTGGACAGCTTCAAGGCAGGATTAGACAGATTCATGGATACCAAGGGAATCAGTAGTTACTGAAATGGACATCCAAGTGCCACCTCTGTGTTGATGGAGGCAGGCAGGATTTTCCCCGGTACTGGTTGTGGGGGTCGGGAGCAGGTGAGGGTTTGCCCTCCTTTCTGCTAGAGATCCCTGTGTACAACTGGTGGGCCACTGTGTGACACAGAATGCTGGACTAGATGGGCTGAGGCCCGATTCAGCATGGCTCTTCTTATGTTCTTATGTTCTTAAAAACATGCAAATGTGAATAGATCAATAGGTACCGCTTCTGCGGGAAGGTAATGGCAGTCATGCTGGCCACATGACCTTGGAGGCGTCATCGGCTTAGAAATGGAGATGAGCACCACGCCCCAGAGTCGGACACAACTAGACTTCATGTCAGGGGAAACCTTTACCATTTACCTTACAGAAACAAAAAGAAACACTCTAAAATATGATAAAATCTACCAAAAATCTGTCCCAAAATAGAAATCCATTCCCCCTACTACTACGGTATTTCTTCCATTCTAAAATTCATTCCCCCTCCCTCCATTTAAACATCTTTGAAAATGGAGCATTCTTAGATTTGCAGGTCTTTTTATAGAATATATAAATAAAGGGTTTTTTTTTTCTGTTGGTGGTATGATTGGAGCTGATCCCCTGTTGGCTGTTAGGAATTGTGGGAGTTGGAGTCCAAAACACCTGGAGGGCCGAAGTTTGCCCAGGTCTGCTCTAGGGGCTAGATCAAGACGTTAATCCAAAGAATCAAACAATAACCTTGGCTAGGCTTGTTGAGAGCCTAAAGGTCATCGCCCAGCCATTTGACAAACATTGGTCACCACAATCCTGTCAACTAGACATTTCTTCATTGTTTCCCTGTTGCCCGCCTCCCTTCCACCTCATTGGCTGAGCGGCCAAAGCAGGGCTCAGGCCGCCATTGGCTCTCCTGCTGGCTTGCTGATGTCACAGCCAATCATAACAAAGCCAGCTCGGGGGCGGGGGAGGCATGGGAACTTTTGAATCTGAAGGCTATAAATACTGTCTCTCTCTGCCCAATGGGCATGTCAATTTTTTTGGCAGGCTACTGCTATCGTCATCCTTTTCAGCTGGAATGAAATAAAAAAACCTCGGTGGCTTTCTCTTCAACTTGGTGAGATTTATTTTGGAATACTGGATTCTCTTTCTCACCAGGCAACTCACAATGGCTTGGGTCTCTCTATGCACAGCCACTCTAAATTGCTTGACAACATTGGGACTAAAATTAGTATGTGCTTTACAATTGACAGCATCTTAAAATATGGTAATTTGGTTATTTTGAGAAATGCCTTTAAGCCATAGCTGTATAACATTAACCAAAGTTCTTGTTTGAAGAGAAATATAAGAAAATGGAAGGGGAAAATAAGAATTATTTCTGGAAGGGATGCGATATTTATTCAAACTGTTTTAACATGAAAAAAATTGAAACATTTAGTTTAATACCAGTTCTAAGAATTTTTTTCAATCAGGAAAAAGCATAGCTCTACCTTTTAGATTATATTATGTTTTTAACCAGTCGCCTCTAAGAGTGGATCCATTTCAGTCTGGGGCTTTCCTCCATTTTCAAGCCAAGGAGCCTACAATGTTATTTCATGATTGTGTGACCAGCAAGATTGTTTGGAGCATCTCTTTGTCTGAAGTGGTACCTATTTATCTACTCACATTTGCATGTTTTCGAACTGCTAGAATGGCAAAAACTGGAGCAGACAGACAGGAGCCCATCTCACAGATCGAACTGTCAATCTTCAAGTCAGCAGTTCAGCAGCACAAGGGTTTAACCCATCATGCCACCACGGCTCCTATTATTGAGGAGCCTCCTAATATTGAGGTGTCATTTTTCCCCCCTCTCTGAGATATTTACACAAATCTGTTGTGCAGCGTTTCCAACAAACTCTGCAGAAGATGCTTCAGCTAGACTTCATAAAAAGGGAAAATCACCCTGTTTAGCAAGCCTTGCAAATGCTGATTTGTTATCGATTTTATATACCTCCATACTCGAAGTCATGTAAAAAAAAATTTCTCAGGGTCTGATTGAATAAGTGTAAGAAGTCCGGAATTATATGAACTGCATTTTTCTCTGATGCAGTACACGTACACACACACACACATTTTTAACCAAAAATTTAAATGCCTTTCCCATCAAAAGAAAAAAATTAAGTTACAATCCTTTGACTGAATCTTCTATGGAAGCAGTAAAGATTTCCCCTTGACATTAAGTCTATTCGTGTCTGATTCGGGGGTGGGTGGGGGTGCTCATCTCAATTTCTTAGCCAAAGAACCGGCATTGTTTGTAATCACCTCCAAGATCATGTGGCCAGCATGACTGTATGGAGAGCCATTGCCTTCCCACCAGAGTGGTACCTATTGATCTACTCACATTTGCATGTTTTCAAACTGCTAGCTTGGCAGAAGCTGGGGCTAATAGTGGGAGCTCACCCTGCTCCCTGGAATCGAACCACCAATCTTTCAGTCAGCAAGTTAAGCAGCTCAGTGGTTTAACCCACTGTGCCACTGGAAGCAGAAGAGAGCTACATTGCTTCTTGCCCCCATTTTTCTCTTGTCTCCATTATCCTCAGTGGTTTTTCACTCCTTGTCAGGCAGCTGCAAGCAGCAAAGGACAGGAAAAGGAGGAAGAAGGAGCCCATGTCATGCTGCCTTGTATAGGAAGCAAAGAAGGAAACCACAGAGTATGAGAGACAGAGTGGGAGTAGACACACAGATAAAAAAGAGATAATAAAGCAGTGGACACGGGAGAAAGTTCCATTCACAAACAGAAATAACAGTTTAAAGAACCAGATGGGAGGTGTCAAAACCATGACATACATGGCTACTAAAAGGAAGATAGCAGAGGCGACTGGGGAAATGGGATACCAGAAATGGGCATCACTGACACAAATATTACCAAGTATGGGAAAGGAGGGAGGTTTTGAAATAGCCAAGCAGCTAGGAAGAATGGGGTTGCTTCAAAGGTGCCACAGCAAACAGCAACAGGATTCATAAAGTCAGCAGACACTTTGTAGGTGACATGGTTAATTTGCAACATTTTTAACAAGTGCACTTTGGACCAGAAACAGAGAACAGTATATTAAAATACTGTTTACATTGAAAGTTAGACATGTCCCCATTTAAAAAAATGAAAATGTTACAACTGCACTCTAAAAGCAGTGTAGTTATCCTTTGTTAGGTTGCAATCATAAGGTACTCCAGTTCAAAGTACATTCATTATTCAAAAAGGAAATTCGTTGCAGGTATCCTAGAGGTTGTGTTGTCGAAAGCTTTCACGACCGGAATCACTGGGTTGCTGTGAGTTTCTTGGGCTGTATGGCCATTGTTCATGTTCAAGTTGATTCTTCTGATTGGAATGTGGATACTGTCCATGAAAATGTTTCTGAAGGTAATTGGGATGGTGGTCTGTTTGCTGGGCCTGGTTTTAGAGATGTGGGGCTTGAATGCAGTTCAGTTGATGGCTTAGAGAGGCCTGTATTGCTGCAAAGGGATTCTCAAGGTCTTGAGCCTGGGAAAGGCTCCCTGGTCAGTTATCTACAGGTGCAGATTTTAATGAAGCCTTGAGCAGAAGTCCTTTTAGCCAGCAAACAAATCAGAAATGAAGGTGCTCAGCCATATTAGAGCAGAAGCTAGAAGCAAAACCAAAATTAAGGAAAATCCATTCCTACAATGGATTTATTTATTCAGTTTTGTATGCCGTCTTTCCCCAAGGGCTCAGGATGGCTTACAGAGAGTATAAAAACACACTTTAAAACAACCGAAAAAATCAAACTCTTAGCTAAAAACTATAGAACTATTTACAGCTGGTTAACCAAACGTAGAGAAATAAGTACCAAGTACCGAATCCAGCTTCAGACAAAGCAGCGTTGGATTCATGATAAATTCTTCATGCCAAGTTCCTGGTCCTTTGTCTTTGTTTGATTCCTGTTTTAAGTGCATTTGCTGTTATTTTGCCTTAGAAATCAAGCCTCTAGTTTCATGGACTTCTTTGGTACTTCTATCTCTTTGGTTTAATTGCTCTTTTTTCTTCCTGATTAATTGGATTTACTTTTACTGTGGATTACTTTTTATTGATTTGGCTTTTATTACCTTCAATAAACTGCTTGCTATTTTAACTCAACTGTGTGGTGTTTCAAGTCAGAGGGATCCTGCTCTGGAGTGTAACTGCCATGTTCCAGAAGCATTCTCTCCTGACGTTTCACCCGCACCTATGGCAAACATCCTCAGAGGTTGTGAGGTCGGTTGGAAACTAGGCAAGTGGGGTTTATATATAGCTTGGGGGCCCGGCGGTGCCCGGCTCATTTGAGAAGTGCAGCAGGATGTAGAGTGGGTCATGGGGGCTCTGTGTGCCAAGTTTGGTCTTGATCCATCATTATTGGGAGTTGCAGTGGTATCATGAAATTACTGAAGGTAGTGGAAGTCCCATCATCTGTGGTCCACCCTCCCCCAAAGTGTAGTAGGGTGTAGATTGGGTCATGGGGGCTCTGTGTGCTAAGTTTGGTCTTTATTGATGAATGGATGAGGGTTGCATTGTTTTTAGGAAGTGAGTGATGGTACTTCAAGTCCCATCATCCGTGGTCCGTCTCACACAAAACAGCACCAGGATGTAGAGTGGGTCATGAGGGCTCTGTGTGCCAAGTGTGGTCTTTATCAGTGTTTGTTGGGGGCCACAGTGGTCTGTGGGAACAGAGGGGTGTGAAAGTACTACAAATTCCATCATCCATTGTCAGTCCTCCCCCGAACCTCACCAGGACGTGAAGGCAGTCATGGGGGTTATGTGTGCCAAGTGTGGTCTCGATCAGTAATTGGATGAGGGTCGCAGCAGACTTGGGAAGTGAGTAGAGGTACTTCAAGTCCCATCATCCATGGTCCACCCTTCTCCGATCTGCACCAGGATGTAGAGTGGGCCATGAGGGCTCTGTGTGGCAGGTTTCGTGTTGATCAGTCATAGGATTAGGTTTGTAGCAGTCTTGGAAAGTGAGGGAAGGTACTGCAAGTCCCATCATCCATGTTCTGGCCCCCTCCAAACTTCAGTAGTATGTAGAGTGGGTCACTGAGTCTCTGTGTGCCAAGTGTGGTCTTTATCAGTGTTTGTTGGGGGCCACAGTGGTCTGTGGGAACAGAGGGGTGTGAAAGTACTACAAATCCCATCATCCATTGTCAGTCCTCCCCCAAACCTCACCAGGATGTGAAGGCAGTCATAGGGGTTATGTATGCCAAGTTTGGTCTCGATCAGTGATTGGATGAGGGTTGCAGCGGACTTGGGAAGTGAGTAGAGGTACTTCAAGTCCCATCATCCATGGTCCACCCTCCTCCAAACTGCACCAGGACGTAGAGAGGGTCATGGGGGCTGTGTGTGCTAAGTGTGGTCTGTATTGGTCCTTTTTGGTGGCCTCAGTGGTCTGTGGGAACCAAAGTGTTTGAAAGTACTACAAATCCCATAATCCGTGGGTCATGTCCCCCGAACCGCACCAGGACGTAAAGGGGGTTAGGGGGGTTATGTGTACCAAGTTTGGTGCAGGTCCATCACCCGCGCTGGTCGCTGTGGCCTGTGAAAGTGGCTGCCACATATCCGCCCTTCCACCCTGTGAAAGTGGCTGCCACATATCCGCCCTTCCGCCCTTCCGCCCTCCGCACACATACATACATACAAACATTCCGCTTTATAAAGGTATACAGATATATATATATATATATATATATATACATATATATATAATACACAAATAATCCTAGAGGTTACTTCTACTTCAGTCCGGTAGTCAAGCCATCTTGATGCTACCTAGAGCTGGACTATGTAAAGTAATGTTATTTATTTTGGGAAACAGGAACCATAATGTAGCTGCTGAGATTTCAGTCTAGAAAGGACAGCCACTACAAGTGGAAGACGGGCCTCTTAATTCTGTTTCCTTATGTCTACATAGAAGACTGCTCACACCCTCACTACTTTTGCCCCTCCTGTGGAAGAGGTATGGACATGCACCTCATGCATTGCCCAATGTGGTAAAATATCTGTCCTAATGCACCGTTTTTCAGTGATAAAGTGGAAAGAATTTCAAAAGCCTCTCTCCAAGTTGTAATCTCAGTCACAGCAGCTTGGATTTTTTTAAATGGAAGGAGAAGTGTCGTAGTTTACAAAATATAGTGTACAAAATATACTGATAGTGTTGTGCCTTTCAGACCATTTATTCTAACCATTATACTGGCATCACATGGCAAGTGGGAGGAACACCAGTACACACCCACACAGGTTTCGGTGATGACCTTGGCTTCTCATTTCAGCTCATTCGCTACCTTCCCACAAGACAGAACTTGTTCCTTTCAGTTTCAAATTTCACCTCAGATTTCTTCCTTCTTTTGTGTCCATGGTCAAGTTGCACTTCAGACACAATCAGCTATTGTACATACATGGTTATCCATCCCTGCTCAGGAAGGAGCAAGCCTTTCCCCACTTCTCACTTGACTACTTTGCTTCATTCTGCCATATTCTAGTATCTTGTTTGTGACTGTCCCACAAGCAAGCTTTGGCTGGATCTACACTGCCGTATAATCCAGTTTCAAAATGCTGATTAACTGCATTGAACTGGATTATATGGCATTGAAGACTCAAATAATCCAGTTCAATGTAGTTAATCTGCATTCTGAAATTGAATTATATTGTAATGTAGACATCCAGCCTTAGAAGACGGCAAATGAACGATGGAATAGAATTGTTCAGTATTATCCAAGTCTTCAGTGAGAAACCTTAGCTGCCACAGAGGCAGCAGGATCACTCTCAGACAAGGCTCTAGGGCTGCTTCATTCCCTGGAAAGCTCACATAGTGATTCACGCATAACTCCTCACATCCGTTTCAATATACACCTTCCACTGTGTCAAACACAATTCCTAAATAAATTTGAGTCTCAATTATGGGGTATGGCAGGCTACAGATCAGTGGTTCCCAACCTGTGGACCACCAGTCATCCCCAAGAATGAAAATAGGGTCTGTGACCTCACCATTACTACACTGTTGCCTCAAAACCACATGGCAACGAGAGCAATTGGTCTTGTGAAACCCTCTGATAGTGCCAAGGCAATGGGGATGTCAGTAGGGAGAGGCTGACTACTCACAAAAGATTACTACTAACACATCAGTTGTCTGCAAGAACTAAAGTCCGTGGCCGCACCATCACTACTATGGATAATAACACAGCCCAAACCAAAACTAATTATTTTTGGTGTCTTTGGTTTTAGGTCTGTTCCTGGAGTTATTTGGAGTGCTGATTCAGAAAATTGCATTGGATAGATCACATCAGTACTAGATTATTAAATATGGTTTTCTGTAGACAAGCAGATGGCGACTACTGGGTGGCATATGTTCTGTATCAGAAACTAGAGCTGATGTGGCCTATCCAATGCAATTTTCTGACTCAGCATCCCAAATAACCAAATTGGATCTAAAGTTGACCAGAAACTGATTTGTAATAATTTTGGTACTAATGTTGGAGAGCGGTCCCAGATCAAAGTGGTCCCTGGTCAAAAAAAGGTTGGGAACCACTGATATACGGTACATCAAGTTAATAATAAAGAATCTCAAATTTTAACCATAACTTTAAAATTTACATTCTAAGACTATTGTACTTTAATCTGTGTTCCGTGTATCTTAATATTTGCATTTGATAGATATGTGTTTTAATATATGCATTTTCGCCATCCTGGCCTTGCCGATGTTCCTCAGACAGTGCTGCAGCTGCCTGCTTTTGACCCCGGCCTTGTGCGCTCCGACGCCGCTTCTGGGCACGCGGAGGTTTTCACGCAGGCGCAGTTGCTCTGGAGCTGAAGTTGAGCGCAGGAGCAACTGCACATGGGCGAAAACCTCCGCGCATGCCCAGTAGCTCCCTTGCGCAGAAGCCTGTGAGCAAAGCACTCCCTATCGGGCAGGCAGGGAGTGCTTCCCTCTCCCTTTGTCTCCACCGCGCGTGCGTTTTCAGGGAAGGAGAAAAGAATCAGTGAAGGAAGTGTAAGTGAAGGAATGAATGAAGGCCTTTCCTCCTCCTCCTCTGTGACCTCTTCTCTCCCTCCTCCCTTTCTTCGGCTCTATTTCTGTCTAGACCTGAGGGGCCTGAGGCTATGAGGAGTTGTGGGAGTTGGAGGCCAAAACACTTAGAAGGAGGGAGGGCGGGCCCAAGTTTGCCCAGGCCGCGCTGCCTGTATTCGACCTCATTTGAACATTTTGGCTGTTTTTCTATTTACATTTACATTGGGATCCTAATTTTGGACTTATGGGAGACTCCTATGAATTATGAGTCGGGTGATAGGTAATATATTCTGATTTTGATGCATTTACATTGCATTTCTTGTTGATTATTATACAGTTCTGCTTAATATTGTCATACAATATAATACAAATACAATATAACACTAGAATAATGATATATTTTATATTACATGTAATATTACAAACAATATTGCAATATAGTGGTATTGTACAAAATAGTAATATATAATATTTTATTTTACTTTATTTTGGGTTATTTGAGTTTTATAGGAGTAATGAAAATATTTAGTAGAGGATAATTTTATTTAAATAAATAATTTTATTATTTTATAATAATAATATAATAGAATGTTACATTATATTATAATGTCAATATATTATAATATAATTATATTGTAATGTAGTATAATATAATTATGATATAATATAGTATGAGTATGGTATAATATATTGTATATACATTGATACAATATAATACTACTAATGGTATTGTGATATTATAATTGTATATTTGTTTTACATGGGGGCGGCAAAATAATGTTTTGGGGGGCACCAAAATAATGTTCGCCTACCATTTAAAATTACCTTAGACCGCCCAAGCATTTTATTGAATGTGTTTTCTGATGGTGTATCGGACTATGTTATGCCCAGCCTCAAGCCACGAGGAAAGACGAATGACAAATAAACATTTATTGTTATATTATAATCACCTTCTTACATTTATCCAAACCTTGTGATTGTTGGTTCATCTCTTCTTCTGTTTCTTCTGTGTGTGCCTCATTTCATAGGGAGACACAGGGGAGCGAAACATATAGGAAAATACATTCAGGGAATAGGGGAATAGGAACCATGTCTATATATTAAAAGTCCCATATCTTCTCTAAAATATTTTAATAAAACTTTAGAAAATAATTTATCATTTCTTTATTCTTATTTGTTCCTGAAAAATCAGATAGTAAACAGCTATTTCTGCTTCAGAGAGGGGCTCCCTTCTTTTCTTTTGAGACTTGGGTTGCTTCTTGTTGTTGTTTATTTGTTCAGTCGCTTCCAACTCTTCGTGACCTCATGGACCATCCCACGCCAGAGTTCCCTATTGGCCGTCGCCACCCCCACCTCCTTCAAGGTCAAGCCAGTCACTTCAAGGATACCATCCATCCATCTTGCCCTTGGTCGGCCCCTCTTCCTTTTTCCTTCCTTTTCCCCCAGCATCATTGTTTTCTCTAAGCTTTCCTGTCTTCACATTATGTGTGTACTTCATCTTTGTCTCTAATACCCTTTCCTCAGAGAGCAGCCGGGTATTATTTCGTGGAGTATGGACTGGTTGGATCTTCTTGCGGTCCAAGGCACTCTCAGAATTTTCCTCCAACACCACAGTTCAAAAGTATCTACCGTAGTTTCCGGCATATAAGACGACTGGGCATATAAGACAACCCCCAACTTTTCCAGTTAAAATATAGAGTTTGGGATATACTCGCTGTATAAGACTACCCCTCTTCCAACACACACCAAATAAAAATGTAAAAGCATCAGATTTGATTTAAATATGGTAATTTCCCTATTACTGTACCTCCTTCTCTGCCTCTCAGATCTCGCACCTGCACACCTGCACTGCTTCACTGCAGTCTTCAGGAGCGAGATCTGAGAGGCAGAGGAGGAGGTACGGTAATAGAATACAAGGGTGGGCCAGACAGGTAAAAGAGGTGTGTTTTTCTGGGCCCAGAGCCACTCTATCTCTTTTTTCCTTACCCCGGGCGCCCCGGATGCCTGCAGCTTGCTCCGCCCTTCACTTACACCTTCCTGGTGAGGCGCACCTTCACCTCACCATCGGGACCGCATTAAGTCCACAAATCCGGATGAATGGATTTTCTTCTACCGTACTTCTACAGCGTCAGCCTTAATGCTTCCATACAGTCGCTGCATATGGCATGGACATGGCCACTGCTATTTTTGAGCTCCCACCACCATATGCGGTAACCACAGATTCCCCAATCCAGATTGGAAGTTTCAGCACCCGCTCTATAAGACGACTCCTGGTGTATAAGACTACACCAGTGTATAAGGCGACCCCTGACTTTTGAGAAGATTTTGTTGGGTTAAAAAGTAGTCTTATACACCAGAAAATACGGTATCTTCCTTTGTTCAGACTTCCTTATGGTACAGTTCTTGCATCCATAGGTTACTACAGGGGATATTATTGGTTTAATGTAGACTCATATAATCCAGTTCATGGCAGATAATATGGATTATCTGATTTAATAATCTAGATGATATGGCAGTGTAGAAGGAGACTAACATGATCCAACACTGAAGTCCCTGAAAAACAGTAGCTAGTGCTGTCAGTGTTTTTAAATTTTGTCCAATCCAGTGTCTCTTATTAAGAAAACAAAACATGCACAATTTCTCACAAGGTTTCCATCTTGTAATTGAACATGGGTTAAGTCCAAATCAATTAAATCCAGTTTAAAAGAATAAATAAATCTTTGCAACATTATTGGTACTAGCTTTTTTTATTCATTATTGCTTCCCACTTATGCTTTGCCACTTGCAATGCTAGTTGAATTTTCTGTTTGCCAAAGAGTCATGGAAATTCAAAATTTAAAAAAAGAACGTAGTTTACTGAGGCAAAGGCACAATTCAGCTCAAGATTCCTTCCAAGTGTGGTAGTATGTGAAGTCTTAAAAAATAAGGAAGGGCAAGAAAAGATTTTGGGTCCAGTGTCCATTAAAGAACTGCTTGGCAGTTCTCCAGGCAAATGACGACAGGAGGCCATGATGGATTCCCTGCTCATTAACCTGTTTTGTTTTGTTTGTTGTTTCCACAACAACTGCTGGGTGAAGGAGCCCTCTCAGGTAATCCCTTGGATCTTCCTTCGATCAGGGAAGATAACTTGCTGCCTGGAGCTTATCTCCAGCTAGTACAACAGCCGCTTCTTTCCCCTGCAGAGCCACGCAGGGCAAAGGCATTAACTCTCCATCTTTTTCCGAGACGTCAAATGCAAACATCTTTTGAGCATCTTAAGAGCTTGATTGTACCAATGCAGGCAAGCAGGATGTTGCCTTACATCAGGGCAAACTGTTTGGCCACTAGCTCAGTATCACCTATTCTGGCTCGATCTGACCTCTCGGGTCTCAGGCAGAGCTGGGATCTTCCCTGAAGAAACATAAGATGCACAACCTAAACGTTACGTGTGAAAACAACCTCTACTCATCATCCTCTTACACTGCATGTGCAAAGAATGATTTAACATGCACTGAATTTGAGAACAAGGGTGGATGAAAACCTAAGGCTGCAAAATGTCTCAAGATACCCCAATGTTTACTAAGAAGCCTCATTCAATAAGTATCCTTTATAACAGGAATGGCGAAACTTTAGCCCTCCAGGTGCTTTGTACTTCAATTCCCACAATTCCTAACAGCCTACTCGCTGTTAGGGAAGCTAGGGATTTTCCTTTTAAATTATTTCTCTTAGAGCCTTTATACCCTGCAATATAAGTAGATTATCTGCTTTGATCTGGATTGTAGGCAGTGCAGACTCATATAATCCAGTTCAAAACCAATGTGGATTATCTGCTTTAATAACGTGGATTATATGGCAGGGCAGAAGGGACCATAGATTCCCCCTACTGTATGTTTCTCAAAGGGACAACTAATGCTTGATTTCCTCCCATTGTAAAAAGAAATAGAGTACAGTCACCTCTCCACATTCACTGGGGTAAGGGGCACAGGGCCCTTGTGAAAATGAAAAGCCATGAATTAAGAAATTGCTATTATAGGAGCCCCTGGTGGCGCAGTGGGTTAAAACACTGAGCTGCTGAACTTGCAAATTGAAAGGTTGCAGGTTCGAATCCAGAGAGCTGGGTGAGCTCCCGTTGTTAGCCTCAGCTTCTGCCAACCTAGCAATTCAAAAACATGTAAATGTGAGTAGATCAATAGGTACCCGCTCCATCAGGAAAGTAACAGTGCTCCATGAAGTCATGTTGGGCACATGACCCTATAAGTATCTACAGAAAATGCTGGCTCTTCAGCTTAGAAATAGAAATGAGCACCCTTCCCTCAGAGTTGGACATGACTGGACTTAATATCAGGGGAAAACCTTTACCTTTACTGTTATTATAGGAGAGAATACCTCTCTAGGAATTTCTAGGTCTTGCAGCATAACTATGGCCAATTTCCACTGGAAGCTGAATATGCTATTGCATTGGAGGACCTAGAAATTTCTGGAGAGATGTTTCCTCCAGCATGACTGGAGGAAATTGCCTATAGAGTCACATTGGAGGACTTAATAATCTTAGAGAGAAAATTTGTCATCAAAAGCCAATAATCACATCTGCAAAAGTCAAAACCACAAATGTGGAAAGATGACTGCAATGCTATTGCAGGGACTTACTTCAAAACTAAAATCCTCTGGAAGACACACCTCCCATCTTTATGTGAGCAATTGTGTGATCCCTTTTGATGGAGGTCAGAAAAGGGGGGAAAGAGATATGTTGGCCCGCATTGCTTTCATATTCTCGTTACAAAGGGATTTGACTCTAAGCTTCACGTGCAAAAATGCAATCTTTGTAAAACTCTGCAGACGTTTGGAACAAGCCTGGATTTGGGAGATTAGTGCAATATAAGGATCTTGTGATCTTGGAAGGTCACTGCCAGTCCTTCTCCTCTTGGCTGGGTCCACTCTCAGGGCCTTTCCACACAGCCAATTCACCCAGAATATCAAGGCAGAATAACCCACAAGATCTGCTTTGAACTGGAATATCTGAATCCACACTGCCATATATCCCAGTTCAAAGCACATAATATGAAATTTTATTCAGTTGTGTGGAAGGGGCCTCAGTAAGAAAAAAACATGTAACATAATAACCTCTCTTTCCCAAAAGTGCATTTAAAAGCACGGGTGGCAGTCCTGCCCATATTTTTCCCCATCCAACCAGCCGCTCTTACCTCTATTTAATAAGGGTGTATCTACACTGCGGAATTAATGCAGTTTGACACCACTTGAACTGCCGTGCCTCAATGTCTTAGCATTCTGGGATCTGTGGTTTGGTAAATTACCAGCACTCTTTGGCAGAGAAGGCTGTGTGGAAGGGTCCTTTGATGGAGATTGAGACTTTATGCAAGTCCCTTCCACACAGCTGAATAAAATCCCACATTATCTGCTTTGAACTGGAATATATGGCAGTGTGGACTCAGATAACCCAGTTCAAAAAGGATATTATGGGATTTTTGCATTGATATTCTGGGTAATATTGCTGTGTGTGTGGGAAGACCCAAGCATTGAGTCATAGCAAAGTGGTGTCATGCTGCATTAATTCTACACTGAGGGATACTTAAGTTTAATGGCATCTGAAACAGCAGCCTCACAACACAATCCCAGTACCTTTACAGAGAAGTAGAATAGCAGTAGTATACCGTATGTCTTAAGTGCACCAGAGCACTTAATCGTCAACATTATAAGCAGTTCTTTGGAAGGAAGCCCAGTTGAACTTGTTGAGATTAAAAGTCTGCATTAAAAGTACTTTTCAACCTGCGTCTCCTGTACTCAGAGGTAAGCCTTGCAGCACTGAATGCCACTGACTCCCAAGCGGGCGAGTTTGAGGTTTGTAGCCATGTACGTTTGTGGTGTGTGTGCTATAATAACAATAACAATAATATACTTCATTTATATTCTACCTTATCTCCCCAAGATGACTCAGGGCGGATTACAGTACACATATACAAAAAACATTCAGTGCCATTATACAATTAATACAGACAGACAGTACATAAACTAAGGCCTCCCATCTTTTTCCATCTCCGGCACCTGGAGGCTGTGATCAACTCCAGCCATGGGGGGTGCTGTCACTCCATCTTCCATGCCGAGGAGCTTTGTTGTCTTTATATGTTCTCCCGGTTGAAATGCAGGTATGTCCGCATGGGTGTCTTTTATTACTTCCCCGCCAACGCGGTACCTATTAATCTATTCACATTATTGTTTTTGAACTGCTAGGTGAGCAGAAGCTGGGCTGACGGCCGAGAGCTCACCCCAATCTGGGCTTGAACTGTTGACATTTTGAAAAATTTCCTGTAGCTGGTGGTTTAACCTACTGCGCTAAAGCCCAGGTTGTTGTTGTTACATGCCTTCCAGGTGTTTTCGAGCTATGGTGACCCCATCAAATTATTCTCTGTTCTGTGTATTTTAATATGTATTTAATAGAAATACATCTTAATGTGTGTGTGTGTGTGTGTGTGTGTGTGTGTATATATATATATATATATATATATATATATATACACATATATATGTTTATGTGCTTTGAAGCCCCTGGTGGCACAGAGGATTAAACTGCTGAGCTGCCAAACTTGCTGGCTGAGAGGTCAGCAGTTCGAATCCAGGGAGCTGGGTGAGTTCCCCCTGTTAGCCCCAGTTTCTGCCCACCTAGCAGTCTGAAAACATGGAAATTGGAGTAGATCAATAGGTACCGCTTTGGCGGGAAGGTAATGACGCTCCATGCAGGCATGCTGGCCACGTGACCTAGGAGGCGTCTACGGACAACGCCGGCTCCTTGGCTTAGCAATGGAGATGAGCACCACCTCCCAGAATCGGACACAATGTGGATGCACCCACTGGCACGGAGGGATAGAAGGCACTTCCTCGCGCTCTTCTCTTTTGCGATGGGCCATAACAGAGAGAGAGGGAGGGGGTTGGGTTCCTCTTAAAGGCGCCCCTTCCCTTTTTTCCACGCTTTCGCAGGAGGGAGGGGGCGAGGCCTTGGCTTCCGCTCGCCACAAGCCCGAAATAGGCTCGCCCGGCTCTGGCTGGATGGAGGCGGGGGCGGAGAGCCTCGCGCAAGCCGCCGGGCGTTCATTCCGCCCGGGCGCGCGCGCGCGCCTGCCTATTTTTAGCTTCCATTGATGGCTGGGATTCCGACGACGTCAATGGAGCTCGGCGTTGACGTCACGGAGGCTCCTGGCCGGGCCCGGGAGAAAAAGGGCGTGGCTTGCGGGAAAGCACTTCACTAAAGCGGCCGGCGAGGAGCGCGCGCCTGCAAAGAGCGCCGAGAGAGCAGTCGCGGAGGGAAGCAGGCAGCAGCGAAGGAGTTCCACGGAGAGAGAGAGCGCGCGAGTGCGCGAGCAGCCTCAGCGGGGGACGGGTCCCCGATGGCGCCCAGGCAGAGACGGAGCACCTTCAGCGCCCAACAGGTGAGCGCCATCCCCTGGTTTGATTGGCTAACCTGCCAAGGAATTAATGCAGTTTGACACCTCTGTGATTGCCACCACTCAGTGATCTGGAATCCTGAGAGTTGTCAACTTGTCGGAAAGTTGGGAAACTACAAGACCCATTAACCATGATGGCCATTCAAGTGCTGTCAGGCTGGATCAGATCTGCAGTGTAGACGCAAGCCTTACTCTTTGGGACTTGAAGGCAGTGTTTCCCTTTGGCAGAGAAGGTTAAAGACCTTGGGAAACTACAAGTCCCATTGTTGCGTAGTATTGAACAATGGCCGCTCAAGTGCTGTCATGCTGGATTCAGTCTACAGTGTAGATGCAAGCCTTACTCTTTGGGGCTTGAAGGCAGAGTTTCTATTTAACAGATAATTTAAAGACCTTGGGAAACTACAAGTCCCATGACTATGTAGTATTGAACCATGGCCGCTCAAGTGCTGTCATACTGGATTCAGTCTACAGTGTAGATGGAAGCCTTACTCTTTAGGGCTTGAAGGCAGTGTTTCTATTTAACAGATAATTTAAAGACCTTGGGAAACTACAAGTCCCAAGACTGTATAGTATTGAACCATGGCCATTCAAGTGCTCTCAGGCTGGATCAAATCTACAGTGTTAGATGCAAGCCTTAATCTTTGGGACTTGAAGCCAGTGTTTCTCTTTGGTAGAGAAGATTAAAGACTTTGGGAAACTACAAATCCCAGGACTGTATAGTATTGAGGCATGGCAGTTCAAGTGCTGTCAGGCTGGATCAAATCCACAGTGTAGATGCAAGCCTTACTGTTTGAGACTCGAAACCAGTGTTTCTCTTTAGCAGAGAAGTCAAAGAACTTGGGAAACTACACATCCTAAGACTGTATAGTATACAACAATGTATAAATTATTTATTTATTTATTATGACATTTCTACCCCGCCTTTCTCCACCACAGAGGGGACTCGTGATGGCTTTACACACAGGAAACTATTCGATGTCTTAAAACAATGTACAATTAAAATAAACATTTAAAAATAGAATTATAAAATACATTGAAACAATGTAAAAAAATTTCAAACAATACCACAAACCCTTAACAATTCATAATTCTGATTTTCTTTGTTTTAAAAAAATCATTCACCCTTGACAGAGGTCTGCCATTCTGTGCGTCAGCAAGGCAAGCAGTGCATGGCTTTGCAGGAAAAACAATCTGTACACATTACATATAATTGTAATGTAAATTAGAATATGTACCCATGATGATATCATTGCTATAGCATTCATTGTTTCACTAGAAATGTATCAAATTTGCCTTCAAATAATCAGTGTAGCTACTATTAGCAGTTAAAGGGTGTTTACATTTTGGGGGGATGAGCTGCATATCATGTTCGGGTGTTGAGTCCTTCCTAGACCTTTCCCAAGTGGGAGCAGAAATAAAGGTAAATAAATAAATGGTCAAACTTTATTTCTAGACCGCACCTCCTTCCCAAAAGGGACCCGGGGCAGTTTACAGCACACAAACAGGCAAACATTCATTGCCTTTCAAATTACAAACAACATCAGGAATAATACAAAATAATACACAATAATAGCAATAAACTTACAATGAAAGAATTAAATGTTGAAATAAACCCATTCAACAATAAACTAGGACATGTAAACATTAAAGATCTATAATTAAAAACAGTTAGACATGAGTTGCATATGAAATGGCGAACACAGGTGTTTATTAACATGTATCATAGCCATCATATAGTGCAAATGGGTTTTCCAGTGTTCCGGTAGAATAGTGTCTTAGTCCTCCTCCTCTCTATATGCTAAAGTACACAAGTGCGTCTTCAAAACAATGTTAAGTTTCTTAAAGGAGAGGAGGGTGGAGGTCATTTTTATTTCTTCAGGGAGCAAGTTCCAGAGATGGAGGCAATCACGGAGAAGGCCCTCCTCTCTCGTTCCCACCAGCCAAGCTTGAGACAGGAGTGGGACTGAGAGCAGGGCCTCCTCCACTGACCACAGTGCACGGGATTGTCTAGGGAAATGCGATTGGACAAATAGCCTGGACCCAAACCATTTAGGGCTTTATAGATAAATGGTGAGATTTGGTGATGCACATTGTATCCCCTCCTTTACTGGGTTCTGTTGGCTTGACTGTTGAGTAAACATGCAGGACTAGGATCTGTGTTGGTTGGGAGGAGATCTCTCTCCACTAAGGGAAAAGGCTGGCACATTCTCCTATACCAGGCATGAGCAAACTTCGCCCCTCCAGTTGTTTGGACAATTCCAGCTGTTGGGAATTGTGGGAGTTGAAGTCCAAAACACCCAGAGGGCCAAAGTTTGCCAATGCCTGCCCTAAACAGACATTGGACCAATTCTAGGTGGTGATCCCTTTCTGTCTGGAATTTGCAAAACCCAAGAGGTTTCAACTTTTGCAAAAGAAATATTGGAAGAGTCTTCTCGTCTAAAGAGTTGAAAATGTTTTGACTCCCACTCCTGCGCACAAATGGAGATTTTCAAGTACAGCTGGTTTTGTACCTCTTCTATCAGAATTGTTCCTTGCTCCTGCCTTGGCATCAGGTAAAAATTGACCCAGTGTCTGGATTTTTTCCAAATGTGATAGCTCTATGTACACCTCTGTTGCACCTGAAACTAGTGTTGCGATTGACAGATTTCACACAGCACAATGTTTTGTGGAATATGACATGCCTCCTCAGATTCTCAGAATATTACTTGAAGCAAAGATGGGAGAAAGTGCAAGCTGTAGGTCACATACTGATCTTTTCCAGTCAAAAACAAACCAGACCACCAAAAAAAAAATCCCTTATGAACCATCTGTATTTGAATGGATTTTCAGAACCATAAAGGATATGTGTCCTTTTCAGTCATGTTGGGACTGGAGTAACCATATGGTTTCTATCTCTTCCACTGTTGCCCTCCTTGGATCTAGATCAGTGGTTCTCAACCTATGGGTCCCAGATATTTTTATTTACAGCTGTGTTAGTGTGCAAAGATCAACATCTCTGCTCACTGCATTCACCATGTCATGGGTTTATCTCAAGGAGCTAAACGGCACAAAGACCCCAAATACTGTTCTGTCGTGGAAGCTAAGCAGCCCTGCTTGGTTCTTGGATGGGCAATCTTCAATTCATACTAGTTTGTTGTAGGTTATATTTAAGTGGAGGGAGCTGACAAAGCCACCACTGAATAATCTTTGCCTAACCAAATCTATGAAATTCATGAAGTCTCCATAAGTAAACAGGGCAGTTGAAAGCACGCACATACCTGTATTTACACTTACCACTTTCCTCTCACTCTGATGTATTTCCATGTGGCATAAAAATGAATCCCTAGACGACCCGAACTGTGTTGGTTGGCTTAAACCATCACTTGTTCAACCTGGCCTTCGGGCAGCTCAGAAGTACATCTCACTAGATTTTAAAGAACTTCCTCTCAAATAAATATGCGTAGTGATTGCATGCAGAGTAATCTTAAGAGTTTTGTTTTGTTTTGTTTTGTACCTTCCAAGTTATTTCTGACAAATGGCGACCCTATCATAATGCTTTCTTGGAAACATCTCTTCAGTGGAGGTTTGCTTTTGCCTTCCTGAGGCTGAGAATTGACTTGCTCAGGACCACACAGGGCCCTTCTACACAGCCCTATATCCCAGAATATCAAGGCAGAAAATCCCACAATATCTGCTTTGAACTGGGTTATCTGAGTCCACACACAGATAATGTGAGATTTTCTGCCTTGATATTCTGAGATGTAGGGCTGTGTGGAAGGGCCCTCAGTGGATTTCCATTGCTGATCGGGGATTCAGATCCTGTTTCTGGAGTGATATTCCATCTCTCAAAACACTACATCACACTGTCTTTTGGAAATAAGTCACACTTATTGCGTTTATTGCACAGAATCCGTGTTCAGAGCTGCAGCCTTTGAATGTCAGTTGCAAAGGGTATAGAGCAGATTGCTTCTTGGCTGGCTAACAAGCAGCAATCTCCTTTGCAACCTGTTTTATTCCCTGCTGGAATCAATCACAATTACCTTGAAACACTCATTGGCAAATAACGAGGTGCAGTGTTCCCTCATTTATTACTGGGGTTACGTTCCAGGACCTCCCGCAATAAGTGAAAAACCACGATGTAGGGACGCTCTATTTATTTTAATATTTATACATTATTTTAGTAGTTATACACCATTTTAAGTCTTTATAAACTTAAAATAATGTGAAGGAAAGGAAGGAAAGGCCCTTCAAGGCTAGAGGTAGGGAGGGAGGACTGAGGAGGGAAAGCGCCTTGGAGAGCGGCAGTGGCAGGCATGTAGCCAGGGGGGCTAAGGGGGCTTCAGCCCCCCGAAATTCTGAGGGTGGTCCACGAAAAGGCCTTACTGGTACATTATTTAAACTGTTACGTGCATTTAAATCATGATCTGATCACCATGCTCATTATATCCCACATTAATGGGGTTATTGGGATAACAATACAAAAGGTTTGCTAGGGTAGACCCTCTTCCACCCAGTCTCAGCCCCCCGAAACCAAACTCAGCCCCCCCCCCGAACCAAAATCCTGGCTACGGCCCTGGGCAGTGGCAAAACCCCACAAAACTGCAAAAATACCATGATATATATTTAAAATTATTATTTTTTGAAATCTGCAAAACAGCGAGTCCGCAATAAACGAACCGCGAAGTAGTGAGGGAACACTGTATTACTGAAGCCAGTGCTTCAGAACACCTCTTTAAGTGCTGTGTCTTCCCCCAAAAAGACAACCACTATCTCTTGCTGTATTGTTCATTTAACAGGTTTGTTAGAGATCGAGGTAGTTCATCATATTTTCAATGCAATTGCACCCGGTCAGTACATTTGTCACACATTGCCTTGCCTTTCTGAAGTGAAAAAAAAACTTTAGTTCTCATGGCTAGAAATTTAAGCTTAAAAGCTATGTGGGAAGTCTCCAATACAATACTGATGACTCAAGTAAAGATCAAGCAGGAATTGGTACAGTGAGATTTCAGCATTGAGCATAGACCCATATCTCTTAAAGTGAAAATGCAGTTTGCAGTTCTTTTGGTCAGCTTTCTCCTAGCTATCTTGGATGTGTTGGTTAATTATTTTAGCTTTCTAAGGGCCCTTCCAGACAGGCCCTATAGCCCAGGATCTGATCCCAGGTTTTGTTTATCCCAGATTATCTGTCAGTGCGGACTCATTTAATCCAGTTTAAAGCAGAAAACCTGGGATCAGATCCTGGGCTATAGGGCCTGTCTGGAAGGTGGCAAACCTTCTAGCTGCCTTGGATGTGTTAATTAATGTAATGTATTTCTGTATTGCCTTCCACCTCACAAGAGCTCTCAAGGCGGTGAACAAATAAAAACCAATTAGAACAATACAAAAATGAAAACATTATAAAACACATGAAAAAAAACTCTTTTAAAGCTTTTAACATTAGTCTAGCAACTATAATCGAATCAGGGATTTGGAGTCTTCCGCCCTTCAGCTGTTGTTAGACTATAACTCCCAGCAACCTTAGCCAACATTGCCAATGGTGAAGGATCGTGGGAATTGCATCTAAAGAATAATATGTTACTTGTTCATAATTTAAAAATAACATAATCTTTAAGAAATAAAGGTATAAAATGAATGCTGACATGTAGGTGTTTGTTCTGCCAGGGAGCTAATGTGAAATATGGGCCTTGGAGCCTTATGAGAGAACCAGCTTTGTGTGACTATGTGGAACCTCATCGCCTTGCTTCCTGAGAGCGAGGGCTTGGAGCGTCTTTAGAGTGGATAGGATGGACACTTAGCACACAGTAAGTGTGATGCTGGAGTGATGCTCCTTCTGCTGTGTCGGTACAGGCGAGCCAAAGTTTGCTGTTAGCTTTTAAACCTGTGCACAGTTGTTTTGTTCCACAAGGAAGGAGCCATAGTATTTGTGGGAATCTGCTTGCTTAAATGGGAAGTAGCCATCTTGATCTCATTTTTGAGTTGAACTCTGCGGGAAGCCACAGAGCATTACAGGAGCCAATGCTCCCTCTTTAGAAAGCATCCTTTCAAAAAGGAGTTGAGCCTCTTGCATGTTAGATAAGCGTCCCTCCTATAGTACACACCAGTTAACTTTCTGGAGCATTGCCTCCTGTACTGGCAGAAGAAACTCTCTTTCATAACTCTGCTGAAAGGAGGTGAACACAGCCAGTGTTTGCTCAGTCACATCAGTTTTTTTGGCATCCGCCCTGCTGTGGGGCTTCCAAGTTCCCTTCCAAGTTCCCTTCCCAGACTTTAGCCAGAAAGTCTAGGCTTTAGAGGTGAATGAGCAGGAGGAGGAAGGCAAGATGCCTTGGTATTGAAGGGATTCCCCACATGGCCCATATATGGAGGCCGGTGTGTCCTTCCAAGTCCTGCTGACGCGAGCCAGGCCTGTCCAGCTGCTGACGTCCAGGGGTGGGTGGGACACCCCTTACGCTTTCTCTGACGCCCCTGTGGGCTTGGCTTCTTCCTCTGAAACACAAACATGCGTGCGTCTAGTGCGCCGCCTGCCAAGCCTCGCTAGGAGTTCCTGGCCCAGCCCTGGATGATTGGAAACAGCTGTGGGTTTGTGCCTTCCCCTGTGGCTGGCAAGCGGCCAGGCTGCTCCTGCACAAGGTGTTTGCTGCACCTGCAGGCTTTCTTTGTGCACTGAGGGTGAGAGGGAGCAGGGATCCTGAGCCTTCCTGCAGCAAAAAAATAACTTCTTGACAGATCCTTTCCACTGGGAGTCAAGGATATAAGGACATAGCAAGTTTTTTTCTTTCTGAGAAAAGGGTAGCTCTAAAATTCTGGGCCAAGAAAAGGATCCTCCTTGGAATCATTTTGGGTGACGTGGGGAAAGAGTGTTCCTTTGTTTGAGCTCTACATGCAATGTTTTTGTGGATTGGTAAATCGTTTTGAGTTATGCAGAGGAGAAGTGGCTTAATCCAGTGTTTCTCAACCTGTGGGTCGGGACCCCTGATGGGGACATGAGGAGGTGTCAGAGGGGTCTCCAAAGATAATCAGAAAACACAGTATTTTCTGTTGGTCATGGGGGTTCTGTGTGGGAAGTTTGGCCTAATTATATCGTTGGTGGAGTTCAGAATGTGCTTTGATTGTAGGTGAATTATAAATCCCAGCAACCACAACTCCCAAATGTCAAGTCTGATTTCCCCAAACCCCACCAGTATTCATATTGGAGCATATTGAGTATTCGTGCCAAGTTTGGTCCAGTTCCATCCTTGCTTAAGTCCACAGTGCTCTCTAGATATAGGTGAACTACAACTCCAAAACTCAAGATCAATGCCCACCAAACCCCTCCAGTATTTTCTATTGGTCATGGGAGTTCTGTGTGCCACGTTTGGTTCAATTCAAGCATTGGTGGAGTTCAGAATGCTTTCAATTGTAGGTTAACTATAAATCCCAGCAACTGCAACTCCCAAATGCCAAATTCAAACCCCTGCAACCTCACCAGTTTTCAAATTTGGGCGTATTGGGCATTTTTGCCAAATTTGGTTCAGGGAATGAAAATACATCCTGTACATCAAATATTTTCATTGCGATTCATAACAGTAGCAAAATTACAGTTATGAAGTAGCAACAAAAATAATGTTGCAGTGACCTCGTGCTGGGGGTCACCACAACTTGAGGAACTGTATTAAGGAGTCACGGCATTAGGAAGGTTGAGAAACACTAACTTGTGGCCTTTCCCAGTGTTTGTGCACTTCAGATAGGCTGGACAAGAACATCCACTATCCACCAAGTTAGTGGCCACACTTGCTGAGGAATGACAATGGTTGGCCAAACCTCCATTGCTCATTTAAGCAACAGGTTACAGTACTAAACCGAGGGGAATGAAGCATGACAGGGAATTATTTACATATGCACAAATAAAGTTAACAACATTATTGGGGTGGAGAAGATGAATGCTTTGGTTTTCCACCTTGGCAAAAGCCACCCAAGGAATATTTCTTCAGGCCTTTGGCTGTGGTGCCAAACTCTGATTATTGTATTTAAAATTGTATACAATTTCTCTTTCCATTTCAAAGGCAGCATGCTTCTCAGTTGCAGTTGTTGGGCAGGTAAATGAGAATGTACTGTTACCCTGTTGTACTGTTTGGTTTCCCATATGTTGTTTGGCTACAACCTCAAGTATTCCTATGAGTTATGCTAGATGGGGTTGCTGGAACTTGCAATCCAATACTTTTGGAGGGCTGTCTGATCTTTGCTTAAAGTAGAGGGTGAATTTTTAAAACAAATAAGTCTTTGTAAAGATGGGATCTTTGCTTAATTCTAGGGGGGGGGGTTGGATGGCTTCACCAGGGTCAGTCCTCAGAGTGACAGGTTCGTACACCTTGTTCTTCACCTGTTTATCTTTGCCAAGAAACACGTTTTACTATGAGGTTGATTCTCTGCCAATCAAAATGGTTGTGGCAGCACTCCCAGATACAAGTGCTGAAGGTGTACATTGCCCCGGGGGTGGGAGTGTAGACAGAAAAAACACTTAACAATAAGTGGTCATTTTAGGTCAGGATGATGTATAGTGGGAAGCCTCTTTCAGTAGTTTTATTATTATTATTATTATTTTCCTCTGCAATATTGAAGGTGGGGGTTCTTTCTCCACTCCATACTCTCCAGAAAAAAATCAAATAAAAAACTAATGCTAGTGTGCAGGAATAAAACAATTATGTCATAACGATCTCCAGGGCTGATTCTAGGACACAGCATTGTCTTCAGTGGGAAATGCTGGAAGATATGGCAGCAAGGTGCTGGAGGAGAACACTGTGTGCCGAGTAATCTGCCTTGCGTCACCAAAACTAGCCTGTTGGCTTGCATGCACAGCAAAGGAAGCTCTCCGCCCAAGATTCACCTTAATATTGTGGATATGTTGGGGTTTTTTAATTGTGTCAGTAGCGAATTAAAAACACACTGCAAGTCGCTTCTGGTGTGAGAGAATCGGCCATCTACAAGGAAGTTGCCCAGGGTACGCCCGGACATGTTACCATCTTGTGGGAGGCTTCTCTGATGTCCCCGCATGGGTATATGGGGCTGACAGATGGGAGCTCACCCCGTTTCGCGGATTCAAACTGCCAACCTTCAGGACTTTGGGGCAGCAGTTCAACTGGCACAAGGGAGTAACCCATTGCACCACCGCAGCTCCTAGGAGATATTGGTAATGAGCAGAGAACTGAGAAAGTTCAGAACTTAATTTATGAGATGACCGGGAGCAAACCATAAAAAAACATACAAGCACTGTCATTTTCTGATACAACAGCACTGTGCATAACTTCCTTCATAACTGTCTTCTAATTTTGGATTACAGTCTTTATTCTAATTGATGACTGAGTCAAGATAAGGCTATTTATTTATTTACGACATTCCTGAATGATTTCAATGTATTAATCATCTACTTTTAAATTATAGAAATCATCAGTACGGTAGTTATTTTGAGGGTTTTTAATGTTCTGCTGTGAACCTTCCTTTGACTTTCTTCAATAATTACTCCAAGCCTTTGCTATTTTTTGCTAGTGGTATATCACCTGCATATATCTTAAATTGTTGATTATCCTTCCTTCAATTTTCATGCTTCCTTTCTCCAAGTCTCTAATCTTGCTTTATGTATGATATTTTTGGCCTACGGTTAAACAGAAAAAGTGATAAGATGCTGCCTTGCCTGACCTCTTGTCAATTGGAAACCATTCTGTTTATCTATATTCTGTCCTAACAACAGTAGCCTCTTGTCCTGACTGCAGGCTGTACGTCAGGACACTCAGATGTTGCGGCACACCCATTTCTTTAAGAGTGATCTATTGTTTTTTCATGATCTACACAATCAAAAGCTTTGTTATAACCTATAAAGCACAGGCTGGTTTTCTTTCAAAACTCTTCAGCCAAGATATTCAGTGGCTGAGGAATTCTGATAACTGTTACACAAAAAAGGAACTTTTCTAAGCTCTGGTTTTATAGTCTCAGGGTTGGATACAAACCATGAAGCTTGACTCTGTTTGGATCTTTTGGAATCCAAACAGATTGGAAAGCCTCTCTTGGTTCTGAATTTCTTTAATATCGTTGAGAGAGTGAGGCGCCAGCTCTCCTGGGAATGACTGCTTGGCTCCTTGAAAGTTTCCGTACTATCTAGAGCATATCAATAAACCACAATCCTGGCCAGGAACTCCAAGCCCCCTTGGCACATTCCTGTCCAGAACACACAGCAGTTGGTTTGGAGGATTTTGTACTTTTTGTTAATCTGCTCTGCACCTGGGCTAGGCACACAGTTGTCTGCTTCTCAGCTGTTCACTTGGGTTCCTGAAGATCCAAGCTCAACATGAGAGCAGACTGTGTGTCTAGACAAGATCCCTGTAAAGTGGGAGGCCGTCAATGGGGGAGCCGATAAGCCGAGCTGATATAGGAAAAGCCAAATTGCAGGGACCAGATTCCATCTAGGGCACATGGTGAAACTCAAGGCCTGTGGGCCGAATCTGGCCTGCCATGTCATTTTATGTGGCCCTCCAAATGCGGTATTCCTCCTCATGAGACATGACTAGAGCTCATGGGAGTCGTGATACAGTCTGGAAGGCTGCATTTTGTTCTGTTTAGTCAGGATAGTGGAGTTTGGAATTAGATACCAGGCTTAGGGATCTGACATCTGAGTTTAAAATGTCCTTAAACTTTCCCCAACCTCAGAACCACAAATGCTGTTGGCCTGCAATTCTCATTATCCTCAGTCTGCATGGCTGATAATAATTAAAAGTGATAGGAGTCCTTCACTAACTCTGGGAGCCCAAACTGGGTAAAATCTGAAGAGTACTGACCACTGTGTAAAAGAATTATGGATACAAGAGCCCTTTGAAGGCTGATGTGGCCCTCGATGAAAATGAGTTTGACACCCTTGATCTAGGACAAGGGTAGGCAATGTCTACCAGTGTTCTCAGCCTACAAGTCCCATCAGCCCTCTAGTCAGTCTTGCAATGGACAAAGGATGATGGGAGTTAACATTAGGGCCCCATTTTGCCCAAATGCCCAAAAGCAACTTTGTGTTAGTGTTTAGGAACAACAGCCCTGAAGCTGTTTCTTTGTGGAGGAATATAGGTTGAGTCCTGGGGTTGCATTTGGCAACCCCAGGACTCATACCATTTCAAGTGTATCTCCTCTTGGCACTTGAGAACCAATGGAGAGTTTTTTTTAATGAATCTGTGGTGAAGGAATGAAGGCATAAGACTGTGCATGACAAGAAGCAGAGCTTGGGAAACTTACTTCTTTGAACTGTAATACCCAGGGGACCCCCAACTAGCATGACTCGTGTAGGCTGGGGGCTTTGAGAGTTATAGTCAAAACAGCAACGTATCTTAAGTCTGGTATGTACTCAAGTGCTCATACACATCTTATTAGTCCTTGCTGTACAGTCGTGGCTAGGATGAATTTTTACAGGATGGCAATGCATGTTGTGTAGTTATCCATGGGATAAAGGTGTCAAATTAGAATATTCAGTTGTTAAAACATTTGAATTAGCTGTTTTAATTAACCACAACCCTGACTTTTTTAAAAAGAAGGCACACATTATAAACGTTCCTAAATATTAATGATGATACATAGGACAATATGTCCTATCCGTTATATGGTATCTTGAGCAAGACATTGGGAATCAATCCCAACATAATTTTGAATAAAAGATACACACATACATGCAAAGTGATGGCTGGTGGAGAGAGATGAGGAAAAGATGGAATCAAAGAGTTGGAAGGGACCACAAGGGCCATCCAGTCCAACCTCCTGCCATGCTGGTACATAAATGCCTTTAGTAACACAATCCACAAAGCATCAATACCTTTACTGAGCAAGCCCCAAAGCATTTCAGTAACAGAGGCTAGCTTATTGGCTTCAAACATGGTGCTTAGGTCAGGAACGTTCTGAAACCAAAAGGTGTCTAGGAACAACCCATTTTTCCCTGTAGAACCAGACTGTGCTGGAACAGAATGCAAAGCTGAGTTATTTTCTGCAGGGCAATTCAATGTGATTGGCAGTACATGGTGTTGCTGTGGATGTTAACAATTGGTTCATCCCAGCAATAGAGGCAGCGTTTGGGGTTTGATCCACTCAGCTGACTAGTAAAAGGAAACATCTTTGTAATTTAATAGAACCACAACAAAAAGGCATGAATTCCAGCCTTAAATGAAATGACTCCGTCACAAGCAGAGTTGGTGGGGATGAGAGAGAGGGCCTTCTCGGTGGTGGCCCCCCAGCTCTTGAACTCTCTCCCCAGGGAGATTAGATTAGCCCCCACCCTGTCCACCTTCTAGTAAGACTTGAAGACTTGGATGTTTCAATGTGCCTTTGAATAATGGTTTATCTCAGCCATCCTCAAACTGGGGCCCTCCAGCTGTTTGGGCCTCCAACTCCCAGAAGCCCTAATGAGCTTGTTCAATTGTCAGGAATTCTAGGAGTTGAAGGCCCAAACAGCTGGAGGGCCCCAGTTTGAGGATGCCTGGTTTAACTCCTGATTAAGTTTGCTAGCCTAGACTTTCAGGTTGGATCTCCAGCACTTTATTCCCATCTCCAGCCTTAAAGATTGTGCTTGCACAAGCCCTTGTCCTACTCTATTAATCTCAAATCAGCACATGCCCATTTCTCTCGACTATAGGTTGTATCGATGCTTGGTTCATGTTTTATGATGTCTTACATTTTATTGGTTTTATTGTTTAATATATTTTATTGTTATTTGTTTTTAATTACTTTTCAACCTTTGTTTATATTGGGCTTGATCCGATGGGGTGATGGAGGCAGGATATAAAAATAAAGTTATGATTATTAAGGAGTTCAGAATGATTATAGTCAATTACTACCTTTGGCTGGTAGCAACTTTCAGATTTCCTTCCTAGCAGTAGCATGCTATTCTCATAAAATGTTAAGAGTACTCCTTTTTCTTTATAATAGCCTCTCACATTATTTCACACAAACACCTGTGGCACATTGGGTTAAAGAACCCTCGTGCTGGCAGGATTGAAGACCGACGGGTCGTAGGTTCGAATCCGGGGAAAGCGTGGATGAGCTCCCTCTGTCAGCTCCAGCTCCCCATACAGAGTCATGAGAGAAGCCTCCCATAAGGATGGTAAAACACCCAGGCGTCCCCTGGGCAACGTCCTTACAGACAGCCAATTCTCTCACACCCGAAGTGACTTACAGTTTCTCAAGTTGCTCCTGACACACTCACAACACAAATGTGGAAACAGTGTGTGGCCCTCCATATCATGTTATACTACAACTCTCAGCTGCCCTTGTTAACAGAGCCAATGATGAGGAATGTTGTGAATTCCAGCTCAGCAACATCTGGAGAGCCACACAGTTCCTATCCCTGCTTTGAAGAGATGCCATCCCTGCCTCTTCATATATACTAACAGCAGCCTCACTTCCCTAAATATAAAAGCCAAAGAGCACAATATGGGTCTTCTTTTAGGGTCGTAACATTTGAAGTTGTTGCTGCTGTATCATGAGCGTTTGATGATACACATTTCCCGTTTTGCAGTCACTCTTTGGCCAAGAGTGGAACCCAGTGTACTGGGGTGTTATGTATACCTAACACCTTTCTCCTTCTGACAACTTTTAGCAATTACTTTGAGGATAAGGGAAGAAATGTGGCTCATGAAAGTCAGGGAGATCTGACTAGGTCCCCCACTCCCCCACCCAGTCTTCCCCCGGGGTGGCAAGCCACATTTCCACGACTGGAGGAAGGGGGAGATCTTGCCTCATCCTTAGACATCCGTAAATCTGCAAACCTCAAACCACTACTTACTCTGAGGCACCCTTATTCAGTTCAGTGGAACTTTCCATTGAAGCCATGGGAGGATTAGAGTGCTGTATATACACTTCTTTGAATATATTTCTTTTCACCTCGGTCTACCACATATTTGATTTATTTTTGCCTTTTATGGTGCTACTCTCCCTTTTCAGCAGGAATTGCCATCAAATTTATTTGCATAACCAATTTCTGCAAACTATTTCTTATAATCATTCTCCAGCTGTCCTTTCTCCAAGGAGCATATATTGACACTTAGGCAGAAAAAATAAAATGCAAAGATACAGAATGGATGATGCCTGGCTTAACAATCTATGTGAAAAAGATCTTTGAGTCTTTGTGGATAGCAAGTTGAACATGAGACAACAGTGTGATGCAAGAACTTTAAAAGCCAATGGGATTTTGGGCTGCATCAAAAGAGCAGTGGTTCTCAACCTTCCTAATGCCGCGACCCCTTAATACAGTTCCTCATGTTGTGGTGACCCACAACCATAAAACTATTTTCGTTGCTACTTCATAACTGTAAATTTGCTACTGTTGTTAATTGTAATGTAAATATCTGATATGAAGGATGTATTTTCATTCACTGGACAAAATTTGGCTCAAATACCCAATACGCCCAAATTTGAATACTGGTGGGGTTGGGGGGGAATTGATTTTGACATTTGGGAGTTGTAGTTGCTGGGATTTATAGTTCACCTACAAAGAGCATTCTGGACTCCACCAATGATGGAATTGAACCAAACTTGACACAAAGAACTCCCATGACCAACAGAAAATACTGGCAGAATTGACCTTGAGTTTTGGAGTTGTAGTTCACCTACATCCAGAGAACACTGTGGACTCAAACAATGATGGACCAGGACCAAACTTGGTGTGGATACTCAATATGCTCAAATGTGAACACTTGTGGAGTTTGGGGAAAACAGAACTTGACATTTGGGAGTTGCAGTTGCTGAGATTTATAATTTACCTACAATCAAAGAGCTTTCTGAACCCCAGCAATGATAGAATTGGGCCAAACATCCCACACAGAACCTCCATGACCAACAGAAAATGCTGTGTTTTCTTATGGTCTTTGCCGACCCCTCAGACACCCTCTCGGGATCCCGTTAGGGTTCCCGACCGCCAGGTTGAGAAACACTAGAGTAGAGTGTCTTGATCGAGCGAAGTCATGGTGCCTCTCTATTCTGCTTTGGTTAGACCTCACCTGGAATACTCTGTCCAATTCTGGGCACCACAGTTTAAAAGAGATATTGACAAGCTGGAAGATGTCCAGAAGAAGGCAACTAAAATGGTCAAAGGTCTGGAGACCATGCCTTATG
This sequence comes from Anolis apletophallus, assembly GCA_030556195.1. Taxonomy (NCBI): domain Eukaryota; kingdom Metazoa; phylum Chordata; class Lepidosauria; order Squamata; family Anolidae; genus Anolis; species Anolis apletophallus. The sequence goes on along the minus strand of JARBWK010000001.1, from coordinate 134,215,801 downwards.
AGGAGTATCTTAAAGAGCTGGGAATGTTTAGCCTGCAGAAGAAAGGGTTGGGAGGATACAGTACATGATAGCCATGTATAAATATGTGAAAGGATGTCATAAGGAAGAGGGAGCAGGCTTGTTTTCTGCTGCCCTGGAGACAACAATTCAGAGCAATGGGTCCTTACAGGAAAAGATATTCTACCTGAACATTAGACCTTATTGACCAATGAGAGCTATGCAACAGTGGAACTCTTTGCCTTGGAGTCTGGTTGAAGCTCCTTCCTTGGAAGCTTTTAAACAAGTGCTGGAGAACCATCAGGGGTGCTTTGATTGTGCTTTTCCTGCATGGCAGGGGGTTGGACTGGATGGCCCATGTGGTCTCTTCCAACTCTTATGATTCCATGATCCTTCAAATCCTATGAAATTGCTCAAGGGCTCCCAATGAGTTTTGGTTGGCTGGCTTGCAGTGTTCCAAATCCTACCTTGTTTTTATTAGTAGCAATAGAAAGGCTAGTTAACTCTTGGGAGTTAATCAGGATCATTTTTGGTTAGTACTTAGATGGCAGCCCATGGACAAATACCAGGTGCTCTAGGCTATATTTCTGAAGAAGGAACTGGCAAAACCACCTCTGAGGATTTCTTGTCTAACAAGGAAGGAATAAGTCAACAGGCGATACATATTTTTAAAGGAATCTTTTCCAGGCTCCATTCATTACCCTGCACAAATTCTTATAACATCTCAATATTGCAATGGCGATGGACCCGAGACCTACTGTGTCAAAGAAGGGTAGTTGATCTAACCTTCAGATTTTCAAATAATACTAGGATTGTGTGACTTTACTGACAACCTGAGGCCATGCTGAAGAGGAGCAGAAAAAGAGCAAGCCACTCTAAATATGCCAATATCATCGTTCTTGGATGAACCAGTAGGAAGAACCTGGCATCTCCAGGGAGGACTCTTGGTGAGACCCTAGAGATCTTTTGCTGAGATAGACCAGTGATCTGATTCAGCATAGAACAGCTTCCTACATTAATTTTAACCAAAGGATTGCCCACAATCCCCTTTAGAAGCAGGCTGTTCCTTTACTATTCCTGGACAGCCCACGCATATGCAGCCATTATCCCTCAGTGATCTATTTACCAACCTAACTTGGAAGGAAAGGAGGAAAAATCCAGGACATCCTTAGTTCCATTCCACATTCCTTACATTTTAGGGTTTGCCCTAAAAAGCCAATGTTTTGAAACTGCTGGAAAGAACCAAGGGCCGATTCCCCTTCACAGCTGCTGTGCTGGGACTCCCGCCAGGCGCTAAAGCTCCAACATGCAATAAAAACCCGCCTTGTTACGCAGGCGGCTTTACAAACGTGAGGCCTTTAAGCAAACCCAGAGGCTGCCCAAGCTAAAAATATTTTTAACAATAGGAAAATACATCAATCTTTCCAGCTGCTAAGTTTTCAGTGTCTTTTCTGACTGGCCTACAAAATTCCACTTGGAGGCTACAGGCTTGATGTCTCACTAAACTGGAGAACTTGGGGCACTATGTGGTAAACAGATTAAAAACGGCTAATGTTTGTGTGCAGATCCATTAAGACTGAGCTTGCCCCTTTCCTTCTGCCTTTTGGAAGGAAAGCAGCAGAGTTTCTATATATTTCCCCCCTGTCAATCATTATAAGTGTCGTCGTCCCCCCCCTCCCCTGGGCTCTTTCAGAGGGTGAGAGTTAACATCTAGGGGGAAAGGGGCATATTTCTTCCCTACTTTTCAGGAGAAAGAACACACCACTTTTTCAGAGACAGGTCCATATGGCTATTATCTTTTAGTGATATTCCTGCTGAACTGGACCAAAGTCCATCTAATTTAAGAAAGAGAAAAGTGTGGCTTTCCAAACATAAGACTTCAGTTCTTGTCCGCACTCACTCTTAGCTATGTTAATTATACTGAGCCAAGGGGCATTTTAGGATAAAAATACTGGAAGGACCTCAGTTATCCGCCCATCTCTGCTGTTTTGGATTATGGCATAGATTGCATGAAAGTCATAATATATATTCAGGTTCCTATAACACAAAATAGTTATGGGATTTAGAGTATGTGCCCTTGCTTTGTGAAGTCAATGGACCATCTAACCATTTATTTGCCACCCCATTAAAAGATGGCTGCTCTTTCAGGGAAAGGATCTTGGAGATGTAGTAGACACAGCTCAGTGAAAATACCAACCCAGGATGGAGGTACTGTAATAAAGGCAGAATGTGTTGGAGCATGTAAGAAATCAGTTTGTGTCTGTCACCTGTAAAATAAGATGCACAAAGCTGATTGGTTGAGCTATGCCCGGGGAGATAGCCAAGCCTGGGACTTTTAGTTACTGTTACATTTTTCAGGCTTGAGCTATGGAGGTGCCTGCAGAGAAGCACAGAGAGACAGTTTGGGGTGTGTTCTTGCTTCATGAGCTGCTGGAAGGAATTTTTTTCACATGGACAAAGGAATACCATTTTAAATCTTTCAAAAAGGACATTGTATGAGTCGATGCCACTGATCACATAATTGTTCTGTATTATGAAGAGTAAAGTGCTTGTTCTTTATTGATAATCTGCGTGGCATATTTTCTTTAGCTGGCAAGACAGTGTGGGGGCTGATCAAACGTGTACTACACGTTATTTATGTTACATTGCGCCACAGAATGCACATTGTGGAATATAATAAAAGGAATTAGGAAGAACCACCCAGTATCTTAGTGTCCTTTGGACAAAGTGTAGTGTGCAATACAATTGTACTGCTCTGGTTATTGCACCTGAATAAAAAATATGATCTAGTTAGAAAAACAGACAATGGCAATCCAAAAGATCAAGAGGCTAAAGCAGTGCTTCCCAAATTCTAATCCTTCAGGTGTTTTGGGCTTCAACTCCTAGAAACCTCAGCTGCCTTGGTCAATGATCAGGGATTCTGGGACCTAAAGTTGAAAACACCTGGAAAACAAGAATTCGGGAAACACTGGGCTAAAGTAACACCAAGCTGCAGACAAACTTTGTGACAACCTTTCATGCTCTTAGAGCTCTAAAGTACCTTTATCCTACTTTTAGTACAGTACACTAGTTGAACTGTGTTTCAAATATCTGTATGTCTGTGGAAGTGGTTGTGTTACTTCTGGGATGTAATGAAGGTTTTGTAGTTGGATGTACTGCTTTTTTATATGTTATGTGTTTAAGTGTTTCAATTGTTGTACATTGTAATGTTTGAATTGAATGTATGGTTTAAATGCTAGTCAAATGTTTCCATTTACTGTAGTTTTAGAGGTTCCGTTTTAACCGGGAATGCGGCGCAGCTGGCATAAGATCTCTCTGACCAATAGGTCATGAGTTCGAGGCCTGCCCGGGTTGAGGTGGGTGCTCGACCTCAAGTGTAGCCTGCTGTCGACCTTTGCAGCCCGAATGACAGTTGCATCTGTCAAGTAGGTGATAAAGGTACCAAATTAAGTGGGGGGCAAATTTTGACTGAATTATGAAGCCATTAAAAGAACTCCAGGAACCCTGAGGAATGCGGAAGGAACAACAAGGGACGCTGAGAGATGAGGAGTACGTCAGCTCCCTCTGGTGGCCAGAGATTGCCTCTGTTCGTTTATATGTGTGTACTGTGTACAGTGTGTACTGTGTATGTGGAAAACGGCAGGGATTGTCTGCTAAGTATGTGTACCTGTAATCCGCTCTGAGTCCCCTTCAGGGTGAGAAGAGCGGAATATAAATAAAGTAAATAAATATAAATAAATAACTTATATTGTAAGCCATTTTGAGGTCAATCAATCAAATAAATACGGTTGATGATACATTGAGACTATGATGTTTGATCTTGTGAAAGTTTGGTAGTCTGAAGTTCAAATTGAAAAGCAAATGCCCCACAACACAGAGATTTCTTTGGTTTGAATTTCCTGCCAGAGCAGGCCTGGGCAAACTCTGACCCGCCAGGTGTTTGGGACTCCAACTCCCACAATTCCTAACAGCTGGTATGCTGTTAGGAATTGTGGTAATTGGGAGTCCAAAACACTTATAGGACCAGAGATTGCCCATGCTTGTGCTAGAAGGATCCTTCTTGCCCAGTAGTTCACCAAGGAGGAGGACAAGATACTTTCACTGGTTATCACACTGAGGCCCCTTCTGCATTGCCATATAATCCAGATCTAAGCAGATAATCCACATTATCTGCTTTGAACTGGATTATATGAGTCTACACTGCCATATAATCTGCTTCAAAGCAGATAATCTGGATTTTATATGACAGTGTAGAAGAGGCTTGAGTCTTCCAGGTACCTTGGAGACAAATACAAAGTCATAAACATTCATGGACTGATATCAACTGGTTGTGACAAGCCATCAGAATGTACAAATATGTCTTATCTCCTGATGGTCTGTCATAGTATATTAGGTTAAAACTCTGAACCTTTAGTCCACAAGGGACATCTACTCAGTGAATGACTGAGGAACTTGATGTCATAAAACACCTCCCAGAGGGCTTTGGCCACGTCGTCCATTAAAAAAACAACTCTTGTTGTACCTTAAAAGACTGACGCATTTACAATGGCACAAGCTTTCATGGCGCAGAAACCAGGTTACACAAGTCTTGTATAAGTTAAGCAAGAGGAGGAAGAGTGAATCTTAGAACATTATTATGTCACAATACAAGAAAAGTGAAATCTTGTTCATGGACTCTCAGACATACTAGCTGGATTTTTTGTGTCAGGAGTGACTTGATAAACTGCACGTCGCTTCTGGTGTGAGAGAATTGGTCGCCAGCAAGGATGTTCGATCTTTTACCATACTGTGGGAGGCTTCTCTCATGTACCCGCATGGGAAGCTAGAGCTGACAGAGGGAGCTCAACCTGCTCTCCCCGAATTAGAATCGCTGACCTGTCAGTTGTCAATCCTGCCAGCACAAGGGTGTAACTCATTGCACCACCGGGGATGATACTTTTGTTATAACCTGCTTTGAGGAATTGTAAATCTGTAATAAATAGAACAAAGAAAAAGATTAAATGGTATGACTGATGAGCTGCCTTTCCAGAAATAGCGGAGGATGGAAAAGGAGCATAAAGATCTTTGTAGTAGAGGACTGTGGTTGTTCAGGACTGTCCAATAGATAGCAAGAATCTGCAGAAATGCACACACCAAATCAAGTGGCTAGAAGTCACTTTTGGTTTTGAAAAGTGGCAGAGAGGGGGCTATAAGCTCTTCAAAAGATAAATAGCCTCTTGCGAAGGCTTCCAGGAAAGAGAATTCACCCCTACATTTGCCCACAAAGAAGAGTCTGGGTCCTTGGAGAGGTTAAAGCCTTCAAGGGGGTTAAAGCACATATGGCCTCTAGGGTCTACTTTGTTAGAGGTATCCCTCAGAAGGGAGTCTCTGGGAGGCAAGAAAATACTTCTGAAAATGTATTTATGGGTGAGCCCTGCAGGAAAGCCACCCGGCCAGCGACAGGTGCAAAGAGGCACGTGCAGGAGCTGACCTAGTTCTGGACTCCTTAGTCACCCTTGTCTCTAGTTTCCATTGCTCCATGGAGGAAGCCCTGGGGGGGATTCCAGCAGGCTGTCACTCAAAACAGCCAATCAGCCGGAGACGGCAAGGAAGGACACATGCTCTTTATTGGGCTCTTCTGTGGTTGGGGTTCATCCACATGGATCGTTTCAGTCACTCCCTGTATCTTTTAAAGACTGGAACAGGTTAATTGTCCAAACAGCTTAGAGATAAAATCAAAACAAAGCATCCTTGACTGGAGAGCGAATTTTCAATTCAAAATGATAACTATTTTAGTAGCTCCCACTGTTAGCCCCAGCTTCTGCCAAGCTAGCAGTTTCGAAAACATGCAAATGTGAGTAGATCAATAGTTACCGCTTCTGACCAGAAGGTCATGAGTTTGAAGCCTGCCCGGGTCGGGGTGAGCTCTCGACCAATTTGTGTAGCTTGTTGTCGACCTTTGCAACCCGAAAGACAGTTGCATCTGTCAAGTAGGAAATTTAAGTACCACTTTGTGGGGAGGCTAATTTCATTTATTTATTTATTTATTTATTTAAATCATTTCTACCCCGCTCTTCTCAACCCCCGAGGGGGGACTCAGAGCGGCCTAACAAAAGGCAACAATTCTATGCCGATACACAAAATAAATACAATATAAAACCATAGACATTCAGGATTAAAATACAATTAGCATTAACACATAATACACATACACCTAAGTTAAAAACAGAGTTCCGTAATTTAACTGATTTACAAGGCCATAAAATCTCCAGGAAGTATGCAAAGAATGAAGGAATGCGACAGCTCCCCCTGGTGGCCAGAAGCTGGAATGTTAAATAGCCTCTGAGTGTCTGTCTATATATGTTGTGTGTCTATGGCATTGAATGTTTGCCTGTATATGTACATTGTAATCCCTGCGGGGTGAGAAGGGCGGAATGTAAATGATGTAAATAATAAAATATAATAATTCTGTGGGAAGGTAACGGCGCACCATGCAGCCATATGACCTTGGAGGTGTCTATGGACAATGCCGGCTCTCAGAGTCAGACACGACTAGTTTTAAAGTCAAGGGGAAACATTTATCTTCACCTTTTATCAAAGGTGTACAGCTAACTGGGAAAAGCTTGCAATGGCAGTTGGTTTGTACTAAACTTTAATGTTCTATTTCCTTCCCACCTCCATCCCTCTCCCCATGGGAACTGAAGACACGAGTTTCCCTAGCAGTGCCCTATTGGCATACACTTCCTGACCTGCTTGGCTCCAGAGATCTGGCTCCACATGTGCCTTGTTACTTTATGAGACTGGGACCTGGCTGGGGACCAGTGGACTGTGCTGCAGGAAAGCCAAAAACCTGGGAAACAGCCCAGTGTTGCTAAATGGGGCTAAGGCAGGGCAGTGACTGGCTGGCTAAAATTAACTCGGGAGGATTGCATCATTGGGTCCATTTAGCAGCAGGGCACACAGACCTACAAACTTTATCTCTAAGTCAGAAAACTTCCCAATACACCAACTAGAGTGTGTTGCGCTACATAGGAATAGGACTAGGTGAAAATGAAACAAAAGTCCATTCTCATCATTCTGTGTATGTGTGTCTTCAGGTTACATGTTGGTTTATGACAATCCAATGGGTGGTGGCGGTGTTATTGCTGCAGAAGCTGATATGCCTAAACAATGCCCCATTCAAGTACTAACCAGCCTTGATCCTGCTTCGCTTCCAAGATCAGAGAGAATCTGGTGCCTTGAGAATATCTAGGCCCGAGTTTGCCCATGCTTGAACTAGGCCAGGGCTGTCCAACTTCTACCGGACCTGTGGCCGGAATTCCGGTCACTGATGACCTGGGGGGCCGAAGGGTCTGCCTCCGCCCCCGGCTCCGCCCCTGCCCCAGATCCGCCCCCACCTCCGGCTCCACCCCCTCCTCCACCCCCTCCCCCTCCCCCTAACATAAGGTGAGAGGGAGAGAATGGAACACATGGGGGGCATAAATAAACAATTCCATATATTTAATATTAACATAAGAGGAGCCCCCTGATTCAGCCTGCCTCCCCAAATGCGCAGGATCCAGGAGAAGCCAATCCACGAGACAGGCCACGACTGACTGAGCCAGGCGCCAAAGAAGGTCTGTGTGGGCCGCAGGGATTCAGTAGCCGAGATTTCGGCAACAGGAGAGTATCGCGAGACTACGCGAGCCACACGGATTTCGCTCTCAACGCAGGCGTGATCTCGCGTTGAGAGCGAAATCCCGTGTGGCTCGCGTAGTCTCGCGATACTTGCTCCGAAACCCGGAAGTGGGTAATTTGTATTATTATCATTATTATTTATTTTATTTTTCTATTTTTATTTTTTATTAAAATGCTGAGGGGGCCGGAGGAAAGGGGCTAGGGGGCGTGTACGGCCCTGGGGCCGCCTGTTGGACAGCCCCGAACTAGGCCCTACTCTAGTTTGCATTGCAAGGAGCACACCATCAAAGCCCTCCCCACAGATGGCTATCCAGCCTTTGTTATTGAAGGCTTTCATGGCCAGAATTACTGGGTTGCAGTGAGTTTTCCGGGCTGTATGGCCATGTTCCAGAAGCATTCTCTCCTGATGTTTCATCCACATCTATGGCAGGCATCCTCAGAGGTTGAGGGGTCTGTTGAAAACTAGGCAAGTGAGGTTTATATATCTGTGGAAGGTCCCGGGTGGGAGAAAAAAACCTCGTCTGCTTGAGGCAGGTGTAAATGTTGCAATTGATCACCTTGATTAACATTTAATGGCCTTGCAGCTTCAAAATTTGGCTGCCTGGGGGAATCCTTTGTTGGGAGGTGTTAGCTGGCCCTGATTTATTCTTGTCTGGAATTTATTTATTTTATTATTTATTTCAGTTATTTATAACCCGCCCTTCTCTACCCTCTTTGGTCCAGACTTTGCTTAGGTAAATGTTTTCCCTTGACATTAAGTCCAGTCGTGTCTGACTCTGGGGGTTGGTGCACATCTCCATTTCTAAGCCGAAGAGCCGGCGTTGTCCATAGACGCCTCCAAGGTCATGTGGCCGGCATGACTGCATGGCACGCCCTTACCATCCCTATTGATCCACTCACATTTGCATGTTTTCGAGCTGCTAGATTGGCAGGAGCTGGGGCTGACAGCGGGAGCTCACGCCGCTGGTTTAGGTCCCTCCAAAGAAGGTGGCTTTACCACCCTCTGCTCTGAGCCTACATATCTCATTGCAGGGCGGTTCTTACGGTGGAGAAGTGGAAGGGGAATCTCTTTTCCTGGAGCGCTTGACTCCATTGCTCGGTGTCAAGGCAGGCGGGGCGTGGGAAAGGGCGCCGGGTCACGGGCGATGCCGCCTTTCCCAACCCTGGCTCCTGCCCTTCCTCTCCGCAGGTTGAGCGGAAGGAAGGGGCGGGGCTACGGCGGGGTGGGCGGGGCCTGGGCTGCCTCGCTTTCCAAGCCTCGCGCGTGCCAAGCGACCACCGGAAAAAGAGGGCGTGCCGGGCCGCTTTTGGCCATCTGCGTCTGCATTGGGTGGTTGTAGCTTTTCCGGGCTGTCTGGCCATGTTCCAGAAGCATTCTCTCCTGACGTTTCTCCTGCATCTGTGGCAAGCACCCTCAGAGATTGTGAGGTCTGTTGGAAACTAGGCAAGTGGGGTTTATATCTCTGTGGAATGATGTCCAGGGTGGGAGAAAGAAGTCTTGTCTGCTGGAGGCAAGTGTGAAGGTTGCAATCGGCCACCTTGATTAGCATTGAATGGCCTTGCAGCTTTGCAAAGCCTGGGGAAAGAATCCTTTGTTGGAAAGTGTTAGCTGACCCCTGATTGATTCTTGTCTGGAATCCCACTGTTTGCTGAGTGTTGCTCTTTACTTACTGTCCTGATTTTAAATAATTGAAATGGGGGGGGTGGGAGTGCTTCACAAGCTTGCCACAGATGCAGGCGGAACGTCAGGAGAGAATGCTTCTAGAACATGGCCATACATACACCGGGAAACCTACAACAGCCCACCAGGCATGTAGCCGGGGGGGCTAAGGGGCTTTAGCCCCGAAATTCTCAGGGTGGTCCGCGAAAAGGCCTTACTGGTTCAGTATTTAAACTGTTATGTTTATTCATATCATGATCTGATCACCATGCTCGTTATATCCCACACGAATGGGGTTATTGGGATAACAATACAAAAGGTTTGCTAGGGTATACCCTCTTCCACCCAGTCTCAGCCCCCCCCCACCACCACCAAACTCAGCCCCCCCCCCCCGAACCAAAATCCTGGCTACGGCCCTGCAGCCCACTGATTCCAGCCTTCGACAATACATTAGGAACGCAGCTTGACGCCACTTGAATCACCTCAATGCTGTGGGATCCTGGGAGGTGTCGCTTCACAACACCTTCCGCCTGTTTTGCAAAAACAGAAAAGAAAAAAGGTGCCTGGTCAAACTACAGCTTCCAGGTTTCTATAGCATCGAGGTATATGGTAATTAAAGGCGCACCCCTTTTTAGTTGAGGGGCACTCCAAGATTCCCCCCTCCCATGTCTCCCCATCCTAGGATTCTCCCCTTCTGCTCCTTCCTATGATCCTGTGTGTGTGTGTATTTACATTTATATGCCGCCCTTCTCACTCATTGAATGGCCTTGCAGCTTCAAAGCCTGGCTGCTAGCTTCTGACTTACAAGATGTGTGTGTGTGTGAGTGTGTATATATACACACACACAAGATATATATATATATACAAAATATTATATTATTAAAATAGTACAATATCAGTATTATATATTACTATATTGTAATAAACCATTATATTGTAGTAGTAATAATAATAATAGGTAATTATTAGTAATATTATAATAATACTATATTAGCAATATTATGTGTAATACAAAATATATAATTATAATATTGTATTATTAGTAGTAGTATATTGCATTACATTATAATATAAATATTGATTTTTCCAATATTATTATAATACTATATTAGTAATATTATGTGTAATACAAAATATGCAATTATAATATTGTATTATTATATTAGTAGTAGTAGTACATTGCATTACATTACAATATTATAAATATTTATTTATATTATTTATATTATTTCCCCTCCTTCCCTCCCTCCCTCCCTCCGCGCGCGCACGCTTAGGAAAAAGAGGGAGCGATGGGGCCCGCAGGATCAGCATCAGGGGCGCTATTTTTAGCCGGGGGCCCGCGGGTTCTATTTTTAGATCAAACAATGGCGCGGCGTGCGTCAATGGAACCCCGCGTGCGTCACCCGCGCAGACATTCCGACCCCTCCCCCTTCGCTCCGCGGGCGCCGGAACAGGCCGCCCCTTTTCGCCTTATATGGCGAAGGCCGCAGCCGGGCGCGTGCGTCAGAGGATCCCCCTCCGCCTCCCCGCGCGCCTCCCTCGCGCGCGCGCCGCCCCTTCTCCGCGTGCGTCACAGAGAGCTTAAGAGAATCTCCCGGCCGCGAGCTTGGGGCGCCCCATTGGCTCAGGCAGCAGCAGCAGCAAGACGAACGAGAGCAGCAGCAGCAGAAGCAGCAGCACCGCTCGAGACTCGTGTATACACATAGATAGATATATGATCTTCAGTATATAAGACAAGCGGTCCCAAACCCATCCAGAGGGAGACAAGTGGAAGGAAGGAAGGATCCGCAGCACCGCTCGGGTATGTGGAGTTTTGTTTATGCTCTATTCCCATTCTCTCCCTGAAGCCAGGAGAGGCAAGGGGATCTTATTATCACGCCTGTTGTTGATGTTGATGATATATTTATTTATTTCGTATCAAAAGCATTGCATAAATTAGTATAAACCTGATAAAAATAGAAGGCGTGCGGGTGGCTAAATATCTTTTGACCACAAACGGGCAACAGCAACAGCATTGTCTGTAGCCTCCAACAATTCCTCCTCTGGGCATGAGTCAGGGCACAGTGGGCAAGCATACAGGTGCGGAGTTGTCTGTTCTGCTCCACAGTCACACAAGGTGTGGGATTCTTTTATGTTGATGATGTTGACTGGTGACTTTTGTTTATGGGCAGAATGATTTTGCAGGCTGGAAAGTTTCTCTGCACCTTAAGGATGTCAAGGCAATGCACAGCCAAGGATGCCTGGTTGTGTATTTTCTCCTCCACGAGCAGTATTATCTCATACAGTATAATGTTATAGTACACTATAGTAATATATAATACTAATATTGTGCTATGGCAATAATATAATATATTGTGTTTACATATTACTTGTAAGCCGCTCTGAGTCCCCTTCGGGGTGAGAAGGGTGGCATATAAATGTTGTAAGTAAGTAAGTAAATAAATAAATAAATAAATACACAACTAGGGGAGATAAGGTGTAATATAAATAAATTATTATTATTATTATTATTATTTGAAACACAACAATATGAGCCCACAGCAAACAAGATCACTCTGCTGGCTGTTGTATTGGATGATCACACGATTATTATTATTATTATTGGGTTGCTGTAAGTTTTTCCGGGCTGTATGGCCATGTTCCAGAAGCATTCCCTCCTCTAATGTTTTGCCTGCATCTCTGGCAGGTCCTCACAACCTCTGAGGATGCCTGCCATAGATGCAGGTGAAACGTCAGGAGAGAATACTTCTGGAACATGGCCAGACAGCCTGGAAAACTTACAGCAACCCAGTCCTATAATTCTTCGACAGATTATTTTCTGGACACGGAAGAGATCTGAACATCCCCTTGGCACCCTCGTAGGGGAGTGCACTGAAAACTTTTCCCCTTCTTTTGTGTATAGTTTTATATACCTCAAGGTGCATCTGCACTTTAGAATTAATCCAATTTGGCATGGCTTAACAGTATGGGACAGTGGGAGTTGTAGTTTCACAAGGTTTTGTGCCTTCACTGCCTCACCAAGCAACAACTCTTAGGATTCCATAGCATATTGAGTCAGGGCAGCCAAGGTGGTGCCGAACTGTGTACATCGTAAAGGTAAAGCAGCAGAGTTCTGCTCAGGTGTATTTAAATCACAGGCACTATTTGCTTCCAAGGAGGTGTGTCTGGGTTTGCAGGTTGAAGAAGATGAACTCTTCTCAGGGATTTGGGGGGACGGGACGGGACGACGCCTGATGATGATTCTTTTTCAAGAAGGGATGGGATTTCAAATGGGATGTGAAGCCAGAAAACTCTATCCCACAAACCTGCCGAGTGCCTTGGACTGGATGGCCCTTGTGGCCTCTTCCAGTTCTGTGATCACGATTTCTGAGGAGCAAGGAAATGTGTGTTTGGTGCTGGGATTTTCCTTCCTTATGCACTTTGAAGACCTCAACGTGCTTTGGCAGGAGAGGATCCGACAAGGGTGCACTTGTTTCCAAGGGGCCAGCTTTCCTTGTCCGCATTTGCATTTTCAAGGGTGAAGCTGCCGTAACCTGAGCTGGTGGGAGTTTTGGCAGATGTGGACAACGTGACGTCCAAGTGGCAGGGTTTGGGCTCTTTTCTTTTCTTTTATAATCTCTAGCCTTGATTGCGACAGGAAAAAAAGATTTGGCAGTTTGGGATCAAAACTAATAGGGGGAGTGTTGAGAATTCATTCCGCCTGATGTTTGACTGGCCAACCACAGTGATGCGATGAAATACAGGACGTCTAATAAGGGCTCCTGCAAATGCTTCCTTGTAGCCATGTTTTGGGATGAGAAAGGGATGGGAAAATGGGGAGGTAAACATTTAAACAAACTATCCTGGCCTCTTGAGTTGTTCGCAGCTCTCATGTTACGCAGAAGTTTGCTTCATCAGGCTGAATATGCCCTGCCTGGTCAAGCCTTCTGCCTAACCTGCAAGCTTGCAAGCTTCTGCACAAAGTGAGGGAGCTTCAGGTTGGTTTGCTTGTGCTGAAGACAACTGGGATCACACAGTGCAAAGCTTTCTCCTTGCTTAATGCCAGCAAAGTGATTTGATCCTAAGCAGATCATTGAACAGGTACTTTCTGAGACCCACATCTACACTCACAATTTATTACAGTTTGAAGCTAGCTCCAAACGCTGCTGGCCGGACAACAAACTACTGTAAAAGTACACACATGCACATTAGTTCTCTCTTATTTGTTTGTGCAATCTGCATCCGGGCCTCAAACTGATTCCAGGATTTTCTGTGTAATCCTCTGCACAGTATAAGGTAAAGGCAATGGTTTCCCCTGACATTAAATCTAGTCATGTCCAACTTTGGGGGTGGCGCTCATCCCCATTTCTAAGCCAAAGAGCCGGCATTGTCCTTAGACACCTCCTAGGTCATGTGGCCAGCATGACTGCTTGGAGCGCCATTACCTCCCTGCGGAAGCAGTACCTATTGATTTACACACATTTGCATGTTTTTGAACTGCTAGGTTGGCAGAAACCGGGGCTAGCAGAGGGAGCTCACCGGATTCGAACCACTGATCTTTCAGTCGGCAAGTTCAGCAGCTCTGTGGTTAAACCCAGTGCGCTACCAGGGGGCGCCTGCACAGTTTAACCACTTACTTAATACTGGTTTGAAACTGCATTAAATGGTCGATGCAGATAGACTACAAATCCTAGAATTCCCTAGTCGTCTCAATCTAGCTGGAGAATTTTAAGAAGCTGTAAAATCCAAAGAGCAGCTTTTCTACATTCTGTTTCCCCACTGCTTTGAATAATGTTTGTTGCAATGGATTGTGTCCAGCCCTTCATCATACTTCGAATAGACTCACTGAAAGCACTAAGATTTAAACTGGCCGATAGTCCCAAACCAGTGTGCCACAGCCTATGGATTCTAAATCCAAGCCTACTGATTTTGTTTCCCAAAGGTGAAACAGTTACTTCATTCTGTGAAGAGAAGGGTGGGCCAGATGGTACAGGGAAAACCTTTCTACCACCTCAAAAGAGATGCTCTTCTCTGCTTTTTTTCCTTCAAAAAAAAAGTTTTGATTTGCAAAGCAGCTTGGTACCAGCACAGGCAGTGGAGGGCATAAATCAAGACGGGCCCCCTCTTGGCCCCTTTCATGTGGCTTCATGGGGGTTTGCCGTTCCTGGCATGTGCTGAGCAACAGGTGCAGCATCAAATTCAAGCACCTGGCAGCCCGCGTCCCCCCTCCCCACCCGCCCTTCACAGCTCCTCTTGTTTCTAAGTTCATACACCAAGCTTCAAAGGCTGACCAAGTCGGCTTGCAGCGCTTGTGTTTTCAGTTGTCCTCCTTCCAAATGGACCCACAGACACTTCCTTGCCATTCAGTCTTGGACACATCAAAAATGTTACAAGGGAGGCACAAAATATTGAAACCTAGGAGTAGATGGGTTTTGTTTCACTGAGTAGGATCCAGCCTACATAAGATTAAATCCACTGAAAAAGTATTTCAGCAAGTCTCATTGATGCCTTCTTTGAGAAGATTCACCTCAGACTGTGATTTAAGATTTATTTTTTTGGAAGTGGCATTACAAATATAATTGAAAATTGGGGTTATTAAAACACATCAGGTGTTACCACTTCTGTCTTTTTTCAGTGATATCTGTTGCCATACACTACATACACATATAGATCCATCACTTACGTGGCTGTATAACAGACATTTGAATCTTTGAGCAGCCCCTAATTAATACCTGTTCAGTAATGATGGCATGTCAAAAGGATGAATGGTTGGTTGCATCATGTTGCAGGTGCGTCTATTCAAGGGGAGGCAATATTGAATGTAATGGGACTTCTTCCTGCAAAAGACTGTAACACTAGGTGAACCTAATGTACTTCCATAGATGTATTTGACTATGTTGTGCCCCCCCCAAGCCAAAATGAGAGGCAGGTGATGAATAATAATAATATTATTATTATTCATCACCTGCCTCTCCTTTCGGCTCGGGGGGGGGGGGGGCACAACATAGTCAAATACATCTATGGAAGTACATTAGGTTCATTGGGTTATTATTATTTTACAACCAGAATCACTGGGTTGCTATGAGTTTCCCGGGCTGTATGGCCATGTTCCAGAAGCATTCTCTCCTGATGTTTCGCCTGCATCTATGGCAGGCAACCTCAGAGGTTGTGAGGTCTCCCCTTCTATATAATATAATATAATATAATATAATATAATATAATATAATATAATATAATAATAGCCAGCATAGTGATCTTGTTTGCTGTGTACTAATCTTGCTCTGTAGTATAATAATAATAATAATAATAATAATAATAATAAGGCAAAACGTCAGGAGAGAATGGTTCTGGAACATGGCCATACAGCCCGGGAAACTCACAGCAACCCAGTGATTCTGGTTGTGAAATAATAATAATAATAATAATTATTATTATTATTATTTATACCCCGCCACCATCTCCCCAACAGGGACTCGGGGCGGCTTATATGAGGCCAAGCCCAACAGTGCATTACAATAAAATAAAACCAAAGCACAAAACAACAGAATTATAAAATACATAAAAATAAGAATACAGTAAGCAATATAAAAATACAATTAAAAAAATCATTCACAATCACAGTAACAGTAAGCAATTATTCACAATCACAGTAACAGTAAGCGGACCGCATGTACAGGATAAGATACTAAAAACTCGGGATGAGATAGGGATGGAGCAGATTATTTATGAGGGAGAAGCTCATCAAAAACGGGGTCGTAAAAAAGGCCTTCAACAATACATTATTGTTATTATTATTATGCCTTTATTCAATCAATCCTAAATAGTCCATTTTAAGAGAAATAGCCAAGGTAAAAAAACAAGAGGGTTCATTGAACTGGAGTATGGCAGCTGCATCTAAACAAAATTACCAGGTATCTTTCTGTTTAAATGGGCTCCAGGAGAAGTCAAACCTTTTGGCAGACAATCCTGGAATGTTGTGGCTCATTTTCAAAGTTAAGGATCTTTTGTGGGCTTAATATACAAAGTGTCGCCTTGCAGACATGGGGCTTGGGGGTACTGCTCTGCAGTGGCTCCAATCCTTCCTGGAAGGTCGTACCCAGAAGGTGTCATTGGGTGACACCTGTTCGGCTCCACAGCCGTTGTCCTGTGGAGTCCCTCAGGGTTCAGTTCTGTCCCCGATGTTATTCAACATCTACATGAAACCGCTGGGAGAGATCATTCGGAGTTTCGGAGTAAGGTGTTATCTGTACGCAGATGACGTCCAGATCTGTCACTCCTTCCCACCTGTCACCAAGGAGGCTGTCCAGACCTTGAACCGGTGCCTGGCTGCTGTGTCGGACTGGATGAGGGCTAGCAAATTGAAACTAAATCCAGACAAGACAGAGGTCCTCCTGGTCAGTCGAAAGGCCGAACAGGGCATAGGGTTACAGCCTGTGTTGGATGGGGTTACACTCCCCTGAAGACGCAGGTTCGCAGCTTGGGAGTGATCCTGGATTCATCGCTGAGCCTGGAACCCCAGGTCTCAGCGGTGGCTGGGGGAGCTTTTGCACAGTTAAGACTCGTGCGCCAGCTGCGCCCGTACCTTGGGAAGTCTGATCTGGCTACGGTCGTCCACGCTCTGGTCACATCCCGAATAGATTACTGCAACGCACTCTACGTGGGGCTGCCTTTGAAGACAGTTCGAAATTGCAATTAGTTCAGCGGGCGGCAGCCAGATTGCTAACGGGAGCTACATACAGGAGCATACTACCCCCTGTTGTGTCAGCTCCACTGGCTGCCGGTCCAATTCGGGCTCAATTCAAAGTGCTGGTTTTGACCTTTAAAGCTCTATACGGTTCTGGCCCAGCCTACTTGTCCGAACGCATCAGCCACTATGTCCCACCTCGTAATCTAAGATCATCCGGAGAGGCCCTGCTCTCGCTCCCGCCTACGTCTCAGATGAGGCTGGTGGGGCGAGGATAGGGCCTTCTCGTGGTGGCTCCCGCTTGTGGAATGCGCTTCCTATGGATGTACGATCCACCACATCCCTCCTGGCCTTCAGGAAAAGTAAAATCCGGGCTGTGGGACCAGGCATTTGTACACCAGCACAAGGCAGCATTTTAGATTGGTTTTTAATGAAAGTGGGTGATTATGGCCAATGTTTTTATGGACTGAACATTGTTTTAATCCAGAGTGAATGTGTATAGTGCTAATGTAGTTGTATTTTAATGTATTTTTAATGTATTTTAATTGTTGAAGGGTTTTGGGGTTTTATATTGTGATTATGTGGGCATCAAATTGTGCCGTACTGTAAGCCGCTCTGAGTCCCCCCTTGGGGGTTGAGAAGAGCGGGGTAAAATCCCGAAAATAAATAAATAAGTGTTATCAATTGTGGAGACATTTATCCTCCTAACTGTTTTGGTAGTCCAGCAGGGGGAGCCCACGAGCAGTTTGCAATGTTTACAAGTAAATTAACCAGAGATAAATTGAACATTATATTGATAGATATCAGCTTTTTTGATCCCCCAGCAGCGTTCCTCTGAGGCATTTGATTATTCAGACATTATTTTTAAAAAGTAGACCAGATTTGACATTTTTGGTTTCCCCCAAGCCAACTATTTTTATGTTGTTCAAGGCAGAAATCTTTGGAACAAGGTTTCTGCCTTTAAAATGTGTGAACATTCTCCAGCATTTTCAGACCAACTTCCATGAGCCCCCCCCCCAAGTTGTAGACCAAGGGCATATCCGCTTAACACAAGGCCCTTCCACATAGCCCTTTATCCCAGAATATCAAGGCAGAAAGTCCCACAATATCTGCTTTGAACTGGGGGGGGCCCTTCCACACATCCCACATGCTCTGGTTTGAACTGGAATATATGGCAGCATGGACTCAGACAACCCAGTTCAAAGCAGATATTGTCAGATATTCTGCCTTGATATTCTGGGATATAGGGTTGTGTGGAAGGGCCCCCAGTCAAGCTGTTACTGACGAAAGAAAGAAGCTGTGGAAATGGAGCTGCCCCAAGATATTTTGCTGCCTGAGATATTCTGGGATATAGGGCTGTGTGCAAGGGCCCTTAGTTATCTGAGTCCACACTGCCATATATTCCAGTTCAAAGCACATAATGTGGGATTTTATTCAGCTGTGGAAGGGGCCACAGTTATATCAGTCATACCACTTTATTTGCTCTGGGGCGTGTAGTTTTGTGAGTTATTTTGAATCTTTTTAACATGGAGCTCTAATGATGTAATTATCATGTTGTATTGTGGTTTTATCTATTGTATCGCTTTTAACTGCTGTGAGTCGCCCCGAGCCACTTGGAAGGGGCGACCAAGAAATCCAAATAATAAATAATAAAATAAATAAATTCAAGGGGATGTAGTGGAAACTTCCAATCCTCTCTTCAGACTGAAGCCAAGGCAGTTAAAGTGGGATCTAAGTGCTATAATTTTGCCATTTGGATGCATCCTGTGACACTGAAGAGCTAAAGGGTCTCTCATTTTAGGCTGAGGGTGAGCAAAGTGCAGACTTCCAGGCGTTGCTGGATTTCAGGTGCCAGCAGGTCCTGACCAGCATATTGAAGAATCCTGGGAGATGTAGCCAAACAATCTTTGGAGGGTCACTTCACTTTGCTCAACCCATTTTAACACCAAAAAAGTGGGATAGGAGGTTTATCCAAACAACCAAGCTGCCAAGCAAAGAGAAGCATGCAAGGAGGGATGCTGTTCTGCAAAATTACTGTACTGTGACATGGCTATGGCTGCCCGCCTGCCATTAGG
This sequence comes from Anolis apletophallus, assembly GCA_030556195.1. Taxonomy (NCBI): domain Eukaryota; kingdom Metazoa; phylum Chordata; class Lepidosauria; order Squamata; family Anolidae; genus Anolis; species Anolis apletophallus. Next base: position 134,196,750 of record JARBWK010000001.1, on the reverse strand, counting down.
AGAGAAGCCATTTGTCTGTGAGAACAACAAGGATCTTAAGAGGCTGGCGGCCAAGGGGGGGAGTTGCACCTGTTGTCATGGCAACCCTGCAGGGATGTCTGTTCTTGAGTGGCGGGTCAGAAAAATGGGGAAGGGGTTGGTAGACATTACTGCCCACCGGAGGAGAAAAATGCTCGTTCTGCAAGCCCTTTGCCGGAGGGCTAGCATTCCCGGCAGTGTGCCACAAGCCCTGTGCATCAGACAGCTACTGACCTCAACCATGTCTGGTCCCTGAGGCTTTGTGGAAAGAAGGCACTGCTTTCCCTGGGGCAGGAATAGGTGGGTTTCTTATGCAGCGTTCAGACAGGTAGGTGGAATCCAGGGTAGCCAATGGTATTGGGGCTTCATCTGATCAATAGGGCTCAAAAACTACTTTATGGCAACATTTGGAAATATGGGGTTGGGCAGGAGCCAAGTTCATATCATGATCAGGGCAGACTCGTTGAAATCAGTGGGACATTGTCCAGGTATTCAAACTTATGTGTCACTGGTTTCAATGGGCCAGGAGAGGTGGGAACTTTTAATATGATACCACAGATACAGACACACAGATAAAGTTATTACTGGGAGATATATTGCTTTCTAACCTAGTTGCCGCTGCTTATCCTTTTCTCCTTTTCTTTACTCTGGCCAAATAATTGTTGTTTTTTTTTAAAAAAATTACTTTTCAGATCTAAGAAATAAATGTACGTAGTAACTTTTGCATAATTGTGACACTAAGCAACAAGTGTTCCTTTTCCTGGAAGAGGAAGAAATATTACTGTCTTGATTTGAGTATAATGCAAAAGTGTACTTCAGTTGAGGTACAACTATTAAAAATGTGTGATGCAATGTGCCCTTAGTATCAACTAGGTAGGGTTTGGTTCCAGGACCCCCTGTTGATTCTAATATTGATCAGTGTACAAGTGCTATGATACACAATAGCATCATAACTTGGTGTCCTTTATATAAAGTGGCAAAAATCAAGATTTGTGTTTTGAATTTTTTTCCAAGCCATGGATGGTTGAATCCATTAATATAGGGGGCCAACTGCATTTAAAGAAAGTCAAGTCCCCAACCAAGTTACAAACATTCTGTAGGTTTGAATTTGTATGTAAGTCGGAACAGGGACATTTAAGTGTAACTCCAGCCAATTTGTTTGGGGTTTTTAAGGCTTTGGATAGTATAGGGAAGAGATAACACCCCTGTGGTGTTTGTTTTGCTTCTCTTTCTATCACTTCTCTTTCTATCCCTGTGATAATTGGATTTTGAAAAAAATGGGTTGTTGTGGAAACAAGGATGGGTGAGAAAGCTTCATTGGAGGCACCCTTTCCCCCATGAAAACTCTTTCAGAAGTTAACTTCCCTTCCTAGGGGTAGATTTCTCTCACTTCCTGTTGTCTCACCCTTGTTCTTAACTATGAGTTGTTTGTACATTGAATGTTTGTCACTCGGGGACTGCCTGTACTCCTGTGCCAGTCTTGCAGACATTATAAGGGGAAATGGTGGTGGTGTGCTGTCATTGTTTCAAAGTATGGTTGCCAAAGGGCAAGAAGACCTTGCCCAGCCTGCTCTTCTGCCTCAGAGTATTAGTTAGATGTGCAGAAATCAGTAAGTGGAGCTGCCATGATGGCAAGGAGAATGCCACAATTGACTGCTGATGTTTGCATATTGTACTTACAGGTTTCAGCTCTGATCATTGGTTGCCAAGCTACTGTGCTGGGAATTATAGAGCGTTCCATGAACTGTTGGATTGCAATTCCCAGCATTCCTCTCTATTGGTGAAAGTGGCTGATAAGAGTGCATCCTATTATTTCGCTTGCTTTTCCTATTTACAACACCTGGAGGGTTGCATGACTTCCACCCCTCTTCTGAGAACAGTTACTCATACAAAGCAGGAGGTCAACATGTTAAGTACTTTCGCCTCTGCCAGTTCCTAAGCAAGATAAGAAGTCCCACACTGGTTATTTATTTTTGGGAAATGGACCCACCAAAGCTAGCAAGATGAGGAGCAGTGTCTGCTTTGGACCGGGGAGATTCACAGTGTTTGAGAGGCCATAGCAGCGGATCTTTCCAACTGACTTGCAGTCTGCTCTCAAATCTGCCCTTGTACTCTTCCAGCCTTGGAACAATTCCCAAGATTAGATCCCTAGGCAGTGTAATGAAACTACTAAGTTTTGCATTACCTCAGGAGACTGCTCCTCTCACATTTGCAGGCGTCAGACCTTCCTTTGGGAGCAGAGAGCCAATAAATGCTGTGTGCCCCAGAGATCATCTATTGCTCCTTTTGCACACAGTAAATTATACCAAGCCTTAGTTTAATTTGCATCTTGCCTTGCTTCTGGTTCACTCAAGTTGGTATCCATGGCTCTTCTTCTTCCTTCTTCATAACAACTGCTCCTTACCTCGGATTGCAGTGTTTCCAGTCCTGATCTGAATGGGGTGGGTGAGCTCTCTTTTCAGTGCCTGGTATTAAACTGGAAAACAGAGTCCTGTTTCTGCCCAGAAATGGGCCTTCATCGTGGGCCAAGGGTGTGACCGTGGAAAATCCCCTTGGAATTCAATGTGTCTCAATGTTCCTTCATCCTTAAAGGCAAGCACATACATAGCCAACAGAACTTAACCTTTAAAGGTCTGTGATATAGATAACACGATCAACTTGCTATAAAGGTTACTCCTTTGTTGGCTTTCATCTTGGTCAAAAACGGCAGTTATCGGAGTGTGCATTTTCATATTAAACCCCATGACATGCTTTCGAGGCCTGGGGAAACATCTCTGAGCATGCAAAGTTGCCTTGTATTTGAAGCATTATTAATAATAATAATACAGATTGCTTGTGTGGAGACTACTGTTTGTATATCCCATGGTGTTTGTAATTAAAATTAGCAAAATTCCTTTTGCGAGGATTTCCCCCCGCAATATTTTTTTTTTTGAGGTGGGTAGTGGTGGTTAAAGACTCCTTTCAACTTCTTCTCTTGTAGGAACACAATTTTGCAATTATCGTATATACTCAGTTATAAGCCGACCCAGATATAAGCCGATACACCTAATTTTACCACAAAAAACCCTGAGAAAACTTCTTGAGTTGATTATAAGCCTAAGGTGGGAAATGCAGCATCTACTGGTAAATTTCAAAATAAAAATAGATGCCAATAAAATACATTAATTGAGTAGGTTAAATGTTTTTGAATATTTATTTCAAAGAAAAACAGCAAACTAGCTCTAAGTGGAAAAGAGGGGCAACAAAAACAATCCATATCTAACAGGATAAAAAATGCATGAATCTTCTCAAGCTGAGTTGCTGTGCGGAGAGGAGGGGAATGCAGCTTCTCCTCTCCTCTCAGCACAGCAATGCAGCTGGGTTGCTGTGCCAAGAAGAGAGGCAAGGTCCAGCCCTGCGGGAAGGTGCGTGGCTGATGAGCCTTGCACCTTCCTCTCCTCTCTGCACAGAGACCCAGCTTGGTTGCTGTGCTAAAAGGGGAGGAGCCACACTGCTAATAGAAGCTCTGCAAAGGGTTTCTTTCTGCCTCATGCCTTTCCGCCAGGACCCTCACTCAACTACAAGCCGAGGGGGCCTTTTTCAGCATTAAAATGTGCTGAAAAATGTGGCTTATACTCGAGTATATCCGGTACGTGCAGGAAAAGTTGCTTTTTTGTTACATTTTGGATCATTGTGTTTGCAAAGTGATTCTGAGAGATGCAGTACAAAAGAAAAGTCATTTCCCCTGTACCACAGAGTTAAATCCACGTTCATAGCCTCCTTTAGGAGGACTAATGAGTGAATACCCAACAACTGACTGTGTCTTTCCCTCCTCCCCACTTCTTCTCCTAGAGATGCCCTGTATTCAAACCCAATATGGGACCTTGCTTCAGAACGGAGGACTCTGCGACCGCTACCCAGCAGACCTCTTGACCCCAGAGCTTGGCAAGTCCACCATGGACCTGGTTAATACAGAGATCACCACTGCCACCACCTCTCTGCCCAGCTTCAGCACCTTCATGGACAATTACACGGGTGAATTTGACGCTTTCCTCTACCAGATCCCAGCTGCTAACCCCACCGCGACCTCCTTCAAGATAGAAGACTTCCAGGTGTACGGCTGTTACCCTGGTTCTTTCAGCAACCAGTTGGATGAGACCATGTCCTCAAGTGGCTCGGACTATTATGGCAGCCCTTGTTCTATCCCTTCCCCTTCCACACCAAGCTTCCAGACTTCCCAGGGGCCATCTTGGGAGAATTCCTTTGGGGCGTATTCCCCAACGCACACTTATGACAGCATGAGGCCTTGGGTGACGGCGGCGACCACAACAGAGCCCCCCAAAAGCAGTTCTGCCCAGCCTTCCTATTTCTCCTTTGGCCACTCTGCTCATAGCCCTGGCGTGCCTCCACAGAGTCCCTTGAAGATGCAGTCAGCATCCCACCCGCATTTGGTGGATGGTGATGTCTTCTCACTACCCCAAACCTCCCCTGCTGTGAATTTTCCCCCTTTGGCACTCAGCCAGGCCTCGCCTGTTCTGGATAGCTCTGGCTTGATGGACAATTCCCTCTCCCCAACGAAAGCACGCAGTCCTGGGTCCAATGAGGGACGCTGCGCTGTCTGTGGGGACAATGCTTCATGCCAACACTATGGTGTCCGGACGTGTGAAGGCTGCAAGGGATTTTTCAAGGTAAGGGCAGTGTTGTCTCCTCATATTGTAACAGCCCAAAATGCCATGCAGACAAGTGGCTATCAGGTCTTCTTTTGGAGGATGAGTGGCTGGGCTTGTAGGGAGTGATGGAAGATGTTGTTGTGACTGCTCCAGGAATTACTCATCAGGCCTCTCTCTACATCAGTGCTTCTCAACCTTTGGGTCCCCAGATGTTTTGGCCTTCAACTCCCAGAAATCCTAACAGCTGGTAAACTGTCTAGGATTTCTGGGAGTTGTAGGCCAAAACACCTAGGGACCCACAGGTTGAGAATCACTGCTCTACATAAAGAAGGCCACTGTAGAGCTACTTTCCTTTTCAAGGGGGAGAGTAGGTGGCAGAACAAATGCGTAGAGATTAGCCTTGGATGAGCAGCAGCATCCCTGTGATGTTCTTTTGTTTCCCATGAATAGTAAGATGTGTGTAGTCATTGCATTGGTTAACTGGGGAATGGGGATCTTCTGGCCTCTAAATTTTGCTGAACATCCAGCAAACATTGGCTGGCTGAGTAAGGTGGGCTGCTGAGAGCTGGAGAATAAAAATATTCCAGAAGCCACATACCATTCCCAACCTGATGTAAAAATATTAAGAGGATATTGTCAACCTTCCACATTTGCAGGGTTAGATGCACATGAAAGTGAAAGGTCAGGAATAAAGAAAATGCTATTTTGTACCCGAAAGAATGCCTCTGTAAGAATTAGTAGGGTAGGTTTTCCAGCATGATTCTATAGTTGACTTCTACTGGAAACTGACCATAATAGAGTTATGTTTGAGTAACTAGAGAGACCTAGAGAACCGTTCTCTCTAGAAATCTCTAAGTCCTCCAGTATGACCAGAAGAAGTTGATCATGTTCATTCAGTTGTTTTGAAGCCATTCTTACTACTAAGAAGTTTTTCCTGCCAAAAAGCCCTTACAAACCCCAGACTGCCCGAAAAACCCATCTTTGATATAGGTGCTGCTGTTTGGCTACAAAGGGACTTAATATGCAGATATATGGGGCATAATTCAGCATAAGACACCTCTCCTTATCTCCATAAGGAAATGCATCGGACTCTCTCTCTCTCTTTTTTTTACTTACAAGATTTTTAGATCTTACAATCTAAAAATTCACAAGAAGACTAAGCAATCATTTAGGGAAGCCAGACTCTCGGTGGTTATTGTTCTCAGTGTGGTGGACCCTGAGGCTATAACAGTAGGTACATCTCCTGTGCTCGCTTGCCAAAGTGTTTCTAAATCTGCTTTACTGGACAAGTGCTTCCAAAAGGAGGTCACCTAATTTGCACACATCCTTGTCCCAAGGAGTTCTCACTTCTCCTGTGGTTGAGAGAAAGTGAGAGGCAGCAGGTAAAGTGAGTAAGAGAAGTCCTTTCCTTGTCTCTTCTCCAAGCCCTCTGTGTGTGCTGGCAAATGCAAAGAGAAGCTGACTAGTAGGCACATTCAATAACTGTGCTGTCTTAACACCTTTCAAAAAGGAGAAGACATTACATGAGCCTTACATCCAGTAGTTAGAATACAGAGAATTGTTTTTAAGGCCATATAGATCCTGAAAATGTATTTTGCTCAGTAAGGCTTTACTCCGAATGGAAATGTTAATTAATAGTCCTAGAGGATCTGCTGTTGTTACATGTCTTCCACTTGTCTCCAACGTTGAGTAACCCACTTTCTCCCAGGCTTTTCTCAATAAGACTTGTTCAGAGGAGGTTTGCCCTTGTCTTTCTCTGAAGCTGCGAGAGTGTGAAATGCCCAAGGCCACCCAATGGGTTTCTCGGGGATTTGAACCCTTTTCATACCATTTGTTATCTAACTTACCAATGCCCGAAAGTTTGTATTATCACTGATATTGTTTTGTGAATATTCCTTGTATATGCAGCATTGAATGTTGCCATATTGTAAGCCGATCCGAGTCTCCCTTGGGGTGACAGTAAGATATAAATATAGTAAATAAATAAATAAATTGTAGCAACTTCACAAACACATTCAATTTTAATATAAACTGTCTTCTAAAACCTTAAAGACATAACATTTTTACTATAGCCTAAACCCTCATGGCCACTGCCCACTTTATCAGAGAATGGCCAGGATAGCCCATTTCATAAGAAATGCATTGGGCCTTTATATTACCACAACAGTTTTTGCTTCACGACAGTTTTAATATAATTCTCATCACTTGCACTTCTTGCATCAGGGCCGGATTACCCGCAAGGCCAGACGAGGCCATGGCCTCGGGCGGCGGGTTTTGGGGGGCAGCAGCTTCGGGCCCCCGAAATTAAAAAAACAAAAAACCGCCCCCTCGCAGCTCTTTCCCCCCGCCCTCTCCCAAGAGAGTCAGGAGAGGGCGGGGGGAGAGCGCTGCGAGGGGGCAGGGAGGAGGGAATGGCGCCCACCCCTCGCCTGGGCCGCCCCCTTGCAAAGGAAGAAGGCGGCCAGGAGGAGGAGGAGGAAGGGAAGCTCCGCCCCGCCGGCGGGCATGCATGCATGTGCCCGCACGCCCGCCAGCGGGCTTCCCTTCCTCCTCCTCCTCCTGGCCGCCTCCTTCCTTTGCAAGGGAGCGGCCCAGGCAGCGAGGAGGAGGGGCGGGACTTCCCTTCCTCCTCGCGCCTTCCTTTTGGTCGCGGGAGGAGCCAGGAGGAGGTGGATGGAAGGCGCGCGGCACCGTGGGGCTTCTGTCCGCCTCCTCCTCCACCCCCCGCGACTGAAAGGAGGGCGGGAGGAGGAGGAAGGGAAGTCCCGCCCTCCTCTTCCCGCCCTCCTTTCGGTCGCGGGAGGTGGAGGAGGCGGCGGACGGAAGCCCCACGGTGTCGCGCGCCTTCCGTCCACCTCCTCCTGGCTCCTCCCGCAACCGAAAGGAAGGCGCGAGGAGGACGGAAGCCGTGGGGCCGGTGCCGCGTGGCTTCCGTCCACCTCTTCGGGCTCTCCTTCCGGTTATAGGAGGAGGCGGCGGCGTGGAAGCCACACGCCCGGGGCTACTGCCGCACATGCGCAGCAGCGCCCTAGGGGCGTGGCTTCCCGGGGGGGGCGGCACAGGGCGTCTTGACCTTGGGCGGCCGAAGATCTTAATCCGGGCCTGTCTTGCATTCTGTTCCCTTCTTAACTTCACTTCTTACAATTCTCCCTTCTCTGAGGTCATGAATAAATGTTAGCCTTTAATGCACAATGCAGCGGAGCTACTTCTATGAAGAGCCAGAATCACCCTTAGTCATTGGGGGAGAGAATGGCTCTGACAGCATTTTGTGGGTTATGTATGTCCCTTATGCTAACACTGAAACTTCGAAGTCTGTAAATGTACAGGAATTGGAGATCCATTTTGATTCCCAAAGCCTAGCAAATTGCACAATATGTACAAAGATTTTAAGCCCTGATCAAATTAACATCACATCTGTAGCTTGCATAGTGAAGAAGGGAAGTACGTACGCCTTGCAGCAAATGGAAGCATTTTCCATTTTAAAGCATGGGGTTCTGTGAGATCATCAATTACTCGTTTGTATTTCAGGTTTATGCTTATCTTGCTCCTGCAAAACATCCAGATATTGTTGCCTCCAGAATTCCCTTTTAAATATATATCTAAATATGAGTTTTGCTTTGTGTCAGATGTGTCAAATTTACCTCATAGCTGCTTCATAGATTTACATTGAACTTGCACCCGAGCTATGCCTATTTGGTCCTTTGTCAGTGTTTTCTCTAATCCTACTCCTCCACAATAGTGAGCCCCAAATGAAAACTTGTATCCTTGGAAGTTGCCAGGAAACCTTTGTAGGAACCTGAAATTGTCTCTTTTCAGACCTAATGAAATCAATCAGTTGTATTGCCTGGTGTCCTGGGGACTTGGAAAGGAAGGAGGTACTTCCTTGCTGCACCATGTAGCACATTACTGTATCATTTGATAAGGCCGTGGTATCTGAGCTCTTACAAGTCACCAATTTGGTTCTAATTTTCATGTCAATGTTCTTTCCTTTCCAAAGTGAATACATGAACCAGGCTACAACTGTATTTGAGTAATCATGTGTCTCTGAGATTGCAGTATGCTATTGTTAGGAAAGTTGTACAGAAATAGTGAAATTAATGCGAAAAAAGTATCATTTGGAGAAACTGATTACAAATAACAATTGCATTAACAAAATGGAGTAAACAAATATTCATAACAGTACGTAAATTTTCAAGGACATGCATAGAGGGTTTTTAAAAAATCAAACTGGTACAGAATTGGGGATAAATAGACTTGATTAGGAAATTGTTCAAAAATTGTCCAAAACAGGTACTACCAGAAATGGTTTATTTATCTATTTCCTACTCACAGCTTGCCCTTTTTCATGCAAGCCGAAGAGGTGGATGCAAAAAGATTCAGTATGTGACACCAACCATGAATGTGAGGTGGAGAAGGTTTGTGCCATTGAGGACTCCCTTTACAATGTGTCTAAAATGGCATGTTACATCAGAACCCTGCCTCATTGAGAAATGCTTCCCACTCAGTGACTATAATACTGAAAATTGCTGAAATCTTTTTAGTTGCAATCAGACCATTACAGTTACACTGCCTCAAACAGAAGACACTTTACAGTGGTAGTGGCTGAAATGTCAAACTGTTGATAATCAGTTGGAAACAAGGGTGCTTGGGCATCAGCGTCTCCAAAGTGCACTTGTTTTTTCTTAAACTGTTCAGCATCCTGGAGTTATAGTCCTCAAAAGTAATTTATTCAGGCCCTGATGCACCTGCATATAACCCAGTTTTATAGCTTGTGATTTGAAATACCAATTTGTTATACTTGTTGAGGCAAGGCAACTGAAGGTCTCAGAGAAGGATGCTTCATTTTCTGTGTCAAGCTTGCTTGATGCCATTTCCATCTTTCATCACCACATTTCTATGGCGTTAGTAATATTACCCACATGAGAAATGTGCCAACACAGCTGTGTCTGGAAGGGGTGCCCACCCACATGGATCATGAGATTGTTGTCATATCCTTGGGATGGTGCCCTTCTGAAATGAGAAACTACAGGTTGTAGAAACATGGCAAATACATAAAGCACTAGGGAACAGACCTTGGCTTTTCCGTCATTCAAGGTTGCTGGGGAAGAATACAATAGTCTTAACCGCCCCCTTTGTTCTCTCCTGCAGCGCACGGTGCAAAAGAATGCCAAATACATTTGCTTAGCCAACAAAGACTGCCCTGTGGACAAGCGGCGGAGAAACCGGTGCCAGTTCTGTCGTTTCCAAAAGTGCCTTGCTGTGGGAATGGTCAAAGAAGGTAAGGCACATCCCCTCTCACCTGTTCTCTGTGCCTAGGTTTTCTTTCTCTCTTGGGCAGATTAAGAATTAGCTTGTTAGTGACTAAATTAAACTGTAAAAAAGCAACTCCCTTGCAACCTGCAAAGGGTTTTTTTTATCGTGTCATAAGTGACTTGAGAAACTACAAGTCACTTCTGGTGTGAGAAAATTGGCCATCTGCAGAGACATTGCCCAGGGGACGCCCGGATGTGTTACCATCCTGTGGGAGGCTTCTCTCATGTTCCTGCATGAGGAGCTAGAGCTGGCAGACATATAGATAACTTGAGGAATTCAGTTTTCCTAGTTCAGAACTTGCAGCTACTATAAAGGTAGCTTTAAATCTCTTTTGTATTCATAAAGTGTTTTAGAAATTGATTTGGTGGGAAACCATTCTTCTGAATTGCTAACAGCACTAAATTATCAACTGCAAGGAGTGGATACTAGGCCATGCTGGAGCTGGACACACAGCCAAAGTGTGGATCTGGATAACAAGTTCTACATCAGTAGTTCTCAACCTGTAGGTCCCCAGATGTTTTGGCCTTCAGCTCCCAGAAATCCCACCAGCTGGTAAACTGGCTGGGATTTCTGGGAGTTGTAGGCCAAAACACCCAGGAACCCACAGGTTGAGAAACGCCGCCCTACATATTTTTCAGGAGGGAGGCATTGAGAAGCTGAGATACTCAGAATGAGATCAAAAAAGCAGTAAGGAAATATGAGAGAAAGGGTGCAACTTTGTTCCTTGAAAATATGGATTTTCATCCAGGGAAGGTCTGCAAGGAAGTGGAAGCAGAAATATATTTCATTGCTTCCTTTGAATATTCTAAAACTTTTCTTGAGATGACAAATTATGTGTGGCCAGTGTCACATTTCCCACTCCCAAACTGCATTTAAGTACAGAATACCAGTACGTGAAACCACGTGGAACAGGGCTTTTGCATGCCTGTGTCTAACTTGTCAGCATGTGATAATTAGTCAAATGTCACCTGCTGTTCTGGCAAGGGTTTTACCTGATGCTCCTTGATTAAAAACCTCCCTAGGCTGCATGTGTCTCCTGTCAGTAGCTCCTGCTTGTCTAACAGTCTGTTCTCACCTCTCCATTTGTACCTCTCTTCCCTCAGTGGTGCGGACAGACAGCTTGAAAGGCCGTCGGGGTCGACTTCCCTCCAAACCGAAGCAAGCTCAAGATACTTCTCCAGTCAGCCTCATCTCGTCTCTCGTGAGAGCACACATAGATTCCATACCCAGCGCCGCTAAGCTGGACTATTCCAAGGTACTTATCTGCCTTTTGCGAACATGAAGTCCTGTGGCCTACTGACAATTGTTGCTGTTGTCGGATGGTATTGGAGGAATGTCTTGAATGGATAAAAAGGAACAGCATGTTAAATGTCTTGGAAGCCAAACTCTAATATCATTGATAGGCACAGCAGGATATGGCACGGTCTCTTAAATTTCCAGCATCTTTCATGGTTGACAACAAAGAGCTCCCAAAGAGGATCCTAAGATAAGAACGTTCTGCTTTCAGATACAGTTTTGTCACTTTTAATAGAATAGACTGCTATAAAAAGAGAGATCTTGCTCACATGCCACTATGGAGACTGGAACCACTGTGCCTTAAATGTCTCTGCCATATAATTCCTTTCTGTCATGGGGAGGTGACTGGAACTGATCAAAGCCCATCCACCCCATAGCATGCTCCCAAGTACATGTCAAGACAGATGCTTCTGAGGGTCATATAAGCAAACTGAAAAGGTACCAGTCCCCTCCTGGTTTCCCTTCACATTGGGTATACCAGTTTACGACCCTTTAAGTTGCCATGGCAACATCATGTGAAATCCTGGAGTATTTTGGTTTTGTCAGAGGCACTGGAGGAGCTCCTTAGTAGGGAAATCTAAAGGTCTCTCTCCGCCGTGTAGTATAAAAAGGCTCCTGCTTGTCTGTCCCCAGATTATGGTTATTTAGAGGCTTGCTTTTCAGGCTAGTAGCTGGTGAAAAGCAGTCCTCTGTGTATAATCCTTTTTTTATTTCAGCCAGGATGGGGAATCTGTTGTCACTCAAAATGTTCCTGGATTTCAGTTCCTCTCTGCCTCAAATAGCGTGGCCAAAAAACATCTGTTCATGCACTGGTCATGTTATTGTTATTGTTATTATTATTATTAACTTTATTTATACCCCGCACCCATCTCCCCAAGGTGACTCGGGGCGGCTTACATGAGGCCAAGCCCAATAACACATAATAACAAAACAATAGCAATTATGAAAACAATACAATCAATTAAACTCAAACACAAGCAGTAACAGACAATTTAAAATCATTTCAGGCGGGCCAAATGTGAATGTTAATATTTTTTAAAAAAATAAATAAACACTGGGTGCAGACAGAGATAGTTTGCATATATATTATAGTTTGTGGTATTTATATTCACCTTGCCCATAAAGCTGGGACTCAAGGCAGTTTACAAATTGAGAAATTAATTCCTTCAGAATCTATGGCCTGTCAGTTCCAGGATTCAGACTTAAACTGCTACCAAGAGTCAGCATAGTGGAGTGGTTTGAGTGTTGGGCTACAACTCTAGAGACCATGGAAACCTGCTGGGTAGCTTTGGGCAAATCACACTGTCTCAGCCTCAGAGAAAGCCAATGGCAAACTTCTTCTGAACAAAACTTGACACAAAATCCCCATGATAGGATCACATTAGAGCAGTGGTTCTTAACCTGTGGGCCGCAGACCACCAGTGGGCTGCGAGGACAACAGTCTGGTCCATGACCCCCTTCTTCTTTATTTTATTTTATTTCTGCACTTTTCATGCTGCTTAGCACTCCTTTCCTATCGCTGACCATGGCATATGTTCTGTATCAGAAACTAGAGCTGATAAGGTCTATCCAGTATAATTTTCTGAATCGGTACCCCAAACCGAAACTAAAGTTGACCAAAAACTGATTCATAACCCTTTTGGTACTAATGTTGGAGAGTGGTCCCTGGTCAAAAAAAGGTTTGGAACCACTGCCTTAGAGCAACCATAAGACAGAAATGACTTGAAGGCACACAAGATCAACAGACTGCTTCTCTATCTTTACATCCAAAATATCCAACAGAAGATTCAAGATACGTAACAAAAATGCAGTTGGGTTAGACTAGACTAATAGAAAATATATGAATTAGGCACTCCAATTGGGACCTTACTTTGTGAGTGCTGGCAATTGGAGTATAATTGCACTGGTTTCTGCATCTCTCTAGCATGCTGAAAAGAAAAAGGGGGTGAAAAGAAGACTCCTTATTTTACCTGTTCTTTAAACAACTTGCTTGTCTTTGTGCTCCCAGTTTCAGGAATCTGTCTCCTACCAGTTTGAGAAGGAAGACTGTGTGGATGTGCAGCAGTTCTATGATCTGTTAACAGGGTCCATGGATATGATCCGGAAATGGGCAGAAAAGATCCAAGGCTTCCTAGAGCTTCCGAAAGAGGATCAAGACCTGCTTCTAGAATCAGCTTTTTTGGAACTCTTCATTCTCCGGCTAGCATACAGGTAACAGCCCTGCACCTTGAAGTCAATGTAAAACTGGGGTGGGGACTGTGTGACCCTCCAGCTGTTGTGGGACTACAGCTCTTAGCGATCCTTCCCAGCATGCTCAATGGTGTATGATATTGGGAGTTACAATCCAACTCCATCTAGACAACTGCACGAGTCTCATTCTTGGCCTAAATAGAGGTCCAGGTTTGGCTGACATCATCATATGCATGGTGCAAAGTGGTTATCATCCAGAAATGAGAAAGCTATTCATCCAGATGTTGATGTACTTTATTTTCCTTAGTCCCTGGCTAGAGATTATTGGAATTTGAAGGGTTGAAGATTATATCATTTGAGAGACATCTGGTACAAGCCCCTACCTTTTAGGAATACACAACTAAAGCCTTCCAGAAAGTAGCCCCATCAACCTCTGCTTAAAGACATCTAAAATTGGAGAGTCCACAAACCTCCAAGGCAATAGTAGTAGTAGTAATTTATTTATACCCCACCACCATCTCCCCAAGGGTACTCAGGGTGGCGCACAAAAGCATTCAATAGTGCAAACACACAAAATACAACAGTTGTGTAAACAATGGCACAATAGCAATAACAAATGGCATAGCATCATAAAACCCCACTAGTTAAAAGGCAATCTGTTTCACAGTCAAACAGCACTCTCGGTAGGAAAGTTCTTCCTAAAGTTTAGGTGGAATCTTATTTGAATCCATTCCTGGAGTATCAGAAAACAAGCTTGCTCCATTTTTCTGCATGTCATCCCTTCAGATATTTAAAGATAGGTATCCTATAACGTCTCAGTCTTCTCTTCTCCAAGCTAAACATATCCAGCTCTCTTGGCACTCATTCCTACAGGCCATCACAGCAAAACAAGTGCCGGGAATTGGACCTGGGGATTTTGGCATGCAGAGCACATGCTTTGACAATTCACCTGTGACGGCAGTAGTTTTGACTATGGGTTGTCCTGTGTGGAGAGGAGCTTGTGGCTCTTTGTCAGGGCCTGTGGCTTGTGATTCTCCCCTCAGTGGTTACATCCAGTAAATAAGGCAGGAAAACAGAAGGAAAGCAGGGCTATTGGGTCATTGTAGATTGTTTGGTCCAGGTCTTCACTGCTACAAAGGGTGGAATCTCTGGCTTCCCCTTGGCTTCCTGCATTTATTTCATTTTCTTTCTTGTCGATGGACAGTTGTGCTTTGGGGCGGGTGGTAGAAGGTTCCCAAACGAATATATCAAGATTAGATCTTCGTCATTTGTATGCTACAAATTTCATGCTCTGCTTTGCAGGTCCAAGCCAGAAGAAGGCAAACTGATATTCTGCAATGGCGTGGTGCTGCATCGCATGCAGTGTGTCCGGGGATTTGGCGAGTGGATAGACTCTATCATTGACTTCTCCCAGAACCTCCATCGCATGAACATCGATGTGCCCTCCTTCTCCTGTCTTGCAGCACTTGTCTTAATCACAGGTAGGTGGACACCAGCCTTTCAGGGTGGGGTGGACGTCACAGCAGGTGGGGAGGAAGGGCCCAGGCAGTTCCAGCACAAGCAGTATTTCTCAGGAGGTGGTTAATACATAGGAGTGTGGAGCTGTTCTATGTTATCAACAAGAGCTGCCAGGCTGTTTGGATGGTGCCTCCAAACAGATTTGTAATCAGACCGTCACGTTTGTAGATTCTTTCAGAGAAGAGCACAAATCAAAGCTACTTTTGTTCAAATGCAGCTTTCAGAATCCCCAGACAACATAGATATTGAGGAATTCTGGGAATTGTATTTTCCTGATCTCCAAAAGTAAATAATAATCTATATAAATAAAAATGTAATGTTCATTTGTGAGATTAACATAACTCAAAAACCACTGGACGAATTGACACCAAATTTGGACACAATACACCTATCAGGCCAAGGCATGACCACAACTCATAAAAATACTGAAAAACACAGCAAAAAAGACTTTAAAAGCCAAAAAATAAAAAAATACATTACAACACATGCGCAAAACCACATATATACAGACATATATACACACACAAAACACATATACACATACTGGACCACAGCAACGCGTGACAGGGGACGGTTAGTAATAACAGTCATCATCTTTATTTATATCCCACCACCCTCTCCCAAAAGGGACTCAGGGTGGCTTATAAGGCACTACAAGTATAGTATACAATATAGACCAGGGGTGGGCAATTACCAGCCCTCCAGGTGTTTTGGACTTCAACTCCCAGAAATCCTAACAGCTGGTAAACTGGCTAGGATTTCTGGGAGTTGAAGTCAAAACACCTGGAGGGCCGGTAATTGCCCACCCCTGATATAGACGGTACATGTGTATAAAAACAGTATCACATAAAAGTTATATAACCAACCACTATTAACACATCAAATAAAATAAAAACAGTTTAAAATGCAGCCTATCTGTAGTTAAAACTAGCTGCCTTTAAATCACAACTAAAGTTCCAGAGCTCTAGATGACTCTTCTAAGGCAGCATCCATAGATCATGATTAGCTTGAAACTATTTGTGATATGGAGCCATATATTTAAATTCTAAAGATCCCATTTTTTCTGGTTGGTTTGGGCTACAGTCTTGGTGGTTTTTCTTTTAATGGCTCAATCAGTATTAATTTTCCTTTTCTCTTTCCCCACGCCGTGCCCTCTCTGCCTCTCCTTGATCCTCCATCCAGACCGCCATGGGCTAAAGGAGCCAAAGAAGGTTGAGGACCTCCAGAACCGCATCATCAGCTGCCTTAAAGACCACGTAACATCTACCACCAATGAGCAGGTTCATCCTAACTGCCTCTCAAAACTGTTGAGCAAACTGCCTGAGCTCCGCACCCTCTGTACTCAAGGCCTGCAACGTATCTTCTACCTGAAACTGGAGGACCTGGTGCCCCCGCCTCCCATTGTGGATAAAATATTCATGGACACGCTACCTTTCTAAGGATTTTAAGTGAGGAATCTGCAATGGACGGACGGTGCTTTCTTTGAGGAGGGCCTTCTTCCCTTCCCCTTTTCTGGCTTGGCTTGTGTTTCTCCATCCCTGCTCTCTTCTGGATGAGACAAAACTGGAGGAAGGGAATCCCTTGCCATCCACCTTCCAGAGTGGAGACGACAGGAACATTTCCAGAGACGTTGAGAGGTTGTTCAGACTGAAGACTACTATAGCACTATGTGCCCTTTCTCTTTCCCCAAACCAAGAGCTTAGAGGTTACTGGAACAGTCACAACTGTCGTGTAATTCTCTCTGAACTTGAGGCATCTTGGCTTTGGATTTTTTTTAAATGAAAAAATAAACTTGTGGGGAGAAATCCCAGTGTGCCTTCTAGGGTTCCATGCACAATATCCCTAAATGATGCTGCCTTCCCTGTGACCTGCCTGCAAACAGCTCTGCGCGCAGTTCGACACCTTAGATTCCATGCAGTTGTATACAGATAGGCATTCTGTTGTAAGTGTGGAATATGTTGAGTTTTGTTTTTCATTTTTACATATACACACAAACACATATACATATATATATATACTGTCAAACGCTGGTTCAGGATTTTTAAAAGGAGGTGGGAAATTGCCTTTTCTGATTTTTATCCACATGATCAGGTCCTGGATCTTAGCTTTGGCTCAGAGCCTTCCTCCGCAGGTATGGTAATAGGTCTCTTCCAGGCCTCTTGCATAGGAGCTGCTGCTTGCATCCCAAAACTGAGGGTTGAAGAGATGGGGAAGTGGCTTCACCATAAATACGCACGCAGTCAGGGGACAGCTTGCTTCCGCCCACCTGCTGCTTCCTCCAGGGCAGCTGAATGTTTGTTGGGTGTCCGAATCTTTTTGTACAAGTTGTATATAAGACAAATAGCATGTTGGCTTTGTAAATACAAATTAACGAGTGAGTGAATGAATGAATGAATGGCAGAGGTGGGAGGAGAAGGGAGGCTCTTCTGTTTGAGCCACTGACAATTGTGCATTGCCCTATGCCTGCAGGACACCTTCTGCCTTTCTATGTACATAACTTTGTATTGTAAAGTCTGCCATTTTTTGGCATTTATATTTGTCTATCCCTGCTTTCCAATTTCCAGTATGTGACTTTTTCCAATTATTAATATATATATAATATATAATATATTGAATTAAAAAAGTATCTGGATTAGATGTACCTTTCATCTCACTGGCGTTTGTGCTTGGTTCTGAAACTTCACTTGAATGCCAAGTTAAACTGAGAAAGGAGTTCCTTCTGCATAGAGAACAGTTCCCACCTTCTGCTTGTGCTGGAGTCCTTATGTTGTCAAGTATGCTAGCCTTAAAAGAGAGCAAGGGGAGGGAATAAAGTCCGAGGTAGCCATCACTTCCCATGTTGTGTATACACTTTTGTTCTCTGTTCTTGCTTGTGGCCTTCACAGTACATATCTATAGCATTTTGCTCCCAATTTTGTTGCTATGAAGGTAGCCTCTGAAATTTATTTATTTACCTACTTCACTTGTATACCTCCTTTCTCCCCCCAGCCGGGGACTCAAAGCGCTTTCTGACATAATTATGACTAAATTTAATGCTTCACATACAGAAACCTAACATCATAATAACATACAATTATCAGTTAAATCATAAACACAACATCATTTAACATTAAAACATGGAGTTAAAAACATATCAATATAAACATTAAAATCACACAATCCAACAATTGTAGTCCAGGCCGTTCCAAATATATCTATTGCACATAATCCCTGATCATTCCTTGTACTGCTTACTGCCCAAAGGCTTGGTCCCATATCCAAGTTTTTACTTTTCTTCTGAAGGCCAGGAGGGAGGGTGCTGATCCTTCCCACCAATCGCACCTGCGAGGCAGGTGGAACCGAGCAGGGCATCTTCAGATGATCTTAATCTCTTGAGATGGTTCATAGAGGGAGATGCGTTCGGACAAGTAAGCTAGGCTGGAACCGTTTAGGGCTTTATAGGCTAAAATCCTGAGATCACACATCACTTCAAATTTTCAGCCCATAAGGTCCATAGGATAAAGCCAGGTAGCTGAAGTGGAATCCGATTAACAGTATGAAGAAAATATACGGTTTGCAAACATATGGAACTGCTTCACCATCCTGCCAGGCAGTTGGTCAGTCTAATTCAATAGTTCTCAACCTGTGGGTCCCCAGGTATTTTGACTTACAACTCTCAGAAACCCCAGCCAGTTTACCAGATGTTAGGATTTCTGGGAGTTGAAGGCAAAAACATCTGGGGACCCACAGGTTGAGAACCACTGGTCTAATTTCAGGATTAGTGCATGTAGACTTCCTGATTATTTTGAGTGACAGTTCCCACCTCCCATTCCTATTGATTTAGCTGGCTATAGATTTTTTTAAAAATCGTGTCAGAAGCAACTTGAGAAAACTAGTGTGAGAGACTTGGCCATCTGCAGAGATGTTGCCTAGAGGATGAAGCCCAGGTGTGTTACCATGGTGTGGGAGGCTTCTCTCATGTTCCCGCATGGGAAAGTGGAGCTGACAGATGGAAGTTCACCCCATCTTGCAGATTTGAACCGCCAACCTGCAGGTCAGCAGTTCAGCCGGTTTAACCCATTGTGCTACTGTGGCTCCAACTGGCTAAAGATGAAAGGAATTGCAGTCCATAAACAACTGGAGGGCCACACCTTTCCTATCCCTGATATAGGTCAATAATCCCCAGGTTTGAGAGAAGTAATTCCTCTCTAAACCTTTAGGGACTAAACTAGAGGTTCCACATGCAAAGCACAGTAAGCAACTGAAAACCTTAAGTGAAGAGAGAGCACTCCTTTAGCAATTTCAGAAATCTTACCCTGCTTAAGTTTGTTATGCTTCAAAGAAATATTAACTAAGGAGCTTGACAAAGGTGTGCAAAATAGTGTGCTGGGCATAGAGAGTAGATAGGGAGATGGTTTTCTTCCCCATAATATTGTGTGTGTCATTCATCAAATTGGACTTTGAAATAACACAGTTGGGATGTCTATCTCATCCAATCCGGTGGCATGCAGGAGTACATAAGAGATACAAAGGAAAAGGAAATCAAGTACTTTCCCACCTCCAGTTTGAAACCCATGACTTGGACATTCAAGGCCACAGTGTTCTCAATAATGTTACCATCATGATGTACTCCTGTTTGCATTTCCCACCTGAAAGCCCCTTCAGGGAGAGGGGGCGGGATATAAATAAAGTTTATTATTAAAGTAACAGGGAGTAACATGGGGATTTCAGTACATAAAACAGGTACTTCAGTAACACACTGAGAGTATATACGCACAGAATACATTTTGCATAATATATGTTTCTGGTTTGTGGTAATCCTAAAATGAAACTAAAATGGGGTTTTCTATTATTTATTTCTTCATTTATATCCCACCCTTCACTACCCTCAAGAGGACTCAGAGCAGCCTTACAAATTAGGCAGCAATTCGATGCCAAAACGTAAACATGCAATACAATAAACATTTTCATTAAAACCAAACATTAAAACAACGCAATTTAAAACCAGTTATTAAAATCACGCCATCCAGAATCATAATCCGAAGCCGTTCCATTGGTCCGTACACTGTTCCTTATTCTCTTGTTGCACTAAAAACTTGCTATCCAAAAGCTTGGTCTCATAATCACGTTTTTTACTTTCTTCCTGAAGGTCAGGAGGGAGGGGGCTGCTCTAATTTCCATAGGCAAGAGGTCACCACTGAGAAGTCCCTGTCTCTTGTCCCACAAGTCGCACTTGCGAAGGTGGGACCAAAAGCAGGACCTCCCCAGAAGATCTTAATCTCCGAGGTAGATCATAGAGGGAGATATGTTTGGACAAGTAAGCTGGACCAGAAGATTTGTTCAGGTTCAGGGAGTTGCTATCGCCACCCCTCCCTCTAAGATTGAAAAAGCATGACTTGACTTGGTCAACCGATGTGTATTCATTTGATTTGAACCCAGTCTCCAGAGTTGTAGCCCAGTGCTTAAATCATAGGGCCCAATGAAAGTGTAAAAGCTGCCATCAGGGCACAAGTCTGGTAAGTGTTGCATAAGCATATGAACATTATGACTCCTCGAGTACTTCCTATTTTCCTCCCAAATGTATCAGGGATTTTTTTTCTTTTATAAGTTTCTACCTCTCTTATAATTTCTTTTTTGGTAGCGAGACTAATATATCAATTAGGTGGCAAAACACATGCCAGGACAGCAAGGATTCTCAAGGCAGCTGTTATACATAAATACACACTGCCACAGTAGGACCATCTAGCTTGTTACTGTGTGCCTTCATGTTATTTCCAACTTAGGCAATACCAAGGGGAACCTATCATGAAAATTTATTGACAAGACGTGTTCAGAGGTAGATTGCCCATGCCTCCTTCTGAGGCTGAGAAGTGAAACTGACTCACCAAGTGGAATTCAGACCCTGGTCTCTTGAGTTGTAGCCCAATGCTGAAACTACAAAACTATGCCAACTCTCCAGGACCTCCTAGAGCAGAAATCAATTATTTCCCAAGCCAGGTTTTGTTGCGTTGTTTACTGTAGACACATGGCTGCAGCCCAGATTTGTGTTCTCACGTCCCACTGGTGGTCTGCTGCCCACAGGTTAAGAACCACTGCTTTGGACCATGGATCCATATGATAGGTCCATGAAGCATCTATACAGGTAGCACATCCATACAGAGGCAAAAATAAAAGTCTATGTGCAACTAAAGCAACCAATTAAATTCAATACAGCAACAGGTCTGAAATACAAGGTATTGGTTTATGCATAGCAGACTTAATTTAAACCACTCTCCCATTAAAGTTATTTCTGAGTAAGTAGTAAAAATTCCAAAAGAGTCCTTGGCACCTTAAAGACTAAGAGAAATCATTGCTCTAACTAATGAAATTTAATATAGCAAGAAGCGGTGAAATAGCAGGTATTGGTTTTACCCTTTTCCACAGCATGCTGTGGCTTTGAAACTCTTTCATAATAGTTTTCTGGGCTTGTCGTAAAAATGGCAAATTAGTGACCCCTTAAAGATTACTCCATTCCTTAATGGATACACTTTTGTGGAATATATAGCCCATCAAAATATGCAAGATTAACTAATATCCCTAAATGTGAGAATCCTCTTCCCATCTGTCTAATACCTTAATCTGCCAGATGGGTTTGGTTAGCAGGAGGTAGGAAGTTCTATTCCTATGTTGCAATGATCAATCTTTCCAAAGTGTGTTAGCACTGATAGTTTCCCCAGGCTGGCCAATGGACATGGCACACTACGGGTGTGATGTGGGGCAGCTGTTTCTCTGTGTCTTGTAGGGTGCACATTTCAGTTGGTGAAAGCGTTGGCGTTTCCGATGGGAGGGGCCTTTTGGTGACTGAGCCCTGGCTCTCAATGATCTGGAAAGGGGGGACAATCCCCCCTCCCTTGGGGAACCTGCTGAGTTGACAAATGCCAAGCTTATCTCTGCCACCCAAATAGCCTCTCTTTAATCCTCAATGCAGATGACTCAAGTGGGACTTGGCTCTGGACCCACCTGGGCATCCCAGACCACGCCGTGGCTCCAGTCCTGGACCTGAGGAGAGTAACACGTTCACATCATCCCCTATAGCATGGAGGATCAATTCATCTGAACTACCCCAAACTCAATGCCAACCTTCCAACAGAGAAACATTTTTACAATAAGTCATGGAAATGCATGCATGTGACTTAAGAGCACGTAAGAGTTCTGTTTTCCCATTATCCCATCCAACATCTAGGCATATGCCTGAATCCTATGTTATAGTAATTTTTATTAAATTTACATACTTTAACACTATACTAATTTTTTTCTAAGAGTTAAGATATTCATCAAATCTGTGAATAATAAAATCCACAAACGTTAAAGCAACAAAAATTGACGGCCAACTATGCCAAACCATCTCAAAAGAATAACATTTTAAATCTTAGGACATAACTTTGAGTATGTTTCCAGATGCACTTTCATATTGCTGGCCATGCTTGGCAGTGCCCAGAATTTACTGAAAGCTTTAGGGTGGCAAATGTAGCCACATGCAAAGCAGCAACATAGGTGGGAGCAGAAATTAAAATGCCTGAGGCCTCTGCTACCAGAGGTGGATGTGGACAACAAAGAAAGCCAGCTCCTTCAGGAGGGAATCCAGCCATGCTGTTTCCCAAGCAGCTCAGCAATAATATTTGAAAATGTGTTTCTCAGGTGTCAAGAATCCTAGCAATTCTTGGACAGACAATAATCTTTGAAGTTTGAGAATCATTCTATACAAAATCCATATGTGGTTGTTCCAGCATTTTTCTGTGCAGAAAACTACATCAACAACTGTATTTCCTACCTGCCTCTCCTTGTGGCTCAAGGTGGGTTACAGCATTTTGTGTGTGTGTGTCTCAGGAGCAACTTGAGAAACTGTAAGTCGCTTCTGGTGTGAGAGAATTGGCCATCTGCAAGGACATTGCCCAGGGAACGCCAAGATGTTTTACCATCCTGTGGGAGGGTTCTCTCATGTCCCAGCACGGGAAGCTGGAGCTGACAGATGGGAGCTCACCCCACTCCCCAGATTTCAAACACCAACCTTTTGGTCAGCCGTTCAGCTGGCATAAGGGTTTCACCCATTGTGCCACTGGGGGCCCTTTTAACAGCATTGTTAAAACAAATACACATTGTAAAAATTCTATAAATACACATCTAAAAGTTATTTCTGTAAAAGATACATATTAAAACATATTTCTATAAAATACATATTAAAATACACAGAACAGAGATTACACCACAAGACACGAGTTTTAAATTCCTGATTAAAACTGACCAGAATTCTTGTATTGGAATTATATTCCTCTTTACATATACTTACGTACAGTAGACAGTTCCATAGCATCCATATCTAGTAGAGGGCTACTCTTACGTTACCTATGTAGCAAAGCCAGCAAAGTGCTCAATGCACCTTGCTTATCAAGAACATAGCCAAACCAAAAATAATTCTTGGTGTTTTCGTTTTTAAGCCTGTTCCAGGGATACTGATTCAGAAAATTGCATTGGATAGACCATATCAGCTTTAGTTTCTTAGATATAGTTATCATGATTTTCTACAGGAGAGTAGGGGTGTGTGTGTGTGTGTGTGTGTGTGTGTGTGTGTGTGTGTGTGTCAGGAGCAACTTGAGAAACTGCAAGTTGCTTCTGGCATGGCAGAATTGGCCGTCTGCAAAGACGTTGTCCAGGGGACAGCCGGGTGTTTTACCATCCTTGTGGCAATCTTCTTTCATGTCCCCACATGAGGAGCTGGACCTGATAGAGGAAGCTCAACCTTCTCTCCCCAGATATGAACTGCTGACCTGTCGGTCATCAGTCCTGGTGGCACAAGGGGTTAACCCATTGCTCTACCGGGGACTCCTTGGCGAGCAGATGACAAAGGGTAGATGACATATATTCTGTATCTAAAAAACTAGAGGAGACAGCAGGAAACTGGTACCATTTTTGAAATCAGCAGGTCAAATATACCCAGGAACATGGTTAACATTTGAGGCACCAAAATGTGTGTTGGCTAGTGTAATATTGCACACTAAGGAACATCACACATTCATGTGCATCAGGCACACTTACCAGTGTCCCAGTCAGCATCTTCGTTATTCACTTACAAGGCTTCTTTCAAAAACGTTTCTTCAAAGAAATATAAGTTATTAAAATTCAACTGAACAAATTTAAAGACTATTAACCTTCTTTAACAAAACATATAACAAAAACATATATAGCTTCTTAGCCCCTCTGCTACTTAACTATTTGTAAGGTTAGACTGCAGAAAAGGTGATCTAGGATCCCAGAAAATATTTGTGTGCTGTGCAATATTTCTCACGCAGTTATTTCCTCAACAGAAAATGCTGTTTTCTGAGGAAAGTAATCACATGACCTCTCTATATGCACACACAGAATAAGCCTTGAATTATGAATAGTCTTTGTAAACAGTGCAGGGGTTTTTTTCCCCAAAGATTATCTTGCAGCGAGAAGAAAATTGCTAAAATCGCTCATTGCTTTTTTAAAGAATTTAAGCAAGGAATTACATTCCTACTCAGGAGCGATCAGAGGCGTATGCACTGACAACAAAAGTTGTTTACTGCCCTGTTCTACTGCTGCTAAATGCTCCTCTAAAAAGTGTTTTATGCAATTGCTCCAAACTGCTATTAAGGGCCCTTCCACACAGCCCTATATCCCAGAATATCAAGACAGAAAAACCCACAATATCTGCTTTGAACTGGGTTATTTGAATCCACACTCAAATAATGTGGGATTTTTGCCTTGATATACTGGAATATAGGACTATGTGGAAGGGCCCCACATGAAATGTTAAGATACTTTCCCAAACATGGCTTTTCAAATTGAAGAAAAGGTGAATTGAGAGAAGTTGCCTCAAATGCAAGATACAACACACTAGCATCACACTACCCAATTATAGCACTATTATTCCACTTGAACTACTGTAACAACATCTCATGGAATCCCAAGGCTTACAGTTTTTTGTTGCTTTTGTTATGTATCTTAAAGTTGATCTGAAGACATGGCAAAGCTATCCATGGTTGGGTTGTTCTGCGTTTTCTGAGCTGTATGGCCATGTTCCAGAAGCATTCTCTCCTCTCCTGGAACATGGCCCCATACAACCCGGAAAGTCACAACAGCCCAGTGATTCCGGCCATGAAAGCCTCTGGCAATCCATGGTTTTTTCTTGGCAAAATTGACTCAGAAAATGTTTGCAGTACCTTTCTCATATCTGAAAGAATGTCACTTCCCAAGGCTCAGCATGTGGCTAAGTGGATATTCAAACCCTGGTCTCCCAGAATCCTGTTCAATGCTCAGACCTCAAAACCAAGCTGGCTGGTGCTGAATATTTAGAATCCTAGACAAGAAATCCTTCTGGTGCCTCTGGCCAAACTACAAAGCCCAGGATTCTGCAGGGAGTTGCCGTGAGGAGCTAAGGTGGAATCAAAGGACAAAACTGCAGAGTCTGAAAGGGCTTCTGGGTGGAACACTTAATGGATGGATCACCTATGATGGTGTTTCTCCACTTTCTTGATGCCATGACCCCTTGTTGTCGGGACCCCCAACCATAAAATTATTTTTATTGCTATGCCATAACTGTAATTTTGCTACTGTTATGAATTGTAATGCAAATATTTGATATGCAGGATGTATTTTCATTCACTGGACCAAATTTGGCACAAATACCCAATATGCCCAAATTTGAATACTAGTGGGGTTGAGAGGGGGGAGATGGTGGTGATGTTGCCGGGGGAGATGGTGGCGGTATACAAGTTTGATGAAATAAATAAATAAATGTAATTGAACTGAACTTGTCACACAGAACTCCCACAACCAACAGAAAATACTGGAGGGGTTTGGTGGGCCTTGACTTTGGAGTTGTAGTTCACCTACATCCAGAGAGCACTGTGGATTCAAACAGTATCTTGACCAAACTTGGCACAAATGCTCAATATGCCCAAATGTGAACATTGGTGGAGTTTGGGATTTATAGTTCACCTACAATCAAAGCGCATTCTGAGCCCCACCAATGATAGAATTGGGCCAAACTTCTCACACAGAACCCCCATGACCAACAGAAAATACTTTGTTTTCTGATGGTCTTTGGCGACCCCTCTGACACCCCCTCACAACCTGGGGGTTCCGACCCCCAGGTTAAGAAATGCTGATATTTTAAAACTAGAACCAGTCGGCACAACCACCGGCTAGACTGGCAGACCCAATGGAGATTTTATTTAAAAGAACCACTTTCCCAAGTTCAGGCCTCCTTTGAACACTCCCCTTTTAAAATCATGCATTGAGTTCTCTGTTTTCAGTGCAAAGTGAGGAGGGTCTAGCCTCCTTCCCACAGAAACCCAGGCCCACTCGCCCTTCACTTCAAAGCCTTTGGAGTGGGGCAGCAATTTGGTCAGTGCCAATTGGTGGGTGGGACTGCCGGATGGTGAGCCCCTGTGGAAAGTCTGATGCCCTTGAACAGTAAGGAATATCTCCCAGGCGGCAGCTGGGAGACTGGACACCTGTTGTGCTGTTGATTTGTTCTCCCTAAAATAGGCCAGGCATCATGATCTCTCCGCTCTCCCCCCATGGCTGGCAGGAATAATTCCCTACCTGGCACAGAATCAAAGGCACCCCAGTGTCCACCCTGCCTGCTGCAGAACTCTCTCTCTCTCTCTCTCTCTCTCTCTCTCTCTCTCTCTCTCTCTGGGTAAGGGTTTCATCAGGTCGCTGAAAGAATGGTGTTTAAGTGCAGAGAGGAAGCAGAGAGAGTCTTGTCTCCTAAGGAATATGTGACTCACCCGCTTGATCCTCTCCAGTTGACACAGGAGGAGGGAGAGAGAGTGACAGAAACGATGAAGTCTGCTCTAGTGGAACAGGGTTGCTTTGTGGGCAGCACTAGAGCATGGAAGAAACTGGATTATGGATCTTCTCGTTACAATTTCTACTTGTTTCTGTGTACCTTCAGATTGCTTCCAATCCTAAAGCTAACAAATCTCAAGGTTTTCTTGGCAAGAAGTTTGCCATTGCTTTCCTCTGAGGCTGGGAATGTGTAATCTGCTCAAAGTTTAATGGCTGGGTAGAGATTTGAACTGTGGTCCCTATAGTTAGAGTCCAATGCTCAAACCACTGCCCTGTGCTGCCTCTTTAATGTGCCTTCAAGTCAACTCTGAGTTATGGTGACCCTACCCTAGGTTTACTTGGCAAGACTGGTTCAGCGGGAGTTGACCATGGACTTCTTCTAAAGCTGAGAGTGTGTGGTTTGCCCAAGGCCACTCAATGCATTACCTTAGCTGGGCCTCCAGAAATGGTAATTTAATGTATTGTCGAAGGCTTTCATGGTCAGAAACACTGGGTTGCTGTGAGTTTTCCAAGCTGTATGGCCATGCTCCAGAAGCATTCTCTCCTGATGTTTCGCCTGCATCTATGGCAGGCATCCTCAGAGGTTGTGAGGTCTATTGGAAACTCAGCAAGTGGGATTAATGGTAATTCACTTTTTAAAATAACAAGTTGCTGCAGCCTTTGAGAGATCTGAACCTACTTTAGTATGATTATAGACCTATCAGTTCCTCTGTTTTACAAAAATATACAAATTGTGCTTCAAGTCCCCCCAAATCATCTTCATCTCAACATTATATTTTATAGTATAGATAGTAGTAATCATTTTGTTGCAGCTATTTCTGAATAATTGGGAGCCATAAAACCTTACCAACATACTCCAAATTACAGAGATCTTCCCTACATTCAGAAGAACTTTCCCCTCAACCCTGCACTAGATGGTTTCTGTTCATCTCTAGCTCATCCCCATCTACAGCATGGAGTTAATAAGAATAGCATACTTTACAGCAGTGGTTCTCCACCTGTGGGTCCTCAGGTGTTTTGGCCTAGAATTCCCAGAAATCCCAGCCAGTTTACCTGCTGTTAGGATTTCTGGGAGTTGAAGGCCAAAACATCTGGGGACCCACAGGTTGAGAACCACTGCTTTACAGAGTCATTGTAAAGAAGTATAAGGGAATTATTGTGCAAAACACAACAGGTGCTATTAATCTTCCTCGTTTCCGAAAGAAATGGGATGCTTTAGTTCGGCAAGAGGAAAGTTACAACTCCTTAACAGAAGGGCTCTGAGCTCCTCAGAAAACCCTCAACCAGAGCTATCACTCTGTGTAGTTCTAAATTGGGGCCCCTGGTGGTGCAGCGGGTTAAACCTCTGAGCAGCTGAACTTGCTGACCGAAAGGTTGGCAGTTCGAATTTGGGGAGTGAAATGAGCTCCCACTTTTAGGCCCAGCTTCTGCCAACCTAGCAATTCAAAAACATGCAAATGTGAGCAGATCAATGGGCACTGCCTTGGCGGGAAGGAAACAGAGCTCCATGCAGATGCCACACGACCTTGGAGGTGTCTACATACAATGCCAGCTTAGAAATGGAGATGAGAACCACCCCCACAGACACAACTAGACTTAATGTCAGAGGAAATCTTTACCTTTTTTACTAGTTCCTAATTAATGGCATTTCCTTCCCAAAAAGAATTATGCCCTCCCCTGCCTCGTTAAACTTTCCACTGAATTACCACCCTTGCAGATAATGTGTCGTTGAAAATCCATTACACTCTGAACTATTCTATATTCTGTATTTGTTTTCCTTGTGTAACTTTGTTCCTTTTCTTTGGATGCCCAAACTGGGTTTCTAAAAGCTCAGCTGAGGTAACTGCATTGGTGGAAATGTGGGGACTGAAAGGAAAACCTATTGGGGATGATAGTATTCTTATTTGGGAGGACTCTCTCTTCAACCCTTTCTGCCAGCATTTTACAACACTACGTATCTCTGGTTTCATTGTTGGATGCCATGATGATGAAAGAGGTGCAAAACCAACATAACCTGTACTGTAGATGCGAGGTTAAAGTTTGTTGCCTGATGGGATGAACATGGCATGAGCAAAAGGAATGCCATGCTGATAAAAATCATAACCAAACAAACCAGAGGCCCACTCCATCAGGTATCCGAATCCAACTATGACCTGTTCTCTTTCATTGGCTTCTGACTTACCATTTTCATGAAGCAGCCTTCAGCTGACATTTAGCCACTCTGTCATGTGTAGGGTGATTTATCTTGGTAGTAAAACGCAAGCTTGGCATGCCAAAGATCCCAGGTCCAATCTGGGGTCAAAGGATCAAGTTGCTGGTGATGGAAAAGACCTCTCCCAACCTGAACACCTGGGAGCTGCTATTAGTCAGAGGAGAGCATGGTGACCCAATGAGCTGGCTTGGGGACAAGGTGGTACCAGAAGTGTCATTGGCACATGATCAGTTTTCCACTCCAGAATTTGGAAAACCCCTTTTTTTGGAACTACAGGTCCCAGCATTAGAAAACCAGTGTGGCCAGTGGTTTCTGGGATTTGTTCTCAGCCTTGTTCTCTCAAACAAATCTGTAGATTCTGGTTGCAAGAAAAAATTATTTGTTTATTTATTTACTTAATTTCTACCCTGCCTTTCTCGACCCCAGAGGGGACTCAAGGCAACTTACAAATCCGGCAAAAATTCAGTGCCACACAGGAAAACAATAAAACACAGCACCGGGACTGTGCCGCAGCTGGCTGGGAGTCAGCTGCATTAAGATCACTACTGACTGAAAGGTCATGAGTTCGAAGCCAGCCCGGGTCGGAGTGAGCTCCCAACCAAAAGTTGTGTAGCTTGTTGTTGACCTTTGCAGCCCGAAAGACAGTTACATCTATCAAGTAGGAAATTAAAGTACCACTTTGTGGGGAGGGTAATTTAACTGATTTACGAAGTCATAAACATCTCCAGGAAGTATGCAAAGAATGAGGAAGCGACAGCTCCCCTGGTGGCCAGAAGCTGGAATGTTAAATAGCCTCTGAGTGTCTGTCTATATAAGTTGTGTGTCTATGGCATTGAATGTTTGCAATGTATATGTACATTGCAAATGTATATGTACATTTAAATAAATAAAATAAATAAATCTCATTGAAATATAAACAATCAATACATATAAGCAATTAAAACACAGATCACTCAATCAAACAGATTAAAAACCATATAAAATGCCAAGTAATGATCTCATAGTCATCATCATTTTCCATCCCCCCCCCCCCGAAATAAATGGCTTCCAGGTCACTTTTGAGGGGGTGGGAAGCAGCAACCTCATTGTACACCGACCACTCTGTGCTTGGAGCAGATTTGGAAGGTTTCTCCAAACCAGTTTAGTGGCAGAGTTACAAGACTTTTCTTTTCCCGCTGACCTTTCTGTCTCCCTCTCCTTGGCACCACCAGTCCTGACACTCAATAACTCTCTCAAGAAAAACATGCGCCTTCAAATCTTAGGACTACCTTCAAATCTCAGATTGCTTTTGAAGTTATGATGAGCCAGGAGAATCTGAAGTTCAACCAGTCACAAGGGGCAACATAAAACTTTCCACCTGTAATAGAAATAACCAACCAGAATTAAGCTCCTTTTCAACATGGTTTCTTTTATTAATTTCATCATAGACAGTGGAGGGTTTATGCTTCTGCCACCTTCATTTCTGCTTTTGTAGAAGGGCAATTCATTGTTATTATTTCATGCTGTCAACCTATGAACCAAAGAGTTCCTATGAACAAAATTCTGACAGAAATAAAATGCAAGACCTGACGTGTTCCTTATATTACTGGTTTAAAAAAATTAACCCAGCAATAAAAAAAATAAAAGAATAACTATTTTCCCTAGGACTAGTGCAATCGCTGCATTCCCCAGCCATTCCTAAGGTTGGATCTACACTGCCCTATATCCCAAGATCTGATCTCAAATTATCTGCTTGAACTGGATTATATTAATATACACTGCCAGATAATTTGGTATAAGAAGATAATCTGGGATAAGATCCTGGGATATAGGGCAGAGTAGATCCAGCTCAGTCAGCAAACCAACTGTCACCGTCCATCTGATCAGATCCACTTAAGAGCTGGGATGCCTATGCCTTAAGAAGCAGGTGTGATGTGGTAGTACAGTACAACTCCAATATTTGCAGGTGATATGTTCCTGGACTTATCATGAAAATATGAAACTACAGATAATAATGAACCCTATTGAAATGGATGTCATAGCATAGAACAGCTTTGTAGGACTTAGAAAAGGCCTACAGAGAACACTTTTCTAGGCAACACTATATCCTCTAGTGCAGCTCTAGTCAACTCCCACCAAAAGCATACTATAGAATTGTGCTGAAGGACCTTTTAAAAAGCTAGAGAGAACATATTTTTTCAGACTCAGGTAAGAGAAACTGCAGGTACTGGCCCTGCAAATACAAGGATCATACCATATCTCCAAGAGCAATATTCTAATCTAGTTATTTGCCTAGAGGCTTCTCTATAAGTTCTCTATCTGTCACCATGTGGAGGGTGTTCTAAATGTGTGGTGTGAGCACTTGTGCCCGTAAGGAAACATGGGCTGTGATCCTATATAGCACAATATATATTATGTATATAATGCTCTGGGAGTATCCTTACTTAGGGTCTTCTGGTCTCTTCACGCACCCATAAAAACAAGGCATCTTGCACACAATGTCATGGTCATTTAGGAACCAGAGTAAGGAAAGTGGCACCCATGCTGTGTCAAACTACATTTCTGCAATTGACAGAAAAGAGCAGACCAGTATGCTGGAGGATTTAAAGGTTGCTCTTTTCTTTCAACAACCACACTCCCTTGGCCAGTAAATGACACAGGGGAATGCTGGTATTGTGAAGCTGCATTTTGCAGGAGGAGCTATGTGCTAGAACAGGGGTGGGCAATTACCCGGCCCTCCAGGTGTTTTGGACTTCAACTCCCAGAAATCCTAGCCAGTTTACCAGCTATTAGGATTTCTGGGAGATGAGGTCCAAAACACCTGGAGGGCCGGTAATTGCTCACCCCTGTGCTAGAAGGTTGTAAATACCTTCTTGTACAACATCAAAAATGGGGGGGGGGATCCAATAAAATCCAATGGAAGAAAAAATAAGAATCTAGCAAAAGTGAATAGAAGCTGGATCTACAATACTATACAATCCAATATCTGATTCCAGATTATCTGCTTTGAACTGGGTTATATGAGCCTACACTGCCACATAATCAAGTTCAAAGCAAATAAACTGGGATCAGAAACTGGATTATATGGCAGTGTAGATCTAGATATAATTGTTGTTTATTCATTCAGTCACTTCCAACTCTTTGTGACCTCATGGACCACCCTGCGCTAGAGCTCTCCGTCGGCCAGCTCCTTCAAAATCAAGCCAGCCACTTCAAAGATGCCACCCATCCATCTTGCACTTGGTTGGCCCCTTTTCCTTTTTCATTTCCTTTTCCCCAGCATCATTGTCTTCTCTAAGCTTTCCCATCCTCTCATTATGTGGCCAAAGTACTTTATCTTTGCCTCTACCATCCTTCCCTCCAGTGAGCAGTTGGGCATTATTTCCTGGAGTATGGACTGGTTGGATCTTCCTGCGGTCCAAAGTACTCTCAGAACTTTCCCCCAACATCACAATTCAAAGCATCTATCTCCCTTCGCTCAGCCTTTCTTATGGTTCAGCTCTCACATCAATAGGTTACTATGGGGAATACCATTGCTTTACCTATGCAGATCTTCATTGCCAGTGTGATATCTCTACTCTTCATTATTTCATCGAGAATGGTCATTGTTCTCCTCCCAAGAAGGAAACATCTTCTGATTTCCTGGCTGCAGTCTACGCCTGCAGTAATTTTTGTGCCTAGAAATAGAAAGTCTGTCACTGCCTCCACGTTTTCTCCCTCTATTTGCTAGTTATCAATCAGTCTGGTTGCCATAATCTTGGTTTTTTGATGTTTAACTGCAACCCATCTTTTGCACTTTCTTATTTTGCCTTGGTTATCAGGTTCCTCAGTTACTCCTCGCTTTCAGCCATCAAAGTGGTATCATCTGCATATCTAAGGTTGTTAATGTTAATGTTTAGTGACATCTAAAAAGATTTGTGTCAAAAACCTGCTATGAATTTCTATGAAGGTTGCACCTTGACAGGGTTAGATGAAGATATGTTCCTGCCCCAAGTGACATGAATCAGAATAGCCAAATTGTATTGTAACACTGGCAATGGACTGGGACATTGTCCACTACATTGCAAGGGAAAAACTCAGCTGAGGAAGGGAAAATCAAGTGGAATACTTTCTACAGCTTTGTCTTCCTGCTCCTTCCTCCTGTTTCCTCTGCAGCCATTTCTTGGAGCAGCCTTCTCTATGCTCCTGTTTATGTTAATCAGAGGTAAGTGGCAATCTTACAGTCAAACTTTCTCTTGTCCTCTTTCCTCCTCATAACTTTTGGCAGGAATTAAATATTTGTGTGTTTGTGGGCCACTCATCCAGTCACATCCGGCCACTCTTGGAACAAGAAAGCACAACCCTACCCTCTGGGCATGAGGAAACAAAGGAAGTTGTATGTAAGTATCAGATCCTGTTGGAAAGGCAGGCTACAATAAGGCACCACAATTACTCCTTTCTGATATTGGCAAGGATTCTTCTAAATAATTCCCGTTTCTGAGGTCTGAGGCCTGATAACCAGAGGTGGGAATTGTGTAGCTGTTGTTGCCAATGTTGAGGAAAGCTGGGAGCTGAAGTCCACAGTGTCTGGTGAGCTATGTGTTTCCCAGCCCTGACTTAAACCAAGGCCCCTTCCACACAGCTGAATAAAATCCCACATTATCTGCTTTGAACTGGAATATATGGCAGTGTGGACTAAGATAAATCAGTTGAAAGCAGATATTGTGGGATTTTCTGCCTTGATATTCTGGGTCATATGGCTTTGTGGAAGGGTCTTAAAGCAAGGCTCACTAGAGTATAACCCTGAGATATTCCTCTCACTAGTCTTTACATGGCATTCAGCCTGCAGCGTACTTATGAGTAGAGAGCATGAGGAATTACAGGAAGAATGCTGGGTGCCACCAGGGTCCCTTCATGCATATTTGTGGGTGATGCATCACTATGATCTGCCAGTCCATAGGATCAATGAATGCCCACTCAAGAAGTTCAGGAGATGCAACCACCTATAACTGATTCCTATCCATCTTCCTCAAGGATTAATTAAAGCAGAACTACATTAAGGTTGGTGTAATTTGTCCATTTCATTTTCTCTTACACTTGAGTTTATGGAATAATAGAGCTGGAAGAGACCACATGGGCCATCTAGTCCAACCCCCTGCCAATCAGGAAAAGAACAATCAAAACACCACAACAGAATTGGTTTACACCAGTGGTTGTCAACCTGTGGGTCCCCAGATGCTTTGGCTTTCAACTCCCAGAAATCATAACAGCTGGTAAACTGGCTGGGATTTCTGGGAGTTGTAGGCCAAAACACCTGGGGACTCACAGGTTGACAACCACAGGTTTAGACCTAACATTTC
The DNA here is from genome assembly GCA_030556195.1 of Anolis apletophallus. Taxonomy (NCBI): domain Eukaryota; kingdom Metazoa; phylum Chordata; class Lepidosauria; order Squamata; family Anolidae; genus Anolis; species Anolis apletophallus. Next base: position 134,162,401 of record JARBWK010000001.1, on the reverse strand, counting down.
TGCTATTCAGAATATGAAGTAAGAATTGCACACACACACACAGACACACACACGTTAAACAAAAATATATTGGACAAATGTAATATTTGCACCTGTTTCCAGCATGAAGGCGACAGTGTAGATACACTGCCTTCTAAATGAATATAAGTGGTCTGTTGTGAAGGAGTGATAGCATGGAATATCAATGATGAAATGGCTAGCACTTCGAAAAGGGGAATGAAGATACATGCAGGTGAGATAGCTGGGAGCTCTCCAGATGACCAAGGAACTAATTAATAGTACTAGATTAATTCTGTTTAGAGTCAATGGATTAGGCCTCTTCTACACTTCTATATAAAACCCAGATTATCTGCTTTGAACTGAATTATATGGCAGTGTAGACTAATATTATCTAGTTCAAAGCAAATAATGTGGATTATCTGATTTAATAATCTGGATTATATGGCAGTGTGAAAGGGGCCTTAGTGTGCAGAAATATATCATTACACATTAAGGTTATTCCGGGTCATCTTCAAGGTGTTAGTTCTAACTTTCAAGGCCTTGTATGGTTTGGGGCCAGTGTACCTGAGGGAGCGACTTACCCCTTATGTACCCGGGAGATCACTGCGCTCAGAGGGGCTCGAGGTGCCCAGCATTAGGGTCTGCAAACTGGTCACCACACATCGGAGGGCGTTCTCTGCAGCCGCTCCAATTCTGTAGAACGGTCTCCCAGAGGAGATCCGGGCCATCCGGGCCCTTCTGCCATTCCGCAGAGCATTAAAAACATGGCTCTTTAGAAGGGCATTTGGCCCCTAGCCAATGAGCCACCATAGTGTATCTATGGTCCTGTTTTTGGCATGCCACTGTGTCTCAGCTCGGCCTGCTATATGTTTTATCGAGGGTTTTAAAATTTTAAATTGTTTTAATGTATTTTACTTGTATTTTTAATGTATTTTGTGTGTTTGCTTACTCTGCTCCTGTACACCGCTCTGGGCACCAGAGAGAGCGGTATAGTAAGTCGAATTTAATAAATAAATAATAAATAAAAGGTTAGAGCTTAATTGTTATAGTTGTTGGGTTTAGAATATCTTTATTTAGACTATACTAAATATCCTATCTCAACCACCGTTCATAGGCTATATTCTCTGTCCCAGATAAACTACCCTGACTGTGCTATTATCCCTACTCTAAAGTCCTTTCTACACTGCCATATAATCCAGATTATCAAAGTAGATAATCCACATTATCTGCTTTGAACTGGATTATCTGAGTCTGCACTATCATATAATCCAGTTCAAAGTAGATAATCTGGATTTTATTTGGCAGTGTAGAAGGGGCCGAATATCCTTATCACACTAAACTGAAACCGCACTATATTTCACATTAACTGCTGTGTCTGCATCCCATGGAAACATGGAATTTGCAATTTAGGAAGGAATATTTAGAATACTCCACCAAAGAGCCCTAAAATACAAACCCCAGGATTCCACAGGATGTTGCCATGGCAGTTAAAGTGGAATTTATTTATTTATTTATTTATTTACTATATTTACTAGCTGTACCCGGCACGCGTTGCTGTGCCCTTTTTAGGAGATGCGAGAAAGTCCAATCATCCACGGTGTGCCCTCCTCTAAACTGCAGTTGGATGGAGTGTGGGTCATGGGGGGCATGGTGTGCGAAGTTGGGTCTTTATTGGTCTTGGTTCTGGGCCACAGTGGTCTGTGGGGAATGATGGGATTTGTAGTACTTCAAATCCCATTTTCCATGGTGGTACTTCAAGTCCCATCATGCATGGTCAGGGCTCTGTGTGCCAAGGTAGGTTACTGTCAATTCAGGCCATACACAGGTTTGGTACTGAAGCAGGTTTGGTACTTTTCCGAGCATAAAAAGTACAGTCAGAGAGTGATGCTACTTGCGCGTCAACTCTGAAAAAGAGGGTTTTGGTGCCAATAATCAAACAGGCACATGCTATGGAAGACTAACACCCTGATTAAATGCATTTTAATCCACTCTGTGTCAATTTATACCATATATGCTAGATGAGTGGGAATACAGTGCAGTTTGAGCTATGAAAGTAAATGGGATTCTTAATGTGAATGGAAAACACCATTGCGCATGGCAAAAGTCCTACCTTCTCTGCTGGCAGGAAGCCCGGAACTAATGTTGCAAGTAAAAAGAACAGAGAGGCTCAACATTGATAGCTTGCACTGTGAGAAAAGAATTACCTTATAGATGGCTATTGTTCTCATATTTAGTGATGACAGAGAAATGATGTAAATGATTTGTGCAGTGTTTATTGGATTAATGAAATGTCATGTAACAACAGTAATCACCAGCCAATTATGATTGTTTTTACCATGAAGAAGGGGTGGGTTTAACTGGATGGACTCCATTGAGGTATAAATATCTTTGTATGAGATGTATCGGGGTCTTTTGCCCCTACCTGCAGCTGTGTTCTGTTGGCAAATACCCACCAGCTGGTGACAGAAAATAAACCTTTTTGTTTTTCACCCTACTTCACAGTTGTCACGTGTTCTCCCTCATCCTTGTATCCGCACGTTCGGGCAGCGTTGGTAAGGTTAACTTGGTACTTGGAGTTCTAGAGCTCCCGGTTCTGCTTCACCATGAGCTGAGGCCTAGTTAGGAACAGCAAGTTAATGAAGCCTTACTGTCAATTCAGGCCATACACAATGTCCAATGAGCTGAGGCCTAGTCGGGAGAATCAAGTTAATGAAGCCTTACTGTCAATTCAGAGCGTAAACAGCTTCCCAGTAAGTGAGGGCTAGTTAGGGAAATCAAGTTAATGAAGTCTTACTGTCAATTTAGAGCGTAAACAGCTTCCCAGTAAGTGAGGGCTAGTTAGGGAAATCAAGTTAATGAAGCCTTACTGTCAATTTTGGGCGTGGTCTGTGATTTTTCGGTTGGAAGTGATTTGGGTGTTTGTGTTGGGGATTAGCAGTTTATTATGGATCGGAATTTTCATGTTGGCTGGCCAGTGCAGCAGTTATGCAAATCCGCCCTTATTGGCAGCCAATCATGTTGTTCAGAATGTAGAGGCTGGGTGAGTCTTTGGCTGCCCCGGAGGATGCTGGTAAATGTAGTTTTATTTTTACTCGTTGTTTTGGGGGCCTTTTAGGTTTTTGGGGGAAAGTTTCTTTGCTACAAACGTACCTTGCTTGAGGCCTATTTCTGTTGGCAAGTATTGTGTTTCTGCGTTGTATGGTTTCTTTGTTTGAGGTATACATCACATGATGTGAACCCATTTATAAAATAGATATACCACTTTTCTCCCCCTAAGGGAACTCAAAGCTGTTTCCAACATTATAAAGGTGAAATTCAATGCCATACATGCATGTGAAAACCAAAAGATAATAGCAAGACAATAACATATAGCTATAAATGAACCTAACCAAATCAAAACATAAACATAAAAGAACATTTAGACATAAAGCATAAAAAATTAAACATCGATTACATCATAACATTTATTATGTAATGTTATATTAGGATAAGGGCCTACGTAAACTGACATCTTTATTGAAATGATTGATTTTAATGTGATTTAACCTTATGTCTAAGTCTTTAAATATATGTTTTAATCTATGCATTAAACTATGTTCCATCTTGAGTTTTAAGGAGAGAGGGTAAGAAATAAAATGTACAGTGTTCCCTCACTACTTTACGGTTCTCTTATTGCAGACTTGTTGTTTTGCGGATTTCAAATATTAATTTAAAATATATATCATGGTATTTTCGCTGTTTTGTGGGGTTTTGCCACTGCCGCTCTCCAAGGCGCTTGCCCTCCTCAGTCCTCCCTCCCTCCCTCCAGCCTTGAAAGGCCTTTCCTTCTTTTCCTTCACTTTATTTTAAGTTTACAAAGACTTAAAATAGTATATAACTATATAATAATGTATAAATATTAAAATAAATAGAGCATCCCTACATCACGGTTTTTAACTTATTGTGGGAGGTCCTGGAACCTAACCCCAGCAATAAATGAAGGAACACTGTATTATTATTATTATTATCATTATTATTATTTGTGCTATTCAATAAATAAATGTGTAATAGTAAAGGTAAAGGTTTTCCCTTGACATTAAGTCTAGTTGTGTCCAACTGACTTAATGTCAAGGGGAAACCTTTACCTTTACTATTATACATTTTTTTATTGAATAGGGGTGGCGCTCATCTCCATGTCTAAGCCAAAGAGCTGGCATTGTCTGCAGACGTCTCCAAAGTCATGTGGCTGGCATGACTGCATAGAGTGCAGACGTGGTACCTATTGATCTACGCACATTTGCATGTTTTCATACTGCTAGGTTGGCACAAGGTGGGGCTAATAGCGGGAGCTCACGCCACTCCCTGGATTCGAACCTGCAACCTTTCGGTCAGCAAGTTCAGCAGCTCAGTTCACCACCGGGGGCTCCAAATGTGTAATACACAGGCATAAACCTTTTGTTATCAGATATGTGCTACGGTTCAAGAATAGGTCTCTACAACCATCTTTGTATCCATCACCAGGACACTACACTTGGAATACCATCATACTCGGGCAACGAGGGATCGCCTATGTGAAGTGCTGCTTGGTGGTGACATCAGGTACATCCATGTCTGGTGTCAGAGAAAGTACAGTTGTTATCCATAGTAATTAGTGGTGGGATTTAAGAAAAGTTGGTGGCCAGAGGTGGGGTTTCAGGCAAAGAATCTCTTATAGGGACTACACAAAAGAAGTTGCACAAATGATGTTTCAAGATGTAATAAGAAAAGGTATTCCTGGCAAAGAAACTGAGGGGGAAAGGAAGAGATGGCAATCCTTATTCAGTATCACAAATATGCACAATGAGCTTTTCATAGTCAACACATAAAGATCCTCAAACAAAATAAACAAATCTGCCAGTTTCAGTTTCTTTCTGACTTGAATTATTTTCAGGCTCAAGTTGCTTCTTCTTCAGATATGAAAAGAAATAGCAAATTCTAGCAAATTCCAATAAAAATGAGCTACGGTGGCATTTTCACCCATTCCGACTTTATATATACACAGGAGGAGGGGGCAGGAAACATTAGTACCATTAGGAGAAGACTTCAGGACACAAGTCCAGAGTCTTACTCGCAGGATGAGCAGAAGGACCTCCAAAGTATGCGGTTAATGAATGCATATGGCCAACTTAGTGGAGGGAGAATTGGGAGGCCACCAGTAGCAGTCCCCAAGTGACTCTGTTGAAATCCACTACCTTCCAGACGCAGAGGATGACTGGGGAAAGACGCAAGGCCGGCTGCGCCCTTCCAGTTGGCGACAATATAATATAACGCATTCCATGCCCAATGGGTCTCTTGTGTATCTCTGCTGCTGTGCCCTGAATCATCTTCGGGTGTTCAACTAGTGGGAGTGGAATGTTCCGTTCCGTCTCATTTTGCAGCAGCCGAGCCAGGAAGGGGAATGCGTTGCAGGCGGGCTGCTCACTGGTAACAGCACTTCAGACAGTAGTGCCATTGACGGTTCGGTGGAACAATGCGTGGGTGGCAAGGGACATAAATCCAGACCCGCACGCACAGGGCTCCTGGGCACTTATGGACCAGAAAGCTCGCATTGTGGATCTGGCAGGTTGGTGCCAAAATAGGGTGGCATCGCTCCCCTATGTTTTGACACAGAGCTTGGGAAGCATCTAAAAAGGGGAAAAATTCTGAGAAAATTACAAAACACCTAGGGAATGTAGTAAGGGAGGAGAAAACGCACCTGTCAGGTTCACTTCCTTTTGTTTTCAAAGCAAGTTGGGGGAATCAACCATGTGCCACTCATTTGTTGGCCAATGTCTTAGCAATGCTGAGCCAAGCAGATATGCTGCTGCTCCCCATCATTCTTCTGGTAAGTGAACACATCCCAAAATAGCAGATTCTTTTTGTCCTCCACAGTATTGCACTGTTGATTTGGATTCAAGATTTCAACAAAAGTATCTTATTGTCCACCTCCACAGAGAAGAAGGGATCCATTGCCTCCCTCCCTCCCTCTCTCTCTCTCTCTCTCTCTCTCTCACACACACACACGCACGCACGCACGCACGCACACACACACACACACAGAGAGAGAGAGAGAGAGAGAGAGAGAGAGAGAGAGAGAGAGTATTTCCATTAATATGAAGCCCTGGCAGAGAGGGGTGCAGAGATAAAGAAAAGCGAGCCTTGGTGATACTGGAATGCTTTTCCGTGAAGGGTGCGCCTGGCATAAACTGTACATACTGTACTGGGAAGAAACCTGATCCTAATGAGAATATGCATGCTGGAAAGATTTCTGTACCCATTCAGAGCACGTTCAGATGACAATTTTCCTTCCCTGCCCTGTCATGTGGCCACCCTTGAGCAGGAGGAGGTCAGTTGAGTTCTATGGGAATTTCTTTAGCAGAATCGGCTGCATTCATGTGCAAGTGAAAGACATTATTCCAAAGTATGATAATAATACAATGCCTCTTTCCCTCTTCTTCCGGCCTATGAAATCCTGGGGTTTGTAGTTTGGTGAAGCACTGGAGCCTTCTGGTTGAGAAGGTTAAATGATCCTGTCTAAACTGCAAGTCCCAGGATTTTGTAGGATAGAATTATGGCAGGTCAAGTGCCATGAAAGGGTTAACTTTTTTATCGTGTCAGAAGCAACTTGAGAATATACTGCAAGTCGCTTCTGGCGTGAGAGAATTGGCCATTTGCAAGGACATTGCCCAGGAGAAACCCGGATGTGTTACCATCCTGTGGGAGGCTTCTCTCATGCCTTCACATGGGAAGCTGGGGCTGATAGACAGGAGCTCACCCCTCTTGTGGATTTGAACCACCAACCTTCAGGTCTTCTGGTCAGCAGTTCAGCCGGCACAAGGGTTTAACCCATTGCACCACTGCGGCACCGAGTGTTAACATTAAGTAGTGGGAAAGAGGAAGCAGTCTAACAAATAGAAACATGCATGAACATACACACACTTTTAAAGGTAGTACTCTTACTCTGAGAGTTTTTTCCCCTTCTCCTGAGGGTGAGAAAGTCCAGACCCAGGTCTAGGCTTGCATGGGGCAAACATAATGTTTATGAGTAATCTAAAATTTGCTTTGCAAGCCCATTTCAAACATGTGTCTATATTCTGCCTCATGGCAAATCTTACCACGGTTTGGACATTTATGCTTAAACTGAGTTTTAACCCAAACCAAGGAAAGGAAAGTAATCCCGAAGGGTTAAGTATTTTGTGAACATTAACCCATGACGCACCCTTAAACTGATAAGATATGGAATAACTCAAGGAGGAAAAACAATTGTCCACATATTGCAATAAGATGAAACTATCTTTCTAAGCCCCACACTATCCGATTGCCTTTTGAGGTCTTATGTTAAAGCTGCTCCCTAGATGGCATCCTTATAGGAAATGCATTAGACAAATGAGAGGGCTTTATTTATCACACCAAGTAAAGGCATTTTATATTGTTCCAGGCTTTTAATTTGCCAAATGCCTTAGCCAGTTCTGTAGTTTATCACTAATATTAATTGGTATAAAAGTTGCTGTTCACCACCCTAAGAACCAGGGATGGGAAGCATAGTGTTTTCCAGAGGTTATTGGATTGCTGCTATTTCTAGCATTCCTCACCATTGGCTATGCTGGCTACAACTGCTAGGAGCTATGGTTCAACAACAACCGGGGTGCTGCTGTTTTAAATAGGCATTGTTCTTGATTCTGCAAGGAATTCATGGGGGAATGTGTTAGCACAATTCTCCTTACACAATGAGAGATCTACTTAGTTAGCTTTTGTTTTTATTTTTAAAAAATCAGTTGGGAGTACGGGAAACCCTAGTGACAGCCCAAGTCAGCCTTTGCTCTGGAGATCTGGCCCAGGCACTTGCCATGTTGACTGAAAGGTGTGATGATGAAGCTTTCAGGTTGTGAAACAGCAAGGAGATGACAGCTGAAATGGCCAGCGCACGGGAGGAAAAACTGGACCAAGCCCAAGAGATCACAGATCAGAGGTCATGCTAGAGCCACTTTTGCATGTGGTGACAAAACGTTCCTATTTCCTCTTCCCACATTGCGCTTACAGAGTTTCATCCGAGGCTTGGTATCAGCACTAACCCCAACACATACGCAGCAAGCATAATGCAGTGATACCTTCCTACTGTGACACCACAGCTGCAATCCATTTTCATGCTCAGTTCTCTTGCATTTAGTGTCTGACTTTTTGCAGATTTGAGTATTCACTGATTTAAAATGCTCATTCTAGGCATCTTTAGGTCCTGCAATATGTCTCTATGGCCACTTTCCTTCTGTCTTGCTGGAAGACCTAGATATTTTGAGAGAGAACAAGTCTCTTAGGTTCTCTAGGTCCTCCAATGCAATTCTATGGTCAGTTTCCAGGAGAGATTGACCAGAGTCATGCTGGAAGTCCTAAAAATTCCTAGAGGGGTGTACTCTCAGATTTTTTAAAAATAGTATTTTTTTTCATTTGTGGTTTTTTACTTTTATAGAAATCCTGTGCCCCTAATCCCAGTGAGTGTGGAGGGCTGACTGTATTTGAGGACTCCTTCACTGCATTTTTGTGGCATCACTATCCACTGTTTACTCAGTTGTTTGCTGGTGGCAATTCTGTTAGTGTGCTCTTAGGTTTCTCAGAGTAGTGGAGACAAAAAAACCTAAACCCTTAACCAGAGCTTGCTCACCCTTGTCTGAAATGAGTTTGAGCTTCCCCAACATTTAGGAGAATCTCATATGCCTATGTAGAGCATTGGACCAGGACTCTGGAGAACAGGATCGAAATATCTGCTCAGCCATGGAAAGCCACCAGTTGACTTTGGACAAGTCACATTCTCCCAGCCTCAGAAGAATTCAAGAGCAACCCACCTCTGAACAAATTCTGCTAAAAAAAATCCCATGATGGATTTGCATTAGGGTTGACATAAGTCAGAAAGGACTTAAAAGCACACAACAAAAACAAAACATGCGGATGATTTTGGCTTCTACCTTATGAGAGGCTAGGTTGTTCTCCATCAGGAAGGGGCTTTTTCTGTTGCTGCCCCAACACTGAGGAATGCTCTTCCAAGGAAGATTTATAATGTATTCCTCCTGCTTATTTTCCATAATAGAAAAGAGAAAATAAATTTATTTGTGCCTTGCTTTAAGAACTTAAGTTGATGTCAGTCACAGATTTCGATATCCTGGAACCAATGCCTGTGGATACCAAGGGCCCACGCTAGTACCATCGTTTTCATTATTCTGTTTAAACTTCTAAACATCTGTAATACATTTTGGAAACGGTATGGGTGATATCTCCAGGCCAATGTTGCTGCTGCTTCCCATGTTAGCAAGGCAGTGGATCCATTCCAGGTTTCAGCTAGCTGTAGAGGAGCTATCCAAGGTTCTGCACTATTCAGAAATCAGGTTCAGCATTTGAGAAATCACCTAAAACCAGGATTAGAACATGGAGTGGTTTCATTGCTTCACTGATTATGGGAGCCAGCAGTCGCCACCAGTGTAGGCCAGATTGTTCTCTGATAATCACATTTCACTCCTATTGCTTTGCTGCTGAAATTCAGCAGAACAAGGTTGATAGCAAAACAAAGCTAGATGAGTGGGTTGTTGTAGGTTTTTCAGGCTCTATGGCCATGTTCAAGTAGCATTCTCTCCTGATGTTTCACCTGCATCTATGGCAGGCATCCTCAGAGGTATCGGGGTCACTACCTCTGAGGACCTCACAACCTCTGAGGCTGCCTGCCATAGATGCAGATGAAATGTCAGGAGAGAATGCTTCTTGAACATGGCCATAGAGCCTGAAAAAGCTACAATAAGCCAATGATTCTGGCCATGAAAGCCTTCAACAATACAAAGCTAGATGACTTCTGGGAACAAGGCATTCAGCATGTGCAGAATTTAAACCAGGATTATATTTCTGGGAACCTTCAGAGAGTATGATTCTGATTCAAAACAAAGCATAGCTAATTTTCAAGGGATTTACTTTATGTAGTCAGTGGAACTGTGTTAAGAGGCAAAGGACACAAAAGAGAGGAGGATACGTGTGGTTAGCAGCCATTTGCTGCCCAACCCAATATAAATATTTTTCAAATAAATATGTGAATAGCGATAGATAGATATGATAGCTGAACAATTCTGGAAAGGGTCCTTTATAAAAGGGGGAAATAATATATTTATTTCTGGGCCTTTGGTGAACTATAAATTTGAGAGTGGGGTGTTACTGTGGCTCAATAACACATCTACACTGTAGAATACATACAGTTTGACACCACTTTAACTGCAATGACTCAATGCTAAGGCATCTTGGGAATTGAGCTTTTCCAAGGCCATTAACCTTCTCTGACAAAGAATGATGGAGCCTCATCAAACTACAATGCCCGTGATTTCATAAGATTGAACTAAAGTGGGTGTCAACCTGCATGAATTCTACAGTGTACCTGCATTTGTTTTACTCATGGCATAGGTATATCATACAATTGGATATCCTACTTCACACAATAGATAGACAGAAATATTCAAAGGGAGGAGGTGGGACAACTTATCCTTGTAATAGTGCTTCCCCTTCTTTTTAAATTTGTTTCTACCCCTCCCTCCATTTTCAAGTGAATTCATGACTGAGGCAGAGACAAACTTATGTCAGTCCCATACCCAGTCCCCAAAATGTCTCTTCTCCATTTGTTATTTTAGCTGAAGCTCTTGCTTTCCCCAAGAGGCCCTGCCTGGTCCTTCTCTGGCTCAGGGCTTCTTTGCTGGCTGGTGCTGTGATCACTAGAGGAAATATTCCCTGCCAGCCGAAACCTCACAGTCCTTCACCTTCTTGCAGTGCAAGGGGCTCCGAGGGTGGGGGCTGGGTGGGGAACGGCCATAACTAGGCTAACAAGAGAGGCATTGAGATGGCCCGAGATAAACAGCTGGCTGGCCGCCCTCTCTGGAACAACAGCCTTTCTGTTCCGTATTGATTGCTAATTTCCAAGGCTGTACAATAGTAAAAGAGAATCTTGACGTAAAGGCAGGGATGGAATCCCAGACTGTTCTTCTTCTTTTTTTCCAGGGCCTGGATGCCACACGTTTTTGGCCATGTGGGTTTAGGAAATCCTTGGTCACCCAGAAGACAAGGGCCTCCTTGCAAGGCATCTGTCAGAGTTCCCAATGCATCAGCCGCCTTTTGTCCATTTGCCTTGTTATACAACCCACCCCCGGCTGGCTGGGCCAGAACATGGGCTCCTTTGTTGGGGAACTTGTGCGTATGTGTGTGTGTGTGTGTGTGTGTGTTTGCACCACTGCAATAGCTGAACAAGATTTCCAGTCATAGACATGCTCAAGAAAAATGCATGCAAAACCCTGCTGTGGCCTGGTCCACAATATATATGATTTAGCACACTCTCCTTGTGTAAGATATTCAGTTCCTTTATCTGAGTTTTCCAGAGGTTGTGCTGCAGATGTTGCTCCCAAATGTCTGCTCCTCAGCATCCATACACTGATCAGCTGCAGCACATTTTATTGCTGATTTTGAACTTTCTCTTGGCTTTTTAAAACATGTCCTTTCCATGCGGATGCGCATTGGAGTGAAAATGGGGGTATATTCCAGCCATCCCTCCTTATAATGCACATCATTTTGGATCTTACAGCATGTGTAGATGGGACCTAAAACACTGGCTGTAGTAAAAGCTAAGTGGGGTTTGGTGGTTCTCCTGTGGTTTCCTCACTATCACTGCAGCCACATAAAAGCCCTCTTGCTATACATGTATTAAAGCAGATATTGGGGAAAAGAAACAGTGCCTATACTATGAGAGTGAGGCCACACAGGAATTGATTTCAGATGTATGGGTTTATATTATGTTCAATTATCAAACTATCACAAGATAGAGCTCAGTGCTATTCTCACAGCAAAAACAGTTACAAATAGTGGACTTTTGTGCACAATCTTTTGTAGACCAGAAATCAGTTAGCGTCATTTATTTTTTTTAAACGGTAGATGACCCTTTGGTAGAACTTCCAAGATCACTTAGTGGGAAAATCTTTGTCTGCGTACTTATCAGTCTCCAGGAAGGTGGATGGATACTAGACATGTGTGTGAAATTTGTTTCCACCATTTGTTTCATGTCCATTTCTTCAAAAGCATGAAACGAGAAGCCCCCTCCCCATACAAAAATCTTCTCAACATGAAAGCCTCCTTTCGTGTGCACCCAAACTTGCCTCCTTTCCTTGGAAAGAGAGTGCATGTGTGGTGGGGCATGCAGGAAGGCAGGCCTGGAGCTCGACTGCCTACACACCCTGGAGAGTGCGGCGGGGCATGCAAGCAGGACGGGAGCATGCCTGCAACTGAGCACCTCTTACTCTAGAGTAAGAGGTGCTTAGCTGCAGGTACTGGCAGGCATGCACACTTTCCAGTTCCTGCTACACACCTCACCACACACACACACACATACACTTTCCAATGAGAGTGTGTGCGTGGTGTGGCATGCGAGCAGGCCTGGAAAGCACGCATACCTGCCAGTGCCTACAGCAGAGCGTCTCTTACTCTAGAGTAGAAACAGCAGGTGCCAGGTAATAACACATACAGGGAAGGGGCACCAGTGGGTGGGAAGCCCCCTCCCCAATAACAGTCCCATTTTTAGGCCCCAAAATGAAAGAACCGAAAACAACCCTCCCAATTTTGGGAAGCTTACAAAAAACGAATCGGGGCCCCCAACCAAAGCTGGACATGAAACCAGATGAGGTTTACCCAGAATACACATGTCTAGTGGATACATAGAGAGAGAAAATGGGACCATGAAATACAAAATAATGTGCTATCTCTCCTTATTCTAATTAAAGCAAAATTGTTGTTCAAAATGTCAGAAAACAATATAATCGCCTCAGCTGTGCATATAAAGACACTCTTGTAGTAGGACAGGAAAATAAAGCCATTCAGCCAGGGCAGTAGCCAGGATTTTGATTGGGGGGGGGGGCTGAGTTTGGTTCGGGGGGGGGCTGAGACTGGGTGGAAGAGGGTCTACCCTAGCAAACCTTGTTATCCCAATAACCCCATTAATGTGGGATATAATGAGCATGGTGATCAGATCATGATATGAATAAACATAACAGTTTAAATAATGTACCAGTAAGGCCTTTTCGCGGACCACCCTGAGAATTTCGGGGGGGGGGCTGAAGCCCCCTTAGCCCCCCCCCCCTGGCTACATGCCTGCATTCAGCCCCACGTCTACACACTCACACACACAAATATACTTACTTACTTACTTAGGCGATCCCTCATAGTCTGAGGATGATGGTCCTTGAAGTGTAGTGTCTTGGTGGTGGGTCCATAGGTGGCTGTGGAGCCCTATTCTTGATCCACATGTTCTCCCACTGTGAGGCGGTCCTGGTCAAGGTTGGCTTATATACTGACTTGTGTATATTTGGTATACACAAATATACACGGATTTACAGAAAGACCCTCGAAACCTTATAAATCAGTGGTTCTCAACCTTTCTATGCCATGACCCCTAAATTAAGTTCCTCATGCTGTGTTGACCCCCAACCATATTTTCGTTGCTACTGCATAACGGTAATTTTGCTACTATTATGAATTGTGATGTAAATATCTTGATATGCAGGATATATTTTCATTGTTACAAATTGAACTTAATTAAAGCATAGTGATTAATCACCAAAACAATACATTTGTGGGAGTGTGGACAACGGATGATAGGATCTGCAGTACCTTCAACTGACGCAGCTCTGAATTCCACAAACCACAGAGACCCCTGTGAATTACAGACCTGGACCAAACTTGGCACACAGAACCCCAATGACCAATAGAAAATACTGGAGGGGATTGGGAAGAATTGACAGTGATTTACAGGAGATGTAGTTCACCAAGATGCATCTACACTGAAACTGAATGCAGCATGAAACTTTAATCGCCCTAGCTCGGTACTATGGGCTTTTGAGTGTTGTAATTTGGTGAGGCATCAGCTCTTTTTGGCAGAGAAGGCTAAAGACTTTCTAAAACCAGAACTCCCAGAATTCCATAGCATCAGGTCATGGCAGTTAAAGTGGTGTCAAACTGAATGAATTCTACAGTGCGTATGTATGCCAAGAGTGGGCGTTCTTAAATTTGCTGCCTCAAACAATTTCTTAATATCACTACCTCTCACACATTTCTTTACGGTAATATTAGCACCAATATTTTTCCCCACTCAAATCTTCACCTGCCTTGTTCTGCAGACTCAGTGTGGGATCCAAGTGTTTGGCTGTTATAATATGATTTGGACATCTTGTGCTTGTTCCAGGACATCTGCACTTGATTTATAAACTGGGCACAAGGATACATCACCCTCAGCTCCCATCATCAGGTCTGCCAGGTCAAAATCTTCCATGGAAAATCCAGTTATATTTATAGAGTTTTGTATATATGGACTTCGAAATCCTTCCAGGAGAGGAACATGGGAGGAAGAGGTTTTAAGAGAAGGGGTAAATCAGGAACATTAAGAATTTCAATCACAGGATGAAAAGTATCCTTCTCTCTAAAAATCAGACAATTGAAGTTCGCTAATGTAGGCACTGTCCAGGAATTTTAAAAAAACGTAGTCTCACGAGCCCAAATCACAAAACATACTGATTTGCTGTTATGTATTGAAGACTTACCTTAAATAGTCACAGTAAGTAGAAAACCACAAAACTAAACAAAGGAGAAAATCTGCTCAACAGCTGCAAATGTTGATAGGAAAAACAATTTATATAATCATAAATACCTTTTCCTAATAATAGTAAAATAGTACAGAAGTCTGTGGATAACAATGTAACTTTCTTGCATACTTTGACTTCCTAGGGTTTTCTTAAATATAAGAAAGATTATTGTTGTTGTGTAACTTCAAGTCGTTTCCAATTTTTGTTCACCCAAAGTCTAACCCAGGGTTTTATAAGGCTGAGATTGCGTGAGTTGCCCAATGTCACTCAATGGAGAACTGAACCCTAATCTTCTGAGCCACTGTACAACACTCAAACCACTGCACCACAACACAAAATCCCACTTGAAAAATCCTTGGTTTGAAATATTGTATATTTTCAATTAATTAGAATTAGCCACAGTTTACATATAAAATAAATCAAATCAATCTGGTTGAAAATGAGTTTCTGCTCTAGTTTAAATTCTTGTACAGCATTCCTGTCCATACTTACTTGAGAATGCACTCCACTGGACTAATCGAACAACCTTAAAGTTGCTGACAGTGATTCCTTAAAGGCTGAACCAGTACTTTTCTGCACTTATTGCAGTTTCTTGCAGGTATGTCCCAGAAATGTGAAAGCAGGGGGAAACATTGAAAACTTTTTATCCTCAAAAACAGGAAGGGGCGGGGTATAAGAACTCATACTTGTTTTGTTTTTTTCCCAGAAAAATATGAGATAAATAGAATTTTCCATATTTCTCCTACTATTTCCTACTATTACTCCACCAATCCAGTAATAATCCACTCATGATGCATCTTGGTGAACTCCATCTCCTGTAAATCACTGTCAATTCTTCCCAATCCCCTCCAGTATTTTCTATTGGTCAGTGGGGTTCTGTGTGCCAAGTTTGGTCCAGGTCTGTAATTCGTGGGGGTCTCTGTGGTATGTGGAATTCAGAGCTGCGTCAGTTGAAGGTACTGCAGATCCCATCATCCGTTGTCCATACTCCCCCAAATGTTTTGTTTTTGTGATTAATCACTATGCTTTAATTATGTTCAATTTGTAACAATGAAAATACATCCCGCATATCAAGATATTCACATCACAATTCATAATAGTAGCAAAATTACCATTATGAAGTAGCAACAAAAATATGGTTGGGGGTCACCACAGCATGAGGAACTTAATTTAGGGGTCACGGCATTAGAAAGGTTGAGAACCACTGATTTATAAGGTTTCGAGGGTCTTTCCGTAAATCAGTGTATATTTGTATATACCAAATGTATACAAGTCAGTATACCAAGCCAACCTTGACCAGGACTGCCTCACAGTGGGAGAACATGTGGATCAGGAATAGGGCTCCACAGCCACCTATGGACCCACCACCAAGACATTACACTTGAAGGACCATCATCCTCAGACTATGAGGGATTGCCTAAGTAAGTAAGTAAGTAAGTAAGTAAGTAAGTAAGTAAGTATATTTGTGTTTTCCCCTGACATTAAGTCCAGTCGTGTCCAACTCTGGGGGTTGGAACTCATATCCATTTCTAAGCTGAAGAGTCGGCATTGTCCGTAGACACCTCCAAGGTCACGTGGCCAGTATGACTATTATAGTAAAGGTTTCCCCTGACATTAAGTTTAGTCGTGTCTGACTCTGGGGGTTGGTGCTCATCTCCATTTCTAAGCCAAAGAGCAGGCGTTGTCCATAGACATCGCCAAGGTCATGTGGCTGGCATGACTGCACGGAGCGCCATTACCTTCCCGACAGAACTGTACCAATTAATCTACTCACATTTGCATGTTTTTGTACTGCTAGGTTGGCAGAAGCTGCGGCTAACAGCGGAAGCTCATGCCGCTCCCCGGATTCGAACCTGCAACCTTTCAGTCAACAAGTTTAGCTGCTCTAAAACTGCTTTGGTCACCCATATTGGGAACCAAAAGGTGGGGGGCATGTCCCAATCAGTTCTCCTACATCCAAGGGTAAGGCCATTACCCTCCCAATTAAGAATTCTGCTCCCCCATAAAAAAATGTTCCTTCATTTCCCATATTTCTTGCATTTCAAAAAACAAAACATACAAATTTGTTCATACTTAGAACTCTTATTAACATTTGCCACCTTGACCCTTTTCTTGATCAGTGTGCCTGCTTCTTTTCCTTCAATGCCTAAATCGTGTTTCCAAATGTTCAATGCTAGACATTTGGAGATGAAAAGGACATTTCACTGAGAGGCAAAACTCTTAATTCTAAAAATCCTTCCCATAGCTTGCACTTGCTACATGGCTGCTTTTGTCACGCTTGGGCATGGCCTCCTTCTTTATCACCTGCCTGGATTAGGAAATGGGCTCACTGTATTGCAATGGTCCCAATCCTTCCTGTTGAGTCATACCTAGAAAATGCTGCTGAGGTTTCACTGCTACCTCTGTGTAATTCGCTGTATTCATGAAGCCAGTGAAACCCCAGCAGAGGTTATTCTGAATCTCTGGGTCAAGGTGCCCCCACTGTGTTTATGATAGCTGGCTGTCTTGCACTTGGTCACCTAATGCCATGGAGTCAGTCAATACTCTTAAATAATAATAGTTAAACCTTGGCAAGACAGAGGCTACTGGTAACCTGAGAGTCCAGTTTGGCAAATTTGCTAAGGAAGGAATAGTCCTCTGTCCTAAAAGATTAATTCTTACTCTGAGAATACATTTTGGTTCTCTTTGGACTCTCAGGGGGGCAGTTATGAGACAGGCCAACATTCTGTTAGTGACTTCATGGTTTTATTCCTTAATTTGGTTTTAAAGATTTTAATGCTTAATTTGTTCTGGCTTTAATGATGTTTATTAGATGAGTTTTTAGTGGAAAGACAGGACTAATATGCAAAAATACAAAAAAAAACCTATATGGTGGGGACACATTACTAAGTGATGTGGGGCATGGAGAAGATTGGGTTCGAATAATTCAAAGTGATATTACTGGAAAATCAGGCTAATAATGTTTTAGCATAACTGCCTTTAAAAAGCAGAGAGAATGGGAGAGAAGGAGGCAAGTGCCAACAGATCGTGATTGCTCTGTTTTAGATTTATCACATTAGGCCAGTGGTTCTCAACCTGTTGGTCCCCCAGATGTTTTGGCCTTCAACTAACAGCTGGTAAACTGGCTGGGATTTCAGGGAGTTGTAAGCCAAAACACCTGGAGACCCACAGGTTGAGAACCACTGCATTAGCCAGTCACTCCCAACCTTTGGTCCTCCAGATGTTTTGGACTCCAACTTCCAGAAATCCCAGCCATCTTACCAGCTGTAAGGAATTGTGGGGGCTGAAGTCTAAAATACCTGGAGGACCAAAGGTTGGGAAACCACTGCACAAGAGCTTAAAGAGTAGGCAAAGAAAGAAAAAATCTGGGAAAATTTAATGGAAACAGGGGGGAAAACCATAACAAAACTATACAACAAATTACTTGAATAGGAAACAGAAACGGAAGAAGTGAAGAATTGTATGGTAAATTGGGCAAAAAATATAGGCCACCCAATAAAATTGAGTGGCAGCAAATCTGGACCAAAAAAATAAAATACACATACTCATCGAGTTTAAAGAAAAATTGGCTAAAAAAATTTCACAGATGGTATTTATCTCCAAAAAACTGAGTATAATGTATAAAAACAATTCCAACCTATGTTGGAAATATAAATCACAAGTGGGCAGTTTCTACCATTTATGGTGGACTTGTCCAAAAGCAACAAGTTTCTGGAAAAACATACAAGAAGAAACACAAAAAAACCTTAAAAATTAATATTCCATTCAAACCAGAATTTTTTTACTAGGTTTAACAGATAAATATGTACGTCTAGATCGAAACGAGGATAAAATATTTACATATATCATCACTGCGGCTCGAATGACCTACGCTAAGCTATGGAAACTGGAAAAAAACCTGAATATGGACCAATGGCGAGGAAAAAATGTCAGATATCAGAGATATGGACAAATTAACCTTTCTAAGACAAAGTAATGGAAGACCAATCAAATCCACTGACTGAACTTCATTTGATGAATATAGATCACAGACCAATGTTAATTCAATTTAAACAAGAACTTTATTCTAGTAAAATAGATGAGAAAACATGTACAAGGATAGCAGTCAATGATTTATTACAAATCATATTGTAAAGTGTTATTATGATTTAGAGTAATTATTAAGAAACAGATAATTAACATGGAACTACAATGCTATTGACTGGATGTACCAAAAATGGAAGTCAAATATTCTTAATTTTTCCCTTTTTTAAATATATATGTGTGTGTGTGTATTTATATATATAGATAGATAGATAGATAGATAGATAGATAGATAGTATTGACACTGTTATAAACCCTCAATAAAAACTATTTTTTTTAAAAAAAAAGTGTAGGCAAAGAGTATGCGTCCCAACTGAAATCCTGGGGCTGCTTCCTCCAGAATTCTGGGGGCTTATTGTTTAGTGAAACCCAGGACCTCTCTGGTTGAGCATTTTAAAGGCCCCCTCCTTTTAGACGAATGGTTCCCAACCTTTAAGAGACTATGGACTACAATCAACCCCTTTCCCCACTGAACTCCTGCGAGCTTCCTTCCCTTCCCTCTTCACAAGAGCCAGTGATGGAGCTTCTCTTGGCCCAATCCTTCACTGGCCTGCTGGCTCCGGCTGCCTCTTCCTCTTTGCAATCCAACCTGTGAACAAGTAAGGAATGAAGGATCCAATGTCACCTTTCCTGCTCCCTCCCTCTGCTAAGCATTGGACCCTTCCTTCCTTACCTGCTCTTGAGGAGACTACTGCTAGAGCCCCGTTTGCAGTCTCTTCCTTACACCTGACACACCTGGGCCTGCAAGAAAGGAAGGATCCAACACCGGGCAAGGGGAATGGGTGAGCATGGCAGTGTTGGATCCTTCCTTGCTTGCTTGAGTTTGAAACTGTTGCTGCCAGAACCCTGTTTTCAGGCCCAGGCAGCGGGGAACTGGGTTGCAAGGAGAAGACTGGGTCAGTAACTCCAGCCTTTTTGGCAAGGGTCTAGTAGCAGCTGGGAGTAGCAGTTTTCACAAGGACAGCATGTGCTGAGGAAAGGGCACGTCTTCCTCTTCTTACCCCCCAGAGGAGCAGCCTCCAAGACATGCTCCATCATACAGCTGCAGCTTATATTAATTTATAAGCAAGTCAAGGCTAAATTTATCAGCAGGAGCAACAATGATGACATTGGCAAGTAACCTTGGCCAGGGAGGCTTAGCTGGCTCCTTTAACAGCGGCTGCAACTTTAACTAGCAACAACAGCTGGAGCAGAGTGAACGAAAAGCAATATATTCTGCCCTTCCATTTTGATGTGCTTTGGCCTACCTGGATAGACAAATTGAGTATAAGATGTGCCTACACCCCAGGGCTAAGTAGATGTGTACCTGAGTAGTAAACTGTATGAAAGGCTAGTTGAAAGCAACTGGTATCAGCCATGTAGTCATAGTTAGGTATACTGACAGAAATGAGATGGACAGAAATATATAGATGTTACAGATAAAAAAAATGTAAGTAAAGGTTTTCCCCTGACATTAAGTCCAGACATGTCCGATTCTGGGGGTTGTTGCTTACATTTCTAAGCCGAAGAGACAGTGTTGTTCGTAGGCACTTCCAAGGTCATGTGGCTAGCATGACTTCGTGGAGTGCTGTTACCTTCCTGCCAGAGTGGCACCTATTGATTTACTCACATTTGCATGTTTTTGAACTGCTAGGTTGGCAGAAGCTGGAGCTAACGGGAGCTCACCCTGAATGGACAAATTCACATCTACACGTTTAAAGATTTGTATTGTGTCTTAACATATTTTCATTATTAATGTCATGCTGTGGATACAAGTGTGTGCAATGATATATCACAATATGATCATAAATCTAATTTTTAGAAATAAATTTTCTGTTGGCCTCCTTTTCCTACAAAAGGTATTTTATCAGGAAATGCTCTTTGCATTATTTGTACTTTGTAACATTAATTATAATACAAATGCAATAAAACATATTAACAAAGGCAAGAGTTTAGACTGTTGCAGTTTCTATATTGGTCAATATCACTGGTTAGGTGCATATAGATACACACAGATTCAATCCTCTTAATTGTTCTTCTAGGCTTCTACAGCATCAATGACAGAACAGCCTTGGGGCACACCTAGCTATTTGGAAATCCAGGCTCACAGATGTCCTTGGTCTGCCAGAGTCCATCTGGGAACATGATGTCCTCAATTCAGGGTTGAAGTTAATGTAATATGGAAGATCTGTGATCACAATCTTGCTTTTGTTTTTATGTTTATTTCTGAGCAGCCACATTGAACCTCTAACTTCAATACGGGAGATGTTATTGGGCAGAGGGATGCATCTGAAAAAGCAGACTTACTCTACAAAAGCTTCTGCTATTACTGTTACACGTCCTCCTTGTTTGTATGGCTCTCTTTCAAACCCAACCAGCTTTTGTGTGTGTATCTAAATGTATTCACTTTATATGTGCATTTTTGTTCCCTTGGAAGTTTTTCCCTCATATGTTTACAGCTCTCTGCAAATCCTATATACATATAGATATCTAGAGATTTCCATGTACCTGTATATTTGTATCTATATGTATACATTATTTTGTATGAATTTTGCCCTCACATGTTTGCTAGTCTCTGCAAATCCTATATATAGATATCAATAAATATATAGAGGTACCTATATATCTGTATATCTGTGTGTGTGTGTCTGTATATGTGTATATATAAACATAATTTTATATATGAATTTTCCCCTCACATGTTTGCAAGCCTTTGCAAATCATATAGATATAATTATGTATATATAGAGGGATGTCTAGATAGATATATATGAATATAGATATATAGGGCTTGCAAAGATTGCAGGAAAAATGCACATATAGAGAGAGCGGATTTGCAAATGTTTCAGGTAGAAATACGTATGTGAAATTAGTATTATAATTATTGATCTATATCTAGCTCTGCATTGTTTATATAGGCACTGAATGTTTGCCTGTTACTATGTTGAAAGCCAGCCTGAGTCCCCATGGGGAGATAGGGCAGGATACAAATAAAGTTCTATTATTATTATTAGCAGTACTAGTAGTACGTTATTGTTGATTCTATATTGTTTTGTTGTCCTTATTTTTCCACTTACAGAGCTAGTTTACTATTTTTTTCTTTGAAATACAGTAAATATTCAAAAACATTTAACCTACTGATGCCTCGATTAATGTAATTTTATTGGTATCTAATTTTATTTTGAAATTTACCAGTGGCTGCTGAATTTCCCACCCTTGGCTAATGCTCAAGTCAATATGCTTTCCCAGGTTTTTTATGGCAAAATTAGGTGCCTCAGCTTATATTCTGGTTGGTTTATACTCAAGTATACTGTATATGGTACACACACACACACACACATATATATACACATACGTATGTGTGTGTGTGTATGTATATATATATATGTATATATATATATATATATCTGTTGATGATACTGAAATTACTGTGCATCTTACAATCGATGGTATGTTTGAATTGAAGTAATACACTACTACATTCTCTCAGTCTTCACAATGTTGGAATATTCCATACCAATGTCTTTGACATCAATGCAGTGTGGAAGATAGATGAAACTTTAAGCAGTGTCCAATAAGTCTGATTTCCATGATTTCCATGAGTCACAATGCTTGATGTGCATGTTTAGCGATATCATTGAAACTGATAAATGCTTCAAATGCACCCAGAAGGAAGTTTTACAGTTCACAGTACAATTTAATTCTGAAATAATCATAGACTGAGGATACATAAATAATATGTTTGGTGAAACCATGCTCACCCCCATAGAAATTTAAAATGTTGGGGGTATGTGTGTATTACACTACAGATTTAAGAGTGGCTTAACACTCAGCTACTTTCTCCAGAGAAACCTGGGAAACATAGTTCTGCTTTCAGAGTTGCTTACTAACCACATATAACACTATGAAATATGAATCTGAGAGAAAGATATGCCCCTGGCATGAACCACCCACCAGGGGTTTGCTGCTTCTGCTGGACTCAAATGACCCAGGGACTTGTCCAACCTCTCAGGTTTAAAAATGTTTCCACAAGCCCCAGACATTGGCTCAGCTGGACCATATATCAAAGCCAGACCTCTGCAGAGCATAAATAGCCCTAACTTCAGCAAGGGCACCTTCACAGGTGAGAGACAAAATGAATGGGTGCAAATACATGGGGTGACAGTAGGCATTATGAATGCAAAGGGATCTCATAACACCTTTGAGACTAACTGATGGGATTAAGTTTTAGCAGGAGCTCACAGACTTCCCATATTGCACTAGCAACAATGGGGGGAAGCCAGGCAACAATGGTGAGTCAGGTGATGTGAGACATGGGGCAACGGGTTCCCCCAAGCACCCCGATGGGCATCACTGGATTTGCCATGATCCATGGTGATTCTGGCAGCCTGTATGATAAAGTTGCAAATCTTATCTTTGGCAGCCCTGCTGTCCAGTAACCTTTACTTCTGTGTTATTGTTTGTAACTGTAGTGATTGCCTCAGTGCTTCAGGTAGCTTGTGAGGACTCAGCTCCTGCTGCTGACACAGCTGAAAACAAGGCAGAATCCAAATTTCCTCTTTCTCTCCAAGTCATATGGGTGCATTTGTTGACATTGGCAAATACACCAAGTGATGGTCACAAAATCTCTGGAAGTATGTGACTGCCACTGTGGCAGCAAACTATGACACAGGTAAGTGCCATTTTCCTGTGAAGCAGAGTGTAGGAAATGTGGGATGGTGGCACTGGCCTGTGTGAACAATGGGGCCCGTTCTGGATCAGTACCATCCCAGCTGTTCACATATACTCCAAAGTGCAGGGAAGTTCCAAAGCATTCCCCAACTTTGCCTAATATAGGATAAAACTACATTCAGCGGCTATGGCCCAAACTGCAGCCTAAATGGTTCCATGCACCATGGAGCAGATTCTCCCTTGCTGCAGGATAAAATGTCCATTTCAATATGGCCTAAGTCAAGTTTTCAAGCTTGAGTGTAGACAAGTGATGATACCACATCAAAGTTCGAAAGTGCAAGTCTACATTTTCCTAAATGCCCAGGTTGCTCATGCAGAATTCTGGGAAATGTAGTTTAAGGAAGACAAGGACCTCCATCTAAGAATTCCAAAGGCTCCATCCTGAACTATATTTCCCTGAATCCTGCAGCAGCAAATCAGACAATAGGGAACCGAGGATGCTCTATGTGATATCGTCCATAGTCAGCCCTCCAAATCCACAGATTCTGCAGCCATGGATTCAACCACAATATATAATGAAATATGAGCATCTATGCATTTTTTGTATCCATGGGGGATCCCAGAATTAAATTCCAGCTGATACCCAGGGCTCACCCATAAATTTGGACATGGATTACATTTATGCAGCCAATTTTATGGTTTATGGTTTATGCTTTCAAGAGTAAACCAATAAAAAGAACCACCCAGATCATTTTAAATAACATCTTAATAGATAGGAATAGCCCATGATTATATGCATGGTCAGTTGGTCCACAGATAACATTTGCAGGCAAGCTGCTATTAAGCGCATGGCTACAAACTAAAAACCTGGCAAACTTAGTATTAAAAGCTGCAGCCTCCCAGGACACCGGCTGCCAGCAACCCAGCATATACTGGCAAGCACTATTCACTGACATGGTTTTGAGAACAAGACCTGGATTTGGGCCAAATCAGATGTATTCCTAAACATGTCACTTTCGATTAAATCTTGCACAGCAGTGTGTGTGAATATAGTATCTATCTCTGTGATCCCATTTCTGTAGCATATTTAATTGAATTATTATTTACTCTGATCCATTTTGTCTGTGTGGCAATCTGTATGCTGCCACTCACAACAAAGGTATTTTCAGTGTGGCTTCCAAGTATCTTCTTAAAACAGAAATATAACACAATTTTCATTCAGAAAAAACAAAACAGATATTACAATTTAAAGCAAAGAGTTTTTAAGGGTTAAACCTCTAAGCTACTGAATTTACTGACAGAAAGGTTGGCCGTTTGAATTGAGGGAGCGGGGTGAGCTCCCGCTGTTAGCCCCAGCTTCGGCCAACCTAGCAATTTGAAAACATGCAAATGTGAGTAGATCAATAGGTACCACTTCTGCAAGAAGGTAATGGTGCTCCATGCATTTGTGCTGGCCACATGATCTTGGAGGTGTCTGCGGACAACGCCGGCTCTTCGGTTTAAAAATGGAGATGGACACCATCCCCCAGAGACAGACACAACTAGACTTAATGTCAAGGAGAAATCTTTACCTTTTATAGCCTACTTATTTAAAAATAGATGGAAGGGAAAAGCCCTTTAAAGGCTGAATTTTAGCCAAGGCAGTAAAACTGGGGTTAACAGTACTGGAAATGAATGTTGCAAGGCTCATATTCTCAGAATAAAAGGGAAGGCAAGGATGAAAGCCCTAGGGTTGATGTAATGATTTCCTCCCACTAGTAGCTAACATTTGATTAAAAAGAGTATCTGGAAGGAAAAGAAATAGTTCCAATTCCTCAAACCTCTATCTGATTGGACACTAAATACCCATCCACCTCACTGTAGACAAATAATCAATGGCACTTCTGTTAGAACACACACTGAGGTTTTTTTTCCAGTTATCAGATGGTAAGTACTGCCCAGGCTGGGATCAAAGCCAAGGAACTCAAAATTCACACTTCGGGTGCATCTACACTATGAGGTACTAGTACGCTTTGACAAAGGAGGATAAAGACCTTGTAAAACTTCAACTTGCATGACTCTATACCATCGAGACATGACAGTTAAAGTGGTATCAATCTACATTAAATCTACATTGTAGATGCACCCTTAGTGATATCCCCTCCATGTGTTCACCAGAGCTTGTTCATTAGTAAGCATGTCTTCTTCTTCTTAGGCACTCCTTCGTTGTCTGAGTATGATGGCCTTCCAAGTATAGTGTCTTGATGGTGGATACGTAGGTGACTGTGGAGCCCTATTCTTGACCCGCATGTTCTTCCACGGTGAAAGCATTGGTTTCCAGGTGGAAGGTGGTCCCAGTCAGGGTTGGCTTGATGCGCCTTCCTCTTGGCACATTTCTCCCTTTCACCCTCTGTTCATGCCTCTTCAAATTCCACAGCACTGCTGGTTGCAGCTGACTTCCAGCTAGATTGCTCAAGGGCAAGGCTTCCCAGTTCTCGGTGTCTATGCCACAGTTTTTAAAGTTAGCTTTAAGCCCATCTTTAAATCTCTTATTCTATCCACAAACAAACATTCAATTTTCTGTTCTTAAGTTGGGAGTATAGTACATGCTTTGGGAGACCGTGATTGGACATTCGGACAATGTGGCCAGTCCAGAGGAGTTGATGACATAGGAGCATCGCTTCAGTATTGGTTGTCTTTGCTTCTTCCAGCATGCTGACATTTGTCTGTCTTCCCAAGAGATTTGCAGGATTTTTCAGAGGCAGCACTGATGGAATCGTTCTAGGAGTGTGACGTCTGTGGACAGTCCACATTTCGCAGGCATATAACAGAGTTGGGTGGACAATCTATATATATAAAGGAAGAGCCGTCATGTGAAGACTACCTCAAACAGAGAAACCTTACAACGCAGAAACACAAAACTTGCCAACAGAAATAGGCCTCAAGCAAGGTACGTTTGTAGCAAAGAAACATTCCCCCCCAAAAACCTAAAAGGCCCCCAAAACAACGAGTAAAAATAAAACTACATTTCCCAGCATCCTCCGGGGCTGCCAAAGACTCCCCCAGCCTCTACATTCTGAAAACATGATTGGCTGCCAATAAGGGTGGATTTGCATAACTGCTGTACTGGCCAGCCAACATGAACATTCTGACCCATAACAAACTGTCAGATGACTGCCAGAGCCTCCTCCAACACTTTCAAATCAGAAGACCATAATGGAGATCAACACCATTCAAGGGAGCTCTTCTTCCTTTCCCAAAAAGATCTCCAGTGGCTTGGAATTCCACATTAATAAGAGGACCATCCAGCAACAATGGGGTTTGCCAAGGAGAGTGCTCCAGCCCCTCTATATGCTGGCTCCAAGGGATGGAGGTCATCACCAAGTACCTTCTGATGCCCAGCGCTGGAAGAGCTCCCTCAGATGGCCTGTCCATGAGGAAAGCCTCATCGGACATCGACCAATGGGTGCAAAAGACACAGAGCAGGACATCTTGAAAAAGAGAGGAGCAGAAAGTATGCTAGACATGAAGATCTTGAGAAAGGTGGCTAAAAAGGATACGGAAAGGATTTTTAACAGTCCCCCAACAGACACTGGACGCACCTGTGAAGATAGAGATCCCCTGACAGGACAAGCCCTCCCCAAGCTGATCCGTCCTGGCCATGGTACAAGTCAAACCCAAAGGACTGCAGGCAAAGAGCTGAGGCACAAACATAAAACACCCAATTCACTAACAACAATTCCAACCCTTACATACTCAGACTTTCTCGCATCTCCTAAATAGGGCACAGCAACACGTGCCGGGTACAGCTAGTAGCTTTATAAACAAGTACCTTGGTATCTCTATGGATGTCGAGATCATCAAACTCTCTCTCTCTCTGCTTCTTTTGGGAAAATGCTGTATGCTCAGAGCTCAGGCGGTGTTGTATTTTAGTGTCAATGTTGACTTTTGTGGAAGTAGCTGCCAAGAGAGCAGAAATGCTCAACATTTTCTAATGTTACACCATTAAGCTGTATTTCTTGCATTGCAGAGGGATTGGCTGGTGACTGCTGGAAGAGCACTTTAGTTTTCTCGATATTCTATGAGAGGCTGAGCTTCTTGTATGCTTCTCCAGTAAGTGTGTGCATGCTAGATTGTGGGTAAGGCAACCTTTATTATTTCTAGGAGGGCTCAATGGCATTGGATATCTCTATATTTCTATTTAAAAAAATCAACGTTTAGTAGCCTTCAGATTGATAATACCTGGGAAGACTCAACTACCTAGGAGTCTTTGTAGTCCAGTTTTGCCAGATTGTTGCAGAAAATTATCAACCCTAGACTTTACAGCCTTAGGGTAGGGTCAAGCCCAACGGAGTCCACAACCAAAACTGAGCTACTGAGAAACAAGGTGTTTATTTGATGCTCTGAGAAACCTTCTTGTTCATGGAAATAACATGCCTCTCTTTCTTCTAATATTATGAGAATGGGCATGGCCGATTTACCGGCTGGGCAGGTTGCGGGGCGGTGGTTGTCCTCACCGCCATCTTGTAAGGAGGGAGGGGGCTTCTTCTCCCCAGAAGCCCACGGGGATGGTGGGAAGGTTTCCCGCCACCCATGCCGGCTGGCCAATAGCAGAGCTGGCCCCGCCCTGCTCCCTTTCGTCAGCCGGCCGGCCCTCACTTCTGCCCGGGCAGGTCATTTCAGGCTGCCCGGATCTTCTGTGTAAGTCGAGAGGGCCGGAGACGGTTTTTTCCTCCCACCCTCCCTACTTCATTTATTGCATGTTGGGTTGTTCCACTTTGTTTTCATATTTATTTTCATGGTTGCATTTGTTACTGTTTGTTGTTTCTGTCCTTTGTCACACTCTGTGTTTGGCGTGTCGCATGGGCCCTGGATCAGGCTGGCTTATTGCCCCCTTGGTTGTGAGAGGGGATAACGCCCTGGCCTCCTGGGGTGCCAATTTTCCGTGGACCGGTATTGGGCCAGTGGCACCCAGGCTTGCAAGTGCCTTAGGACATGTGTGGGCTGTCCGACCCCTGATCCAGGGCTCATGCATGGCCGCCAATCCTTGTTCCGGTTTTCAGTAAATGAGTTGTGGCCATTTTCATCCAACCACTTGTCTTTGCATTATTTTCATGGCGCGAGGTGTATCACCCTTGCACATGCAATTAGTAGTTTCATGCTGCTCTAAATGCAATGGGGTAGCCAACAATTTGATGGTGGCCTCCAAATCAGACAGGGCTATGGACGTTTAGACTGTGTGTGGTTCACTTGGGCTTGTAGGCTTTGGCTCCTGGACCCAGGGTTCAAGGTGACTTTCAGCAGATGGCATAATAGTAGTCTCTCATGTTCAAAGTGATGCAATC
This sequence comes from Anolis apletophallus, assembly GCA_030556195.1. Taxonomy (NCBI): domain Eukaryota; kingdom Metazoa; phylum Chordata; class Lepidosauria; order Squamata; family Anolidae; genus Anolis; species Anolis apletophallus. Next base: position 134,133,711 of record JARBWK010000001.1, on the reverse strand, counting down.
ATCAGATTAGTATTTTGGGACTGACATATTAATCAATCATAGTGTTGCTTTACTCTGTCAGGCAATGTGCCGAACTATGCGCAGAGGTGATAACAGCAGTAATCCAGTGTTTTATTCCTGTAAACTATAATATCAGATGTAATGCTTAGCCCACCTGAGTCAGCAGAACCAAGGAGGGCTTGTGGGGAGAGGTCAGAACCTGGCTCAGATCAGAGCTTGGAAAACTACTTTTAACACGTATTTAGTTCCATCGCTCACTGTAAATCTTAAAGCATGATTCCTCCATGTTGCCATTTTGGGGCAGTGTAGTAGTGTGTTGTACTGGTTTAATTACAGAATGTGAGAGTCTGTATTTTTAAAATATGACATTTGAAAGCAAAGGCGCTGAGCTCAGGGCCTTGTCTGCTGCTTCTTGCATTATCCAGAATCTCCGACTACGGTGATGCAATCCTCCAGCCCCTCCAGGAAGTTTTGCTGGTTGTCCTCAGCATTAAAGTGGGCAGAGATTCAAGCCACCTTAGGCTGGATCTACACTGTCCTATATCCCAGGATAAGATCCCAAATTACCCGATTACATCAGATTATCTGGCAGTGTAGACTCATATAATCCAGTTCAAATCAGATAATCTGGAATCAGATCCTGGAATATGGGGCAGTATAGATCCAGCCTTAGTCTACTTTCATTCTGAATTACTCCAGAAGTCCCTCTCAACTCTTCCAGTGTTGAAGCACAACGAGCAGGAGATGGCGCAATAAACATGTTGGAGAGATTCAAGTACAGTAGAGTCTCACTTATCCAACATGAATGGGCTGGCAGAACATTGGATAAGTGAAAATGCTGGATAATAAAAAGGGATTAAGGAAAAGCCTATTAAACGTCAAATTACACTATGATTTTACAAATTAAGCACCAAAACGTCATGTTTTACAACAAATCATCAGAAAAGTGCAGTTCAATACACAGTAACGTTATGTAGTAATTACTGTATTTACGAATTTAGCACCAAAACATGTCAGTGGCCTCTTGCCGGGTCCACCTTCGACCGGTTTCGGCCACTGGACACAGAAGCTGTCGATAGGATAGTTACTGCAACTAGACCGACCACATGCTCCCTCGATCCGTGCCCCTCCTGGCTGGTGAAAGCTTGCCTGGAGGGGTTGCATGACCGTCTGTTGAGACTAGTCAACACCTCCCTTGAGCAAGGAGTGTTTCCAGAGGGCTTAAAAGAGGCTGTGGTCATTCCATTGCTGAAAAAGCTGGGTTTAGATCCTACGGTCCCTTCCAATTACCGCCCAGTTTCGAATTTGCCATTCCTGGGCAAGGTGGTTGAGAGGGCAGCAATGGAGCAGTTGCAGTCCTTCCTAGATGACACAACTTGGTTAGACCCCTTCCAGTCCGGCTTCCGTTCGGGGCATGGGATGGAGACGGTTCTGGTCTCCATCATAGACCAGCTGCGATGCCAACTCGATCAGGGCGGATCGGCGCTGCTTGTGTTACTGGACCTCATAGCAGCGTTTGATACAGTCGATTACGATCTTTTGACTCACCGCCTTGCCGGTGCTGGGGGGAGGGGGACAGTTCTGAAATAGCTGTCGTCCTTCCTCCGGAATCGGGTACAGCGAGTGAGGAGGGGTGAGGTGGTCTCTGGGGGTTCTCTCCTCGTTTGTGGGGTTCTTCAGGGGGCAATCATCTCCCCTCTATTGTTTAACATCTATGTGTGACCACTTGCTCGTTTGGTTCGTAGCTTTGGGCTGGAATGTCATCAATATGCTGATGACACCCAGCTCATTCTGGGGATAGAGGACCAGCCCAAATCCGTACCCGATAATTTCCATTGCTGCCTTGAAGCCGTTACTGGATGGCTTCTGTCTCGACGTGACCTAGCCACAGTGATCCAAGCCACAGTCATCTCAAGGCTGGACTACTGTAATGCTCTTTACATTGGCCTTCCTTTGTCGGTGATCCGGAAACTTAAGCTGGTGCAGAACGCTAAAGCTTGGCTGCTGGCAGGTGTTCCATCAAGCTGCCACATTACACCTGTTCTCCGCGAACTGCACTGGCTCCAAGTGGAATGCCGGATCACCTTCAAAGTGCTGGTATTGACCTTCAAGGCCTTGAATGATCTGGGGCTAGTGTACCTCAGGACCGCCTCATCCCATACTGTCCTTCTAGACCCTTATGCTCTGAGACCCAGAGTCTCCTGATGGTTCCGAGCCATAAGACTTATCATCTGACCGCGACGCAGAGGAGGGCCTTTTCTATTATAGCCCCGACTCTCTGGAATGCACTGCCTGCTGAAATCCGTGCGCTTTTGAGCCTGTTGGCCTTCCGAAAGGCCTGTAAGACTCTGTTGTTTCAGTAGGCTTTTGGAATTTAAATTGTCGGCCCTACTGACAACTATGGGCCTCTCTTGATACTGCATCTTTTTAAAGTTGCTATTTTAAGCTGTGATTTTAATGTTTTATATCTATGTTGTAATGTTATTTTATTCAGTGTAAGTCGCCCCGAGCCGGATAGGAGTGGCGACTGATAAATTTGAATATATATACACACACACACACACACACACACACACACTGTTGTAGATCCAGATGTATTAAAAACTTTTTTGTTTTTGTTTTTTGTCGTGTCAGGAGCGACTTGAGAAATTGCAAGTCACTTCTGGTGTGAGAGAATTGGCCATCTGCAAGGACGTTGCCCAGGGGACGCCTGGATGTTTTGATGTTTTATCATCCTTGTGGGAGGCTTCTCTCATGTCCCCGCATGAGGAACTGGAGCTGATAGAGGGAGCTCATCCGTGCTCTCCCCGGATTCGAACCTGTGACCTGTCGGTCTTCAGTCCTGCCGGCACAGGGGTTTAACCCCCTGTGCCACCGGGGGCTCCTATGAAAAACTGTTATTACAAAAGTTAAAAGACAAACTAAATTTTATGTTTCTGTTATCCCTCCCTTATCTAGAAAGTAATTTGGTGCAAGTAAACAGTGGCACTTATAGCACATTGCAGTATAACTCCTGTATCCATGATATACAGTATATGTTTCATGACCCCCTTTTCTTGAATGCTTTCAAACCATGGACAGTAGTGAATACTATATTTTAACTATACTTAGGGTAGAATCATACCATCAAATTGCACTGGAGGGCCGAGAAAGGCCAAGAAACATTTCTGGCAAGCATGACTAAGAAAAATCATAGATATTGAGTCTTTTACATGTCGGATAGGGTCAAGGGTAGCATGTGAAGAAGCAAAAAATCTCTCTCATACCGAAGTCTTCTCCTGCGCCTAGCAGCCTCTGGGCACAGTACATTATAAATAGCCATCGCAATTTACCTAGCACTGAAACCTAGCTTTCAGACATGTGCCAAAGGGGTAGCTTTCACTTACTCAGTGCCAAAGAGGAAGAAAAATGTGACCAGGGATTGTGTCTCATCCTCTGGGGAGAACTAGGACAGTTTTAGGGAGACCTCTGAGTCAGATGGGAAGGCTGGCGAATTATGGCAAAGCCCTGTTACAGGATGTCGCCAGAGTTTGAGCACTTCTGTCCCAGCCCTGTGAGGAAGACAGGCACCAACCCCACTCACATTTTTCTCACTCTTTGAGTCTTTGGCACAGAGCAAGTGAAAACCCATCCCCTTGGCACATGTCTGAAATCTAGATTTCACACCCAGTCCTGCCATGGCTATTTATAGTGTGGCATGCCTCACAGGGAGTATCAGTCTAGCTCCTTCCACTTTCAGACCTCACTTTCCATCCATCTCTGCACTCTTCCACCAATTAATCAAATACATTTTATATATGCTTTGGAGACTGCAGCAAACTATGACCTTGAGTGGCAGTTCAATGACATGCATCCATAGGAAGTTACTATACATTAGTCCTGGAGAATCTATCCAATTTCTAGCGATGATACCTATGGTAACTAACCCCCATCAGAAATTGTCCATTTTAGTAGGGTTCCATAAGATTTACTATTATACATGGACGTTCCCCTGGGCAATGTCCTTGCAGACAATTCTCTCACACCAGAATCAACTTGCAATTTCTCAAGTTGCTTCTGACACACAAGCACAAAAAACCACATGGTTTCCTGTTTTCCATGGTAAGTTCAGGAATATATTCCTCATGGATATGGGGACTGTACTTCGTTCTTTCAATTATTGCAAGCATTGTTAGATCTTCTATCCATTGGATCACAGGTAGAAGAGAGTTATCTATTCAGTATTGAAGTAGGAATCTTCTAGCAATCAAAAAGATTTTTAAAATACACTTCTATTGGCCTTTGTTTTCTAAAAAAAAACCCCAGGAAAATAATTCAAAAAATATTATCCTGAATATCAATGAACTTTTCAAAACTAAATTTACCCATGTTATTACTTCTTCCCAAAATGTAGCAACAATAGGACAGCTCCAAAACATATATTTTAAGAAAGCATTAGCAGTCATACATTTCTTAACAATTTGCTGATTTAAGGAAGCTCTCTCTTGATTAGATGTTGTACTGGCCCATAAATCTGAAATAGGAAATTCCGCTACACAAGATGTGGCGAGAGATCAATTGCCATACAACTTACACATATTAAAACTTTTGGTCATTGCTTTGTAAGAATTGATATTCCAATTCTCTATTCTACTGTAGGTGTAAACATTGTACACCATATTCATTTACACCATATTTGTTTATTCATTTATCCAATTCTTACTCATCAATAACCAAATCTATATGATTCTTGGTTGGGACACTTGGTATGTCTCTCTAAACCTAAGGGAGTCTCAGGTGCACTTAACGCTGCAGGACCAAATCTGAACTAGAATAAATGTTGCATTTAGTTGATGTGCGATGGGAAGTTTCTGCCAATTGCGAAATAAGGTTGAACACTGTGAAAGCCATCCATCCTCCTCCCAGTAGACTAAAATCAAGGAAAGGTTTCATGAGAACCACCACTTACCTTAATGTTCCTCCAGCAACAGCAAGAGTGTCCCTCTGGGCAGCTAAAATAGGACATCCCAAACAGATAGGCCTGCCCCACAATGGTCTTCCTCCAGGGACAAAACAAGAATGGGCAACTTGGAAGCCCCTGAACAGACTCAGAAGTGGAGTTGGAGAGGGAAAGACAACCTGGCTAAATGGCACTACCTAGAAGAATCCTCCACTTTGTGTCACCGTGGAGCAGAACAAACAACTCCCCATCTGTATGCTTGCCCATAATGACCTGCCTCATGCACAGAGGGAGAGCTGTTTAAAGCTGCAGACAATGCGGCCACTGTTGACCGTTTTTGGTCTAAAATTATTTGTGTTCCCTCTATTTTATCAGTTTTATACTTGTTTATTTATGAAATGCTTTGGACACAAAATAAATAAATAAAGCCAATTTGGCATCAGTTCATGGGTCAAATTGCAATTGATGGGACATTATTTTGCCACACAGTTCGAACAGCTAAAATTGTTGGCCAAACATTTACCATTGTCATAAAATGAGAACCAAATACTGTCCATTTGAATGGAGATGCCAAAAATGAAGACTCCAAGGCTGACCTCTAGTTACTTTCAGAGGATATGTCCAAAAATTAATACAAGTTAACAAGAATTTTTTTTCGTGTCAGGAGCGACTTCAGAAACTGCAAGTTGCTTCTAGTGTGAGAGAATTGGCTGTCTGCAAGGACATTGCCCAGGAGACGCCTGGTTGTTTTGATGTTTTACCATCCTTGTGGGAGGCATCTCTCATGGGGAGCTGGAGCATAACTTATCCTTTGATAAAGAGGGAGCTCATCCACGCTCTTCCTGGATTCGAACCTCTGATCTGTTGGTCTATAGTCCTGCTGGCACAAGGGTTATTTATTATTTATATTATTTATTTTAAACTTTTGTACCCCGATCTTCTCACCTCCAACGAGGGACTCATCCCGGCTTATAGCAAAAATTCAATGCTACAATAAAATTTAAAACATCTAACAATGATACATGAATAAAATAATGTAATAAACGGACATTTCTCTGGGTGGAAAGAGGTGAGAAGTGGCGTACCCCAAGGTTCAGTTTTGGGTCCGTTACTTTTTAATTTATTCATTAATGACCTGGATGTAGGAGTGAATTCTGAGGTAGCAAAGTTTGCAGACGACACTAAATTGTTCAGGGTAGTTAAAAATGAAACTGATTGCAAAGAGCTCCAGAAAGATCTCTCGAAATTGAGTGAATGGGCAACAAAGTGGCAAATGCATTTTAACCTAAACAAGTGTAAAGTCATGCACATCGGGGCAAAGAACCCCAACTACACCTACCAATTGATGGGGTCAAAGCTTTCCGAGACAAACCAGGAAAGGGATCTTGGGGTCTTGGTGGACAGCTCAATGAAGATGTCAACCCAGTGCGCAGCAGCAGTGAAAATAGCAAATTCTATGCTAGACATGATCAGAAAGGGAATCAAAAATAGGTCAGCAAATGTTGTATTACCTCTCTACAAATCGATGGTAAGGCCACATTTGGAGTACTGTGTACAATTCTGGTCTCCGCACCTTAAGAAGGATATAACGGAACTGGAAAAGGTACAGAAAAGGGCAACAAGAATGATCCAAGGGATGGAGCGGCTCCCTTATGAAACCAGGTTGCAACGCCTTGGTTTTTTCAGCCTTGAAAGACGGCGTTTAAGAGGTGACTTGATCGAAGTGTATAAAATCATGCATGGGATAGAAAAGGTGAATAAAGAAAAATTATTTTCTTTGTCACAAAAAACTAGGACTAGAGGGCACTCCCTGAAGCTCCAAGGTAGGAAAATTAGGACTAATAAAGGGAAATATTTCTTCACCCAGAGGGTCATTGGGTTATGGAACTCACTTCCAGAGGAGGTTGTGACAGCGGTCAGCCTGGACAGCTTCAAGGCAGGATTAGACAGATTCATGGATACCAAGTGTATCGGTAGTTGCTGAAAAGGACATTCAAGTGCCACCTCGGAGTTGGTTGAGGTAGGCAGGATTTCCCTGGGTACTGGTTGTGGGGGGTCGGGAGCAGGTCAGGGTTCTGCCCTCCCTTCTGCTCGAGATCCCCGTGTACAACTGGTGGGCCACTGTGTGATACAGAATGCTGGACTAGATGGGCTGAGGTCCGATTCAGCATGGCTCTTCTTATGTTAAATACATAGGAATAAAATACATAAAAGTCAAATTATTTAACCCACTGCACCACCCGGGGCTTCAGTTAACGGATACGTCTTGCTATGTTAGAAGATTTGGAAGGACACATTCCTGCTCCCCCGTTTGATTGGAATTTGCAGAGTTTTCATTCATTTTAGATGAGTTCTTAAGAAATCTTTTGAACAATGCATTCCGTTTTTGAAAATACTTACAAGGAATAAGTAGAGGAATTCCACAATCTGTATAAACAACTCTAGGTATAAAGCCCACGTCAGTCATGCCGCTCGCTCATCTCACCACTCCTGTCTCTTCTGGTCAATAAAGACATTTCCGTTTGCAACTGCACCTAGAATCCCAAATTCGTCATAGAGAGTCAGGATGCGGGCTTTATTCCCATCCCACCTTTCCCCCCAAATTAGGCCTCATCCTTTTCATTTCTACCCCACTTTCTCCTCAGAATTGGGATTCAAGGTGATTGTGTATAGATGCTTAGGCGTGTGGGGCTTTCTTTTTAAATAGAAGGAAGTGGCATTTTCTTCTTTAGTTTTCTGAAGAGACTACTGAAGACCAGGGAATCTAAGGCCTCACCTGTGCTGCCATATAATGCAATTTCAGAATGCAGTTTAACTGCATACAACGCAGTTCGGTGCACTTAAACTGCATTCTGACATGGCAGTGGAGATGGGGCCTAAGAGGCATGGTTTCATGAAGTTAAAGAGACATTCCACAGATATATAAGCCCCGTTTTCCTAGTTTCCAACAGACCTCACAACCTCTGAGGGTGCCTGTCATAGATGCAGGTGAAACGTCAGGAGAGAATGATTCTGGAACATGGCCATACAGCCTGGAAAACTTACAACAACCCAAAAGGCATTTAGTTCATTCTCAGAACATTCCTTTAGGCAATTTTGAATGAAAAGACCCACTTGATATATATCTGAGGGTGCATCTGCACTATTTAATCAATGTAGTTTGACACCACTTCACCTGCCATGGCTCAATGCCAGGAATCCTGGGAGTTGTGACGATGAGGCATCAGCATTCTTTAACAAATAATTGTGGTTCCCATTATTCCATACTATTCCGTTATAGCAGTTAAAGTGGTGTTGTTATATATTTAAAAAGACCCTCTTTTGTATTTTATTACACTGCCCTGGACTGGGCGCAACATAATAAACACTTGATTGCTTTATAATATACATAGTTTCCATGGTTATTGAGTCCTGTCCCCTTCAATCTGGAGGTTCACTAGCTGATGCCAGGTCTCCACAAAGCATAACTCCCATTCTAATCCATATTACCTAGAAATATTAAATACTAAATAGTAAATCTACCCCAGATGTTAAGTCCTCCCCTCCCCCACTTGATGGGGAAGCATGTCCACTTCCTTCACATGACGCGCAGTTTCTCAAGTCGTTTCTGACATGAAAAACAAACAAACAAACAAAGAAACAATTAAGGAAGCTCTAAACTCCTTAATCTGATCAACTCTCCTTTGTGATCCTGAGGAAACCCCTGGAGCAGGCATGTAGCCAGGGGGGGGGCTAAGGGGGCTTCAGCCCCCCCCCCCGAAATTCTCAGGGTGGTCTGTGAAAAGGCCTTACTGGTACATTATTTAAACTGTTATGTTTATTCATATCATGATCTGATCACCATGCTCATTATATCCCACATTAATGAGGTTATTGGGATAACAATACAAAAGGTTTGCTAGGGTAGACCCTCTTCCACCCAGTCTCAGCCCCCCCCAAACCAAACTCAGCCCCCCCCGAATCAAAATCCTGGCTACGGCCCTGCCCTGGAGCCAAGATTGGGCTGTAACTTCAACACCTCAGAATTGATCTGTCCCTCACCTCCCGAGCCTCACCCTCTCAGCCTCCAAGAAAAAGAAAAAGATGAAATTCCCTTATTTTATTTATTTATTTATTTATTTACAGTATTTATATACAGCTTTTCTCACCCCTGTGGGGACTCAAAGCGGTTTACACATAAATAATGGCAAAATTCAATGCCTTACGTTGGGCACCGATACAATGCCAATACATGACAATTACAATAATAAAACCACAATTAAACATAAATTATAATTAAAACAATACATCAGCAAGCATTAAAACAATAAAACAGTCTCGTCAGTCGTATCACCGTTCCAGTCAATGTCCCTCCAAAATACTACATACATCTACTGTCCGAAGGCCAGTTGCCCGAAGAAACACCTACACACACATACACACATATACAGTATATTAAATCATACATTTATTTAATTAGCTCTTTTTGATGGGTCCACTGGGACTCTCTCTTTTTTCTTTAATTTTTTTTTCTTTCTAACTTCTTCACTGTTGCAGAACTTTGCATAATTGAACTGCCAGTTCCAATATAAAATCACAGACCCATAGAGCTGGACCATCCAGTCCAACCCCTTGCCAAGAAGCAGGAAATTCACATTAAAAGCACCCCCAACAGATGGCCATCCAGCCTCTGTTTAAAAGCCTCCAAAGGAGGAGCCTCCACTACCATTCTGTTTCTGCAACTGAGTTCCTGCAGTACAAAGGTTACCAAATATCATAATGTATATTATGTAGTGCTTATGTGACTTTGGGCTATGTGCCTGTCTTGGGAAACAACACAGATTCTTCCAGTGGGCGAGGGGACTGTCTGCTGAGAGACTGAGTCCCATCAGCCCCCAGGACCCAAGATTCATCAAGGACTTTGTTTACCCATTAGATTGACTTTCTGGTTTCCCAAGTCTCATTCTTTGTGAGGAGATCATTCCAAGCTTCCAAAGTCCCTTTGTGCCAAATATCCATTACTTCTAGTGCGGACAATGGAGCCCACAACTCTCAGAGGCAGGCACAGCATTTAATTTCAAACTCTACCAATCCCAGCTGTTCTCTCCTCCGCCACAAGATGCTCCGCCTCAGCCTGTGATGTCAGGGGGGAGCCTCAGCCAATGAGAAGGCAGATCCTAGGAGGAAGGTCTCCTGACCAACCAGGGGAGGGAGCGGGAGGTTTGAATATCTGTCAAAATGTATGAAATGTGGAGAGACCCGGCGGGCAAAGATGGCGACAGGACGGACACTCTGAAGCTCCTCAGAGTGCCAACTGTCTCCTCGACCGGAGGGCGATTTGCGTCCCATCCCAGAGACGAAGCCACGTCTAAAGGGATCGCGAAGCCGTAGGGAAGGTGCCGCTGACTCCAGGGATCGCCCTCTCCTCAAGAGGGGGAGATCGAGTGAGTCCGGCCTTCAGCTGAGGCGGCAAGCGGGTCGGGACGGGAAGCGGGGACGACCCGCAGTAACTGCCAGCCCAGCCCAGCCCACCAAGATCGGGCCAAAAGAGGAGGAGGAGACGGGCACGAACAAATGTGAGTGCTGGGGAAGTCAGCACACATATTAAGGGGCGGTGGAGAGCGCGCCAAAAGGAAGGCCTGTCCCTCCCATGATCACATGAACCCGATATAAGAGAGACAGAGGGGTAGAGCGAGGACGAGCAGCAGGGACCCCAACAGGCCCACGGAAGCCCCCACACTCAGGGGATCGGGCCCCCAACAAAAGAGACACAAAGGCCCAGCAAGCAGGCCACACAGAGGGGCAGTCAACCATCCCTGGCAAAGGCAGAGGGAACGGGAGGAAAAGAGCTAAGGGAGCCAAAATGGCGGATGAGCTCTCACAGTCCTAGGAGCAGGGAAGAAGAAGAGCTTTTTGGCGGGAGCGCCATCTTGGGAGAGGGAAAAATACATTTTTCCAATAGTAAAACAGGGAACAGCACAACTGACAATAGAATTATGTCGGCACTGCATGAACGGACCTCAAGAGCAAAAGAGCAGAGGATAATGCAAGAAGAGGGACCAGAGGAGGAAGGAATAACTTTGAGGGACATCCTTGCAGAACTGCGAAAAATAGGGGGAAGCTCAAGACGGATGCCTACGGAAGATGGATTCCATAATGTCTCGGCAAGAAAAGCAAATGGGAATGATCCGGGAGCACTCCCAACGTGCAAAAACAGAACCAACCGAAGAGGCGTTCCCCACAATGCTAGAGCTGCTGACCTTCTATGATGATGGAAAGGATGCACCCCAGGTCAAGGGGGAAAACGCAACAATACATGAAGGTAGAGAGAAGAGAGGGAAGGAGAATACAAAACTGCAAGAAATATCAGAAGAAAGAGGACCTCACTCCAAAAATAGGGAGGAAGTTTCACTGGAAGTTGCAAGAATGACTTCGAAGGGCCCTAAAACTTCTGCCCCCCAAATAAGAGAAGAGGGGAAAAACCAAGAGGCCGCTGCAACACCTAAAAGCCCCATCCTGGATACAGATAAGAACGAAAACAAAAAAAGATTGGGACGCAGCCCAATAGGAAGAGAAGCTGGACAAGAACAACCCAGCAAGGAAGAAAGAAAAACCTAAAGAAAATTGCCCCTACTCTCTAGAGGCGTATTTTAGGCCTATGAGATGTGGCATCCTGGGGATGGATATAAAAGGCCTCGAATCTCCTAAAAAGAACGGTTAGAAAGGAAGCTGAGGAAAACGAAAAGGTACAGACCCAGCTACACTAAAAGACAAGGAACGGACAATGGACACCAAATACTGGAAAGATTTTGTAGGCTAAGGGAAAAGAGTTTTTTTTTTAAAAAAAGGACAAAAACTAAAAACAACAGATTGCTTTTATACCAAGAGGGTTAGGAAGACCCGTCTCTGGAAAAAGAAGGAAAAAGAGCCTAAAAAAGATGACTTGTAAAAAAGAAATGTCCAGCTTAACAAGGAGAGAGACTGTACGAGAAAAACAAGAAGCACCCATGAACAAGGAACTTAGAAGAAAACAAGTTACCCCTATCCCAATCTTTTCTCATCACCCTTACCCATTACTATCCTTCCCAGATTCCAGACCAAACAACCTCCCTCACTGCCCCTAACCCTTACCCCTTCCAACCCCCATCCCTCCCTAAACCCTCAATCCGCCCTACCCCAAAACCATCCCCCCCCCTTTTTTCATCTGTATGTATTCAAAACTTTCAATAAAAATTTAATTTTAAAAAAAGGAAAAACATGTATGAAATGTGCTGCAGTTCTCTGTATGGGTTATGTCAGTTCTTTGAGCGATTACACTGTTCTGACATCCTTTTGGTCAGTTGAATAAACTTCTTTTTCTGCTGCCTTTACCTGGTACATCTTCTTGATCCAGACTTCAAAGTAGCGGTGCATGCCAGGCACTTCTCACTAAATACATCACTTTATCAATCTACGTCACCCACGGGTTTTACAATTTTCACTCCTCGCACTTGGCTCAGCTTGTCTTCATTTAAATTTTTGTACTGTTTTTATACTCTGTTTTATTATGTTATTGCTATTATTTTATTGTCTTCTAATGTTATTGTATAAGCATTTTTACTTGATGTTGCCATGTGTCTTGTATGTATTTTATTTTTCTTTATTGTAATTGCTTGGGTTTGGCCTCATGTTAGCCACCCCGAGTCCCTTTATTATTTATTAATATCCTCACCTGCCACTTGGGGCAGCTAGTCAATTTCGGTAACAGTGTCAAACTGCATCTATTTGATAATGTAGGCACACTCTGAGAGGGAAGGATGGAAATTGCAATTTGAAGCTGTAGCCCATTAATTTTTTTTCCTGAGCACTGCAGCATGCATGCATTTTCGCACACTAGTACACATGCCTGAAGAACGCTGAAACCTATCAATTGATATTGTTCCATGGTATATTGGATCGCAATAAACCAGTCAAAAGAAAGTTGTGTTCTTTTCAACTAACAGAAAAGAACCAACCACTGACATTGTTTCATAAGCTGTCCATCTGACTCACTACAGGACTGATGGCAAGTGATCTCAAACGAATGCCACCCCCACCCCCTGCCCCAGGCTGGTAAAGCAAAACACCACCATCCTGCATTGCAAGTCTCCCTAAAATAGGTGGACCCGGAGGATGTAATCGGATGAGAGTGATAACTTCAGAGGGAGTTCTTCCCTGCTTGGCAACAGCTGGGAACTCAGGCCAGAAGCCTGAACTGCGGGCTCCCTCTGTGGGCACATGCTGTCCACAATGACCTCCCTCTTCCCAGGAGGCACACAGAGCATGAAATTGTCCCATTGTAGATGTGCACAGCCTAAGTGACCAGATACAAAAGAGGACAAGACTCCTGTGTATTTAACACTTGGGAAGAACAGGGGATTCAAGCAAGGGCAAGCTAATCCTGTCAGAATGAGGCAGGAGAACAAAAGGCGGTCCCGTTTTCAAAATGCCTATTTCTCATTGCATGCTTAACAAGCAATGGGGTCGAAATTTAATTTAGATATAAAATAAATGCTTACAATTTTTTCAACAACAGTAGGTGTTCCCGAATATGTTGCTCCCCATTTGAACTCCATTGATTTGTTGGCTCCTGTTAGGCAGTAGAGCCATCCAGAAGCTAGATTAATTGACCAAAATGACATTAATTTCACTTTTGGATTTACTCTGTTATCTATTTGTTTTTTAAATGCCCCGCCTTTCTTCTAATAAGAGACCCAAGGCACCTCACGATGTAGAAAGTTTCAATTGATTACAATTTAAAATGTGTTTGGGGGGGGGGGAGTAATAAATTAATCTAATAAAACCAAGAATGGGCAACTTGGAAGTCCCTCAACAGACTCGGAAGTGGAGTCGGAAGATCAAAAGTCAACCTGGCAAAATGGAACTACCTAGAACAGGGGTGCTCATTAAGTAGATCGCGATCTGGTAGATCGCAGGCAGGGCAGGAGCAAGGCGCAGTCCCACCCCGCAGGCTCCCGATGCCACCCAAGTGCTGCTGGCCCTGGGCTATCTGAGGTCCTTTCCACACAGTTGAATAAAATCCCATGTTATCTGCTTTGAATCAGATTATATGGCAGTGTGGACTCAGAAAACCCAGTTCAAAGCAAATATTGTGTTATATTATTCACATTTTTGTAGTGGGTAGGTAGATCATTTTGACTTGGTTGTTTTATAAGTAGCTCGCATGCTGAAAAAGTGTGAGCACCCCTGACCTAGAAGAATCCTCCACCTTGTGTGACTGTGGAGCAGAACAAACAACTCCGCATCTTATGCTTGCCCCCATATGCACAGAGGAAGAAATGTTTCAGGCTACAGACAGTGCGGTCGCTGTTGCCCATTTTTGGCCAAAAATTTTTTTTAGCCACTTGTGCTCCTTCTATTTTTATCAGTTTTATACTTATTTATGCAATGCTTTTGATATGAAATAAATAAACATAAACATAAATCCAATAAAATAGCACTAAAAGGCATTTAAAACATAACAAGAAGAATAAAAGTACAGCAACACATCTTGTTGACAAAAGTATAATCATAGAACACAATAACATCCACAAACCTTAACAAAACATACACATGTCAAGAACAGTCACCTGCCACCATTATGACTACATTTGAGTGTCCACTTTCCTTCTAAAGAAGTTGTTAGGGCCACTGTTAAAAAACGTAATATGAGACCATTCGATTTTACAAAATTGCCACCTAAAATATAATTTCACATTTGCAATCCAAGAATAGGTATAGAAGGAAGAAAGGGGAGAAAGAGGAATAGAAAGAAAAGGGGGGTAAGGGAAGAGGAAGAGAAGGAAGGAGAGAAGAAAGGAAGAAGAGAGGGAAGGAAGGGAAGGAAGGAGAGAAGAGAGGAGAGAAAGAGGAAGGCAAGGTTGGCCACAGCAACGCGTGGCAGGTACAGCTAGTATCACATACAAAACTACCACATCCATTATGTAAAACACCTTTACAAGCTCTCAACTGATTTATCAGGTTTAATATACGTCCTGCAAATAAAACTGCTTCAAAGCAACATACTTATTGTTATTCAGCTCAACTTGCCATTTTGCCACCTATAAACTGACAGGAGCACTCTCAAAGGTATTATGCAAGGAGCAAAATTAAAATAAAGCAGATCGTGAATTACGGTATGTTCTAATTCTCTCAATCCACAATGGCATAAAAAAGGAAGGATTATTATAATGCGCAAATTTAACTGCTATGTCAATTGTTTGCAGACCAAAAGCACAAAAGGCTCTTCATAGGTTGATGGACTTCAAAACTGGATCATTTAAAAAGGAGTGGGGTGTTTTGGGGTGCCGCCGAGTCCTTTCTTTGTTTGCTTGGCACTCAGCTTTGTCAAACGAGATTTCAAAACTGCCTTGGCTTTCAATAAGCTGTGACAAAACTGGAATTCTTTAGGAGGCTTTAGATCTGTGCAAACTGGAAAGATTTAATAAGCGAAGTCACACAACAAGGAAATGGGATCTAGATAATTGCTCTCTCAGGAAAATTGGCACAAGAAGCACAAAGGTGACTTTTATGAAACGTGGCACCAGTTTACACCTCACATCAAGACCCACACACTGGAAAACAAGGGCAGGCTTTCTTAGGAGGAAAGATAACCACTAAAGATGGTCTTATGAAGCATTGTATTAGCAACATCAAGACAATAGGATATCACTTGTAACTTGCTGATTTTCCATATTTGAAATGTTTGATTGGGTTTTTTTTATGATTTAAGTATGAACCATGCTTTTTGTTCCGTCCTCCAGACGTTTTATATGCATAGCCCCATAGTTTGGTTTTTAAAAAGGCAGCATTTTTTCCTTTTGCACTTTTTCCTGGGACTGTTCCAGACACACTGGCACCTTGCCTGTTAATTATTAGCAGGGTTGCAGCCTGGTGCAGAATTTGCCACCTAAAGCTCTGCAAATGTATCTTTTAGTTGGTGTCCGCCCCTTTTTCTTCCTGGGGATTGGCCTCCATTTTAGAAAGTGTTTTTAGTTCCTTTCAGAGAGGAAGGAAGCCAGATGTGTTTTTGGCCAGCCAGGATTGGCTCCGAAAGGGTCACCGTAAGTACTGGGTGCTTACCTGGGTGCTTACCTGGGTGCTTACTGGGTGCTTACTGGGTGCTTACCTGGGTGCTAACCTGCGTGCTAACCTGCATGCTGACCTGCTGATTGCTATTTGCTTGACCATTAGCTGGGGGACTGCTGGAGCCAGATGAGTTTATGGTACCTTGCAGAGACTGGCTTTGCATGCTGTATAGGATAGACATCTGGTTACCAGCCCAGCTTTAGGTCACCTTTTGGACTGAGCTTAGGTTTAGAGGGGGAAGGAGTGGTTCCTTCTACCAAACACCTAGGACCAGGGTGGGAAATATCGGGTTTCCTGCCATCCAAAAGGAAGCAGTAGGAATCTTTTGAGCATCAACCCAAGGCATTTCCACTCTGGGTTTTTTTTTTGCAACCATTAAGAAGCTGTGCCAAGTCCTGCAAAGACTTTGTTACTAAATAAACTGTTTGATTTTCAACTTTATTTTGGAGTGTTTTTTTGGGTTGTCAGACCACCTAGCTTTTTCAGCAAGCGCTCTGCAGTCCACCAGGTAAAAAGGACAACACATCTGCCAGTTTTAATTTCAAACAGACCTGGTGTGACGGCATACTTTTCATAAAATCCATTTTAAAGGAACCCTTTAGCCAATGGTGTAACCATAGGGGATGCAACGAAGGAATTGAACCCCAAATAACAATTTCACCCCTCACATGAAAATTTTCCTCCAATCTCCAAATTTTTAACATTGCAATAATGTAATACTTAATTTGATCCTTTAGAAATAAAGACATTGGAAGAAAAGGGGGCAGGTAAAGTTACCAAGGGAATGCCAATTCACCAAATATAAAAATTCTATTTGTGAGCAATTTTCAAGAATTCACTTCCTGCAATCACAGAAATTTGGAGACTGATAGAAAATTTAATAGGGAGAGAACAGAAGTTTTATTTGGGAGGAAGTGCCATAATTTTGCAAACATATACCACCTCCAGGCCGCCCTGGTGGCACAGCAGGTTAAACCACTGAGCTGCTGAACTTGCTGACCAAAAGGTTGGTGGTTCAAATCTGGGGGGCGAGGTCAGCTCCCGCTGTTAGGCCCAGCTTCTGCCAACCTAGCTGTTCAAAAACATGCAAATGTGAGTAGATCAATAGGTACCGCTTCTGTGGGAAGGTAACGGCGCTCCGTGCAGTCATGCTGGTCACATGACCTTGGAGACTTTTACGGACAATGCTAGCTCTTTGGCTTAGAAGTGGAGATGAGCACCGCCCCCGAGTGAGACATGATTAGACTAAACATCAAGGGGAAACTCTCACATACCAGTTCCTTGGGAAATAAAGGAAATGAATGAACACAAAACCAATAATAGTTTTAATAGTGTCTACAGTGCTTGAAATCATGGTGGCGCAAACTTATTATTTTGGGGGCAGCAATGCCCTCGCTTTGAACACTCCAGCCCTTTTAAATACCCTGCTTTTAGCAAAACATATTCCTTGAAAAGCAGGCTTATAAAAACTGCAACCCTGTAACATTTTTCTGAAACGTACATCCCACTGAACATCATAGGAATAACTTCTGGATAGATGTGCCTCGGACTTGCAAGACATGTGAGCAATTTGGAATCACTTGGTAATTTTAAATGAAAAGACTTTTCGACACACAATCATGAACTCAAACTTCACTTAGGTAAAAGGGAAAATCTTCCCCTAATCAGCAGAGTGCATCCCAAAGCAGCCTGGGTGGTAGCTAAGCAACATCCTGGTCTCCTAGGTGAGAATGGAAATCCGGCAGTGCACTGGAGGTAATTTATGTCACAGCCCTTTCTCGGGAAACACAGGGACTCGGCAACCGATGGAGACATAACAGCTGTCACTAAGCTACCTGTGGAGCAGCCATGTGGGAACCGGACGCCCACCTCCCAGACCTGAAGGACATTTAATGGGTCTTTAGAGCTAGGCCATTTAGGCGACTTAAGAAATAAAAAGAGTGGTGCTGGATCAGAGCATATCTATCTCACCCAGCATTGTGTTTCTACCAGAGCCAAACAATTGCCTAAAATCACAGGAAGGATGTGTGTGTGTGTGTGTGTGTGTGTGTGTGTCCACTCCCACACACTCATGTGTTCCCCCCCTTCCCCCCGTCCCCCGCCATCTTATCTATTTGGCACTTTAAGCACAGCGCTAGGACCTATAAAAGCAGGATCAACAAAAAAGTGTCAGGAGTTGGGAAGAAAAACAGTTATTTTAGACTTCCAGTTTGTAGCAGAGAGAGAGATTGATAGGGACAATTTTTTGAAATGATGTCTGTCGGTCCCTAGTGGTCCATCAAGGCAAGTCAAATACAAGAGTGTCTAGGGGTCTACAGCTGCTAGCTGAGTGTCTAATCTTTCTATATAAAAGTCAATGTATGTATGTATGCATGTATGTTGGATTATTTGTACCACAAAGGCTTCTACATGGCTTGATAGATCTGGATGTGAAAGCAGCTACAAGTATCAGTGGTTACCAAAAGACCCATATTTTCCTGATGTCATTAAAAAGTTGATATGATGCTGGGAAAAAGAAGTTACAGAGGAAGATGGCTATATAGAAAAGTGATGGATTTTTTTTAAAAAAAAATCTTAATAAATAGAGTTTGTAAAGGTGTGAAAACTTTTTAAAGACCCCTCATAATTTCTCCATTCCATGCAGAATTTATCACACAATGTTTCACCTCAGCTAACAAACATTATAGTATTTCACCACAAAAGTTTTTATCTTCTGGTGTGTTTTTTTTTCCATACAGCTGTTCTTGACACCTCTTACTGGGCTGCTGAACCTACCCCCATCATCAATCAAACAGCAAGATAGTTATTAAAGGTGCAGGAGGAATTCGGAGACTCACTTGCAACCTAGGGTCCTTCCACACAGCCATATAATCCATAATATCAAGACAGATAATCTACATTATCCACTTTGAACTGGGTATCTGAGCCCACATTGCTATATAATCCAGTTCAATGTGGATTTTTCACACCTGTGTGGAAAGGACCTTAGTGGAGAAACTACGTTTGAGGTGTCCAAGGAGAACCAGAGGGGACATGAGAAGCAGGTGAGCTCAACTTCTTCCCAGCAAAAGGCACACATCCAAGGTCTTGCCTTTGGGATACATTTATTCACCTGCTTCCTGGTTCCAGAAAAGGGACAAATGTTATAGTACTTTTAAGCAGACGTACATTAAACTAGTGGAGATGTGGCCACAAATGTTCAGATACAGAATCCGGCACAGTATCAGTGGATGGGCAGTCTAAAAAAAGAAGCTTAAAATGCCTGCCACTGGACATCCAAGAACGAGAAGTTGGCACTGGACATCCAAGTCAATTTAAAATGACAGCAGGAATTATACATTATAGCCTACTGAAACAAAAACAGAGCCCATTAATACTTAGTGAAATGTAACATCAAATTATAGATAACTAAGTATTAGTATAAGGCAAGGGATCATGGTCATACATGTTGTCATACACTGATGCCCATCAGCCCCAGCAGGTTGGTCAGGTGTGATAGAAGTAGTTCAATATCTGCCAGTGTCTGAAAGTCCTATCATACTCAATATTTCTGGTCTCTGCCAAAGTATACAGGATGGCGGGGATGATAGATCTGCTACCAGTTTTTCATATTTGTATGAGGATAAATATTTTCTATTATACTGATGAATTTCAAAAGTGACCAAAGGCAAGAAGGATATGGTGTCAAATGAACACAGTTAGGAGAAGAAAGATAATGCTCCAAAACCTGAATCAGTATAACATGAAAGAAAGGACTTTCCCAACCCCGCAGGGGGAGGGAGAGAAGTTTGCCTCCCCCTTTGAAAGGTGAGACGATGGTTCCATCCTGGAACCATCTAGATCAGGGGGCGTGGCCGGCTCTTAGCCGACCCGCCCCCTGATTAAGCTCATTCCACCTAAGAGGTTTGGAGGGAGAGGACGTGCTCCCTCGAACCTCTAGGAAGAAGAAAAGAAGAGCGACGGACGAGGTCGGTTTTGGGGGCCTAGGCGGGGAGGGGGCTTTATCCCCTCCCTGCCTGCACCCCCCCTCCCGTTCCCGCCGCGGCCTCGCCGACGGCACGGGGAAAAGAGGCGCGCCGGTTTACCGGCGCAGCCGCTTCGTCCCGGGATAGGGCTGGCCGGGCCCATTCGGGCCTAGTCCAGCTGGGATTGTGAGGGACCGGGGTGGGGGGGGGCTTTTCTCCCCCCCCTTTTTTCTTTGCGCCCCCTCCTCCTCGCCGGGACCTCGGGGGAAGCCGCTGGAGGCGGCGGTGGCTGGGGCCTTCTCCGGCATTCGCCTTGGCCCTGCGCGGGAGGGGGGTGGGGGATGACGGCCCAGGTTGCTGGGCCCGACCCCTCGCCCTTTTTCACAGCGCGCCGATGGGGCGCTGCTCGGGCGCGGCGGCCCATGCATTGGGGCCATCGCGGGGGCGGAGCGGGCGACGAGGAGGCGCCCTCTTTACCTCCCGGATGTGCCTGGTGCGGCCGAGGGGAAGGTTAGCTCAGCTGGTGAGGGGGGAGGTGAGGCAGCTGGCGCCATGGCGGCGCCTCCCTCCCCGGGGGCCTGGGATGTGCGGGGGAGGAGGTGTTTCTAACCCTCCCCCCTTTTTTCCATAGTGGGGCCGCCATTTTGGCACGGGTCGCCTCGCAGGCGCCTCGTGGCCGTGTACAAAATGGCGGCCCCCATGGCCAGCCCCATGGCTTGGTGGCCATTTTGTTTTCGTAAGGCCCAGTTTACCCAATGGGACTATAGGGGGGGCTTAGGGGGGTTTGGCTGGGGACAAGGTTAAGTAAGCATTGCTCCCCCCCCCTCTCCCTTATCAAGCCAGGGAGTGGTTACTTATAGTCACTTTCAGGCATCAATTACTTAAGTTTGTTTGGGTCGTTTGGTTAACTGAGCCTCTGACTCTCGGTCTGTGGGGCTGTTGACCTAAACCTTGGATTTCACGTAAAGTTTGCATTATGAGCTGGCATAATGCTTAATGACGTTTAGACTAATTTATTAATGACATAATTGATTAATTTATTTGCTATATTTATATTAAAATAATAATAATAAATAAAATAAAATAAATAATAATAATAATAAATTTTTTATTTAATGGGGGGCTCCTATGGGGGCCCAGCCTGCGGCCGGAGATAGCGCCACAGGGCACTGTCATGGGGCCTTCCCGGCCAGCTGGCCCCTTGGTGATTCCTTAGAGGGGTATTTAACAGCGTTTGTGTTATTCTCCTAGGATGGCTCCTAAGAAGAATATTCCGGGCCCAAAGGGCAAGGGCCCAGCAGAGAGGACCGCCACTAAGCGCCCCCCACCCCCGGACGTGACATCTTCGGACGACGATGAGCCGACCCCAGCCGATCTGAACGCGCTGATGGCGCGAATGAGGGATTTCGAGAATCGATTGGGGGTGGGGGTGGGGGAGGTGAGCCAGCGGCCCGCGCGGCATGCTAGCAGGAAGTTGATAGTGAAGCATTTAATGTCTCGCATGTCTCGCCTAGAAGCCAGTGTCGGGGCAGGACCACAAAGAGAAGGACAACCCCTGCTGGAGGTTCCGGTACCAGAACACCAGGACGAGCCGCCAGCCAGCTTGGAGCCCGTTATCCTGTCAACCACGATGGTGCAGATGGATCCAGCTCCCGTTTTGGCGCCGGTAGCTGTGCAGGAGGAAGTCCTTCAAGTGCCATTGACTGAGACAGCGACCACTTCCACAGGTATGAACACCACACTTACATGGCCCTGGGATCTGGGACAATTACATCACTCAACACCAAAACGTAGCACTCAGCCAGAAGTAGCCACTGCAGGGTGTGAGGATAGTGCTAGTACATCAGCCCTGGCCGTGCCTGCTCCGACGCGTGAGGCTGCGAGGACAGGGCCGGCCAATCTTTTTTGGGGAACTGACAAGTGGCCCCAAGAGGCGACTCCGGTTTTGTCGGTCGCAGAACTTGCATCGCATCTAACCCAAAAGGTTATAGATAAGGTCCGGAGGAATGAATATGTTGACATATTCTCGCTCTATTACAGGGACCTAGACAAAAAAGAGAAGGAGGATTTGGATGATGAGGCTAAAGAAAAGCTAAAAAAACGAGTGGTAGAACAAACTTGGGAGAATTGGCTGGCCTGTTACATGATTTACATGGCCTTGTTAGTCGATGTTTCACCTTACAGGGCTATGTCGCTGGTTATATACCAGAATATTATTTATAATGCCCACATTGAGTTTCCAGGCAACATATGGCTCGAGTATGATAAACGTTTCCGTTCTAAGGCGGCGAGCCGGCCCAATAAGCGGTGGGACCTTATAGATAATCAGCTCTGGTCGGAGGTAATGCAGTCGACCAAGACCGCATTGAGCCAGAAAGCCGATAGTGGGCACACAGTCCAAAATTTTAAAAAGGGTCAGCCCTTTCGGCAGGCAGCCCCGCAATCTCAGCCCCAGCGTAGGCTGATGTGCTGGGAGTTTGCATCCAAAAGGGGCTTGTAACAAACCCAATTGTAAATATCTACACGCCTGCACCATATGCTTGGGACTGCACTCAGCCAAACACTGCAACAAGCAAAAGCCCAATCGAGGCAACAACCGGGGAGGGCAGCAGCCAGGAAAAAACACAACATCCCCTTCTTTTCCAAAAGGGCCCCAGTCCGGTAGAATTAGATCAGTTGGTTTATTGGTTGCAGTCGTACCCCGATAAAGAGGCGGCGGCATATTTATTTGAAGGTTTTAGTTATGGGTTTCGAATTCCGGCTCAGGGACCACGCATGCCAAGAATGGCGCCAAACCTTACATCGATAGTAGGGATGGAGACCATTGTTCAACAGAAAATAGATAAGGAGCTGAAGGAAGGACGGGTGTTGGGCCCGTTCAAGTCACCACCCACGCCACAGTTTAGGGTTTCCCCGCTAGGCATAGTACCCAAGAAGGCCGAGGGGGAGTTCCGCCTCATTCATCATCTGTCTTATCCCAGAGGCAGTTCGGTGAATGACGCAATACCAGAGGAACTTTGCTCCGTGCAATATACATCTTTTGACAGGGCAGTTTCGATAGTTAAAAAATTTGGTTCGGGCGCTGAATTGGCAAAATCCAATGTCAAGTCCGCCTTTAGGCTTCTCCCTGTGCACCCCCTGGATTTTGAGCTTTTAGGTTTCTATTTTCAAGATTTTTACTATATGGACTGTGCTTTACCCATGGGCTGCTCCATATCGTGCGCAGCCTTTGAGTCCTTTAGCACATTTATTGAGTGGGCCATTAGGAAAAAATCGGGCCAAGCGGGTGTTGTGCACTACCTGGATGATTTTTTATTCGTCGGGAAGTGCGGGTCAGGGGAATGCCTTTCGCTGTTGCAGGCTTTTCAACATCTTACAGCGGAGATGGGGATCCCATTGGCAAAAGAAAAAACTGAGGGCCCACAGCAGGTGTTATCCTTTTTGGGGGTAGAACTAGACACTGTTCAGCAATTTTCCCGGTTGCCTTCCGATAAGGTGGCAGACCTGAGTCAGAGGGTTCAGCAATTTTTAGTGCGTAAGAAAGCAACCCTGAGGGAATTCCAAGCATTAATTGGTCACTTAAATTTTGCATGCAAGGTCGTTGCGCCGGGAAGGGCCTTTCTGCGCAAATTGTGCGATGCCATTTCCGGTGTAACCTTGCCCCATCATCATATTCGAGTTACCCGGTCTATAAAGTTAGACCTCGAAATTTGGCTTAAATTTTTATCTAAATTCAACGGGGTGTCTTTTTGGCGGCAGGAGTTGATGGTTCGTGATGCGTTAAAAGTTGCATCCGATTCATCGGGATCGATAGGTTTCGGGGTGTATTTTAACGGGCATTGGTGTGCTCAGGTTTGGCCCCAGCATTGGCATGTGCTGGGAATAACATCTGATCTGACCTTTTTAGAATTTTTTCCCATCATAGTGGCTGTTACACTATGGGTGGATAGTTTTGCAAATTCAACAGTGCACTTTTGGTGCGATAATTTGGCCACAGTTCAGGTGATAAACAGTCTTACTTCTAAATCGCGAAGGGTTATGGCCGCTTTGCGTATTTTTACGCTTCATTGTCTAGAGCATAATATATTGTTCCGTGCCTGTCACATCGCTGGGTTGGATAACTCATTGGCCGACGCTCTGTCTTGTATGCAGATGGAGCGGTTCTGGCAGTTAGCACCCAACGCAGACGCCCGGCCGGAACCCATGCCAGACCATCTCTGGATGGTTGGAGCGAGGAGGTGACATTGGGTATGGCACATGCACTGGCTCCTAGCTCTAAGAAAGCTTACCTGAGGGGTGTTCAAGAATTTTCTGAGTTCCGTAAAGATTACGGTTTACCTGTTTTATTTCCAGTACCTTACAAGCATTTGGCACAATTCTGTGTTTATTCCAGAAGGCGGGGACTAGCCCCTCATACAATTCGTGTAAACTGGCAGCATTGGCCTATTGGTTGAAGGCTCAGGGCTTTCCCGATGGAACCAATGATTTTCGTCTACATAAACTGATGGCAGGGTGGTCAAACCAATATAGGCGGCCCACGGATAATAGGGAACCTTTAACTCCCGATATCCTGAAGGGTTTGCACCACACCTGGCCAAAATTGTGCTCGTCAAATTACGAAATATTATTATTTCATTCAGCGGCGCTTATGGCCTTTTTTGGGGCACTCAGAATAAGCGAATTGGTTGCTAAGTCTAAAACTGACGCCTCATATGGTGCCTTGCTCTTTTCGGATGTGACGTTGGTACAGAACGCCTTACAAATTGGAATTAGATCATCTAAAACGGATCAACAGGGAAAAGGCTGCGTGATTAGCTTAGCTAGCTGTAGCGAAGCCGATTTGTGCCCAATAAGGGCCATGTCTCAATACCTGGCTGTTCGAACATCCAAGCCTGGGTACCTTTTTTGTCACTCGGATGGCGCACCTTTGACCAAATTTCAGTTCTGGACGGTCACGAACAAAGCGTTAAAGCTACTGGGGCTGGCACAACACAAATTTGGTACCCACTCCTCTCGTATTGGGGCGGCTTCAACGGCATCTGAGCTGGGATATGATGTCGAAAAAATTAAGGCCTTAGACAGATGGAAGTCAAATGCTTATAAGGGCTACGTTCGTTCAAAGTTAAGTTAAAAATGTTATGTTGTTTCAGATCGGATGCAGCCGGCGCATATGCGAAATGTCCTGGTATGTGGTCATAGCTACATCCACTGGGCAGGGCGGCATGCCCAGGGGACTTCCTATGGCCGGCATTTGGGTTTTCCTCCACCGCTGTGGTCGAGTGGAGAGGAAAAAGAGGTATGTGTTGGGAAGGTTTGATCCCATTTCTGTTTGGCGTCAGGGGCTCACAACCGCCTGAGGTCTTGGTCATCCACCTCAGTGGAAATGACCTGGGTCTCCTAGCTGGTAGGCCACTCTACCAACAGGCTAGGGAGGACATTTTTCGAATCTGGCGGCACTGGCCGCATGTTCATGTTGTTTGGTCGGCCATCATACCATGGCTCAGGTGGGCTGGTGGTGGTGACGTTCGTCGACTGGAGCGATCTTGAAAGCATGTGAACCGGGCCATGCGAGCCTTTTTGTCGCATGGCAACGGTTCGTACATTGGTCATAACAATATTTCACACCACAATCTAAATTTGTACCGGGCAGATGGCATTCATCTGTCGGAGGAGGGTAACGATTTGTTTCTGTCAATTTACGGTTTGGGATTCAGTTGGCACTAGAGAGCTTGGTGGGGGATGTGGACACCTGTCCACATCGGTGGCGGAAAATAGAGAGGAGTTTGCAAGTTGTCTTCATACAAGCCCCCTCCCACAGATCAGGTTGGGGGGTGGGTCATTTGTTCAATCACTCACTTGAAAGGTAGTTTCGGTGAGGCAAGGCTTAATGGCATATTATGACAGAGTCTGATTGTGACATTCTTTTGATATAGACTTCTGTCCACTTGTTTAACTGTTGTTTGGTTTTGGTTAGAGCAAAGAGGTTTTTGCCACTGTTAGCCGAGGGGTATAGCCAACTGGGATACCTCCTCGGCTCTGTCACCAAGTTCCTGATTCCTACTAGTTTAGGTTAGGACTGTTTAAATAGGTAACAATTTACAATAAAAGTTGCCCATAATTTGAACCCAACTGTATTTGTGTGGTCTCGTTATTTCAGGGGTGGGCAAGCAAAGGACTTTCCCAACCCCGCAGGGAGGGAGAGAAGTTTGCCTCCCCCTTTGAAAGGTGAGACGATGGTTCCATCCTGGAACCATCTAGATCAGGGGGCGGGGCCGGCTCTTAGCCAACCCACCCCCTGATCAAGCTCATTCCAGCTAAAAGGTTTGGCCCACCACACCCGCCCATCAACAGTATAGTATTGGTCATCGCGGAACCGGCGGAGTTGGCGGAACCGGGGGGCGGTTGAGGAATTTTTCCTTCGTTTTGATTTTTGAGGTTTTTGCCTAGCCCTAGACTGTTTAGGGGCTAGACAGTATGGTGGGTCTTTTCGTTAAATAGGCCAGTGGAAAATAGAGAGGAGTTTG
Source organism: Anolis apletophallus (assembly GCA_030556195.1). Classification (NCBI taxonomy): domain Eukaryota; kingdom Metazoa; phylum Chordata; class Lepidosauria; order Squamata; family Anolidae; genus Anolis; species Anolis apletophallus. The sequence continues at coordinate 134,107,198 of JARBWK010000001.1, read as the reverse complement.
CAAGTTGTCTTCATACAAGCCCCCTCCCACAGATCAGGTTGGGGGGTGGGTCATTTGTTCAATCACTCACTTGAAAGGTAGTTTCGGTGAGGCAAGGCTTAATGGCATATTATGACAGAGTCTGATTGTGACATTCTTTTGATATAGACCAGTGCTGTCCAACTTCTAACCGGCCAAGGGCCGGACTTGAGGTCACTGATGACCTGCGGGGCCGTTCGGCCCCTCCCCCAGCCCCTCCCCCAGGCCCCGCCCCAGGCCCTCCCCAGGCCCGCCCCTGCCCTGCCCCTGGGCGCGGGGGAGAGAGAGAGTGCTGTCTGTCTGCTGACTGACTTCTCTCTCTCTCTCCTGCCCCGCGCGCGCGCCGACGCCTCGGCGCACGGGAAGGAGAGAGAGAGAGAGAAGCCAGTCAGCTGACTGGCATCTCTCTCTCTCTCTCCTTCCCAGCAGCGTGCGCCGACACCTGGCGCGCGGGGAGAGAGAGAGAGAGATGCCAGTCAGCTGACTGGCTTCTCTCTCTCTCTCTCCTTCCCAGCGCGCGCCGACGCCTGGGCGCGCGAGGAGAGAGAGAGAGATGCCAGTCAGCTGACTGGCTTCTCTCTCTCTCTCTCTTTCCCCGTGCGCGCGCCGGCGCCTGGGATCCCCGCGTGCGGGGGGAGAGAGAGAGGAGAAGCCAGTCAGCTGACTGGCTTCTCCTTTCTCCCTCTTTCCCCGCGCGCGCGCCCTTGCCCCAATCCCGAGCGCCGGGCGGGGGGGAAGGGAGGGGCGAAGGAGGAAGAAAGCAGCCAGCTGACTTCCTCCTCCTTCGCCCCTCCTCCTCCCCGCGGACGCCGCGGCTCAATCGTGAGCCGCGGTGCAGGGGAGGGAAGGAGGAAGAGGCGAAGGAGGAGCCAGCTCTCTTCCTCCTCCCTGCCCCGCCTCACCCTCCCCCGGCTGCCATTTTTTAAAAAAATCGATTTTTTTTAAAAAAAATGGCGGCCGAGGGCATAGGTAGGGCCGTGTCCAACAGGCTACGGGGCCGGATCTGGCCCCGGGGCCGCCAGTTGGACAGACCTGATATAGTCTTCTGTCCACTTGTTTAACTGTTGTTTGGTTTTGGTTAGAGCAAAGAGGTTTTTGACACTGTTAGCCGAGGGGTATAGCCAACTGAGATACCTCCTCGGCTCTGTCACCAAGTTCCTGATTCCTACTAGTTTAGGTTAGGACTGTTTAAATAGGTAACAATTTACAATAAAAGTTGCCCATAATTTGAACCCAACTGTATTTGTGTGGTCTCGTTATTTCGGGGGTGGGCAGGCAATACTATTTCTCCACCTTGCTTACTCTATTGAAAGCACTTGCTTCACCAATCTAGTTTCCTATTCCCTGTCTCTGGAATAATGCTGAGTAACCATCTGTTGCAACTTGTTTATTTGCTCCTTTCTGGGGTGGAGGGCAGAGCACAAATCCTGCTCCTTCTATACAAATGGGAATATAGAGCAACTCTGAAGCCCCCTTATTGGGCACCTGTATCCCTGACCTCCCTCTGACCTTACGGTACTGTTTTGCAATCAAGGCCAATTTAGGAGCTCAAGCTGGAGCAATCCCAGGGCGGACTGCCACATGTGAGACTAGCAGTCACATCCTGCTCAGGAGACGTACACATATATCCCCCTCCCTCACAACGGACCTATATTTATCAGTAATTACACGTTACCTGAGCTGGGGAGCCCAAGGCGATTTCTGAGCGCGTGAGACAGGGCCGTTCCTTGTGTGCTGCTCTGGCCTCGAGCCCATCTGCATGGAAACATTGGAACAGATATGGCTATGCTGTCATGGTTATTGGCATGGCACTCCGATGTCACTGCAGTCCAGCTCCTGGGGCAGGAGGAGCTGCCACTGGTCTTGCACTACCACTTCTCTACTCAGTTTGAGATACAGGGCATCTAGCTTTCCCTCGCAACATAACTAAGAATCATAGACTACCCAGATGGTAGATGTCCAGCACTTTCTGAAGATACCCAGAGAAAGAGGTCCTGCTACTTCTCTAGGCAATTAGTCCTACTGTGGAACAGCTTTTACTATCAAGAAGTTCCTTCTAATGTTGATTCAAAAACTATCCTCCTGTCACTTAAACCTACTAGTCCTGGTCCTGTCCTCTGGGGCAGTGTTTTTCAACCTTTTTTGAGCCGCGGCACAGTTTTTACATTTGCAAAATCCTGGGGCACACCACCAACCAAAATGACACAAAATGACACTCTAACACAGTAATACATATAGTTAATATGTTTTTAAAATGTATTTATACACTCAGTGTGAAACCTGGGCCTCTTTCGATGAACTCAACATAGATATCCTGGCAGGAATGGCAGAAAGACACAAACTTCCCACACAGAACTCCCATAACCAAGGGAAAATGCTATAAGAGTTTGGTGGGAATTGACCTTGAGTTTTGGAGTTGTAGTTCACCTATATCCAGAGAGCACTGTGGACTCAAACAATGTTGGATCAGGACCAAACTTGGCATGAATACTCAATATGCCCAAATGTGAACGCAGATGGAGTTCAGGGGAAATAGACCTTGACATTTGGGAGTTGTAGTTGCTGGGATTTATAGTTCCCCTACAATCAAAGAGCATTCTGAACCCCACCAATGATAGAACTGGGCCAAATTTCCCCCAGAACCCCCAGGAGGCATGAGGAGGTCTCTACTTGGGGAAAGGGAGGCGGGCCTTCCCAATGCATGGAGAGGAGAGACCAAATAGACAACAGGTGGGGAGGGGGTGTTTGTAATTTTGTGCCTTTATCAGGTAGGTTTCTTATCGTTTTTATAATTCAAAATACTAGAAGCCCCCCCTTCCTGGAGGTTCCAATTTCTCACGACACACCTGATGATCGCTCACGACACACTAGTGTGCCCCGGCACACTGGTTGGGAAACACTGCTCTGGGGCATGAGAGAAAACACCTGCACCCTCCTGTCTCTGACAACCCTTTAGATCAGTGCTTCTCAACATGTGGGTCCCCAGATGTTTTGGCCTTCAACTCCCAGAAATCCTAACAGCTGGTCAACTGGCTGGGATTTCTGGGAGTTGTAGGCTAAAACATCTGGGGACCCACAGGTTGAGAACCACTGCTTTAGATATTCAATGAATGCCACTTTGAGCCTTCTCTTTACCAAACTGAACATGACCAACTCCTTCAACTTTTCATCATATATTTTTGTTCTCCGTCCTCTTATCCTTGTTGCCTTTCTCCAACTTGTCTATATTCCTCTGAAAACGAGACTTCCCACACAACACTAATGTGTGTGTCTATGCTGCTGCTGAAGGAATAGAGTTGAGGCATGAGAGAGCAATAGCCATAAGGCAGTCCAAAGGAAAGGAGGTCACTGGGTCCTGCTGGAACTTTTGGAAAAGGAAAAAGGGGGCACCAAAGGTAATACTGAGATTGAAACAAAATGCATATTTTGTTTTAGCTCCAATGGATTGTCCTATGCTGGTCCACAAAAGAAGTGTGTAGTTGTTGAAGTAGATGGCACTGAGTACTGCTGTGCAAATGCTTGGAGAACCTCAAAGAAAGTCATGAGTACAAGTGAAATATTAACACAGCAGTTTGTTTGTTTTTTTAAAAAGTATGAGATTTCAAACAAAAGAATCCCTGCCAAAAGGGGTGTCCGTTTTTCAATGGCAGACTGTGGGTCACCTGGAAGGAGCATAAAATAATCCCCCCAAGCTAAATCCACACAAAGGCTATATCCCAGCTATTACACCGTGTGCATTAATTATCGTGACTGCATATTTTGTATGGATGTGGCTTTATACACGAATTGATGGGCCTTGACAAAGACTCACCTGGAGTCGAAACGGGTGATGGATCCGGTATGATTTAATCCTCGTCAGCAACACCATCTCCTTGATGCTCAGTCATTTCAGATTATACTCATTAGAGCCGTGGATTTACCTTCACATCGGAGTTTATTTGCTGGAACATTATGGCAGCCGTCCATTGAAATTTACCGACGTACACAGGTGATTTTGATTTGAACATAGACCCACGCGCTATCTACAGGAGACATTTGGCATATAGGGATCTGGGACCCTTTATATAACTTTGGATACTTCATATATCCATTGTTTGAAATTCCATGAACTGCAAGTATTTGAACTGGAACTTTTTGATGAATTATATATATAAGATGTCTGATTTGAAGACTGTATTTGTTTGATATATATTACAACCATAAGTATTCTACCCTTGATAGCTGTGGTCTTGGGAGTATATTATTTACCTATACAATTTGATTAAGTTCTTTATAGGTACTCGTGTTCTGCCCTTTTGTTTTAGTTGTCAGCAACTAGCCCTGTTTTTGTAGTTTGACCCTGTTAATGTCACATTTCATCCAAACTCACATTGGTCTTGAAACCTTACCCAAGGTCACATTGATACAGAAGGGGGCTTCTATCAATGTCCACTATATTGGATTATTTTAGGTCACACAATCACATGACCAGAGTGGTTGTGGGGGGTTCTCCCTAATATGAAAGTACATATAGGTATACCTGCATGTCCTTATCAATCAGTAGCCTTTCTGATTTTCCTGTCAGTCTGACCACTCACTCGCATTCCCATTGGATGGTATATATTTGGCTCCCCCCACCCTACTTTCTGTCTCTTTTCCCTCTGTAATCCCACCATGACCTCTCCGTCCTATGTGTATGTGTAAAAATGCATGTGTATAAATGTGTGTATGTCCATCTGATTGTCAGGAGAATTAAATGTCTTCTCGTTTAGTTTAGAAAATGATGTTTTAAAGTTCCCTTGCCTGTTCACTCACTCAGGTGGAAAGCAGTTAAAAGGATGGGATGCATGATTTGCAGAGGAAGGAAGGTAGACCCTGCCACCCTGCCAGTTTGATTTCTTCCCAGCAACCAAAACTGGGAGTATTGCCTAAACACTGGAAATGTGAACTGTGCTCAATAAAATATAATAAACAAAATTCCACCAAAATTAATAATATATCACATTCTCTCTCACACACAAACACACATTCTAGCAAGCTGATCATCTTGGACCTTCGAATATTCAAATATGCAGATATCCACATACATCCACCAAACGTTAAAAAAATGGCAACACCAGGCCAATTACTCCTCCGATCGCCACCACCACATGCTCCTGATTCCACCTCAATCCCAATCGAGTGTAGCATACATTGTAAAAAAAACTGCTGTTTCATAGAAACTATGGAGTAAACAGTTTTTAAAAAAAGAAATTACATTAAAGCCCTCAAGTGTCAAAAGGAGAACTTTAAACTTTAAACCAGAAGTACATTGTGTGTTCAGAAAGGATTGAAGTGAGGATGAATTATTTTTCATGCCTCAGTACCACTAAAATTGCCAATCCTCATCAAAATAAATTTTCAGGTATTCAGAGACAAGTTGGTGCAGACAATATAATATTTTATATTAGAGCTAAAGGAAGGGCCACGTCTTTACATAACCATGGTGCAGGTCGGTCCTTTTTATCACAACTAGTCAACTACATCATCTCAATGCTGGTGTCTAGTCCTGGAAATTGTGTAGAGTGGCTCTCTACACCCATCTAAATTATAGCACTTATCAGCAAAATCTCGTAGGAGCCCCTGGTAGTGCAATGGGTTAAACCCTTGTGCTGGCAGGACTGAAGACCGACAGGTCACAGGTACGAAACCGGTGAGAGCGCATTTGAGCTCCCTCTGTCAGCTCCAGCTCCCCATGTGGGGACATGAAAGAAGCCTCCCACAAAGATGGTAAAACATCAAAAACATCCGGGCATTCCCTGGACAAGGTCCTTGCAGATGGCCAATTCTCAAGTTGCTCCTGACATGAAAACAAAAACATAATCTGGTAATTTTTTGTGTGTAGTCCTGCCTTGATCACTACATTTTACAGAGGGTCCACACTTCTTTCTCCTCCTCCAAACACATCCTTTCTGTGTCGCAAGTTGCAATCGCCTATCTTTGTTTTTACCATAGAAAATATGTGGAGAAAGCTAAAATAGCAGAATTTTGACTCGTAGTATTTGGGAATTCTTGATCCTGTGACCCAGAAGGTTCATTCTCAAATTAGTACATACAGAATTGTATTTTTAGCAGCACATACTGGGATTACACAAAGACAACCATCCAGAGCAGACAGTATTCAGAAAAGCTTAAAACTTCCATTGTTTTCTTCTAAGTTTTCCTACACTTCTTGCAAGTTGCATTCCCAGAATACCTTTAGCTCCATCTCCTTTCTTCCTGCCAATCCTCTGTAGCATAGGTTCCCCAAAACTATTTTCCACTGACTGAAATCCCTTAAAATGTCCTTCTGGAGTGTGTGTGTGTGTGTGTGAGTGAGTGTGAGTGAGTGTGTGTGTGTGTGTGGAGCTACTCGAGAAAATGCAAGTCGCTTCTGATGTGAGAAAATTGGCTGTCTGCAAGGATGCTGCCCAGGGGACTTCTGGAGCTGAGCACAGACACATGAAGCCTTCCACCAGCAATGCTAAAAGGAAAAAGAGAAAATGCAGCAGAAGCACACATTTGGAGTCATGCCATCTCAAATCTGCATGAAAGTTTTAAAAAAATTCTTCATCCTTAGCAATTATCAGCACGTGGGAAGTCATGGGCTTAGGGGAAGGTCAGCTCAATGGAAAAGCCCCATCTAGAAAGAGCCAGACGTAACGGGAAAGGCATTCAGAGAGAGAGATGACACTTCTGTGTGCTGGGGGTTTCTTGGGGAAGGACTTGGCAGACACACCAAACCAATGGAATAATAACTAGCTCTGCATTTAGCAGTGCCCTTGACTGTAAAAAGAACAGGCAAGTAACCCATACCATAAATGTCCAGACACAAAGTCATTTTGGACCATCGACAAGACACATGAGATGAAGTCAGCCTGCTCAAACTTAAGAGCACCACTCTCTGAACCCTGTTTAGGTTCAGACTGTAATCAACCAGGAGCAGGCACGTGCCTTGGCATAATCAGGATTGGGAGGGGCAATTGGTAGCACATGACCCATCATTTCACTTTCGCAGGGGGGGGACAGCAAAACTTTGTCAGCTGATGCCACTGAGATATCTTTAACGAGCAAACCTATGGCTACTTGGAGGTAAGCCCTGCTGCATTCAGTGGTATAGTTGGCACTCCGTATTGGCAAATTCTGCATCCACAATCATCTGCAGCTTGGAAATATTCCAAAAATGATTTAAAATTTCAAAAAGCAAGCCTTGATTTTGCCATCTTATATAAGGGGAACTATTTTATTAACAAGGTAAAGGTTTCCCTTGATCTTAAGTCCAGTCGTGTCTGACCCTGGGGAGTGGTGCTCATCTTCATTTCTGAGCCAAAGAGCCGGCGTGGTCTGTAGACACCTCCAAGGTCATGTGGCCAGCATGACTGCATGGCGTGCTGTTACCTTCCTGTCAGAGCGGTACCGATTGATCTACTCACATTTGCATGTTTTCTAACTGCTAGGTAGGCAGAAGCTGGGGCTAACAGTGGGAGCTCACCCTGCTCCTCGGATTTGAACCGCTGACCTTTTGATCAGCAAGTGCAGCAGTGCAGCGGTTTATAAGGATCCATGGATTTTGTTATTTCCAAATGTGTAATGGAATCAAATTGTAGTGGTTACTAAGAGTCCACTGTACTAATCTTCAGATAAATTCAAACAGGATCACAGTCTCAGAAGGTAAAGCTATTTCTGAACCTGGACAGAGTGTAATCAGCTCTCTTGTGTAATGAGACAGAGCAAGAGACTCTGTGGCTTATTTTTAAGGCAGGGAAGGAGAAGAGGCAATTAGCCTCCTCTTACCAGAAAACGTTGGCCAGGATGGGAAAAGAAGAAAGAGGTAAGATGGGTTTGTAGTCCAGTAAAAGAGGACCATCATTACAAGGTTTTTAATCTTTTACTTGACAGAGAAGCATATCCATATTGTCTGCTGGCATCAATGGGAGCTGTAGTTTGTTTTGTTTTGTTTTTAGTGGGGCAGAAACAATTACTGTCTCCAAGATAATTATGGATAAGATGAAACAGTTAAAGCTGTCTAAAATGCAGTATGTACCGATGCTGCATGAAATAGGAATAAACGCCTGAGACTACATGTATTTCCCTTTCCCCCTTCCCTTTATCATTGTGTTTTATGATTCATTTGGATTGTAAACCTGAGGGCAGGGATGATCAAATTACCAATTTGCAACTCACTCTAGAGATGCTTTCTTGGCTAAAGAGTATGACATAAAGGCCTTAAATAGAAATGGATGCACTCTCCTTGACAGCAGAACAGATAGAGAGATTTGGCCTTTTACATTGTGCTTGGGTTTGTTTACTTGAGTCAAGTCAATCATACAGTTAAGGCAAATGAAAAGCATGCCTACCATCTTACCCCTTAAAACATGTAACACATTTCCACATAGGAGTATAATTTGCGTTAAATGGGTAAAACAATTCATGCCTTTGGTACCAAAACTTATGCATATGTATTCAGAAGCAAGTGCACCAGTCCATATTTTCCAGTAAGAATAAATCCTGCCGAAGACATGGCACGACTCCTACATCAAACCATGGGAACTCTAATTTCAAGTCACTTTTGATAGCCCTAAACCTAGGGATATTTTGTTTTTGTAAAAATAATTAAAAGGAACATCTGCTTCTCATATTACATTCTAAGTTGGGGTGGGAATGTTTCAGGGTCTTCTACATGTGCTGGGGTTGCAGATATCATAGTCTATTACCATTAGCTTTACTAGGTAAATGGGTGCTAAGGCCCAACCACACCCCAAGTGTCAATAATAGTCTTGCAACTTTAAAATACTGCTATGCAACTACAGAATCCACCAGGATTCTGGTACAGTAGAGTCTCGCTTATCCAACATAAACGGGCTGGCAGAACGTTGGATAAGTGAAAATGTTGGATAAATAAAGAGCGATTATGGAAAAGCCTATTAAACGTCAAATTACGTTATGATTTTATAAATTAAGCACCAAAACATCATGTTTTACAACAAATAGACAGAAAAAGCAGTTCAGTACATGGTAACATTATGTAGCAATTACTGTAGTTACGAATTAAGCACCCAAACATCGTAATGTATTAAAAACATTGACTGCCTAGAGAAACAGCTGTGGATCCTGGTGGGAGGCAGACTGTGTTGGATCACACAGAACGTTGGATGAGCAAAGATTGGATAAGCGAGCCTCTACTGCAGTGTTTCCCAACTGGTGTGCAGCAGCACACTAGTATGCCGTGAGAGATCATCAGGTGTGCCATGGGAAATTACAGTGTAGAGAGAGAGAGAGAGAGAGAGCCTAGCAGGAAACTTCAGGTAGTGGAAATGAGGCTTTCCTGGCCAAAGCAGCAATGCCAGCCAGCCTGGCTGCAGTCAGGGAGAGCCCTCGGCATCCAGAACTTTCCTCCCTCCTCTCTCTCTCCTTCCCTTCCTTCCCTCCCTCTGCGCGCCAATGGCTACCTGGTCGGGCTGCGGTTCCTCCTGCTTCCTGGCTCCTGGGCACTCTTCTGCCCTCCTCCCCTTCGGCAGCAAGGAGGAGGAGAGGGAGGAGGAGTCCGCAGGAGCTGCCCGCGCCCGCTCCCGCTCCCGGAGGCTCGAGGCAAGGCTTTCTGCCCCCTAGCCCCTCCGCGCTGGTGAAGGGGAGCAACCCCTCATCTCCTGGCCTCTCCTGGCTGGGCTCTGGGTTCACTGCAGAGCAGAGCTTTGTTCCTTCCCAATCTGGCCCCAAGGCAACAGCAGGGAAGACGACGGGACGCATGGGGGGGAGGCACTACGGGGGGGGGGCCTGAACGCCTTTGGGAAGGAGAGCTGGGGGTGGCGACGGCTGCGAGCCTCTGCCACAGTTTGTTCCGAGGCTCAGAGCCACCCCGTGTGCTCAATTCTATTCGTCCTGCTCAGCCGAGCCCACGTGCGCTTCGGCCACTCAGCGCAGCCCTCTCCCGTGGGACGGTGACGGGCCTCCTGCGCGTGGGCCTCCCAGGGGGGAGGGAGGTTTGGCGGAAGCAGCGGCGTCACGAGGGGGAGGGTGACAGTTAGTAAAATGACAGAGTGTCATTTTTTGTCATTTCGGTTGGTGGTGTGCCCCAGGATTTTGTAAATGTAAAAAATGTGCCGCGGCTCAAAAAAGGTTGAAAATCACTGCTCTACTGTATTCTCTTAATTGTTGGGACTTTATACCGTGGCCATATGGTACATTATCAACTGAGGAAAGACTCTCCATCCCAACTGCCATTGCCCTGCCTCTGAGGGAGAGCTAGCATTTACCGGTCTTAATTCACTCCTCCACTGCAACCCTCTTTTCTCGTGTTTCATGCATTTCTAGCTTGTACATGATTGTTCTCTGAAGGCACTGAACCACCAAATTACAAATGTTACAACCAAATATATAAATAAATGCTTGTTGCTTCGGTTAGCTTTTCTGTGCCCCTTTGGCTCCAAGGAAGTTTTACACGCCCTTCCAATTTCTGAGCTCTCGTTTATAGCCATAAATAGCTCCAAACTGGAACGTCCACTGTAGTTTGCTCCGTTTATCACCACAGTAAATCATGCTGGTTTGGAAAGAAGTGTTCTGTTCTGCCTGCATTTCTCTAGCTGCTGCTAATCCTTCCGTTGAGCTCAGGGGAAGGGGCAGATTAGCCACACTGTGTGTACTGCACTATTATGTAAAGACTATTCCTAACAGAGCCTCTGGAAAACAACAATAAATCCATCGGGCCTTGAGTTGAGCTCCATGGCTGGGCTGGGCTTTGGGGTAGAACTTAGGAGGCCGCTCTGCTTAGATGACTTCAAAAGCCTACTTTCTATAAACATGTAGAACTGTGTGCTGGCATACTGTTGAAGGTGGAAAAAAATCAATGAGGGCAAAAACAATAAATCCAGCCAAATCAAAGAGACTAAACTAATGCCCCATATATAAAAGCATCTCATTTACATATGCCCTTGGCTGAACCACAGGTACAAGTTCCTGGCGTTTGAGCTCCAATTCGAAATGAGACATGGCAAAGTGAAGGTAAGAGGTTTTATCACTTCGGACAAAAGTGGATATCACAGAGAAAGCACTCTCAAATCAGAAAAAAAAGCAATAGATACATGACATTTAGGAAAAAAGTGAAAGCCTGGATGTGGGACCAGGCATTCGCATAGTAGCACAGGACAGCACTTTAGTAGTTTTAATGGAAAGTTGGTGAATAGGGCTCAATGCTTTTATGGACGGAACACTGTTTTTAACATAGGTGAATGCATAGGATGTGTGAATGTAATTGTATTTTAATGTATTTTAGTGTCAAATGCTGGAGGGTTTTATATTGTGTTTTATACTGCGATTGTGATGTAGGCATCAAATTATGCCTTTTGGAAGCTGCTCTGAGTCCCCCCTCGGGGGTTGAGAAGAGCGGGGTAAAATGCCATCAATAAATAATAAATACATACAGACATTAATAGACACTTGACAGCTATTCAAAGGATTAATCTGGGTGTTACTGGTGCAAGTTGCAATCTGCATGCTGATGAGTGGAAGCACACTATCTGCTGCTGCAGCTGACTGGTTTCCTTGCCTGGTGGGAAATTTAATAAATTCATTGCTCAGTTTGAAACTTGTAGCTGTTTGTGTGTCGTCGTCGTCGTCGTCATCCCCCCTTCTTTGGGTGCATGTGGGAAGGAATGTGGGCAAGATTCGGGGCTGATGGGCTTTGATGGGTTTGATCCTGTCAGCTGGAATTTCACAGTGTCTTGGCTGAGGAAACAATTGGTACCAAAACACCTTGATGGGTTCCAAAGGAGAAACAAAGGCAGGGAACTGGATGACTTGGTGACTTTTTAGGCTGACCAGGTATTATTTTAGCTTTATCAATAGCCCCACCTAATTCATCCAACATGATTGCTTTATCTAATTCTAAATTCATTTCCTCTGAAAACTTTGTAAATTTCATATCCTCCATATATTGATCTAACTTTTTAGAATTGGTCTAGGAATTTTGGTATAAATTATTGTAATAATCTTTTAAAATTTTATGCATACTCAGTGTATCCATGATTGTTTCTCCCTTATTTGTTAAAATTAATTGTTGCTCCACATTCTTCTTCAATTGCCACACTAAAAGTTTCCCTGGTTTATTTGCATTTTCAAAAAAAAATGTCTATTGTACATAATTTTCCTTTCGACCTCATTCGCAATTAACAGTGCATATTGTTGTTGTAAATTAGCCAATTTCCCCCTATTTAATTTGTTAATCTCCAATTCTTTTTCTCTGGATCTGATCTTAGTGAAAATCTCCAGCTGTATTTTATTTTTCTTAGAACCACCTAGTATTTTGTTGTTTTAATCCCAATCTTTTCGTTCTTCTCATCCTTTAAATTATCTTTTAAGTATTTTTTTTATTCCTATCGTAATCTTTTTTAATTTGAAGTTCTTTCAAAGTAAAATAATTCATTTTCCACACTTTCCTTTTCCAATGTCCCCTTTAAATCTAGTAGCACCAAGTTAGGATCAAAGAATGTTGTCAGTTTTTCAGTATTTATGACCAACCCTTTTGTTTTTTATTTTGTCAGAAGCTACTTGAGAAACTGCAAGTCGCTTCTGGTGTGAGAGAATTGTCCGTATGGAGACATTGCCCAGGGGACACCCAGATGTATTATCATTTTGTGGGAGGCTTTTCTCATGTCCCCATATGGGAAGCTGGGATTGACAGACAAAAATATAATCAATTCTGGATGATATGCCATAACTGAGTAATATGTATAATCCACCTGAACATTAGGAAGAACTTTATGTGAGAGCTGTTCAGCAGTGGAACTCTCTGCCACGGAGTGTGGTGGAGGCTCCTTCTATGGAGGTTTTTAAACAAAGGCTGGATGGTCACCTGTCGGGGGTGCTTTGAACGCAATTGTCCTGCTTCTTGGCAGGGGGTTGGATTGGATGGCCCACAAGATCTCTTCTAACTCTGATTCTATGAATCCCTTCTTCCAAAACTCCCAAATACCATAAAGCTCCCACTGTTGTAACCCCCTACCAGTGACCCCGGAAGTCTCCCTTCCTTTGTGTCTTTTTTCCTTTTATAATTCCTGTTCAATTTTGGACCCATTACCCCACTGAACTCTCCCAACCAAATCAATTCACTCCCTCCATATTCTGCCAATATAGCTGTTAATTTCTTATAAAAAAAATTTGTTTCATATTCGGTGGATATATTCCCACTAATAAAACCTGTTTATAATGCAGTTTTGCACTAATTATTAGTATCCTACCCTCTTAGTCTTCATAATTTTTTCCTGCTCTAGAGTTTTTTAAAAAATAAAACAATACCCCATTAGTTTTCTTATAATTACAAGCAGTAAATAGTTGACCTAATTTTAATTTCTTCAAGAGATGCTAATCTTTGTCCAGCATGTGTGATTCCTGCAGGCATGCGATATCCAACTTCATTTTCTACAAATGAAAAATCTTCTTTTGTTTAAACTCGTTCATTCCATTAAAATTAAGAGACATAATGTTTTACACTATTTGACATGATCCAATTAATCTCAACCCTTTTCCCTCCCTACTCCTGCAACCCCACAAAATCCAGTGAGCCTTGTTCCCCGCATCACTCAGTTACAAAGCTGTCCCTTTCTCAATCTCTTCTTCTTCTCCCTCTCCCTCTGCTTTCTCTTCTTCTGCTGTGTCCTTTGTTTCTGCTTCTCCGCTACTTTGGTCCCCTTGGCGTTTCTCCTTTCTTGCTGTCATCCTCTGCACTATCTGGTATTTTCTTTTCTGTTGTTGGGTCTCCTCTGTTCCATCCTCTTCCATAAACTTTTATTTCTTCAAAAACTGTTCTGCTTTTGAGGAGTCCAGAATAAAATAAAGGACACCCCTTGTGGAAATTGCCATCTTATTTTCGGCACCTTGGAGGCTGTGCTCGACTCCGGTTACCGGGGGTGGGGTGGGGGGTGCTGTTGCTCCATCTTCCATACCAAGGAGCTTTCCTCCGATTGATGTCCTTAAGGGCACCTTTATTACCTCCCCGCTAAAAGCGGTACATACGAATCAATAAAAATATCAGTATCCAATGCTCAGAAAAAGAGTATTGACATATGTTTGGATTATTTTGAAATATATTTGGAAACTGTTTAGAAGAATGCCTAGGCTTGAAAGCTTTTGTATTTAGTGTACTAAGTACTCTGCAATTCAATTAGCCATGCATTCCTTTGTAACATTAATATATTGCTCACATTCACACATGACAGACTGTACACAGTTCGACTTCTATGGAGGGCCCATATCCAAAATTACAATTTGTCATATATATATACGCTATCATACTGATGGTAGCTTGTTCAACTTGAGCCGTCTGAGGGCTCGCACTAAACTATCTAGTCTGTGAGCTAGTTTTTGCTGATGCTGCCCTTGTCGCCCATTCAGAAGCAGCTCTGCAGAGCATAACATCCTGCTCTGCAACAGCTGCAGAGCCATTTGGGCTGGAAGTCTGTAACAACAACAACAACAACAACAACAATTTTATTGATTAGCCAGAAGCCATATCAAATACACACAGAACACAGACACATTGCAATGATTCTAAAAACAATCTGAGGAGAATTCTAGACCATTACATCAATTAAACCCCTGTTTTGCCCAGCAGGAGGGATTCTAAGGGAGGTGGTAACAATTCACAGGTCCTCATCTCCAACACAATTTATTCCAATTGCATCTATGTAATCAGATCTTAGTTTTATGGCTTTACAGAGAAAACGAGCAGTAGCATCTGTTATCAGCTTGTTGGAGCCGGCCAGCAGAAGTGAGACTTTTGCTAGAGGGTCCCAATGATTTTTTCCCACGAGAAATATCTCTAGCAGTTGTTTTCTCTCTATTTGATAGATTTTGCAATAGAGCAGAAGATGAGTTAGATCTTCGATCTCAGGGGCACCACAAATACAGATACGCTCTTCATTTTCTTGAACCTCCCATATCTCACCATTGAATCTAATTGCTCAAACCTGGCTCTATTGAAAATTTTCCTTAGGTGGTGTAACCTTCCTTGCTGTAAGTAAGTGGTTAATTGGAAGGATTTCTTAAAACCACTCAACCATCTCAGGAAACGGTAGAACCCAAAGAGTCTATATCGGTTTGGGCGCAATGTCATTAATTCGTTGACGCACTTCTTTGAAGTGCTTACTTAACTCTTGACCAGATAGGTGGACTGGGAATATTACCTGAATGCCACACCTTCTGATGTAATCAAACAAATGGTCAGCCCCGATTTATAAGAACTGCTAGATTGTTCCAGCAAACATAATTTTGGGAGGCGAGACGCCTCCATCTCCATGACCTTGAGCCAGTAGTTAAAGGCTCTGATCTTAGATTGTGTGCTAATAGAGAACATTCCCAACTCCGCCCTAACTGCCGCTGCCGAGGAGCTTCTATCAACCCTAAAAACCACTTCAGATGTTGAGCTTGGGCCTTATCCAGGAGGGGAGTATCGTTTGCACCCCAGATTTCAGAACCATAAAGAAGCAGCGGGGAGATTTTGTGATTGTAAACTTTCAGAAAGGGAACGAGGAGCCGGTTGCCGTTGATTCAGCAGCTTTAAGAGTAAGCTCGTTCTGCCCTTGGCTTTAGTTGAACACCTGTGAAAATGATTGTGCCATAGACCATTTTATGCAAAGTCTAATCCTAGGTAAGTGAAGGATCTAACTTGTTCTAATTGTTCGCCTTCTATTTTCCATTTCATTTTGGGGGGGGCGTTTACCAAAGATCATCGTTTTTGATTTGGTTTTGTTTATCTTTAGTGCGTTTCTAAGGCAGTAGTCACTAAGTTTTCTTAATAACCTCCTCATCCCTATTTGGGTGTAGGAGAGTAGGATCAAATCATCTGCATACAGAAGTGAGTTGATTTGCAAGTTAGCTACTTTAGGCATATGGACATCCGCCCCTCTAAGCGAATTTGGAAGGTCATTTACATACAGATTAAATAGCAGGGGGCAAGAATACATCCTTGTCTGACCCCTTTGCCGGTGTTAATAGGGCCAGTTCGGTCACCAGCAATACCAAATCTCACCGTCACCTGAGAATTATGATATAGGGCTTTGATCAGCAAAATCAATCTAGGGTCTGCATTCATACATTGAGTTTGTCCCAAAGGATTTCCCTATCAACTGAATCGAAGGCCGCTGACAGATCTATAAAAGCGGCGTATAGTCTATTACCCTTGGCTAGGTATTTGGAAATCAAGTGATTTAGGACAAAACAATTATCCATTGTCGATCTATTGTGTCTAAAGCCAGACTGCTCTTCCACCAAGATTCCATTTTCAGTTACCCACTCCTCCAGTCTACATAGAAGATACTTTGCATACATTTTGGCCACAATATTCAATAAACTGATAGGTCTGTAGTTGGCGGGATTTTTCTTGTCTCCTTTTTTGTGAATGGGGATAATGATCGCCATATTCCAACCCTTTGGTATATATCCTGTATCATTTATATATGAAAATAAACCAGCTAAAACAGGGGCCCACCAGGCCTTGTAGGCTATAAACAATTCCGAAGGCAGATAGTCATCTCCCGGGGCCTTGTTACGTTTCAGAGAAGTAATAATATTTAGAATTTCTTGTTCCGTGACCGGGGGCCAGAGAGGTAAATTAGTCAACCCATCCAATTCCTGGGTGGATTGCCTAGAAAGGTAAGTTATGGGAGGAGAACAGCTGCCCATAATACTCTTCCCATACATTTGCTGGGATTGGGTTATCAAAAATCAGCCTTCCTTTCTTTTAGGACGCCCGCAACCTTATGCCAAAAAGCACTGAATTTTTACCAGCCGCTGCAAGCTCCAATCCTTTCCATAATTGTTCATTGTAATTGTTCTTTTTCAGTCTAATTAGTTTTTATAATTTCGCCTTAGCAGCAGCATGTTGGCGTGGAAATGTGGGGCTGTATTCCTTTTCATTAGTCTTATAGCAGCCTTGAGCTGTTTTTTAACCTTATGACATTCCCTATCAAACCACAGAACAGAAGAACCCTTATTATCCCTACGTATGATTTTGGTAGACATAAGTTCTTTAAGTTTGCCACAGATGTTGGTGAATGCTCTGTCTATTGCAGGCCAGTCCTGGGAAGGAGTTTTAATGGTTATGGCCCATTTTGTAAAATTGTCAGAGTCGATAGATTTTTGGATATTGTCTAGGTTGACACAGGGCCATGCCAGATGTTTGTTTTTACAGAGCGTTGCCTGCGATAGCGGGCCTAAATCATTTGGAGGAATACAAGAAGGCAAGATTGCTAACTGAGTACTGACCGGTTGGTGGTCAGAGTCCTCCATAGTGTGCACTTTATGATGAGAAAAAAGATGTACTTTATCGGAGGATACGCAGATGAAATCCAAGGAGCTGCTGTGAAGATTAGCGTGAAAAGTGAAGGGATAAGGAGATAAGACATTCGAACCACCCAATAGTCTCAGGTTGTTTTTACAGATTAAGGAAACTAATGAAGCACCAGCCTTGTTTGACTTCTGGTCCCTAGAAAACCAGTGGGGGTGGGAAGTTGCAAACCAGTCTGGAAGACCTTCCTTTTGAATAAAGGAATGTAAGGAGGGACCAAGCTTAGCGTTAAAATCGCCCAAGAGGATAACAGTAGCATCCTTATATAGTAAGGAAAGGTCTTCTAACAGGATTTCCAATTGTAGCCATTGTACCGGATTGTAATAGGGGGAGTTTAGGGGGGGTATATACGCATTGATGATAATTAACTCAAGCCCCTCCAGTAGAGTTCTGACCACTAGGTAGTGGTGAATATTATCATCCCTATACAAGTTTTCTCCGGCTTCGAGAATATCCTCCTTAAGCAGAAGACAGAGGCCCCCTGAGGCTCTCCCTCGATTCCCACTTTTTTGGCCCGGGACCCACCAACTAAGAAAACCCGGGATGCATATTGGGTTTTTGTTTTCGGCAATCCAGGTTTCTTGTAAAGCGATGATCTGAAAGCCTGCTAAGAAGCTCTTAAAGGCTGGAAGTCAGCCTGAAGAAAACGGAAGTTCTCTACCAGCCTGTACCACAGGAAGAACACCATCATCCCCACGTCAGCATAGGCAAATCTGTGCTTAAGTCCGTTCAGCAGTTCACCTACCTGGGAAGCATCATCTCTTCAGACGCCAAGATTGATAAAGAGATAGATCACAGATTATCAAAGGCATATAATGCATTTGGAAGGCTTCACAAAAGAGTCTGGAGCAACAAGCACCTGAGGCAAAGCACCAAAATCAGTGTGTACAGAGCTATCGTACTGTCTATTCTCCTATATGGGTCTGAAACATGAGGCACCTATCGCCAACACCTACGACTCCTCGAACACTTTCATCAGCACTGTCTTCGCACAATCCTAAATATACACTGGACCGACTATATGACGAATGTTGCTGTCCTTGAGCAAGCAGAGATTACCAGCATTGAGGCCATGCTATTGAAAACACAGCTGCGCTGGGCAGGGCACGTCTCTAGGATGGAGGACCATCGCCTCCC
Organism: Anolis apletophallus; assembly: GCA_030556195.1. Classification (NCBI taxonomy): domain Eukaryota; kingdom Metazoa; phylum Chordata; class Lepidosauria; order Squamata; family Anolidae; genus Anolis; species Anolis apletophallus. The sequence goes on along the minus strand of JARBWK010000001.1, from coordinate 134,088,708 downwards.
AAAGATACTACTCTATGGTGAACTCGCCACGGGTCAGTGCAAGAGAGGCGCCCCAAAAAGGAGATATAAGGACTCCCTGAAACAGCATCTCAGGCTCGGCCAGATTGATCACCAACAATGGTCTCACATCGGGAGGCATGGAGACGCACTATCCACAATGCTGCGGCCTCTTTCGAGAAGACACGCTGAACGGGTCTCGAAGAGAAACGACAACGCAGAAAGAACCGCAACTTGGAAACGACATCACCCAAGGAGACTTTCTGCTGTGCTTTCTGCAACCGGACTTGCCTATCTCAGATTGGCCTTTTTAGTCATCAACGCGCTCGTGGAAAACGTGGGATGAGTCCTTCCTAAAGAATCTTCGTTCGTGAAGAAAAGCCAAGAGATATCCAAAATTACAATTTGGGGGCTTTGGGTTCAATCTATATGGGAAAGAAGATCTTCCCATGTCTCAAATCAAGCACATCCCTTATAAACAGGTCTGCCTTCCTATTTTTAATGTGAAGCAAACTTTCTGGCCTCAAGGAAGCAGATAAATGTGGGGAAAGGGTCTTCTTTCACATAGAGGTCAATGGCACCATGAAAACAAGAGCCTCAGCACTTCTTCGATTCCCTTTCCTGGCCTCTTCCAGGAATGACAATTAGCAGCAGGAGGGGGAAGCCACTGAAGACATGTGAGGCCGGCTTGGGAATGGGATGGAAATGTGATCTTGGTGACAACAAGGACGCTTGGGGTTGCTATGGCTGAATCTGCACTGCCGAATCAATGCAGTTTGAGACCAAGGCTATGGAACAATCCTGGGAGATGTCATTTTACAAGGTCTTTGGCCTTCTCTGCCAAAGGGGGCTGCTGCCTTACCAAACTACAACTCCCAGGATTGCATAGCACTGAGCCATGGTATTCATTCTGCAGTGCAGATATACCCAGGGATCTCTAGGCAGAGCTGCAATCTCGTTGCCCCATTGAGCCAATGTAAACTCTTTTGGAGAGGAACAAGTGTGATCATTCTACACCAGGGCCGTCCAACTGGCGGCCCGGGAGCCGTATACGGCCCCCCAGCCCTTTCCCTGCGGCCCCCTAAACTTTTTAATAAAAAATTTAAAAAATTAATTAAATTAAGCCATGTGGCTTCCGTAGTCTCGCGATACTCCTGTTGCCGAAATCTCGACTACTTAATCCCTGCGGCCCACGCAGATGCGATTTGGACCTTCTCGGCTGCTGCCTCGGTCGGTCGTCGCCTCTGCTCGTGGTCTGGCTACTCCTGGATCCTGCGCGTTTGGGAAGGTAGGCTAACCTTTATGTTATTGTTATGTAATTGTGTATGGATGCCCCTTATGAATTCCCTCCCTGCATTTCCCCTTAGTAAAAGATTATATTTGATTGTATGGATGCCTCTTATGAGAGCCGGGGACGGGGCAGGGGCGGAGCCGGGGGTGGGGGCAGACCCTTCGGCCCCCCAGGTCATCAGTGACCGGAATTCAAGCCCCTGGGCCGGTAGAAGTTGGACAGCCCTGTTCCACACCATAGAATTAGCACAGTTTGACACCACTTTGCCATCACTCAGCGCTGTGGAATCTGTGGAGCTGTAGGTTTGCAAGGTTTTTAGCCTTCTTTGCCAAAGAATATGGGGCCTCACCAAACTACAACTCCCAGGATTTTGTAGCACTGAGCCACAGCAGTTAAAGTGATGTCAAACAGCATTCATTCAATAACAGGCCTGGGAAAACTTCGGCCCTCCAGGAGTTTTGGACTACAACTCCCACAATTCCTAACAGCCGGCAGTTATAGTCCAAAACACCTGGAGGGCCCAAGTTTGCCCAGACCTGTTCTACAGTGCAGCAGATGCATCCTAATCCAAGGACGAGTGACCACATGGACAAGGTAGAAAGGCTTCTGTTGCAGAACAGACACAGTCCCTTTGCACACTGATATTCCAGACCAAGATCCCTTCTACACTGCCACAAAACTATTGTTTTTATGTGGTTGTTATTTTAATTGTTTCGATAGTGTTTTATCTTGTGGGCATTCGTTGCCATGTGTAAACCGCCTCGAGTCGCTTTCGGGCTGAGAGGGGCGGTATAGAAATATAGTAAATAAATAATAAAATGAAATCAATATTATCTGCTTTGAACAGGATTATCTGGCAGTGTAGACTCATATAATCTAGTTCAAAGCCGATAGTGTGTATTATCTGCTTTGATAATCTGGATTATATGGCAGTGTAGAAGGGGCCATATCTTTGAATCCTACCAATCTGGGAGCTGTAGTCCAAAACATCTGGAGGCTGCAACCCCTTGATTCCTCATAATAATAATTATATTTCTTACCCGTCTCTCTGCAGCCCCTTCTACCCAGATGAATAAAATCCCACATTATCTGCTTTGAATAGGAATTTATGGCAGTGTGGACTCAGATATCCCAAATCAAAGCCGATATTGTGGGATTTTCTGCCTTGAGATTCAAGGTTATATGGCTGTGTGGAAGGGCCCCAAGTGGCTCGAGGCGTGTTACAGAATAGTTTATTTATTTAAAACTTTTGTACCCCGACCTTCTCACCTCTATAGAGGGACTCAGACCGGCTTACAGCAAAATTCAATGCGATACAATTTAAAAACAACTACAAAAACATATTAAAATACATAAAAACACAGCATAAAACCACATCGCTACTAAAACAATTCCACTCGATCTGTAAATATGGTCATTCGTTCAGACAATAGCTAATCTCAGTCTATTCTGGGAAGGCTTGTTTCCACATCCAGGTCTTCACCAGCCTCCTAAAGGACAACAGAGAGGGGGCAGGTCTAGTATCACTTGAGAGAGTGTTCCACAGCCGAGGGGCCACCACAGAGAAGGCCCTGTCTCTCATCCCCACCAGATGCGCTTACGAAGCTAGCGGGACCGAGAGCAGGGCCTCTCCGGAGGATCTTAATGTCCTTGATGGTTCATAGGGGAGAATCCGTTCAGACAAGTAAACTGGGCCGGAACCGTATAGGGTTTTGTAGGTTAAAACCAGCACTTTGAATTGTGCTCGGAAACTAATTGGCAGCCAATGGAGCTGGCGCAAGAAGGGAGTTGTATGCTCCCTGTACCCCGCTCCTGGAGGAAGGAGGGAAAGGAAAGACAGAAGGAAGGAGGAAACACACACATATCCACAGCAACGCGTGGCCGGGTCAGCTAGTATTTCTATAAAATACATATTAAAATACACAAAACGGATTAAACAAAGGACACGAGTTTAAAATTTAAAATAGTAGACCTGTGCAAACTCTGTCGCAAAACACATTTGTGTGTCAGCTGCAGGGTGTAATGTGTCGTAAGAACATAATGGAAAAACCTGTGAGTCTATAATATCAAGCAATAAATCATATTTCAAATATATAAATGAAATGTTTCCATGAGATATACAGTATTGCGTCCCCATAGATCAGTGGTTCTCAACCTTCCTAATGCTGTGACCCCTTAATACAGGTCCTCATGTTGTGGTGACCCCCAACCATAACATTATTTTCATTGCTACTTAATAACTGTAATTTTGCTACTGTTATGAATCGTAATGTAAATATTTGATATGCAGGATGTATTTTCATTCACTGGACCAAATTTGGCACAAATACCCATTACACATAGATTTGCGTACTGGTGGGATTTGGGGGGGGGGGAGGGGCAGGGATTGATTTTGTCATTTGGGAGTTGTAGTTGCTGGGATTTATAGTTCACCTACAACCAAAGAGTATTCTGAATCCCGCCAATGATAGAATTGGGCCAAACTTCCCACACAGAACCCCCATGACCAACAGAAAATACTGTATTTAAAGATGGTCTTTGGCGACCCCTCTGACACCCCCTCGTGACCCCTCCAGGGGTCCCGACCCCCAGGTTGAGAAACACTGCCATAGATCCAAGTCATTACAATTTACTTATGTGTCCTTAGCACATATAAGGGGTTGATTTAACCTCTGGTTTGTTAGTAAAAAAAAAATCAATTACTGTGTCGTGAAATGTTGCATGTCTAAAACGTGTGTCACCAATATGTTTGGAAAGATCTGCATTGAAACAAGTTCTGCATGGAAACAAGATCTGCATTGAAACATAGAAACTAGCAATTCCACCTTTAACCGACAGGGGGCAGCAGAGAGCCACTGGATTCCGTAGAACCCGGAAGCTGCTGCCTTGTGACGTTTCCTCCCACTCCAGTGGCTGAGGTTTGTTTTCTTGGAACGTACCAAACGCAAGAGTGGGGGAGGACGGAAAAGAAGCAAAAGGGCAGAGGTGCAAAGCAGGGCCTGTTCATGAACAGAATAGGGGCAGGTGACACTATAATACCGACATATGCATTCAAGAGGGCGCAGGGGAAAGAATAGCGGCAATAGAATATAAATGGAGGTTTGGGGCCTGTCCCCTCCCGTCCTGCTTCCGTTGGTCTGGTCCAAGGGTTAACTTGTTCGCCAGGAGACGCAGCCAGAGGTAGGTGAGCCTAATTCTCTTCTAAGGAGGGGGAGGTGAGTGCCTTGCCTTTTGATGCCCCCCCCCCCCATGAAGTAATGCGCCCTCCCTCTTCTCCGTTGCCTTGGTTACTGGTGGGCCTTCCTTTCCCCCCCTGAGTTAGGATTCATTGGCCTGGATGGAAGCAGAGCAAGCCCTCCACGAATTGGGTCCCTATGCTATGTGGGTGTATCTTTGCTGTTTCCATAATTGAGTTGGGCAGGTAGTGACTGGTTTAGGATTGGAACACAGATCTCCCACATCCTAATCTTACTGTGTTTCTATACATGTATGTAGGTTTTCCATTAGAATATCTAGTGAGCCTCTATGGCAGGCCTGGGCAAAGTTGGGCCTACCAGGTGTTTTGGACTCCAACTCCCAGCATTCCTAGCAGCCTCAGGCCCCTGGGCAAAGTTGGGCCTACCAGGTGTTTTGGACTCCAACTCCCAGCATTCCTAGCAGCCTCAGGCCCCTGGGCAAAGTTGGGCCTTCCAGGTGTTTTGGACTCCAACTCCCAGCATTCCTAGCAGCCTCAGGCCCCTGGGCAAAGTTGGGCCTTCCAGGTGTTTTGGACTCCAACTCCCAGCATTCCTAGCAGCCTCAGGCCCCTGGGCAAAGTTGGGCCTTCCAGGTGTTTTGGACTCCAACTCCCAGCATTCCTAGCAGCCTCAGGCCCCCAAAGTTGGGCATTCCAACTCCCAGCCTAGCAGCCTCAGGCCCCTGGGCAAAGTTGGGCCTTCCAGGTGTTTTGGACTCCAACTCCCAGCATTCCTAGCAGCCTCAGGCCCCTGGGCAAAGTTGGGCCTTCCAGGTGTTTTGGACTCCAACTCCCAGCATTCCTAGCAGCCTCAGGCCCCTGGGCAAAGTTGGGCCTTCCAGGTGTTTTGGACTCCAACTCCCAGCATTCCTAGCAGCCTCAGGCCCCTGGGCAAAGTTGGGCCTTCCAGGTGTTTTGGACTCCTCCAACTCCCAGCATTCCTAGCAGCCTCAGGCCCCTGGGCAAAGTTGGGCCTTCCAGGTGTTTTGGACTCCAACTCCCAGCATTCCTAGCAGCCTCAGGCCCCTGGGCAAAGTTGGGCCTTCCAGGTGTTTTGGACTCCTCCAACTCCCAGCATTCCTAGCAGCCTCAGGCCCCTGGGCAAAGTTGGGCCTTCCAGGTGTTTTGGACTCCTCCAACTCCCAGCATTCCTAGCAGCCTCAGGCCCCTGGGCAAAGTTGGGCCTTCCAGGTGTTTTGGACTCCAACTCCCAGCATTCCTAGCAGCCTCAGGCCCCTGGGCAAAGTTGGGCCTTCCAGGTGTTTTGGACTCCAACTCCCAGCATTCCTAGCAGCCTCAGGCCCCTGGGCAAAGTTGGGCCTTCCAGGTGTTTTGGACTCCAACTCCCAGCATTCCTAGCAGCCTCAGGCCCCTGGGCAAAGTTGGGCCTTCCAGGTGTTTTGGACTCCAACTCCCAGCATTCCTAGCAGCCTCAGGCCCCTGGGCAAAGTTGGGCCTTCCAGGTGTTTTGGACTCCTCCAACTCCCAGCATTCCTAGCAGCCTCAGGCCCCTGGGCAAAGTTGGGCCTTCCAGGTGTTTTGACTCCAACTCCCACTCCAACTCCCAGCATTCCTAGCAGCCTCAGGCCCCTGGGCAAAGTTGGGCCTTCCAGGTGTTTTGGACTCCTCCAACTCCCAGCATTCCTACCAGCAGCCTCAGGCCCCTGGGCAAAGTTGGGCCTTCCAGGTGTTTTGGACTCCAACTCACAGCATTCCTAGCAGCCTCAGGCCCCTGGGCAAACTTGGGCCTTCCAGGTGTTTTGGACTCCAACTCCCAGCATTCCTAGCAGCCTCAGGCCCCTGGGCAAAGTTGGGCCTTCCAGGTGTTTTGGACTCCAACTCCCAGCATTCCTAGCAGCCTCAGGCCCCTGGGCAAAGTTGGGCCTTCCAGGTGTTTTGGACTCCAACTCCCAGCATTCCTAGCAGCCTCAGGCCCCTGGGCAAACTTGGGCCTTCCAGGTGTTTTGGACTCCAACTCCCACCATTCCTCACAGACTCAGCCGCAGGCCCCTGGGCAAACTTGGGCCTTCCAGGTGTTTTGGACTCCGACTCCCAGCATTCCTAGCAGCCTCAGGCCCCTCCCAGCATTGGGCCAGCCTCAGGTGTTTTGGACTCCCAACTCCCAGCATTCCTAGCAGCCTCAGGCCCCTGGGCAAAGTTGGGCCTTCCAGGTGTTTTGGACTCCAACTCCCAGCATTCCTAGCAGCCTCAGGCCCCTGGGCAAAGTTGGGCCTTCCAGGTGTTTTGGACTCCAACTCCCAGCATTCCTAGCAGCCTCAGGCCCCTGGGCAAAGTTGGGCCTTCCAGGTGTTTTGGACTCCAACTCCCAGCATTCCTAGCAGCCTCAGGCGCCTGGGCAACTCCCCTTAGCAGCCTTTCAGGTGTTTTGGACTCCAACTCCCAGCATTCCTAGCAGCCTCAGGCCCCTGGGCAAAGTTGGGCCTTCCAGGTGTTTTGGACTCCAACTCCCAGCATTCCTAGCAGCCTCAGGCCCCTGGGCAAAGTTGGGCCTTCCAGGTGTTTTGGACTCCAACTCCCAGCATTCCTAGCAGCCTCAGGCCCCTGGGCAAAGTTGGGCCTTCCAGGTGTTTTGGACTCCAACTCCCAGCATTCCTAGCAGCCTCAGGCCCCTGGGCAAAGTTGGGCCTTCCAGGTGTTTTGGACTCCAACTCCCAGCATTCCTAGCAGCCTCAGGCCCCTGGGCAAAGTTGGGCCTTCCAGGTGTTTTGGACTCCAACTCCCAGCATTCCTAGCAGCCTCAGGCCCCTGGGCAAAGTTGGGCCTTCCAGGTGTTTTGGACTCCAACTCCCAGCATTCCTGGGCAAACTTGGGCCTTCCAGGTGTTTTGGCAGCCTCAGGCCCCTGGGCAAAGTTGGGCCTTCCAGGTGTTTTGGTCTCCCAACTCCCAGCATTCCTAGCAGCCTCAGGCCCCTTCAAAGTTGGGCCTTCCAGGTGTTTTGGACTCCAACTCCCAGCATTCCTAGCAGCCTCAGGCCCCTGGGCAAAGTTGGGCCTTCCAGGTGTTTTGGACTCCTCCAACTCCCAGCATTCCTAGCAGCCTCAGGCCCTGGGCAAACTTGGGCCTTCCAGGTGTTTTGGACTCCAACTCCCAGCATTCCTAGCAGCCTCAGGCCCCTGGGCAAAGTTGGGCCTTCCAGGTGTTTTGGACTCCAACTCCCAGCATTCCTAGCAGCCTCAGGCCCCTGGGCAAAGTTGGGCCTTCCAGGTGTTTTGGACTCCAACTCCCAGCATTCCTAGCAGCCTCAGGCCCCTGGGCAAAGTTGGGCCTTCCAGGTGTTTTGGACTCCAACTCCCAGCATTCCTAGCAGCCTCAGGCCCCTGGGCAAAGTTGGGCCTTCCAGGTGTTTTGGACTCCAGCAGCCTCCCAGCATTCCTAGCAGCCTCAGGCCCCTGGGGGCCCTTGGGACTCCACCTCCCAGCATTCCTAGCAGCCCCAGACCCCGGGCAAAGTTGGGCCTTCCAGGTGTTTTGGACTCCAACTCCCAGCATTCCTAGCAGCCTCAGGCCCCTGGGCAAAGTTGGGCCTTCCAGGTGTTTTGGACTCCAACTCCCAGCATTCCTAGCAGCCTCAGGCCCCTGGGCAAAGTTGGGCCTTCCAGGTGTTTTGGACTCCAACTCCCAGCATTCCTAGCTGCCTCAGGCCCTTTCCTTTTCCCCCTCAGCCGCTTAAGCGGCTGAGGGGGAAAAGGAAGGGGCCGGAGGCTGCTAGGAATGCTGGGAGTTGGAGTCCAAAACTCCTAGTAGGCCCAACTTTGCCCAGGCCTGCTCTATGGGAAAACAGGGTCTTTGGTATCTACACAATGTAAAATGAATGCGGTTTGACACCGCTTTTACTGCTATGGTTCAATGCTGCAGGGTCCTGGGAGCTGTCATTTTGTCAAACTTCCTCTGCCATAAAGTACTAGGGCTTCACCAAACTACAACTCCCATAATTCCATAGCACAGAGCCATAGCACTTAAAAGTGTCAAACTGCATGAGTTCTAGATCCAAACCTAGTTACGTGTATATCTCAGATTATGAAGAGGCGAAGCCAATAAGGGAAGCAAAAAAAAAGAAAGGGAAGCAAACAATTCTCAAAATAACTTAAGGTATTTTATATGGCTTGCCTGTTTTGGCCTTTATTCTTCAGGGCCTTTACAGCACTATAAAGAATATCTCTCGTTATTACTTCGCAAACGAAGATTCTTAGGAATGACTCAACCCACGCTTTTTACAAGCACGTTGATGACTAAAAAGGCCAATCCAGGATAGGCAAGTTCAGTTGAAGAAAGCACAGCAGAAAGTCTCCTTGGGTGATGTCGTTTCCAAGTTGCGGTTCTTTCTGCGTTGTCGTTTCTCTTCGAGACCCATTCGGAGTGTCTTCTCGAAAGAGGCCGCAGCATTGTGGATAGTGCATCTCCATGCCTCCCGATGTGAGACCATTGTTGGTGATCAGTCTGGCTGAGCCTGAGATGCTGTTTCAGGGAGTCCTTATATCTCTTTTTGGGGGTGCCTCTCTTGCGCTGACCCATGGCGATTCCACCATAGAATAGTATCTTTGGAAGGCGGTGGTCCTCCATCCTAGAGACGTGCCCTGCCCAGCACAGCTGTGTTCTCAATAGCATGGCCTCAATGCTGGTGATCCCTGCTTGCTCAAGGACAGCAACATTAGTCGCATAGTCGGTCCAGTGTATATTTAGGATTGAGCTAAGACAGCGCTGATGAAAGCGTTTGAGGAGTCGTAGGTGTTGGCGATAGGTGACCCATGTTTCAGACCCATAGAGGAGAATAGACAGTACGATAGCTCTGTACACACTGATTTTGGTGTTTTGCCTCAGGTGCTTGTTGCTCCAGACTCTTTTGTGAATCCTTCCAAATGCACTATATGCCTTTGCTAATCTGTGATCTATCTCTTTATCAATCTTGGCGTCTGAAGAGCTGATGCTTCCCAGTTAGGTGAACTGCTGAACAGACTTAAGCACAGATTTGCCTATGCTGACGTGGGGATGATGGTGTTCTTCCTGTGGTGTGGGCTGGTAGAGGACTTCCGTTTTCTTCAGGCTGACTTCCAGCCCAAACAGCTCTGCAGCTGTTGCAAAGCAGGATGTTAGGCACTGCAGGGCTGCTTCTGAATGGGCGACAAAGGCAGCATCGTCAGCAAAAAGCAGCTCACGGACTAGATAGTTTAGACTGAGTCTTAGTGCAAGCCCTCAGACGGCTTAAGTTGAACAAGCTACCATCAGTACGATATGACATAGCAAAAACAGAAAACAATATATGCTCGTTTCTTATAATACTGCTTGCTTTGGATGTATTTCCCATATTTAGTATGCTATTCAAGTTTCCATCATAGATATCCATTGCTACTAGCATGTCTTTGAGAAATATAAACAGCACAACCCCTTTATCTATAGGTTCGATATCCATGGTTTTGCATACCGAGACTCCAAAGAAACATCCTACTTGATCTTCGTTAGTTCTGCCTAATTAGTGCCATAAGAATGGTTGTTTTAATTATACTGTTATGTTAATATTCTGGATATTTTTAAAGATTGTGTGTGTGTGTCAGGAGTGACTTGAGAAACTGCAAGTCGCTTTTGGTGTGAGAGAATTGGCCATCTGCAAGGACATTGCCCAGAGGATGCCCAAATGTTTGATATTTTACCATCCTGTGGGAGGCTTCTCTCATGTCTCCCCATGGGGAGCTGGAGCTGGGATGGGAGCTCACCCCGCTCCCTGGATTCAAACTACCAACCTGTCAGTCAGCAGTCCTGCTGGCACAAGGATTTAACTCATTGTGTCACCGGGGTTCATAATATGTGGGCCATGACTTGTTTTGTTACACAAGTCTTAAACTTGTCTATCGTTTATAGGTAGATAACTGAGTAAGAGGCAAAACTGTACCTCAATATCATAGCAAATCAAAAGGATCAGTCATATGGAACCTGTTTATGTGCATCATTATCCCAAAAACTGCGATTGAACTCAGTGGGAATAAACATGAATTATGCATAATATTATAATAATAATAATAATAATAATAAACAACTTTATTTATACCCCGATGGGGACTCGGGGCGGCTCACATGAGGCTAGGCCCAAACAATAAATAAATACAATAAATAAAAATCAAAAACATCAGCAGCAACACAATAAAAATAAGACCTATAAATAAAAACAATATACAGATAAGTATCTCGGATAAGATGATACAAATAAGATGAAAGTCTTGGTGGGTTTTCTGAATAAGATTGAAAATAGTAGTTAATCTGTGAGAAGAACTGTATTAATATAACCTACATAATTTTGCCTTTGTCCACAATAGAAAAGCATTTCTTGATCTTAACCTCTAACCAGGAATTAGAAAACTCTTTCTATTTTACCTGTGCTTTTTTCTTCATAATCATAGTGACCAGCACTCAACAGGGTGATTCTAATAGGAGAATTCGGGTTTACCTCTTCTGCTGCAGCCTTCTGCTGTATAAGAAGCAGTTCCATAGCAGCCCCCTAATCCTGTAAGACTGTATTTTAATGTGGGGTGGAGATTTCTGGAAGGAAGTTGCCAAAATCCATCAGAAATATACCACTGGATTCTGCCAAGTTTGACTAATTTCTGCATGGCCCAATCACAGCATTCTAGTACTCTTCTAGCAGATGTTAATTGAGTGCTGAATAATCTATGCAAATACATGAATAAATGTGCAGGGTATTCAAATTTTCCAAACTGAAGCTACATTGGAAACCACTAGGTGGCAGTCTGTGTTGCAGTTAATGCGGAATAAGGTCCATCAAAGACACAGTAGCTTCACACAGATGAAAGAGGAAACGTAAATGTACTCTTATTTAGCAGGGTTAAAAACAAACTTGTGGCATTGCATCAAAAATAAATCCTACAGAATAACAAAACTTACATAGCTTTTGTATGCATCACATAAACACAGAGACCATTGCTTCTCCAACTCCCAAGGGAGAGAGCACCATGCATCCCAAAACACACCAAATTATACTCCACTGAGTGTGATCCAAACTTACTGGCTTTTATGAGCACCTGCATATAATGACCACCAGAATACTTTTTTTCCGTAACACATATCTACTCCAACCTTGGTGCTGATGCTTGCAAAACTCACCCGTTTTCTGTCTGGACACTTGTTTGAAACCGATTACAGCCAGTCTTCCATAGCCACAGATTCCTCATTCATGGATTCAACCAACCATGATTTTGTTTTTGTTTGGGTTTTTTTATTTCAAAAAGAAATATTTGTTTTTGCCATTTGATATAAGGGATGGCATGTTACTATCCACTGTTTATAATAGGACTTGAGCATCATGCAGACTTTGGTATCCATGTGGAGCTATGTTCTGAAACCAAATCCCAGCAGATACCAGAGGTCCACTATACTTAATCAGTCTTCATAAAGGAAGGCAGTATCTCGTTCTATCAGACTGTGTTTTAGTTGTGGCAAATGGCATGCCCATAGAAAATTCATCCTGGCTGCATGTCTACCACCAATGCCATCATTATTTTTCTTTAATTATTCATGGTGAATAGTTTATTAATGGTTTGTGTTTTTGAACCCCTACTTCAGTTGTTTTCCAGTTTGTTCTAGTTCTTTAAAAAAAACTTCCTCTGTGTATGATGATTAGATGCAAAACTTATATTAACACACTGATTCAAAACAATGGAAATGTTATAACCAAAACAAACACACGATGCTTAAATTCGCTCAGAATATCTTCTATAATCATATACTCATATACATAACATAAATTCGCAGTGTCAATACATACAAATAACGCCAGTAGAGCCGACTTGTATCGCTGGGGAAGACAGCGATACAAGTACAACAGGTCAACATGATCAGGAATCTGGGTAAGGAACATAATCTAGTATTCAAATCAGCGGATAAAGGGGGCGGGCTGGTGGTATTGGACCGCACCATTTATATTCAGGAGGCCCACCGTCAGTTAAATGATGAACGTTTCTACAAACGCATTCCCAGCGACCCTACTAAACGTTACCAATCTGTCATTAGGGACATCATCCATGAGGCAGAAAGCATGGGGTATATAGACGCCAGGATTTCCAAATCTTTGATGGCGGAACATCCACGGGTCCCCAATACTATTTTTACCAAAAACCCACAAGCCCGGTTTCCCTCCTCCCGGGAGACCAATCTTATCCGGTTCCGGATCTCTAATGGAACCCCTTGGTATATACATTGATTCTATTCTACAACCCCTTGTTAAACAAATACCCTCCCTCATTGAAGACACTTCGGATTTTATAACGAAAATAGAGAGGCTCTCCATTAACAGTGGGGATATACTGGCATCAGCTGACGTGAATTCTCTTTATACTAGAATTCCTCTACAGGAAGCAAGGACAGTATTATCAGATGCATTTGATAGGAGGCCCAATGTTATGTTCCCCCCGACACATTTTCTATTAGAATTAATAGATTGTTTATTTGACTATAATTATTTTGCTTTTGATGGGGAGTTCTTCCTTCAGGTCAGCGGGGTGAGCATGGGGCAAAGTTGCGCCCCTTCCATTGCAAATCTATATATGGCGGCATTAGAGAAGTCATTCCTACATGATCCAACATCTCCAGCTAGGCATATTAAATTTTATGGACGCTACATAGATGATTGTTTCTTTTTATTAGACCGTCACACTTCGCTGGACGTGTTTCGGCAGTGGCTTAATTCTTGGGATGCTAATATTCAATTTACGTTTGAACACAGCATGGACAGAGTTAATTTTTTGGATACAACTGTGTTCAAGCAGGGGAACAGATTGAGTGTTCGCAATTATAGAAAACCTACGGACAGAAACTCTCTGTTACACTACCGAGTCATCACTCCAACTCCTTCGAGAACTCCCTACCGTATTCCCAGTATATACGCCTGAAGCGCAACTGTACGCATCAGGACCTTATTGTACTAGAAGCCAATAAACTCCGGGCAACTTCAGGAAAGGGGCTATCCACACAGTGTTATCGACAGGGCAGAAAAAAGAGCTAGATCTATATCCCGGGTTGATTTGTTCAAAAAGAGGGCACCCACCCCAACAAATCGCATTGTTTGGCCCCTCAGACTCACTCCCCACAGCAAACAGATTGTGGCGGCTGTAAGGAAGAACTGGGGCATGTTACCCGACATCCCGGCCTTTCAGCATCCCCTATGATCGCGTACAGACGCACGGAGAACTTTAAGGATATGCTCATACACTCCACCATACACAACCCCCAACCCAGGAGTATCATATCGCCGGGGTGCAAACCATGTGGGGATTGTGAATCCTGCCGACAAGTCTTTAGGGGGAAGGAGGTCATTAGCCTTAAAACCCACAAACATTTTAAGCTTAGAGACCACACGACTTGCGGCTCGGAGGGGTGTATTTACTGTATTTTTTGCGATTGTGGTAAGGCTTACGAGGTATGTCCTCCAGACAATTACGCCAGAGAATGTCGGAACACCGCTCACGTGTACGAACGGGTTCGGATAACAGCATTTTGTACAAACATTTTTGGAGGCCAAACATGCACCTGACTCCTTTAAGTTTACAGCTTTGGAAAAATCAGGGCACCCTCATAGTAATTTACATGAACTGCTCATTAGGCGGGAAACATGGTGGATAGTCCATCTACAAAGCGAATTTCCAATCGGGTTAAATGAGCCCTCCCCTTATCCGCCCTACTCACCTGAATCAGCTCCGTTTAATGTATAAATTGCATCCTTGCTTACCTATATGCACCTTCGGGTCCGCAGGAGATGTATGCGTGTAGCACCCATGGGTCCGCCCCGGGCCACGGGGAGGGGTAATGCACCGGGGGACCCGCTGGCATTGGGACCCGCACTGGCTGAAAGGGACTCGGAGGATGAGTTGGAAGGCCCAGAGCAAGATTGGTCAGCCGTGCCTTTGCCCAGTCCACCGCCAGAGAGTTTAGCCTGGGATTTCGAATGGGAGCATTCTCCCGGGAAGGAGCGGACCAGGTGGAGATGGGAGGCAGTGAAGCAGATAGCGGAGCTAGTTATGAATTCCCAAATGGCCGAGGTTCCCAGGAGCTGGCCGAGCAGCAGATGGAGGCTAGCGGATGGGAAACTTCGGGGGAGGCTGCTTCTCAGGACGATAGCGATACTAGGCTGGAAGAGCGGGCCGTTTCTCATAACAGGCGCAGGGACATAGAGGAGGGCAGGAGGAGCTGGCATCTGTCCCTAGACCGTCACCGCTCGGAAAGTAGAGACTGGAGGCGCCGGGCCCTAGATCGCCGGGGTCCCGGCCGAGGATTAAGTACGGCCCCGTGGGAACTGATCCTCAGTTCTCTCGGCCACGTCTATACTGAATAGGCGCGGGCGGAGTGGGACCACAAGTTAACAGTGGTCATCAAGTCTTGCCTTGCCTTTGCCTTTGTTTCCTGAGCCGCAGTGATTTGGCGGTATCTTGCCCTGGTTCCTGATTCGCATTGGATTGCAAACCTGTCCTGTTTCCTGATCCGCATTGGTTTGCGGAGCCTTGCCTCGCTCAAGCTATTTGCTATTATACTTTGGACTATTGACTTTATACTTTTGAACACTTGCATTTATTGGACTATATACCTTTTGGATTGTTTTTATACTCAATAAAGTAGTTAGCCTTTGCTACGCCTCCGTGTGTGTTAAAGGGGCAGTTCTAAGTCGGGCGTTTGTGACAGTTGGTCGGAGAACTCCTCAACCCCTTTCGCACCACGGACGTATTAGGAACCGCAGGCAGCGCACCTCCAGGCTCCCATCGTCCCCACTGCTGCCATGGCTAATCTGACCGATGCCCAGGTGCAAGAGATGCAACGAGAATTGGGTGAGCTGGGTGGACCAGGCCGGACGGCACCTGGGGTGAGCCCACCCGCCGCTTCAATGGCAATCCGGCCCAGGTGGAGGTTTTTGTTTGCCAAGGGAACTTTATTTGGAGCAACGCCCAACGAAGTTCGCCAACGATCGAGCCAAGGTGGTTTTTGTTTTCAATCTGCTGGACGGTCTGGGCAACGTGGCCACCAAGATTGATCCGGGGCGCAGTCCCCATACCAACACGCTGCAGGCTTTCCTGGATGCGATCAGGGAAACATGGGGGCCCGGTGAATGAGGAACTGGCTGAGAGGGATCTGCCCGGCTGACGTGTAAGGATATCTCCTGTCCCAGTACATCTCCCGCTGAAGTTCTGGCTTCCCAGACGCAGTGGGTCTGCCGTCGTTGGTGTATCACTACATTGCGGGACCGCCGTGGAACTGCAACAGGAGATGATAAAACATCCGCGCCCGCGGGATCTGAGGCTGCCATCACCTTGAGCCTTCGGATGGAAGCGGACTGCAGACCAGAGGCGGTGGGACAAGGGCGTGTTGGAGAAACCAGTGGCGCGGAAGGAAGGGG